>CM036565.1:41709497-43116997 GCA_020745775.1 Theristicus caerulescens | reverse complement strand
TGAGTTGCTTCCACGTCACACCATGTTATTAAAGAATCTGTAAAAGATCAGCAAATGGTATAAAAGGAAGTGAAGTCTTTGTGGCAAAAATGAGGAGATGCCAGATTCATAATGTGATTCCTTAAAAGAAAACATAACCAGCTAGAGGGGGGAAAAAAAAAGCTTGCTTGTAGCTGCTTCACTTCCCTTCTGCATTAGTAACTGGTATTTCTATGGACTCTTCTAAATGATACAGACCCTTTTTAGTTCTAATCCGTTTCTCTCCAAAGAGAGTTTTTACATTATTTTGTGGCTATTTAGTGCTACAGACACTGTTTTACAGGGGCAGAAGCTTCCTAGCAAAACGTGTTTTTCTAAATGAAGGGCTGCACAACTGCAGGTGACTTGCTGCATCCTCACATGAGTCTCCGCTCTCCTTGGCAGCTGCCGCACGGAGTGGCGCAGAGTTTTGGCTCTCAAGTTTTTGGCTCTTAATGTTAGCTTTTCGTAGCCATGTTCCTGCAATTCGGTCAGCGTACTACTGTCTTTTGTAGACATCACGCGTGTAGATTTTTGTCACGAAGAGGGAACAAATGACCAAGTGCTGATGTATTTTATGCAATTTTATTATAGAAAAGAAAAAGTTTTTTACGCCAGTGCAGTAGGAGTCTCAGGGGGCTGACACAGTTGAGCAGTTGGTTTTTCTGCGGTGACCCCGGCGGTGCTGTATTTCGGTTACCTCGGGGACTCAGCCTGGTCTGTTCCTTCTGGAAGTAGAAACCGTATCATTTTTATGCCTTTAAAAAAAAAAAAAGGTGACTCCTGACTGGATTTGATTACTTGCTGCCAGAAAGCTGGCGGTGATTTCCTCAGGGCAGGCAATTGTCAGAAGGCTGTTGGTGTACCCAGAAGGGATGCATTCCCCCAGGCTGGGGACACAAAGGCTCCTGCAGAGCTTCAGTGAATGACCTGTCATCAGCAGGTGACACCTGGCCCTTCTCTGCTGCTCTCTTAACTGATGGAGGCTGGGGAGCACTGAGAATGGTGAGATTCAACCAAACTCGGAGAAAAGGCCTCTTTGTAACTAAATGAAGGCTATTTTGGATCTGAGGCTTGCAGTGATGGCCCCTGACTAAGTTTCTTTCAGCCTTTCTCAGAAGAGCAAAGCACCTGAACTGACGGGTCTGGAAAAAGAGGTTGATGAACAGTAGCTTTTGCAGAGGACCCGCAGGTTGTGGAGGGTGAGATGCAAGAGGCTGTTGCCCAAGGAAAGGGAGGAAGACCTTTTCTTTAGAGGAACAAAATATTAATGCAATCCAAATATAGGGACTATATCACCTAATACGTTTTAGCCTGTAACGTATATCTTTCCTAAGGATCAAATGTAGTGAAAGTTTTGATTACTCAGAGTTCCTCTGTATCTAGAGGGACTCCATTTGGTTTATAAGTAACGCATTAAGTATTACATATGATCTTCAAAGTATACATGAAGGGCTAGATTAAACTGTATACTATTTTTGTTGGTGATAATACTGTACAATCATTAACTTTACCTGTATTATTCTTTGAAGATGCTCATGACCCTCATAATGATTTGAAGCTGGGTGCTTTATACTGCTGCAAATCATTAATACATCATAAGCAAGAGTTTATAATAACCTACTTTTTGACTCACTAAATTTAAAAGAAGCTTTGTTAATTTTGACAACAAGTGGAAAAACACAGCAGTGAATCTGTTCTCAAGTGATATACCTTAGTATATGGAGGATCCTGTTGCGAAGAACTTTGAAAATAATCATGGTTTATTAGCTGCACAGTCTTTTCCCCTTTGTTTCTATTCATTTAATTTAAAGTGAAACAACTCAGCATGCAAAACTAAAATTAGCTGCAAAAAAGGTGTAAGTGAATAAACAGGCAAATCCATTAGAGTCGTTGGGTTATTGGATCCCTTGCCATTCCTCAGATGGCGGCCTATTAAAAGTGGTAATGTCTGCCTCTGGCATCGCCTTGAGGCAAGAAAGAAGGCCAAGACAGGCATATTTCACATGCATCAGACACAAGAATTAAATAGACCAATGTTCCCTAAAAGACTGAAGTACATCTCTTTCTGACGTTCATCTCGGGCAAAAATTCATTGATCTCAGTATGTCCCTTGGCAATTATAAAATATTAAATCCAAGTCACACTTTTCTAGTTGGCTTAATTTTTTCTCTATTCACAGCTTTCTATTTGATCAATTTTAACAAGTTAGGAATAGCATCTAATAATAAAATAAGAACTGCAGAGTGAAAAAGTTTGTTCATTTGACATTCTTATATTTTTGTATTTAGTCTTTAGACCTGCCTGTCATTTTATTGTATTTTAAATAAATTTGCACACTAAATAGGTGGAAAGAATATATATTTATACACACAAAAAAACCCCTCCACTGTCTCCTTTGAATTAGCAGTTTCTTTTTAAAGCTGGATACTTGTATGTGGCCATGGTATTGCAGTGAAGTCTGTATTTTTAAGCTAAATCTGTGTAGTTAATCACCATCGTTTTTCCTAGTGTCAGTAATTATTTCTGCTTCATGTTTCTCTTATTATGTCAGGTCGGAAAATGTAACATTGGTGGAACCTTACTTCCGAATTACTACTTACGCGAGCATTTTTTTTTCTGTTTTAACCGAAATTTGGTTTTGTTTGTGTAAATACTAGTCAAGTACCAAAATAAAAAATAACCTGTCAGAACCTGGATCTATTTTAACATAAATTTGGAGATTGTAACATACAGTACAGCAGAACAAATGTCTTTCTCGTGGTCTTTGCTGATGAGAGACTAATTTGGGGGAAATTTTTTCCATACAGCCAGTCTACCTGTTGGGTTAGCTTGTTCCCTTCCTGCTCAGCATTCTCATCTGGCTGGCACACTTACAACCTTCCATTCTTTAAATAAGCTCATTCAGTGGCCAACAGCTATAAGCAATCTTGGCTGAAAAGATGTCAAGAAGAATGCTCAGTCTTGGTTGGCTTTCAAGAAATGACAATTTTGATTATTTACTATCAGCAAAATTACCCTGTGGAAAGGTGGGGGAGGCTAACCAGTAGGTCTTAAATTTTCAGAAAAGTGAAGTTTACGATTTTTCTTTACATTTTGGAAACAAGACCCTGTTGCCATGTCACTACATGTTTATAAATGCTTAATTATTTTTTTTTTGTAAGAACAGCTATTTTAAGTATTAAGTAGATAGAAAAAAGAGGAGTATGGCTGCTAGCATAGCCCCATTAGCACCAATCAGCTCGCCCTGGGTGTCCAGTTTTAAACATGGACAGATTAGATGTATATTTCTGTGCTTTTTCAGTTGAATTTTTAACCTGGAAAACATTTATATTAACGTTCAACCCAGCGTGTGTAAGATTAGGTTTCTGTCTGTGTTTATAGTCCTCGGCACAGGTTTGGATCCACTTGCCGTGAGTTGCAGCTTCCTGGGTGGCCCCGGGAAGCGGACTGGCTCACTGATGGCTGCACTGAGATCCCTGGTTGTAAAATGAGGATATTAGTACAGCTTATCATCCATCCTTTGTTGTTGTTGTTGTTGTTGTTGGGGTTTTCTTTTTGTTAGATTGCTAATTGTGCCTGTCCCTTGCTGTGTCTTTGTACAGCGTATATTGTACGAGAACTCATTTTCAGATGGGGCTTAAAGGTGGATATAGTTACAATTGACCAGCATCCATCTATCCTGCCTGTGACTAAACAAGAGGTGTGGGTACAATGTGGTATTCAAGGAACACAGGAAAACTGTACTGGTGACCCAGAATCCCGCTAGCTGTAGAGATTTTTTGTTTTCCTTTTTTCATAGAAATTGTAATTCAGGCATTTAAAAGTCACTTCAAGAGCAATGTTACTCAGAAGCATATTGAGTCTTGAAAAAATGCAGATATAATTTTCCCTTTTTAAAATTAATTTTTTATTCTTCTGGAAGAGCCACAATTTAGAAAAGGTCTGCAATATAACCTAGACTAAAATGCTTGTGTGTCTCTCTCTCTATATATACAGACATATTTAGACATATGTAATATTTTTGAACTACGTATCTGGTTTACTATCGGCCATTTGATACAGCATTTTAAGGTGTCTCAAACGTGGCTGAGACTACTCTTAATGAAATTAGAACAATTGTGTTCTGTGTTTGATGATTGTCAGTTGACGGGGTAAATTGGATCTTTCCAAGTTTCAGCATGCTACTTGTTAATATATTGTCTGTAATGGTGGTTTTGTTGAACAGCCAGCACACCTTTATGACCAGCCAAAATTTGATTTCCATTTCTTACCTAATGGACTGACACATAATATATTATTTATTAAAACCATGATTCTAATTGAAGTTTTGTCTAAGTAAACATTAGTATATTGGATTCAAATGGTACTTTTGTTCAAAATACTGTTTCCTTTATTGAGTCCCTGCTGCCATCAACCATACATTCTTAATTTCATGCTATTTATCTCATCTGCCCTGAACATAACTCTCGCCTGTTTGTCTTTGAATTTGTAAATTGCAGAACTGGGTTTGCTCTTGAAATCCACTCAAAATTCTGTATTTCAACAAAATGAGACAAAATAAGATGATTTTAACTATACCTACTCTGAATGTTTTCCTGACTTCACCTTCTCCAGCTAGTAGTTTTATTTTATTCTGCAAAAATAAATATATCTGTTCTTAATTTGAAAAAAAAAATTCTTTAAACATAAATTAATGATCGTTTAATCAGTTTTCTGGTTGTTTACATGTTTTTTCCTAGTCAGTTCTGCATCATGATATTCTTATACATTATGTTATGATGCTATGATCCAAAAGTAAAATTAATAGCTGTAAAAAGTGACAACATTCTGCTGTCAGGATGTGCAATATTGTTTATTAAAATGATCCTGTTTAAAGAACATTTTACTGAACTTCATTTTTCTTGAACTGCATACTAATTTTAAAGGTCAGTGTGGTTAGTTACCATAGTAGTGACCTAAAAATAACCTTTCTAGTGTACCTGTATATTTCTGATCTGTAGTGTTAGCATTCAGAAATGTTCTTTCCCTTAGAGTTTCAGCAGCTAAATAAGTTGCAACCCCTTCAGCTATACTCATAAAAATTTGCTTCCAGACAACATGGTCTGTTTATTGTGTAATAATCGAAATGGCACTAAATTGCAATGATTGCTGAACACTTAGGAATTGCATTAACCACTTAACTGCTAAACTATTTTCCATTTTCTTCCTCACTGTGAAGTATTATATTGATTTTCCTCTTAGTTAGAGCTGCTTACTCAACCTCTGAGATGAACAGAATATTTTAGTAGCCTCATACACTGTCATATTTTGAGTCAATCAGCAGTGACCTTGGCTAAGAATTTTCTAGAGGTTTTTAAAAAAGCTATCAAGTAAAATAGCTCACAGTGCATAGCCTTGAATATTTACAGAAAATAGAGGGAAACACAAAACATCTCTGCTAAGAGAGTTTAAAAAAATCAGGAGAAGGATTAAATTTTTCTCTATATATGAGGTGGGTTATTTCCTATTACCTTTAATATGCTGCTACTAAGACAAATTAGTTAATAGTTATAAGGCCTTATCCAGGGACTTAATTGTAGCCTGTTATGTGGTGTTGGAAGTGTAATTAAAAATCTAAATACAGTGATAGGTGAAGAATTTTAGTAGTGCCGTTGTTTTCTATGGAGATGTTGATGACTTTTTTGTTTTCTAACTATTCTCTGTTAACTGCGGTAAAACAGGCAAACATTTGAGCAATATCAAACTTCAAAGCTCCATAATGATTGCTAGCTCTACTAGTTTTGTTACCAAATATTTTAGTTTACAATTGATTTCCTTTTCCTCTCAAAGATTTATAGAGAGAAATTCTAGTCCTGCTTGTTTCTGAGAAAACTTGTCAGAAAAAGCAGAGGGGTTTGTGGTTTTGTGGTTTTTTTTTAAGCAAAACCTTTCTGAAATCTTGCTGCAAAAGAGGGGGAAAAAGGCTGATACAGGTAAGGAAGAGTTAAATAGAAATTGAGCGGGGATGCTGGGGGGCAGCAGTGCTGCAGAACATAGCAGTGTTCGTGCGAAGGCAAGTCATTTCCCGAAACACTGCAGACACATGGCCTGAGGCAGTCTAAAACCTTTGGAGACCAAAATGGCTCGCAGGAGTTAGAAGTAATAAGGTGTTTTTCCCTTCTTTCTCCTTCACTGAAATTCTGTAAGGTTGCTATGCATTACCAAGGAACAATGCCACTATTTTTGTGTTTTATATGGGTATTAAGATCCATTACAATTTGACATTTTTAAGATTGGTTATCCTGTAGTTTGGTGTTAAATTGAAGTTGTTTGTTTTGAATTTAATTCTTTCATTTTTCAAAGGAAAAAAGGCAGCACTGCTGTGCTGATAGCTTACTGAAGTATGCCAGGATTTGATGTTTGAATGGAATGTTTGCTATCCCAAAATATAGGCAAAATTATCTTTAAAAGAAGTCTTGGTTGGTTTTTTTTTAATCATTTTTTAAGTCTGAAGGATGCTTTCTGGCTAGATTTTCACAATCAGATTGTAGAAGATACTGCATATATAATATCTTTAAGGCATACTGTTTCTGGGATTATTTTTAACACTATGTTACACATCCAAGATGTATTGTGCTTAATGCAACCTGCTTATGATTATTATAACCCTATATGTTTGCAGCAGCTAAATAAACTCCACATCAAATAAATTACTGCAGCAATGTTATTAGGCCAGCAGCAATGTTAAGGACATCTGTTAACTCTTTTTCAAATGCCCTGTCCTTACTCGTTTATTCTAAACATTTCTGTTGTTAATTACTACTTAAGTACATGAAGTAGTCATTCAGACATAGCTGTGAAGACCAGCTGAGGAGGATGAGACAGGTTTAGGTCCCATTCTTAGCCTTGCTCTGAATGCCAGGGGACCTGTAGCTTATAGTTTTAGGGTAAACACAGGTAAATCAGGTCAGAGCAATGATAACTGACATATATTTCCATTACTGTCGTTACAGCAATAGTCACTGCTTTAGCCAGGGAGACCTCATCTCAATCAGCAAGGTACAGTCTGAGCAACTTTGCCCACTTAGGCCCTGAAAGTCTAACTTCTTGTTATTAGAACTAGTGAAAAAAATTCGCAATGAAACTTTCTCTGTCAAAATATATTTTTGTCAAAGATAAAATGTTTAGCAAAAATACATCTGTTTCAAAAACATATTTGTCAAGAAGGTTTCTCGGCTCCAAGATGACATTTCTAGTGAGAAAGTGAGTCTATTGCCGAGTGGTTGCAGCCCAGATCTGGGAGATGAAAGATGAACAGTGCTTTAGCTACTGGGTTGACGAGTCTCTCTGCCACTCATGTTTGTTATAACACAGAATGAAAACGTTGTTAAGAATTGAAATGTTTTCCGGCTTAGTCTTCATTATGTGGTAAAATGTTACACGTTAGAACCTAATTCATAGTTCTTTTAAAAATCTCATTCAATTTCTTTCCATTTGAAATTTATGGGAGACCATAAGGTGTTTTGCTAGCTAGCACCAAGAGTGGCCCGGGTCTTGTCTTTATTTGCAATTTAATGAATTGCAAATACTTGATCATGAAAACAAACAAGATGCTGTTTTTCAAAGGTTAGATGGAACTTAAGAGCAACTCTGTTAAATTAAAACAAACAAGCAATAATAAAAGGACCTGCAGAAATTCTCTACAGACAGTGTCTAAAAGGTTTCTGTTTCTGTTGGGAAGTTTGCCAGAATAGTGTGAATGTACGTAGCTTTTCATCAGCATTGTAGGAAAAATAGATGCAAAGTAAACAATCCTCGATAAGTGTGTTTCAGTTTTGTCATCTGAGCAATGTCTGATTTTCAAATTACAGTCTTGCCTCTCAGTGCGATTGAAGCAAACCTGTAGTATATACTTAAAATATTGCCAAGTCCAGTATTTTCTTTTGCTCATTACTACTGCAATTCAGTTAATCACAAAGCGCATGTGGCTTATTGCAGTGTGTGAGGCTGTGGAGGATCACAGCTCGGATAGAAACCTCTCGTTAAATGACTCACCTGCAAACAGACTGAGCGACCAAAGACGGGACTAACTGCCTGCAAGTGTACAAGTTCCAGGTTGCAAAATGGCATCCTCTCCTTTGCCCTTGTTCTCCTTGGCGAGACCAAGATGCCCAAGCAGAGCGCTTGATGTCTGGTTGCACAGCCCATAGTGAGATTCCCACACGTGCTCCCTAGAGTCTGTCAGATAAGATCATGTGTTGGCCAACTTTTATTTATGGGCCAATGAATTATGCAGCTGGGGTAATTAGATGTTTTTGTTCTGTGAATCAGGATTATGCTCCTGGGGTGCCAACCTAGGAAAGTCTGTGAAACTGCATAATAAAAGTCATTTTTATGCAAAGGTGGAAATATTTGAATGCAAAAGGGAATTGTAGGGATGGGGGGAGCTAATGTCCTCCTATATTTGGAGAGGAAAAGTGAAGTGTAAACTCTAGTTGTTATCCATAAAAGCTTTTATTTCTCTTGCATTGTACAGGGAAGGAAGAGGCTGTTTTAGCATAAACTCCAAAAGAAAATAAGTACTTCTCTCTCCCCCCAACTAGAGCTATAAATATAGATGGTTTTGTGTACTTGGAAAACATGTATGGAATTATATATGTATATTCAGGGACTCTGTATCACAATTTGTATAGTCACTGTATGCTAGCTGTGTAATAGGACCCTGATTACAACTAAAATTCAATATTCTTTAATTAAACCATAGTTTCCATTATATCCTTCAGTTGCATATTTTGAAAGACATTTGAGGTAGCAGACTAGTATGTAGTTTTTGACTTCTCTAACCTATATGCCTTATGTTTGTGCCTCAAGATAACATTGAATAACATATTTAAACTACTCATGTGTGAAAAAGCAAAATTATATCTCATGAACTGATTTCTTCACACATTCAAAAAATCGAATTCCCCTTTTGTTCAGATACTAAACAGAAATCAGAAGGGAAACAATGCTTGTAGAAATGGTACGGTATTTCAAAATGGAGACGATCTGAATACCTTTAGTGAGAAGAGATTATACTAATTTTAAAAGTTAAATCATTTTACAAAGGTATTCTTTTATAAATGTAGTTTTCATTATGTAGACATTACAGTCTGGTTCAGTTGATAATGAGTCAGAGAAGTTTACTGAGCTGTTATGATTTAATATTTTGAGTTGAATCTAGATATTGTAAAATAGTAATTGGTGATAACCATATTTGATTCTTTCTTCAATTTCATCGTCCATAAGAACTAGTACTGTCAAGTGCTAAGGCTTTATTTACATATAATAAAAACTAGAGGTGCATATGTTCTTGTGGCTATCATTAGTATTTATTAAATATATATTTATGTTTTCTGTATGTCTGTGTGTATGCAGTAGTTTTGTATGGGTATGTGTAAATTAGACCAAAGCCATGGTCTTTCATGGATTTTAATTACTGTGTAGCTATTCTTTGAGTTTTTGTAAACAAGGCAGACTTTAAATTTGAAAGCAGTCTGCCAGATGAGCTGTTCTGGCAATCCCTAGCATTAAAGCTTAGACTTTCGAACTCCAGCATCTATATGAAAATAGAACTTGATGACATGGGATGCAAGTCTTCAAAAAAAAAAAACCAACCCAAAACAAAACCAAAAACACAACACAAAACAACAAAACCCCCCAATAATAATAATAAAAATTTCATAGAATCATAGAATGCTTGGGTTGGAAGGGACCTTTAAAGGTCACCTAGTCCAGCCCCCCTGCAATGAGCAGGGACGTCTTCAACTAGATCAGGTTGCTCACAGCCCCGTCCAACCTGACCTTGAATGTTTCCAGGGATGGGGCATCTACCACCTCTCTGGGCAACCTGTTCCAGTGTTTCACCACCTTCATGGTAAAAAATTTCTTCCTTATATCTAGTCTGAATCTACCCTCTTTTAGTTTAAAACCATTACCCCTTGTCCTGTTGCTACAGGACCTGCTAGAAAGTTTGCCCCCATCTTTCTTATAAGCCCCCTTTAAGTATTGAAAGGCTGCAGTAAGATCTCCCAAGAGCATTCTCTTTTCCAGGCTGAACAACCCCAACTCTCTCAGCCTTTCCTCACAGGAGAGGTGTTCCAGCCCTCTAATAATTTTTGGGGCCCTCCTCTGGACTTCTCCAACAGGTCCATGTCCTTCCTGTGCTCCAGGTGGGGTCTCACCAGAGCGTAGTAGAGGGGCAGAATCGCCTCCCTCGACCTGCTGGCCACAGTTCTTTTGATGCAGGATACAGTTGGCCTTCTGGCTGCAATTGCGCATTGTTGGCTCACGTCCAGCTTTTCATCCACCAGTACCCCCAAATCCTTCTCCGCAGGGCTGTCTCAATCCCTTCATCCCCCAGCCTGTGTTGATACCAGGGGTTGCCCTGACCCGGGTGTAGGACCCTGCACTTGGCCTTGTTGAACCTCATGAGGTTCACATGGGCCCACTTCTCAAGCTTGTCCAGGTCCCTCTGGATGGCATCCCGTCCCTCAGGTGTGTCAGCTGCACCACTCAGCTTGGTGTCATCTGCAGACTTGCTGAGGGTGCACTCGATCCCACTCTCTATGTCATCTATGAAGATATGAAACAGTACTTGTCCCAGTATGGACCCCTGAGGGACACCACTTGTCACTGATGTCCATCTGGACATTGAGCCATTGACCACTACCTTCTGAATGTGACCATCCAACCAATTCCTCATCCACCAAACAGTCTACCCATCAAATCCATATCTCTCCAATTTAGAGAGAAGGATGTTGTGGGGGACCATGTCAAAGACCTTACAGAAGTCCAGACAGATGACATCTGTAGCTCTTCCCTTGTCCACTGATGTAGTCACTCCATCACAGAAGGCCACTAGGTTGGTCAGGCAGGACTTGCCCTTGGTGAAGATGTGCTGGCTGTCTCGAATCACCTCCCTGTCCTCCATGTGCCTTAGCATAGCTTCTAGGAGGATCTGTTCCATGATCTTCCCAGGCACAGAGGTGAGGCTGACAGGTCAGTAGTTCCCGGGGTCCTCCTTTCTACCCTTTTTAAAAATGGGTGCAATGTTTCCCTTTTTCCAGTCCCCAGGGACTTCACCTGACTGCCATGACTTTTCAAATATCATGGAGAGTGGCTTGGCAACTACATCAGCCAATTCCCTCAGGACTCTGGGATGCATCTCGTCAGGTCCCATAGACTTATGCATGTTCAGGTTCCTCAGGTGGTCTCGAACCTGATCTTCTCGTAGGGTGGGAGGGACTTTGCTCCCCCACTCCCTGTCTTGCGGTCCATCCACTCAAGAGGTGTGGGAAGAGAGGCTGCCAGTGAAGACTGAGGCAAAGAAGTTGTTGAGTACCTCAGCCTTCTCCTCGTCTGTTGTTACCAGTTTGCCAGTCTTGCTCATCAAAGGAGAGTACGCTTTCTTTGGCCTTCCTTTTCTGGCTGACATACCTGTAGAAGCCCTTCTTCTTATTCTTTGCATCCCTTGCCAAGTTCAGCTCCAGCTGCACCTTGGCGTTCTGACCCCATACCTACACAACGGGGCAGCATCCCTATACTCTTCCCAGGACACCTGTCCCTGCTTCCACTGCCTGTGCATTTCCTTCTTGCCCTTTCAAATGTTCTCTCCCAAATTACAGAATCTGTATGGTTTTCTGAACTTTGGGGAGAACTTATGTTTATTGCCATAAAATTAACATTTTATTTTTCAATATGATGCTACTGTTTAGTTTTTATGGGTACACAGAGTAGCAAGATGGTGAGGTGTTAGAGTAATGTTGCTGTTTGTGCAAAAAACAAATGAGACTCAGTCTGCTTCATAGTGTGCGTTGGTTAGACAGAGACTGAGTCAAGTGCTGTGGGGAACATTGCTAAAAAACTGAAGTTTGCTCTTGGAAAGTATTGAGTCCACTGTAGTTCCACTGAAGGTGATGCACTTTTCTGAAT
Source organism: Theristicus caerulescens (assembly GCA_020745775.1). NCBI lineage: Eukaryota > Metazoa > Chordata > Aves > Pelecaniformes > Threskiornithidae > Theristicus > Theristicus caerulescens. The sequence goes on along the minus strand of CM036565.1, from coordinate 43,105,024 downwards.
AAAAGCATAATAGAAACAAAGTACTTTATAAATTAGAGTATGTAAAGAATATGGCAGGATCTTGAGCAATATTTTTCAGAATAAAGAATGTTCTGGTTACTGATTTGATTTGTGTTACTAAGTGAAAAAAAAAAAAGCCTGTAGTTTTGAAGGAATTACTTGTTTAAGACCTTGACCAAATTAAGTCACCTGGGAGCAATGAAGGCTTCTGAAGAGCGGCATATAATCCGTCCATCCATTTTCCTGCAATTTAATTTTAAAAGGATAAGTAGAAGCCAAGATCTAAGAACTGCGGCAGTTAGTGGGAAAAGCTGATACGGGATTATCAAGGTTAGAGTTCAGATAGAACAGATGGTAAAATAGTTATAACCTACTGTACCATATGTTACTGCCGCACGTGTTCAGGTAGCACATTATATGTGCTGTGTGGAAGGATCAGTGATCCTAACGCAGGTTTTTAGAAAGACCAAAAAAGCTCTTGAAAAATTGATTTCATAATTTCAGGCCAGGTTAATGAGAAAGCCCTAATTGGTTAAACTGCACAACAGAACTCGCTATTCCAGAAAGGGATACAAAAAATTAGGCATAGCATGCAACTGTATCTTTTCTAATTCTCAGAAAGCTAAAATGAAGCTTGTATTTCAGGAAGTCTGTTTCAGGCTCATTATACTTGAATTTCTGGGGAAAGTATTTAAAGAAAAAACAAATTCACAGCACTTGAACTCAGACCATTAAAAACAGGTTACTATTTGATTTATGATTTTTGTAATTTTTAATCAGGGGCCAGATTTTCAAAAGAGCATGCTATCTTACTAAGGTGCCAATGAAGTGATAAATTTCTCATTGGAAACAACTGGAGCTTCACTGGGTTAGAGTACTTCAGAAAATCTGACTCCTGATCTATAATCTCTGTTGTTATTACTCAGATGCTTTTTAAAGAATCTGCTCTGATACCATGAAAATAGGAAGGTAGTAGATGAGAAAGAGAAAAAAGGGTTAATCAAGTCAGAAGTACTGGGAGAAGAAGTGGAATGGTAGCAAAGAAGAAAAATGAAGGCAGAGAGTTGTGATTTGGAGTGGTGCTAAAGAGCCTCTGGGCTCGAGATTCATCTCGCATTTTATAATGCTCATGTTGTGTTGTATCATAATGCACTTGCTCCTACTAGAGCTAGCTGTTTCTCTTCTCTTATTGCCAATGGTAAAAATAGGCCAGTAGCATCATTCCATGCTATTGGGTGCATTCTGAATTCCACGCTGTTTTTTCACTTGCCTCTCTAATTAATTTAGTAATCCTCTTCAGTGTGTATGCATGTGTATGTTGGCGTATGTCTGCTCGGTTGCCCTCTTCCGTCATCTGTTCGAGTTCTCACGTTGCTGATGATTGGTTGTGCCAGCTCCTTTCCAAAGACAGTGAATATATTACACTCCACTGCCTTTTGTTTAACTTTGCCAAAAAAGATCCCATCACGAGCCTCTGTTTTTGGCTAGTACTTTGGGAAAGGTTTTTCTTCTGTAGTTGCAACCCTCTTTTTTATATAATATTCATGTTTAGTTTATTTTGGGAGCAATTAGATCTGAGAGACTTGTCAGTTTATACATTGATCATTTTCAGCTTTCGGGACCTGTTAGTAGTAGCTATTCAATATGTATCATGATTTATGGTATTAGGTGATTTTGTGTCTGTCTTAGACTTATTTCTTATTATATATTATAATATCTGTTTTAGAGTTGTTTCTAGTGGAGCCTTTGATTTTGGCTATCTGGTTTTTAATTTATGGTAAATAATTAATAACTATATATATTGGGGGTTTTTCTAATAAAGGAAAGGTGGTGATGGTTGTGATATTTACTTGTTAATTCTTCTTTTCTTGAGGTAGTCTGAGTGGTATCCAAATTTTTCAGGATAGTAAAGATCAGAAGTTAGAGATAACTAAGAGTAGAGCTTTAACATCTGAAAAAAAATTTTTTTGTACATCACCATGTCTCCATGATCATCTGTAGACTGAAGAGGTTTTTTTTTAAGATATTGATATGGATTGCTCAATAGTTTTGTTAGAGCAAGATACAGTGGGTTAAAGGATCTTCTTGAAATTTTTTGTGATGCATTTAATCCCGCTTTATAAAAAGAGTTGGATCTGGGATAATTGTGAGAGTGTGAAAGAGTTAATTTACAAAAACAAGTAAGTTTGTTTTTTTCCAAATGGCTTAGTTTGAAATTCAAGGTTTATTCTCTGTTGTTGGCTGTGTTGAATGTGAGTGTCTTTAAAAGGTTGGTTGTTTGATTTGTGGCGAAATGGGTTGGAGGAAGATAAGGATTTGGGAATTCATGAAGTAAGAGGGGATTACAGGGTTTTTAAAATGTTAGAACAAAGTTTAATTGTCAGTATAGTGTTTATAAGTTAAACAGATCTGCTTTTTACACAAGGCTTGGCTGTCTTATTTTGTCTGATAATAGAGAGAAAAGAAAAACCTGGATTGACACTAAGAGGTTAGAGAACAGTATGAAGCAGAAAAAGAAAAAAAAAGATGATGCAAGTATGTGTGCTGAAGTAATTTGAAGTTTGGCGGCAGATTAGATTGCAGTCTGGAGGACAGAGAGCAATGAAGAGTGGTGGAGACATGCATGAAACTTACCTGCTTTGAGTCCTGGAGAAGCGATCCTGGTGTGGGGGAGAGAGAGAGGCAGGGGACTTACAAAAGGACTTGAGAGTACATCATGATAAACAGCACACAGTGACCATGACGTGCAAGGGACTGCCTTCGTAACGTAGAAGGGGAAACTAAAGAACGTATTGAATGGGGGCTCCGATAAGCTTACTGATGTCTGCAGGAAAGAAAACCCACCTTGTTTCCTCTTTGGAGCCATTCTCCCAAGAGTTATTTGTGCTGATCTGATTTAAGTTTTAACAGAATATTAGGGTTTTAACCTATTTTAATATTTTTAAGTTTTAACAGAAATATTAAGAAATCAAGAAATGAGCGGCTAAGTGATTCAGCGACTTCTTCCTGCTGAACTCTTATCATCTCTCGCTGATGTCTGAAATGCACCAGGCCTTAATTATTTTCCATGATATTTGCAGTAATAGAAAGAGTGTTAGCCGTCTTCCCCATTTTATTTACAAATGTTAATGTCTTATTTCCTGTACACTGGACTGTGCTCTGACAATGTGTTTATCCTGCAAGCTGAAGGTATTAGCATTTAGGGCTTAATTTTATTGCCGCTCAATTCTGAGATAACCGCATTGCCTGCTTTGTTTTGTTTTATTTAATGGGTTGGTGTACAAATTAGGGCCATATACTACCCTCAATCCACAGAGGAGCCTCTGGTAATTATAGGGAAAGGTTTATACCACTGTTTGTAGATTGTAACTAATCTACGAGCAAATTTTACACGGGAATAAAATGTGCCAAGAGCTGGTAGATCTGTGGCTATTTTTGCCCTTTGTTTGGCAAGTGGTGCATAAAGTCACTTGATTGGCACTTGCACAATTGCTGGGAGTGCACAAGACGGTCCACAGTTGCAAACATAATTATTTTAAAGTCTGGGTGTTATACATCATAATTAGGCTTAAGAACGGAAAGTCAGTTGAGATGAATGAGGGCAATTCATGCTCTCAAGAGTTGAGAAAGTGATTTTGCATTTAGATTTTGCATTTGTAAGATTTTTTTTTTTTTTCTTCTCACAAGCGTTAAGATTTAGATACTTTTCTCTCTGTCTCCCGCACTTCCCATGGGAGGACTGGCAATACATGAAACAGCTATATGATATCTGTGTCTCACCTTAAATAGGTGAGAGATAGCTAGCACTTGAAGTGTCACGATGCACTTCCTAGTGCTGATTTTTTCTTCATCAAAACCTGCTATGAATGATAAACTGGACAGTTCTGCTCAGCATGCCTTCAGTAAGAGATAGACCAAAAAACCAACCTCTTACTGGATAGTAATGATGTATATTTTAATTAGATATTTAAAGAATTAAATTTTACAGTTATATGTGTCTAGAGATTGATGAATGTCCAGAATATTTTAATCATTTTAAGTTTTTGATTAAATGAAAGTCACAATCATACAGGTTAGAAAAGCAAGGGCCACCAACTATGTAAAATTGAGATAGTTCTGAACTAATATCAAGGATTACCACCAGAGAAAATTCAGATGGGAATCAAATATGATTCAAGGAAAATGTGAATCCTGCAAGTTGGGCTGTAGGGCTTCTCCCAAAGCGGATTTGAAGTTTCTTGACTCTTGAGAGAGAATATAGGGACGTACAGCATGACTGGGCTGGAGTAAGATGGGTAAGTTCTTAAAAAAAAAAAAAAAAAGAACAACCGAAAAAACCTCCCCATGCTAATATTGAAAGATGAGAAGGGAAAAGCACCACAATGCTTGAAAAATAACAATAAAAAAATTTGGCAGGATTAGTACTTCAAAGGGAGCAGTACTTGATTAAACATTTGGAAAGCATGGGAGGAGAAACATTCCAAACAAAATGAAAATATATGTGTATGATGGAAACAGTATAAATAGAATATTCCACTTATAATTACTACTGCAAGAATGCAGCCCAAACTTAGAGTTCTTAATCAGGTAAAATTGTCATTGCTTTTAAGTCCAAGTAAGGCAGTGAATTGTGGTAGGTATGAGATGTTTGTGGATAAAGATGTTGGCAAGATCTGTAGCCGTAGCAAAGAGCAGGTCCATGAACAAAGTAAATGAAAAGACCTGGAGCCTGCACCACCGAGCAACTCGTGAGTGTGCTGCAAGAAGTCAGAGGGTACAAGGCACCCGTTTTTATCACATACCAAGTGAGGAGTAAGGGATACAGAAAGATCTTTGAAAAGTTAAAAGTCCTTGCAGAACACAGAGCTGTATCTCTGTGCAGGAAAAACTTGAGTTTTTCTTTCTCACGTTAATGCAGTCATTATTCAGAGATCTGCATGGATAAATTGATTAGGAAGTTAAAATTAGTTGCAGTCTGGTTTCTTCCTGAGAATGACCTGGTGAGGACTGGGCAGTTGAACACCCGTCTCCCTTGAGCAGGTAAATGTCATAGTCCGGAGCTGCCTTACACTTCATCTCCATTATTTCCACTGGGGCAGACTTCTCTTCTTCCCAAGTTGTTTCTCACTGAAGTGCCTGCTTTTTGCCCCTGCTCTCATTCAGTTTATGGGGGGAACGCTCTCTTAGAGGAAGGAATAGGTGGTCAGCTTGGTAATAGATGCCGAGTTCTCTCAACTGGAAGTTTTGGGTGTGATGCTGCTTTACAAAGCAGGTTTTCAATTATAGTAGTACTTGCATATGTGACTTAGCTTAACATAATAAAGGCAAAGAGCAGGTACATATAAAGCATTCTTCTTGTAATGGCAGCCCATTTCTTTGGGTTGAAATAACATCATGTAATTATAAACTAAAGTGATCACATCTAAAGAAAAAATTTTTACTGTATCCATGTCTTAGTATGATTTACCTTCCTCTTATTATTTCTTAATATAAAAATTACTGCATGCTGTCTTTGAAATGTTGCAATTGTGTTGGTATTTGAAGTACTTGTAAATACTTGTGCAAATCAGTTTTTCTGATGTTTGTCTGCGGGGCGAGGTGTGTGTTTATGTGCCCAGGGGAAATGAGATGCATTTGCATCTAAGAGGGTGTAGCAAGCAAACGCGTGCCAAAACGGAGTCGGTAGGAACAGTTGCACTAAAATAGTACAGGATAAAAATGTTTGCAAATGAAAATAACTAGCTTCCAAAGAAATAATGGTATCTAATCCTCCCTGTAAATGTTGCTGATCTGAAGGCCTAAATGATAGCTTTTGGTGATGAATCTTTCTGAAGATGCTTGTAAAGCCACCATATTGTGCATATGAAGATGCACAATCTTTTTGTAGATAAAATTATATTTCATATAGTATTGTTAATCTTTGAGGTGCTGACAAACAGTTATTACTTACTTTTCTGTACTTCAGGGGAATACTGATTTAAGGATGTTTTGGCTCTCATTTAAACCAGTGAAATCATTACTATTAGCCTCAGTAGGTGCTGAATTAAACCCTAAATTACGTGGGACAGCTAATCATACATAATATTATACCTGTTTTTCATGTACAAAGTGCCTCTCAGCCAAAGATCTAATAGCGCTTTATGCAAGTAAACATCATTGCTGCAGAATATCTCCAGAATATTTCTTATGATCCAAGACCTCTTATTCATAGGAGCAGACTAATAGATACCTTATCTTCCCACTCCTCTTCAGTGCATGGAGGTTGGAGAGACAAAATTCCTGGTATTTTTTTACTCCATAGATAGCTTGGCTTTGAATTGTTACTGTATGATTCCCATTTTCAGACTTCAGCTTGAAGTGTAAGTCTGCCACAAGGATGTGCCATGTAGCCTGGGAAGAAAACCAGCAGATCTTTTATCATTATTGCCTTGTCTCTCTGGGTCACGGAGAAGCAATAGCCGCAGTTCAAGACTATGTTCAAAGGAGAGATGTCAGGACTGAATTGTTTTCTGGTGAAGGAAGGATGGGTAAAATATGAAACGCAGTCTTCTATTTGCCCTTATCATTGTGTTTCCTGACAAGAATATTGCACCGTATTTCCATGGTTCTATAATTCAAAGCTGAAGGTATACAGATCTGTGGGAAAAAAATTGATTTAATTGTTCAACAGTAGAAATCACTGTTATAAAAATCAGTGTGGATTTTATATTACGTGTTCTTTCTTAAGTGAAAGCACTTCTATCTCGAGCAAGGAACAGCACACTTTTGAGAGTTACTCGGTTTAATTTTCATACACCTGCTGCTGTAATTATTGTAATTTAATGCACAGAGACATTTTTACTTTCTGAGCAGTAGGGGAGTTTGTCCATGAAAATTTCAGATGCGGTGTGTCTGTCTCTCAGTCCTCTTTTCCAGTAGCCTTTAAACCTCTCAGGAAATACTGATCGAATCTGATGACAGGGGCCAGCAGAAAGGGGACAGAGGTAGGAGGGAGCTCGAGATTTTAAGTCCCTACAACTTCCATGCGAACTGTTGGCTTGGGTACAGGAAAGAGAGACATGCTGGCCTCGCCAGCGAGGAAAGGCTGCTGTATGAGCCCTGGGGTAAGTTTGGCTTGGGGGCCACATGTCTGCTGGGTGGCTGATGAGCACGTGCAGCCTGGTGGGTCAGCCGCCCCATGGGACGATGCTTGCCTGGCTGGTAGGTGAGGACGGGAGAAGAGCCGACCACGGAGTAGTTCTGAGACTGTTTTGAAAAAGATAAAGGTTCGGGAGGCGGGGTGAAGTTTGTGATAGGTGGAGGGTAGCACAGCGGACCGAGAATATTTCTGGAGGAGGTGATGAATGCTCTGCAGAGGAGCCGGGTTTATTGTGGTACGTATCCTTTAATATTCTCTATAATACTCTCTGTGCACAGGACTATTTGTTTTAATTTCTACCCTATCACTGTGAGAGCGTGTTTCTTTGGCAAATTATTGTATATTTACCTAGTGATCTACCAAGTCTTTGGTCAGTATTTTATTTTGAACTGTTTTTATTCTGCTTTTCCAACAGCATGAGTTTTCTCATAGAAAATAGTAAACAGGCTGAGATGGGCGGCCCAAATCTTGTGTCACATCTGACATAAATTCAGAATTGCTTCAAAATGTGCATACTGAACCAATAATTACTCTGATTCTTCTTAAGCCATAATTTCAAGCTAGGTAGCTTCCAACAGTTGAATTAAGCTTGACTGTCCAACACATTTAAAATACTGTAAGCTATATATACATCAGCTCTGCGTCTCTAAAGTGCATTAAAGCCCATTAAAGTAGACGGACTCTGACTGTTTCAGTGGGTCTTGGATTACAGGTTAACAGAGAGCATGGCACCATGGCGTTTTTGCAAATTCCTGCATTTGATTTTCTGTTAATTGATTTTCTCTTCAGTCCCGGCTGGGAGCGGGAGTTGGGGGGGGTCTGAGGAAAGCCCTGTTGCAGCCCACCTCTCTGTAGCCCCGCGAGGAACGGGTGGAGCACAAAATAATTTGTTTGCTCTCTGCTGTCTTCCTTGTGTCCTGTGGGATTTGCAGCTGCCAAGTTCAAGGCAGTCACCAGTCGCTTCGGTGTGTTACAAGAAAGTAGGATTGAAGCAGCAAGGGAGAGGAAGCAGTGGGGAAAAGGAGAGGACAAGATGGAAGGGGATAAGAAGTTGCTATAGCTCATGTATGTAAGCAATCTCAAAATGAACAGGCAGAAAGAGTTCATAAATTAAATGTTTTTTTTTCTGGTCTGGAACATCTTAAATTTCCCTTAAATTATAAATAGAAGTTCACTGATACAAAAACTAGTACTGATGTATATTTGAATGCGTGTGATTTGGTAATAGCTTGGGTGTGGCAGGCCAGGAAATAACGGATGTAAACAATTTACAACCATTTATTTTTTTATTAGAGCTTTTATCTTTGCAACTCTTATTAGTTGCCATAGATACAGACAACACAGGGCTTGTTTGGGTTAATGAAAAGTCTGTCATACTGATAAAAATGTGATTTTTCTTGAGAAAAATCCGCATTACTTCAAGTCCACTATTCTTGGCAATTAATTTTAACTATGCCTGCATTCATGTATATAATTAAAAAATTGTGGCATTTAGTAGTCTACATTTTTTATATAGCATCTGCAGAATAATTTTGAGTACAATGCAGTACCGAAGAAATTGGTCTTTAATTTAAATTAGAGATCATATTGACAGATAGAAATTACTGTTCTGTCAGTTTACAGATGTCCTTCTGTACTTTCTAAAATCATTCTTAGAATTTTTTCCACCTTGTAAAACAATTACAGAACATCATCAGGTAACTGATTGGCTCACAAGTACGGTTGTGAATGTGCCCAGCTTAACGTCATGTTATGATGTTGCATTAAGTATATGCTCTTCCTGTGCAAAAGTTCAGTATTTCAAGTGATAAATGTAACGAATATGACTTAGCAATCTTAATTCCAGCTACTCTGTCCAAATAGAAAGCAGTTATTTGCTGTAAATGTACCTCAACTGATTCAAGAAATAGTTTTATGTGAAGAAAAATTCTAAAAATTAAGTAGCTTTTCTATTAATATCTGGTAAGTGTGTGCAGGATGGTCCTAGTCCGGTATGCTACGGACAGTATTTTTTAATGAGTTTAAGGTGGCCACATTAGTGTTTGTCACTGTTCAGGACCTGTAGTCAGGATGAATCTGAAATAAATACTACTTGGGGCAGGGGGAGGGATGCACCATGTGGGGAACAGAGAAGAAAGAAAAATATTTTTGAGTCAGCTTGATTTAAAAGAAAAATATACACAGTGGTTCCTTGGGGAGTTGGAAATAGTGGCAACAGCCCTGGCAAAGTGGATGCATGGTGAGAGTGCAGGCGAGAGGCAGCTTATATCGTTCCAGACCTGTGGAAGATAAAGAGTATGAGTTTAAATGATGCTATTTCTTTTAGGAATGCAAAGCGTTTGGGCGTAAAGGCTGAATTCAGAGCACCACAAAATAAATGGATTGTGCACAGGGGATGTGTCTGGCTTCAGCACGGATGAGCAACCCTTGCAGCTGCAGCACATGCTTTTCCTATGAGCAGTGAGGTTAGGTGGTAAATCAATTAATCTATTAACAAAAACTACTCCATACTGGAGAGCAGAATCCCTCAGATCAAACGCTCATGGTGCTCGAAGGTAGTGGGCTTCTCCCCCTCTTGCCTGCAAGCTTAGCCACATTCATTTCACTGCATTAAGCCTTTTGTGTTTGTGGTTACAAGAGTAGAGGATTTGCCCCACTACGGTCATTTAATAATCAGATGTAGGAGAACTAACCTGAATGGTATGGTTCTGCAAGGAGTCTGACTGCTGGTACGCAGAGAGAAAAGCAACAAACAGTGCCACCTCTTACTCGCAATGTACCATCTATGTTTCCCCTACAATCTTTCAGTAGTAAAATCATGCTTAACTGTATTTTTAATGGCTATAGAATCAAGATCCTAGAATAAGTATTTCCTGGGGAAAGAAAGGTAGGTTATTAAGAGCAGCAGTAAGTAAATTTGGGATTTTAGAAGTATTGAAAACTTTGCCAGATGTCTTAGAGGTTTGAAAAATAATTTAAATATTTTTAGAGATTAAAACGTTTTTCTAAGTTAGAACAGTTTATTTTGTCAGAAATCAATTGGAATTAATAAAAACAATGGTCTCCTAAGGATGAAAAAAGGGTTGAACGTGCGTGTGCATTAGGTTTCAGTTTTAAACTCAACAAGACTGCAGAGAGTCTGTAATTACGTCCTCTCAATTTCTAAATATTCAGATCACAGTGTTCTCAGGCCCAGTTTGTGAATTTTCTCTCTGTATAGCAAGCCAGGATGAAGTATTCAGTAATTCAGTAGCTTTGAACCAATTAAAAAAAAAAAACACATAGCTTTAGAAAATAGTATACTAACGTTTGTCTTTATCATTGCACAATGTCTGAGTCTTTGTGACTTTTCTATTTAATTTTTTATCTCTCAGCTGAGCACTGGTTGTGTACTCGAGCAAGATTGTTCAGCATCTCCCCACACCGAGCCTTTCTCTTCAGTAGGCCCAGAGGAGAGAGTCGGGGTCCCCGCGGGACTTGCAGCTGCGGAGGTTATTGCAGTGGCAACACCCCGATACAGCACTCGCCCTTTTCCAGTCCTAGACCCAGGACGTGGAATAGGGTGGTGCACACATTTGATTTACCAGCGATGGCTTTATCTGCTGCAAATAGTTCTGTCCTTAAAAGGCTCCTGAAATTAAACCCGTCAAATACATCTGCGGTTAACATGACTGTAGCAGAATTAGTCAGACATATTTGTCCCGAGCTGTGAATGAACAAGGTCTAGCCTCACGTGTGTTTTCACTTGAGTTTCTTTACTCAGGTTAACTTGGTGAGACTCAGAAGAATACAAAACAAAGGAAAAAAAAATCTCATGTAATACTTTCAGAATTAGGCTCATAATAATCCATTTAAGATGTTTAAAACAGTCCAGCAGTTAGGAGTTGTAAACCTGAGGGTATGAGGAAACTCTTTACTGTTGCAGGACTTTTGACTTTGCTGTGTTTTCTTTGTAGGGCCTCGGTATGTCCGGCGGAAGTCAGGCTGGCTTGGGGACTCCTTCATCCAGGCAGTATGCACGGCAGAAAATAACTCGCGTAAACCTCAGGGACTTCATCTTCTACATGGAACAGGAAAGAGAAACGAGCCATTCTCTCCTGCTCTATCGAGCTCTGCTTAAATAAAGCCAAGAATTGTACTGATTTCTCCACACAGAAGCTCAACTTGCATTGAAAAGCTGTCATTTTAATGTGCCTTCTATTTTTTTCAGAAGTCAATGTTCCAGTAATTTTGTTTTGTAAAATTGTCACATGCAATAAATTCCCTTTCTGTAAAAAAAAAAAGTTATAAAAAACACAAAAAAATGTGCAAAAGGTTTTAAAACGTTAAATCCACAGATCTAACCGACATCAAAGTCTTGCTCCATTTGGCCATCTTAGATAAGGCTGAAGTAGATGAAGTTGCGCAAATGGAAAGGCTGCTGCAATGGCTCACCTAAACCATCTCACGGCAAGGAGGATTGGGACAGGTTCCCAGGGTTGGGACCTAACCATGGCGTCAACCTGTACGTTCACTCACGGTGCTGATTTTGTTTTCTTTTTAGTTTTACTGGCACTGTTTCCGCTGACTAACCATGGTGATACCTGTTGGTTTTTTAGATTAGTTATAATTGCAATTTTTTGCACAGCTAAGAGAATAGCCACTGCACACTCTCACAAATTTGATATATTTAGGATTTTTGCTTTTACTGCACATCTCATTTCCTGAGCCATTTGCTGAACCAAATCCTAAGTGTATGAAATCTGTGCGCTCGGGTCCCAGCTGAGTTACCTTGACTGGCTTCCAGTTGTTTTCTGAGTCTCTTCAATCTTTTGCACATTTGTAGCAGCTGGTTAATAACATGAATCAAAGTTGGGCTTTATTTTCTAAAAAATATCTTAATTTATTTATTGCAAAGAGTATGGTTTAATGGTGGTTTTAAAAGAGAGTATTGTTCGGTAAAGATTTTAGAGTATTCTATATGGATTTTTGAAGTCACTGTAGAGGAGGCTTTTGGGGGCCGGTTCCACGCGTAGAGAATCACGAGAGCAGGGGTGAGCCCCGCAGCCCGGTGCCGCCGGGGGGTCAGGCCAGCGCCGCCGGGCTGGCGGTGCCTTCGCCTTGGACGACTGGACCCGAGGACGCCGGCCCGGAGAGGCTCGTGAACAAGGGCATGACTTTAAGCAGAAGGAGTAGTTTTAAGTACTTCAAGGTGGGATGAATGCTTTTGAAATGCTTTGCTGAATGGGAATTTAAGGGGCCCACACCAAAGCCAAGCGCAGTCAGTGCGAGTCTTTTCAGTGGGGGTGGGATAGGAACACTGAGCGGGGGCGGGCGCCAGCCGTTGTACTTCACACCTAACAGTATTACCCGGAACCGTGGAAGGGAGACATTTGCTTATTTATCTTTTCAATTTTTACTATGTTATGCTTGCCACTTTTTTGAGGCAATACTTTTTTTTTTTTGATGGGAAACCATAGCGAAAGCACAAATAGAACTATTTGTCCAATAGTTTTAAAAACAAAAGTTTTAATTATTTTTTAAGGTTTATGAAAAGCAGAAGAAAATTTATACTGCTGCTATTTAGCCAAAAGATTATTCATAAGGTATTTAAGGCCAGGAAGTGTAAAATTATGTTTTAAATGTATCGATAATTTGTACATATTGTTTATAAAGGCCTTGTGTTTATTAGAATTATGTTATTTTGATGATTTCTGTACATACTCGTAAATACCCCCAATTTGTGTGAAAACATACTCCCTTATTTGTACTTATTTTGTAAAGAAATAAAACGATTTACTAAAGTAACACATCGAGTGACATACAGTATTAATTTATCAAACAGGAATTTCACATTGTCTTGCAGTTCTTAAGCACTGTTCAGAAACATTTTGCATTAAAATATTAACAGAATACCCACACAGAAATATTAAACCCAAATACTTCAATGTTTTGTTGTGCCGATTCTTATCCTCTGTCGAACATCGACTCAAACTGTCAGCAAACCTCGATGCTCTTACTGCGGTGAAGGAGCGCACTCCAGAGCTGCCTTCCCGGCCGCGAGCCGGCCCCGCAGCGCAGCGCAACGCCCTCCCTTGCGCGTCCTTGCCGAGCCTCGGGAGCGCGGGGGGCAACAGGCCCGGGCGGAAGGTGCTAGCCAGCGCTCGTGGGCTTCACGCCACGGCTTCGCTGCTCAGCAACAGAGAATCGGAACAATTCTGTTCCGTCGAATTAGGCGGAAAACCAGGCTGCGTTTACTTCTTGGCCTTCGCAATAAAAACGTTTGCTGGCTGCGCACCACCGCTTTACTGGAGGTTCTGAGATCTTTTAAAACCTGTTCTAGCGATGCTGAGCAATGTTCTTAATTAAGTTATGTTGCTGTGGTTTAAGGCCAGAAGTAAAAAATCGGTTTTTGCTGATATTGCTGCCTAAAAATATAGGGAAAGAAGTAAAAAAGATATAAATGAAAGTGTAATAAACTTTAAATAAGTGACCTGAAGTTACTAACTAAAAGAGCATGTCCTAGCTTAACTTTTTTTTTTAAAAGGCATATTTCTTCTAACAAAGTGATTGTTTCCACATGTCTTCCGTGCCTTAGTGCTATTTTGCAGTCAATGTTGTGATGTCATGGCTCAAACTTTCCAGCTCAAGTTCACATTTAACTCGGCTGGCGCAGCCTGGAACCCCTTCCGCTGCCACCTTAGCAAGAGCCGCTTTACTGAGCTAGAAAAAAAAGATGGTAAACACCAAACTGAGGAAAACCAAACCAGCCACCCCCGAGTACTTCCAGTGGCGCTCTACGTACAGCTAAAAGCATCGTCCCGCCTCCGGGCTTGCGAGAGCTGCCTGCCTGCGCCTTCGGCGGGAGCCGGAGGGGCTCGGCGCCTGGTCCCGCTTGCAGACGCTGACCTCGGGGAGGCCTGGCCCCGGCCCCGGCGCGAGCGGCAGAGCTGGGCCCCGTGTTTAAATGTAAACATGAGGTGCGCGGTGTTCGCCCTTCTCCCCGGCGGAGAGGTAAGGAAGGGAGAGGAGGCGCCGCCAGGCGAGCGCTCAGCCGCCGCCCGTGCCAGCCCGCCCCGGGCAGGAGGGCAGGCCGAAAGGGTCTGCAGGATAAAAACACGAAGCTGAACGGATTATTTAAGGGTACTTTGAACTTAAAGTGAACTCAATGTATGAAAGTAATAAATAAAACACTTTTTTTTTTCCTTTTTGTAAGACATGGCTACATCAAGCTGAACGGAGCAAAAGGCAGGAGGAGACGCAATCCAAAGTTCTCACCTCTTTCAAACAACACGGGAGATACAGTGAGTGTTCCACCCTACTTGCTTGGTTTTGATCATTTACTTTACAGAAATGTTTATGGCATGAAGTACTGTATAAGAAATGTGCATACACAAATACATGACAATTATACGTTAAGTTCTTTACAATATTAAATGTATAATATACAATTCTACAGATATCTTACATACAAAGGTGAATGTTGTGCCATATATTCAAATATGGCAATGCCTAGCAACTTTAGAATGTCATACAAGTATAAAACCACAAAATAAAATAACTTTACAACTCTTTTAAAGTAGACAGATTTGCCCAACTGTTCTGCTAAGTTAGCAGGCCAATACGTATCGGCTACGATTTCCAGAAGAGATTTCCGAGTTGAGTAACCAAGGTGAGAAAACCTGCAGAGGGCTGATTTTCCACGGACAGGTATCCAGCCCTTTTCCAAAACTCAGCCCCTGCCCAGGCCGTACCTTGGGTATTCAGTACAGCTCATCGCTTCTGAAAACACTTGTCTTAGTCGTGATTTTTTTATTTTGCCTGATTGTAATCACTTGGCATTAAAGAATTGTTGATCATTTAATACTCTGTCCCTTGTTCTATATGGCCGTATTTATGCATCTAAAAAGAGTTTAATTAAAATTCAGCATCTACAACAGTATTCTATAAATTAACGTGGGAGAAACTAAATTGTGATTAACACATGAATCATGCTAAACAGCAATAAACAGGATTTAGCAGAATGCTATTTATAACCTTGCACCTGCAAACACGGTGCTGTCTCCTGAGTTAGGAAGCCCTGCACGTCAGAGTCGATACTGATTCACAGAAGGAGCAGTAACCTCCTGCAGACAGCGGGCTTCGTTAAAGAGAAAATTACACAGGTAGAGGGCAGCTACAGAACCGGTAGTTTAATAATAGTTTAAAATAATAGAGGAAAAACAATCTAACCAAAAGGTGGCCTGCTTTCATCGGACAATGGCAGTAGAGGGTTTTAACATCTTTTTGCAAAAATTCCAGACCCATAGAGTAGGCTCGTCCAAAATTCTTAACGTTTCCTCCTACATGTGGGCTTAGAACGTGGTTAGTGAACGAGTACCAAGGGGTGGCAGGGCTTGCTTGGCAGAACCACGCTTCCTTGATGATGCAAAACTGAACAGTTGGAGTCAAAACGAGACTGGCTTTGAGAGAACTACAGCTCCATGTTGGGTGTGTGACCCTTGTGTGATGGTGGATGGCATTTTATTTTGTGCTTCCAGATCCCTACTTTTGCAAAAACGGCCATAATCGGCCTTGTCATTTTTTCTGTCGCTTTTTTGTTTCGTTTCTGTGGGGTTTTTTAGTACTGAGCACCAGTTGACTGTAAATCTGTCCTTTTCTGATTCTGGATTCTGTCCACAGAGAGATATTTCAGTTGGAAATGTATAAAAATAAGCCATTTGCTAGCATGAGCGAGTACAATCACGGAGGTGTAACGTAGTGTACGGAGGTGTAAAGCACGTCTGATATGAAGGAGGTGCGGCAGTCAGGGAAGATACTCAGTGCAGTTTTGAGTGTACCATCTTCCTCTCGGAGGTGCCCACTTCCTCGCGTCGCAGCAGCGGGGTATCGTTGGGAAGGCTGCCAGAACCGTTTCTCCTGCTGATCTATTCCATTGGCTTTAATTGGTCTTTCTGCAGAAGTCCAGTCTAGGCCAGGGGTTCACGAAGCTTTGCCTTTTTCTCCACCACAGCTGTTCAGCCCAAAGTACGTTCCCAGCGGGGCTGGTACGCTGAGCATGCTCAGGAATTTCATCGTGAAAAACGGACAACTGGTTTTTCAAATGCATTTCATGGCTGGCTATGTGACAGGTAGTTTCAGAATACCACTAATTGGCAACATAAAGTCAAAATCTGTTTGCTAATACTGTTTTGCAAATCCTTAGTGTTTCACATAAGGGACTATTAAACACTTCTACGGTTACAAAGGAGTACGGGTGGGGTCTAGTCCAGGGGCTCCTGTTTTATTCTGATTGTTGGGGTAGGTTGCGGTCGTCTGTCTTCGCGACACAGCACGTATTCACTGAACTGAGAGGAATCCACCCCACCGCCGCACGAAGCTGCCACGTTAAATCCCTTCTGAAATAATCTTTCGAGCACCTGCAATGTGGGGAAAAAAATCCGATTAATATTTAGCAAATTTTAGTGATAAAAACATTCAGGAGCACTGGATCGAAATGATGGATTTAGTCTTTCGAGTCCTCGTTGAATGAATATTACTCAGCTATAATTCTATAACTTATTCTTAAATGACTACACTGTGATTAAAGTCTCGCTCTCAGCAAACCTCTGTAGAAAACAAAAATTAATCAAACAAATAAGCACTCTGCAGAGCAGCTTAGTACATTATATAGTAAAATACTGGACTGTGGTGCTATTGATGCTATCTTACTGCTTATAGAAAGCAGCATCAGGTTTAAGCTGTAATAGAAAGTGCCCATTATTCATTAGTAACATGATCGGTCTTACAGAAAGGGGCTGAAAACGGTTCTCAGCTTTTCCTTGGCAGATGAAAATGTATTAGGAGCCTGAGTGACGCTTCCACCAGATCTTCACGGAAATCGCAGATGTGATTTTCCCTTGCTGGAAGGGAGAGCTGCTTTTCGCAAAGCATGGCAGGGATGGGATGCAGAGCCAAGACGTGGACAATAAGGAAACGTTCTGGCCCAAGAAAGAGGTTAATTTGTATTGCCCAAATATGTATTTTCTTTTTCTCCTTCTAAAGAAAAGTTGGTGCAATTTAGATGCATGAATTTAAGGAACCCAGAGGCAACTTTAATTTCTGAGACTGTCACACAGCACGTTACCCTAGGATATACTGATCTTGGCAATATGATAGGGCCGTGTTTTCACATGGGTGAGCGTGTTGATATACGGTTTCCCAGCAGAGCAGGACGCACACAGACTTTTCTCAGCACTAGGTGAGAGCGGATGCCAGATGCCCCTTTGGCAGATCTGCACCATAAGGTCCCCGGAGGAGATGCCGTGCTCCCTCCCTCCCGCGGGCGGCTCTCCTGAGTCCAGGGCAGTAGCCTGGAAAAATGATTCCTGTGGTTTTTATCATTTACTGATAAATGCCATCAAGGGGGAGCAGCCTGTACTGTTTTGTAACCGTCTTACCCAAAGTACCTCTTCCTTTGCTACAGCACATGGGCCCACTGCGCTGGGAAGTGAACCTGATGATTTACTAAACCCGATGAACTCAGTAACACCAGCATCCTCATGACAGCCGTCTGCCACCCACAACCACAGGGACTAAGCTGTTTACAAACTTGTTCACTCAACCTAGAGAAGCGTCTTAAGCAATATACCCAACTTCAGGTGGAGTCAAGTCATGTGCTTTCACAGGTTTATGTCCTAGAAAGAATTTGCTTTCTTTTTTGGTTTTACTAGCCCTGTGAAGCACTTCTTCAGCAGTTACACCTACTGCAGTACTACTTAAAAGTCTTATGTTTCAAAGCCCAAGCTGACTACGTTAAAGATCTGCACACCAGACCTCTGCCCTCGCCCCGCATGCAGACCCACGTGAGGCCAAGGTGCGTTTCTTAGTGCACTGCTTCCTCTGACTGCATGTTGGCGTTGCTTTCTCCAGAAACATCAGTCTGGAGCCTTTATTAAAGGTAACTGATTTCAAAAGCACAACTGGATCCAAGGCGGTATTGTAGTGCAATGCAAACCACGGCAGCATTTGCTGGTTTTAATCCATGGGAACCCTCCTTTGAGGTCGCCTGTGTCAGCCATCTGCGGTTTAATCCATGGTTTGGGTTTCTAGTGGTAACTAAAACCTTGTACTTGCTACCCTGGCTGCTAAGGACAGGCGGAGGAAAGGAGCTGCTCTAGCACAGCTTTGCCCGAGCCGTGCAGAATCTGCTGGAAATCAGCTTGCCCGAGGAGCTCTGCCTGGCCTTGGGACACGGGGACTCATGTTCTCAGAGAGTTGCATCTGCCAAATCTCACTGACTTTTGCCCTGATTTTTCTACACCTTATACTGTAAGAAAGTTGTAGAACTGAGAGATCGAAAAAGCACCCCAGTGCTGGGGAGACAAATGAACCTGGAGAGATTACAAGAAGGGGGGGAGTGGGTTATCAAAATATATGAGAGCAAGCAAGCGCAAGCTTCCAACTCTCGTTTGTGCGGGCTGCACGCAGCCTGTGGGACAGAACGGGGTGCGGACACCAACACTTGTTCCTGCTCAAAGAGGAAGGCAGGAGTTTGAGAGGGAAGGAGGAACAAGACATCAGACTGCTCTTGCACAGCCTGGAGTGTATTTTGACTCATTTGGGCATTCCTGTTCCTAGACCTGGCAGGATGAAGACGAGAGGCAACCCAGCTACAGGAGAGGAGGCTTCTTCCATTTAACTGGACAGTGAAACAGGATTGGCAGGTAAGATTTCAGAGACACGTGACTTTGAAATCCTTGCTAAAAACTTTTTAAAATCAATTTGCTTGTAAGACAAAACAAGCACGGGGGTGCCCTTGGCTTGCCTCGGTCCAAAGCTACGGAAGGCTGCATGTTAACACAGGACTTTTCTCCACCGAGCCCTCTCTCTGCAAACACACAATCCGGGTAGACATTACACCTTAGAGCACCGCACGCAGAACAAAGCGATTCATTTTTGCTACCTACGTGCTCGAAGGACTAGACTGCAGGCTATCATCTAGTGTAAAATCCTCAGTATCATCAATTTTCTCAGCAAGAAACAAACCAGGCCAAATCCTGTAAACAATGCAGAGAATCTTAAATTTGTAGAGTTTTCAGTGTAACTTGGATGTGGTTGAGCTCAGGTCTATGGAGGAAGGCTCCTAAAGGCTGCTTCCATGTGCGCTGAGCTCTGGTTTGTATGCGCCGGTGCGTGCGCAAGACTAAACGGCACGGTGAACATGAACAGATTTAAATGCCATTTAGTGAATTTGGCTCTATGCGCCTTACTTTTTCTGAAGGTAAGATACAGACAGAGGGAAACCAGTAAGCGTCTTTGAATCAAATCAGAGCTACTCTCCTGTAAATCTCCAAAGAGAATATGCCAAGAAGTAAATGAGTATCAGCTGTGACTCTCCTACATATAGGGAGACACACACACAATATTAAATAGAGGATTTGTGCTAGGATTTAATATACTTTGTTTTCCAGTATTCCGAGCACATCTGATTTTGTTGGAAGTTTTTCCAAATAGAAACATGATACTTTCACTTATTGCATTTCATTTCCATTTTGCAGAATACTAACGAATACATTCTTAATGATGAAGACTCAATGTTCAACATATACAAGCATCACAGAATCTTCTCTAAGGTAAGCTCATGTATCTCACCAGAGCCTGTTGCGAGGAACTGAAAAAACAGCGTGCCTTAAGAAAACTCTATACCTGTATGTAATCACAGATGGGCATTAAATTAAGAGCTACTGGGTTTTTTTGGCTGCCACTCCCTACTCAATGTTGACATTCTTTGTTTTACACGCACGGTTCTTGACACAAAACATTTACTGAAAATATTTTCCAAAGATCCACAGAATTTTTAAGTGTTGCAGTTGTGCTACCAAACCCTTGCAGCAGGGCGCAGGGAGACAGAAGTGATGTATCTCGGCAAACAGCAGGCAGACTTTCCGCGTCACTCGCTGAGATTCTTTGGAAATGGTTCTGCTCTTCCAACCACTACCCCTTCTAACCGATCTCCCTTAAGTCTGTGCATTGACTTCACTGTACTTCCAACTTCTGATGTAATACTGTTTTGCCAAAACGTCCTGGGAAGGGGAAGGGTAGTGCCTATGCGCTGACCAGAGTCCATCAGGGCCAATGATAATTAGCTGCTGATTTCATCAGCCTTTGGTCTCAGAAATGCATCATTTTCCAGTAAGTGTTTGAAAACCCTTTCTATTAATTATATAGTAAAATGATGTAATTTAGTAAAATGATGTAATTTAATAATATTGTTTAGACTGTAGACTCTTTGACAGAAATTTTTTTTCACAACATGAACCTGTGAAGAGACTCTTTGATTCTGTCTGAATTTTGACTGAATTCAAAACACATTCAAATAATAACAATAATTAGCACTCAGCTTTTACTACAAGCACACGTTTCCTACCAGTACGCCACTCTGGATAGAACAGAGCCAAGTGCTAAGCCATGTGGGCATCCAGCGCTTTGGCTGCCTGCAGTGCCGAGCCCATCAGTGCCTCGCAGTGACCCTTTATCGTTTCAGTTATTCTGATTTCTTGCATGCATCTAACTATCGCACGGACAGCGTGGCTGAGACACGAACACGCTTCCCTGTGCGCTTACCTTAGCTAAACTGCAGCTGCTCCCTTCTCCACCCAGCACAGCGATGAATTCATCACCGTTCCCACTGCCAGCAAACGGATCTGCCTCCGACCCACCTCCAGCCTTCTATTTTTGGGGCAGCCCACTCTAAACCTTGCCAAACATGAAATTGCTAAGGACTGTGCAAAATTAACCACAGGCATCGGACTGTTAAGGTTCAACCAAATAAAACACTTGGGAGTCTTGAACCAAAAATCACCAAAAATAGCAGGGTTTAGAATGGTTTCAGACAAAAGCGTCTACTGGTGCACGGTGCTGCCCCGAGGAGGGAGGTGTCAGTGGCAAATGCAGGTTGTTAAAATGACTCCATCCACTTTTACATATCCTGGTAACTGCAGGTCTCCCGAAAATGCTGGCAGCTGGCAGCTTGGGAGATGGAGGGCGCCTCAGCTTGCCGTGCAGTAACACCACAGGTAAGCAAGGGCTCTAGGTGCTTGCCCTCCCTTGCGGTACGCCTCCCTCCCCAGCCTGTCTGGCCAGGCTGTCCCAGGGGCCAGCCCTTCTGTGGGTATTTGCCCCCAGGGAAGCTGATCAAGACCCTAAGGCATTCCCCACAGCCCAGTTAGCACCTCTGCAGGGGACGGTAACTTTGGAAACATTCCCCTACAGGTTGATTTCACATTCCATAATACAAGTATTTACAGCGTATTTTAAAGGTGTACATGCAAAAACTCTGCGAGAGCTCTGTTTTGCCCTTGTTAATTAAGGCAGAAGTTAACAGCATCATCACCACCGTTCCTTCTCCGCAGCCCAAGGACAGCTACAACACCAAAGCTCTGGCCGCAGTGGCGGTGATCCCTTGTGAAATGGCATTTCTTGCCCACAAGGCTGCTGCCTAAACACAAGCCACATATTTATTTCCGCTACCATCCACCTATCTGTCCAGTTATCTTCTTTTGTTTCATATGTTTAATTTTAAACCTAATGTCAAAACTCTGAGTATAAAATGAAATATATTTTGTTTAAAATACTCTGGGCAATTTTTATAGAACATCCTTTTGAAAAAAAAAAAGTGCAGAGATCAATTTTTTTAAGTCCATCCCGCAGGCACCATCATTTAATTATGAGTGAGACATAAATTATGCATTTACACATTGTTGCATTTTCTATAAAATGGTGTGGAGATTTTTTTTTGTAGTTTTTGGAACTCTCTCTTTCTTCCTGGGGGCACTTTGGAGGAAAAAAAAAACTGCTGCAGGCTATACATTGATGAAAAAATTAGCATTTATCAGTATAACACCATTATGAGACCAGCATGGCACTAACATACACAAAATCTAAATCTATTTTTCTGCTTAGACTTAGGAAAACCTGAAAGACTGTGATCTCACCAGGCAGAAAATGTCTCCTTGCAGTATAAGCACTGAAGGTAATTGGGCAGAAGCAAATAATTTGCATATAATTGAACAAGAAATAATAAAAAAACACCCCAGCAAATAGATGAGCCAGCACCGAAAGGCCATTACCTGCACTGAATTCAACCGGCAGTATCCGTTCAAAGGAAACCTAATAACGTGGGTAGGGTCCTGGTTCCAGCCAGCGTTTACGGAGTTGCACATGACGTCCCCGGTCTCCGGGAAGATCTCTTCTATTAAAGCTTTCTCCCCGCTCAATGCAATTCTCTCCCCCAGATCTGGAGTCACTCTTACGACCAAGCAGTCACAAGGCTGGAAATGTTTCCTTTGTTCTTTCTCTTGTTTCCATCGCTCAAGTTCCTTAATCATTGGCTGCAGCTGGTAATACTTTGCTTCTTCATATAAAAGATTAAAGTCCTGGGGAAAAAAAAAAAGAGGGAGAGAGAGAAACTAGAAATGCTTATAGTTCTCTTTTAAAAATGAGTATTGTTCCTGTTTGACCTACTTAGGCTTATGTATTGTCAGCAAGAGTGCAAAGGCAACAGGTATCCACATACTTTGTCTTCGTCTGACACCTACACAGAAAACCACACTGTGTTAGGGCTGAATCTATTTGAGCTGACCGTGAAGTTCCCACTGCACTGAATTATTCTTTCACTTATTATCCCGCAAGCTCAATGCCAGAAGGATTTACTTTTGGATTAAGAAATCAAAATAACTGGCTGCAATAAGCAAAGCCTGCTGATGTAGGAGGAGATGTCCTGAGCCTAATCTTCACTCTTGGCCTCAGATATTCACTTCTGATCTTACAACAGAAGATCTCAGGCTCCGCCGTCGCCTCTCGCACACATGTTACGAGATGGAGATGTCAGTTCAGCTTCACTTCTCACCTGTCTTTGCTGAGTCTGAAATTCAGCTGCAGCAGCTCAGCTGCTCCCTGTGTTTCATGATTATTCATGTATTTAAAGTGTACTTTGGAGCCTGGTAAATTATACTGAGGTAGTGACTATCCCACTGGCTGGGAGCTCAGCTGTGCGCTCCAACAGCTTAAAAGAAACAGTTCTTCCCAGCCATTTGTCCATCACCTCACTTGGGCTTTGGGCAATTCAAATTCCCAGTTTGGTCCAATTCCCAGTTCACTGATTGAGATGTCTTCTGCACATCTTCATTAATAACTTTTCCTCAGATTTCCCACAGATCTTCCCACCTCAGCTTAAATGCATGACAGTACGTTGAGGCAAAGGGTGCCAGCAGCCCCCCAGGCCCCAGGAGGCAGCAGTGCCCACCAGACCAAGCCGCAGAAGAAAGGGGGAAGCACCCAAGGACGGTTTGCTTACACCCGCCCCACCGCCTCCTCCAGCCTCCTGAAGGGAAGAGGAGCAACAAGAGCACAGCACCAGCTCCTCTCTCCAAAGACCTGCCGTTTGCTTTCCTGGCTCTTACGCCTGTTTACAGGTGGAAATGCTGCACCGCAGGTACGCTATGTGACTTTTGTGGAGTATGCTGTCAGGTCAACACTTGGACATAAAGGCCAGTTCTCCACCACTGCAATGAAATGAAATGACAAATCACAAGAGTGAAATGACTGGAATCATTTAGGCTGGAAAGAAGGGCGTGACAAGAAGTAATCAAGAAATGGGCATCAAAATTACACGAAAAATAATGGCAGCGCTGCTGCTCCAGGACTCGGGGAAGAGGGGGAATCAAAGGCCAAGGAACGTGCAGCACAAAAAGGCACGACTCTTCATAGCAGCTTGGAATTAACCTGTAAAATCTGCTGCTGCAGGATACTATTGAACCAAAGCAGTTAGCTGTGTTCAAATTTGGCACCACAGACCCACCGTGGGTAGTGGAGAGGTGCTCCTTCACCCCAGGGCTGCCTACAGCCTGGAGATGTATGAATATTCACAGTGACACCGGCAAGGTTATCACGTTACAAAAGCGACATCCGATCCTTTACATCTCTTTGGTGCCTGTGAAGGCTGGGACAATATGCGCACCACTAAGGGAGGGGAAAAAGAACACAGAAAGAGAGAAAAGAGTGATAAGAGCAAGTGGGAAGAAATGAGGGCAACAAACACACTCATGGGAAGGAGACAGAAGATGAAAAACAACAGGAAGATGAAAGAAGCAGCCTCTCCCCTGATGGAAGTTGTTTCCCCCCCCTCCCCAAAATCAGCCCTCTGCTGAGCCATTACTGCTGTTCTCTGTCCACCGGTGAAGCTCCCCCGTTACTGAGCATGGGTTTAAACCTATGGGGATTAGTGGCCTAAATTAAAAAACAACCCCTGCCCCAAACTTTCTGTAATCTTCATCGTGCAGGACACTGGAGCAACACAGTCCACCGCTTAACTGCAGGTATTACAGAGGTGTGTGCAGGGGGTTATCAAACGTTCACTGGGCATCTGCTGGTCCCATGTCTCTCTTTTTTGAGCAAAGGAAAACATGCAATGCTAAGGAAAAATGTAATGTAATGCCATAGAGTGAACAGGAGCATCCAGTGCTTACTGTAGGCAATGGAAAGTCTCCCACTGCTTTCAACAGATCCTGAAAAACCAGTTTTAGAATATCTGTGTTCATGGTCACTATAAAATAACATATTATTTGTAAGGTCAATCAGTTGAATTTATGCTAAGAAAACTCAACAGTAAAACCCAGAAGAGGTGGTACAGCCATATAAAAACCAGTCCTTCATTTCTGAAAGTAAAGAGAGGTACAGTGCTCCTGAGGCTGGATGCAAAGCCCATGACATTCATGAGAGTCTTCTCAAGTGACTTCACTGGGCTTCAGACTAGGCTGACAGTATCCTGAATCACGGTTGTTCAATGGTGCCGCACCCCCGGGCCAAAACAGTAATGCCATAAAGCACACAAAACCAGGATCGCACCACCTCTGCCTCCCCCACAGCCAGCCATTAGCCCACTGCATCAAATGCAGCTCTTTAGTGACTCCTGCTAGCCATCATTTGTCCTAAATAAACAAGATAAATTTTATATTCTGATACCATTTTGTGGGAAGACAACCAGTTTTCAGATGAAACAGCTCTTCCATTACTGTTCCCAGAACGATATGGCCATGCCTCAGATGGCCGTGTGGAAACCAGAGCTGTGCTGGAGCATCATGTGCTCAGTGGGATGCACCCAGTCACAAACTGCCTGGGTTAAGCCAAGGTGCATGGGTTAGTTTTTAAAATAAGACTCTCATCGCCATGTCCATTCCACACTTGGGTTGAGCACAAATGTGCTGGAAAGGGTTTTGCACCTGGAGGAAGGGGTTTATGACAGAAGCTGGGAATCTGAGGTGTGCTGGTGCAAAGGGGCAACATGCCCATGCGGCGTTAGGGAGTCTGGGCTCCTGCCTATTGTCAGACACTGGCAATAAAGGGAATTTGTTAGGCTGTAACAAGTAGAGGGGATAAAAAAGCGTGTTCTGCTACGAACAGCAAGAGAAAATTCATGGCTGTCCACCAGTGACAGCGCTGGGAAGGGACACCTTCTGTGACCCCCCACCCCTGTACTGCACACTGCCCTGGACCAGCCACCGCCAGCACAGCCTGCCCCACCGCCCTGACCTGCTCGGGCTCCTGTACCAGGAAATCTGGCGTTTCTGCACCGAGTGACTTGGGCACCGCTAGGAAATTTGACAATGTATTTAGGGAGGGAAGAGGATTCTGCAAAACCAGGAACAAAGAATGAATGGTTCACAGCGGCGGGGGCCAGTTCTCTAAAGCCTGTGCTTGGGCAGGGTAATGGACTCGACACACCGCTAAGTGCATGATCTTCTTGTGCAGGTTTTATACACTGTTTGGAGTACTGTGCAGCTGTGACCGGGCTGGAAGTGAGGCCCAGCTCTGGATTGTCTACACAGGATACTCAGGATGCTCAGGTAATACTGACACAGGTATTTCCACCCTTGCACTGTAGATATAAAATCCTACCCTGATGATTTGCAAAAGTTTAACATGAAATATGAAGTAGAAGAATTCAACCCACAAGGGACCTTGCCAGGGAGGTGCCACAGGAGTTGCAAGAAAACATTTCCATGCTGCTCATTTTGATAAGTTACCAAAGGCAGATGCAGACACAAATCTTCCCAGACCTATTCAGAAGAGGCACATTTTGCTGAAACAGGCACAGGAGTAGCTACAGGGTGGTCACTGCCTAGCACAGTGGCAAAGTGCACACAGTTTCATTGAAGCTCAGCCTCAGAGCAGCCTGGTACAGCTTCTGTCCCAGGCATATGCTGATAAATGCATATAGATACTGCACCCTCTCCCTCACAGAGGCTCCAGCCCTGGCATCAGTGCAGCGTTGCTGAGCAGCAGGCAGCATCCCGCAGCAGATTTTGTACAGTATCCAGGAGTTCCTTGTCCTGCAGGACTAACAATGCATCTCCCATTTCTTCTAAGGATTATTTCCCTACCTTCTCAACTTCTTAACAGCAGTGTACCTTGTGGCAGCACAGCCCAGAGCCAAGCACTGTGTATGGTAGCTAATGGAGCTGCTTGTGTTTAGACAGGGAAAATCACCTCACTCCAGAGGTGATTCCCACCAGCCAAGGTCCCTGCTCATGAGCAGGGTGCTCCTTGCTAGACTGAAAGGGGAGGTGGACAGCCCAGGCCCTGATTTTGCTGTAAAGTAGCACAAAAAGCCTTCATGAGCTACCATGAGCCTTCAACTTTGTGTGGCTGCTGTAGGAAATAGTGGGGCAGTTCTGTCAGGTCACCTGGAAAAGGGAGCAGACAGCCAGGTGGGATGCATACAGCCTTTCTCCATCCACAACTTCTGGACAACACTTAGATCTCATGGGAAAGGTAAACAGATTTTTCAAAGATGCAGCTTTTTGCCTTTCACAAAATAATTTTCTGCTCATGATTTGGCAGAAAAGCTTTTTTTCTGGTGGATTTCACGTTGGCTAAATTCTGCAGTCGCCTCTGACAAGGGTGACATCTTCCTGGGAAGTGTGACTGCAAGGCCAGTTGTGCTGCTGTTTTGACATCAGTGCCAGTGGGTCAGTAAAGATCTGCTAACTACAGGCAGAGACAGCCAACAGAAACTGTAAAACCATGTCTCCCGTGAACCCAATGCTGTTCTCTCAGTACTAAAGAGGTCCTTTATTTTTGTACCTAATGTTGACTCCTGAACAAGCTGAAATGGCTCTTTCTGCCCATTTTTCACTTCTTGCCCTGTTACACAAAACAACAAACTGTCATCCTGACTCACGTTTCTTTTATATTTTAGTGCTGTGAAGATCTGACTCCTGGCTACGAGAGAAAATTGCTCACTTCTATGATGACAACTGCGCCATTTGCTAAGGTCAGTTTGAGAGCACTTAAGCACACAAATTTTAAAACGTTATTAATAAATTAGCATGCCAGCCTTGTGGTTCCGGTGCTACAGGTCACCTCTATAATCCATATGAAACTCAGACATCCTGTGCATTTGCGCTCCTCCCCTCCTTAAGATGGAGTAATAATATACACATTGCCCATGTCTATTTTTGTTTGATGATCTCTAAGCAGGGAGTGAGTCTCAAATAAGTAGGTATGATGGGTCCTGGTTTTGTGTGAAGCTATGTATTGGCAGTGAAGGGGACAGAAGCTGCTCATAAATGTCCTGGGGAATCACCTCTGATGGTGGGGGGGAATCAAGGCAGAGAACATTTGGGCTGCAGAGGAGGGGCAGCTCCTGCGCCAGCCACCCCCTAACCTAGCAGCGTGGCAGACCAGGGGGTGCTGGCTCCACGCTCTGCTTGAGGACTTTTGTTGCTCAGGGTGTCGTGGTCCCATGAGTGGGACTCTGAACTGGTGCAGGACAAGGGAGCTGTAAGCAGCTCCGGGCTGCTCGCCATCGGCTTGCTCAGCACAGGCTGGCTGTGAAGAAGAACCGAGCCAAACAACTCACAGTAATCTCTCAGCATACTTCACATGGGTTAAAATCCCCCAAACTCAGGAAAATTGTATGTACTATTAGACTGTGGCTTTCAGCAGGGCGGCCTGTCAGAGACGAAACACTTCAAAGTTCTGGCTTATTAATAGTTGGAAGTGTAATTAATATTCACTGTAAGCACACCAGTCAGTCTTGATAATAAAGAATCACTAGCCTAGGAACACATACCCCACTTTCTCTGCATTTCAGTGTTAACTTAGTCTGAAAACAACACTTAAATAGCAAACACAATAACGCTGGTGTGGTACTAACATTCCAAACTTTCCAAAATAACCATCTGAGCAGCAATTCAAGTTGAAAAGCAACTTGGCTAAACCTTGAGGCTAATAAACTGCTTGATTAAATTAAGGGGTAAAAACTAATAAATATTCAAAACACTTGATAATGCTTTGTTTGACATAAAGAACATTTAATGCAAGTCTCACTGGAAAACCTGTCAGGTTTTATACCTTAAATAGAGTTTTGCATTTAGAAACACTGAGTGATTCCATTTGCTGCCTTTGATTACTGTCTTCTGTCACTTTAATCATGCTGGTAAAATTACACGATTTCTGTGAAGTCAAATCCGTTTACAATGCAGTTTTAATATAGCTTTGCAGCGCATTCTTCTATGCATTTTTATTTAGTTACTCCCTACCTAGCAATACTTTGCTTTGTTCTTGAGCCCTCATTAGCCTGGGGTTTGCTCTAAAGCTCTCCCAGGGAGGAACTAACTAAAATACAGTTAACCCTATGCAAAGAGATGGTCTGGAACAACGGACTAAGCCCGGGCACAGCGCCGGCTCTCCCAAGTCTCTCCCAGACCTGCCAGCGGCTTGCTGCGCAGACAAGTCCTTGGCATCCACCGGCACTCTCACCTCCAGGCTCTTACCAAATCCTACTGGTTTTGTTTCACAGCACCTCTGAAATCTGGATACCAGTCGAGGCAATGATCAGTTCGAACTACAACTCTTCTACCCTCTCTCCTCACACCTGCTTGTCCCACCACATTGTCCAAAACGCTGCCACTAAAGCACCTCTCTGGCATTTCACCTGTACCGCTTCTCCGCCCCCCCCCCCCCCCTTACTTGATCCACCTGTCAATCCACGAAACTGGTCTGGTCTTTAGCTTCACTCCTACCTGTGTGTTCTCTCTCATTTCTTTGTAAAAAGCTTTTCTCACATGCACCCCTTAGTGCTCTGGCTCTCGCCCTGCTTCACGGCACCCCAGCCTCCCAACCCGCCCGCCGCTCCCCAGAAAGACCAGTGCTCAGGACAGCGCTTCTGGGCTGGAGGGCCGAAACCGCCCCTGAATGCCCAAACTTCTCCCTGCCTTGGGACTAGATGTGTGCTCCCATCGCACAGCATGTCTGCTTGACATTAAGTGTAAACAATCCCGTGCCGGGGTCAAATACGATTATACTCGTACCTTAGGCAAGAACGGCTGAGGAGCAGTTTGCAGCGTGAGGATCAGCTGTACTCCAAAGCTAAAGCCACCACAGCAGCCACAAATCTGGACTGACTCAGTAATGACTGGCCAAATTATCTTGCCTACCTAGTCCAACATGCAAAGCGAAATCTTACTGCACGGCGCGGGAACTTTCCTCTCCAGCAATGCTCCACGTCCTCTAACTCTGAGCAGATCCCCGTTGCCATCCCAATTTATTCATCATTTCATCCTGGAGTTAGTGCTTTTGTTGAATCTTGTCATCTACAGTTTGGACACTTTTGTCTTCTAATTTTCATACATAAGGATGACAATGTTGCAAGTTTCATAAGTGCAAAGCCAAATAAACAAGGCTAGGAGGAGAGCGTTTCAACAATCAGGATTTGCAAAGCAACAACCAGCGCCATTATTTCATAGAAAACATGTATTGCTCCTTAAAAAGCCCTCAGTAAATTCCATCTCCCAAGAATATTTTGACATTCATAAACTGTGTAAAAGATTACTTCCTGAAATCAAAGTATCTACACTGGTCATATCTAACACAAATCCTCATGGGCTCGTTTAAGGGTGTTTCTTTTTTATACCAGCAAGAAAAAGATTTATACAATTTACACCCTCTAAGTATCAAATTTAAAACATTTCTTTCAGATTCTGAGCATTAAACCCTGCTAAGTGCTAGTTGCTGATGTTGCTTCTTAATTGTTGTTATACCCTGATAAATAAGCTAAAAATGTGAGAAAATACAATTAGTTTAGAAAAACTGATTTAGCCGTAAGCTTCATCGTTTAACTTTTTATGGTATCCATGACAACCATTGGTCCATTTATTAAATAATAGCATCCCTGGTGTAATACACAAGTACTAAAAATCCTAACAATAAACAGCAACATTTAGTTAAGTGTGTTTAGGTCAAGCACATAAACCAACCTGCACCAAAACAAATGACAGAATGGGAGGAAAAAATGGATTGCAGACTACAGCTTTCCTTACCTTAAAGTCATCTGGGAGCAGTAGCTTAGATGTCCTTAGGAAGCTTAATATATATCTGAAAATTTCACCATCTCGATCAATGAAATAATGTTGTTTTAAACTGTCCAAGACAATAGGCTCTGTGCCATTAAACAGACGACTTATTCTGAAAAAAGAAAAGAAAAAGAAATGGGCAAAAGAGACAAAATCTCATTACACCCTCAGGGCTTAAGAACATCCAGCCAATTTAGTTGCATCAATTCAATGTGCATAAGGTAAGGCAGTATCTTAATTTGGTGACAAACAAGTGCACAAAGATAGATGCCTTAGACACACGTGTGCAGCCGCACGCTCACACACACGAAGCGTGTGTGCACATGCAGACACGGGCGCACACACCAGCAGCGAGAGCCCTGCAGCTGCCCTGGGGCTAACCTCGCGCAGCCCCGCATCAAGGCTGTGAATTAGGCCCACGACCCCGACAAGGAAAGTGCCTATGAAACGCTCACCCCGCGGCTGGCAGAGTAATTTTGGTGAGAATATGCATCACCAGCTCTGTTATACGTCCCTGTCCACTATGTGCTGCTAATGGAGAACCAAATGGTTACTTGGAGATGGGTTCCTGGCCATGAGCTTCTCCTCCAACTTGGCTGTCATTTTGGTCAAACGCCATCAAAGCCTTTCCATGCTAGAGGAGAGGCTGCCCCTCCACCGAGATGAGCTGTATGGCCCTGTCAGTGCTGGTAAGTGGCCATCCAACGCCGAACATTTTGGCAAACCAGTAGCCAATGGCCCGTGCAGCACCTGCAGCGCTGCCTGTGGGACCACAGTCCCACCACCATTAGTCCTGGGGATCAGAGTCTGGCAGAAGAAAACAACGTGGCAAATCTTTCGTGAGTGAAGAAAAGGAAGCGAGACCTATGAGACCAGGGGATCAGCTGGCCACAAGACCAAAATACCACATCAGCGGCATCACTCCAGCTTTCTCCACGTCCTGAGGAGCATGCTCTGCAGAAAGCAAACCGGGCATCTGCCTGGCTGCCGTGCCTCCCGCCTCTCCCCTTCAAATGCCTGGCTTCTCTCAGAACGCTTTGTCTTCCCATGAGAAATAACCCAGCTGAATATATGTTCTTGAAAGGAAAATCGCAGGAGACAGACAGCAACGACCTATTAAGTAATTGAGTCCATCTCTCTGACAGTGCAGCATTGTTCCCAACTGCAGAGTGTCTCGTGTTTCAAAGTCAAGTCTTAAATAACCCTGCCAGTGAGGACTCCTCCATTTCCCAGAGAGACTATCCGGCAGCCTGCTGGATTTCACTGTCGAGCTGTCCCTTCAACTCGGCTATGCAATCTGCCTGTGTCCCTTGCTGTGACCAGGGCAGGGCTTTCCCTGTTTTTTTGAAATTTTTTCTGGTTTTTTTCTGTTTTTTCCTGTTTTTTGGATAACGAGCTCAACAAAACCTGCCAAAGGCAATGGCCAGCACTGCTGGCAAATGCCGCAGCCGCAGCCGCAGCCTCCCTGCCTCCCTCCTTCCAGCATCACCACCCACCCCGAGATTTCTGGCCCAGGAACAGGATGCGAGAGACCTCAGCCTGGCTGGGGAAGGCACGCACCCGCCCCGGCGATGGGAAGGGGCAGGTTTGCTCCCCCGCCGCCTGCAGCGCTGGTGCTTCCAGCTGCGCCCCGCGCTGCTTGCTTTGGGTTGTGGGTTCATGCAACACGGTGAGATTTGCTCTCCACAGCTGCACCTCGGTCTGATCTTCTAACTTGCTAATTTAGTTGCAAATTTAATTAATGTGCCATTTATTTCTAAATTAACTGTGGAGATATTAAATAAAACTGGACTTAGCAAGTCCCCACTGAATTCAGCTAAAAACCTTTCTGCCCTCTTAAGCAAGCTCCAGGTTTTACTGCCTGCTCTCATGTCCCTGTCAGCATTCAGCTAGTCTGAGTTACTTATGAGAATAACCAAATGCTCCCCTAAACCCTAATTATAATAGGTTTACTGTTTTTCTTCAACCTCTAGCTTTTCAACAGTATCAGAAAACACCATCCAGTTCACGTTGCAACATTTAATTTATATAATCCCAAGGTTCGGTAAGCCTCCAGTAATGCATTATTTTCTTTCTTCTTGTTATTTTAGGGCTATTTGCCTGAGACGGCTAAATATATGGCTTTGTACAGTGTTAAATTTTATTCCAGGAACCAGACAGTTAATTTATTTCCTTAGACATGCACATGAGCCAGTGTGCTGTGCTGGGTTAGACTGAAAGCAGAGGAAACACTGATAGAGCAGCTGAAGGTTCAGTACGGTACATTTATTGAGTAAATTTGCATGGCTATTGAAACTTTTGAGATCTTACACCTGAAGAAGCTGGGCTGTGGCTTAAACCTCCTCCCCTTTGCTGCCCTTTCTCTGTGAAGTCTGCAGAAGCAACACGCCGGCTGCTGTTCGGCTCTGCCGCGCGTATGGGGGAAGGTCTGCCAACAATGACAGGGCGCAGGGAAGACAGGGTACAAAATTTTAATGGGCTGCTCTTTAATGTAGTGAAGCATTTTTTTGGTAATGAAAACAAAACATGAATTTTGAGGCCTTTGTGGAGTGCCCTGAGCTGTATTTCTTCACCAGCGAAATTACTGCTGGGGAAAGAAACTTGCAGAGTGTTGAAAGACTTAACTGCCACCCCAAAAACAGAGTGATGAATAGTTTAAGGATTTATTTGACGTTTTAGGGGGCTGCTATTTTCCAAGAACCAACTTCACTGCAGCATGTTGTAACGCTGCGTGCCGAAAGTGCTCCTGCTTCTCCCTTCTCACCACTATAAACCGTACCTGTAGAAAGTCCATCAGAAAACACAACGCTGTGAGAGCACAAAGTGAACTCAAATGGCAGCTTCGAAAGGAAAATTTGCCTGACAGGGTTACTCATCACGTGTGAAGCCATTGAAGAGCACAGTGACCGAGGGCAGCTCCACAAGACCCACCGGGACCTGATGTGCTCAGCTCATGGGTCTTGGGTGGCCAGAACAAAATGTCATGCGCAAAAGCGTGGAAGCAAAATCTGCACGGGCTGTCAGAGAGACAGGGAGTCAGCAAGCGCAAGGGGATGGGAATGGTTTTGCACTGTGTGAACTTGATGTTCAATCAGTAATGAGGTACCAGCCTGGCTGGCAGCCTCAGGAAGCTGCTCCCTCCAGCACCCCGTTGTGTGATGTGAGTTAAGGTCGTGGGGAGCAGCTGCAGCTCTCAGATCGGGGAGTGGTCACCCCGAAAATGGTTGTTTTTATGAGTGGTCATGGTGCCCAGCACTGTACTGGTGGAGAAGTTGGGTAATGGCATTTTGAAGAGGCACTTGCTTATGGCACGTGGGAATGGTGCTTCTAGAGATGTTTGTGAAGAGGTGGAAGGCACAGGAAAACACAGACGTGGCAAAAAGAGCTGCACTTGGGTCCTACAGCGATAGGTAAGTCTGAGCAATGACCGTTTCTTCAGCATTCCCACCTTTTGCAAGAGATGCTTCACTTCCTAATTTAAAACCACTCTTTAAAATTTCTGTACAAGATTTAATTTCCAGACAGGGAGCAGACTGAGCCAGGATCAATCCAAGTAGTTGCAAGCCTAAGGATGGCAGGCTTGCCTTTCCATTGCCTCCACCTCCCTGGCCAGGTCCCGCTATGCTCATACCATCTTCCCAGTGCACGGCTCTTCCCAGCTGTCTGTTTCTCCTCCTCAGTTGCTCCTGCCCTCCCAGCAACGTGCTCTTCCTTACTCCTG
The DNA here is from genome assembly GCA_020745775.1 of Theristicus caerulescens. Taxonomy (NCBI): domain Eukaryota; kingdom Metazoa; phylum Chordata; class Aves; order Pelecaniformes; family Threskiornithidae; genus Theristicus; species Theristicus caerulescens. The sequence goes on along the minus strand of CM036565.1, from coordinate 43,070,790 downwards.
GCCACCGCTCCGCAGTGCTGCCCACCCCGACCTTCGCAGGGCCCCTGCTCCCAGCCACCGCTGCATCATGTTCCCGCGGAGCAGAGCCACAGTGGGGCTGGCGTCAGGCCTCCAGCTTAGCGGGTCTCACTGGCACCTTGAGCCCTGACTGGATGCTCTTCCCCGCTCCTCCCAACATCCAGAACACAACCTGTTGATCCTATTTCTACAATTTCTTTTTGCTTCTGCTGTTTCTGCTAAAGGCTTTTACATTTTCAATAATGTTTCGCCAAAATGCCAAGGGGCGAGTTTCTAGCTTTGTACCGATTTTACTATGATATTAAGATCTCCTTTTATTAGATTAAAAACAAACAACGCAGCCAGCCAACCCACAAGGACAAGAGCGCCAGTAAATTCTTTTCTTAGTTTCTTGGGCAGGGGAGGAAGCTGCATGCTGTGTGCAAGTACCTACAGACGGCTGCTGCTACCCACATGCCCCTGTAACGCTTGCAACCAATTTTCCACCACGCAAGGTCCCTGCAGCGCCTGTTGAGATGGGAGCATGGAGGGGGCCCGCAGGGCAGTGACTCCAGCCCCCAACCTCACGGCACACCATCTCTTTCATAAACTCCATCTTAGAAGCAGCCAGGGCTTTTTGCACCCCAGCTCCCTCTTGAGCACCCTCGGTCTTCCCAAGATCATCACTGAGCACAGCCACGGCTCTGCACATCACCCCCCTGCTGTTGGGGGGTTTAATGGCACGCTGGGACAGGAGAGTTTGGTGGCGGGGTGGGTGTGCTTTCTGAGTTGGGGCCAGTTTAGCCATTTTCTTGACAGCTCTCTTTTTGAACAGGAAACTAAAGTTGTTTCTTAATAAATCTGGTTCCAGAGGCTTTAAGAGGAGCACCCAGTATTGTGGGACCTGTGGGGCAGCCAGCAGCTGGGGTTGTGGCAAGCACCAGCAAAGCCCTCCGCTCCCGAGCCCCACCACTGGGGCAGCCACTGCGGTCCTGTCCCCCCCGCGCACCCACCCAGCCAGCGCAGCGACGCCATGTAAGTAAAACTCTCTATCACAACACTGCAATAAAAGTATTAATTTAAGTAATTACATGATTAATATTTAACTGTTCAGTGATATTTTTGTCATTCATAATTTAGTTGTTTACATTTATTAAAAATTGATTCTGTAGACACTTTTTCTGCCCAATGTCAAATCAGCAGGGAGTGCACATTTCAGCAAACTGTCATTAAAATGTGTCTCTCTCTCCTAATTTTATGGGAGGAGACAGGAAGAAGAAAGAAATGCCTGACTGTGGGTCCTGCAAGCATGTGGGTCTGTGCTCTATTTGGTGCCCTCGGCTGTACCTCCGTGCACCCTCCTACTCCCTCAGCGCAAACGCAGAGCCAAGCCAACACGAGCTCTGCAGCTCTCCCTGCGTTTTACGCGGTGGCTGTCAGTTGTACTTGGCTGTTGGGCCTCGCTGGGGAGCTGGAGGAGGAGGCGGCAGCAGTTGTGGGAAATGCTGCAGAGAGGAGGAAGAGGGTTGTTTACAGCCGGGACACCGAGCATGACCTGAAACTGCCCCGCAGGACATGTTAGCAAAGCGTCCCAGGTGTACAAGCAGAGTCCAGTCATTGCTGCTGAGCACAAACAGTGCTGCTTATCTCTTAAATATTTGCTCAAGGTGGGTAGGATAGATACTGCTATCTGCTTGGAAGAGAAAAAATGCTGTGAATTGGAGCAGAGGTACTTGAGACACCAGAGCGCCTTACACTGTGTCTGGCACTGCTGCCCACGTAGCTATGCCTGTTATAACTAAGTGTCTCTTACTTGTCCCATCACAAGAAAGTAGCTGCTGGAAAAGAGAAGCGGAAAGCCGCCAGAATGGCTGCGCCCTACTGAATGCCAGCGAGCCAGGAGCCAGCTCTCCGCTGGCACTGCTACATCCAGCTGCAGCAGCACGGTCTGGGGTGGGCAGTGGGCAGTGCTGCTGGATCTTTACAGTAGTGTTTTTCATATTTCCATTATTTGTACTGTAAAACTGATGTGAGTTTGTGCACAAGCTCCCAGCAAAGCAAACTGTAATGGAGAAAGCACCTGCAGCTGCTTTCCCGAAGGAGGTATGTTAAAACACCCAACCCATCTGAAAAGCAGGCAGGGCTGGCCGGAGGAGGACAGGAATAACCCAACCGAGCAGCAAACGGGTGTCTTCTGCCTTCTGGCCTGATGGTAGTTATGAGGGAGACGTTAAAACATTGTCTCTGCCAGGACACATGCTCACTCACGCCCCGTACAGCGAGGAACGTGGCTAAAGGTTGCACCTGGCTGCAGTAGGTTTTCTGATCTGCCTCCATTTAAAACTTCAGCTATAATTAGCGTGGAAGTCCATAAACAAAGCTCTGTTGTATGGTTATACCGTACCTTCACACCCTGCTACCTGACTGGTGATTTTAAGCCCTTCTCCAATTATGGGAAAATAGCACTAAGGAGAGGCACTGTCTACAGCGTGGGTCTGTGCACACACGACCTGGCTGTGGCACGGTGCAGAAACGCCGTGCAGGCTTCGCACTTACGGCTCTGCCGCAGTTTCCATTTTAAATCAAAGAAAACATCTTGACCACCTCAGAGTGCTTCAGGCGTACACTTGGCTTGGAGGGTGTTTCAGCTAGGGAGAATTTTGTTTTAAGCATCTTTTAAATCTTTTATATGTACAGTGATGGGGAAAAGTGTGTGCATGTGTGTGAGTCTGAATCTTAATTTGGGGGTATAAACTGCTGCTCTGCAACTATGAAATCCAAGCAGCCACGTGTGCTTTGGGACCGGTTCATGTGCCTGAAGACACAGAGAGGTGCCCCAAAGGGGGTTTCTGGCTTAAGTAAGCCTAGATCAGGTACCGGCTTCCAGTCCCAAATGGAGCGCAGACATCAAGCCTGCAGTGTCAGGCAGGTCACCGCACCGCGCGTGCTCGAGCCACCCCCCCCACCGACTCCTTCTCCCCCCACTCCTACAAGACCAGGGTGAGCACCCGCGTTTCAGCAGGGCAGCTGCTCAGCCCCCGAGCCTTCAATCCTGATGGCACAAGTGAGCGACCACAGATATTAAAGTACAAAACTGATCTGCGAGAACCAAATTGGAGATACTGAAGCCTGTAACCCCAAAACCCCTCTCACAATTTTTAACAGGAAAAGAGCATCGGTAGTACGGTCTGATCTCAGCAGAGGGATGGAGGAGGTAACTCACAAGGTAACAGCTTTATCCATCTCCAATTCCTATAACCTTCGTTCCTGCCTTCCAACGCAGATCCTGGAATGCCATAGGAGTTTTTTGAGCCATATGCTCACTTTGCAGTGCTTTTGAAGAATATTACACTCATTAACTATTAAGCACCTGAAGGAACTGCAGGATCTATTACCTAGATTTAATACTTCATATTTTGCTGTTCAGGCTAGAATATCTATTTTTGCAATAGATCAGAGCTAGTCTATATAGTATCAACATGTATTTTTAAAAGTCAATAATCCAGAAAGAACATTATCATCTACCATGCAGAATCATTCTTAGGAAGTTCTGGAAGGGTTTTTTTTTCTTCTTTTTATACCATCACTAAAAAGCAAAATTAGGTATGTAATGGATTTTGTAGTTAAAACAAAGGCACGGACAATTATGTTTTCAGTTCTCTGTTACTATCAATTAAAGTCCACTGAAGCAACAGGTAATAAAATCCACTGAAGTGGAAATTACCTATTATTTTTGAAATACTACAAAGCATTTATGGTAAGGATAAGAGATCCTACAGCTCTTTCTCTTCTGCCTGTTGCTAACAGCCTATCTCCACACTTAAGACACTTTGGCGGGTGACTTTGATATATCATTCCATGGAAATATATATGTATTTTTAGAATTTGATACGACACTTATTTTTTCATTTGTAGAGACAGTATTGCCTATACATAAATTAGGAGTTAAGACAAGAAATTGGAAACACTAATCCCAGGTAGAGAAGCTAGTCTTTTCCTGCATTAAAAAATTCTCTTGTAGTCAAGAGCCACCCTGGTCCTGCATCTGTGTGGCCAAGCATCCCATCGGGTCTTGAGGGAAGAGGAGTGGTCAAACAATTACAACGAGCAGACCAGCAGCTAAGGGAATTTAGGCTCCCATGAGCTTTGCTTTCCAGGCTTTTCATTCCCACCAGGTTTACAAGGGTATTAACCCCAAGCCCTTCACCTCATTGGGATACTGGGATTAGGCCCAGCACTGGCCACTCATCCCAAATTTATCAGCAGCGTGCGTGTTCCCCAGGGCTGGGCTTCTGCCACCCATCTCATGGGGAGTCAACAGCTCAGGAGCAACGCGCTGCTTAGCCATGAGTAACGGTGGCAGAATCCAGCCCTCTGTCAGGCTAATGATTTTATTTTGGCTTATTAAAGTAGCGTTTGTATATTTTAGTGTGTTATTTTAACAGCTATAAAAAGACTTCACTAAACAAACAATTTCTAGTATGTTAATTGCTGTATTACGAATCCTTTCATTGCATTCAGCGTATAACCACATTTACAGGCAAGATAAGTAGACACATACAGACAGAACGGCACTCATTCACTACACACATCAGCATCCCACCACATTTATTTAAGTCTTCAGTCACGAAATGCATTTGCTGTGCTTAACAAGGAAAAAAAATGTAACTTTCAAATACAGGTACAATTTGCATTTCTCCATTAAAAGTTCCCTCCGTGCCGCTGACATGGCTTGTTCATCCTTTCTAACAGGGAGAGTGACAAACAGCCTCCCATTGTTTTTTGATGCTTAACCATACCGTTCGCATTCATTTGGTCTGGCTGAGCTGCTCTGGAGTAACCATGACCAGAACAGAGGCCTTGACCATGGCAGGTGTGCAGATGCACGGCAGCCCAGCGCAAGCGGAGAGGTTGCAGTTACTGTAGTTCAAGATAGTCCAGTTCTGCCACCCCTATTCCTAACAAGCAGTAACTACTGGGGGAGAGTGAGAAGGGCAGAGTCTGGCTGACTTGCATATTTTTAATAAAAGTAACCAAATAATATTACAATACAATGTGAACCCTCAAAACACAGAACTTGTTAGCGGTAGGAGCTAAATATTATCCTTTCAGTGAAACATGCCGAAGTCCAGGTAACTGCACAGAAGTTCATACAGTATAGGTAATACCTATAGATGTGAGAATTCCTCTCTTCATTTTAATTTGTGGACTTACATTTGAAGTTAAAGAAGCACATGTTAGCTGGATTTCCAGTACTATCATTTTTTCCAGTATAAAGTTCAGGTTACTTTTGCTCTTCTTGTGTCTTTTACTTCATTCTAACTGAACTTTTGTCTAAATAGTTAATGAAGATTAAAAATATTAATACAAATTTATATTGCTAAAAGCATCCTATTTTTATTATGCCATTGTTGCTGCTGCTCTGATTTGAGCCCTGCGAGGGTTCTTGGCCTTTCATGTTTTCTCAACAGAGAATTGACACTAAATTTTGGCCATGAGAATCAACGCAGGAACAAAAATTCTTCAATTTAAAACAAACTCCTAAACTATCATCTTAGTTTCCCAAAGCATTCCCTAGTTTCCCAAAGGTCCCAATCCTGCAAGAACTGCATTTCAGTTCAAATTCTGTGGGAGTTGCGGGCACTCAACAGAATTAAGTTGTTAATACATGAGAAGATGCACAATTCAAATAAAACATTCCTGCCTATACAAGCCTTTTCTTGCTATTCCTTTAACCATCCCTTCCCCCTAAACCACGGTGCTATGAGGGCCCTGATGAGAACAGGGTTGCACCAAATGCCAGCTCTCTTGCTCCTCACCTACTTGCTGTAACTTCAAGTGGGAGCTAACTCAGTATTTTTACTAAGATTTTCAAATCTGACTAGATCTGGACATTACTTCCATTAACATCACCCTTGTACAACTAGGCATGCTGGGAGGTTGGAAACATGCAGATACTAGTTTTAATATAAATGGGATAAATCCTCACTCATTGAAGTCAAGAGTGAAACTCCCACTGGGACTCAGTGAAGGCAGGGAAAATTTCAAATGTAAACTCATTTACCTTTCAGGGTGCAAGTCTGGCCCTCCGCATCCTTTGCATGTGTGGGTGCTGTGAAACCAGTACTTTTCAGAACGCAGCAGGAGAAAGAGGGACAGATACTCAAGGGCTGCACAGCCTTTTATAAAGTGTAAATGGTGACAGCTAACACATTCACTTTGGTACCTGCCACTCATGCAAATAGCTAGAATATTTAATCTGCTCAAGCCATAGCCCTTTACTTCTGATCCCAGACATGCAAAAGCTGAGCAGCTTTTTCCTACGATTCTTTTATTTCCAGATCCACAGGAAAAAGTTCCCAGGCACCGGCTGCCCGGGGCTCTGCAGCACCGCACTGTCTGGGATGAGCAGGACCACCAGGCTACCCTCAGTGCCCACACCTGCCTCCGCTGCATCGGGAAACTCTCCATTGCTGTGAACAGGAATGATACCAGTTGGTTGGTATGCTGATTTGCTAAACTGGTAAAGCTCTTCTTATTGCTGAGAATGATAATATGGAAAAAAAGGGCTTATCTTACATTCTTCCTCTATTTGCTTTTCTTGCAGCCCATCCTTCTATCCTCCAGTAAGTAAACTACACCAATTTTACCTAGTCCCAGAATGTAACACTGCTGCAATTATACTACTGTACACCTCCAGTACAGCTCACACCACCACTCACTCTGGCATGAAGACATTGCAGGGAGTTACAGGCAGACTGTAACCAGTTATAGTTCTCTACAAGCATATATGTGATTGGGAAGTAGCATCCAGTTCTATCCGTGCTTTTCTCATCACACTTAAAATGATGAATGAATGATGCTCCTGTTTATTCCTACATTTGATTAAGCTGTACCCAACATATTTTTCCTGGCTGTTCACTTAAACTGAACACGTCAAGAACGATTTGTTAAAAAGCTATTTTGAAGGGAAAACAACCACCAAAGCCCATATATCCACACCAAGTAGGAGGACTTGGGTAACAGTTTTTACTGGTGAGCCCAAGCCGTTGGCAGATGAAAGGCATAAGCGAAGAGGAATTTCCAGTAGGTTTTTTGTTACTGCAGCCAGAGAGTAGGGACAGAGAGGAAGCGACCCATCGCCATGTCCGCTGCGAAAAGCACAGCTCCATGGCCACGCTCACAAAAAAAGGGGGAGCCCCTGTCTAGGGGCTACAGAGAGGGAACCCGCACCCAGGAAGGAGAGAGCAATACACCTGCTGCACAGAAGACACTTGCCTTACAGAATTAAGCTTGGCAAAAACTTTAAAATAATGAGAAAACAGATAACTGTTGGATTCTGATGAGATACTGAAAGCTGAACCTGGCTTTTTTATGTGACTGTGAGAGATTCATTCTTAAATACAATACTACGGTCATGGGTTTGATTCTGGTCCCAGTGAAGTCAAGGCCAAAACATCCTTTGATTTAATTGAAAGCAGAAGCAGGCCCCCGCTTTAACCCTCGTGTCTGCAAACGGAATATAATTGGATGTGAACAGAAGAAGAAATATGTTCGGAATTGGTTACAAATCCATGCGTGATTTTTCCCCCCCCCCGTAAGATTAAGAAGTGGTCATTGAATTTTTTTCCTCATTCAACAGCAGTGTTAAGTACTACTGGTCCAAATTCAGCCCTTGTTCCCTCCCAGACAACCCCAGCACAAGCAGAGGACCCAGTTTCTCTATTGTCATCTGCTGGTTCCCATGGAGTTCCACTAGCCAGATTTGTCCGTGAAATTGTATGTTAAGTTTTGCAACAGCAGAATTTAGGCAGCGGTCTCCCGGAAGGCACACCACATTCCCCAAATGCCAAAGCTGCAGCCTTCGGTGTAAATTGTACTGGTACAACTTGTTGGCATAGCACAGTATGACACCAAAGAGGTTAAAAAGAGTCCCTGGTTTTCATTGTCCGCTTTCTCAAGAGAGAGAGATTTGCTGCTGCAAAAGCATCTACCAGATCTAAACGGATTACCTGCAGCACTGGTAGCATCTGCACTCCATTAGGAGAGAGGCGTAACGGGAGCCTGCCCTTTGGACTGGGATTCCTTCAGCGTTTCAGCTTTACGGTGCAAATCTCAGTTTCCAATGCTTGCCAACTGATCCCTTCTGAGTCTGACCAAGAGTAACGGTGCAAATGCTGCATAATAGCTTCCCAGCATCCACGTGCAGGACTCCTTTCAGGTTTTGCTTTATGTGGTCCTCAGCAGATAAAAAAGCAGCAATTTTAGCCTTTGAGCGCATACCATACTGCAGCAGAGTGAAATCAACACAGTACAGGTGAACACCGGAATACCTCTGCTCAGCCTATCTGTCCTGGTGCCCAGCTCTGACAGGCAGGCAGTCGTCACGGTGCCTGCATCAATAAGGAATGCAATCGTGCATGCATGCGAAGCTAATAGCCATCCTGCCTGGCAGAGTTTCCAGTGAGAGCAAATCAGGTAAAAACAAAAACCAAACCCCTCTAAAATGTTTACAGGTGTAATTTCTTTTTTAAGCATCAAAAGATTGAAGTACATGCTAATCACAGCAGATGAGGTGAAGGAGTAGGCAGTTTGGTGGACAGAGCATGGAGATACGAGTTTATAACTCTGGATTTTAGTTCCAGCTCTGCAGCTTCTCCCAGCTATCAAATTGGATTAGGAGAGCCACCAACCTGGTGTAACTCTGTATCAATGAAGTTATACCAGGGATGAGAGTGATTGACAATACTTACCTGTTTCAGTCACCAGATTATGCATTTAATGTCAGTACAGCACAAGGGAACAAGCTGATGTGCTGCAAGGACGAGGTATACTGATCAATTTATTACATTCATGTAACAGAGAAACTTGGCAATGTCAACGCGGCTAGCAGCAGCACCGGGCATGACCTGTGTCAGCTACAGCCTGGCATCCTCCACACCATCTTGTTACTCTGTGCTCAAGATATCTAGCCTCCCTTACGCTTTCACATATGAATCCTGTGTTTGCATGCCTGAATACTTCTTCTATTTAAATATGCACTTTGTTCTTAAAGATTGTATTAACCCATGAATAGATTAATTCTGACTTCAGTTATACAGGTACAAATTTGGAGTAACTCCTTCAAAACCAGCAGAGTCATCTCTTTGGGAAGGCCATCTCACCAGGAAAGGTATGTGCATGCACCCGTAAGTGCACGATGCTTTGTCTTCATTTGCCTGTTGGTTTTATACCTTCAGAAGTTTTTGAGACCGAGTACTGTGGATACCCAGCAAAAGCATCTTACCACAGTGTTCAGGTTCTCATAACTCCTCTCCACACATCACATCAGTACACATCCCTGGTGTAACTCCACAAGGGTTACACTAGGGATTATTTTCGCCAGGTTTATTATTAGGGCAGTTTTCTAAAAGAATAGGGCTTATTTTGTTTCCATTTAAGCTTACGGTAAAACTCTCATTGACTTCACTAGAAGCAAGATTTGGCCCAATGTACCAATATCCAAACCACCTCCATTTCTTTCAGTGAAAGTAGGCAAGGAATTAATAAGGTCCAATGTATTTTTAAATCTTAGATTTCATAAATGATCACAAGCATGTAGGTCACAATATATACACAGAACGACACCTACGACAACCACCACTGGGATCATTAAAATAATTAAGTTAGGCCTAGAGACAAATTCATTTCATAACATGTTCCTTACAAAATAGATACCCCCTTGCTTCATAATCTAGGGAGTCTGTTTTATAAACTTCCTAAGTAGTTCATGAAGTATCCCCCTAAGCAGACCAGGTCTACTTGCCATTGCAGGGTCTTTATAAATCAAAAGTTTGTAAATCAAAAGACAAACACCAGTGCAATGTACTCAAAGACCAAATATGAAGAGGTAACGCCTCGTCTGCTCCACTGGTACGGTGGTTAGCTGTGACCTCAGGACACGATTTCCAGTACAAAGCTATGGAATCCGCATCTTTACATAACTCCTCTCCATGGGATGAGGGATGCACAGCACATGAAGCAGCAATCAATAAAGGAGATTCTCCTTTGCTTTAAGTGTAAAGCTGCTACACCTCTGAACCTGAGCACACATGCAGTACTTCACACCATGCACATCAGCAGGAAACAGCCTCCACTAGCAGCATGTAAGAAGAGGAGACAGGCTTCCACACCATCCTATGGGAGTGGTTTCTCAAAATATGCTGCTAATACTTTTCATGTCACTGCCCTGAAAATAACTGCTGAAAAATTCTTAAATTGTGCTGCCAGCACCAAAATGCCCTGTCAGGTGAGTGGTAGGTAAGCAAAAGTAGCAATGAAAGAAATAACAAAGTACTTGATCAACTAACCTCAGAAACTGCTATCAACATAGAGTGCTAAACAAAAAAAAAAAAATTTTAGATCTCCTTGTCTGCTGGCTTCTCTTTGTGAGTTTTAATAAACCAGACTACTTTTCAACCTGTTGTAAGCAGGAAGAGTGGGAATTACTAAGGTGCTAAGTGTAACTCAGCTACAGTCTTGTTATCATTGCAGAAGAAGAACGGGAAGAGCAGAAAATGCGACAAGGTCAGCTGGGTTTTGCACCGAAGGTACTGGAGACATTGTTCAATGTTCATCTTCTGGACTCCTCTCAGAGGCCGTAAGTGACATCCCTCCTGACCACAGCCAGGCTGCACGAGCTGCACAGAGATGCCTGTTCTTCCTTTTGACTAGCCGAGCCAAATAAGCTAGTATCTGGATAGGAATGTGCCATGTTCTCAAATTCAGGTTTTTTGAACAGCCTGTGCCAGGCATAGCACCACAGCCATCATTTTATGTCTGTAAGTCAGACGAGTGTTGATTTGCTATCTTCTCCACTCCATGACTAGCTTGGCCTGCCCCTTCCTAGTTGCCATAATACCCACTTATGCCCAGAACCCCACACAACCCAGGCCGTAAATGTATGCAGAGAAACAATAATTTCCGAAAAAGCATTCATCAGAGACTAGCTAGGCAGTATTTTCTTGTACGTTTCATCAAATATTCCAAGTAAGCACACAAATAATTCATCAACACGGACCGATCTCAGCACCCAATTACAGTAAGATTTGTATTCCCAAAGGGTAAACTCTGCTTTCGTCTCCAGAGCCTGTGGGCAGTCCCCAGGCAGTGGCTGTGCTGGGCAAGGCAGCGGTTATGAGGTCCAATAAGGAGTAAACACCTTTATCACAGCAGACAGCTCAGCTCTGTTGTGGCTCCCTACATGCCAGTTAGTAGGAGATCCTGGAGAGGTGGACACAGACAAGTCTGAACAATCCATTTCTATATAAATTCCTTCCCTCCCGTCTCCCCACGTCACTGCAGTGAAGAGTTAGGGTTACAGGGACTATTCTCCTTTACCACCAAAGCCACCACTCCGGCTGTGCAACAACAGCCCTGGGTAACGCGGGGAAATCTGCTATCATGGTGTGCTTCCATGGGCTCTGCCAGACCCTGAATCCAGGACTTTTTCCCATTAGTGAAAGCTAGAGACAGTGTATCTAACATCACCATTCCCAGCTGTAATTACATCCCTGTTACAGATTATTTTTATTTTCCATAGAGGCCAAGCCACACACCCCTCCTCTGGCACAGGTCATGCCCTGGTGCTCACAGACCTGGAACTGGTGCGACTCCTGCCATAGCAGCCCCAGCCAGTCTGTCTGCAAGAGGAGATGGTTCCTCACCTCCACCCACTGTGCTCTGCCCCACACAGGGCCCGGGAGCTGTGCTGGATGCGTCCTAGCAGCAATGCACGTCTGCCCATAGGAATGAACGCTTCACACTTTTCCCAGAGCTTATCAAAGCGCTGCACGGACTTGTGTGACCTCAGCCATGCAGCACCTGTACAAAACAGCAATACTTGGCTTTGCAGATAGGGAAAGACTGGTTCATTTGACACTATTTGATTCAGCAGCCTAGCAATGAGAGTTCCTTCGCTTGCTCCAGCTCCCACTCTGGTAAATGCAACATCCACAGGTAGACTGGGGAGACATAAAGGATGGGAAGGGGACAGGCCCTTTTTAAGGGTTTTTTCCTTAAGGGTTCTGCTGGTCAAAATTCCCTTGGAAACCAAAGAGAGATTTGCCCAGTCAACAACCAAATAAGAAAAACTCAAAAAATTTATCTCTAAATTGCAGGTGCATGAAATGAAACAAAAAATTATTCTAATCTCCATGAAAATTCTTACGTTAATTCCGAAAAGGTGCTGCATATAACCAAACCCTCTGGTTTTTGGCTCCTTTATTTGTTCTGATCTGCAGCATACACCTGATTGCCTTAAACAAAGGCAGAGCCCTGGGCAGCCCTGGCAGGCTCACCCCTCTCTGCAGAGCTGCCGCGCTGGTGTGCAGTGTCGTTATGTGTGCGCAGTGCTCCTGCACCGTGCCCATAACCTGCATCTCTGAGCATTTGTACCATGCAGGAAAAACACTTGCTCCTGCCTCTTCAGGTGTTTTGCTTTAAAGTCTGTGTATGGTTTAAGTTCACAATACCTATTAAAATTAATGAGCTCTGCGCTGCAGCTCACATGCAGGCACATTTTGTAGAGTGTTGCCTGAATGTGGGCTGCTGGCTCTGACTCAGAAACTCTTTGCTTTTGGGTAATATACAACAGGTCATAGCCCGCGAGTGTCAGAGTGTTACCCCACAAACAGGGCGCTCAACAACTGACCTCGGTGGGAAGAGCGGTACCGTACGAATGGTGAAGTGTGCCATGGCAGCACGCCTACCTATGTCCTTCACTGTGCTTAAAACAGAGTCATTTAGCAGGTATGCAGTGACCAGAGAGGGACTGAAGAGGGACAAGACACTATACAGATGCTGTGTGGGTAAGCAGCGTGGAATGGCAGTGGCATGGAGAGGTTTGGGAGACACCTAAGTCAGGATGAATGCTACCGATGCTGCAGTGGTGCAGGACTGCTGTGGCACAGGGCTGGCAGGAGGCTGTGCTGGCCCAGGAGAGCCTACACTGCTTCTGCTCCAGACCGGGACCCTGCCCTCGAATGAGCTGTGCTTTTGCAGCCACCACCAACCTCCAGTTATGAACAAATCTGGTCTTCACTCCACTTAATCTGTCTGGAGTGCAGGCCTTGTTTAAGAACTGATTTACACCCTAACTGCCATGATGGGGTAAGCGACAAAATTTGCTAATTGGACATTGTTTTCAGGCAGTAACATCAGTAATACAGAGATTTGATGGGAAATTAGCAAGTAAGTTACTGTAAGAGTGACACTGGATTGATCCTACATGAGCAAGAAATGTGAGATGTTCTCAGGTACCTAAGTCTGGAGAATTATATATCCTAAACATATCTGAATTAAGGATTTCCCTGCTCCCTCCCAAGAAGTGCAGAGCAGGACCCAGTACAGAGCCCTCAGTGTAAAGGATGATGTGGAAAATCTGTCCTTAGATCTCAGCAGCAGGTGCATTCGAGCTTATCAAACAACTGCATCTGGATAGACAGGGTCAGCAATCATGTTCTGTCAGGGACAACAGAGGGGGCCTAAAACTTGGAGAAGAGCATTCCCCTAACTCAGTCCAGCTCAGCGCGGCTGCAGAAAAGGCAGGAGAAGCAGATCTCAGGTGTCAGTGCTGAGCTCCAGCAACCAGAGAGATGGAGGTGCTGGAGGAAAAGGTAGGAGAATTAAAAACCACAGATACCTAGAGAGCAGCTAGAATCAGAAGGTCATGCTTGGTAGGAGAGCTTGTCTGAGGGTGGGTCTATACAAGAATGACAGTTTGTTTTGGCAAGAAACATTCAGAGGAGAAGACACGTGCTTTAGGGGACTCCTTTGTAAATCACCAAAAAAGTCCATGGGTTCAGAGGAAAGTGAGGCAGGGATATGCCTGGAAAACTCTACTATGTCTTGTAACAGCTAAAATAATTAGTTTCTGAAGCAGTTAATAAATCCTGTGCTGGTTTTCTTTGGAGGACAGAGCCTCCACAGAAAGGGGTGGTAAAGCCCAGGTGCCTCAAAAGCTGAGGTCAGGATGTGCACTATGTTAGCACTGGCTCAGCATGCCTTGGGCCGCGGGGCCAAAAAGCTCTGTTTTCCTAAGAGGAAAGGCTGGGAGCAGAGAGGTCCCAAACACGGCCTGCTACAAACTGTCAGGGGGAGGCACCCTGGGGTCTGCGCACCCACACCATTCCCACCTAGATGTTGCCGCTTCAGTTAAAATTATTCCTGCTCGCTTTTATCACATGACTAATGCCACAGAAAGCATGAGCTTTTAGAAATACAGTTTGAACAAAAGAACATATTTATCTTTAATAGAGGGTTATACAACAAATACTAATTAACCAAGAATGTAAGGTAAACATATTTACCTTTTATAGCAGAACAACTCACAAAGAGCTCACAGCAAGTCTCTGAGTTAAAAACACTATTCAGGGCTGAGAAAAGGACAGAAATCTTGTTCTGCTTTCTAACAGAAATTCAAAGTGATATCAAAATTTCCAGTGAAATCGAGAAGCTGGGGCTTGCTGTGGTATAGGGGGATTTGGAACTTCTTCTTTTCCACTTGAAGTCAATGACATGCCTGCCACTGAGTTCAGTGGCAGCAAGACTGGAGGATCTGGCAATGTCTTTGGGTATTCCTGACTGCACATTAGGAGCTTGGACTTTTGGTGGGGGTTTGTGTTTTAAATGTAAGAATTGTCTCACTCCCTTGGATAAATACAATTTGCGACTCACTTTATAGATGTGCTAGAGCTTTTGCAGCCTTTACAATCTGTCATACAAATCCATATTCAAGTGTCAATGTGTGAAGGGGCTGGTTTAGAGGTCCTCTGGGTGAAAACATGAATGGAATTTCTAGAAGAAATGCTCTCAAAGATGAATAATTTGTCTACTTAGCCAGTTACTTTAGAAATAAGATGTTAATGGTAAGAGTCACTAGACTGAATTCAACAGGTTTTTTTTTTCTTTCTACCTGTAACTCACAACTACCAGAGTTGGGAGTTTCGGTGGGAGAACTTGCTGAAAATAAACTATTGAAACTGAGCCTCAGATCCAGGTAAGACAACATCAGCCTCCTTGCACCTCCAAAGCTTGTTAACTTTAATGGCAGTTTTGGGTATGCATGGAAAGCAGCCTCAAGTAGCTACAGGAAAAGGGATTAATAATATTATTTCTGAGATAACTTCTGTGACCACTATGCTGTTGTTGACCAGTTTCTTTTATATGTTTCTCATTTTCCTTGCCTTTAACCCTCTGAAAGGCCAGCTTTCTTTCCTGTATGGTGTTTCATTCAAAAAGCCAACTGGATAGGTGTGTAAGAGTAGTGCATAAGGTGAGGGTGAGTGGTTTAGAAACCATCTTTGACAGTGGCTGTTTAACCCTCTTCTCCTTTGTCACACCAGTTGTGCACTGCTCAAGTTTTCTCCTTTTTAGATGAGAGAATTTATGTAGCCCATAAAAATTTACTGGAAAGAGGGTGTCTACCCCCTTTAATGCCTAATCTGGCACCCTTTACTTATGCAAATCTAATCAATGGACAAATGCTCTTCTTACAGCAGCTGCGCTAATACAAACAACATCAAAGACTTTGTCAAAGTTGCTCTGAAACAACTCTGGGATCACTGAAATGCAAGATCTGGCCTCTGACTTCACATCACCAGCCACTCACTCACATGAGTAGGACTTCCAGAATCGGGTCCTTTCTCTCCCCGAATTAGAGCCAACCACATAACTTGGGAACAGCCAAGCAGAGCCTGCCGAGTGGGCTGAGCAGTCAATCCTAACAAATTACAATAAGAAATGTATCACGCTGCCTGCTGTCAGGTGTAATTTATATCATACCAGAGGGGTGACTGGAGAGCAGGTATAGGCAGGAACTGGTCATACCTATACTTGCTCCTGCTGGGCCTGATCTGGCAAGCTGCTGGGAGCTCTTCCCTCCCATTGAAGTCAACATGAACTGAGTTTCTTCAGGACCTAACAGGATTGGGCCTCCTCAAAATACTATGGAAAGATAAACATGATTTGATTATTTATTTTTTTCTGTTTTCCCTTAGCATGTGATGTCTCTGTGTATGCATACCCTGATTGTATTTATACACATGCTCACAATCTGTTTTGTGTCCTTAAACATACAGGTACAGTATATACTACAAGCTAAACACCTACTTAGGATTTTGGAGCACAGAGAAAGAAATAGACATTGTTACACAAGTAAACAGGAAGTTTATTCCCACAGCTTTCAATTTTAGTGAGCACAAACTATTTTATGTGACTGGAGCTAAGATGTAGGAAAGCATTTCAGCACATGCTTACATCTTTTGCTGAAATACAATCTACAAATTTCTTTTATTTCTTAGATTTGAAGCTTTTAAACTCATGCTCAAACCAGGAGTTTAATATGCTGTCCAAAATAATCCAGAAAGCTCTGCGTGTGGATGAGTATGGCCATGCCTCTGTATGCGGCCATGCATGTTATCTCTGAGCGTAAGCTAACAGTGCTCTGGCATTATTTTAGGATGTCTTGCTCAGAAGAGCCATCTCCTTCCTCCTGCACCTGTGAGAGACCTGGGATTCCGCTCCCAGCCAGACCACTGCGAAGACAGTCTGTGCCTTACAGAAGATATACACACCAGGGCAGTGAAGCACCATCAGGAGCTCCAACCATCCTCACTGAAATAACTGCAAGTACTTTGCCTTAACCAGAAATGAGAGCAGGCCAGACTCAATGGGGGGTAACCAACCAAGTCTACTATGCAGCACTGCAGAAAAACAAATCAAAAAAACAAATGAAAAAGCAAATTTAAAAAAAAAAGGAAAAAATAATAAATTAAGGTGTACACTTCATCCAGCTTCACAATGTATGTAGCAATATGTCCTACTTGGGATGCTGGTGAAAGGTTACCTTTTGCTATAAAAATATATGTGATTTACAGGTCTCATCCTGTAAGTTCTTACTTCAGTGAGAACTGAAGTTTGAGCAGCTGAAAAAGCATTCAAGCCTTATGAGATAACACAGCAATACAAATGAAAGATAGTACACAGCAAAACATCGGCAGCACGTGAGCTCTGGTCAGTCACAGTTTTGTACTTTCAGTTTAAACAAAGTACAAAATGTGAAGAAATACACTTTTATTATTTATCAAACAGGAAAAAAGAAAATGTTTTAGATCAGTACTCTATTTTCATTAAATGAAATCTGTGAATTTATGTATATTCTCCCAAACCTTCCATAACTGAAGCTTTTATTAAGTAAGTCTGATTTGGGGCATATTTTAAAAATAGTGTCAGCAGTGATATTTTAAAATGTGGAAACAGATGTGCTACTCTATTACAACTGCTGAATCTCCTCTGTGTTTTTTTATACTATGAAGCATTTGTCTGCTTCTGTTATAAATCTCTCCCGACTGAACAGATTCTTCTCTATGATTAAAGCAGTGCCACACAGACAGCACTAAACAGACACTGTCCAGAAAAATCGTATTGTTTTGGCCTGACCATAAATATAGGTATTTTAATAATTGTTTCTCTCCCAGAGAGAATTTCAGCAGCTTCCCTTCCTTGGAATGAAATCACAGCCATATGCTTTATGACATCAGAGGCATTTCAAGGTGTCTCCATAAATGTCATTTATTGCTTGGGAACCTGCCAAATCTGTGCAAAAAATCCCTAGTTCTTTTAAAGGAAAAATCTTCAAATGAAACTAGAGCTTTACACTGGTTGTCATACCAAAAAAAAAAAAAAAATCTATCCCTTATGGAAATGCCCTTATGGCCATGTGGGCAGCAAAACCTCTGGCAATGAAACCTGCTGACCTGGGCTCCGGTTTGCTTTTGAGTCAATGGTGCCTCCTTTAACCAGTCTGCTGGGCACCCTGGCACTGCACATCTGCACCTTCTCTTGGTTACATGAGGCACTTACCCTTCTGAAAAATAAGCAGTCTGAATGACAAAAAGCTGAATTGGTTTAGTGATCATAACTGTAAATCAAAATCAGGTATGTCTTAACATACTGCTCCCATGAATGTGCTTTAACCCTTAACACAGCGGTCCCTTACCATCATAGGCCCGATGCTGCCCAGAATCCCCCATCCTTCACGGTGCCCAGTACCCCACGGGACTGGGAGCTGGGCAAATCATAAAGAGACTTTATGTCATATACACAAATATACCCTCATGCCATATCTATTCATAATTTGGCGTATCTGGAGTTTACTCTGTGATAATACTGGCCAGATCTAAATAAATCATGCCAGATGTGTCACCAACCTGTCCAGCACAAATCAGCTACCTTTAAGCATGCAAAGATTCAATCCAATCTGCAGCTGCAAGCAGACAGAGCAGGTCGGCCGGCCACTGCCCAAAGCAAATGACCACTGACACTGAGGCACACAGCTACCACAGAGGTTAGGATTTTGACTGGCTGACAGAAGCATCCATTAGTCCCAGTGTAACAGAGCCGTTCTGTTTTCTTAAGGAAGAAAAAAAGGATTTTTTTTTCCCCTAAATCTGAAAGAAAGAAGTTGCTTGGTACAGTTGGAAATAATCTAGGGCAGCACACCAACAGGTGCTTCAAATGTACCGGCAGAGTGCAGAAGACGTTGAGAGAGAAAATGAATAGACTCTCTAAATAATACATAAATTTTACAGGCTTTTTTTTTTCTGTAGAACCCCAGTGAAGTTACTGTATAAATCGGAAACTGAATTATTCATAACTGGTGAATATATAATAAATCATATTTCACATTGAAATATTCCTCACAGGTACATGCCTCTTTCCATGCAATGAACAGAAATGGGCAGCGAGCCTGAAAACAACGAGGTCTTACCTGGAGTCTGGGTACTTTGTCAAGGTAGCCAGGCTGCTGGTGTACATGTGTCCTCCTACATCGATGTGCACAGGAGCGTTCGACTTGGTGAGTTGAGCTGGGAGAGGAATTCCTTGAGCAGCCAGCGGAGAAACCGGGGACCGTGTTAGAGACAGACGGGACATGCTTCTTCCCTCCTGCAAAGGGAAGGCAAAAAAGAACAGTTTCTCTTAAATGTAGCAGTGTGTTACCTTTCTTTCCAGTGTGATCACAGATCTAATCAGATCATTTTTGCATCTGCCTGATCACATATTCAGCTAACAAATTATTGCCACCACTGTAATTAAGTGTATTTGCATCATTTTCTTCATAGTACCAGAGGGGAAGAGAAAGATGCTTATTAGCAATAAGAAATCAAGAAAAAAAATTTTCAAGGTGTCAGCCTCAAGGGGCATAAAACAAACTGCAAAATTCTAATTAAAGGTCGCAGGCTTATGTGTTAGATGTGAAATATCCCCTGACAAACGAATAACCAATTTGTGAATTGGGATTCAGGGGTTTTTGCAAGTTTGTCTCAGTAACGAGACACCTCTAAATTAGTGACTTCCTCAGTACCCAAGGCATTTAGTTTATACTAGTAAATTTCACATCAAACTAAGATCAATTTTCTGGTTTATTTCCAATAATTGTGAAATAAATGGATAATTTTCAGTTAAGCCTTAATAGTAGACATAAAGAACTAATAAGCTTTCAAACTGAAAGCAATTAATACCTGGAAGCAGTGAAAACAGGAAGATATATAAACTGACCCATGCCTTCATGAAAAGACGCATTAGAAATTACTGTACAATCTGGCATGTGAAATTACAAATTCACAAATTTACTGCCCTAAAAATATTTGAAAATTAGTGAAATTTCTGAATTGAGTCAAAAAATCTCCAGCTAACATACAAAGCAAAAAATACTGAAGTGTCTTAAAAATGAACAGGACAACCATAGCAAAAGAAAATTCCTCAATTCTCTTCTGTAAGAAAAGCACAGCTTATTCTGCATGAAACGTGTGTCTCAAAGCTGATTTCAGTTAAATCGGTATAGACGGCAAACATGTCAAACGGAAAAAAACCCTTTTGTAAAAGTTTAAGAAAATGTCCATCCATTCTCCCCCTTATGGGTAAAGCAACATATGCAAAACATTATAGTTGAAGACATTTCTGAATATAATCTAATTTTCTTGGTATTTTGTTCTGCAAGCATGCTACCAAGCATCCAGGCTCTTCCTTATATCTGACAAGCACTTTACATGCAGCATTGCAATGTGAATTCCCATTTCTCCCACATTACTTTGACAATGTTTCTTAGAAATCTAAAGCTGGTCTTGCCTTTCTCTTAGCAGTATTTTGCACAAGATGCCTGGCTACGCCACTCGATGAACATACAATTAGCAACATTCTTTATAAAAAAAAATTCTGAGCTATATAGAAAGGGAATGAAAAATCTTAATACATCTGGACAGCTTCACAAAGTCATCACAACATCTCCATTTACTGTATTTCATCTTGGTTAGCTCCTAAGAATTTCCTGCATCTACAGCACAGAAATACATCACCCCATTATGAATCCACATCCTTTTCTCTTCGGAGGCTAGACGGACATCTGCACTGAACGCGAAGCAAATACCAACTCTGTCCTAGGACTTCTGTGTCAGCCGATGCGAAATTGGGCATTAACATTTTTACTACAGCACCACCTTCAAGGAAAGTGATTGAATCCTTTCATGACTCAAGACGTTGCTTTCTTGTTTCCCACAAGAGCCTGTTGTGGGCAATCTTCAGTAAATATGTCATGCAGCATAAATAAAAGAACTAACTTTTAAAAACAACTTACTATGTAAGTACCTACAGTATTTTAGCAACGTGTTTACTAATCTGTGGGTGCCTCATCTGTCTGCCAACACAGACAAAGGGGTTTTTTTCTTACCAAGGAGCACTGTAAACTCATGTTCACTCTCTACTCCTTCACTTAAATGAAAGGGTCAGAAGATCCAGGCTGAATGTCAACCCTGTCTTTGTTCAGACCCCAACTATTATCACTAATGATAAAGGTACAGACCTTGCACAGTACAGAGCTGCCTTAGAAATAAATCTCACGCAGTTTCAGAAAACAAGTGCCTAATTAGGGCTCATCTGTACCCCTTGTTACAATTTCCAAATGAAATCAAAGGACTTCCAAGTCCTCTGTAAACGCATCTTACGCTTAACCATTTGTCTTGAAATACAGACTTCAATTTTAAAATATGCACAGATAGCTAAAGATCAAGTGATCTGAATCTATTGTGCATATTTAAACACTGCTGCTGTCTTAGGATTTTGTTTAATGTTAGTATACCAGTAAATTCCTTGATCTGTAAAGAGTCTGAGATTCTCAGTGAGGCCATACTCACACAGTAGATATTTAATTTATACTATTCACTGGAGGGACCTTTTGAACAATCCTCTGCTTTTGGCATCTCTCAGCTAGAGCATGTGTTGAAAAAACACTTAATTATAGAAAATCACTGGAAAGCTAAAATAGTTCTCAAACTTTTATGGCTTTTCATGCTTATTGAGGGTGCCATTGGCTTTTTGAGGGAGGGGAGGAGAAGGGGAATTGAAACACAGGCTTTTTCCCTGGTTGGAGAGGTTTCGTATTAAAAAAAT
Source organism: Theristicus caerulescens (assembly GCA_020745775.1). NCBI lineage: Eukaryota > Metazoa > Chordata > Aves > Pelecaniformes > Threskiornithidae > Theristicus > Theristicus caerulescens. The sequence continues at coordinate 43,049,310 of CM036565.1, read as the reverse complement.
GAATCCTATGTTTTTATTAAAGTTGTGGAATTCAATCATTTTTGTATGAGCAAATTATCAAGGGGCATAATTGTTCAGCACTACATAAAGGGCACTGAAAACACTCCTATTGCTCAAAAAAAACCCCAACCCTCCTATTTCTTAAGGTACCGTAACCCTATTTCTAATGACTCTTTCCTCTTGTTAATGTAAAACACAGCTCAAATTCATCACACTGAGTAATGTACTTATTTTATGCACAAAGCAAAATCCTAAACGTATTTATCCAGTGAAAGTCTTTATGCACATATTTTCTAATACTGATGTGAAAATTAAAACCTTAAGGGTAAATATCGCAGAAACACTAACAAACTTCATTTATTAAACCATGTAAAATAATCCTTGCTCTTTAGTTGCCTACAACAGGATACAGCATCCCAACTAGTGGCACAGGCAATAACCCTGCTCTAATAAGTAACACAGGAACCTGCTGAAGGCAAAATCAATAGAGCCTGATTCCCAAATTATCTGAATATTTAGTTTTTCAAACATTGCACACCAAGATCTTTCAGAGCCAGCTTATCTTTTTCTGCCTTTCTAAGCTAACTGCATAAGTACTGCTTGTAAAAACTATTTGCCCATGCAAAGTGAAATAATCACAATGCCATGCTCATTTACACACAAAATGATTTTGTGTCCCATTGTGCTCACAGTTGTTCAGCTCTCTAGGGGTGATTAAACTAGCTATGCTGCTACAGCTTGAGATGATTTCACTGAATCGTTTCTCCATGAAGTTGCTTCTTTGCTAAGCTGTTATTTTAACCATAAAAGGTAAACAGAAGGCAGTTGTAAGAGCTCCATTCAGCTCCGTGCCCAGGGCTATAACCCTAGGGCAGAGAATGCTGAAAGACTGCAGAATTTTCCAGGGTGTTGCCTTTCTTGCTCTAAAGCCTTCAGGAATACTGTTCATTTAATACACACTCTAGATGATACATTTCAGATCCTACTAAAAGAAAGACTTCAAAAGTGTAAGAACTTTTGGGCGGATGAAGCTTTCCCACCTCTGCACATAGCTCGGGGCCATGGTAACCAATACTGCTGTTGATGTTGGGAAAATACAGTAGAAATAAACTGCACAGAGCAGAGCAGACAGATAGGGACAAGGGAGGTGAAAGGTTGCAGGAAAGAAACAGGCAGCAGTCTGGAAGGGATAACGAGAAAAAAGGGAAAAGAATGAAAAAGGAGGCGGCTCTGAAGGAGGGACAAAGTTAAATCAAGGAGCAGGCACTTAAAAGACTACAGATGGGAAGCAAGACTAATTAAGGATGTAAAAGCGCTTTGTTTCTAAAGTTTATTGTTGCCAGGATAAAAATTAATTGAAACTAATGCTGTTATTCACTCGTGCAGTTTAATTCCTTCATGCACATTTAAGACGTGAAATGGAAACGGCAGGTTTAAGGACCCGCCGTGAAGCCGCCCGCTCTCCCGGGGAGCCGGGGCGAGGGCAGGTCGGGGCCGCAGCCGGCGGCAGGACCCCCGCCCGCCCGCGGCCAGGGCAGCTGCGCCCCGGCGGGGCCCCGCGGTGGCTTCTCGGGGAAGCGCTTCTCCCTCCCCGGAGAGCCGTCTTCCTTCACCAGCAGAGCCGGGCGAGCACCGGGGGTGAAATCCCCCGCGGCAGCCCCCCGACCGCCCCATCCCCAGCGCTCCGGGGCGAGAACCGGCTGCAGAAGTTACCCCGCCGCTCCCGTGACTTCACGGCAGCGTCTGCATCGCCCCAGCCTGCGTTCAGCGCAGCCGGAGGGGCACAACTACAGACTTGGCAATTACCTTTGTCTCTATAAACAGGGACGGCGACCGCTCGGGTCTGCCTCCAGAGCCACTGGCAGACAACTGCTTACGCCGTGAACCGAGCCTAAAGACAAAGCAGGGACGGGGGGGCTGCAAACCTCGGGCCCGATGGCTCCGAAATTCAAAGTCCGTAAACATTTGCACACACCTCCGCGCTGCCTCACTGAGCACTGGACCGACTGACAGAGATCGTGCCCAAAACTTTTACAGGGAAGGGGGGGGGGGGGGAGCTCCCTCCGCAGCTCTGGTTACCGGGGGGAAAAAAAAAAAGAAAAAAAGAAAAGGCTTTCTCCTTCCCCTTCCCCACCCCCCCCCCCGCAACCCGCCTATCTCCGGCAGTCTCCAGTCTATTTAGTGCAAGTTTCACGTCACCCAAATGCCTTTCCCTGCTGATGGTCAGGGAAATCAGCAGCAAGCAACGCACCCGGTCACTCAACTTCTGCCTTTTTCTCTTGGACTCACTGTATGCCCAAAGGTAAAATTCAACCAAAAAAAAAAAAAGGCACAACATGGCGTCCTTTACTTATTCCCACATAACAAGAAAGGAGATGTCTTAGATGAATGCAAGGGGGAAAAAAAAGCCAACCCCGAATCCCCGATCCTGTACATTTTCCGCGCAGCCAATGGTGGTGAGCATTAGCCAGGCTAATGTATTAATTTTGCAGAAGTGTGCCACATCGCATGCAGGAGCAGAAATGCAAACTATAGCCTAGAGTGGTTTGAAGTCTACCCCAAACCAAGCCTTCCACTCTCACTGGCGCCAGAGTTTCATTCACAGCCCGCCCGTGTTTTCCATACGCGGCGCTCCCCATTGTCGCCCGCCTTCCCTTTGTGCCGAGCCGCCCCGCCGCCAGCCCCCGCGCCCCGCACCGCGCACCCCCGCCCGCCCGCCCGCCCGACCCCCGCGGCTCCGCGGGTACCATGCGAGAGCGCGGAGCCAACCGCGCTGCCTCCGCCGCGCTGGGGCTTGGCCGTCTTCAGAGCCGGGGCCGGGGCGGCAGCGCGGGCACCCCGGGCCGCGGGGCTCCGCCGGCGCTGCCCATGCTGGAGCGGAGCAAAACAAAACATACACACACACGCACGCACGCACACACACACGCACACACAGCGCTATCGAAGCGGGGCGGCTGCAAACGGGTCCTGTAGCTTTAAAAAAACACCCCTCCGCCGCTTCTCCTCCGGAGCCAAGAGCCGAGTTAGTTTGAAGAAGAGGCACTTTCCAAAAAAAAAAAAAAAAAAAGAGAGAGAGGGAAAAAAAAAGAAAGATGGGGGGGAGAGCGCGAGAGAAGGCGCGAGCGTGCCGCGCGGCGCGGTGCAGCGCGATGCAATGCAATGCGATGCAATGCAAAGCAGAGCAGAGCAGAGCGCGGCGGGCGCGCAGGGCGCGCTCCGGGCCCGGCACGGGCAGCCGCCGCCGCCGTCCTTACCTTGAGCTGAGCCGAGGTCTGCGAGCCCCGCTTTGGCTTTGGGCTCTGCCGGGGTTGTGTGTGGATGGGCTCAGCTTTTTGCTTTTATTACTGTCTTTGCTCCGCAGATCCTGCTGTGATTATTATTATTTTTAAAGCTTCTCTCTCCTCTCTCTCTCCCCCTCTCTGTTTTGCTGCTTCTTTTTCTATTTATTTTGTGTGTGTGTGTGGATGTGTGTGTGTGAGGGGGAAAAAAAAGCCTTTAAATGAAACTGCCGAGGCTGTTATGAGAAGAAAGGCAATAATCCCGTCTCTAAATAACAGAGGGAAGGGAGAAGAGGAGGAAAAAAAGCGAATTCTTGCTCAGGGCTTTGCAAACGCCTGCAGGGCAGAGGATTAGGCTACAATTAGCTCAGCCCTTTGCTCTCGCTCTAGCTAATTTTGCGATGAAAATTGGATATTTTTCCCTCCTTTTGGTGAAGGTCTCCAGATTTATTCCCCCCCCCCCCAATAAAATAAAATACAACCCTTGGAAACGCAGTAAGGCCGGGAAGGCGGCCGGCGCCCCAGCCCGCGCCCCCGGCGCCGCCGCCCGCAGAGCCCCTCCGCGCAGCGCGGCGCGGCCGGGGCGGGAGCCCCGCGGAGCCCCGCGCAGCCCGGCCCGGCCCGGCCCTGCCGGGGGATAACGGTTCGGTGTTGGGGAGGATCAGGCCACTGTCACGTCCTTCAACAGACTTACTGAAAAGAAGAAGGAGGAAAAGGGGGAGGTGGAAGGGGGGGGAAAAAGCTGATTTTAATCATTGTCATTTGGTCTGATGTAATATTTCCCCAGGCATTTTCAACTAGGCATAAATTTTCAGCTCCCAAATAAGTAACACAGGGCACGTTTCTCACATCTCTTGACTCCTCTGTTACAATTAGGGTAGCACCCACTCTGCACTTGTTGATAAACTAGATCAAGTTCAAAAATAAATAATAAAAAAAAAATAGCCCCGACCCCCCTCCTCCCCCGCAGCACCCAGCGCCGCCGGGGTGCGGACGGGGGGTCTCGGAGGCGGGGGGGGGGGGGGCTGCAATTATTCCCATCCATCCATCCATCCTGCCTCCCCCTCCCTTTCACCCTTTGCTAATGTCTCGCATTGTAAACGCCAAATTTCCTGTAGGCCATTAAAACCAAATGACGTCTATCGACATGCATTGTGCTATTGCGGAGCGCCCTGGCAGCCCGCCCCCGGCCAAAAGCGCCATTTCAATTAGAGCGCGCGGCGCGATGGCGCGAGGCTCCGCGGGCGGCTCCGCGGGCGCGCACCGCGCCCGGGGCCGGGGGGGGCGGCAGGGAACCCCCCCTCAAAACAAAAAAAGAGAAAAAAAAAAAAGCCGTCCTTCAACTTCCAGCCAAAGATGCGCGTCCGCAGACGCCTGCGCGGTTTTGCAAGCCCCCGCGGGGGATGCGCCCCGCTCCGCGCTGGTCCCCGCGGAAGAAGTTTGGCGGGGGGGTGCGGGTCCGCTCCGCGCCTCAGCGTGCCGCAGCCGGCGGGCGGCCCCGCGGGGCGGCCCCGGCGCTTGGCCGCCGTCCGCGCCCCGCGCTCGGGGCGGAGGCACGCACACGCGCACGGACCCGCCGCCTTCCGCGCCCGCGGAGGGGCGCCGGGCATCCCGGCGGCCGGCGAGCCGCGGCGACTCGTCGGGCTGCAGCGCCTACTAGCCGCCGAGCGCGGCCGCGCAGGGGAGTTATGCAACGCTGCGCGGCTGCCCGAAAGGTCAGGCCGCCGGCGCCCAGCGGGGGCCGCGCTCCCCTCCGCGCCCGCGCTCCCGTCCGCGCCGCGGGGCCCGGGGCCGCCCCGCCCCGCCAGGAAGCAGGGCAGGAAGGCAGGCAGGACCCCCTAAAATATAGGTGGGGTTTTTTTTAAAGTTCTCTTCCGTGGCAGGAATAAACAGAAACTTTTCTCCTAAGGGTAGCTTTTTTTTTTTTTTTTTTTAGAGTACAAACTACAGGAGAAGAGGGAAATTTTCTCATTAAAGTTACATCCCTGCAGTTAGTTCAATTACTTGATATATGCAGAAGATGTTGTAAATTTAAAGATTTAAATAGCTTACAAAGATGCCGGAGGCTCCATCAGTTAATTTCCTTAATTTATGGATTTTTAGCTGAGCTTCTGAAATGAAAAGGAGAATGAGAACTAGGTCAGCAGAGAGATTTGCATCCAGAACAGACTAAAATTTGTTTTCCTTGACCATCCCATCTGCCCAGGTGCGATCCTTTGCGGGGGTCCCCGGCCCACCTCTGACCTCCGGGCTGGGACTCTCTGTCTATGAGAGCGCGGCACAAAGGGGTGGATTTTATTCTAAAGTAACGTCCGCACACAAGCGTGTCCCCAGACAGCTGCTTCACCTGCCCGCTGGACAAGGCTGTAGCCTAAGCAGTCTCATTTCCCCCCCACTCCGGTCAACAAGTGGATGTGGGGAGGACGAGCTCCGCTGAGACTCGGTGACCTGTCACGCAGCCGGAGTTTCACTCAGCTTTTCTGCAGGGGTGCAGGCGGACTATTTGGGATCATTTGACATCATAATTTTTACTTCCTCTGTGAACTACTAACTGCAAAATGAAAAATAAATATGAGAATCTCGAACAGCGATCAGAGCATCGTAAAAATAGGATGCTTCTGCACTGAGGCACAGTAAAGAGGAAAGAGAAGATCTAAAAACACTGCACTGAACAAAAAGTAGAAATTGTTTTCTGGCTCATCCCAACACATCTGTGACAGGTACCATTTAATTGTGCTGCATGGAAATGGGATGCATGGCTAATAAAGATTTGTTGTGTTTGTTTGTTTGTAGCTCAAAGAAAAGACACAGTAGCACTTGGGATGAAAAAGGCATGCGCATGGTACGTAACTTGTGTGGGATTGTTTTTACGTTATCTAAGAAAAGGACAATGTACTTGAGAGCTTTGAGTTTTTTCTTGCCTGTATTAATGTTGAGGGTAATAAAGGTATGCATTAACAGCTCTATATGCACTCATGCATTTCTTTCTTCTCACTCAAGTGTGTGAATGCCTTTCTGTTGTTGTGTTTCAATATGTATGAATATATACATATGAATTAATACTTAAAAGATTGATATAAACTAAACAGTTTTAGGAAGCAACATTGCAATATGATTAGTATTGGTGTTCGTGATTTAACATTTCTTTTCCCACTAGATGAAGTTTCTAAGATTTGCAAGGTACGTGTCAAGGACGGGTATATAAATGGATTTTTATTTATTCACAACTCCAAGACTAATTGCTTCTCTTTGCCTGAAGGCCAAGAGATTGGTTTTAATATGACACTTCAAAAGTATTCCTACAACTACAGAGATACTAAGTGTCATTGTTTGAGAGAAATCTTGCTATGCTACTTGTGACCCTGAAAATAAAATCTTCCACTGTATTTTGAATCCTAATGTTGTTTTTCAGAGTTTCACTTAAAGCTCCACCATTAAGAAGTGTACAAAGGAAACTATTAAATAGTATGCAGTGAACAAAAAAGAACAAATACTATTAGAACTGAATATAACTTATTTTCTCAACAACACTATTATCCTCCCTATAAAGCAATACAAAATTTATAACAGAAGATTCCTGAGCTTGGTTGCAGGATATTATAATCAGAAGTGGTAAGTCATAACTTATCATAGGTGTTTTAAAAGTTCTTGGCCAAATGCCCAGCATGTGTTTATTAAGATACTAAATACTTCAAAATAAATACCTTGGATTTTTTTCTTACCAGCAATTCTTTGTATTCTGTGCAGAAGCTTAAAAATGGAATTGGACAGAACCTTTCTGTAACCTGTTTTTTTATCTAATTTTTCCATAGTTCGCTTCCATTTTTTTCAATAAACAGGGAAAAAATTTACTGACACTCTTAAGACAGTGTGAAGGAGAAGCCCATAAAGAACCCCAGCTCATTTTTCTCCATTTTTTCGTGTTTTCCAAAAATAACAAATTGTGTATATTTTACAGGACAGAAAATGACGAGATTGTGAAAAGATGCAGGTTTGAAGGAATATAAATTTCCTATCAAAAAGATGTTCCAAATATATTTTGGAATTATCAGATTTGACTGTGTGAAAGAAAGTGTCATGAATTGAAAAAGAACATTGACCTCTTCTACACCCCGCTATATGAATTAGAGAAACAACAACTTCCAGTCAGTACTGTTCTTGAAGGCCCTGCATGAATTTATGCTGGTAGGCCTCATCCTGTCTTAGTCATTACTCTTTTCCTTATATTATGTGTCTTATCTTGAGGTTTGAGCCTGACTTCAGGACTTCTTATGTTACATGTCTTAACCTGAGGCTTGATCCTGGCTTCCTGGCCATGATATTGATATTCCCACTGACTACAAAAAGTGCAGGAAGAAATCCACAGACTGCCTGACCTTCCTCTCTAAAGCGCACCATGCTCTACTGGGCATTTTAAGATAAAGCAGTAAATAAGAGAGAAAATGGATCATTTCATGAAATGTTTAAAGCAGATGAATGAGAATTAGGGGGTTGTTCCTATAAAACAAAGGAATCGATGTCTATGTGTAGATTAATACTCTTCCCAGTCACAGTTAAGATACTGCTGTAGTCTAGATGGACTTTTATTTGGGGAGAAAAGATTTGAGTAAGAAATTGGTGCTTCAAAAGTAGTCGGACTCCAGTGCACCTTCAGTCAGCAAAGCCTACGTGACTTTGTTGCCTTCAGTGAGGTTTCATGGATGTGACTGCGTTTAGCCCTGTCTCCTAGACCGCAGAGGCACCGGGGAGAAACACATCTGAATGCAGAGAGTAGGTAGCTGTGGATCCTGTGACTAGCATCATCGCTTCCGTCACGGAAAATGAGGTAGAAGCAGAAGGTGTGGAAGGCTGATGTTACAAATGCGTTGAGCCGCCAGAAAGGTTTGTTCTTGTGAGAAAACTGAAAATATTAAGCACCTTGAAATCCCAACACTTGCTACAGTCAGTTGACATATGAGGAATAATAAAAAGGAAGAATTAAGGACATCTCCCAGTTGAAGCAAGTTTTCAAGCCAGTTGCAGTGCCAATCATTCTGGAACGGGAACTTGACCCAGGGTTTGCTAATTAAGTCCAATAATTGTTTGCCATTTGTAGGCAGATAAGGGGTTTCCTGGGAGCAGTAAGCATGACCATGCAAAGAACAAAATCTGATCATTAGGAAATCACCAAGTCTTGTCACTCTTTTCCCTTGAATGCTCTTCTATTCTTTTCAAGAAACAGCTTGCTGTTGAGTGAGTTTACAAACCATTACTTTATTGACTAAATACAGATGGACTGTTGTTAAAACTATCCATTATCCAGTGCCTAACTCATGACAACAGCGTGATACAAAGAAATAACCTACACTGGAAGGCCAAGATGAAATAGCTTGTCAGGAAATACAGTATAGGAAAGGTTTGCCTGTCTCTTCTGCTTCCAACTGTTATAAGCCAAAAATAGTTTCCAAAATGGAATTTACTTAATCAAGATGTCCCATGTTAGCGATCAGCACGGTGTTTCTCAGCTTTATACATTGCCACTTGGTTGTGTGCTCTCACTCCTCTTCTTAAGTGGTTACAATACCGAGGAATATTTTTAACCTGTTTAAGTAATGTGCATGGCATTAGTTTTTAGCTACTTATTAAATAAAGCATATCCATATTATATATGTCACAGAGAGGAAAAAACGTTTTTATGGCTGAGTGTAATCCATTCATTGGTTTATTAGAGACACAAAGTACTCTGAAGAATGTCACAAATCCACATGGTGTCCCTGAGAGCTTGATTTTTGCATATGGATCGCTGACTTAGCTGAACGATGTATAAAATCCTGTGTAGCCAGGCAGCTCCCAACTGAATACACTTCTAAGGGAGGTTATATGCATTGCTTCTGCCAGCAAAGGTCTGGAATATGTTAAACTGCAAAAATATCACTTAACACAATACAGAGAATGAAGAAAAGAGCCATAACGGCCCTTTTGTATCAAATCTTTTACTGTTTTTAGGATCTTTGGGCACAGGCACACCTAGAATCATAGGTGAATTGCTTCTTATTTACGTAGCAGCGTTTCAGCGCCCTTTTTCTTCGGCAAATAACAGACTGAGGGGTCTGGATCATGCATGGCTGGGACAGAACCTGACAGCGGCAGCTCAATAAACCATCATGACGATGACATGAAAATAGAAGAAAAAGAAAATGGAACAAATTCTTCCCAATATGGAAAGCCCTCTGTGATTCCAGAAAGGGACAGGGTAGTCAAAGAAAGACCAGGGAAAGCCTAATGTCAGTGGCAGGGAAAGGAATATTCTCAACCACTCCATTTTCAGATCCACTCTAAATGAAAGCCAGTACAAGCTGTTGTGACCCCCAGACAACAGGCTGAGTAGATAGATAAATTCTCCTGGGAGGCAGGGGAATGACTTCTTGGCTGCTAAAACAGAACCTGAATTTAACAGCATGTGAAGATGGAATTAAGCACACTTTTATGTTGCAAAATACCTAAATAATAGAAAAAAAAATGGAAGACAGAAACTAAATAATTGAGTTTGTGATGTTCATCTGTTGGATGAAATAAATAGTGAATTGGAGTTTGTGGGACTGCGACTAACTTGCAGATTGAGACACACCACAGAAAAAACTCATTACTGCTAACAGTATAAAAAGCGAGCAATAACAGTGTTGTGGTCTAGGATTTCTGCATCCTAACCCCCTGATGGTTATCCCTGCCCACCTGTGATGCAGGCGGGCTCAGCTGGGGTGTTTCCACCACACGCTGTGGTGGGAACATGCTCCCACCAAATGGGTGATGCATAGCAGTGCTGCTCTTCCCGGCCTGCCGGGGAGGAGAGCTGAGCTGCGGCCTCAGTGCCATTGTTTTAGCACAAAGAAGATGAGAGCTCTGAACCTGGCCAGCTGAGCGAGAGCCTATCCAAATCCCGCTATGCCAGAGACCCTTGGAAAGGAGGCAGTATGTCAGACATATGGTTGAAACATGCTGTGCTCCAGCCATCCTCAGCTAGCGTATGGTCTCCCGAGTACCACTGCCAGCTGGGCTCTTAATTTACACTGGGCCTGAGAATCAGGGACCTTAGCAGTCTCCCTGATGGTCTCTTCTCCTTTGCTTCACTGATTTCAGATATGCAGATATTCGGAGCTTTTAATTTCCCCTGCCTGGCATCCTTTCAGGCAGACACAGGGGCATATTCTTCTTTACTTAAACAGTGTGTTTGGTTGAAAAAGCAGAGACCAATATGCTGTGAGAGTAAAATTTCAGAATCCTGACTCTCTAAAAATTTTAATAGCCATGGTATCACCTCAGATGTTGTGCAAGTATGTGAAGTTAATAAAACAAGTGCCCCCAAAAGTCTGATATAGAAACAGCATTGCCAAGTAGTAGAAATCACACTTACCTGTTCTAACCTGTATTTTTGAGGATGCATGTGCTGCGACATCGTTTTTCATGGATTTGCGCTCTTCTTAAGCATTGGATTGTTCCACATTTCCAGAAAGAGAAGAATGGAATGCCTTTCTTCTTGTTGAAATAAACTCCTTAAATAAGAGGCATACTTCTCATCATTAAGTATATATTAAATGGTGCACAGAGGAGAGAATAATTTAAGTCTTTGTTAAACCCTTGTTTAACCTTTAGTTCAACTGTTTTATTATAATGCCACAGGTTTTGCCACCTTGTAGTCAGTCTTCCACTTGAAAGGTTATTAAAGGAACTCAAATTTGTATTTTTATATCCAGCTTTTAGTTTGCAGTTAGCCTTTGAGATGTGGAACTTGCAGAAGGAATCTGTAAACAGATGAGTTCAATACAATTTGAAATAAAAATGATTTGATGCTACTGGACCCAGCATAGTGCCCTTCTTAAAATGGTTTGTAGCAGCAATTACTTGGTTACGGTTTTGTCCACTTTTGGAACATTATACACATTCTCCTTTATGCAAAGGACCGTTGTGCATGTTTAATATTTTTGTGAATGTTATTCAGTTAAGCTTTCTGTTGTCAAGACATCCTCTTGGAGAAAAAGTACAGGTGAATTTTCAGACATGTGGTAGTCTTTGCTGAATAAAGGTATTCGAAAAGTCCTAGTGTCAAACAGTGTTTCACATTAATCCTTTATTTCTGAATGCACTGCCTTATCTGTAACACAGGAGATCAGTCTTGGCTGCTCATCTGCTTGCTCAGAAGTGGCTCTCCTTGTAGAACCTCATCTTGGCGTTAGTTTCTAGACCACCTCCTGTTCCTCACAAGATATTCCTGAGTTATGACATAGCCAAGGGACCTGCTGGCTAGCAACTGCCTTTCCTCTGAGGAACTGGTGATTTAATAGTAAAAGGGTAAATTAACTGAACAAGTGGAAATGATCTTCAGTCAACCGGACCATAAAGGTGTCCAAGGCCACGTAAGCCTGTCTACATCACCACGACCCTCCAGTCCCTTCCTTTCGCTGCTTTTCTGTTCAAGTGTTGCATCTTATTTCAGATGATACGGGGAATTTTTAGAGCAGGAATGCTTTTACATGGCCCAACACACTGGGAACCTGTTTCTCACCTGGATGCCAGCGCTCACCACATGTTTGCTTACGAGAGTCATGTCATCAGCTCTGGTGAGATGATTAAATTATAAGGGATGTGAGTATGAATTACACTTGGGTCTGCGCAAGGATCCCATATTGCTTCTGCATTTGCTGCTTTTTGGAGTTTCACTCTTCAGTCACAGTCCTGAAATGCAAATGCAGACTTTTCCCCCAGGTGGGCCAGATACTTGCTTGCTTTTCACAAGCATCTACATCCATATTCCCAGAATGGCAGGGAGGGGGGCCATTTTGCCTGTGAAAAGGGCAGTTCTTCCAAGAGGATTAAAGGTTCTTCTTTCATGCATCTGGGGAATGATAAAGCAGGGTGGGCGGCTGCGGCGGTGGCTTCCCCAGGGTCAGTGATGGGATAGGCAAGGAAGCCACTCTCTCTTCCCCTTTTCTCTCCCCATTTGGTGGAAACGGTAGGAAATTGGTCTGGTTTAGGGGAAGGAGGACTAGAGGCCACTCTTAGAGGACATCTCTGCCACAGTGTTCCTCCTTTGTCCCTTCTTTGGCCCACTGCACGTATTTTGGCCTTCATTTCCCCAGACGAAGACCCCCGTCTGCATTGTTCTCCCGCTCGGCAGCTCTCCCACGGTAGAATACCAAGTCCCCGTCTCTCTTGTTATGCTACATGAAACTAAAAATATCAGCCCCACTGGAGTTACTTCTACATTAAAGATGTAAGTGAAATAAAAATCACTTTTGGAGCTTTTTATTTTTTATTTAATTTTTAATTAATCTTAATTAATTTGAATTTTGAAGCGATCTGAAAAATAGTTTTAAATGAATATATATATATATCGGGTTTTTTTTTTTTCCCATTTCCAGTGCTGAGAGCATGAATAATGCAGGACAAACGCTGTGGCTCCCCGTTTGTACTGCAGAAGTCGGGACTTTGTGCAGGACAGGCGGGGGGCGACCGGAGGGCCGCGGGTGCCCCCACGTCGGCCGGCCTGTGCGGGCGAGCTGGCCCCGGGGCAGCCGCGGGCCCCCTCTCCCCGTGGGTGCGCGGGAGAGCCCGCGGCGCCGGGCAGGGCAGGCCCGGGTGCGGCGGGCGGGGAGGCCGCGCTCGGGGGCCGGGGGAAGAGGCCCGCGGCCTCCCGCGTCCCGCCGCGGCGCCTGCCTCCCGCCTCAGCCCTCCACACGGCCTTCCCGCCACCCGCCGTTGCCGTGGAAACCGGCGGCTGCTCCCGCGGGGGGGCTGTGAGGGCTGGCAGCGGCCTGAGGGGACGGGCCTGGGGAACGGGGCCCGGCGCTGGGAGAGGGGTCCCTGGGGGGCCGAGGTCCTCGCACCGGGGGGGACACGGACTGAGGGGTGGCACTGGGGGGGGGGGCCCTCTGAGGTGGGGGTCTAGCAGTGGGGCGGGCGGCTGGCACTGCAGAGGGGCCCGCGGGGCCGAGGGCCTGTCAGCAGCCCCGTGGGGTCGCCGAGGGGCTCTCCCCAGGGCTGGCCGGCAGAGCGGGGTCAGCTGCGCAGGAGGGGCGGGTGAGGGGGGGCAGGTGTGCCGGGGGTGCGCCTCCAGTTTGAGGTAAAATCTCTTCCTGCGAGCAGGCGGAGGGGCTGCAGGCCAGGGCGCTGCTGCTGCTAACCCTGACTCCCAGCAGCCTGCAAGCGTGAGCGGCACAAGGTGTCTGGGGAGCTGCTTGGAGAGTGCAGTCCTCTGAGAGGTAGGAAGTGGTGGTGTTTCTAATTAATGCTTGTGTGGTAGCCTAATCTGTGTTACCGGGCTCTCATGAGTATTGTAGCAACAAAGGTATATTTTAGGGTTCAGTTAATTAAAAATTACTTATAAATCTGCCTAGGTCCTGTGTTGCACTCAACTAAACTCTGCTGTTGTGACTGTACCACAGAAGAAATATACCATATTTATACAATTACAGCAGCAGTTTGACTAACCTCCTGTAGAGCTCTTTCTCTGCTCATTTCAATCATTCCTCATTGGATACTAAATGCTTGCTCTCCTCCTCCTGCCAGTTGAACTAGTTGTAGTGGGGAGGGTAGGACTGATACCTGCTTTTAGCCATCTCGGTAGAAGAGCACCTCCCTAGATCCCTGGGAAGAGTAGCAGTGCTAATTCCTGCTGCAGGTCTTGCTCTCGGGCAGTGCGCTACACTGCTCTTGTAACTGTGCTTGGTTGTAGGGCTAAAGTTTGTAGCAGGCTTAAGGCTTTGGATATGACTATATGCTGGGATAAAGTTTTGTCAGGAGTCCTCAGGAGAAATGATAAGATGATATGAATTAGCTTCTGATTTAATTTTATAGTATCATTTTTCTCTGGAGCTAATTTCAAGTGCATGTGGAAGTGTCTAATATGTGTTTTCTTTAGCTATATGGATATATATTTTATATAAACTCAGTATCAGCAGGACACTTAAATACGTTTGTAGTGAGGATGTGCCTGACTTGTTTGCAATAGTGTGGTTCAAGCAAATAACTTGATTTAAAAGGCCCGATTTTTATATATGTATGTGTTTATTTTGGAGTTAATGCCTTTTTGAGACTGATAATAAGGAAGGTGGTCTCTCCCAACAAGTTAAATTGAAAGCAAGCAATTTAGGAGTTGGATTCGGCATGTATAGTGACTGAGTAAATCTAGCCATCTAGACATCGGTAAGCTCTGGAGTTTCACACTGCATTGCAAAGCATGGCAAGCTTTTCTCAACTGTTGTGTTTTTTTTTTTCTCCCCCCTTTTTTTTTCTTCAAGGAATACTGTGCCAACACTGCTGACACCTGGCTTCTCTGAAATAGATGTTTATTTCAAGTGTTTGAATCCTGAAATCATGTTACAATTTCTTAAATTCTTTGTAGCCTATACAAATTAACAGAGTAGTAGGTAAAACTGTTTGATGAACAGAAATACTGCATTCCTAGGATAGAAAATAAACAGTATCGGAAATTACTAGTCAGTTCTCAGTAAACTCCTTAAATAGGATAATAAGCACTGTAATATTTTGCTTTTGTCAAAAAATGTTCCAAACAATACTTTATCTTGAGTTTTTGTACTGCTCTTTTATAAATAATAAAAAAAACCCCTCTCTTTGTTGAAGAACATATAGCCAAAAATATCTGTTCTGAAGTACAGATATCTGAGAAAGCTTGCCAATCTGCAATTGATGTTTGGAAGCAAAGCATGATCTTTCTTGAGCATTTTTGAGGAAAATGATTACTTAATCATGCAAGATTACTTTCTATTATTTTGAGAACAGTTACTGATTGTTTTAAAAAAACCACTAAGAGTGCTTCTATCTCATTTCACAAATGCCTCTTATGAAGATTGTCTCTGATTGTGGAAGTTGATTTGTAGTCTTGGGTATTGAATTTCTTGGCCATCTATTTGTGTAGCTTAAAAAATCTTCAGTCTCAGGAAAGCACCAAAAGTACTTGTCTTGATATCTAGATCCTTGGTCTCTGTATGCTGTGTAGAATAATTTTGTGAAAAAGGCTGACAGGATAGAATAGTTTTGTGAAAATGCTGATGTTTTCAGGGACAACTGCTTGCCTCTGCATGGCTTGCAAATGCTGATCCTATTACAGATTTGATGACTCTTTTAACATGGGCAAAAGCAAGCAAACAAAAAAACCCTGATGGTATTGAATAGTGCAGTTAGCAGAACAGCGCTTGTAGTGTTCTAGGGCTCCTCATTATCTCCTTACTTGAAAAACATTGTGTTGGTTCAAGAGCGCATTGGTTCAAGAGCATGTACAGGGCTGTAGTTAACTATGTTTATTGGACAAATTGAGTTGTCACAAGCTGCATACAAGAGTATTTCATCCTTTACTGAGCAACTGGGGAAGCAATAATTTTAGGACCAAAGCTCACTGGCAGCTCTGCTCAAAGCAGAGCTGCTGTAATTAAAACATAAGAAGTCTTTAATAAGAATTAATTGGGGGTGTGTGTGAAACTGTACGTGCCCATTTATTGGTGAGAATTATAGCACACTTGCTACATTCTATGCAAATAACAGTTCTTGGCTCTTCTGTTCACGTGCTGTTATGAACCTGTGTCCATCCTGTAACTTAAAACTCTTCACTGTAATAGCTCCATTAAGAAATCAAGGGAGGAATTACTTAAGCAAGGAAGACCAAATCCAGTCTTGCATGGATATCTGGTGATCTCATGGATATTTTATTTCTCAAATTCAGAACTTGTATGAACCAAGTTCTGGCCTCTGTTCATCTTACAGTAAACTTGGTCATGCAATTTAATGCCGGTGTTTTGTGGTGCCTGATAGTTATGCTAATAGAGTGTAACTTTGTGATATTTAATGTTTACAGTGTTAATAGCAAAACATAATAGCTGCGGCTTTATTGTGTTGGAGGTTTTTAGTATGTTATTTATAATCTGAAACCTACAAGATATGATATAAAAGCCTTCAATATGAAAAATGTTACATTTCTGAGCAGACAGTGAGAAAATTGCCTTTTAGAGGTCAAAACTCCCAATGCCTCTGGCAACATGGCCTTCATGTCATTTGACAGGGTGGAAACACAGCCCTTCATGGGTATAAACAGCCAATACCTGCATGATTCATTTTGTTAGGAGGGTTCTCCCATTGTTGCTAGGCAATATTTGCTAGGTGGAGTTAAAGAAAAAAAAAACCCACAAACAACCAAAAAACCCAAACAACAAAAACCCCCAAACCCAACTGCTGTCTCCTCAGAATAATACTTCTTGTAGGTTGTCTTGCTATTGATAATTGATTTTTATTCTTTTTTTTTTTTTTATTAGGTGGTAATTTCTCCTTTCTGCAGAATTAATAGAAGCATCAACTGAATCCCAATAGATACCTTCCCCTCTGAGAGGCAGGGAGGGGAAGAGGTGGGAAAGGGTTGTCATCTGGTTAGCGGAAGGTTTCCTTTCTGTCTTCCTCCCTCTGTACCTTCTTAGAGCTGTCTGTTTGGAATTGCTTAGCTGTGTTGTGATGTGCAATTCTTAGAGAAGAAGCATGGCAGAGACCAGCAGACATTCATTTGAAATGATTTTCATTCACTGCATTCTGGAATGGACTTGAAAGCAGGTCTCAGAGGCAACTTGTATGTACCAGTTTGTCTTACATATTTATTTATGACAGACTTGAATCTTCAGGATGGTATTCTATCAAGTGACATACCCACTCAGTGTGATGTGTGTCTAAAAATAGGTCATTGTCAAAGGACAGGAAAGGAATTGTATAAACTTATAAACTAAACCATTGCGGTCTAGTATGATAGCACACTAGCACACTCCGAAGCTGAGGTAATGCCGTGTTCAAAATTATAGCTTTCCATGGATTATTTTTCTAGCATAATATATTAGCATTGCATTTATCAGACTAGGAGAAGGCTGGTTGCAAACTCTAAAGATAGCTAATGCTAATGGATTACTCCTGACACAGCAGTTTGAAAATAGTTCTCAAAGTGAAACAAACCACAAGTCATCTCAGAAGGTAGCAGGGTTGGACCAAACTTTGCTCTTACACTTAAAATATCATGTGTTAAATCATACCATAAAGCATTTATTCAATGCTGGTATTTGGGCATTTGGGTTTGAAAATAATGTTCCTCCTTTGTGTGCTTAGCCAGTGTGAATGGAATTTTTTCTTTTTTTCTCTAAAGTATTGGCAGGCGTGAAAAATTAAACCACTAAGAAATGACCCTGTTTAAAAACAGAGCATCAGGAAAGGGATTTTTGTCATCTTAAATAACCTGGTGATGCATACAGATGTGTGGGGTTTGGACTGTAACAGAGCAATGCATTTTTGTCTGGTTATGACAGTGTAAGCACTACTATATAATTAAGGTCTGGAACTTAGCTACACAAGTAATGCATGTTTTGGTGTTTAACTGCAGTGTTGTTACTGCAAACCAAATAGAGGGAGTAATATTTATTTAAGAGACTGTGGAATTGGTCAGTAAAGGAACAAATACATCAGTGTAGAGGGTTATATTAATAGGGTTTGAAGTTACCACGTAAAGGGGTAGGCAAGAAATAAAGGGGAAGTGTGACACCTGGTGGAAAGATGGTATCAGTAGCAAGAGATCTGTTAATGATAAATGGGCTTATTTGACATGAAAATGCATTATGTGATGTTTGAAAACACGTATACCACTGCCAGAGATGAAACCAGGATGAGTGACTTATTTTGTGATCTCATAGTTCATATTGTCCAAACCAGTAAATGTGGCAAGCTGATTATATTCTTAATAAATAGTGATCTCTTTTTCTAAGATAGTAAAGAAAGCTTATGTTGTTAAGTAGCTTCCCCAAACCCTTAATCTACACTAAAAATAAATTAATATGGTACAGGCTTAACTACCTTTGAAGATCCAAGTAATTTTTCAGAAAAATTCATCATAACTACTTAGATGACATATCCTAGCACTTTTTTTGAAGCCTGAGTTCTTTATTGAATCTTCTGTAGTACTACTTCTGGGTACAAGTCCCAAATTGTCAGGACTGTCCGCTGCTGCATAGCCCTGCTTGCTAGTCTGGGAGGTACTGGTCTGATACTGACTTGGAGATGCAATTGTAGGAGCCTAGCATTAGAGCCCCTGTTTGGTTTCTGTTCCCTTACAGCAGGTTGGATGCTGTGAGCATGCTCTTCTGCAGAGTGCAGGAATACTGTACTATTGCATGCATGAGGGAGGAGAAAAAGAACAACAACTCTGTAGAAGAGGAGGGAGGCAAAAGTGAAGGTACCTGTTGCTTGGTGTCAAATTGCTAGAGTTGGAACTTGCTGTCCTTCAGCCAGCAGAACTTGAATGAAATCAGGGCAGGCTCAGAGCTGCAGAAATCTTGCTGTATTGTATTTATTTCCAAAGTGTTATAGTATGTTGTGGAAAAACAGTCCGCAATTCATTGGAAAACCTTTGTATTAAGGATGTTCAGGAAGCTCCTAGCTCAGCTGAGAGGCACAAGGGAAAGAAAATAAGAAAATTCATCTTAATCTTTCAGCTCTGCTTTAAAATGTCTGATTCATCTGAGGTTTCATTCCATATGATATTGATCATCCCATGTCACTCTGAGATTTTTCTATGTTATGACTTTGCTACTGAAAGATTGCTTTATCTTAACCATAGTACAAGTTCAATCACAATTCTGCTTTGTAGTTCAGGCTCATCTTCTGTGCATAACTGCTCCCCCCCACCATCATGTGGGATTTTCCACTTCATCAAAAGGCAAGAGGTCTTGAGCTTGTCTTGTTCTTTATGCGTTTTTCTTCTATTTTTAATGTTAGCATATCACTTGCTAGAACAATATATTATAAAAGACTTCTCTATCGTTATCGGCAGTGACTTTTTCTTGCTTTGGGGGCAGACTCCATCTGCAAGTTTTTGCCTGCTTGCTCAGAAATAATGCTTTTGGGGAACTGGCCAGTTCAACCAGGGGAACTAGTTAGTAAATACCTAAACCCACAAATCTAGCATTTCAGTCATTCAGTCCCAACTGGAATGGATCAACATTGAAATGGGATAGACCCATCTGAGGTGGCTGGCTTCTTGGTCAGTCACACCGAGCATTTAACATCAGCGTGAGTGAGTAACCTGTTCCTTCAGGTCACCTGATTGTTAGAGTCACAGATTGGGTCATATTTATGAACTGTGATGCTTTAGTACCATGATGATTGTTTACTCCACAGAGCGAACTGTTCTGCTGTGCTAGCAGAACTGAAATGCAGCTTCCATTAGTCAGTTTTTGCTAATCTAAATGGGTTTGAGTGGAAGAAGACCCTTGGTAAAGAGTTTGCTGGTACACTCTAGTGCAGTTTAGTTCAGTGTTGAACACTTCCTTCCCAATCTGCCTCCTCCTCATCGGTGTGGCAGTACTTACCCTTTTCTGTCTGCGTTTGCTGGGATAGACTGTGTAGGCACTCTCATATACATGGAACCACGTCAATTAAAATCAGTTAAACTCCCAGTTACTATACTGTCATACAAAGACTGGATGTAGGCCAACCTTCAGTTTCTTCATGAGACGCTTGGTTTACGTTTTATCGGGTAGGAGGGAAGCAAGCCTTATGCTTTCCTTCAGGGAACCTACTTATATCAGTCAGTAGCTTTCTGAAGATTATTGTGGGGTGTGTAGGTAGAGAAACGGCCCTATTAAAAAGGGGTGCATACTCTAGTTTAACTGTTTTGGAAATCTAAGTGAGAAATGTGATTTTTAGTGAAGTTGACGCCTGATTATTTTAAAAGATCTCTAGACCTAACCTAAAAAAAAAAAAACCAACCCAGAAGTTTTCATTGACCCGAGAGCAGGACTGACAAGTTTTGGTGTTGGTGAGGAGACAATTCTCCTTCTTACTAAATTATAACTGGTGATGGTACTGAGCTTGTGCTAGCACAAGGTGCTTTCTTAACTGCAAATGTGATCTCAGTCTGAAAATATCTTAATAAATTCACTGGATGGACTCCTTCTCTAGTATACTCTTAAAATTATAAGCCCTTCATTTTTGCCCAGAGCATCTACTTAGATACCATAAAGTGAAAATAATCTTAATGTCACTAAATGAGAAAAAAATGAACATATTGCCTTGGAGAGAAACAAAATGGGGAGGGGAATTGGGGAGGGGAACAGTACAGAATAATATTTGCTGCACTCTTGTGGACACCAGGAGAAAAATGTCCTTTGTTTTTCTGAGAATAATTTAAAAATGTGTTTATATCAATGTTGCAGCTTCTTAGTAACAATTTTAAATTTTTTACTATGATATGCAGCCTTTGAGAAAGCTGATAGCTTGCATTTGTGCATCTTGGTCTCCATTACTGGTACTGATGACTGTGGGTGTATGGTAGCTGTTCCGGTGGTGTATGTTGGGGTAAGAGGAGGAAGGGTTCCATGAGAACCTGTTGCAAAAAAAAAAAAAACTGATGGAAGCCAAAAGTTAGTGAAAGTAGGATATGAAACTTGCTTATGGAAATATACCACTGGATGCCACTGTTGCTTCATGGAATGTCATACTAAAATGACATCAACTCTGCTTATTTGAAAAATTCTGCTTTTCCTTCACTCTCATCTTCTTAGTTCTTTATTACTTTAATCTTTGTTCATATCAAAGGAGAGGAGAAATCATGCCCCACTTATTCTCTCCAGCAACATGGTGATATGGTTCCCATATCTAGAAGTGACAGCTTGTCATAGGAAAGAAAAGGGAATGACACAAAGTTTTGTCTCTTTTTTTCCCCCCCTTCTAAGGTAAAATCTTCTTGAAAAGAAGAAAGGTTCAGATGAAAGAGCAGCCAATTTTCCTTGTAACTAAATTCCTTCTCTCTGGCTCTGAATCCTGTGTTAATCACAACTAGATTTGGACACTGAGCCTTTATTCCTGTTTTAATGTCATCCTAGAGAGCAGGGCAGGAGGTCACTTTTGCAAATGCCTGTTTATTCCTTTCCCAAGTATTGGGCATTTTATACTTGAAAGAATGTTTTTTTGCTTGTTGCAATTTTTTCCTCCTCGGGGGAAGTAGGGAGGGTGAAGGTTATCAGGTGAATTTTTGATGGCTGTTGCTTGTTTTCACAGGCTCATTTGTAATAACCTGATTAGCAACTTTGGGACTTTTCTGTAAGTCATACACTGAGTTTTTTGTATTTTGGCTTTTTTGACTGAAGGACACCCCCCCCCCTAAATTTAATTAATTCAAATGAAAAGAAAACAAAATCCGAAAATCTGAAGCCTAGTTTTCAGATGGTTTGGTTTTTGTATTCTGTGTGCACCTAATTACTATGCTTTCCTATGGGAGAAGAAAAAAAAAAAAAACACCAAACGTTGGAAAAAAACCTGAGATGTGCTTTTTCTAGTGTTATGGTCGTGTATGCAGCCTGCTAGCCTGGCTTCTTCAGAGACAGGGACCACCTTCTGCTGTGCACCTGCTTAATTGGGTAAACCCTAAATATTGTTGGTTCCATAAAGTGCTAGCCTAATTAATGACAGTAGAAATGTGGAGAAAAGGCAAACACAATGGAAATGATCTGTTGAGAGGGCTCTGAAGGAAAAAGAAGCAATAACCATGTAGCCCTGAGAAAGCACGTTTATTCTCTCTCTGCAAGCTGGGCGGGAGAAGGCAGACAGCAGGGCTTCAGCCCGGAGGCCTCGGCAGTGCCATGGAAACGACACAGGAGCACCACATCCCTCCGGCTCTCCAGGCCTCATGGCTCTGCTGCGGATTTAGAGGCAGCAGCACCCACGCAACCTGTGTGAGGCTGCAGGAGGGGGAAGGTTAAAATGCATGTCTGTTCTGCTGTTTCACGACTGGTTTATAAGGCAAATTAAGGGAGGGAAGAAATAAGTAAATGCAGTAAGTTTATTGTCAAAGATGGAGTGGCAGCTGCAGCACAATTCCCTGTGCTGGATGTTGGATGGCTGGAATGCAGTTTAATTATGCTACTGTTCACCAGTAACTCTCTTCTGTCTTCTGGAACCTGGGCTGAAGTTTTGCCTGGATTAGATGTTGTAATCCGAGTTTTCCAGTGATCAGGACTGATGCTAATATTACATCATTGTAGGTACTGAAGGGAAGCCTGCCAGCAGAGCTGCTACTGTTGTTGATGCCGCATAAACTTGTAGCGGTGACCCAGATAACATTGTGACTGACACAGTAAGTTACAGTGTCAGGAGAAATAAATGTCTCCTGCAGCCCCTCACAGAGCTCCAGCTGTGCCATGGTACCTGCCCTTAAGCCCCGTCTACCCAAGAAACCGACCCACTGCTGACAGGCTGTGGGGCTTGCTGGGCTTTGCTCAGTTATGAACTAGTTGTATATGTGGGGTCAGAAAATACACAGTGCTTGCCATTACTTGAAAATTATGGTAATTTAATGTACTTATTAAAGGACCTTTCGAAAATGGCTGCCTGGGCTCTGCCACGTCTGTTGAGAATTCTTGGCAGTCATCTAAGAGCGACAGCTCTCTGGAGAGCACTTTTATGCTCTCTCCCCTTATCTACCACCCTCTGCTCTGTTTCTACTTCTGGCCTAGACCTGGGAGAGGGCTGGTGTTTAAATTATCCCTCCTGTAGCTCTGCAGTCAGCCATGTTTTCATCTCATCTCTGTCCTGAGGTTGAAATCACAAGTTCTCATTTATATTATGCCATGCAAAGTGAAGGTTCTCCCTGTTCTTATTGGCTTGCAGTAGGACTGGGTTCATTGCTGAACAATACTAAGTGGCTACACTGTGGCTTGATGGGGGCTTGCTCAAACAAAAAAAGTGAGGTACAGCAAGATGAAAGAAGCAGACATCTTGCTGGTATCTTTGGACAACAGACTAAATTGAATATCACTGTGTTTTGTGGTTTGCAGCTGTTGGAGAAAAATAGCTAAATGAAGTTTGAAGACCTGGACTTTTACGTATAGTGTAAACTGGTGAAAAGTGAGTAAGATGGAACAGAGCAGGATTCAAGTCTGGGTTCTCGAGAGGTTGTGGTGAGGTTAGCTAGCTACCTAATGTAGAGGGCAAAGCTAGAGAAGGATTAAAAAAGCATGGCATAGAAATTAAATACTTAAGCTGCTGCCGCCTCTTTTTCTCCAAGAGTTTATGCTTGCTTCATCCCTTGTTCATTTTAGAGTGAGTGGATGCAGAAGACCACTGCTCAACACTGTCCATAAGCTTTCTCTTTACTGGTGCGCGTGTGTGTATATATACATATATTTTATATATATATACACATATATATATGCAAAGATCAGGAATGCGTCCACAGTCTTGAGCTCCTTTTGAGTGTTCCTTAAGTGTACAGAATGCAGTCACCACTGCATCAGGAGCCTCTTGAAGATAACAATTACTGATTTGTAGCTGTGACATCTTTTGTTAACTGGAAACTTTAATACATGTATACAGTAAACCCCACTGCCAGAAGTGGTGAAGAAAGGTTCTGTATCTTTTAAAAGAAGCAATAGACAAGGAGTGAATGTGTTATGGAGCAGAGGTTGTGAGTGCTTCTCCATGCCACAGGCATTGTCAGGGCTGTGCATATGAATCATTACGAAGCAGAAATCAATTGTTTTTACCCCATGTAAGCCTCTGCTTGCTTATCTATTTGAAAGCAGCAACTCATTCTTTTTGCTTTATTTGTAACCTTCACAATTTAATGTTTGTATAAATCTTAAAGGTGACATCTTCACAATGTAGGTCTTCACTCTACAGTCCTTGTCTTTCTTCCTGCTGCAGTATGTTAAAAATGTGAGCATAATTGTTTGCAGCCTCCTCTTCTATGGGGGTGGTCTCTGTAAATTTATCTGGTCTCTTAGGGGATGTTGCATCCTCTGGCTGCTGGTATATGGAAAGTGCATTGATACAAAATTATTTATAACTCTTTCAATTGGTGCTGGATCTCTGTGGTTCTTCACTGCAAGTCTTCAAATTCTCAGAGGAGGTTTTTCAACAGCTCCTAGCTCATAAGCAACAGCTTCCCCCGTGATAACCCTGCAGCCACTCATTTTGTTCCTTCAAGCTCTGTCTCTGTGTCGCCAACCTAGTTACTAGATGGATTATTATTTAAGCTGATTGTGAACTCTGGTTTGGACTCTTTGCTTTTGTAGTGAGTAATTAGAGAAGGCATTTTCCCCATCAATTTGTGCTATTCCTGGAAATGTTATCACTTACAGAAGATACAGAATAGACATTTGTAGGTTCTTTTTTTAAAAAAAGTGGTGGAGTAAAAGTCCATGGGAAAGGTGAATATCCTAGCTGACTTCTAGAGACCTTGCCCTGTTGGCCTTACTACATACTAGATGTTTCAGGATTTGGTGCTGGTGTTTTACAACATGTTTATACTCCCCAAGGATGTGTATTTTGTGTTCTTTTTTTTTCTTACCTATCCTCCAATGTCATGAAGTTAAGCTCATGTGATTTCTCTTCTAGATAGGACAATAGTTAAACAGTGCATGAAAACATTCCTATATTATAAAGTACTTTGAGACTAAAGTCTACAGGTGAATATGTGAGATCAGGAGAGCAGACAGTGGCCAGACTGTCATCATTAAGAAAGAATGTTTTTATCTTTTGAAATAATGTAGTCATAGAAGTGTAAATTTTAAAGCTGTCCAACAACAGTAGTTCTTTGATTAAAAGACACAAAAGATTAAATTCTTCACTCAGTGTGTAGACTTTCCTGAACATCCTGGGAGCTGGAGCAAAGGTAATAACTGAGGGTCAAGGGGAAAAGGCTGCCTGGCTGGTCATTAATCTTAGTTTGCCTGTGGAATATAGCTGTGAAGAAGTTTGTTTGTTTTTTGGTCCTGTTTCTGCTCCCCCCCCCCCCCCCCCCCCAACTGTAGGTTTTGCTCAAGTCTGACTTTAGAGTAATTGAGGAGAAATAAGGAATGTTGAGAATTGGGTCTTTCAGGTAGGTTTTTTGTTTGTTTGGGTTTTTTTGTTCTTCACAAGAAAACTTGGGAGGGAGGAAGGCTTGCTGTGATTCAAACCAGTTGAATTTCAAAAGAGGGTAAAGACTAAGTGAAACTGCCAATCTTTGTGCAGGTCTGAAAGCATGTGTACTGGAGGAAGGGTTGTGACAGGGACAGGTAATCCCTGATAATTTCCATGTAGCTACTGCAGGTTACAAGTACCTCTGAATATGAAGACGTCTGGATTTCAATGTAAGCAGCCCAAGAACGTTCCCAAATTTGTCACTAATTCTGTGCTTTCTGTGCTAGTGGCTTGTTCTGCTCCAGTTTTGTTGCTCGTACCCGAGCTAGTTTTCTTGCAGTTGGAATGAGAGTGATTGCAATTGTAAGTGAGAGCAGCACAAGAAATGTAGGCAGTGCTTAGAGAAAGGTAGGAAAGATCTACTGTGTCCATTTCTACTGAATACTTTGTCAATCAATCTCCTTATTTATTAGGTGGCGTGTAGAGTGCATAAAACATCCTAAGGGTTCAGCTACATTATTTTTGGAAAGTAAAAGACCTTGAAAATGAAAGTTGCATTACTGTAATTTCATCCAAAGTACTTAATGATCTGAGATAAGAGAGAATGCAAAAGGGCCAAGTGTTGCCCTAAATATCATCAGAACTTCAAGTATGTGTAGAGAAGTACACATTTTGAAGTGGTGAAAAGGAGTTGTATTAATTATATCGCATGCCACACTACACATGAACACCGTTAAAAAGTCAGCCTTTAAATCTTAAAACACTTCCAGTTCCTACTATCCTCATTATTAACATCCATATTCTACATTAATGCTGCTGGCAAGAGGTGAAAGCCATCCAGGGTGAAAAGAAATTAGTTTCATTTTTCAGTAATTATGGGAAAACCCTGTCACTGGCTTTAGCCACCCTCTGAAGTTATTCTAGTGCTTCTGGTTAAAAAGATCCTGATCTATGGTGTTTTGCTAATGATCAACAGTTTTAGAAATGACATTTTCCAGCAGCACAGCCTCTATTATTGGGACAATTTTTCCCTCTTGGGCAGCTGCCAGGTCTTTCAAAAACCACTGGGAAAGCTTATGAAGGGTATGGGTTTTTTTTCCTCTTTCTTCTTAAACTGGGTATCACTATTGCTTGAGATGCAAACTAATGTTTCCAGTTTTCAAAGGAAAAGGCCACTTCCTCCAGGACAGATATTTAAACAATCTATGGCTGTAGGGAAACAAATAGTTGTTAGTATCAAAACTAGGTAAAGGAAGAGACACTGGAGAGTTATGGCAAGAATTAAGTGGAAATGACATCATAGCATGCTAAGGTAGTAGCTGTCTTTCAGTGTGGTAAGTTCTATATGGGTAAATAAAATATTTTAATTTGTCAGGTGCATTTTCCTGTTCTTATTTTAGATGGGCCTTTTGTTTCATAAGGTTGAATGACAGAGTAGTAAAAGATTGCAGTAGGAAGATGGTAATACATTTGGAGAGATGCATCCTGGTGGACTGAGTAGGTACGTCCTATTGAGAAATATGAAGGTTTGGTTTGTTCTTCTTTCTCGCCATTCTAAACTGGATTTATGTGGCACTTGAAAACATCAGTGGTCAAACACAGAGCTGACTACTAGATGACTTTCTACTGGAGTGCACCGTGTCGCTGTTGTGGTTAATTGCCAGTACTTCTGATCTGTCTCATATGAAGTGTTGATTCTCAAGTTATGAAACACACTGACAGACTTCCTGTGCATCCATTTACAGTGTCTTGCAAAGGATTAATGACAGTTCAAGTCCAAGCAATAGCTTGGATACTAAACTTGTGTGACCATTTTCTTATTTACAATAAATTCATCGTTCAAGTGGCCTTGCACCATCTGTGGCCATTTGCAAAACTTCTCTGACATTTTCACTGACATTCTGTGTGAAATGCTGTGTGGTGTGTAAGAACTGCTGTACTTGGGGGGGTATGCTGGGTACAGTGAGACTTCTTTAGAGTGATATTCTGGCCACAGAGAAACAAGCAGTTTCTTGCTGGGATGGCTTTTGCCTTGGTGCCCCTAGATAGGTTTGAGACTTTTGATCTCGGACAAACTTCAGTGTAACTATTTTTCTTTGAAGAACTAATTGAACGGCTTACCTTTTTATTACATTATCAATTCTACCTCAAATGATCCTGGCTGTAGTAACTTGATCTTTGAAGCAGTTCAGCATTCTGTGATAGAGAATTATTTAAGCTTCTTGTGCTTAGCATTGTACTTCTAAATGAAGGCAGCATCTTCTTTCATTCACTTCTTTATGAAAGAACAGACTATATTTAAAAAAAAAATTGCTTTTGTTGGATAATAGGTCTATTAAGTACCTCCAGCATGAAGTGTCATAACTTAAATACTTTTGGTTAAGGAATTTAATTAGATCTTAAAAGCTTTCTTTTTCCACCAAGATACCTTATCTTCCCCAAAACTGCAACATGGGAGTCTGCAGATATTAAAACGGCAGCAAGATGTTTTACATAAATAGTTTATATCTTTCTGTCACCAGATCACCTATGTAATAAAATGTCCTTATTCTTTAAGGCTACAGGCAGGCAGTAGGATGCAAGAGAAATATACTGGGACAAGCTACGTAAGACTTCCCATAGAAAATCAGAATTGTTCTTCTACTGAGTATGAAATCTTGCCTTTGGCACTAAACTATATTGAATGCTTCAGAAGGGAATGAAAAGGAAAACCTTTCTCTAAGCAGGAAGGTAACTTTGAATGCAGAGCTGGTATGTGTGGATTTCTACTTCTCCATTTTGTGCTTTGATTTACTTTCCCTTTGTCTTGACTGGCTGTGCTACAATGCTGTTAGTTTTTCCAGTTCTTTGGAGCAGAAAAAAAACTAACAGACAAAACTGGTATTGGTGAACTCTGCAGCTGATCAAATGCTACATACACCGTTGTTTCTGTTTTACAATAGATATCATAAGATCTCACACTGTTATGGTGCGGTAAAAGGTACAGTGTCCTTTTTATTCTAATGCTTGCTTAAGAGCTGTCTTTGATCAAAGTTAATGCTTGTTTAGAGGTGTGTTTGGTAAAAGCCTAGGAGTAAAAAAAAAAAAGCCATGCACTGAGCTATTATGCTTATTTAAGGTAACAGCAAGACTTTCATTGTCTGCGTCTGGAGGTCCCTTTCTTACTTAGAGAAATAGTGTCTTTCTGGCATTGACTACCCATACCTCCAGATGGACTGTACAACTGTCTGTAATACCATTAAAGGCCTTGATGGGTAGACAAGACTAACCTTGTCTATGTTGTGAGTTTGAGGCTTTGATTATCCACTTAGCCTTTCAGTAGATCTTCCCTTCTTGCCCACGCTTTCATCTGTGGGCTAGTCTTCTGGATTTGTGGAGAGAAACAAGTGTTGGGAAGAGGGATTTTAAGTTGAGCTTCCTCAGGATGTGTAAGCCTGACTGGGAAGATGGCAAATATATGCTTATTTATAGATATGCAAATATATATGCTTAGTAACTACAGATAAGCTGTAAGGGGGAGAAACTGAATGAAATAGGGGAATGGAGGAAGGTGGTTTGGGTGATTTAGTAGACCAGTAGTCCAGTCAGTTCTAAAATGTCATTACCATGAAGGAGAGAGTCTGAAAGCCTGAATTGGGTCTTGCAGTCTGGCACGTTGATTAAGGGGCTGGGGAAAGACTAGGGGAGATTCTTATAGGCACTGTAAGGATAACTGTTGTGGTTTAACCCCAGCCAGCAACTAAGCACCACACAGCTGCTCTCTCATTCTCCCTCCAGTGGGATGGGGGAGAGAATAGGAAGAGTAAAAGTGAGACATCTCATGGCTTGAGATAAAGACAGTTTAATAGGTAAAGCAAAAGCCGCGCACGCAAGCAAAGCAAAACAAGGAATTCATTCACTGCTTCCCATTGGCAGGCAGGTGTTCAGCCATCTCCAGGAAAGCAGGGCTCTATCACATGGAACGGTTACTTGGGAAGACAAACGCCATCACTCCGAACGTCCCCCCCCTTCCTCCTTCTTCCCCCAGCTTTATGTGCTGTGCATGACATCATATGGTGTGGGATATCCCTTTGGTCAGCTGGGGTCAGCTGTCCCAGCTGTGTCCCCTCCCAGCTTCTTGTGCCCCCCCAGCCCACTTGCTGGTGGGGTGGGGTGAGAGGCAGAAAAGGCCTTGACTCTGTGTAAGCACTGCTCAGCAGGAACTAAAACATCCCTGTGTTATCAACAGTGTTTCCAGCACAAATCCAAAACATAGCCCCATACTAGCTACTATGAAGAGAATTAACTCTATCCCAGCCAAAACCAGCACAGTAACATAAAGGAGAAACTGTGAAAGCCAGGATCAGAAGGTGACAAATGGATGAAGCCCCATGGAGAGCAGGTATGATCATAGTTTGGAAAAGAAAATTTGGAAGTGCTCTTGCCAGAGGGAAGAGAGTGGCTTTTACCAAAGTAGGGACACTTGTGGAAGACTATGAAGATCTAAGGGGCATAAAAGGCGTAAAAGAAGCAAGAATGCCCCTGCTACAGCTTCTGTAAGTGAGAGGAATGCATATAAAGCAATTCCACTGCAGGACCAGTCCTGGCCCAGCCGCCCAAGTGTGTAGGTAGTGTGTTCTCCCTTGGGCAGATCCTGTAGTGCTTCTCCCAAGCCAGTTCTTCCTCTGCCCAGGGGTTCTGCATAGTCCTTCCTTTTCTTTTGCCCTGTAACTGGCTTTCTGCTTGGCACAGGTTCTGTGCCCTCCCTGACTTTTACTGTACTGATTTTTATGCCCTATTCTTGAGGGACCACTGAATGAGGGAAGGCATCTATAGTGAGCTGTAATGCACTTTGGCTACCTGACTTGAAATTGGCACCTATAGCCAGTGTAGCCTACCTTCCCTTGCAGTTAACCCTGTAAAGTAGCCTGTGTGGTGTTTTGTGAGGGCGTGTGATCTAGCTGGATCAGGGGAATGATGTAGAAAATTTTTTAAATGTCAATGAGGAGCAAAATTCTTTAGGCTTTTAATCTTATTGAGTTCTCGCTTGATTTAGTCAAAACCTTCCCAGATGCTAGTTACCAGTGAGACTTAACTCTGAAAATGTGAAGACTTGAGGGTCTGTCTGATTCACAGGGGGGATCAGTATTGGCCTAATGGGACCTTAGTTGAAACTTTAATTACAAGAAGACAGTAAAAGCACTGTTTAAGAAAAAAAAAAATCCCGTTATCAAATTTTGTTGCTAGTCTAGTCAGGCTAAAAATTCTGCTTAATCTTAATGATTAGTAAGAGTTCTTCATTTCTGTGAGATTTATAGTGGTGTTAAATAAATTACGAATTATTCGGAGGCAGTATATTAAAGGAGATCTAATCAAGATATCCAGAATATTGTGACATATTTAAATCCCATAATATTTAAAAAAAACCCATTTTTGAGGGAGTAAAGATACTTTATATACAATTAGAGGCAGTATGATTAATAACCTTGGGCTCAGATTTGACTGCTTCCTTTGGGATTTGAGTTTTTTTTTTTCTATATCTCTGGAACCAAATATATGCCTTAATTACCAATCAAACAGTCAACGACGGCAGAACTGAAGTGCGGATGTATATACTTGAATTTGCATTAGCATTTCTTCCACAGACTTGGATTAGCAAGGCTGAGTGTATCTGCAGATTTTAATTGCTCTTGGGAAGAATATGAATCCATGTTATAAGCTTAGATTTTTCAAAACTGGCAGACCTGTCTGTTTTGCATCATATGATACTTATGCTGCATGCTAAACCTGCGAAAGGTAGGTGTTAGTCCAAATGCAGATGCGTTTAAAAAGTGCTGAGAAGATTCAGACCATTTAAAACCAGAGCACTAGTTGGGCAGGGCGATGTAGTTTCTCCCCAGTCCTATTTCTTTATGGATGTTTCAGGAGGGACAGGAGATTTTGATATGCGAGAAACAAACACATCTGGTTTGAAACCATTCTGGTTGCAGATAATCTGCAAGGCTACAACATAAAATCTGAATCGAAGACAAGAAAAGTGGAATAAGATACTTTTGAGATTTGAACACCCACAGGTTGCTACAAAGTCAGCGTGACTTGTGAGTGGGCAGTGCTCCTCAAATAGCAAGCCATGTCAGTACTTCCTTTTTACTGCAGAAACAGAACAAGAGTCAATGCCTTCAAAGTCAATTGGATTGGGAGCTCAGGATTTTGGAAGGTGTTACTCCATGGTGCTTTGCTTGTCAGATATATCTGCAAGGAAACTGATTTCTGTGTCGAAGCTAGGGAATGGGAAAATGTGTTCAAAACCAGCCTTTATTGTAATTCTGGGTATTCCTTATTTCTCATAGTATAGAACGATGAATAGTGGGGGAGAAGTAGCTCCTTGTGAAAGAGGAAAAAATGGATAAATAGCATATACTATTTGGGACCTTGCTGGGCAATGCAACCATGCAGAAGGCAACTGAAAATGCATCTTCTGTGGGAGGGGGCAAGGATTCAACTAAACTAATTTGTCACTGAATTAAATTAAGTCAATACAAAGCTCTTTAACATAATCAGAATGTCCAGACACCAATGAAAACCAACTGATGTGGAAATCCGTTTCATCAGAGGGTTACCACTTTCAAGTATGTACCAGCTCTGGCATGAGTCAGATTTGTGTTCGGTGTTGTCTTGCTAATTAAAGATGAGAATGTGATTTTTATTATTGACTGCTGGGCTGTCCTGTCCTGTGCAGTCAGGGCTATCTGCCGCCTGTTTAGCCTGACTGTAACAAATGGACTCAACTTGCTGTCATTCTGGCACTGGTCGTTTCATTCTGGCACTTTGTTTCTTACCATCTTCACCATTGCCTTGCTCAGCCTTAGCAAGCTGCTTTTGTGCTCAACTCATAGTTACTCTAGAGCAACTGGGTAGTGGTGTTCCAATTAGGATCGGGCAAAATGTTTAGGTTGGTGTCATGATGCTCTTTTGGAACCAGTGGTGCAGAAATCGGACGAAAATATGTAGTTGTTGTGTTTTAACACAATTTACTGGAATTTCGTTGTTCTCATATTTATTTGCCTCTCTTTCTCCTTTCTGCAATCAGAGAGAGAGAGAGAGAGAGAAAGAGAGTTTCAGGATGTATATATCGTCACTTTATCTTCTGAATTTTTCTAAAATTGACTTTACTGCACATGTTCATTCTTGAGTGTTTATAAACTGTATATTTTGGTCAAATACAGCAGGCTTAGCTTTTTATTCTGAATGGTTAATTTTGAAACTCCCTATGAAAGAGCACCAACGTAAAATGTTTTTGATCATTACCAGCTGCTGTGTGCTTCGTAGACTGTAATATAAACCTGACATTTGGTTTTGGTGTGATGATCTAATGAAGTTCTCAGATTTATTTTAGATAATAAAAAATAAACTCCTCTCTTTTTTGCACAGATAAACATTGTCAGATTCATAACCCATCTCATATTATGTCTGCCACATTTTCCACACTGCTTGAAATGGTCGTTGTACGCCTGATTTATAAAGACAATATCACCTTGATGAGTACACAGTGTGTCACTTGAGCAGGATTCATGTCTGTATGGATTTCAGTGGAGGAAATATAATGTAAGACTATATAAATATTGTAGCCTCTTGCTCTATCACATTGCCTGTTTTATTGGTCAGATTATCTGACCTGTAGTGACTATGGCTTTTTTTTGTATTATTAAAAAAAATTCTGATAGAAAAGGAGATATTGGTGGGGGAAAAAAAAATCAGGCTAGAGCCATTATAAATTGCTACAGGCAAATTAAAAATGAATTTGAGATCAGGAAATTAAATGCAATGAAAAACACTAAAGATTATATCATTCTTGAATTTTCCTCCACACCAGAGATGAGGAAAGATAAGCAGAGCAATTCTAGGAGATCAGACCCAAAACAGTGAGGTAACAGATAAATAGTAGGCCAAATCTCCCAGTTACCTGCCCTAAGCATTAGCATACCTGACTACTGCTAGGTGTAGGAGTGTTGTTGTGAATGAATACTGTAGAAACAGGTCAGCTATTTGACATTCTATAGAAACAGACAGCTAAAACTGTGCCCTGTGGTCTTCAGTACATGTATCTATATGTAAGCTGGCATCACCTTCACGTGACTTCTCTGTGGCTACATCATGGTACCCAGAAAGGGTTATACTGACGGGATGCAGTAAAAAAATAACTTTTTCTTGTGATCATAATGTACGTTAGTCTGTATCTATGAATTTGAAGGTGAACTGTAGCCTGGAGCTTTCATTTCTTAGGAAAGAAGCCACCTCCACTAGTGTTTAATGGATTGGGACAAGCTCTTAGTGCAGTCGCCTTAGGCCATTGCTTCCCATGCTGCTCCCCCCTCTGCTTTAACGTAATCTTAACACCTTTTGTAGCTGGTGACATTACTTATGTTTGGATATGTTGAGAGGAAACTTCCTGTATTAAGTGAAAACAAATCTGGACCCGAATCCCAGATTGGGAAAGTAACTGTGGAAAAGTTGGATTGTGAAAGCCTCTTTCATTTTTCATAACTTGACAGCATAATTTTAAGCTCCAGGAAAAAATGATGATGCTGCTAGAAAAGATCACTGATAGAGAGTACTATAAAGCTGAATGTGAAACATAGGGCCAGCACTACTGTAATAGCTGAATTTAAACAGAAGAGTTCAAGTCTCGTACAAGGTAGGTACATAATGGAAAACTTGACCTCCACTGCAATTCTGTTAAGTGTGTGTCTTCAGTTTTAAAAAAAAAAAGTTGGTGGCAAAAATGGCAATGGATGGCAGAGTTTGAAAGAGCTTATTCATGCAACTGGGTAAAAATCACTGTGGCACTTAAAAGATCTGCCCACATGGAAGGTGTTACGTATGTATGGTCCTTGCTACATTCAAGTTAATTGTCAACTGAGTTGTGTGTATGCATAGGACTTCCCAAAGTGTTATTTTTAAACTCAATATTTGGAGTTCTTCATTAAGCCAGACCAGAAAATATTTTTACAAGGCTGAACGTCTCTATTAGACTAGTCATAAAGCAAACATTATTCTTATTCTCTAGCATGAGTCACAACTAACTGTATCAATTGCTTCATAATGTTAACCAAATAGCTAGGTGTCAGTGAGCAAGGCTTAATCATGTCTGTCTTCCCATTCTGTGTCAGTATGTTCTATACTCTCTTGCCCTTACTGCTCAAGTGATGCATTATGTATAATGCTTTCACATGCTTAAAGATTAAATTGAAGTGTGGAACAGGTGAGTGCCTGCCGTTCCTCAAACTTGAATCCACTGTGAGTCTAACTGCATGTTTAATTCTGGACACCTCTATTTGAATGGCTAGTTCTGAGAAATTTTGGCAAAAGTGACTTACCAGTGGTAAGTATCAGTTGTCACTGGTATAGCTAATCTCACTCTCTTGTACTTGACTCCAGTGCATTCTTACAGCAGTATTGTGCTGGAAGCCGTTAGAGATGTTTGTTTACAGGCTTGTCTGCTAGGTTCCTTTGAGGAAAGCTAAGAAAATTAGGCCCTTCTTAACCAGTAGCTGTTGTCTTGGGACACTTCCCATGTCATTGTTGAAGAGTGCGCAGGTGCGTGCTGAGGCACCACAATAACAATGCCAACCTGAAAATAATCCCTTGAAGCAATATTGGCTCAAACAGGCTGCGCTGTGACTTGTCTCTCATGTGCTCTGAAAACAAACTACTGCTGCATGCAGATGCTGCTGTTCTGGTATCACTGAAATTAAAATGAACAGATCAGGCTGAGATTTGTATGGTTATGTTTCTCTTCCAAATGGCTGGCTGGACTGTGCCCAGCTACCTATGTGATTTCTTGTTGGGGGTAGAAAAGGAATATCTGTCAACTCAGTGATTTAAAGCAACTTGGGTCAATAATAAAGCAATAATAATTAAGCAAAACAACAACAAAAAAGAAACCCCTTTATACACAGATAATGTGCTACCGTTTGAGTTGGCCTGGCTAATTAAATCTCTTTATTGTATAAAGAAGCCAAGAACAACTATTTAAAAGACAATGCATATGTTTGATATTCCTTGTATTCATTTTACAGTTCATGTTTGTGGGATTGTATCTCCTCCTCTGCATTTGTGAGTTCTTATATTAAAATCTTACTGTTAATATACCTTAGTATGTGTAATGCTATTTGCACATTTTTTTCTATGTACTTTATATGCATGTATATAAGTAGATAATTACACATGGATTTGTGATAGGTGTGCTCTTGCTTCTTCTGTCAGCAATGGTGTTACCCAAATGGAAGAAGTAGCACAAAGAAATGAAGGATTAAATTCACATACTGTACAGTACATGCAGTCTGTGTATGTGGGTCTCTCTTACTCTGTGGATCCTCTCTCTCAAAAAAAAAAAAAGATACTATTTGATCATCCAAAGAATGGACTTTCCCAGTAAGTTGCTCAAACGAGGCTGGGGAGGGAATGGGACCACCAGAACTCGGTACCTACACTTTAAAAACTTTAGAAACTCTTTACTTCAGTCATTATGAAGATAAGCTGTAAACCAATAAACCAAATTGTGGCAAAAAAGGTGATCTCCTATCCTCAATCCATCTTCAGTTTTGATATTGTGCAGTCTGATGTACTCAAATATTGGTGATTATTATGAAAAAAGTGTTGGAACCCCGTCATGCAAATTCTGAAAAGTTATGGACATAAGGAGTTAAGAAAATTCACTTTAATCTCTTGGTTCTTTTTTATTTTTAGAGGCGTAAACCCCCATAAACTGACAGTACTGGTATGAGGTCAACCATAGTAAATATCTGTTGTAGTGTGGGGAGCTTTTATAATACAAGGACCTGCAAATCACCATCACTCAATTTGTGCACATTGCAAGGATAATTTTTTAAGCACACAGATGTCTCAAAGGAAGATGACTTTGTTCAGTTCCTCATGAACTTTATGTACAGAGCATCCCAATGTCAAGTTTTTAAATTATCCCTTAATTAAAAAATGATTGCTGTTTTCAGTTTCAGACTTTGCAAAGCCAGGTAATAAACTGCATATTGCACAGTGCAGTGTGTTTCACTTGGCTGCGTTCTGGGCATGGTGACTTGTCAGTGTAGTTCTGGTGCCGAAGAACCTATGAGTGACAGAGCTGCAGCTGGCAGCTTGGAGCGGCAGGACAGCAAAAGCTGGCTAACAAACTGGTCTTCATTTAGATGATGGTCTTGCCTGTTAAAAATGGTCTCTTATTGATTCAGTCAGGGAACACCTACTTAGTTTACACAATTTATTTTTGTATCTGAGTTAATCCCTTTTCCTTTTCAACTATAGGCTTTAGACTGCTTTGAGGCATAAGATCTAAGATTATGATCTGTTGGTGTTTCACTGCCTTCATACCTCCATTTCTGTGACTACTTTAGCTGGGTCCTTACCCCTGAATTGTTACTGTGAACATTTTACTCCTAATATGCTGGTCGCTGAAATCCTAAAATGGGAAATACGGGTTTTGGAAGTTGTCAATTTATCAGGAGTAATGGAGGCCTGCCCAGCTATAATCAAGTGAAGTATCTCCAGTACTGGAAGCAACCTAAGAACAGATTTATGTAGCTGGGAGGCAGGTCTGTGTAACCGGTGTGGGGAGGGAAGATGCTGGGGCAGTTTGACTGCTGTCAGCATCTCAGCTATTTGTAGTGATTAACGCTACGGTGGATAGAGTTCTAAGACGATAGGAGTTGTGAGTAGAGAGGTAGGGCAGAAAAGGATTGGGAGTGAAAATATTGTAAAATTTTAAGGTGAGAACTAGGAGTACAGTTCTGTAAACAGTCCAGTAGTAACAAAATTCACCTCTTGCCTAAGATATATCAAGAAGAATTAAAAAACCAATTGGATTGGCAAAATGATTTTGCTAATTATAGAAATGCAAGATGTTTACCTTGGCTGACCTTTGAACTAGGGTGTTTGTCTGGAAATGGGAGTTTTTGTACAAAATCTTGAATTTCCACTTTCCATATGAAACTGAATATAAATTTCCATATGAAGAGAAGAATAAAATATGGAAAAAAAATTCAGAATTAACAACTCCGAAAAAAGCTCAGTTGCATTATCAAAAATGAAAATGTCAAGATTTTTATATCTGGGAAAAAGACAGGATTATCCAAAGGGAAATGAGCAGTCTGAAAACTTAACACCATCTAGTTAAAATTGTTCCTTTTTATTTAAACATTTTGATTGATATGAAAACATTATTTACTTGTCTGTTGCCTTAGCTTTTTTTGTTCAAGATAATCTATCTCTTCTGACTTTAAAATATATATCTTTACAGATCTGAATTTTTTTCCTTGAAACCATTTCTTGCCTTGTTTCTGCTAGTCAGTAGGGAGTAAGTGATGAAAGTAACAAAGCCAGATTAATGCAACTAGCCAGTAGTAAGTACGTTCAAGTATTTAGAAGGATACTTCTGTTTTCCTTGAGATACTGTAAAACAGATGCTACTGTACCATATACAGCTTGGCATAAACATGCAAATCCTTTATTTAGCAGTCTTTGTTTAAAGAATGCTTGTTACCCCAGACAAAATAAAACCCTGCCAAAGTCTTCATTTGTCATTAAAAATGTTATTCCCCTGTTGTTAGCTTTTTTATTGAAATAGTAAAGGCTTTTAATTAAAATGGATTTGAGGGGGCTAGTGGTAGGAAAAGCACCAGTTTGATACAATCTGAAGTGCAATTTTGCTGGTATTTTTTCCAGTCATACAGTGGACACTTCACTGATGTGTAACTGTACCAACAAAGTCTCTTGGATGTAAACGTGACCTTGTGGCTCTATCAATTTATGTGTACATGTAGATTAAGCTGAAAAGGAACTGGGGTGAGGGAGGAGGAGGAAGGAGAAAGTCAGGTCTTCGATGTGAATCTAGCTGTAGGATTAAGTTCTTTAATCTTTCCCTTAGAGATCTCTAAAACTAGCAGAGGTCTGAATACAAATGATATCCAGCTTTACTCTGGTCGCATCACAGAGCTAACCTATGAGTCTGCATATTCTCTTCTGCTATAATGGCGCTGCAATAAGGTGAACTGAGATTATTCTCTCGGTGGAAGGTCACGTGGTGACTTGAATGAGTTCACTAGTCTGCAGGAGCAGTGCTAATGCTCTGTGCTCTGGTATGCTGACCTGCTTGCAAGGTCAGACCCTGAAAAAGAAGCTATGAGGGCTCCAATATTTATATCATCCTTTCCTTGTGTTGGTGACTATTTGTGATTTCTGTAACTACTGGCAAATCAACTGCATCAATTAGAGTACTGTCCTAGTATTCCTAGTAGTGGTCCTGACTAGGCGCCCGCCTTCCCCCAGTAGATCCCACCATAATCAGAATGAATGTTTTCTTCTGTCTGCATTAGGAAGTGATTAACGTGCCTCGTTTTCCCCTGGATACTCCTCAGTGTGACCTGTTGAATGAAGTTATCTGCGACACTTACCTGTTGGCAGAGCAGCCCAGGTGAATAGCCCCCAGCCCATTGCTGTTGATCTGAGCTGGGCTAGCAAAAAAATTACTTTGAATAAAAAGGCTGTTCCCTAGTCATGTGAGCAGATCAACAAGTATCTGGGGTGTGGAAAGATGGGGGTAGGTGGTTAGCTGCAGCAGCAAGGCAGTGATGAGGAGCTTGGGCAGACCGGGAATGGTAACTGGCTTCATGGAACAACTCAAGTTCCACGTTACCTTTCTAATGCAAACAGTTTTTCTCTGAACAAAAAATGAAAGTCTGATGTCAGACATGACCTGTGAAGTATTTGTCAGTAAAGTGTTCAATACAAGGTATTTTAAAACTTTTTTCCCTATTAAAATAAAAAAAAAATTGGATGTTTTTGGGGAAACTGTAATGCCAATACTTGTGATGCATGAAACTATCTGTATGAGTAAAGTTGTGGTTTTTTGGTGTGGTTTTTTTGTGGGTTTTTTTTTTTTATCTGAAGCTGTAAATGTGAAACTCCTTGAAACAAGTATTTCCTCTTAGGTGTCTGTACATTTGTACAGTGCCAGTTGTGACAGAATTCTTGGTTGTGAAATACAAACTCTAGAAATTACTGGGGAGTTCAAGTTTGGCATTGTGGCAGAGTTTGAGACTTGTTCCAATATGGCCAATTTAAATGTCGTGATTTTAAGTGGTTAAACGACCTGTAAACAAGGATACTGTGTCCAGAATTAGTGTGAAGATTTACAAAATGAGTGGAAGGTCCAGTGTTTAATTCTCATGGGAGATTTCTGCTAGAGATGAAAGAAAGCCTTCTCTTAAGTATAGAAAGTGAACAACTGAACTAAACCACCTGGTATGTTTTTTGCATGTTAAGTCAGATCTAATTGTTACTGGAATAAACAAGTGCAAATTGTTTGCAGCAATGAAAAGAACTACACTGTTGGGCAGGAAGTTGCAATTATTCTTGCTTGTTGTTATGAAGGAAAGATTTGATATTCCTGGTGACTATGAAGATTAAACCAGAGATTTATGTTAATGCAAAGGATTAAAAGAATCTTAATAACATTTATAAAGATGCAAATGTTCGCCTGCATTTTATCTTTTTGCAGATGAATGTGCCATAAGGGAAATATTGAAGGGGGAGAACACATCCTCACCCTGAATTGCAACATCTGGTTTAATACTGCACTCACATGGTCATTAAGTATTAGTTGTTTTCACCAGTGTCTTTTTGAACAGTGTGTGATAGTCTTTTTCTCCCTAACTAACTTACAAATATTGGGAAATAACAATCTATGACCAACTCAAATACATAGTGCCTCTTTAGTGTATGGCTTGGTGTGTAACTGTAAATATTACTTGGGGGTGTGTTTTTTTTTTTTTTTTCTTGCTACTTCGTCACTTTCAGACTTAGCTTCTAAATAGTAAAGAGCTTGAGATACTGACTCTACTGTAGCATTGTCAGCTGTGTTCCCCCAGTTTCAAACTGTCCTCCCAGTGCAAACAGAGGCCACACCAGCATGGAAAATTATGTGCTTTATTTGGGAGCCCTGACATATAATATTGTACATGTATGTACATACGTTTCATATGGAGAAATTATAGAAAAAATATGATTTGAAAAAGGAGGCAATCAAGGTGAAGGTGTAAACATCACTAGCCACTTATGTTCTGTTTTGGGATTTTTCCTGCTCTTCAACTGATTGTTTACTAACAGACAAGTATATATAAACAGAAGCCACCTGGTTATGCAAGTCAACTGATATGACTGTGGAAATGTCCCAGCTCTCAAATCAATATAAATCTTCAAAAGGTTTTGAGTAGTTAAACATCAAATAATCCATGTAGTAAAAGTCATAGCTTCGTTGTCGTTGAGAAGGAGAAAGCTCTGCAAAATACTGTTGTGTAATTTTAGTGGTAGTTCTTTCTTCATTGGAGTGCCTATCTTTAAACTTGGGGAAAGTTAAATTTTGTGGAGCACCGATTAAGTGCAAGAAAAAGTTTGCATCCTCTTCCATACTTTCAAATTTCCCAACAAAGTCATAGTCTATTAAACATGGGCTGCAAAGCCTATTGACGTGATCCCAGTGGATATCCATACCCACTGGCCTATGTACGTCCAGGAGATACTGAATGAACTCTTTAAATTTGACTCCAGAGCCTGTCCTTAATGCTTCTTTGGTGGCATTGACACGGTATCTGGAAATGATGGCTTTTCCAAAAACCGGGTGGTAGTAATTGTTTGGATGTTCAAATTTGTCCCGAAATGCAGATACCAGCTTTTCAAAAGGTTCACGAATAAAAAGCATCTTTGTGTAAGTGTTGAGCCTATGATAAATTCCTTTGTGATCAAACCCATCCAGCCTTTTTAAATAGTTTCCATAGTGCACTGTGTTGTGCTGTATATCTTTTGTGGAAGAAGCCAGCCCGTTAAGAACCATGAGCACACGTTTCCAGTTAGAGCAGCCGGCTTTTGGTACTTCACAGTATAAAACTCTATATTTATCTTCTACGAATATTCTAGAAACATGATAAGGAGTGATTATTCTTCTGTTATTACTCTTGTATTTAGAACACGTTTCCCTCATTATCCGCTTTCTTTCTCTTTGGATCTGATAGAGACTTTTCCACTTGTTGTTGTTTCTGTCCTCAGATTTAAGTGTGGGCAGGTTGAGAATGGAGCCATTCATGGAAATTAGAATTGGGCTCTTCTTAATTATAAATCTCCTCCTCCGTTTATGGAGCCTGATGGAATTAATTTCTTCACCTTTCTCTTGATCTTTCATCGCAAACATTATGCTGCTTTGCCTTCTGTCTGTGCTTTGAAGCTTAGTGGGCACATTTTCAGATAGGTGTAATGAATCGCTCTGCTTTACTGTTGCTACTCCGTCTGCAGTATTTTTTCTTAATCTTCTATCCCGGTTATTGCTGGAAACACAGTCCTGATGGGGGGAAAAAAAGATGAAAGATGTTGGTGAATGAGAGAGTGTCACTATTAACAGCTTGTACAACTTCATGTGGATCTATTCATACACTCTGAGTCCAGCAGAATTGTACAACAAAATGCATTGCTGCAAGTCCTCAATGCTGTGCCTATGTTGTGATAATGACTTTTCTCTTGTCATCTGGTTCTGTGCTTACATGAAATTTCAAAGGCTGAGATGAGCCTGAACCGGTAAATTCTAGTTCAGATTTGGATTTAACTGTATTTTAGGTGGTGCCTATACCCAGACTTTGATAAATCCTTTTGTCTTAGATACGTTGTCTTTGAAATTTCCACAAAAGGTATCTGAGTATTTTGAGGACAGACTTAATTATTCGAGACTGTCTGTTGTCACACAAATCTGTGTGTTTTTTTCCCCTCCCCTCTTTCAGTAGCTTATCTTTGCAGTGAGGGCAGTTGTGCACAGAGTGAAGCCTGACAGTGGAGGGAGGTTTATAGTGTTTGTAAAGTGGAGTGAAGATTTAAAGGGAGCAAGAGTGGGAAGAGGGAAGCAGAAAGGACTGCAGTGACAACGTGGAGGCTTTGCAGAGAAGTAGTGGGTTTGGTGAGAGCAGCATGAATAGGGACCCCAAAGGGAGGCTTGAGTGAGGGGAGCCCGGGACCAAAGCAATTGAGACTTGATGAGAAGCAGTAAGGGGTGGGAATGAGGCTGTGG
The DNA here is from genome assembly GCA_020745775.1 of Theristicus caerulescens. Taxonomy (NCBI): domain Eukaryota; kingdom Metazoa; phylum Chordata; class Aves; order Pelecaniformes; family Threskiornithidae; genus Theristicus; species Theristicus caerulescens. The sequence goes on along the minus strand of CM036565.1, from coordinate 43,007,022 downwards.
CTGGGATTAGGCAAGTGAAAACGGAGTAAGCAAAGCGAGTCTATGGGTAAGGGGTTTCTGGGACCTGCTCTTTTTCATTAGGTGGATCTCACCAGTTAATACTTCTTTTGGCATACAGCCCAGATGTGCTCCATTACTTCCTGCTTCTCAAACCAGCCAAATTAAATCCCTGTCTACATGTCTATACCTCTAAGACTAAAATTAGGTTCTGGATGCTGTTTAACTACACGTCATCCCTGTTTTGAGAACTCCTCTGGAAGCTGAGTGGCATAAGAACCACTAGGGAGTATTTCAACAGAGGAAGCAGATGTAGTTGCAGAATGTTTATTGCTTATCTAAAATACTTCATGTTTATTTAGAAGTTTTATAAATTGTAAATTTCTGATTTTTTGGTCTTTATTTGCTCCCTAATAGTATTTAAAACTGGCTTCAGAAATAAGATACTGGGTGAATTTTAAGGTGTACAGTGTGGGGATTAGTAGGGTCATGCTCTTTCAAGGTGGCAGATTAAATCTTAATTGTAGTAGTGATTTTTACAAGTCTCTGGCTGAAAAAAGAGATGCTATAGGTAACTTATCAAACTTGTGCTGTCATGGAGGTTATATCTAGCCACGTCCTTCTCTAAGGGTGAGAGGTGAAAAAAGAGACTTGGTATTAATTACAAAAAGTATTGGTGACAAAAGAACAAGAAAAATCAAATTGTATTATTTTGTAGGTGACTTGCTTAAGTGGATAACTATTATACAAAACTCAGATCAGTATTATTAATTATAACAATTTTTAGAGTACTATGCAAGTTGTTGCAGAAGTTAGGCTTCTAAAATGTTTTGCTGGCTGTTCTGATGTTGGAGGTGGTATGTGATGGGCAGACTGGGAAACCAACTGATAATTTGTCATACAAGACACTGCATATTCAGTTGTTGGGAGTGGTTGTTGTACTCTTATCTTCAGAGGTTGTTTCTGGTAGTCAAAGGTGTATTACAGTTTTTGTCTATGTAAAATACCAGATGTATTTCTAAATATTACCCTTTACAGAGTGGCTGAAATTCAATCTTATTTACTCATGATGTGGCTGGTATTTCAAGGTTATCAAACTCAGACTATCTAGATATTCACAGCTTTAGTGATGATGATGATGATGAACCTACAGTTTTTGGGAAACTCAAATGCCAGGATTTGAATGTCTTCTGTCAGTGTAACCCTTCATCCAGAAGGTCAAGCTGGAGCTGTAGAGATGGAGGGATGTCAATCACATCACACTGATTTCACCAGGCAATGGCATTTGGGTAACAGCTGGCAGCTGCACAGTTGTTCCTTTGCATATTTGCACTTGTCTTTTAACTATGAAATAGTGAATGGCTGTGGTGGGCTGTCACTGCTGCTGAGAGTATGCTAACAGCCACTAGATGGAGGAATTTCACCAGTATTTTTCTTTAGCCTATCTTTAAGTACCTCTCAAGACATTAATTTGATCGGTACGATTTCATGCAGAATATTAATATATGCAAAGTTTACAGTATCTTTTAGCAATATCCAGTCTAGGAAAAAAACTCATAAAATTAAAGTTGCATAGCTTATCAAATTCATATTTTAAAAGGAAAATTTGCACTTCATGGCAAAGCTTTGATGCATCTTTTCTTTTCAATGCTTCATCTCCCACAGTCTAGTGGCCTTATCTGGGCCATCTCTATCTGTACTCCATACTCGGAATATGGGTACAACTTTCCTTATGTACTTCTGAAAACTTACTTTTTTTGGTTGCTGGAATCCCATGTTATATTTTATCCCTAAACAAAGAAAGAAATGTAAGTTATTATTTAGTAAAAAATAAAAACATTAGTTTCATTTTTGCTGGACTGATAACAGTGTGTCCTCTCAGTAACTAAAAGGAAAACAAGAACAAGTTCTGTTAATACAATGACAAATAGACTAATGATGAATCATAATTACTGTATATTTCATAGTAAAAATACTCTGTGGAATGCCTCTTTTTATAGATGTCATAACAATTGTGAAATGGAGTGAATGTCTCTACCTCCCTTTTACAGATGGGAAAACTGAGATGGAGAAAAGTGATTGCTTAACCTCAGCTAAAAGGCCAGTAGCAGAACGAGAAGCAGCTGAAACTCGTGATCCCAGGTTAGAGCTCTAAAAAAAAAAAAAAAGCTGTTCTTTATGTACTTACCTAAAGCTGTGTGGCTTCTCCCCCTGCCCCTTTTGATAATATGGTACTTAATCATAGTATTAGCTTGCATTGAGTACTCTCCTTTGCACTAAACCCAAAGTAACACGCAGTAGAGTTATGTATAAGTGAGGTAATGTTTGTAGAGTTTTGGAGAGACAAAACAATACAGAATTGTGTTTTGCCAAATCTTCTGGATTCTACAGTGATGTCTACCTGAAAGTATAATAATAAAGATGTGAAAATCCTAGAAGGCAGCTTTAGCAGATGTGTAGGATCTCTTTACTCTTCTTAACCTCTGCTAAGTGTAAGTTAATAATACAGGAATGCATAATGGAAAACAATTCTTAATTATGAAATTAATTTGGGGCTTTTCAGCTTATAAAACTGCTGTCATCACTCTCACAGTTGCTTGAAGACTTCAGTTTAATAAGTCTGCATTATGAATCCACAGTCTTTTTGACAAGGGCAATTACAGGTAAAGGTACTGCAAAGCATTATAAGTGAAAGCATCACTGAAAAAGCTCAGTCTTATCAGGTTAATTTTCATGGTACTATGAAAGCTCTCAGAAACACCGTGCCTGCATAGTTCACGTTGTACCTTATTACAGTTAAGTAGCAAGTCCAACTTACATGATCAATCATGTTTTTGTTTTTTTAAATCAGATCTACAAACTGATGTTTATAGTAGAGTCTGAGTAAAATTGCTATGGTTATTTCTATGCTGTTAGAGCTCATCTAGCAGTGCTCATTACTCTCTTGGCTCATGTTTGAGCTTTAATTCCACTGCGGCAATTTTTTAGCAATAAACTCAAGTTAAGGTGGATGTGGATATTGTGATTCTGTGCCTATTAAAAGCAAAGGGCATATTATTTTTACTTCATCAGAAATAAGTTCCAGACATCTTATAGAAGGAGTCTTAAGCCTTTTCCTAGCTGCTTCTCAAAAATGTTTACATGCCAAATAAAGTCAGAAGGTATATTCTGAAGAGAAACAAAGCTGATCTATAGCATCCTTGTGTGGGTTCTGGAGGATTAAAACTGATTCTGTTGCACTAGGCTTTAGGAGATGTTATTGAGCTGTTGCCCAGTTCTTGATGTGATCAGTTAAAAAAATGCATTTATTCTACTGCTGTGTAATATGTTACAGAGTGATGAAGATATGGAAACTGCTGGCCAAAAAGAGTAGCAAAAACTGAGCACTGGCATTTTGAAAGAATTGATAGTAGAACATGGGTGATCTGTTTAAACCATGAAAGTGTTCTGTTTGTCAGCATATGTAACCTCTTCTCCTTTGCTAACCCTAAAGGCATAACTTTAAGCTGCATGAGCTGCATTTGCGTTGGGTGCTTGGCCTCTGCTCCTAAGACATCATTAATACAGCTAGTTGGAGTAGCTGCTTAACTTTTACTTCAGACTTCCTTGTAGCAGACCTTGAAATTAAATATTATTTTCCTTATAAATTTGGAATATTGTTATACTATCTCTTCTCTTACTGCAGAAATCATATGTGTCAAGTACAGTTTTGAAAAGTTAACATGGTTAAGAAATGTAGTCTGGTGTTGTGGGTTGGTCAATTCTGCTCATTTTCTATGGATATCTTTTTGGTTTCTTGCGTATATGTCGTATAATGCCCTTAGTAATTCTCATAATAATGTTAACAGACAATAGTCACCATTCTGTTCAGTACCAATTTATTCCTCTCAGGTATTTCATTTTAGGTCTTTCTTTAAACAGGATTGAGTAGTGTTAAGTCATGCCTCGTCCTCTGTCACAGATCTTGGAGATTTACTTTGGCTGTCAATACTGTCAACATGCATAGCCGAGAATGGACACATTTAAATATTTCTCCTACTGTGAACTAGTTATATCTACCAGTGCAAGACAGGGGCATGGTTGTGAAACCCGCCCTGGAAGATCAGATCATACAATGTCTACAAATTCACTCCCTTTCTGAAAGCATTTTGAGCTTTTCACAATTGAAAACAAATAGGTGAGAAAAGACTTGGTCACCTACCAGAAAACTGAGCAAGTATTTTGGACAGAATCAGATGCAAATATTGGAGCACTTGCTGTGTCCAAATTGTAATGTGACAGGGTTAACTTCCACCCCCTGCCCTGGTTTGTTTAGTTGTGGTCATTTGTCCTGACTTCAGTGGGAGCAGTGATAGCTTGTAGCAAAACCACACACTTTGTGTAATTACCTGTTAAAGTTGGTACGTATCTGCCATGAATAATAATTATTAAAAAAAACCCCACAAAAATGCAAAGAGCAGGTGTGAGACCTATCTTTTTTGTAGGTAATATGACTGACTACATTTTTGTAGTAGTGTTTCATAAAGGTAACTTATTTGAGAGATTAATACTTTGCACTGATAAGCTGTGCTTTAAAAAAAATAAAAATAAACGCCAGTAGGAGATGAGTAACTATTTAAAAAAAATGATTCTTCATTTACTGGCTTTAAGATGTAATCAGAACAACAATTCATGTTTAATGTAAATGTTTGGTGAAGCACTTGCCAATCTCTTCAATGTTTTCTGAATTTGTGACTTCTAAAGTTGGCTTCTTTTAGCTGTCTTTCTCATGATACAGTCTGTCACTTCGGATTTAAACCTACATGGAAAAAAACCTCTTAAGTGCAGTGAACTCAGGGAAGTTATATTGCACAGATCTACTATACTAATCAAAACCTAAATGTTATGCTACATCTTCACTATCCATGTTACTTACCAGTTCTCAAATGTTACTGCCAAAATGGTAATATTTTTTTTTTAAAATAAACCACTGGTGTCTGCTGCACCTAGGTGAAGTTAGTGATCATTAATGTTTGGTGCCAGACACAAGGATGTCCTGGTTTCAGCTGGGATAGAGGTGTCATCGTTGTCGTCCCCTGTCGTCCCCCCCAGTAGAGTGCTGTGTTTTGCATTTATGATGAGAATAATGTTGATAACACACAAATGTTTTAGTTGTTGCTAAGTAGTGCTTACACTAGTCAAGGACTTTTCGGCTTGTCGTGCCCTGCCAGCGAGAAGCTGGGAGGGGGCACAGCCAGGACAGCTGACCCAGACTGGCCAAAGGGATATTCCATACCATGTGACGTCATGCTCAGTACAGAAACTGGGGGAGTTGGCCAGGGGGCAGTGATCGCTGCTTAGGAACTGGCTGGGCATCAGTTGGCTGGTGGTGAGCAATTGCACTGTGCATCACTTGTTTTGTATATGCTGTTGTTACTTCCCTTCCTTTTCTATCCTATTAAACTGTTTTCATCTCAGCCCATGAATTTTACTCCCACTGGGGGGGGAGTGAGGAATGGCTGTGTGGTGTTTAGCTGCCTGCTGGGTTAAACCACAACAGTCCTTTTTCTCTTTGTGGTCATGCAGGTAACACCACAGGGTGGCCCATGGCATGTATCCGCTATATGGCAAGTAAGGTGTTGCATACACAAATCTGAGAACAAGCACAACAGCTCTGAGAGTAAATGAATCAACATTGTAACCAGCGACTATTAAACTAATATAATGAATGCTTATCACAAATCTGTTTTAACGTGCTCTGGTCAGATCTGTCATTATCTTGAACCCTTCATGTCCGGGTGCCAAAAAGGACCAGATGAAACCAGGACAGATGATGACCAACACCTCACTAGTGCTCAAACAGAGAGAGAATAGCCGAGAGACGGAATCGTTTTATCAATTGTACATCATTTATGTCAGTTTTCATGGTTTGCTTTTGTCTTTCCCATGTGCAACTGTGATTTTTCCAGACTTGAGCTGGGCATATGTTTTATGCCTGCTTTTGTTATCTTTCATGAAATATGGGCCTCATGCTTCATCCAGTCCTACCATATAGTCAAACCTATTGTGAGCTTTTATTTTTCTTTTTTTTTTAAAATGCTACTAGTAACACAATAAAATGGCCTTCATCCTCCCTGTGTAGTATTATACAGTTTTGCCTCTCTGCCTTCTCCTCTGTCTCTGCTTCAAGACCTAATTTTGGTTTGCCTCTGGTGTTTTCCTCTGTTCTGAGACTATCCTACAGCTGAAACATTTTTTAATAAAAATGGTAACTTCAAGTCTACATCTGTGACTCTATCCCTTAATGGGCTTCTATGAGCAGTGCACACTTGTTTGCTTAATCCTAACTGATTTGTGAAATAGACTCTGGAAGAGCCGTTACTGTCATTGCATGAACATCTGCATTGTGTCCTATCTGCATGTACCCCAGTCTTAGGTCTTTACTCAAAGACAACAACACAGAACTTAATCGCAGAATGAGTAGTAGAATAGTACTCAGAATTCTGATTAGCGTGAAAAATTTTTAGTTTGAAAAGGATTTTCTCCAAAATATTGGTCAAATCATCTTTTTCCAGTTTTTTTTGTCATTTAAAATGAACTCTTAACTTGTACAGTATAAAAGAACTACCTATTTCTAATCCTAATTTACTCTGGTGTCTAATTGTCTACATATTTGAATTAAATTACTCATTAAAGAGAATTATTTTAAGATTGCTACTATTGTAAATTATTTGTTTTTACATACATATAAAATATATGTGTAGTGTAAATATTTGGAATAATTTTAAATATAGAAACCTCTTGTTAGAAAATGTTTTTATTTTGAAATTGAGGCCTAATTAATAGAACAAACTTTATATATGTGTGCATCTGTTTTAATTGTTTGCTATGTATAGATCCTTTTTATATCTAAAACTTATAGTTTATTTGATTAGGGAAAACCCCCTCAAAAGTCCTCATCTAAGCTACATACAAGTACCTTATTTTAATACACACGAAATTAATGAGGCAAAGTAAAGAAGGCTTAGCAAAGCTGTAGCACATCTTAAATTGTGCATCAAGGAAGAAGCAAACCTATGCAGTGAATCTATATAATCTAACCTCTTTGAGTCCCCAGTGAAGCTGCAAATATGCAGTGTCATTTCCCACAGATGAGTAAACTTTTACAGTGAATGCTTTGGTTAAATGATACACTGCTGAGCCCTTGTCAAAGCTAACTGCTTAGTGACAGGACATGCATCATCGTGTTTTACAGAGACTTGTGAAGTCATCTATTTCTGAGACACAGTGTGTCTGTTTTCACGTCTGTTTCACGCTAATTGTTGCAATGGTAAAGTGGCACAAACAAATTTACTGTATTCTCTATGAATGACAGGGTGCATGCAGGAAAACCTTGAGCCTCCTGCAGTTTGACCAAAGAACCTGTCTGTCACTCTTGAAATGAATGCAGTCAAACATAGTCTCCGTAGCACCTCTTGTTTTTATGGCACCTTTTTGTGTTTGGTGGCAGAATAATTATATATATGACAAGAATGGTTTTATTTATGTATGAATTGTAAGGGTGAATTATTGGGGAACTCATTTGTAATGCAGCTTTTCTGGAAAAAAATTAGATGTTACTGTAAATATTTTATTCTGATATCCATTGCTACAGTATATACAATGTAGTGTGTTTTTTTTTTTTTACTTATATGTTTTGCGATGTAATTTGTTACTATTCCAGCTTTTCACATGTGAGAAGCAGAGAGGCTAATAGCTGCATTTGCCAAACTGATCTGATTATAGGTTGTCGTGTTTTGAATTACAAACTCAAATATTTATTGGCTGAAACCCCCATGTTACTGGTCAAATTTTATTCTGAAAAATTTAAATCCACACTCATACAGTGAGTCTTTAGTAATGTCTAGATTAGAATGCAGGTACCTGACTTCTAATCATGATGTTAGGTTCAACACATTGCAGATGATTGCTCAAGTAGTAAGATGTAGTTTATCCACTGAAGACTAAGGTTTTGAGGCCCAGATTCTGCTGCACATCTCTGGATGTATTGGATTCCCACTTACGTGCTATCTAGGCAGCTGGATGTGCGTATCCTTAACATGCCACAGGTCAGTGGGCTGTGGGCTGTAGAAACACTTCCAGCTTGTGTGAAGCTGGCCCAGTAGGGTTGGGGACTGAGCTGCTGAGAGAAGGATCCTTCAGTAAGCTTCATTGTAGGGCACGTGGGCTGCATGCAATATAAAGCTACAACTTCTTAAGGAACCTCACTGTAAGAATGACATTTTTGTCCCTGGTAAGTGCTGTGTGTTTTAGGGGGCCCTGATTTTTATAGCCATGATGGAGAACAAGGACAGTTAACTTGAGAGTCCTTCTTTTTGCTTCCATGGTGCGATGCTAAGTATTTCTCAAGATGCAATTATTGGCTCCTCTTCAGTGCTTCCTACAATGTCTGGTTTTGGCTAACACTTACAGACCTCTCTTTTTCTTTTTTTTTTTTTTGTATTTTTCCTGCTCTTAATATTCATGCGTCTATTCTTTCCAATAATTTCCTTCCCTTCACCTTTCTTTCCTTGCATAAAGAATTCTGTCTCTGCTCTGACTCTGTGATCCAGTACTTTTGAGGGTGTAGCAAAAGCTAAGCTTGTAATATCTCCAGAAACAAGAATGTCTTCATTTGATTAATTCCATTTTAATTGATCCTTCTCAATTTGAAATTTGTGTTCTATTGCTTTACTCTTCTCCTCGCTAGCAATGTTGATGCTAAAAAAAAAAAAAACAAAACAAAAAACAAACTCTTACAGGGCAAATCTAGCTGGGATATTTCATACTCTTCAGAGGGATGTTCATTAACAGCAACATCTGACAGGACTGCATTTTTATTCTAATAAAAATATACTGTATTTAAAGTAAGATTTATAGAGAAAAGATACATTTCTTTTTTGAGAGCAGTTAAATAAAACAATGCTTATTTGTTGTGCAAATGTTAAACCTTATGTTCTCATGCCTCAATGGCTCTGGTATGCAACATTGATCTCCCTTTATTGCTTTGTGACAAAGAACCTGATTCCTTAAGTCCATCTTGCTGATTTAAAGGAGCTGAAAACTTAACAGTCAGGTTTGATGGTTATTTCCTTTGCAGAGGGGAATGGATAGAATGTTTCTGTGGCTATTTCCTAGTCTCCAAAGTACCCCTTCGGAGCTCTAAGTAGTTAAGCATGACTCTTTACTCAAAGAGCTTCTTTTTTCCCTATTTTGGGAGGGCATAAGAAGTTTGCCAAGCTACTGAGGGTTAGGGTTTTTTTTTTAATCTCTTTATGAGCCTTCTTTCATATGTGAGTACCTTTGTAAATCAGATAACTCATTCTTCCTGAGTTCTTAGCTTTTTGTTTCAATCCTACCATTGCCAAGCACGCAATTTTTAATAGTTTAAATGCAATCTATTTGAGCAACTTGGAACTCTGACTTGTGGCTTATTCTTAAGCAGCTGTTGTGGTGAAGTAGAACGGCTATCTTTTTGGGAACTATTCACCCTCATTTTCCCCTCTCCTGTGCTAGTATTGTGCGCAAACTGAATTACTTCATATTGATCTTGTGCTTTTCAATCCGAGTCAGCTTTAGAGAGGTAGGCATTGAATCTAAGTGAAACAGCTTCATATTTCTAAATCAGACAAATCTGCAGTTTCTCTATCCTGTAGGCAGCAGGCAACGCAGTATTGTGCTGCATTTGTGTCATGGGGTACTTACGATGGTAGCAGCTTGCGTGCACTTCAGTTGATTAAAACACGATTACTCTGGCTTTTTGTGACTGAAATGACTTTCCATTTTAATGAAGTAAGGGAGTCTCTGGATGGAAGTACTGTATATGGGGAAAGCAATGCAATTCTGAAGGGCATACCCTGGAAATAATTAAAAGCGTTAGATTCATCCATCAGTTTGAACAAGGAAAAAATTACAAATGGGGGAACCAAAGTAGAGATCAGTACACACATTAAGTGACTTTTAATGTTTGCCACTTGAGGACTTTCATACTGTCAAAGAACTTGGTATTCCCAGTTCATTTATGGTACCAGTAGCCAATCCTGTACGTCCAAATCGAGCAAAACTGCACAAAGTCATCATTCTGAAGCACAGTGCTTGCTGAGTTGTGGCTGTTGCTATGTTGTCATTGCTTCCCTCTTGATTCCTTGATTAACTCCATTGTAGCCAATACTCTTGATGTATCCCTCTTGAAATTTTAACTTAGGCCATCCTTTGTACACAGCTTTCTCTGTTTTTTTCCAGTAAGGGATTCTTGGAGTAAAAGATCACAGTATGGAGCTGGTACCCACCATTTCTAAATGTGGGTGCCACCCAAGTATAGTGTTTATGTCTACACAATGTTTCTCAGACAAAGTACCCAGGCTGTTTTCCTGCTGGTTTTTTGCCCTCATAAAGGCTTTGTACCTCCTGGACAGCTTGCTTCATGTCTGTGTTGCTGTATGTATTTTTGCGTTAAGTGTACTAGTAAGAAATACCATCTCCTGAAACTTCTGTTTGTTTTTCTGTTATTTTAAACACAAATTAATCTGAGAAATAATTGTTTTGATATGGTTTGCCTTGCAAATCTTTTTATTCATCAAGATCAAAGCAAGAGAGAAGCAGAAATAGAAATGGTAGCATTTTAGAGGAATAAATTCCTTTTGAATCAAAACCCAATTAAAGTGTTGCTGTGACTTCCTGGTAAGTTCCACCACCTACATATCTGCAGTGACTTTGTTAGCTGGGCATTGTTTGAAACTGTGGTGTTAGTCTTGTCCAGAAAGTTACTAATTTACATTCAGACTTTGTAATGAGGCCTTCTTTCATCTGTCCTCTACTCCATTGTTGAGATTGTAAGTTGTTTGAAGAGAAGATTCTTGTATTACTTGGAATTCAAAAACCCTGATACTTCTTTGACTTGCAACATGCTAATAGAACAGGTATATGAACCCTTAAAGAAAGACACATACTACTGTGTTCTTTCATAATGTTCTTATGTTCTGAAATATACTGAATCCATCCCTTTGACTAAATAATCATGTAACTTATGCTTGGTCTGTTTCTTTGATAGCTGATAAAGGAAAGGGAAATGCATAGTACCTTTATATTGCAAGCTTAATTTAATGAATACAAGAAGCTGTTTGTGAATTCATTATGAGGAAGGTGCCACTACTTGTTTACTGTGTCTTGTCTTTGCTATTTAGCCATCCTAATTAGAGAGTGCCATTTTCTGACCTGACTTATAAATTCTATAAGAATTCTATGAAGAAAGCAGAAAAGTCAAGCCCGTGCTAGTGCATTTCCCATTCCTTTTGTGGACCTATCCCTGGGAATATCGTTAATTAGCAACATTCGCTTTCAGGCACTGTCAGCAGTTACTTGCAATTTCTACTTTAATACCTTTCAGTTATTCTCCATTCTCATATTTAATATTTGCATATTGCCTTCATAGCATGACTTTGACAAGGACATTACACTTTATTCAGGTTTATTAAAAAGTAAAAGCTAAGGTTTAAAATATAGCACTGCACTTATATTTAGTAGCTTGTAATAACTGTTCAGGTAACCAGTGGAGTTTCAATGAATCTCAAGCAAGCACTTCATGTAATATGTGACAGTAGTGGAGAAGGAGTTAGCTAGCCAGAATAGCTCACCTAGACCCCCAGAAATGTTTCAAGAAATTGTGTAAGGAGGACACTAACACTTCAGTGGTCTTTCTGTTGGAGGGAAGACACAGTAAGACAAAGGTAGAGTTCTGGACTGCTTTCATGTCATTCTGTAGAGACATTTCTTTGGGAGAGAAAGCGCAAATGGAAAGAGAGAAGACTGCAGGCAAAACTTAAAAGGTAGATCTACACAGAGGTGCCTCTGAGTGATGAAGTTCACTGATTTGATATATTGACTGTGGATCAAATACCACAGATATGCATCCAAATGCTGTGTTGTTATGTTACAATCAATTAGCTGGAACTGATATGGTTTTCCTTTCTTCTCTTTTCATAGTTAATTACTGACAAGTCTTCCTAGTATAAGAGATCAATAAGTGGTATTTAAAAAAAAAAAAGTTGACACCTGCAACTTAGCTACAAAACATGATGCAAAAGGGGTGATAATTGGACAGACTTTGATTCATGAGAAACAAGCAGGAGACAACAGTTCTGGGAAAGCTGAGTGTGAGGGGTTGAGCTCTTTGCCAGGCCTTTTATTCCTGACTAATGAGCAACCGAAGGACAGTGGTGATTTTCTGTTAGTCATTTCTCACTGACCCTACTCTTCTCCTTTGTGGAAGACTTTCTGTTTCTTGTTAAGGAGCTCACTTGCACTCCTTTGCCAGCCAGATTTTAGTGACTGATTGGTAGAACAATTTACTTGCATAAGAATAGTGTCTTGGATTGACGTTCATATCAGTAAGAATGAGGGGGAAATGGTTCTGTTCAAAAACAGTGCTGACTACTTCTTGTATCCGTGTGACATTATGTGGTATCCAGAACTTATCCTGAGTTGGAAAACCAGGCAGGAAGAGTCAAAGTGCTAGTCTTCAGTTTTAGCAAGCTTGAAACTTTTTAAGGGTAAATGCAGGCCATTTTAAGATGTTCTGAAACTTTCAGAACTCACAATTTAAGGTTTTTTGTGTAAAGCTAGAAAAATCTGTGTAAAGCTAGAAAAAGTGGTCATTATTTAATTTTAAAGTTTATAATGTTTTCTGGAGAACTGCCCTACTCCTTGACTAAATACAGTCAATCTAAGATGCTAACCAGGGAGATAAATGATTGAGTAATCACTGGTAATTCAAGAAAAAGGCCATGGAAGTTGAAAGTGGCAAGAAAGGTATATACATCCTGAAATGACTTGGGAATGGTACCGATCTCTCCACTCTGAAGGGATCGTGCCTTGTTACCTCACTTAGTGATCCAGACCTTTGTCTGTCTTTCTGAGGTCTTACATAAGTGAATACCTAACTTGGCAACAGTCTTTCTCTTTTGTTCTTCCTAGTTTCTGCATTCAGTGGGGATACAGATATTTTAGAGATGGACTTGCCACCAAAAGTAAGGGGAAGACAGTCTTCAGTGGTATTTGCTTTGGGAGTTCCGCTGTACTCATGGCATACTTCATATGGGTTGTGTGAAGCTTGTCTTCCAAAACAGTACACTTCCTTTCTGCCAGGAGAAGGAGTTGTAATCACCCTCCACCAAGGCTATGATTGCATTTTTCTACTTTGGACACCATGTTGAGGGATTTGTCTTTAGCAGCATGTTTCACCAAAAGTGTTATGTGGCAGCCGCTCACCTTTACATCCTTGAAAATAACAACAGTGCTTTCTCCAAGAAATTGGAGACATGCTCTAAGATAGCTCTAAGACATGTACTTAAAACAGAGGAGTGAAACAGACTTATTCCATCTGGAGGTCTCTAGTTTTAATACTGTGGAGTCTCCAGATGCTGTAATGTTGTCTCAAGAAATTTAAGAAATTAGGGATAACCAAGCCAAAGCACAAATGAAGTGAATTGTTCTAAAGTCCAAATCATAAAGAAACAAACAACAATACTGGTATGTCAAAGGACTTCAAGGCTATAGTGGCAGATGACATGAAACTGCATCAAAAATCATATGCAGAGAGTGGTGCCTATGCCTGACCAAACAATGCCAGCAGGTCCAAGAGGCAGTCAGGGACTGTTATTGTCCATAGAGGCCACCAGGCATATCAGGAGGCATTTCTCCATCAGTAAAGTGGCAATTTGGTGTTTGTGTTTTCTCCTTGACTATGTAAATGTCAATGAAAATTGGTAGTAGGACACCTGGAGAGCAGGACCTCATGTCTGCACAAGTTGTCAAATATCTCCTTACCTTAGTGTAAGGGATGGTGCTTGAGGACAGGAGGGGTTTTTAAAATGAGAGAGAAGTTTTTTTTTTTCTGGTGAATGGGGTGAAGAAGCTTCAGTAAGGTAGAGTAATAGTTCTTGTTGCCTGAGAAATCTCTGACTTATTAACCCTAGGCAACAGGAGAAGAAATTCATAGCAACTTGAGAAAAGAGTACTAAACAAGGAGAGAGACTGAAAAGTGTTAGACTTCTCCCAGGAAGATTTGAAATTAACAGAGAAACCTATTCAGGATGGAAATGGGAAAATCTCCACACAAACACACTTGCATATCAGATAAGGACTGGTGGTTTTCAATATGTCTAACCTGTTCTGCTAAAATGGATGTGCATTGCTGAGGGTACTTAATGCTTCACATGATGTGTGAGTGTCTTGCAGGTTCAGGTGCTTACAGAACATACGGTTTGAGCTTAATGAAGCATTATACCATGTGGGCATTATAAGACAATCTAACAGGAGCAGGATTTAGAGGACATTTGCTCTGTTAACCACTGCTCGCAGCTCTTGGCTGTTAGGAACTGGATATCTCAGGGTCTGATCCATTTACAGCTCAATATTTGTATTGGAGAGAGGCCTTTGGTGCCTCTCTCCCTATGCGCTTCCCAGCATAACACTACATCTCCATTCTAGCATTATTTTTCTACCCACAGTTGACTGCAAATACTTTGGATGGGATGCACAGGGAGCTACTGCTAAAGTAAATGGCTTTCCCCTATCCACATAGCTCTTCTGTTCACTTTACTAGTCACTGCTTCTGCCAGGTCACTGCATTTTCCTTCCCCTCCCCTGCACAATTTAGAAACATGGGATCTGACAGAGAAGTAAAAGAGAAGATGCAGCAGTGGTGTGGCAGTATATCTCAGATATGTGGGTGAGAGAAAAATAGCCTTCTGTGGGGACTGGTGATTGTTTTCATTATCTCCACACCTGGATGACCTACATCGGTCTTCTAAAGGGGTCACATCTGCTATGGCAGGGAGGAAAGGCAGGTATTCTGCATTTGGTCACTCTTCCCTATTTCCTACAGGTGCCACTTCTGTCTGTGCAGCCCACTGCCTGGGCTGCAGGAACCAGAAGGGCTCTAGTATATTTGCCTCTTTCTGGCACTCTGAACCATCAGTGGTACCTGAAGTGAGAAACCTGCTGCTGCTGCCATTTTATGGCCACATCTGCATTTATCATTCACACATGATAGCACTTCCTAATTTTTCTAATATCCCAGTGTAGAATGGTGTATCAGCCCAAGAAGGGGCCATATGAACTGAGAGATTGAATCGTTTGCATCTACCTTGACAACCCAAGTTTGGGATACAGTTGCTATGCCATTGAATCATCTGATTTTGTAAGGCAGTGCATACAAACAGTGAGTAGCCGATTGATTGCTGAATATGGTTAGCTAGGAATGTAACTTTTATTTAGCTGATGAAAGTGTGTGAATGTGTCTGATTTCATTGAAAGCTTTTCTACGATGATCGTTGTTCAGAGTATTTCACTATATTCATGGTTCACTCAGTACATTGCATACAATTATATACAATTCATTCTCTCCATTATGCATTGGCTAAAGGATCTCTGAAGTAATCTGCCACTCTAATTCAGTCTTCTGAGACAATCGTCTTACAGATGGAACTATTTCCTGACAGTGAAGCACACCACTGACTGAATGTGTGGCTTACACAGTGTAATTCAATATTGTAACTTTTTTTTTTTGGTGCCTCTGCTCTAGTCCTGATTTAAACCCCAGGTTTGTAGCAGAAAACTATGAACATACAGGACTTTACCTGACCATTTGTTTCATCTGAAATGCAACTCTTTCACTTCAGATGCGGACTTTTTACGGAGCTACTTAATATCTTGTTGAGTTTTTGTTGAGAATGCATGCATACAGATTGCACTCTTACATGTAAACACTAGATAAGACCTATTTTTAAATCTTAGAGTAGTATGTAGCTCTACTAGATAGCCTCTAGGTCTCAATCTGTTGTGTTTATCTCAATTGTTTATTAATAAATATTTTACCTTTGACAAGTCAATTAATTTCAGTCTTTCCACTTTTGATGCTATGTTAAACACATTCAAAGTTGTGACTTCATTGTAACTACAGGTGACTATTACATTTAAAATGAATAGTGTTCATCAGAAACAAACCTTTTACTATTCGCAAATCTGATTTGGTGGTGGTCTTGTGGTCTTACAGTTGATCTACTGGGGGAAAAATAAAAGAATTTGTTTTCTTACTTCAGTGGCTGAGTTCCCTACAGCTTTATTACTCATTGTTCAGGAATCAGGTATTTAAGACTTCTGAACTCCACTATTTGAAGATTTGCTACTCTGAGAATTGGAATAGGAAGTGTGGGTTTTAAAAAAACCTTTGTTACAGGTATTATAACAGCTCCTGTTTAAGCAATAGTTATTTATGACTGTATAGCACTGTCTTTTAAACTATGAAAAATTTGGCATTTACTTTGGTGGGTACAGGATCAGTTCCTCAGTGAGTGAGTAGTAATGCATTATTGATTTTGCAAGTGATGGTAAACTGCTCTCCTAATCTTTTTTTACTCATGCTGTGTCTTCTCACTGTACTTTTCCTGAAAAGGATTGGGAAGTTAGTGCTGCTCCACTGAAACCACATATTTTGGAAGACTACAGTGGGCTTGCAAAAACCAAGTTTCCTCCTGTTAAATTTTATTAAAGAAAAATATTTGATAAAATTTTCAGTGACTCTTGATTTCTGCAAGAACTTTAATGTAGGAAAATAAATATGTATTTAAAAAACCCTCAGAATAAAGTTTTGGTCCCACTTTTTCATTTCTTTGTGTCTCTGCCTCAAGAAAAAATTAAAACCATCAGGAAGATGTATGGAAAAGAGCATCACTATTTTACACACTCTCACTGTTTTCTAACATTTTTTCCTTGCATAGAAAGAGGACAGCATTTTTTAAAACTCTCATAATGCCCTGTAGGAGAAGCTTTAATTATCCAAAAAGTGAAGATGTCAAAAACTATATCATAAGGACTAAGTCAAATAAAAATTTTTTGCATCATTGTTTAGAATGAATTTAAATGTCTGTTTCCTGATCCAAATCTAGCTTTGCTTTTTCTTCCCCCCTTTTAGATTTACTTTTGCATCTTAAAGCAACTAAGGCCTTCTGGCAGGAATTAGTTTTATGCTTTTCATGCAATCTCAGATTCTGTTTTCACAGATGCTCTAAACTTTCTTTGGTGGAGCTGAAATGAACTGAAACTTGCAAAGGCATACCACATGCAATTTCAGATAGCCTTTCTATACCTTCTGCTATACAGGACATAAAGATTCCGTTTATTTTGAGAAAATACATAGTACCGTGGCCTTGAATCCCTTCCCATAACTGCTTGTGCATTTGGTTTGTTTGCACAAAAGTGAAATTCTTCAGAGTATATTCCTGAGAGAACATCTCATGCCATCTACACAGAGGAACTTGAGAAACCTGCATTTTTCACTTGTATGGTTTGTCTGTAGTGCAGGGCTGATAATCTAATAAAAGAATATATTTTACATGAATAAAACAAAATCATTAAAATTATAGGAAGCTTGATCTGATCTCTGTTTACCTCCTCTTAAATTTGGATCCATAGCTCCATTTTGCTTGTAAACAAATGAGACTCCAGACTATCAATTGACATAATTTTCCTTTTTTTCCCCCATTAAGGAAGGTGGTAATTGCCAAGCTGTTGACAGCAAGTGCTGGAAGAAGCAATATGAGTGATTTCCTTGGTGACTGTCAGACTCTTCAGACAAGGCTTTCAGACTACATTCGTAATAACAGAAATACGCTGTGGGAAAGATAGGCAATGTGGTCTTTAGTGAGCTTGTTTCTTGCCAATATACTGAAATCAGCTACCAGCAATTCCAGCTTCATACTGGTGTGTTAGCTTGGGGAACTCACTGAAAGACTAAATGATACATTGCATTCTTTATTTTTACAGAGAAGCAATAATATCCTTAAAGTTTAGGCACAGAACCTCTAGTATAAAGTCTGAACATAGTTTTGCAACACTGGGTCCTCAAGAGATCTTTTTGTAGTGACTAAGTTTGTATTTCATAATGGTGTGTTTCTTAAAAATGCATTCTGTCAAATCACAAGACAGCAGATACTGTCTTGGAGTGAACTAATAGAAGAAAAATTCTTAAGTAATCTGCTGTTAGTGAATGGCTACGTATGGGTCAGGCAGTTTCTGAGTTCGTTACTTAATGTAGGCAACACTCATTTTGTGTCTTGCTGATGATGTTTTAAATGGGCTTAATTTTCAACAGTTTGTAAGGTGGTAGGTTTCAAAGCCTATGAGACGTGAAATTACGAGTTTAGCATGCTTGACTTGGTCTGTAGGCTTCGGTTCATTACTAAATCTCTCTGCCTCAGTCTCCACAGCTATAAAATAGGAATAATGTGCCTTCCTCAGAGGAGTGTAGTGCATGTTAACTGGTTGACCAAGAACTTAAGTGGTTGGTGCTCTGCAAATGTTATAATGGTGGTCTCCTTAACTGCAGATTATATTGCTGATCCCAGGCAGTGCTTTTGAACAAGGAATGACTTTTTTTTTTTTAATAACTTCTGCACAAAAGTTTCCTGTCGTATTTTGTGCTGCCTTCTTTGTCTTGGAATTTCTTGCAAGTTCTGTCTGTGTTAACATTGATGGGCATACTCACTGTCAACACAGGCATTTTTGCAATGTTCTTACTGTGCATGCTCCTTTGGGACAGATTTTCAAATGTCATTATCCAGTTGTTTGGCCTCACATACTATCTCACCTAAAGTGTCACAGTGGACTAACTGATGCAAAGAATAGAAATATTCCTTGCAAAAGTTAGATTTGTGTATATGTGAACCACTTGTATGTTTTTTAGTGTGGGGGCTTGTAAGCTTTATTTGGTTCTATAGAGTGTTTCAAGCTAGTTTGGATGTGCATAGGATATGTGGTTATTAAATCAAGAGGTTTTAATGTTTTTTGTTTTTTTTTTTTTTTCTTAAAATACTACTTTCTGGTCATATTCTGAAAATCTGCATAACTAACACTGTTTAAAATAAGCCTGTTCCAGTAATTTTTAGTGATTTTTTTTTCACCTTTGTCAGTGAGATAATGCAAAGAAATTTTTCCCTGTTATAATAAGGCTACAGAGCTCTAAAACTAGCTGTAGTATCTTTGCTTAAACTATACTCCTCTGTGAGTCCTCAAAAAGGAATTAGTCTGTTTTATTGCTCTGCACCAATTTTCCCCATAGAACTGTGCTGCCTCCTTGTTCTCAGGGTTCTCTTTCTTCTCTTTCAACACCCTAAAGGCATCACAATAACCAAAATGAATATACACAAACATCTTAAGAGAGAAGTGCCTATTAGGATTTCTAATGTTTTGAACGTTTTTCTGCCTTCCCTTATCTGCATGGGGCTTTGTTTAGGGAATAAACTTGTGAATAATTAGAAATCCAGATAGGCATTTCTCTTGCCTTAAAACTGTACAGGGACTGAGGAACCCTAATTCACTTGTTATTGAATTAGGGAATTACTGAATACTAGACTAAGGTGATACAGAAACCCTGGGTCAAGTGAAGAATACTATTTGTTTCAACTGGATTTAATTATATTTATCTGTATTTAATGTTTCCTTTAACACAAATAAATGTTCAGATATTCATGACATGTAAATCGCTGCTGCTAGTTCAAAACTATTGAATAAAGATTCCACTCTATGCATCACTTCTGTTGAAATTGAGAGAGGTAGTTATGAACACGTTGTATCCTATATTTTTATAAGAATACTGCTGATTTCATTCCAAGTAAAAGTTACTATCTAAAACACTACACAGATTTTTATTTAAAGTAAGTTACAGCACTAAACCTAAATCTTGTTAAATATAATTTAGTAAGAGCAGAAAATATTTTAGTTGATTTTCATTGTCCAAATTAAGAGAAAAAATAGATAAGGTACATTAATGCAAAAAGCACAACATGGAAGCATGTAATGATTTTCTTCTTTTGTTTTTCTTCTTTCTTTTTATAACTGAAGCTGCTATTTTTAATTTACAGGAAAGCCTTTGTTTTTGCAATTTCACATTAAAAAAAAAGTATTCTTCTAGAACTTTATGCAATTCATAACTGAGTTAAGCAGTGAAAGCTAAAAACCTGTCTATGTGGCTCGCTTCCTAAAAGTAAGCTTGTACAGTAGTACCACTATCTCTCATCAGATTAAGGTGAACCTGCATAACAGCATGGGCATGAAGATGTCAGGCTTGTAATACTTCTGCTCGTGGTCCGTTATTTTTTCATTGATCTTTACAAGCCTATAACTCTTCTAAAAAGCATGTCATTAGATAGATATTGAAAGGAAAATGCTGATGATGGCTCTACAAAACCAATAAAACTGCCTTTATTAGCTTTTATAAAAGTCTTTATTGCTCTTAGGGTCTTAGTCTCAGCAGGCAGTGAACCACATTTACACACTTAATATCTGTTTCTCATAGGCATTTCCAGAAGCCTTCGCCCCTGCACTTCCAGTGCTCTACCCCTGTGAACATATTTCTTTTCTAAGTTTCTGCCCAGTAAAGTCAAAATAGAAAATGTTAAACCTATGTACCTGCTCTTAGGTGTTGCTAACCTGTGGAAGAGGTCAATGGTGGCTCCTGGGAAAAGAACAAGTTTCTTTGTTTCCAGTATTGTAATAGCTATGACAGTAAACATTAATTTTCATTAAGCACTTTGCTATAAATCTCAGTTTAATATCCGTTTCAGATGTTCTAGATAAATCCTTAACCTTTCAGTTGTTCCTTCTTGTAATCCTGTATCAGTGATGAATCTTGGCAGTGACAAATGGTACTGTTAGACCCCACAACTACTTCTGTTCGTGTTCTTCCCTATGTGTTTTCTTTAGAGGGAGGAGGAGGGGAAAGGGACAGGCTGAGGAGGACAGTTTAAATACTAATGCCCATAAATGGCATCCTTCTTTTGCTCCCCTTCCTCAAACTCTGAGTGTGTCTGCAAAAACTAGAAGTCACCCTCTTAAAAAAAAAAAAAAAATCTGTAAGCTGACTGATATAAACCATTTGCTTGTCTTGGTAGTAAATTAAGTAATGTTAGATGATCAGTTGGTGATCTGCAGCCTCCCAGATCACTTAGTTCCAACAGCCATGCACGTAAACATCTGAAGTAGGTGGATTGTCTCCTGAAGTAGGAACTACCTTATGCTGTTGAGATCACTTGCAATGAGTTTATTGTATTCTTGCAATAAATTGTCTGGTAGCATAGTCAGTATGATTAAAAAATAGTGATGCACACCTTCTTACAGCAACCAGGAAGTCCAGAAATCTGCTCCTTTTTAAAGTTTCTAGGCCTCTGTGGCAAAAAAGTTACCAATTATCCTGTTGGAGAGAGCACTCTTGTAATACAACAAGTGAGAGTTAACATATGTCACCTACGTAGCTGATGCGTGTTGGACTGGAATGAACTTGAACTCTGAAACTTTTGGGTCTGCCCCGCCTTTACCACCACCTGATGGGAAGACTGGCAGACAGGTACATTTACAACTCAAATTCATGAATAGCGTTGTTCTAGGTGTCAGAGTGCAAAGGTAGACGTAATTAAGCAATAACCCTGTCTTCCCAAGGACAAAATAAAAAACTTGCTGTACTGCTTTTTCCAGTTAAGATCCAGGTGAAAACAGGATTTTGAATCAAGGCTAGGATATAACTTTTAGGGAAATGAAGACACCAGATTAACTTAGGAAACTTTTGTTTTGGAATATTGTTTGTCTTACAATGGTATTTTCTGGAATATAATTTTTATGACTATCAGAAGTATCAATGCATAATATGTTTATAAACCCCCAAACCAAGCAATTTCTCCCCCCCAATTTGCTAATGCTGCATGAAGTGTTTTAATTTTCTTTGTGTATTTTCTGTTTTGAAGACAATAATTTTGAAGACAATAATTTTAAAAAATAAAGTTATCAGAACATGTCAACTCTTATGTAATGTAACAGTTTTGTAGTTAGCACTACTATTAAACTGTCATGAAACAGCATAAAACTGTAAAATAATAATAAAAAAAAGAATATCTATTTGATAGGAAAACTTATGTTTGGGATAATGGGATACATTTCAAAACCTGAGTTTCATATGGAAAATACCCTCTGTGAGTAGTCTGCTCTAGTGAGGATCTGTACTGATAAGATCTCCTGGCCTGAGCAAGCTGACCCCAACTGTTGCATTGCTCACTTGTTTGCTATGCAGTGTAGATCAGGTAGAGCTTAAGACATTGCATGAAACTGCCCTGGCTTAGCCTACAGGGATTCCCAGCTGTAATGCTTTTGCTGACCCATAGTAGACCAGCACAATGACCTTTCTGGTAACTGTATAGCCCCAGGAAGTTCTGAAATGAATGGGAAAGTCATTCAAGAAAAAGGCTGCAGTATCACAGAGCAGGGCAAAGAACAGGCTCCATCTTCTGAAGAGATACATGTCTACAGCTCCAGGCACATTTAAAAGAGCTGAGTGCATTCAGTATCTTCTAAGACCTGGCTCAGACCCTAAACTTTCATGATACTACCAGCTCGATCACGTTTCCAGTTATGGGTTTAGTGGGAATAATCTTTCTTAACAAGCTCTCAAGGGTGCCACAAAACTTTATTAATATTAAGCAAAGAGCTTGCAGATTCTCCACCACAATGTGGAATATAACAGTGAGGATAATGCTTTAATAGCATGGTTTTGTTTGTCACAAAAAAATAATTAATTCTGTCCTGTCTCTTTGAACAACTGCAATGATTTTTTTGCTATTTGTTAATATATTTAGATTAGATGCTGAAGTGAAAGCCTAAACACGCTGTCATCTTCAGACACACTCAGGCAATTAGAGTGCAGCTTGTGTTATTGTTTTATAATTCAAGCCTAGTGAAGTCATAAATTAAGAAGCTCATTAAATTTTCAATTGCATTAATAGGAAAATTCAACTTATTAAATTCTTTGGTAAGACCTAATAACAAAACATTGGAAATGCATCTTTATTTTTTTTTCTCTGTCTTCATTAATCCTTTTTGGCCAGATAGCCTATTCTACCCTTAATGCAGGAAAAATAAAGTAACAGGAATATAAATTGTAGAAAACAACATCGCTTACATGGAGTTTAACATTGATCCTCCTTGTCATATTTTAAAGAATTTTTTAACAAATTCTCATGACTGACAGCCTGCCCCATAAATAGCTGTAGGCATCTCAGCAGCAAGGTGCTAGCATCTTTGCGCTCTGTGCTTGGCAGTGCTTTGTTTATAGCAGCATATCAAATAAAGACTGATAACACTATTTTTATTTGGCAATGCATGACATGATGCTATAGGTTGAGCTGTTTAAAAAAAGAAATAATAAAAATATTTCAGTTCTTCCTGCAATTGGAAATTGTAAGTGTATGTATTTAATGGAGCATGCAAATATGAAACTGCCTAGTGAGCTAAGTCTGTACTGGTAGAAATGGCTTCATATCCATTAAAATCATAATGACTGGATTCACAGTTGTGGCAGATTTTCTTATTTCACAGAGCTTTTTTTTTTGGTACCAGCTAATGGTTCAAGCTCAAATTGTTTGAAAATTAACGTAGTTACACCCAGTTATGCTGCAGCTGATTTTTTTTTTTTTTCACTGCGTGTTAGTATGCTCACATTACAACTACTACAGAAATTCTTCATTCATCTTGATAGGTATTGTTGGTGTTTAATTTATTCAGTGGTTATCTCAGTTATTGCCAAATTGTAATGAGACAGAGGAATGATCATGAGGGGGCATGAAATGCTTTGCACATAGTACTAACTCACTCTAGATAAGTATATACACAGAAAGAAAAAGTTGGCTAGGTGATTTGAAGACTTCATTATAAGTGCGAGTTTTTTCCGAACAGTAGACTAACAACCTTCCTGTTGCCTGCTACCATTCAAAAGATAGCTTTTTCACTCAAAAATTCTTCTATATCTAGTTGTACCTACCAAAATCATATCTATTAGCTGTTTGTTCAATTAACTGCTCAATCTAGACAAATGCCATAGGGCAAAAAAGAGGTCTGCATTTCTTCAGGCAATTCTAGGGCATCTGTTTCTGAACTATGTTCCCCCAGGTATACAGGTCCATCCTACTGCTCAGTGAATCCAGTAAACTCCTGTGGACTTCAAGGTTTGTCGTTGGGGACCCATTCAAATTCCCCAGTTGCATCTTGCAGCAGGACATTTAGTAAATGATCTTTTGCCTCACAAAGGTATTTGATATTTGCAATATTAGCTCTTCCTATGCCTCTTGTGAGACAGTTAGCTATCTAAGTGCAAGGTCAATTAGATTTCTCTTTTTCCTTCTGTGAAACCTCGTACTTTTTTCTTGCGGGCAGGGGGGGGAGGAAATTGGTACCAGAGGTAAGCGCAGCCTGTCTTGGGGTGTGGGGAACATGGAAACAGTGCTGCAAATGAAGGGTGTCTGTAGGGGTTGTATCATTTAAACTTCTGACGCTGCTGCACTTGTAACTGCCTTGTAAAAGATTTCATGTCAATCAGTGCTTCTCAAGGAGGTTTAATAATGGCGTAGGGCCAAGTCATAATCTGATGTGTTCCTGAATAGGGGAACCCAAAATATAGCAGGTTGCTAGGAAAGGCAGTACTTCTATTCATGGTTTTGTGAGGTGATTTTCCTCTGTCTCTTCTTAGCTACTGTCACTGTGGGTAATGAAGTGAGTTGCCAGGAAAACAGGATGTAAAGACCCTCTCAAAACATGTAGCAAAGTAAAATTAATCAGATTTTTTGTTTTGTTACTTCAAGTTTCAAATTTATTAAGCTAAAATTATGGTACTTTTGAGCCTGATTCATGATTTTTCATCACTCAAGATTGTCAATATGAGACATGTGGCGTTTCTCTTTTTCTTTATTTTTCCCCCTCTTTTTCCTCCCCCCGCCCCCTGACATCAAGTCTAGCAGGCTTGAGTCTGCACTGGTGCACCACAGCCATATGCTGCCTCCAGTCAGGGCTCATGGTAAAACCAAAATACTGGCTCTAGGGATGCTTCCATGTCTTCCTCATCTGTTTAAAATAATTTATACAAAGTTTAAAAAACCCCAAACCCAACAACAAAAAACAAACCAAAAAACCAAACCACAAACAAAAAGGAAACAGGCAACCCATAGCTCTGGTAATGTGCTGCCTGCTGGAGTGCCCAGTTAGTTTTCTTTTCTTTGTGTTCCTGTCTGGTTACAAAACCATGAGTCTATAATAACATGGACCTGTGACAGTCCTTATTCTCCCTGTTCTTATTGCTGTTTACTTTTAGCCTTGCTTCTGCTGAATTTAGCCAGAAGGTTGCTAATAACTCTTCTCTTTCTCCTGTCACCAAATGTTAATTAGTGGAGTTTCTTCTTTCCTTGAGAATGGGGACACCCACACCCCAATGACTAATTTAGATGAAAACACTTTCTACCCAGTAGAGACTCTACAGAGATACTGTGTTTAATCTCATGTAATCTGACCTCCTTTAGGATTTTCTAGAATATTTGCAGTGTCAAAGCACTTCTTAGATCATCGTGAACTGTATAATGTGGTTTTTGCTGGACTTCCTAAAGTCTTCAGAGTGACCAGAAAGGAGTTTTCAAATGGGTTCTGACTGAGCTTTAACTATAAGGTATTTATTTCCAGAGCTAAAGATCGTTCCACCCTCAAGATAGAGAAGCATGTCCAAATATTTAAAATTCTTACAATCATGATAACGAAGATATTCACAGTAATGAAATATTGGTCAGTGAAACTTCAGTATGTTACTCCCCTCTTTCTGAAATGTGGAAGTTTACAAGCAAGTTTCTGCATAGGGCGGTATTTTGTTGAGTAGGCGGTATCAGCAATGAAAGGACGCACTTTGGGGTTTTTTTTGAACCAGCGTAGCTCAGTCTTAGGCCTAGTTGTTCTTCCTGCTGGCAGCTACAATCCCATTTGCAGTTCCAGGCTTGCAAGTATCACTTAGGTTCGTTATATTTGGAGGTGTATACTAAGGAGCTGAGGTGCCTGGCTTATGCTTACAGGAATGGGATTTCATATGGAAATGCAGAATTTCATGTAGAAATGTGATCTGCATTGAAGATGTGCTTAAGCTTGTTTTCCTTAATCAGCATCATGATGAAAACTGCTTTCTTTGGTTTGGTTTAAGCGTTTATCTTCAAGGTATATAGCTATAACAGAACAATTTGGTTAAATTACCTGTACTTCTGAGCAATGGTTTCTTAAAGATGGTTTGTTAGAGCAACAGCTCCTGGCTTTTCAATTTTTTTCTATTGTCAATCAGAATAATAAGTTTTAATGTACTTTTCCATTTACTTCTTTGAACAACACGGCTGCAATAAAGCATATTAAATAATTTCATTAACCTTGGCCTAGACTTGCACTAAGAATCTCCTTAATTGGGCAAGTGTAGCACAGATGTGAGGTCTATGATTACTGCAGCTATGCCAATCTACTGGCAATGTGTCATTTTTAATGTGACAGCTGTATTCCAGCAATCAAGGGTTACAGCTTCTGGCAGTGTGAAGTTCTCATTATGCTATTTCTGCTCTGCAGTAAAATAATTATTTCAAAGCAAGCTGCTTCCTTCTCATCCCTAACCTGAGATCAGAAGTCTTCCTGTTTATTGTTTTGTGA
This sequence comes from Theristicus caerulescens, assembly GCA_020745775.1. Classification (NCBI taxonomy): domain Eukaryota; kingdom Metazoa; phylum Chordata; class Aves; order Pelecaniformes; family Threskiornithidae; genus Theristicus; species Theristicus caerulescens. The sequence goes on along the minus strand of CM036565.1, from coordinate 42,980,469 downwards.
CTTTTCATCTAATCATTATCTGCAGCAGCTGGGTTCATGTTTAAAAGTTAGTGTTCTGAGACTGACCTAAGGTGCATTACTTTAAAAAAAAAAAAAAAAGTGTGTGTATATATAAAAAAGTAACAATTCAAAATCTGTTCCAAAGTACATTTATCCTTTGAGTAAATGAACTGGGAATAGCTAAAAATTATAGGGGATTTTTAATACTTAATTATGTCATATACACAAGTTATTTTTATGAACTTGTCTTTCAGTTAATCTACGAACTATTAAAATGAATACTTTCTGTGATGATTTCATCTAGGGAATTTAAAAATAAAAGCCGTGCAGTATCTAATCTTGAGAAGTTGCCACAGCAGAAGCCTGAATCAATTTGACTGATTTCACTTGACATGTTTTTAAGAGGAATATTTTTGTTGTTTTTATCCTGAAACAGTGAATTTTCTTTAAAGTCCAAGTGGCAAACAATGCGTAAGGGAACTACTAAGAGGTACTATGTTACCACAACAAAATATGCTCACATTTGCAGAGGTCAGAGGCTTTGGCCAAGCTACTCCTCTATCCCCTTTCCCCCTTCCCGTTTCTGAAGTTGCTCTGGGCATCTGAGCAACTGGTAAAGAAAGGTGTGGGGGGGTTAGCATCATAGACCAAAGAATCAAGCTAAATTAAATGGGAAAGTAACACAAAAAAGCCTGAAACAATTCTGAATTATGACTACACGACCAAAAATAGAACCAGCTTTTCTGGGATCTAATGACTACAGTGGTGATAGCAATTGCAATGGAAATTAGAAAAGCATCTTGTAAAAGAATCACTTTTAATCAGCACCTTATTTTTAATAAATCAGTGCTGAATTTTAATTTGTAATTCAATTTTCTTAATGCATTCACCTTGTGTAACTGAGAAATCAATATCATTGGATGGATGTATTGTTTTTGCCTCTCTACTTTAAAGGTCATGTCCTAATTCAAGCAACTATAAAAATTAACATTTTTCTGTAATTTTAGAATAGATAAGATTTCTCTGTAGCCTTAAGAAAAGTATACTAACACACTTTTAGCAGCAGAAGTTTGATACATTACTGCTATGTGACAAATCCAATACAGAATCCTTATTAATAATCCCATTAATGTTTCATCTAATGTGAGAGAAATGGTAAATAAATTGTGGCTTTAACCCACTGCTGAGCTTCCAATTACTATTTTTTCTCCCTATCTGCTTGCAATATATCATTTTTTTAATATGACTGAAATGTTCTAACAATCAAGGGTTAGGATCCTAACAGCGTGAAGTCCTCATTACGTGATTTCTGCACTACAGCAAAATAATGATTGTGAAGCAAGCTGTTCTCCATGTAACACTTACAGAATAACTCATAAGACTACCCATTTACCAGCTCCTGGTTATGGATTCAATTACTTCATGCCTCGGGTTTGTGGATGTTGGAATCATGTCATGCATCTGTCTTGAGCTGCACCATAAAAAGCATTCAAAGTGAATAAATTACAGGTGATGTTCCCCAGAAGCACTCTGAGGTTTTTGCTTTCTCCCAAGCCACTCAAGGCCGTGTCTTTTAAAAATTTAATGAAGGTTTCATAAACCATAAAAAAAGCCCACTAGAATGTCATGACCTTCTTTCATTTTCTGAAACTGCGCAAAAATCTACGTTTTCCACAATTAACAGGGAGGCATACACTTGAGAGACAGCATTTAAATGGTATTTTAGAGTCCCAAATACATATTAAACAGAACTGAAGAGGTAAATAAACAGTATTTCAGATGGCTATGCAGATCTTATAAGGAGAGATTTTATTTTTCCAAACAATAGGTCTTTGTATCAGATTAATACAGTTTGCCTCCTTCAGTATGCAGTATAAAATTGGCAAGGAGACGAAATCATAAATACTTAATTATTAGCAAGTGACTGTAGGTACAGCTGCTGTATATCTACTATTTCTTATATTAAGCATATAGCAGGGGAAAATTCAGGGTGCCTGACTGTACTTCATCTGACTTATAGCCCAATTCTTTGTCTTCCTCTTACTACAGGATAAAATTAAGGCATACATTACTGTAAGGCTGACCAAATGTTTTTTAGAAAAGCCTGTTTTTTCAAGAGGAAGGGATTCTGCTGTGCTGACAGTGTAAGCAAACTTGCAAATGGTGAACAATTGTTGATGGGTGATCTAAAGTAATTACCAAGTTTGAAAGTCAAACAGCGTACAAACTGTACCACAGACATAGCTCAATTATTGATCGTGCTTTTATGAGAAATTTAGTATTAGCTATTGTTTGTTTACTCTGGTGCCCTTGGAGAATGCTGTAAGATGCTTACTTGAAAATGGAAATAATGAATTCACTTGGAGCCGGGTCTTGCTCTTTTTCTTCCTCGTTTTGTTTTTTTTTCTTTTTCTCCTTCTTTCTCAGCTTTACCCAGTAGAATTTCACAGAGAACGAGGTAGTAAGGCTACTGATACAATCCTAACTCTCCTTAATATCTGGTAAACTCTTAAATGCTGTATAGCCATACGTTGTGCTCCCAGCTCACACTTTGCCTTGCAGTCCACAGAGCTGATCAACAGTGCTGAGGCAACTACAGTGTCAAATATTTTTCTCTCTCAAAAGTACTCTGAAGCAACCTGAGGGAAAAATTAAGATTATTCTGACATGATGATAGAGATTATGCACAGAAAATTCTTAACTATTTCAGGAATTTGGCTGACTGTAGCGGACTGCCAAGTATTCCCTCATGTGTCAGGCAGGGAAGCCCTGTAATTCGGGACCAAGCTTGTTGTATGCAGTCGTGGAATGCCAGGATTAGACCACATACATGGACTGCATTAATAAGCCTTTTGCTCTATAAAATTAAGCTTCCATACCTCAGAAAATGGTGGTTGTTTTCCCAGAGGGTGAAATGTATGAAGAATTTTTGGATGTAGACACATTGCTTTGACACTTTTGCTGCATGTGAGATGTGTGCCTGGTGGGCATGAAGTGTGAAATACTAAAAGACCTGAGGAATTTCTAATCAATACACCCAGCTCTCTTTCTTTCGAGGTATTTTACCCATTGACAAGAAAAGAACTTAAGTAAAGCTATGGCTTGTTCAGCTCCAGATAGCAAACTATAGATCAAAGGAGACTGGCACTCAGGTGTTACACTTGTGATTAGATACTTAGGTGTGGGGTTTTAACAAAGATATGATAGTGACATTTTTATGATTTTTTTTTTTCCTAACTGCTCTATTTTTGTAGCTTTCCAAGTGTTACTTTCCTGACCTTTGTTTGATACCTCTGATTTGCAGGATCACTCAGAGAGCAAAAAGATGCAGTTTCATGTATCATTAATTCCTTATAACCTTGGTGTTTATCTTGTCCCTCGATACTATTCCTTTCAGTGTTTAGTTTTAACAAAAGATTAAGGATTTTAAGTCCTATTTCTCTTACTCCTCCGAAATTTACGGGTGTTTGTTATAAATAATTTTTTTGTCCACATGGCTGACATCATGCATCAGCTGCATGCCTTTTGGCAGCCCTAGTGAGAAATATAGTGATCGTGTTATCATTTGGCTATACTAACATAACTAATAGAAGAACATATATACGTGAGCTATTGGGCAACCTACTCTAGAGTTAATGCCCACACAATTATTACCTTGCAATGTACTGAAAGTGTGCTAGTTGTCTACCATATATTGGTGTAGGGAGTGTTTGTTATATTAAACATACTGGGTATTCATCTTAATATGAACTACTTAATTCAGTAGGTATCACAGATATCCAGAAGAATAATATTTAATGGATAATGCACACAGAGAAACAAGAATGAAGGAGTTCTAAGTGCAAACACTATAGACTGGATAGAACGGGAGAGAAATAGAAAAGGTTGTGTATGAGTAACTGGATTTCTTCTTGTGATTAAAGAAATTTCTCTGAGCAGGTTGGCTGAGGCCTGAGGAGCTTCAGGGCACGTTGCAGTCATGGTGACTGTGGAGAATTTTTAGCTAGATCTGATTTTGGGAGCAGAAATGCATGCATGGGATTGGCCACCCATAGCTATCCCAAGAGATTACCTTCCCCTGCTTTTCCTGTACTGCTTCCTTGCTGCTGTTATTAGAAACATGACAAAGCAGTCACTCCCCTTCAACCATATTTTGCCTTACTAAAGATTTTCTTTGTCTCCTAGGTTATTTAAATTCCATTTTGAAAAAAACTACTGTTGTTCATCACTATCCTATCATCCCTGCCTATATACTTCTGGGAGCAGTGTGCTCCAGGCTCAGCTGATTTGCACCACAGATTTGAATCCTACCCTGTGGTGACACTGGCAATGGTGGGACTTCTCAGTTACCACTCTGCGGCTTCTATTTGAAGTCAGGTTGTTCTTTTGCACAGCATGGCAGGTGTCTGTAGGAGACCTCAAGTTAGCAGAGGGAGCTCAGGCTCTGCTTCCCTGGGACTGGATGGTCAAACACTATCTAACCCAGTGCCTTTGTCTTGGAGGTCAAGGGGTTATGAAGCCGGGATGCTTTTCAGCTCGACTGTTAGGACTCATGGGAAGTATGAGGTGATGCGTTGCTGTGGCTTTTTTCAGTTCTCATTGCTGAGGTTGATCTTTTCCAATCCTTTCCCTGTGGTACCCCCTCACATCTGGAAAGTAAAAGCACAACTCATGGATATGTTGGATAGTTGTGTAAATCAGTGCAGATGTTATTTTAATAAAGAAAAGTCTCTACTTCAGTCACGGTCCTCAGTTTCTCTTGTGTATCCAAGTCAGTGATTTCCTGTAAGTTTTTATAGTCATCCTACAAGGCTGAATACAGAAAAAGAATCATTGCTGTGGAAACCTACCAGAGGGTTTGGGAAAGGATAGCATTCCCTTAAAACATTATAGGATAGCAATTAACTTAATTGCTTTCCTACTTCATTGAGATACTTTTTGTTTCTTCCTCACTACAGGAATATAATTACATAATATATGGTATAATATCTGTTTTGCTGAAGCCATGACGCTTGCTTCATTGGGACCAGGTTTTTATCTACAGTGCTTAAAACTGGCTCATATAATAGAACTGGCTATTGTTCTACAGACATACCTAAATGTGAAGACGACTGACTATATGAGGTTTGCCTGGCCGCTGAGCTAAGAATTATAGGTCAAACTACATTGTGCGCCTAACTAATATGTCAAAAAGAAACCAAAAAGTTCAAATAAATGGGCCATTTATTGCAAGATGATCAAAAGGCAGAATTGTGAAGCCTAACCTTTACAAAATCCCAGCTTGCTTTAATAGTTCTATATCTTCTAGAAAGAAACCTTGGGATTTCCATTCATATACTTCACTAGAGGTTGGTTCTTTTGTAATCTCTCTTTTATTCTTAAATAGGAAAGGCATTATTTGCTTTTGTGGATGCACCTAAATGGATGCTTTCTGGAGTGACTGTTACAGACTCGGGTACCTATCATACCCCTGAATTAAATTCTAACTATCTGTGTAACATATCTTTAGTGTTGTTGTGTAACACTTTGTAGTGTGAAGCATGTGAAGTTTCACAGTGAATATTGCATTTTTATTGTTGTATACTGCTAGCTTTTCAACAATCTCTTTGCATCTTGTAAATATTTGCAGCAATTTTTGTTTTAAAAAAATCTTACATTTCAGTACTCATAAGGCTTAATGCTCAGAGTACTTTGCAGAGCTGTTATAAATACACAGAAACATTTTTTCATCAATAAAGAAATCCAGTGAGCATGTGTGTATATATATGAGTTTTCTAACTGCAGAAACATTACATGTACCTGCAGAGTAGAAAAGGACTGATCAAGACTCTTGAACTGTTGCCCTTGCATGTTTTGTTCTACAGCTGAACATGCTATTAAACCAATCCAGGCATACCAGGCAACAAGATTTGATGAGACCTATTGAACGCAGAATTTTCACAATGGAACCGCACACATTTATTTAGCACAAGCATCTCTTTAACTATTAAACTCTGAACAACTGCGTGGCCTCTGCTGTAACATTTGCACCTACATAATGTGATTGATAAAATCAGGAATACTAACTGGAATGCAAAATACAACAGGAATACCTCTGCCTGAATCCAGTCTTGGCTTTAGCTTTCCTGAATGCTTTGGTGGCAGAATGTGGTTAGCTGCTTCTCCTTTCTCTGATGACTTGTTCAAAGTGGTGGAAAAAAAAGTGCCTATTTTTGACACTTTTTTGTTACAATATCAGGGAGGCTTTTAAGCATTTTTTTGGGGTGTGGTGCTCTGAATGGAAGCTAGAGGGACAGCCAGTGTTGTGCTGCTTAGAGGATGGATAAGCAGTGCTTTAGACTTCAATGGATTCTCTATATGCATGAAACAATTGATATGTCCATAAGCTAAGATGGCTACTGTTTCAATAAACAGGGGAGGTGATTCTGCCCCTCTATTCCACTCTGGTGGCGAGACCCCGGCTGGAGCACTGCATCCAGCTCTGCAGCCCTCAGCACAGCAAAGACATGGACCTGTTGGAGTGGGTCCAGAGGAGGCCACAAAAACAATCAGAGGGCTGGAACACCTGTCCTGTGAGGAAAGGCTGAGAGAGTTGGGGTTGTTCAGCCTGGGGAAGAGAAGGCTCTGGGGAGACCTTATTGCAGCCTTTCTGTACTTAAAGGGGGCTTATATAAAGATGGGGACAGACTTTTTAGCAGCGCTTGTAGTGATAGGACAGGGTGAGTAATGGTTTTAAACTAAAAGAGGGTAGATTCAGACTAGACACAAGGAAGAAATTTTTTACCATGAAGGTGGTGAAACACTGGAAACAGATTGCCCAGAGAGGTGGTAGATACCCCATCCCTGGAAACATTCAAGGTCAGGTTGGACAGGGCTCTGAGCAGCCTGATCTGGTTGAAGACGTCCCTGCTCATTGCAGGGGGGCTGGACTAGATGACCTTTAAAGGTCCCTTCCAACCCAAACTATTCTATGATTCTATGAAAAACAAAAGCATCAAAGCCTGAAACAGGCAATGTGAACACTGCATGAAGTGATACATGTCCTGAAGAGCCACCCAATTATCACAGTTCCTGACTGTTGAATACAGGGAGGCGGGTATGTAGAAAGTCTTTTTCAGAGATATTGTAAATACAAAACTAATCACAAGTGGTCCTTTTGGTCTGATATTAAAGTTGCTCTGTAGAAATTTGCTAAAATTTCTCTTGAATTTTTATAGATTACACACACCCCACAAATACATCCCCAAGTTCTCTGGAAAATTGGAAGCTTTCAGTTAAAAATACTTTGTATTTAACGTTTGAGCCAAATGCAAGTATATTAACAGTGGAAGGCTCTGGTTTGGATGTTTCACACTGTTCATTCTTATAAGCCAGGTTTCTCACCTGGACACACTGCCATGGCTGGAGACACCAGGATGACAGATGCAGCCTGAGCTGCTGTGGAGTTGTGGGGGGAGGAGTGTGAGATGTCTGAGGGCTGGCTCTGATCAGGCACCAGAGCTGCACTTCTGACTGGGAATTTTAGCTCTGTCTAGATACACTTGCTTTATAATTTTGTTTCCCTGCAAAGTTGTTGCAGTTTTCCTCAGAAGAATTTTCTCCTTCCCTGGTCTTTGAAGATGCTGCAATTTTTCACCTCACAGTACTCGTGTAAATTACTTTTTAGGAAAAGTCATTTTTAGAAGACTTTTATCTTCTGATCTACAGCATGGGGAAAGGCAAAGAAAACTACCAAAGGAGGCTAGGTAAAACTAAAATAATGACGAAAATGGAAAAAAAGCAAGTCTTCAGGTTTATGATAAATTTTCTTCGTCAAAAGAAGCATTACAGGATTTTTTTCAGTGACACCATTCTGTTTCTGGGAATGTAGAAAAACACCAAAAGCTTCCCCATCACTGATGACTATGCAGTTCTGCTAATTGTAACAATACTTTCTCTGCTGTGAGTGCCTGTATGAAGCTGAAGCCATTTAAATGATTTCTCTTAGGCCACTGAACTTCCATTTGACAGTAATAACTTTTTTGGTTGCTACAGCCCTGTGCTGGATTCACAGCAGTGACCTGTAGATGAAAGGCTCCATATCCCATTGCAAGTCCTGGCCCGTTTTTCTTCTCTGCCAGCAGCCACTTCTGCCTCTGGAGTTCCTGACTGAAACAGGCAGCAAAGAAATCATTCTGTGGCTCATATTTCCACTTGGGTGCAGTGATCAGGATCACAACAGAAGTAAGTGTGTCAAACTGAAAGGGTCTTTCTGCTTTTCTTAAATGTTCTCCGTGATATAAATGTTACAAAAGTGCTGTGTATTCCAATTAAACTTAAACAGCAGCTCTAGCAGGGGGCAAATGCTGTGCACTCACAGGATAAATCAGCTTTCCTACTGAGCTCCACAGCATAGTTAAAAAAGGAAAGTCTATTTCAGCAACCTCCATAAAAAGCATATGCATTTTCTTTCTGTCTATCTTGCTTAGTCCTTCTTATGTAGTTCTTATTTTTCATGGATACTGAATACCTATGACTCTGTGTGGGGTCAAAATCTTTTTAATTTCAGAGTCTTAAACAGTAGTACCATGTCTGCACCATCTTTTGCAGGCAGATGGTGGAGCAAGCTGGGCTTATCAGCTTTGAGTTTTAGTTCTCCAGATCCTCTGCGGGATGTTGCGCAAGGCATTCCTTCCTGCAGATGGGAATAATGATTCTTTTGCTGTTTGGCTCTTTTTCTGCCTCAAGTGGAAGATCTTTGGGGCCAGTGATATTTTTTTTCAGCTGTTTAACCCACACTTATTACATGGAGTCCTGAACTGGATTCCAGCTGGGGAGGACTATCATGGAGCTGAACCAAATCTGGTTCATTATCACCATTTTTATTGTTTCTATCCGAGCCATAACTGCATTTGAACCCATGGAATTTGGCTCATTTATGAGTAGAGAAAGATCCATTTTGAGTATCTGAGTATATAGAAATGTCTACAAAGATAAACCCCCAGTGGATGACCCACTATATACAAGCCGTGATCAGTGGTAGCTCTGTTACTCATGTTTTAAGACAAAAGATGTTTTTCACACTTAGCAGAGCAATCCAGTGCTGCTGTTTCTCCTGTGGTGCATCAACAAAATGCACTTTGCCAGCTGCAAATACACGCATTACCCTTGGTTATGTTTCTTTTTGCCTCTTGCTACTGTACTGTGGATAGAAATGACCTCAGCAAGGCATATTAAAAACTGACACTGGCTTGTGCGATGCTTTAACCATTAGTACCATCATAGCCAAAAGGCTCAGACAGCCAACTGTGCCCTTCTGTGGTCTCCAACCTGACCAAAAAGAGAGCAGATTTAATTAAAGCTATTATGAAAGTAGCACTGCATAATGATTTACCCTGAGTGAGAGCCGAAGTCCCATTTGTTGGAGATTAATATAACTTCATATGTTTGAAAGGCTATAGTTCTCTATGTTAAATGTAATAACTGAAATTTCATATCTGCAAGCCTAGTTGTTCCAGACATAAAATGAAAACCAACTCTGTATTTACTCAGACCATTTCTGTTGTTTGAATCACTTTATAGATATATGAAAGAAAGTCTGATGAAATGAATTATAGATATAAAAAACAGCAAGAGTAACATGCATTTCAGATTTTTATATTGTATAAGGGGAGTCTTGGGAGTTCAGCTTGACAAAAAAAATCTTTTTTCTTTTTCCTCTTTTTTTTATGCCTGCCTTTTTTTTTTTCCTATTGCCTATGAAATTGAGATGAGGACAAAGAAAGATATTAAAAACTAGTTTTCCTGACTCAGAATAAGAAGGATTATTGTGAGGCCGCAGGATGCCCTGTGCATTGCAGAACGTGGGTAGCAATCAATAATAACAAAATTGTAAAGGTACATCATTTTACAAAATACATCAGTGGGACAGTAATCTGGAGGATGTGTATGCAGCTTTGCAATAAGAGGAAAAGTTCCGAAGTATCCATTAGCTAACACTAATTGCCAGATTGTTTCTCTTGAAGCACACAAATATCATAAGAAATCCACAGTGTTGCAATGAACTAAAAGAGGAAGCTCCTAAAGTACTGCCATCTAAGAGAGGGGAATAATAACGCACTTTGGAAAATGGTCATCTTCTGGTATATATTTTTTCACATATACCTATTTTATTAGCTTTACAGATGGTCATAATGGCTGTACCTGACATAGTAATGACTCAGACAAATTCTACCTTCCCAAGAAACGTAGGAAAATAAATGGACATAAAAGCTTTCTAAAGTCTGTTTAGAGGAAGAGTCCAATGTTACACAATTAAAAATATTTTAATTTGCTGTCATATGTGATGAAGTAAGAAGCACCAATATCTTTGAATTGTTAAGTTGGTGTTTTGTATATCTCAAGGTGATTTCTGCTAACTACATTTTTTTCCGAATTTCACATTCTCTTGATAAAATGGACCATTGTTTCAAAAAAGGATAGATTTACATCTACCTTAAACAGAAGGAAAAGGTGCCTGAAGATTTTGTATGAGTATAATTAGCCCGTTATCCTTAATGTAGAATTACTTTATTGACATGTAGTTATGAGTCTGTGTTGTATTTTCTGGAAGTAACAGGGAAAAGGAAACAAAGCCAACATGAGAGAAAAATCTGAAAGCAAACAAGCACTGTAGTATGATTAATGTTTAAAGGAGAGCTGTTGGATAATGGTGTTGAGCTGATTATAAGCATGTCTAAGGAAGTCATTTTTCTCTTTAAAGTATGCATCACCTTGGATTTGAAATGCGATTTGTTTTATTTTTCACTGATGTCTTGCTTATTAAACAGAGTGCTCTTTTGAAAGGAAGAACCACTTGAAAAAAATATTTTAAGAGTTGGTTTATTGGAATATGTTTAAATACTGCTGAAAGATTTTTTTTAAATTAGAAATGTATGAATGTTTAGTCAAAAATCCCAAGCCATATTTTAGATTTAAATTCACAAAGTAGACTCTTCCTGGTTTGACTGAAAAGAATATAGTCCCCAAAGCAGCTGGTTCTGTCTTTCAGACATGCTAATGTTCATCCTTGAGCAGATGTAAGGATTTCCCAGCAGTTTTTCTAGAGTTTGATACTGAGTCCTTTCATTCCCAAAGTTCTTGGTAGTAGGTGGCCATTTTAAGACCTATTGGATAGAGCACCAGATGCACTTCATTATTTCTGGCTTTTGAAGAGGTAAGCTTTTGCATGGAACGTCGTTATACTTGTTTTAACATAAGCGACTCCTTTAAACACTGTTAGCTATTGATATTATTTCTGGAGTAGTAGAACTTTCAGACACAATCAAAAGATGGGGCTATTCTCTGCAGACCTCACTGTCTAAGAGCAAAGTTGGAGACAATGGAAACAATGAAAGGCTGGAAAACATTCACTGTATTACTTCTTGTTTCCAAACTAAAAGAGAAATTAATTCATAATAAAGCTTGACAGTTTTTTAAAGCTTGAGCTATTCTGGTTGAGGCTTATATTTTTTATTGTCTTCTACCGTAACATCTCCAGAAATATCCTGTGAAATAGGAACAGTCAGCTTGCAAATATGGTGTCAGTCCAGTTTCATGGATAGCTATCTGTATAGCAGGAGGTCACAATGAGGTGGAATCAAAAAAGACATCCCAAGCGGGTTTCCTGTTTCCTTTGAAGTGTAACGCATCCTGCAGCTGTCAAAATTACACAATATATTCTCAGAAAGCAGAGATGATGAGACTAAGATGCTTCTGTTTTTGAGAATTAAAATACCATAATTAACTGTGGATGTTTGATCATAGGCCATGTACTACTGACTATATATACTCTTATTGGGTCCATTTATTAATAGGAAAAAGTAAACATTTTTCAGGTTTAAGTATGAAATTGTTTTCATTTGATATGTTCATTGCATCTGTTCTAATTATGAATTGAAATGTGCTGGATGTAAAAATGGGATAAAATGCCTTTTGTAAAAGTAATTATAGTAATTTTAATTAATCCAATTTAACACAAGATTTTCTCGGGGATTAGATGGCATTCTTTTTAATAATTTGAGTAGTAACAGTTGGTTTTACTAAATAAAGTATGATCATTAGTATGCCTTATCTTTCTTTTAAACAAATACTGTATTTCCGTGGTTTAGGAACAATTACAAGAACAAGGATTGCAAAGTCACAAAATTTAAGAGCCAAATGTGGATGCTTTTGCATGTTTGAAATAATTAGAGCTGAAGAGAGAGATTCCTTCTTAGAGAGTCTGGCATTTTTACAAAATTACGTAAATATTGTTTTGGAATAAGCAAGATATTTTTATAAATTCAGAATGTTTCTTTCCTTTCAAATCTTTGCACAATTCATCATTACAGGCTTTTGAATTGAAGAATTATTTTTATTGGGAAAAATTGAAACATTTTGTTTAAGACTGAGAAGGACATTTTGATGTCTACTGATTTTTGTCTGAAATTTTTCTGTCAAAACAGACACAATTTTGCAAAGCATTTCACTTTCACTAGGTATTATTTTTCCAATGCTTTAGTGAATAATATTGAAATAGGTGGGTTGAGATGTGCTGGAAAAAGTTTGTATGGGCAGACTGTGTAGTAGTTGTGGTAATTGTGTCTGAATAATTGATAAAGTATCATTTAAGTTCCTTCCCCTGCTTTTGCTGGTTGCAAATACATTGTGCTATAGGCACCACGTTCACGCTTAACTAAACTGATAGAGGCAAAGTGATTCTGGTTTTTTTTGTTTTGTTTTTAAGAATTAAAGTACAATATATACCTCAGTGTCCAACATTACAATAAATTAAAATGTCAGCATTAACTGCTCAATTCCAATACACAGCCTTATGACCTCAGCTCAGTTATAGGTCTCACAAGCCATCAGTATTTACCGTTCAGTCATTGCTGACATGCAGTGTTCAAATCTTTGCATTTTGTTGGATGGCCAAAGTCTGAATTACATCAGAGTTATAGTACTATTTATGATTACTAAATGCTAAATTGTGAATTACTTTTCATAGCTATAACACTTTATGTTTTACCTATAAACTTAGAATTTATTCTAGAGATTTCAGAGTAAATAAAAGGTTTTCTTAACCTTGTAGTAGACGTGTGTATGTACCTCTAATTACTATTCACAATGCAAAATAGCTTTGTGTAAGATTTATCTTTTAGTACCTTTCCTTACCCATAGTATACCAGACACTATAACTGAACGGGATCGTGTTTATAGGCTGGCTGCTGCTCACCTTCTCTGAGTTTTATTAGATTTTTAGGTGGAGCAACTTAAATATGAACTTCAACTGATGTCTTCCGCTGACATTGGTAAGAACTTTAGTTCAGAGATGATATTTAATCACCTATTGGATAGGACTCTACCCAGGCAAATTCCCTGTATGAAAACGAAGTGCAGATTCAGCAAGCCATTTAAGTTGTTAGCTTCCCGTTGACTCGTTTTCTACTTCTATTTTCTTGTCTTTTGTAAGTTTTTTAATTACGTAGGGCTGTGTCAGTACCATCTACCAACAAGCATGTTGGACTGCATAAAAGTTTAAGTCAAAAGTCAAAAATAGGTAGGACTTTCTGTGCAGTTGCCATGCATAGTGCTTATCGTTGCGAGTACTGAGTCTCAGGTTTTGTATGTTGAGATGGTTCTTGAAGACAGACTCTTTTTTTAAATTTAAAAACTCTTTAGTTTTGATAACTGTAAAACAGTATTTCTGCCCTCTCTTACTAAGATATTCTTTTCAAGGAATTTTCCATAGTTCTTTTGACATTAAGTCATTTATAATTATCTACCAGGGCTCTGTAATCTTTAATGTCTTCTAACATGTAGTTACTGCAAGACAACCTTAGTGTATTAGATCTCAAATAAAATTGCCTGCTATTAAATATCTATTACAAGGGTAGATGTCCTTTAATTAAAGCACAGAGGAAAAAAATAATTTGCTAGTATTTAAAAAATATTCATAATAGGTTGACATGCGCCAGTTTTGGAGTCAACAAGAAATGAAAAGAATCCTATTTAACTCAAGGTCGCAGAAGAGAGCCTATTAAAAAGGGTTGTGTTTCTGAAGTACAATGCCAAACCGTTTACGCTTTTTAAATGCATAGTTTGAAAGGTAGAATGGTCTAATGTATTTTGCAGTTCCTCATTAATATGCATGATTATTGAAAAATAGTTTAGCTTATTCTCTTTTTCATTAGTAAAGCTATAATCGGGTGAGCCTTAGGAGGTTGAAAATATGACTTCTGAAACAAGTGTCAGAAAATCATATCAATTTAAACTTTAGAGTATCTCTCTTCAGACTGTGTGCCAGTTCTTGCTTTTCTGCCACTCAGGCCCTTGTCCCTGTAGTTAATCTTGCAGAAATGTTGGGAATTTTAATGTGCTATGGGTCACATAAGCTTCAGAGTCCATTAAAACAGAATACAGGCTAGCAGTTGGATTTGGAGACTTTCTATTTTACATTTATATCTCTTGATTTAGGTGATTTCGTGACTGAATCTTCAGACTTATTAGATGCTAAAACAGCACAGGCAAAAACAGTACTGGACTGGCTTATCAGTGGATTTGATTGGGGATGGTTAAGTCTGGAAGAAGACAACGGATCATCTTGGAAAGATAAAAAGCAGAGGGAGAAGATTCAATGAAATTATTTATTTTCGAAATTAAGCCTGCTGGATAAAGGCATAATTGTCAGCTAGTCAGACAGATATTGCTGAGTAGTTTTGAGTGGTGTGATGCTATTGGAATTGGTTGTTGTATATGCTGGGTATTATTGGGAGTACTAAATTCCTGTAAATCAAAGGCAGCATATCATCACAGCAGCCAGCAGCACCAAATGGCAGCTGTCCCCCTTTAGGGACTTGTTATTGCTAATCTTCCCTGGGCGATGCAGGAGCGAGCCCAGCCTGTGCCAGGGCGTTTCTTTTGGAGTGCTGACCTGCAGTAGCTGGAGCCCGCGGTGCCGAGCAGGGGACGGTGACACTGCTCACCAGCAGTGGTGCCTGCCCTTCCCTTCCGTGGCCCTGCCAGGCAGGAGAGCGGGGACCAGCTTTGAGGGGTACGCAAGAAGGGCTCTGTGAGTGCAGGGCAGAAGCAGCACCTCTGGTCTCTAGAAATGTTTTCTGTTAAGAATATTGCTGCTAGTTCTCTAGATTCATGTGGACTTGGGCAGTGTCAAATACAAACATGTTCCTTCTTGAAACTATCTCTTCCTTGGCACTGACGGGAGACCAGTAAGCATTTCAATGATGGCTGTAGGGCAGTGAAGGAAATCCAATATATGTTTTTATAATGTTTTTATTATTTCATAGTAGAGAGCCTTTTTCTTTTACATAAATAGAGGGTGACAAATTCAGGAGCTGAAGTTCAGCAGTGATGAGATAGCTCATGTAAATTTCTTTTGTGT
Organism: Theristicus caerulescens; assembly: GCA_020745775.1. Taxonomy (NCBI): domain Eukaryota; kingdom Metazoa; phylum Chordata; class Aves; order Pelecaniformes; family Threskiornithidae; genus Theristicus; species Theristicus caerulescens. The sequence continues at coordinate 42,965,069 of CM036565.1, read as the reverse complement.
AACTGTTTCCACATTTATTTGCAAAAATAAAACATACATATATTTGATGTACATATATATTCTTTATCCTTCACGCTGTTGCTTTTGTCTTCTTTCATTCCATGTTGAGCATGGATTTTGTGCTTTTACTTCTGATCAGAACTGCGTTATAAATAACTCCACCTACTTATCTGTCCAGGAGTAAATAAGCAGCATCCTGACATCATTAGACCAACATCGTTTGGATTCTAGTGGGAAATATAGATTCGAAGGTCAGTGATGGAATTATTATTGTTGGGCTATCTAAAAACTGAGGGTACTTTGCAAGTCTGCTCAGAGATCTGAAATGATGTAATTTCAGCAAGATGGATTAGTTGTCAAAACTTTGAAAGTATATGAAAGAGTAATTCATCATAGGATTTTCAGCTCTGTGTATATTGCCAATAGAAATTTTTGTGTGTGGTATGAATAATTTGCCAACATTCAAATCTGTAGGAGGTAAAGAGAATTAAGATTTTTGTGTTATAGTACTTCCTTCTGCATTGTGATCTGGCCTACTTGGCCCCTTTCAGATGCATGTTAGTCTTGTTCTGGCTTTAAAAAAAAGATAAGAACATTGTTTTTCTTTACCTACCCTATTCTGTCTGAGACTTCCTCTTAAAATATATCCCTGACAACTGTCCCATTTCTCATGTTCTGAAAAGGTGGTGGTTATGGTTTCCCAACCACACTCTGTGCAATTTGAAAATAAAAAGATATTGCTCTGTCAAATGTTGAAAGAAATCTTCCTTTTCAAAAAGCAGAAGAAATTGTCTAGCTGGGATTAAACAAGGGCAGGAAGTGAAGCATTTGTTTGTTTTATGAAGTCTGGTGAATTTTGATAATGAGTCCTTTAAAATATATGATATTGAAGCTTTTCTAATTCCAGACAGATAAGAAATAATAGTTACATATTTCAGCTTCAAAGACAAAAGTAACCTTTTATCACCTAATTTAACAATCTTAGTAAAATGTCTTAGAAGAATGTGAAATGTTATTTAAATAATAAAAAAGCACCATCTTTGAATAGCAGGGTTTTTTAATTGCCATAATCAAAGTCCAAACACATTTCCCTGCTTGCTTTAAATAGATTCTCTTAATGACAGGTTTTTCCTTAATGAGGAAGAGAACAAAGGAAACTCTGAGTGTGTCGGTGTGACTTCAGTATGACGAAAGGTCTGCTTTTTGACAGCCCCCACTAGGAAAATAGGAAAACTGGAAGTGGTTTAATTAACATGTAGCTATGAATTGCTAGTTTGCATTTTAAAATATAAACTTTTTTAATATTATCATTTGAATATATGTTTTAGGTAGCAAAAAAAGCCAAAGAAATATTACGCTGTAGGTCACATAATGTAGCATATTAATTCACACTTATTTTTGATAAATAATGCAAAATATCTTTTAAAATTGGGCATTCATGTTTAATAATCTTCTCTGTGAATTTTGTGAGTGATAAATAGCTTAGAATAATTACACAATTGATGGAGTTTTTGGAGATTAAGTCTTGTTCTAGTACTGAAATCCGTGCTTTGAGAAGGGGAGACCTCTAACAAACTCATTAATAAACAACAGCAGTTAGTGTTACTTAAACTCACGTGATCAAGTTAACTGATGTGTAATCATACTTAATAGGAAAGGAGAAGATAATCCCATACTTAATGGTGATCACATTTTCTACAATTGACTAAACCTCAAAAATGTGTTCTACATGTGGTCCTTTGTACAGAGCACTGTAGGTTTTAATAAAAGAGATGACTTTGGTATTAGTAACAACTAAGCAGGTAATATACAAAATGTTACAGGGAGAGACATCTCTTTTTAATATTGGATCTTGGAGCAACTTTAGTGAGTCCCATTTGTTTTCTAAGGAATCATATTTGTTTTCAGAAATTGCTTGGTTCTGTAAGACTTAAGAGGAGTGAATCCTTATGCTACCAAGAAAATTCTAGATACCCTTCTGGTGTGATAATAGCAGCATAGTTACCCTGCTGCAATGTCTCCCATGCCTTCGTGGGGAGTTGCACCACGGCCGCAGCGGGTTGCTGAGTGCCAGTGGGTGTCCTGGGCTTGAGCCATAGCAGGAATTTCTGCCTGTGTCTGCAGACAGCCAGGAAGAGTAACAGGGTAACTCTGGGAGGTGTGATGGACTTTTCCAGCTTAATTTCACTATTCCTGTTGTAGCTTTCCCCTAAATTCCCAGTACCCTAAAAGTACACAGATGTTGGGTGAGACAAGGAAGGGCACCAAGGTGGAGATGGGAATGACAGGGCAGCAAGAGGAACCGGGGCGGTGCAACCTTGGCTGCTTGAGTGGCTGCTCTGCAGCAATGAATTCAGAAATCAGTGCCCTGCCCAGGACATGGGGCCCTGGTGTTTTCAGACAGGGAGGAATGTTTGCACTCCTATAAGCTTTTTGCTATTCTGTCAAATTGTACTTATTTTTACAGCCACACACTGCTCCAAGAATAATTATAGTTTTAAAGCAATTATTGTGATTGCATACTGATACTGATGACTGTTTGAGATCAGTTTAATTGGAGAGGAGATGGCCACCAGTTTTTGAATGGCAGGAATTTTTTTGTTTTGTTTCCTTTTGCCATCTGTAAAGCTATGAATTGCAAAAACATATGGATAAAATCACGGCTGTTATCCAAAATGTAAATGAGACACAGGGCTGGGGAACATCTCCGTCCAGTCCACCCCTCCAGTGGCATCTACTGGAAAGGTTACTGTGCAGAAGCAGTTTTGTAAGAATTTCCTCCCTTCTGCTCCCTTTTCTCTCAGCAGCATCTGGTGCAAGAACAGACTGCAATATGAAACTGGGTTCATTATAAAAACAAGAGATTATAATTTCCACGTCATTCTCTCTATACCCCACCACCCCCCTTCCCACTGTTTGATAATAATCTAGCCTCATAATGAAATTCATGAGGCCGCAACAACAAAGGAGCTCATGGAAGAGAACAGGAGCTTGTCAGATGGTATAGATTTGCATACTAATGAAGATTATGATGTTATTAATATTACAAAAACATGGTAGTATCTAAATGTCACTGAAATGGGGGATGATAGATCACGATTAAACTCCAAAAACAAATTAAAGAATGTATTTTACAATATAGCTGCATCTTGCAACTGCTGAAGAGAGAAGTAAACCCAGTTCTGAATTACTTTGATTTGTGTGTCATTTCAAGAAGGTTAATAAATGTAGACTTGCAATATGTTTTATTGTCTGTACTTTATTGGAAAAAAGGACTCAAAACTTCAATTTTCTTTCAAGCTACAAAAGCTGATCACAAAAAGTACAGTGGGTTAGAGTTCATAGGACTGAGGTTCAGAAGAATGTCATGCCTTTGACTTCCAAGTGTGAGGTTAAGACAGGAGGCTCATTCATCCTTGGGGTTTTATTCCTGTCTTTGCTATAGGATTCTTGACTCAACTTTAGACACCCTTATGATATTTCCCTTTGCTTGCTTGTTCAGTAAAATAGGTTCATAGACTGCACTGAGATCAGGAAAAGAAGGGCAAAGCAGAGTTAAAGCTTCTACAGCTCACATAGTAGGCTTTCCACATTCCATGTCTTCTGAACAGTCTTGGTTTGCTCCAAAAAGAGCACTTGGCATTTGCCAGATCTCATGTCAAATGACAATTTGAGCAGCAGTATTCTGGGCTTGATTTCCTCTTCTTTCTGTTTTGCATGACAATGATGCCTGTGCAGAGACACATGATGCTCTCAGAGCCGGGTGGTGATGTTTTCTGTTTATGCAGAGTATATATAATAAAATGAGTCCTAAAGTGCAGGACAGTAGACACCCTCGCTTCCAGTAGATTTGCCTTTCAATTAAAATATGGAACAATGAGGCTACCCTTGTTACATGCAGCATTATGATTTTCCAGCATATTATCTGCTGCAGTTCAGCAAATTTGAAAGTGTATGTTTGAGGAAGATGAGGAGGATCAGGTTCTCATGACATTTGGCTGCTATGAGGCTTGTTCTGTAGCTCCAACAACACAAGGAATTAATTCAGTGTGAGAGAAGCCTCTGTCAGTAAACAGGAGAGTTATGAAAAAGCCGGAGTGTCTCATTGTTGGGTGTGATTGAAGGTGGTGATGTATTTGGGAAGGTTTCAATGAGTCTTAGGGACCATGATAGACTTGAGTGAAATTTAGTGTTTGTCAGTGTTTGTGAGCCTAACAAAGTAATTTGTGCTTTTCTGTTATGCTGGGTAACTTACCAGGGTCATTTGGCCCAAGTTAAAGTAGTCCAAGCCTTAAATCTAAGTCAAGAACAATGCTTTGACAATGAAGCTTGATAAGGACAACTTGCACCCTGCAGACAGTCAGATTGGTGCAGTTTTGATGTGGTCGGTGTGGGAGTGGGACGCAGCAATGCGCACCCAGGAGGTCTGCAAACCACGGGTGCTAAAAAGCCCAGCATCGCGCCTTTGCCGCTCTAAAGGATTTGTGCGTATTTGTGATGTTTCTGAAGGAAAGGCAGGATGCAGGCAGCCATTTTGTGCTCCACTGCTGGGCAGCCTCTTGCAGAGCTGTAAAATGGAAATACAGGAGCCAAGAAGGGGAGGTGGTGAATGCTGAATATCGGCAGAGGACTCTGCTGTCCTGTTCCACAGCCTGGGGGAGGATCCCAGCACACAGCCAGCTTCCTTGGGCTCTGTGCAGGGAACAAGGGTCGGTCCATTATGCAAATGCATGTGTAGAGAGAGCCATGGATTCATGTTATAATATTTTTAAGTGTCTCTGTTTATAAATTTTTGCCGCAGGCAGATATTTCTTTCACATTGAATTTTAAATAATGAAAGAGTTTATTGTGTTTCACATTAGAAACAGCTTAATTCATTTTAGGGATTGTGAAATAAGTGTTTTCATAATATTGTCCTATGTTTAGTAGCCTTCGTAAGAGCTTGAAAGGTTTCCAGTATCCCTTTCCTTTTTCTCACTATAACACAAGGTTTTCACTTCACTGTTAATGTGGATTAATAAATCTGCATTAAATAAAACACATAGGAAAGTGACAGTTCTGACAGCCTAAATTGTACTCATTTGTGATGTCTTCTTTCAGAGGCATTGATGAGTGAGCAACAGTTCCTTGGAGTGCTGCTTTATCTGATCAAAAACATTTTAAATTTGAGAGAACTAATACAGCATGGTAGCCTGAGAAGAAAAGACAGCTTGTTTAGTCTCTCCCCCTTTGGCGCCGGTGTCTTCCCTAGTGGCTGTTTGCTGGTGTCTGCCCCATCACAGGCTGCAAGATGGATGATGGTACCTTCAGGATGAGCTACGCATGGCAGACACTGGGATATGTACTTCCTCATGAACAGCTGCAATTAGGAATTATGTGGCTCTCTCAGCAGGGCCTCTGACAGACTGACTCTGCTCTCTTTGGTTGCAAGGAATGCATATCTCTAAACCCTCTTCCCTCAAGGCTCCCTTTGCATTTTTCCTTCACCACAGTTTTTCATAAGGGTCTTTCAGTGATGAGAGGAATCCCTTCTGAGGCTGTCACAACGTGCATGTTCAACTATTGTGTATCTGAGCACAGCTGTCAGCTTCTGTCCTCACCCCAAACTTACTGTGGAAGCCAGATTGACCTGGTCCCAGGTGGCAGAAGTGAGGAATTACTTCTTATCACAAACTGAGGCAATTGGGCAGCTCAGTTGTGCTGCCTTCCATAGATATTGCAGAGAGGCTGTGTTAATTCCTTGGGTTAAGGCACAAAGGCAGAGGTCAGAGGACTGAGACTAGAACAATGAACTCCGGTGGCAAGGGGACCAATCTGTGTAAAAAATGTCATTGCAAGTTTGAGACCGGTTTGTAATTTGTATTTCTGTATTAAACAGTGCTAATCACTTGATGTGAAGCAAATTCAGAGAAATGTTCAGGTTCCTCTTAGCAACCCTTCAGCCCTGGTTCTTCAGACTTATTCATAAAACACCACTTTGGATTGCCAGATATTCTGATTATGAGGTAGAAGCCACTGTACTTCCATTTCTGACTTTTACTGCTTATGAAAACAATGGTAAATAGAAGTTTAATACAGTTTTGACTAAGACTGTAGTTCTCTCTTTGCCTTCCTCAGCATTGACAATGATCCAGTGCCTATTTGCCAGTATATGCATTAGTGGCCTTTAGACAAAGCACAGCAGTAGCCTGGTATTTAACAGTACAATAATTGCATGACAGCATCATTTAATGGAAGTCTTGGTAAGACTGGAGGCAAAAGAGCTCTCTTCCAGCTTTTACTGTGTTCAATAAGACCTATTTTTAAAACATTTTTTCCAAGGAAATAGTGACTGTTTTGCAAAAGTTACACTTTTTTTGTTTGTTTGTTTTTCTTCAATGTAGTGCAGTGACTGTATTTAGTATGGGAAGCTGGGGTGTTTACCAAAGCCACCCTTCTCCTTCCTTCCCCAGACTTCGCCCCTTCGGGTCCATTAACAGCAGTCTGTGCTATTTCTGTGTTTCTGGGAGTCTGGTGCTGGGCTGAAATGTTGGTTCGCTGTGTGTCTGTACGGTTCATAGCACATTCAGATACTGAAGTCAGTCTTAGTTGTGGTTTAAGTAGCCTATTAACATCACTGGGATTTTGATGGTACTGGGGCTGAAGCTTCCTTTCCTTCCCCTCTATTCTTCCCCTGAAATCATGTTAGTTATGAGGACATTGCTCTATGCAACAGAAATGAATCCATTATCTGTGAGAGAACCAGTTTCTACAAAAATTAACTATTGGGGTCAGAAGCACTCCACTTTCTTCTTCCAGACAGAAATGTCAATACAATGCAATTTTCAGTTCTCTTGAACTGGTGCATAGCTTTGAATGAGTTCATAGCAGGAAGTGCTATAATAGCCTCCATTCACTGTTGTTGCAACCCTGACTGTTTTCCATCCAAGGGACATATGCCATTGACCAGATCGGGGCTATTGCTTCATCCATATGAAGCATCATCTACTCGGAATGAATGCATTTGCCCACTAACAATGAAGTCTGATTTGTCTCTGATGTGTGAGCCTGCTTTGCAGAATTCAGAGACGGTTATTTCTGATTTGACAGAGACAACGGAAGAAAATTGGCTCCTAGAAATACCTGCTTATCCTTAGTCTTTGTGGTAATGTCTCATGGAGGTACGATAGGCCAGGGCAACCTGATTTAACTTTGAAGCCTGCTCTGCTTTGAGCAGGAGGTTGCACTGGAGGCCTCCAGAGGTGCCCTACAACCTGAGTTTTTCTGTGATTCTGTGACACCCTTGCAGTTTAGCAGGTCATTACATTTCTACTATGTTCATATTTTGTACTGCTTAATGCTACCTTTCACAGCTCCACAGTAAAACACTTTACCTTCCTTTGGAAACATTAAGGTCTCTGTTGCACTTTCAGTGATTCCCAAAAGAATTAGAAAGGGATTTTATGAATTACATTCAACAGTATTTTTGAGCAGAGCTACAAGACATGGCTGGGCTTAGGGAGTTGGTGGGTGTTGGTGGGAACAGGTGAATACAGGAGAGTATTCTGAAGAAAAATGTAAGTTGAATCCTAGTCCTTAAGAGGTGATTGCTCTGAAGCTGTGCTTCCTTACTCATTTCAGTGTGATCATGATTTAAATCACCTGTTTACTGTTTCCTTTCTGCAAGAATTTTGCCTATAAGTGGTGCCTAAAGCTATGTTCTGCAGAGCCAAAACTTTCCTATTTGAGGTTCAATTGATTTCCCCTTCGGTTTAAAGGGAAAGCTCCAGGACACCAAACATCAATACTGTGACATTGCAGATGCTGGGCAGCTGATGTTAAATGCATTGCACGTTTGGATCTTTTCCTGTGGCTTTCCCTCTGCTCAGATGCCTTTTGCAATTTCTGAATTCTTTTTCCCATCACAGCCTCATTTCCCTTTTAGTTCTTTTTATTGTATAAAGCTCTCTTTAAAAAAAAATTTTTTTTCAAAGGGTTTTCTGTACTCGGTATCATTATTGCGTGTCTGTTTTAAGTCTCTCTTGCTTCCAATTACCTCATAATTTCAGATCTACTTGTATATTAACAGCTAATCAGCTTTTTACCCGCTGGTCTTCATGCCCTTCTTCACACTGTTCCTGACCCCTTTATCAGCGTGCCTCCCCTATTTTGTTCACAATTTAATTTTTGTATCATTCCATCCCCTTTCATCTCTCTGTGCTATGCATATTTCAGTCCAGATTCTCTTCTATACAATTAACTTTGTTCTATTTCCTCTGCTGTTTGAAGAAGCTTCACTGATGAAATAGTTCACATAATAGAATTCCCTTTTCTGGTGCCCAATCTGTAGCAGGATATAGGCCCAATCACCCACAGAAGTCAGTGGCATAACTTAACTGGCAGCAGTGCTGCAGACTAGCCCTAGATAAGGTACAGTGGTGCTGTTTTGTGCCGGTTTCAAACAGCCTCTTCAGGGTAATAATGAACCATGTTATCTACTGCCAGCATGGTTAGAGATGAGAAATGAATGGCATACCCACTAGCGTTCCCTTAAACGCTGCAGACAGTCTCATGAAGGAAATGTTCAAAGTGGTAACAATATTAAGAAACTGGACTATGCAGCTAACAATATTTTGATAAGAATTTTCCTTAAAAAAGCCTTTGCTTTACTTGTGGAAGACTTAATGTATGAGGGGTTTGGCTCCATGAAAGAAAGAAGTAACTTCATGTTTACATACAAGTTGGCAGAATTTAACAAAGGAGCCTTGTTAGTCATGTTTGCAGCACTGATAAACAGGCAAACGGCACTGTACAATATGCAAACAACAGTCATGTCTGTAAGCACAGTCTGTGCCTGAATGTTGTAACCAACTGTATCTAGACTGGAATCCTCCGGTGAGGATCTCCTTTCTCTGATGGATCTCCTGGAATTTCCTATAGCCCTTTGTCTTCCCACCAATTTTGGGAAGTTCAGTCTGAACTTTGCAATGTGAATATCTCACTAATGCAGTTAAGCATCTTTCATCTTGGATTTTCCAGTTTCTCCCCCTAGTAATTCAGAGAATGACTTTAGAAATAGCATAAGAAACTGCAGATTCCAGTATTTTAAAATAGTTATTCAGGAGGATTTCTGTGAGAGAATCATGTATAGTTCCTGTAAGTTCATGGAGAATGGTAGGAGAAGTCACAACTGTGTTTTTATCCCTAACCAGAGTCCCAGTCGCACAAAAAATCCTATTGCCTTACTCTGATAGTGCTTTTAACTTGAATTTCCTGAATCTGAAGGTACCACAACTTGGTTAATTACTACTGTGGCCATTTATGAGGATTCAGGCTAGTGCTGACAGGTTAATGCTTCAGTGCTGACAGTCTTCCAACACCTTCTGTAATTTTTCACGTCAGCCTGGAGAGGACAGACAAGTTATCCTGTACTTGACTACAAAGAGATCATAAAACAGAGAGCTCCTGAAGAAAGGTCCCCAGTGGTCTTTTAATGTCCTATACAGCTAAATTCTCTTTTTGAATCTTAAGTGAATTTGTCCCTTAATGAAAAGATGATTAGTTTAAACTGTGATTAATATCTTTACTGTTTGCATTGCTCTAACTCACAGTTTAAAAAACAAATTGTGTAGACAAGCACGAAAGCCCTGCTTCTGATTGCGATTTTTAAGAAGGTTCATTAAAAATCAAAGTAAGTCACAGGACTCAATTTTTCTCTTGGGCCTCGTCAAAACCAGCCATGGCTGACACTAACTTCAGTAAGGCAGACATCATACGTGAGTGTTGCACGTAACGTTAATCAGTGTTATTCTGGTGTATGTTCAGTAGTGTAATTCCCAATTTATAGCAGGAGACGTGTACACAGAATTGGTCTGAAGGCATTTTGTAACTTTGTCATGCTGTGCGTGGTTTTTTTTTGCCATGAATGTAACCTTTATTCACCTGGGAAATAATCTTTATCCATCTTGTGGTTAAGGCTGTGTGGTTTAGTGTGAGTGTAAACAGAATAATTACCAAAGTGATACATTTCCCTCCATTAATGTAATAGACTTCTAAATGGACTCACAGGAAATTAGGGAGTTACATACTGAAAAGAAATGACCATGTAGCATACTGCAGTCAGTACAGAGATCTATGTATTTTTAATTAATGTAAAACCCATGAAAGAAGGTTGTGTTTTCTTTTCATGTGGAGTTAAAAAAAACAAAACCCCACAAAACACCCACCCATTTTGATCCTGCGTATTAGGATGATTTTCTGCCATCTGGATTATTGGATTTCATGTACGTATATTAGCCGTCAGAATGTTGAATTAATTTTTTTTAAAGTGCTGAAACAACACTGTGAAACACATGCCTTCATCTCCCAAAATCTGAAAAGTAACTGCACAGCTCTCTCTTCAGTCTGCAGAGTCCAAAGAACTCACTAGGTATCTCTCGGCTGTGCTGGGAGGAGGAAATACGTGGCCAATAGTAGTGGGGCAAACTAAACTCAGTGGCAAAACTCCCAGTGGTTTCCAAGGAGCAGGATTTAGCTTTTAACTTTCCAAAAATGCCAGTGGATTTGTTGGGTCTGATTTTGTACAAACAGTCGCTGAATATCTGGTTCTTGTGTACCATATATTGTGACGGGGCAAAAAGGAGGTTTAGATGTCTTGCTAACAGATATGTTCATGCCTCTAAATAACCAAGTGTATAGCTGGGTTTTGTACTTGCATTTGATATCGCTTCTTGAAAATTGCTTCTCAGCAAATGTAGGCTAAGTTTAAAAAAAATCAGTTCTGTGATGTCTATATATAGCTGAAAAGATGATGTGACATTGGAACTATGTGCTAACCTTGCTGGGATTTGAAGCTGTGGCTCCAGAGGGCCTGTGGGCCAGGTACAGGCACAACATCACACCAAGGCTTGAAGTGTGTACTTCCTAGTGACTGCTTGGAGACTGCAATTACTCAGCTAATGTGATGTTCCATTCTCATTAGAACTTTTAATTCTAACTACTATAGGAGTTTTTCAGATAAGGAGTTTTGGAGCCCAGTTTCATCAGTAGTAGTATTCCAGATCTTTTAAGCATGAGTCTGTGAAATACAGTTTTAAGATTAGTTTAATTTTTATTTACTTCCTGTTTCCAAGTAGATTCTTGATCACATACAAAAACTTTACATGTTGCCTTCTGGCAGTTCTTGAAAGAATTTTTTTCATAGCAATTAGAAATGCACCATTTTCATTTAAAGTTTTTTTTCCTAAGAATAACTAGAAAGCAGTTCAATCACGGCATCTTTTGTGTGCACGTGTTAATGGCTTGCGTGCATTGTGCTGCTTGAAATTCTGAGAAAATAAATTTGGTTTTGTGTGTCAGAGTAGGCAACACAGCAGGATTTTAATGTGATCATAATTTAATGTAGTATCCAGCAATAGGACAATAATTAAAGAATATTAGTTCAATATTTGGACTGGTGAACAATTGGAACCATGGGAAGAAATATTCTAGGATATATAGGAGGATAGATGAAAAGAACACTCAGTAAAATATTCCTCATTTATTGGTGGAATAGTGTAACCATTCACATGCAGTGTTTAGGTGTTTTCTACCTGCTTATGGCAATATCAGGCTTCCTTTGAATAAAGCAACATTAAAATGTTAGGAAATTTAAAAAGAAAAAGAAAAAAGGGAACATAATTTGAATGAACTCAGTATGGACTTTCTTAGTTTACAGAGCAATATATTTTAACATGCAACTGGACAGACTGTTTTGTATTGGGAATGTTTGTCCTAGCGCCTGTGACCCTATAGGTGGCTAAATTGTGATTAGATGCCTTTGCCTTTACGTTTCCTGAAAGCAGGTCTCTTCTGAAGTGAGCAGTGCATGCTGAGGTAGAAACTCATTGGAAATCCTCCCTTGACCAGTTCAGATATGTGCTAAGGAATAATTAAATTATTTTTGTAAAGGCAGGTTGGCCTTCCTGAACCCTAGGGAATGATGCCCTTCAGTTCCTGGCAGGATCCCAGCATTCAGTTTTTAAAAGGCACACACAAAATCGTACTTTGAAGTCAGTATCTAAATGAGTCATTGTCCTCGTAATTTCCTTGACTTGCATCTTTTTGAAGGCAAAGGGAAGAAGGGTGCTTTCTTTTTGGTTTGAACTAAACACAATCTAGAATATTGCGGCATTAGTAAAGATAGTAGGAGAAGGGTATAATATTAAATGAGAAGGGTGTGATGGGCTACGTTGGAGGCAGAGGTGAGAGTGCGTCAGTCAGCTGTGGCACAAGAAGGGGGATAAGAGGAAAACCTGAAAGCTGGATACAAAAGAACTCCCCCCCCGCCCTCCTGTGCACATACACAACAATTAGATAAAAGACTGCGATAAGCGTGAGCTTGATGAAATTTAAAGTTGGCAGTACTGCCTATTTGGGTAATGAGGTGTCACTAGAGTGAAGATCACAAAATGTAACTACAAAAGAAAGAAGCCTGCCAGGCATTGTTAAACCTTTGCTTTTGACTGCAGTCTGAAGAGTCTCCTGAATCCTCTATGCAATGAAAATTTTAAACAATGTGATTAACCTTAACTATGTCATTAATGTAACACTGGATTTGAAATGTGCTGTGCAATCTCTCTGTTAATCTGGTATTTGTAATTGATTAGTGTGCGTAGTAGTAGGCAAAAAGATGCACTTTAAACAACTGGGTACCACCTGCACACACACACAGGCACAAGAGACTCCTGCTAGAGAAGCATTCACAACTTAAAACACACAAAAGAACAGGAGTCAATGGATACAGATTCTAGTTGTTACCTGTTATGCTAAAATTTAAGATCATTAAAATTTAGAGGTTTTGAATAGTTCACAATTCAAACTTTAGGTATAATTTCAGCATCAATAGTACTACCATGTTATACATAATCAAGACTGTAACTATCCATAGAGTTTAATCAAATGGGCCATATATTAATTCTGCTGAAGTTAGTAAGTGCTTTTTTACTGATTCAGTTTGAATCAGCATTGGATGCAAATATTGCTTTAATTTTATGATAACTTATTTAAATAATCAGAATGCTCGTATACCTGCTTCCATTGAATAAATGCCTGAGCTGTTCTGGGTCAGCAAGAATCTTACCTACTTTATTTCATTCTGGATTTTTGCCTGAAGTTACGTATATATGGAATACATGGAATGCCTCAGAGCATTTCCTCAATTGAGGTTTTCCACAGTTCTTAACTGTTGTTTCAAATGAAATCCGCTTATTTGCATTTCTATTTCTGTGTGTTTAGCCTGGTGCTAACAATATAATAAACCCTGGGAAGATGCTAGCACACTCTTGTATTACACATCACCGTTTGAGAAATCTCAGTGTCATACAGAGAAGGGAGACTTTCCCCAAACTGCATAGTTGGAAAACTGAAGCATAAAGATACAGGTTTCATGTGAAATCACCAATTTACAACTATGCTCAGCCAGGGGAAGAACCTGACAGTCCTGTCCCCCACTTCTGCAATATACCTCCCAGGCAATCATATTTCAATCTTATTTCGCCATTTTATTGCCATAATTTCGTTTGATATCCAGTATACCTCAGATGTTTGAGAAACATGGGTCTTAAGTCTTACATACTCTATGAAATATGCTGGTTCTTACTGGATTGAATTATTTAACTAGAAACATATCTCAGGATTTCGTTAAAGGCTGTGATTTTTATTTTGCATGGTTTCTGCAGCAGGGTGTTATGACTTCATGGAGCTATGTGATATTACTAACTAAAATGTTAGAAAAAGACATGAGGCTGTGAAACTTATGGAGAGCTTGTGATGCAGAGGCTTTCCCTCCGCAAAAATAGATGATTATTCTGAGGCAAACTGATCAAAGAGTTCGTCCCATATTTCCTACTATCCCATCTGCCAGTAAATATTATTCAGGCAAAATTGAAGCTCCTTATTTTTATTTTATCAGCCAAATTTTGGCACCTAGAAATTAAACTACTTTTGAAAATATCCTTCATCATCTTTCACTGAGATTTTAATTAAGTGATGACTGCTTTATCTGAAGTGTTGCCCTTCTCATTAATCTTTGTATGTCTGCATGATGAGTGCAACTTTATCTGGCTAATGTTATTTTTCAATCCATCTTTGGTATATTTTTCTCTGTGATTGCTATACATTTACTTTTTTTTTTCCTTGTTCTTCATAATAAGAATTATGCCTAATTTCCAGTAGAGTGCTACAGATTTATATAAAACTCATGATTCTATGTACAAGTTTGTGAAATTAATCTGATCCTCTGGTTTGTACTTTCAAGTAGATGCTTATCCTTTGCCAAATAAGAGTAGTTTTGTAGGGTTTTAAATGACCTTTTGAAAGGTTTACTTAAGGTATTGAACTTTCCATGGACTGTAAATGATGACTCTTTAATGTTATGGCTTATTTGTTTTACAGCAGTTTTATCAATAACCTGATTACTTTTTCTTTGTAATCTATTTTTATTTTTCCTTTCACCTACTTCCATATTTTGGGGGAACTAAGTAAGTAATGAGGATAGAGTTATTTTAATTGTCTCCAGCCAGGTTTTTAAATTGTCTCATGACTGCTATATCTGAGTGCCTATTTGAAACAATTAATCGATGACAAGTCGAGCAGGGAGGGTAGTGGCAAAACCCAAATTACAGACACATTTGTTTTTAATTTAAACAATCACTTTGCTTCAATGGCCACATTGATCTGCTACCTTAATGTACAACAAAATATGAACAAACTTAATTATCTAGTTGCAGAATGTTTTAGTATCTAGAAAATGGCAGTACTTCATAACAAACCTGTAAGGAGGAAATGCAAAACTCCCTGATATTAATGGTCTTTATAGCTGGAAATAAATTAATTATCCACTTTAGTATACTAATTGGTGTTCATCTATTTATTCTCAAAAGTGTCTTGACTGTTTTGAGCTATTGATAAACATTGCATTTATATTTACGTTTCAGTGAAGAAGAATGTTCTTGTTGCTGAAGTTCATTTACCATTGATTGCGCAAGATCCTTCTTTTGCACAGTCTTCATCTGCTAGCTGACTATCAGAATTAACTGATTTAAATGGTTTTCTGGTTCCACTTACTCTCAGGTATCCTTGTGATAATTCAAAGCTACCTTGCATTTATCTACCAGTTCCTATTATACGCAATCTACCAGAAAGCCTGTCAGTACCAAATACTCAACTGTATGTTTTATGATGCTCTGCTTTCAAAGACGTGTAAAATTAAGTGTTAGTCCAAACTGCTGAAAGGTTTTCTTCAATTAATGGAGGAAAAAAAAAGAAAGAAAGAAGGATATCTTTAAAGAACAGATGCATTCTCAGAGAATGCACTTTGCATTCCTTGGCAGGTTTGTATGTTGTGCACTTGGGGAAGAAACATTTATTTAAAGTTCTATGGGGTAAACAGCCCATTTTAGCCTGGAAAAAAAAATAGCAGGAAATAAACAATAATGAGCAAAGTCTGTCTACACTGCTGCTTCATGCTAATAACCTGAAAAGTGCAGAACTTGTGCTGACAATTCAGTCAAAACAGCCAGGTCTTAGGTTATCTTGGGGAACGAAATGCTAGATTTCAATCACTGCTCAAGAGGCTGGATTGCTAAAACTGCTTTGAAGTTCTCTTGTGATCTTCTATTGAGAGGTTGAGAATCAAAACTGCAGTTAAGAAGTAAAAGGAGAAAAGAAGCAAAACCTGAAAAAAACAGATTCAGAGGCTTTGACTTCAGGTATTTTTTCAGACGTTGCTTTACAAGAATGTTTTAAAAAATAGTCTTCAGTGGTCAAAGAACTGCCAAAATCGGTCTACCTATCCCAAAATGAAAATGCAGACTTAGAAGCTGAATTTTGGGTTGCTAATGTTAAATGTGTGGCCCTGATCTCTAGATAGATGTTAGGAGATGCTATATTTAGAAAATGGCTTCGGTGATCTCATGTTACCCACAATTCTCAACACCCAACCCTTTTGTTTATTCTGAAGGTGCTGCAGTTTCTTGTCTGAGCTAGTCTGATTGTCCAATTAAAAGGTGATTTCTTGCTGTTCAATGTGTCTGTTGGTATAATTTTTTTTCATCACAATTAGTCATTCACAATGGCAATCAGTTGATTTCAATTTTATAGCACTGGCAGTGTCATGACTGTCTCTGAGACAAAATTCCCACTAATTCCTCTTCTAGTATGAGAACTCATATTAACTCTGAATTATTTCCAAAGTAACAGGATATAATGCGTTGACTTTACTGCAGTATACTTAATACAATGAATCAGGAGCAACAGTTAATGAAAATGTACTGTAAGATACATAACTATATGAAAAAAAATGATAGGGATATTTTTAGGTATATAAACTAATTATTGTAATTTCACTTTCCCTATGCTATCTCTTCTTCCTAGCCAGGGTAATGATCTGTCTTATCACTAAAGTGCCTCTACTAAATCTTTTGAAATGTCAAAAGAGAACTAATATTTACATCAGAATAATAACTACAATTACTTACCCATTTTCCAATTCATTTGGAGTCAATTATTCTTTAGTACTAAGAGAAATAGAGCCTTACTGTAGTACTGGAATGAGTTTAATTAATCCTTTTTCACATACAGCAGACTGATAAATGAAATTCAGCCTGTAATTTAAGAGCTTGGGGAAATAGTATGATATTAAGGGTGCTTTCAGTGATTGACAGTTTAATTTATTACAAAGAGCAGTAGTCTGTCTTACCTTGGAGTTCATTCCAATTTTGCAATTAATGATTTCAACTGGGGAGATCATCATCGTTCTAGGAAGACTTTCCAAACAAAATTTTTATGGACTTTTTGGCATCACCTATCAATTACTACACACTTGTAACCCTTCATTTTGTAAAAATGACTGATAAAGAATGCAATGTGTAATACTAGAAGTGGTGCTGAAAAGTTCATAGAAGCTGAAGAATATGATATACTTGTCTAGTAGAATTTCCCACAAGTTGATATCATATTTTCATCAGGAAGGAGAAAGGGTAATTGGATTTAAATGTCAAGATGTTCCTTATGTAGGTTTGAAGTCACACATCTATTTTCTCAGCTACAGTTTTTGCTTGTGATTACAAAAACTGCACCCACTTGTCACTGAAGATGACAGTAAAGAATTCTCTAGGAGTGAGTTAAATGCTGAACCATAGCCTGAAAGTTTGACACAAGCAACATAATACCACTAGTACAGACGAGAAATGAATTATTCCATTGGATTTGATAGATCGTAGGTAAAATAGTGATTTTGCTAAGGAGCAACCCAGATAAAGCTAAGAAAGATTAATCTGGCAACAGATTTCTAATTCAGGAAAATACAGATTCAAATGTCCAAGAGGTGAGGACACAGTGTCCTACAGGAGGAAAACACTGGCAGGTTTGTTTTCCTATCCCCCACGTTTTTCTAGATATTTAGAAGTGAATAGAATGAAACATTCCTAGAACATCAGTTATTTCCCTAGATTGGCACTTGTGGGTATGTTTAAAATAGTAACAAAAAGGGGTTTTAATAAATGCTATAGAAATATGCAGATAGCTCCTAATACAATTCCCTTGGCAGCAATTCTGTTCCATGTGTTTGACCCTTACTGCTACTCAGTAGGCGTTGGCTTCTCCTGACTCCTGCTGAACTCAAAAATAGCTTAAGCAGCACAGCTGATGCTAATTATCATTTAGTAACGTTGGGTAAGTAAGACCTGTCATCTTCCTTCAGTGTCTGTATTCGGAAAGGGTGTCTGGGCTACATCTTGTTTTTTCTCGGATCTCGTTAAATTAGAGGAGAAGCTGGGGGGTTTTTCTCGTGTTGCTGAGGTACAAGGAGAACCCCCGTAAAGACCATCTTCTGTGAGTGTTGGGTTTGTATTCCTGTTGGGTGCCACGTTCAGCTGTAACTGATTACATGTGTAAAAATACTTCTTGTGAATAAGGATAGCATAATTTCAGTTATGCACCTGTGTGTGCTATTTGTTATAGCAATGCTAAATATACGTAACATAGACTTGTCTTACTAGAACTTTGTTTTACAAGAACTATTCTCTGTGTATTTGTTAATTTTTCCCTTTTATAGCTCTTTTTTTTTAAGAGGATGCTTGTAATGCTTTAGGAAGTGCACAGCTCATGCATACAGTTTGATACTGAGTAATTTTTGTGCATCTCCATCAGTCTGTGCACTCTATTTTGGATACGCAGTATCTTTGCTTTCTCTTATTCTGTTCTTTTTGCACCCCTGTTCTGGACCGGTATCTTAAAGATCCAGCAGCATTAAAGGCTGGTTTACTTAAGAGTACTTCAGTGTGTAAGACTGTACCTTGCTTTAACAAGGAAAGAGTGCTGAGCATCAGGGAAAGAATTAGGGATCTGTGATTGCTTGTTGGGTCAGATCAGGAGAATTCATAATGAAGAGGGATAGAGGCTGTAAAGCCAGTGCACTAGAGGGAAGCCACATTAGCTAGTCCAAGATGAGAGAGAAGTCTGATAAAGCAAGGGAAAAGAAGCCCTGACCACTAGAATTCAGTATGGTCCTAGTTTTTGTGTTTTCTAATTGGTTTCTAATCAATTTCTACTTCTGCTTTATCGTATAAGTGAACAGCATTTAGAAACCTGGTGGTGGAGCTTGGAAACCTTGTTCCAAACTGACTGGTGTGCTACACGGTGTGTTTGTGACAGCTCCCTGGCAGGCAGTTAAATCTCCAGGAGGTCTTGCATGAGCCTTATTTTTCCACTGTCAGAAGAGCTGGGCTTAGAGACTGCATTTGGGCTAAAGACCTCAGCTTTTGTTCAGACGCTGGTGGCCAAACCCTATGGCACAGCAAGAAGGGACAGAAAACAGCAGTTACTGACGCAAAACAAGTCGATTCTGTGGGGCTTGCTCAGTTTTGTGAGAACATAATCCCTATATTGCTGTTCCTAAGTAGTTCCTTTAGCTGACTACGGGCAAAACATTTATTCTTTCACAGGTTAAAACCTGCTCTTTCCTCAGCAATTGCAGTACAGGTGATTTGTGCAAAGTTTTCCTGCTTCCTGCACGCTCGACAGTTCAATGAAAAGAAGGTGGGAAAGCATGAACACTGTCTGGGCTGATTTGCAAGGCTCCTCGTGGAGAAGAGGAGGGTAAAAGTTTTGATGTTCCACTAATCTTCAGTGCAGCAGGTGACTGACAGATGTCTGGAGAGCATTTCTCCCCTTCCTTCTCTGGCTCACTCTCCAGGTGCGGTAGTGCTGATGCACCAAAGCTGCTCTGTCAGAAAGTCTAATTTGACAGTTACAAATTTCTAAATAACTTCAAGTTTCTGAGTTACTTAATGAAAGCAATTCATAAGAGATACTGGGGTTGGAAGTGAGAGATATCAAATAACCTGCTGTTGTGGATGCTATTTATGATAGTTGTGTTTTTTGCTTTTACAGTGCCTTCCATTTCCAGCGTCCTTGGGAATGAGATGCATTTGGCATCACTAAAATTCAGTGGGTGGACAGTAGTAATCAGATGATAGATTACGTGTGGCAGGGTAAGTGTGTGGCCATAATTATTAGCAAAGACACAAGTGCAAATCCCCGTTCCTACAAATAGCTCTAAATGAGCTTTCTTATCTGTGCATCATAAGCATGGCCTCCTTCAGACAATGGTTAATCAGTAAAGTAGATTTTAGTCATTTTTATCTAAGGATGAAAAACTACAATCCTTTTTTATACAATTTTACTGGTGTATGTGGATTATAGCACCTAAATTAAGAATGTGACTTTATTTTTATATTTTACCATCACTGCATATCATCACTTTACACTCCCATGTATATCATTATTCACTGGGCTGTTATTTAAAGTTGTTTTTTTTTTTATACCTTCCCTTGCTGAGTATCAAGATAAATTGTTGCCTGTACATTTGACTTTGAATTCCTATTTGGATGGGAGCTTCAGGCCATGGTTGTTTTTTTGTTTGGTTTGGTTTTTTTTTTTTTGGCCTTTTTTTTTTTTTTTAACTCTATGAATGCCAAGAAAATTAAACCTCTCCTTTTCTACCAGTTTGGACTGACTGGTGTACCTGGCAAGGCTCCTTCTGTATGTCGCCAGGTTGTTTGGTACTGTATATCACATGTACTTAATTCAGTCCCTGAAGCTATTTTTTAAATTCCACCAGTTATATGCAGGCAATACAAATTCCTGTCGTGCTGTGACTCATCATTGGCCTTGTGTAGTCTGATATTGGGACAGCCAGTAGATGTGACGAAGTTACTACTTCATCATTATTTCTGTAGTGTTCACTTAAGAAGGAGTATTAGGAGCTAAGGTTTTGAAGAACAACCAGCCAGTTTAAATTGAGTTAGAACCATTAAATGCTCATCTACTCATTAAACGCATGAGGAAATCCTGTAGATTCTTTTTTTTCTGCCCACAGATACAGGCACAGCCCCACAGACTATCGATAGAGGAGGAGGAAGCCAAAGACATCAGTAGAATTAATCACTCACTCTTTTTAAAGCTGTGGGATCTTACTGTTTTTTTCTTTTTCTTTTTTTTTCCCAGTGCAAACAGATTGCAAAAAGGGGCCTGCAAGGCCCAGGGAGGAGGTCCATGAGATCATCCCTCTTTGATACTGTCTTAATTTCAAAATGCTTTATAAAGGGTCACATGGCAGGCCTAGAGGCAAGGTGAAATGTAGTGTATATAAAAAGTTTTTCTAGGCCTAAAAGGTTTAGGAACAGCAGCTCTTGAACAGATGAGGTATACCTCCATGATGCCTGACAGATGTCTACCTAACCTGTGCCTACGAAGAATGATATGGTTTCCATAACCTCACTTAGCTGCCTGTTCCATTATAATTACCTTTTGATGTATAGAGTTTTTCCCAATCTAAGTCCTTTTCACTGAAAATTAAGCCAATTATGTCTTGTCCTCTCCTCAGCAGACACAGAGAATAATTCATCAAACTCCCTTTTACATTAAGACGACTCGTCTCATGTCCTCTTCTGATCCTCTCTTTTCTACATGAAAAAAAAAGCCATATCATTGAAGTTTCCTCTGTTTTTTTCCCAAGGCTTTTAGCATTCTTACTAACTTCCTTGAAGCTCCCCATTCTGATCTGCTTGCTCTGACAGGGTGTGCCTAGAAGCCAAAAAGATTAACTTCTCTTCAGACTCCAGATCTTTAGGATGCCTGATCCTAGCAATCAGTGACTAAAACAAGAGTCTCATGAGTGTCTTGTGTGTTTGGTCAGATCTGTGAGCATATGATCCCCGTGTAGCCACTGTTGAACATTTCCTTAGCTAAGCATAAAAATTCCTGAATTAGGATGATCTTCACTTCTATAACTGGTCTTTACAGTAATACCTTACTGTGAATTTTTTTTTTTTTTAACATTTGTTCCCTCTCTGTTTTATAAAATGTTCAGAGACAGCAAATGCAATAAGCTGAGTACAGGAACAGTGCTATGGAACAAAGGAAATTCCCCAAAAGCACATTTTTGTGCAGGGTCAGTTAGAAAACGTTCTTGTTTTCTATCACTGCTTTTTTCTGCTCTCCGTAACATTCAAGTGCCAGTGGTGGGCTCTATGTGCTGTATGGTATGTAGATGTTCTACATGATCAATAATTTATGAAGTTGGCAATTCTTAGATTATTAAATTTTCAACAATGATTGCAGGTTCCTTCTCTGCTCTTGTAGTTCTTACCCCACTGAATAGTTATATATCAACAAATGCTGAAATAAATATTTCAAAACTTTTTTTTAATTGTTGTGACCCACATTTTGACTGACAATCTTTCATTAACACTGGGGCTGTATAAAGCTCATACAATTTTTTGCATTTAGGATATTAATAATCTTTAGTGATGATGGCTTGCTGTAATTCCCAAGTGACTGAACTGTTCTTTGTGCTCTGACATCATTTGGAAATCATAGAGATAATGATTTACCTGAAGAGAATCACATTATGTAATGGGGCAGACTTCGTTATAGTTGTAAAATCCCACCAAATAAGGTGGAAATTCAGTATGGTAATGAGCTTGTTTGAGATTACTGTTTTCTAGAACAATACTGATGAGAACCGATGTCCTTCCCAAACTAAAGGCAAGATTTGGCTCCATCTTTATACTTGTCCATGGTTGTCATGTTATGTTGGAAGTGTAATTTTCAGAAACTTGAAGCGTCCACATGACTATGGTTTTGAAAGATGTATCATAAATGACATATATGAAAAAATATAGAGAAGCTTTTGGAGACCTTTGACTTGAAGCCCCAAAAGTTAGAGGAAATCTGTTTTCTGGCTTTGTCCCAGTTCTATCAAATACTTTAAATAAAAATCTCTAGCTTGCAGAGGCTGTCCAGCTTCTGATTTCTGAAGAAATTAATTTACGTAAGAATTTAAGTGCTGAAGAAAAATGTTACCAATTATGTAAAGGAGAGGAAAAAGAAATATGACTTATTTTTTCTGCAGAAAGGAAATTTACTATATTCTGCAATAATTTAATCTGTAAGAGCTGCTTTGAAGTAGTGCACAATGGAGTGGGGATAAAGTTGAGTCTAGTTCCAGGCACAGACCTCTGATATGGACAAGGGGCTAAGTACACTTCATTCTCTACTAGTCAGCAGTAAATGTTTCTGTCCCTCTGGGCACACTCTGAAGTAGATCCTGCTTTCTGCATAGGTGATCTTTGTAGTTTCTCAAGCTCCCTATCCACATTAAAATAATAAACAGAAAAGACAGTGTCTTCTATAAGGCTGTGACCGAATCAAAGTTAAATCCCAGTCATTGGCAAAACCCTATCATTGAATTTGTAGGCTGGATGTACAGCTGTCATTGGATTAGTCTCACCTTTTCATTCTTAGTGAGTCCAGGAAATTATGACTTGAGTTTCTGCTGATCAACCTCTTTTGTCATATGCCCTTAAAACAAACCTCGATTTTTTGCAGTGCATGTGGAGGATTCCTGCATGGCCTTTCTGTTCTGCAGCCTTGTGCAAAGCTGTGCAGTAGTGTTTCCATTGGCATAGCACATCTGAGGACTCTTTGCAGAACAGAATAAGCACTGAACTGGGACCAGGAACTAAGCGAATAGAGCTCTATTTTAACAGTAACAAAATGAAATGAATACTGCATTTAAATTTCAACTACCTGGTTTTAATTTTGAGTTTTAGGGTTGCTGTCTGAGTAGTTATACTGAATTTGTGACTCAGTGTTCTTGCCCGTTGTCCTCCTAGCACTCTTGCTGTATTTGCAATAGCATCAGCCCAATTTCTCTAATTCGCTTTATTATATTGGCAGTGTCCTTAACTAGCGACAGCCAAGGCAGCATGTTCTGTTACTGGTTTCTTCTTCTGTGAATTAAAATTGATTACTTCCCCTTTCCTGTTAATGTATCTTCAGTTTATGATGGATGATATCCCTGGCAATACCTTAAGCAGAAGAGGAATCTGGCTTGCAGTGCAAGCAAACTACAGCTTGTTTATTCATTGAATTCATTTTAATCTCTGGATCTGTGATCATAAAGTGCAGTGCAGTTATTTCTTTATCTCTAAATTAAGGTAATTGTGGGAGTGGATTTATGGAGAGGTTTAGTTATATCAGATGGAATTTTTTGTTTGTTTTTTTTGTTGGATGGTTCTGAAAGCTGGAGAACTGTGGATAAAGAAATTAAAACAATTTCTTGCTGCATGTGAGGATCGTTAGCATGCCTAATCTCTTATTAGGAACCAGGATTCAGAAGTCTATGGATGAGTTTGCTCATTGCAGAGATGTAAGATAATAAAGGTCGAGACTGAATTTGTTTCTGAACTCTTTGTGAAAATATGGTTTATATCCAGCCTCCTTTAGCAACAGTGAATTTACCGTTGTGAAACAAAGGAATATTGAGATAATATAATACCAAGATTTTCTTATCAGAGATTTGCATGCACCAGTTACATACTGTGTTTTCAGCTAAGTCTGTTGTCACCAGCTAGATATAAAGTAGAAGATGGGTTTGGGTATAAGATATTTTCCATTATAAAGCTCTGTCTAATATCAGGAGGATTTGAAATATTTTTTGCTTTGCTTCATAGCAAATCCCCGTCAGGAAGCGGGCTTGCAGTTGCACATGGCCAGGTTATGGTGTTTTCCCATGTTCCTGTTTACAGCTGAGCTGCTGTCGCTGCCTTTGGACACAATCCATGTCATGGCGATGGTGAATTGAAATTTATTTGCTGAAAGAATCCTTATTGAGGTTTACGGTGCACCGGAGCAGGCTAAAAGCCTGCACAGTCAGTTGAAGTGACTGAGATGAAGAACAGTAACTTACAAAGCTTTTGTAATTCAGTTGTACTTTAGTTGTGTATTTGTACACTTCTCAGGCAATATATTTAACAGCCTCTGGAATTTATGATCCATTCCAGTGGTGTATCACAAAGTTTTGGAAAAGACTTATGTCAAAACTATCCTTTTTCTCGAAGTTGGTGTTATTTCCTTCCTACTAGTGAATCTATGCCATATTGATTGCTGCTATATTATGTCTGCCGGGGATGACTTACACCCCTAAGAACTTGTGGTTGGTTTTGGAATGCACTGAGGTTCAGGATTCCTATCATATTTATATGCTAATGTTTTAATCAGATGAATTCTCCCTCCCTCATTTTACCTAATGAATGATGACCTTCCTTCTCTGCTTCCCATCTAGTAATATATTTAGACATTAAGTATAAATCTTCTTAGCAAATGAATTGCTTATGTATGTTTGCCACATGATATATCTCTCTTTTGGTATGAGCAAATGTTTTGTTTAAACAGGAAAACAAATTCCCTAGCATATTTCTTTTCCTTTTTTTTTTATGCACAGAATTAGGCACTTCAGCATGGTTATAATAATAATATATAGCTAGTATGTTGCATTACGAAGACTTCTAAGTACATAATGTAGTAGATCTGTTATGTGAAAGTATACTTAACTAAAAAAACCTCATTTGATGCTTGAAATCAAGGGAGTCAGTTTGTGTGCTGTTCAGGTGCATATTCTTCTTTGCATCTTTCTCTGACTGTTCACTGGAAAAAAGTATGCTTGTGTTGAACTAAGGTGTGTTTGTTTTCTGTTTTGCTGCCTCCCCCCCCCTCCGAACTTTTAACTTTCAGCAATCCAATAAAAGTCCTTCACATAGGTGGAAAAGCATGTGCATTGTAATGTCCATGTCCATGGACTAAAATTTTAAGTCAACTGTTTTCCACCCTGATCATGTTTACAACATTTTCTGTTAACTACATCAGCTGAATAAAATGACTTACTACAAGTATTGATTCTCATTCTTCAGGATGAAAATTACTCCATTACCTTATATGGATCAGTATGTAGCACCAAGAGTAAATATTTAGTTCTTCATAAGAGCCTTTTTAAATTAGGATAGCATTTGTCATGCAAGCCATGTGTTTGTTAAAGGACAGGATATTCCCAGGACTTTGCTTTAAGGCGTTTGTTAAATGTGACACAGGCTGAAGGAGAATTTTCAGTGTATACTGTACAGGTACCTGCTGGGCTGAATGTCCTGGCAGAAAGAAATCTTCATCATACCAATAGACTGGGATAGAGTTCATACCTGATTATTAAGCCAACTATTGATCACCTATGTCATTGGAGAAGAGGGCATGTGTGAGATGGACATAACATTTGCAATAACACTTCAATGGTGTTATCTACATGCATGAATATTTTCTATTTTAGATGTCTGATGGTGAGGGTATTAATGTTAGGGTTCAAAGACTTGACCCTACTGCTGCCCCCTGCAGAACCCCTACAGATGCTAAAAGTGGTTCTGACATGGAGTTCTGCAGTGAAATGCTTTGAAAATTACGCCAAAGAGGGAAAGAGAAACAGGACAAAGAAGCAACATCAAGGCTGTGCATTTTGGATTTTAAGAGTAAAGTGGAGCAGCTGTGAGCAAAAGCTCCTTTAAACAAAGACTGACACAAACCTGTAAAATGACCTTTACTTGGAGTAGCGTGGATGTGATCAGTAAATTCAAGCAAGGCTGAGGTTCTGTATGGTAGCTTAATGAGCTTCATGGCATGGGCAAGCATGAAATTAGAGATGAATTAGTTTGTTGTAACTTAGATATTTGTCATGTTGTTCAGGAAGGATGTTTTCAATTATTTCCAGCATAAGAGCTGAGATTAAGCAACAGTTTTAAAAATAAAATGCATGGAACAGTTTGGAAAAGATGTAATATCTTTCATATTCAGCTGAGACTGTGATACTGGAGAGAGGGAGGTAACGAATGAATGAACAGCCTGAGTGGAAGCTCTGGGTGTGTGAAGAAAGGAAAAAAGTGAGATATCTACAGGAGATATTTTTAGAAGTGGCTAAATCACATCATATGCAGTTACATAGTGGTGTTTCTGCTTGAAAGGATAAAGTTAAAACTGCTTGATTCATATGGCATATTAGAGATCTCCTATTTATTTTAGCTTTTACTTATCAAAAAGAATCTGTAAAGAGATTCTGTCCAGGTGAAGAAGAAGAAAGAATAAGAAAATAATGGTTTAACGTTTTTGACTTTCCCATTAATGGCTTATAACTCCCAAGAAATCCCGACTTTGTAATGTTTGCAGAAAAAAGCTACTGGTTCAAGGGACACAATAACTAATAATTGTTTGACTGTGGGTGAGTGCACATCCGTGTGTGTGTGTAAAGGTAGCTCCTGACCTGAAGGTGGTTATTTTTGATGGAGTGTGTGACTAGGTTGGCACTAACACAGTGGAGCTGTGTAAACATGCTTCTTGCCAAGCCAATTGTGATTACAGCCCCCAGTAATAGGAATTTCAAATACAGGATTAGAGATTCCAGAGTAACTTTAAATTAGAAATAAAGCTGGCCAAGTTGGTGGAAGCACTGTCAACAGCAGCTACCTTCAGAACTAGGGGAAACACAATGGTTTTGCAGATTTTACAAACAAATAAAGAGTAGGATTTTTTTTTTTAATGTATCTCCTGTAATTTTATGGGCAGTTAACATGCCTGCCAGCCAGTTTATAAATAAAACTAGAATGTGATAAGCAGCTATTTGCTGATAGTGTGATACCTACGCATGCAGTTTCTCCTTTTGAAGACAAAACAATCAGTGCAAGGATTGTAATGTGCGTGGGGAACTAACTAAAGAGGAGATTGCAGCAGATCCTATTAAAAGGGATATTATCAGATGGCAATTACTAATGATGTTCTTCAGGATCAGTCCTGGCTTAAGCCTGCTCATTCTATCGATTAATGATGTTTGTGGAAGAACTAGACGTGTACTGAAATCTGGACGGCATGAGTGGAGTGAGGTGCTGTGAACACTGGAGACTGCAAAATCACATACAAAATTAATAGCGCAAGTTTGCTATTTTTGCCCTTTGAGGGGGTCAAACATAACTTTATGCTATGAGCATAAAGCTTTTGGAAGTGATGGAGGAGGAAAAGGTCTGGTGGGCTGGAGAATGGCTGGAAGTGCCAGCAGGCTGTGGTGTGAGCCAGGCAGGTGTGGCCCCAGCGATGCCAGGCTGGGCGCTGTTTCACAGCAACAGGGAAACACTAGCCTAGATGAACTGGCCTGACTTCCAAATGGGGCAGTTGTGGTGGAGGGGAAAAAAATTGTGTCAAGAGGGAGCTACAGAAAAGACTATATTCCAAACCAGGAGTTTTCTTTGAGATCGGAAACCAAGGGCTTGGTAAGAGTTATATATAAGGGGGTTTGAAAGGAGACCAGATTGCAGTTTGTTTGCAGTAGTGTAAATTATATTAATACCATGCTGCAGAACTACTGTTGATCATCTACAGAGGTGGAAGATACTGTTTTTCCCTTGACTGGTAATTTTGCTTTTTCTCCTGCTAAGTTAGTTGTTAAAGTGTTTTGAGCTCCACAGCTCTCTCTGTTCTCTCAACCAAGGCATCCATTAAACACTTTCTTGAGCCTGGATGCCTTGATCAGGTGGCTGTACCTGTGCCACACTCCTCTTTGTGGGTTTACATTGCTGAATTACCAATACATTTCCTACTTGTTGAAATAGTGCTCCACTTTTTTCAACTCTGAGTCAATCCTGTTCCTTTTTCTTCTAAAGCTCACCCCCTGCCAAAGGCATTTGTGTCTTTCATGCTCATGTATGCTACAGCTAAGCTATGATACTACCTGGTGTGCATGTGAGGATTTTTTTGTTTTTCACCAGGGTATCAGAGCTGGAAAATCTCACATATTACAGCAAGATATTTCTTTTGTCTGTCTGGTGGAAGGTGTATAATGCTCATTTTCAAAGTCTGTTATGAGTCTACTTTATTAATTTGCCATTGAATTACTATGCCTTGAGCATAGTGTGGAAGGAATATCTATATATGCTTTAGGAAGCACAGACCTTAGTATTAGATAAAATTCTATTCAGTCTACTTTGACATCAGCTCCCCATGCTGCACAATGTCAATTTATTTTTAAGCTACAATTTCTTCTGTAATTTGTATTAGAGAGCAATACTGCGAATGCACAAAGGAACGTCACAAGCGGGTAGTGATCAAAGTGGCCACCTACCACACCTTAAGAAAAAAGTACAGGCTTGCTTTGAAAGGTGCTAAAGTTAAAATTATGGAATTGGGCACCATAGTCTGAAATGCACCTGCCTCTGTGATTCATTCTTTTTCCTTTCAGGAGAGCATCAAGTGGCTGAAAATTCTCATCAATTAATTTTATACTGTTACCTTAGGGTACCTATGGTACACCAGAAAGTCTCTAAAAAGTGTGGCATTCTTGTTTGCTTGGCATGTGTTTGAAAAAAATTATCTCAGAAAGTAGGTAGTACATGGTCACATGGTTAGCAATTACCATATGATAAGATTTTCTGGAGTTAATTTCCTATTATATGAATATTTTTTTCTTCTGTCCTTGTTTTCCACTCAGAAACTATTAAAAACCCTAATGGAATGACAATTAATACAGCATATTGGATTTACATTGGCTAAAATTTCACTGATGCAGTGAAAAATATTAATTAGGTTCCTGTGGTGGCAGCTTGTGCCATCCTCTGCCACTGTATTGCAGGGGCATCCCTGGTGTGAGTGCTGCTGACAGAGCTGTCTCTGCTTTCTGGATCTAAGCAGTGTGAAGGACCTTGGCTATTTCTGTGCCCTTTGCCAGGGATGATACGGACTCCTGTCTCTGTTTGCTGTGAGGGAAGTGCTGAAAAAAAAATCATCACTTTGCTCTTTTAAACTTGCTTTTCAAAAAAAATGCTGCCAAGAACAGCCTAGTGTTTTGAGGATGATAGCTTAGATAACCTTGCAGGTCTTTTCTTCTTGAATTTCAAGACATCTTTGATGTTGTGAAATTTCATTAACTGGTGTAATAGACTATGCATTTATATTACTGGTCACCAAATCAGCTTCTGGCCAGCAAAAGAAAACCCACTCTTGCAGCCAGCAGTCCAGGTTTATGCTACATGTCAGGCTTCACCTGCTCAGGTGCAGTCTGCTAACAAGTCGGCAAATCTCCAGACTTGTTCTGTGGCGATAAAATTTCTCAAAAACCACATTATTAATACAAAGGTCTCTGGATTGTGAATGTGAAACTTCAGAAAAAAAAAGTTATAAGTGAAAACAAATCATTCTCTTCCAGCTTCATGTTCACCATGACACCTCCAGTGTTTAGGTAGCTATAGATACACATAAATTTCTACAAGTAGAGGTCAGAGTGTTAAAACGCTGCAGTGTAAACTGCATCTTTGGCACCAGCTGAACTACTTCCAGAGTCTGTAGATCCCTGCAGCTGCTGAAAGGTTGATGAATATAACAGGTGAAAGGTGTGTGAAATAGTTGAAATGAAATACAACAGCAAATTTTATTTTTTTTCCTGAATGCTGATGAATTTGACTCTGTTGCACATATTTTATTAATGTGTTCAAATATATAGACTGAAAAATAGATCTGATGAAATGAGATACATTGTAGATGCCTTTCTCAAATAAGGCTTTTGTACCCACATATGGTGTATGCTTTCCAACAAAAATAATGGCTCTTTGCTAAAACTGTGGGGGAGAGCATAGTATTCTGAAGTCTCAAATCTGTAGAAGAAACTAAAAAAAATGCAGTTAATCTCTTCTGGGTTCAGTTTGGCTTCTTCACAAGTAATGAGGATCCAGTGCCCTCACTTCAGAACAGCATTCTGCTTGCTGAACACTCCAACTAGATTCAGTGGGATTGCCCATAGCGTGGTAGCTGGTGCACTAAGGACATTACCATCGGTACTGTGGCTAGGAGGAGGCACAGGCAGGAGAGAGAAATGAGGAATTCTGTTGCTTAGCAAGATTATCTCTGGGAAACTTCTGTTTGCACCCAGCATTGCTTGCTTGTCTCATAAGAAAGAGTCTTTGAACACTAGTGTAGCATGGCATCTGCCCAGAGACAGCTCTCAAGATGTTTGCTTTGCTAAAGCCCCAAAAGAAATGGACCATTCCTAAAGAGATCTAAAACATGAAGTTTCATTATACTTTGGATTTTGGGAGCTCCAGTTGCTATCCAGTGTTACAAACTGCATTTCTAGGGATTGCACATCCACCACTGCTGCCAACTTTGTAGCAATGTTTTTTTCAGCTGTTTTGGACCCACAAGTGCTCTAACAAGATGTTATGAACACCACAAGCCACAAGAAAAACCTTCAGTTAGCATTTGCACCCTGTTAGCCACCAGAGACTCCACACCTTACATTAGTTTTGCTCTTTGGAAAACTACTCGTTAATTATTTTTTGGTTTTGAAGGACAGAACGTAATTTGTATTTGCTGAATACATTCTGCCTAAAAACCATACGATAACAGTTCATAGATCTGTAAAGGGCTAAACCCCTTTCCAATCTTAGTCGGTTACCGTACTATCTGACTTTTTATATTCTGTACCACGATGCTTGAAATATGTAGGCACTGCACTTTGTTACCTCCAGAAATGTCATTTTCTTCTGAGGAATTTTCAGGTGATGTCATCTTTTTGCTGCAGGCTTGGCGCATGATATTTTCTAATATTGTTTTAAGGTTAAATACAATTGATAAGATATTTCCTTGTACGTGCTAGGAAAGGGAGTTTGTCAGATACACAAGGGAAGGGAGCCTGGCAGGGTTATGGCAAGCAAAGTTATGGTCTAGAACTAGTTTGTATGCAGTTATGGTTCTGTCACTGCTGTACCCTTAACTGGCTTATCCCTGCTAGCCTACCTTTCTTCAAGCAGTTTGTGGCCAACACAGGATGCTTCTCATTTAGCAGCTGCGATACCTATACCTGTTGTGAGTGTTTATTTCTGCAGCCATAGCTGTGAACGTTTTTATTGGTTGCTGTTAGGAAGACTCCACACAGTATCCATCCCTGGATAACTTCAGTGAGAACATTTCCCTAGCATAATACTAATAAGCTAGTGTTTGAGGATTTATCATGAACATAAGTTTCGTGTCAATTTTCCATCAGAGCATGAAGCTTTCCCTGTAGAGCAGTCCGTGTAGGAGGGAATGCCATCACGTGAGCCATGATATTTTGATGATACCCACCGGGAGGCATACATGGCAGTCCGTCCCTCTAGTGAAACAATACACAATTACACCGTTGACTTACTTCAGATAAAAATTGTAACACATGTTTTAAAGCAACAGTCTCATAACAAAGGGAAAAAAGTTCTGTGCCAATGACAGCTGCTGAAAATTGCAGTGTCAGCCTTAGGACTGCGTGGCTCCAGGATCTTGCCTGGCTCATCAGTTTATCTGGAAGTGGGCTCGGTACAGTAACAGAGACTCTGACACTGCAAATTCAGGTTGTATGTGGAAGTTGTCATGCAGGGATCTAGGTCTACCACAAAAAACATCTCATGCCCTTCTTAATATTTGGATAACTCCCAACACAGTGTGGCTTGCT
The DNA here is from genome assembly GCA_020745775.1 of Theristicus caerulescens. Taxonomy (NCBI): domain Eukaryota; kingdom Metazoa; phylum Chordata; class Aves; order Pelecaniformes; family Threskiornithidae; genus Theristicus; species Theristicus caerulescens. The sequence continues at coordinate 42,933,205 of CM036565.1, read as the reverse complement.
TGGTTTATAGCATGTTAAATGATTGAATGGGAATGCCGATAACATGAAAGGACAGCTTGATTGGTTTTAAGAGTCAGCACTCCCAGGATCTATTCCTACCTCTTCCAGGAATGTCCTGTGTGATGCAGTTAAACAGTATTCACTTCAGTTAACCTTCCTGAAAAGACGAGATACAATACTGTAGAAGTGTTGCCTGCCTTAGCATAGGTATCACCTAACACATTCATGAGTTTTAGCCAGCCAGTGCACCAGCCCTCCAAGTCCATGCCAAGGTTCTGTATGCAGTTAAGAGAAAGCAGTATATGCTTTCAAAGGCATCCAGAGGTTACTCCTGCCTGTTTTCTCTTGGGGACCAATGCAGGCAGACAGGCAGTTGGGCTCCTACTCCATCAACATTTTCCAAGTGCTTTGAATTCCATGCATAGAAATTATTTCAATGCACAAATGCAAGACGCTAGTAGCAGTAGTGCTAGTAGCTATCCTAACATTGTGGACTTGATTTTAGATGTTCACAAATCGTAACTGAAGATAACAGAAGTTTATGCCTCCCTAAAGTTCATGTGCAATAGACAGACTTTGTTCAGCTGGTATTTAAAGTGCCAGTGTGATGCTAAGGTCTGTCAGACTTCATTTGGAAAGTGCCCACAGTTTTTGATTAGAGAGTGGAGTACTCAGGAAATATGTTGCAGGGTTATTAGAAGGGAGTTACTTTCAGTGTCAGCTCTTGAGTGTAAAGCCAAGTGACAGACTAAAAGCATTCAAAGCAGCTCGTGCTTAATTCCATCTGCCAGTAACAGCTTCTTCATTACAAGGAAAAGGAGGGAAAGAAATACAAAGAAAGCCTCACATAATATGCTTATGCATTTACAAGCTTGTTTTCTGCCATATATAATTGCAGTTATCAGTTTCCATTTATAATCCAGTAATTCGCTTAGTGAATGTAATTCCTGTTTTGTTTGATAGGAGCAGTAGGAATTCTGATGGAATACTTAATCTTAGATGTTTTGGCCTGATTTTAAAAGGGCATTTTGAAGCCTGATTCTTGTAATGGATTTTGCACCTATGTTTTCAGATAGCTGCACATGATTTAACCAGGCATGCTTTGTTAAGAGTTGTGTGCAAGAGGGATGGCACTCTCAGGAAACACTCTGGGAATAGAGGGTAAGACAGTGCTGCAGTAGGCATTTATTTGGTATTTATTTAATTGTCTGTCTTGGCAATCTCTGAACTCGTCTGAAATTCTTTGATCCTGTTAATTGCATTCCACGTCCAGTATTTCTGACTGACAAAAGGTGGTAAGAATTGCAATTCTTTGGTTTACTTCTCCATTACTTTTGATACTATAAAAGTTCAAAGCTTTGAATGAGTTCTGACTGTACTTTTGTCTTCCTTGGAAACTCATGCAAAACGTTGCATGATTTTAACACAGATTGAAATTCGGCATGCTTCTGACACAGCTCAGGTAGATTCCTGACCTGTGAGATCAGTAAGAGCAGATTTGCTTCCAGTGTCTGGGGACCAGCAGGGCTTCTTCAGCAGGTGGGGACTGCCTGTGCGTAGGTGGCCTACATCATGCTGTCCTTGGCACAATGGTCATTATATGCTGTGAGAAATTCGCTAGAGAAAGTAAATGTTAAAACATCTGGGAGAGTTAAGTCTTGTGGCCAGAGGCAACCTGAACTCAGAAAAAAATATGCTTCCAGTAGGAAAAAAATAGTCGTAAACATATAAATATTAGTTGTAAAGGCAAATAGAGAGAGATGCTAATGAATGAGAGAGCTCTGAAAGCTGGATCACCCACTTGTCTGATGATAATGCCATTTTAGAAATGCACAAAATGAAGTGTTTTGGCCCAGATTAGGAAAAATATGATGGTGTAAGTACAGGTGTATTGAATTAAACAAGTGTAATAGAAAATAAAAATATCCAATTACTTGTCTACAGGGCAATGTGCAACCAAGGTCTTTGGAATAATGCACCCAGCTGTACATGCACTGCTTTTATGTAAGAATTCTTCTGAAGTACAAAAGGTGATACCACGTAAAGCTGAATGAATGTTTTGTATCATTTCAATCATGTCTTGTATTGCTAAAGCCATGCTGGGTGCTGAGGGATTACTGCACACTGGTCACTGGGGTGGTATGCCACTGGTATGGGACAGGAAGGGAGCATCCCCATTCTCCTGCAGCACTTCTGGCAGCTCTCGTCCTACATCACCTCTGCTCTGGTAGCGCAGGCGTTGCTATCTCCAGCAACGTAGTCAGGTATGAACAGAGCAGTTCCCCTGTGTGGCTCTACTTCTGCTGGAATTTGGCACAGGTAGCTCATTGAATAGCAGAAAGGCTAGATCAGGTTTTTAGAATTTACATGGAACTATATGGTAAAGTTTCAAACAAACCACAGTCCCTCAGCTGAATTTAACTAAAGTTCCTTCACTTAAATTCCCCTCTGTATTCAAGTATGTAGATGTTATCACAACCTGAGCTTGCAGCTCAACACACAACACTCCACACGTTGCTCAAATGAGATATCGTAGCCATCAATACCCAAATCTGTACAACTGACTGCCTCAGTACTGCTCATATCTAATGTACGCCAGAAAGAAAGACCACAAAACAATTTCCTCCATGTCAGTCATAATTCCCAGGACCCTCCATGGTCCAACACCTTTTTGAACTATTTGCTCAAAAGAGCAGGTGCACTCTACAGCAGCAGCAGATGATAACTGAAATTCCAATTCATAGCAAGGATGGGAATATCCTCTCCAAGTTAGCGATGGTTTTTCCCCTAGCAAGGGAAGGCTAATGATTTGAACTGAAACATATCAATTTAATAGTTTATTTCATAAAGAATTGTTTCTCTTTTTTTTTTTAGTGAGAACATTTAAAGTAGTCATATGTCATACCTGAAGCATAAGTTTCAAAATTTTTGAGTATTACAGGTTTCTTGATTCAAAAAGTTTTCATTTTCTGTATGTGACCTGTGAGTATTTAAAGAAACTAGTTCTGGTGCATACTGATTCTGGGACCTGGAAGGAAACTTGAAAGTGCTGCCTCTTGGGCAAACTGGACAGAACAAATCTGATTTACAGACTTGTGTTGGATTTCCGAAAGCGCTTAAGTAGTTTAAGACCACAAGTACCATTGACTTGAAAGTCAATAAGATGTTTTTGAGAATCCGGTCCACAGTCAGTTATTTTGTAACATGTAAATTCTTCTGCAGCAAAGGCAAGCAAAAACTGCAGTTACTGACTGCCCGCGCCAAATGACATCCTAACCTTCAGTTGGATCTTCTTGCACAGAATCTTTGGAGGTTGTGCCTTTAGCAGTCCCATGGGGGACAAAGGAAAGGCCTGTTCCAGCAGGTTTAGAACCTTAAAAGAAAAACTTAATATCTAGACCACAAAAGTTTCAGTGCAGGCATGGAAATCTGGGGGGAAAATCTATATTGTGTATTTATAGACAGGAGTCATATCGCTTCTTTGCCTTTGGGTATTTATGTGCTCGCTGTACTACTCCCAAAGATGTAACTGTAAGTTGTGGATTTTTTTTTTTTGGGAGGACTCATTTTGTCTTCCTTTAGGCAGCCAATGTAGGTATTTTCATAAGGAAACTAGGCTTTCTGTGTATTGAAGGAAGAGAGAGGGGCAGATAAGATGTGAATATCTTCTTTTGGATTCACTGCAAAACAAAGCACAGCAAAAAATGTGGAGTCATGGGCTATCTTTTATTAGTGGAACTACATAGCTCCATTTTTTTTTTTTCCAAGTAGAGGCTTAGAGTCAGGACTAACAAAAACACATTTCTGGGCAATGAGAGCATTAGAAGGCAAGCTACCCTTTAAATCTGTTGCAGCAGAGACGATGTTTATAGTTACATGATGATGTTATGGTTTGTACTCATTTTAATGTTATACCAATGTGGAGACAAAAGAGATTTACTGTTCCTGAATGCTTAAATTTTTATTGTATTTGATTTTTATTGGAACTGCAGCTGTAATAAATAGTGTGTTTTCTCTCCCTGTGCTGCTTTTCCTTCCCTGCTATCATGCTCAAAAAATTCAGAAAGGTGTCACAGCAAGAGAAGTGCATCTGTGTTGCCATGCTTTGACAGCTTCTCTATTTCTGCCCACCTATTCTTATATATGCACTGTAAACACAGACATTTCAGTTTGCATTTTTCTCTCTTTCATAATATTATTTATTTATAACATAAAATAAAAATTAATGTGTCAGGTCTCTCTAGCATACTTCCAGACTACCTGGTGGAATTTCAGCTGAAGCAGGAGAAAACTGGTTGAGGAAGGCATTTTCCTCCAAACCCATTACAGCCTTTCCAGAAGGGGCTAACATTAAGGTTGGAAACGTGCCTCTTCATTCTCTCTTTGCTAACAGGAAACCTGATTTTGTTCCCAGTCTAACAAACTCATCTAATCTTTGCAATCCTACCAACTCTCATTTTTCTTTTTCTAGTTCTGTAGTATTTTCTGCTCTTTGCTGAAATGATTGTCCAGAGGAGGTAATGAGTTTTGTGGGAACAGGAGGCCGGTCAGACATTCAGTAATGATGACTCTTGTGGCAGTTGCAGAGGCACATGGAGAGCTGTGAATGTGGAGAGTGCTGGGAAAATATGTGCTCATCTCTGAGACCTCTCCTTAGCATCGCATAGATGAGTAATTGCATTCTCTGGCACTGGAAAGATTAACAGACCTATGAATGTGGATGCTCTGTTCCGTGGCTCAGTAACACCAAATGTGGCAAATGCATATGTGTGTGTGTATATATACACTCAATATATGTATGCATATGTCTTCTAGCAATAATATTCAGTGCTGCTGGAAGAACAAGAACTCAAATGTAAGCGGTCAGTGACGTTCTGTATTGGCCCCCATAAATCTATCCACTTGGGGAAAATAGTTTGGAGCTGAAGACATACATGGCTGATTTTGAATCAGTGTCTATTTGTGCCTTAATTCATTGGAGAGTTTGTTCAGGAACAGTTAGTTCATCCTTGTGAAAACATTAGCCTTCTGTTGCTGCCAAGGGCATTGTTGGCTTCGGTTATTTGGTGCCCTGGGACACATTTCCAAACCAGTGAAGTCCTTGGAAGGTTTACTTCAGTGTCTGTCCTTGTCTCCAGTATAGACATATAATAAATACCTGTTACTATTCTTAACACAAAGCAGATGTATTCTTTTGGGCAGTCCTTCAGCAACCTACAAAGTGTTAAGACTGTTACACTGAAGTGACAGCAAACAGATTACTTGGTTTTTCTCTTTTTCCTGAGTCTGTTGCATTTGTTTGTCATCTCTTACCACAAAATGGCTAGTTGCTAGAATAATATCACTGGAGAAGCGTGAGCTTTTGCATGCCCCGAGTGTTTGGTCTGTGTAAGAGGTGATTACACCTTCCTCTAGAGCCCATCTCAAAGGGTTGAGAGTCCTGCTTTACCCCAGGTGGCCAGGGTTCAGCCTGTCAGAAAGGACTGGTTGTCACACTGTTGCTGGAGCTGGGTTCAGTCTTCATAGTGAGTGAAGACGATGTGAGTAAGTTTGGCAGGCGGCTTAGGACTGTCTCAGGAGAGCGTGCTGTACATCTGTACTACATCTGCCCTACCTGCAGCGTAACTGCTGCTGGCAAGTACGCATTGGGGAGATGTTAAGGCTGCTTATGACCTAGAAGGCTGAATGTCTCCAGCCTTGGCAGTTCAAATTCTTTGCTATTCAACCTGAGTCCAGGCTAGCCTCCTAGAGCCATAATTGAGCCTTAATTAGAAAACATAAAATTAGTACGTGAGAATTCTCTTAATTGGGACGCCACAGTGGACCTGTTATCTCCCTTAAAGGAAAAGTAATTTATTCTGTAGAGCTTTGAACGTAGCACGTTTGCATGTGGTAGGAAGAATTCATGGGCAGTTGATAAGTCTAAAAAGGCAAAATACAATCTCAATTAAAGTAAATTCATAAAATATTCACTGCACTTCATTTTTTTGTTTTGTATTTTTTAGTCTTTTTAGGGTAGCTTATTTGATAAAAGACAAGAGATGAACATTTCATGCCTAATCAACACCTGGTAAAACACCACTTCTCAATACTGACCAAATGTCACCATTAAGCAGAATATTTGATAATGCTGTCATGCTCAAGCAGCAGCCATTGTCAGTTAGTATCATGAAACAGAATTGCTTTCCTTGAGGAAAACCCAATTAAGAGAATTCTGAATAGCAGAGAGTAGTCTGCCGCGCTCCTAATGCTACTGATCATGCAACAGATTCCTTTGATGACTGTTCAAGGCCCGAAATCAGGCCAAAGACTTCTATGAAGATAGCTTCATTTTTTTCATGTATGTGAACACATATGAAAAATGAAATTATTTTCTTATTTTGGATTTATTGAAACCTCATAAGTGCTCATTCAGACTTTGGGTTCATATTCTACATATGAAAACCTATAATGCAAGCAAAAATATGAGGGATTAACGTTCAAATATGTATCAATAATATGAGAATAATGAAATAGATGTGTACAAATGAGTGCCATGATGTTTCATATGGTAATTAAACATGGAAATTATTTACATTTTCATGTGAATTTTGACACGTGGATTGGCATGCCTAAAGGTTTGAAATCAGAGATGCTAATCTATGCTGTAGTTCTGAGTAACAGAAAGAATCAGTTGCACACAACCTTTTAACAACTTACTTCCTGACCTTCACTGTGGAAACCCCCAGATTTTTCTACCTTCTGAAATGCTATTTTTTTTTTATTTCAAATGTGGTTTAATAGAAGAATGGAAGAGTTGATTATGAGTGGAAAATTGACCTTTTGTTCTGAGTTTAAAACACATTTCCATCTTCTGCAAAATTCTCAGTTTTCTTATTACCAAAATCAACATTATCTGTCAACAATACAAAGGGTGAATGCGATTAACCACCCACTCACTTGGAACAAGTGGTATCTTGATTCATTTAATTTAGAACATCTAAAGCTGTCAGTGACTTACCATCTGCTAAGGGTACCTGCTGTAGTCTGAAATGCCCTCTTAGCAATGCGCGGGTTTGGTTATATAAGAGATACCAGGTTTCCTCATCTGTATTTTGAGAATGTTTGTGTAGTTTTTACTTAGGTAAAAACTGAGCAACACAAATTGCTTCAGAAGGTGTAAATTAATTGTTCCCCAAATCAAATCTGTAATGCCTCTGATGTAATTTGTGTCAATACTATAGTAAAAAGAGATCACATGGCATCACGAATTGACTGCATATGCCCAAAGGAAGATCTTTTCATTATGCAAATATTTCTGAAAGACGTGTATCCCAGCTGCTTTTTCATTGTTTCTCAAAATATTTCTGAATGGGCACCAATTTAAAATAATGCTAGAAGATGGGAGTCTAAATTTAATATTTTGATTTTTACTTCAACTTTTGGGCACTAGTAAATTTTGCTAACAAAGCATAGTCATTGCAACTGGGATGCAGTTTTGATAGAGCAGAAGAGACTTGAGCTGGTCGTCTTCCCTTGCCTCTGGATCAGCTGGTTTGAACGGCAGGTGAGGCATGGTTTATGGCATAGGAAGATGATGAGGTTTGTTTTCTCAGCTGCATCTTTTATGCAGATAAATACAGAATATCGGTTCCCAGTTTTATCAGCCTGGCAGCTTTAGTGATCATTGTCATGAAAGCTTTTGAGCTTGCTGTAGTCTAATATCTATCCTAATTTGCATTCTACTTGAAATTAAAAGCAAGCCTTTCATAAAAGCAGTCTGAATTGGTAAAATTGGTGCCAGTAATACAACAACAAATTGTTGAATGCTCTTTGTAATGAACTGTGGAGGAAACGTAAAAATACATTACTCTTAATGTGAAATACAATGCCAGAGACTGTGTTAAAATTAAAGTAAAACATGAAATGTAACCAATAAAATGATGTAACGCTGGCCAATGATTTCTGTCCCATCTATAACTTGGCACCACATGCTGCAGATGTACAAAAACTGGCATTATAACCCACAAAAGCTAACAGAAGTCTTTCCTGTAGCTTCAATGTGCTTTGCAGTAGAAGATGAATTTTTTGGGGGTGTCAAGTATACAGCCACTTATTTTTTAAAATACCCAGGAGTTTCTCATCTTGCAGTGTTACAAATCTTGTCAGGTTTAAAATTCTTCTTTGTAAACATAACTACTGCAGATTCAAGCATTTTTCAGAGTAATTTTCAAAACTTAGCCTGTGTATGACCATGTAGCATCTTGGGAAAGAAGATTGGGAAAAAGATTTTGGAAATACTACAGAAAGTATACGTGGAGTGCTTTCAAAATCAGCTCAGCTTTTTGAGAGTGCAGTGGAAGAGACATCTGTGGCCCTTTAACCCCACTCCCCCAATTCCTTTTTAGAAGCATGTTGTGTGCCTTTAGATTAAACGCACGTAAATTGGCATTGTCAGTATGGAAAATGCATTTTTGTTTGTTTTCACATCTACCTTTTGGTTTGTGTCAAGGGTCAGGAGCTATACTTGTGGTCTAATTCTTCTACTTCTATGAGTTGTGAAGCCGTAAGGAGAACAGACATTGGCATTTCTGCCTGGTTCAGTAGGGCCAGGCATTTGCGTACGATTCAGAGGGATCTTGTGCTTAGAACAGTAACGACTTTTGCATTGTTTTTCTAGCTTCCAAAATCCTTCCCAAAGGCTACCTGTTTTCATCTTTCTTGTGGCTCTTCAGAGTTTTCCCACACTATGAAGTGCCCATGGCCAGAGAGTGGTTGGTTGGAGTGCCCTGGGCGAGAGCCGTGGGTGATGCTGGTGCTAGGGTTCTACATAATGCCCTAGAAAATATTTCACTTGCTCATTAACAGAATAGTTTCAGATGAAAACTTTAGGTTCAGTTGAGACACTTAATTCATTGAAAATTCTCTAGTGTAAAGAAAACCAAGTAATGTAATCAAGGGAAAAACACCTGCACTATCCAAGGGATTTGGAAAGAAACTTCTGCAGGTAAAGTCTGAAGTGGAAGGATTCAGTAGATTTGATTTCTTTTCGCAGCTCTGAGCGCATTCCTTGGTTGACGAACAACAAGTTATTTAATTTCCCTGTGGCCCAGTTCCCCTATATGAAATGAGGGCAAATTCAGCTCCTTGGACAGACCTTTTGTCTGCCTTGTTTGTTTAGTTTGTAAATTCTCACGTGCTCTGTGTCTGTGTAACAGCCAGCACAAATGGGCACGAGCCTACAGCCCCGGGACCCTGCTCTCTTTGCTCTCTCTTCTTCCTCTTGTAAGACAAAGAATGAGATATTCTGGAAGTATTATTTTGGAAAACCACGTACACTTGGAGTCTAAATCACATTTGACACAAATAGATCATACAAATGGGGTTTTGCTTTCAGGTGAGCCCAATGGGTGTATGGTTTGTCAGTCTTGGGTTTATGCTTATTGTACCCTATTGACTCCAGCTGAGGGTTGGCTTGCAGTGAAATTGGAACAAAGCAGGGCTGGCGATGGCAGAGAGTTTTCTATCTGGGGTGTAGGTCCTTGCATTTTCTGTGGTATCAGGGAAGCTTTTTCTCCCCCCTTTCTGTAGTTCTGCAGTTGTGCCCATTCAGGTGTCTGTTCAGCAGGGCTGTAATGCAGGGGGAGGGAGAGCAGTGGAAGCGCAGGAACGTCTCCCAAGGAGCATCACTCAGCTGCGCCCGGCTGTCACTCCTAGGTAGCTAATGCTATTCAGTTCACCTTCCCAGCACTCTCACTGCTGGGTTTCTCCTACCTTAACAAAGCATGGTGTTTGACAGATCGGTACAAAATATTTCTCTCTTTCAGAGTGCTGTTTGCTTGGGGGAAAAAAAAAAAAATTGATAACAGGTTATAAAATCATTCCTTAAATAGAAACATTTATACTTATCCTATCACTAAAAATGTCTGGCTAGGAGATTTGGAATCAGTCAAATGATTCATATTAGGGGTAAATTTTATCACTTCCAGTGTAGGGAAGAAAGTAATTTCCATTTCTCTTTAGAGCACAGTGAGCCAATTTGCTCTAAGGTTGATGTGTAGGCTAAATTGTGGGGAGTCATGCCGCAGACTTTGTTGTGATAGAGAAGTGTGTACGGGGAGAGAGTTAAAATGCTTAGCCAAATGCTTCAATTCCTTCCTCTCTCATATCCTCAGTGCTGCATCTGACACCTTTTTATTTAATCAGTTCACAGTGTCTCTCCTGCACCATTTTTATTGCTTATCAAGTCATAAGAAATGGTTTAATCACCATCTGATTATAGCTCTCCTCTCCAAGGTCTTTACAAAACTGGTACCCTCAGATGTTTGTATATACACAGCGTTGTAGTTTGGATACTGGGCAGTGTTGCTGTTTGGATGCTCTGCAGTGGAGTGTAAGACCTTTAACATCAAATCAAGCTATTTAATGCTAAAAGCTAGCTTTGCTTTTTAATAATTTTCTTTTGAAAACCATTGTTTTCATTTCTGAAAGTGGTTTGCATGCCAGGCCTCTACTTTACTGTCTAAATTTTTCACTCTAGGAGCAGTGGGGTACTGGGTTTTACTAAATGAATGTACTATAGATCCCCCTCTTTGCAGGTACCTTCACAGCACTCTTTCTTCTGGCTCCTGCTGTCTGAAATTGCTCTCTTTCCATAACTAGTGCTTTTCAGAGACTGTTTTCATTTCAGTTGGATGTGTTTGCTGACCATGTCAGTTTTTGTTTAAAATGGCCCATATGTGCTGTTTGCAAGGCAACCACTTCGCTTACAGGTCTTAAGTTAAAGTGACAATGTCAAGGTTAGTAAGGCTCAATATCTGACCCTCCTGAAAATAAATAAATAAATAAATAAGCAACAAAATTGAAAACCTCATAGAATTCAATTCAGTTATTTTTTTCTGCTTTGAATAAATTAAACTGCACACCCTTTTTGGGGAGAGAGAAAAAGAATAGGACAGGGGAAAAAAGGAAAATACTCATCAAGGGCACAGAATTCATTACAAAAAAGTCACCAAAATATATGCAAGATGAGAGCAGGATAACATGACAATAGACAACTGAGGAAAAATAGCTGTTTTTAAGTGTTAAAAAATTATTAAGCTATATGTACGTTATGGTGGTTTTATGCTCTTACAGCAGCACAAAGCTTTAATAGCAAAAACCAATTTTGTACAAAACTGTCCTGGTTATAGCTTTTCATAGTATTCCCAAACTTGGTTGGATGAAATGTAAAGTCTACGTGGGCCAGAGCATGGTAGAGAAGCTAGACAGTTTTGGAGATGGATGAAACATGGCAAGCCAGTTGGCATCAGCTGGTTTTGGGGGCAAGAGAGGAGAGAATCTGACTAGTACCAAAACCTCTCACTGAATCCTTGTGAGTAAAACAGAAATCTGTTGAATCTGTAATAAACAAAATTACACCTCTACTGCTGGATTTTCCTTTTCTGTATGCTAATGAATGATGCTCATGTGCAATATGTCAGCTGCTCTTATCTTCTAATGTTACTTTCCCTGGAAGAAATGGCAATATGCTACTGTTAAAATGCTTACCCAGTTGCTGAGATAACACAAGGACACCTCACCAAAAAAGTAAGTTAAACCTTTTCACTGATTACATGTAAACTTCAGAAATAGGAGAGAGTAACCATTTCAGAAATGGTTCTCATCCCATGTGACCACTTCTTTATATGTCTAAATCATTACTGTGCAGTCTGCACTGAAAATATCTAATCTATTTGCATTTCATTTGTTTATTTCATCAGTATTTCATAACTAAATCCAGGAATGATTTTTTATTTCAATGTACTAGGAAGTTTCCATACTACTGATGATAAATATTAAAAAAGCTAATTAAAAAAAGATAACTATTAAAAATATTGTCCTTTATTTGAACAAATAGCTAATATTTTGTGGTTTGCTGAATGGAAGAAATAACATTTTTTGAATGTTATAAGCATAGACTTGTAAGTGTTCCTCAAGCACCAGACTCTAATGTGTATGTTCTTTTTACAAACACATAAAATAGATTTCTTCAATTCTCACGTTTTTGCTGCCATTTCATTTATTACATGGGAATCAATACTCTTTCAAGCATAACTTGGTAATATAAAAATGAATAACACAAGGTATGTATTTTGCATAGTAAATAATAACAGGAGCCAGAAATGTTCTCTGTGCCTCTGTTCCAAAATTTTGTACTACTTATAATTCAGTACATGAACCTTTTAATTCAGTTTCAATAAATTGCTTATGAGCCCCTTGAAAGCCGGTCCAATTTAATAGTACTAGATGACAAGAACTTTCATAAAAATTAACTCCATTATCTTTCCTCATTAGTGAAGGCATGTCAGACATAAAGAATCCTACAGTTGGTTGCTCTGTAGGAATACTTTATATTTGTTTTTTAATTAAGACATTTTAAAAATTAGTTCTTTTTGAAAGTTCACTGGTGATGGTTATTGAAAAGTTATTTACGCCATTTTTGTTATAGTCCTTCCATTAGTGGAGTAATTTACTGAACTATGAAGACCCTTAACTGCATTCAGGGATTTGCAGTTTAACTAATCTGTTTTTATTTGGGACATTTCAGACTCATAGCAAGCTCTTTGATGATCTGGATTTTGTTGGTGATAGAATTTTACCATAGACACTTAGATGGAAAAAGATCTTCATAGTCATTTATTCTTTCCTTTCTTCCACCAAGGTGCACCAGTGTTACCAATGGAGGAAACCCCAATGTTGTCATGTTTTTAAATGCCATGAATAATTAACTTAACAGCTACATTTAAAGAATCTTCTCTGTCAGTAAATAGGTTTTGTATTTTCACAGGAGACTGAAAGAAATATAGATGCCTAATTTTGGAAATTTACATGCCTTTGGAAGTTTAAGCTTTAGTCTTGGGAGATGAATTTTCCTTGGTGGCTATTAGGTGCCTGAACTCCCTTTTAGCAACTCTTCTCTATCCTTTTCTTTTGACCTGCTTTTGCTAGTTGCCACGTCATATCACTATGATAACTGGACATTAGGTTGTCCAGTATTACAAAAAACCCCAAAACAAGCCACCACAAAACTTTTTTCTTGGGTAATATGCAAGTCAAATTTCCTTTTTTTCTCTAAATTCTTTTCTTTCTCCTTCCCTTCTCCTCTTGCTGTTGTCAGGGACCTGCTTTGTCAGAGAGGCTCCATGCTAAGGTGCCATGAGGAAGGAATGAAGCCTGCTGGGAATGGGCGATGGGAAGCAACACGAGTGTGAGAGAACGGAGATTCTCAACCCCACCTAATAATAATATTGCTTTTGATACCATCAGGCTTCACTCTCCAAAGAAGTGAAAATCCTTTGTTGTTTTGGACAAGTTTAAAAACTCAGTTCTCTTTATGAAATCTACTTTCCTCCTCCCCTCCCGCCCCCACTGAAAAATGTCAATGCTTCCATCAGTCAAAAATGCAGCCCAACAGATCTTTCAGTCTCTGCTGTCTCTGGTCTTCCGAGTTATTCACTGCTACCTCTCTCCCCCTTGAATTATTGACTTACTACTTATAAATACGTCCCTTCAAATACAAATTTGTATATACATGATTTTCATCTGTATAATTATAAAAAGAAATCTTGCACTTTTCGGGGCTGTCTACTCCATTTCATCTCATTTTATTTCTAACCACTCCTGGTCCAGCCTTTACTGACGTTTATAACATCCTTTTACTTTTGTATTGAGTACTTTTGCAGTTGATGCAACAGAGATAAATATCACCCTATAGGGATCCAAACAGATATGAATTTTCATGACCCCTTTCATATGTGTAAGATTGACAGGGGTTGCCTTTCCAAAGAGAAACTGTGATTCAATTCCTGAAACAAAGCACCCTCTCTGTAAACTGATTTAAACCAAAGAAAGAGTCAATAAGAAAGGAACGAAATTAGTGGACCTTGCTCTTCTGTACTGGAATGAACTCTTTCCTTTCTGACTGAGTAGAAGAAGATGGGAAGTCTGGATGCGCTAGAATAATGCTCAGTACTTTTTTACTGACAGACAAGATGCTTGTAAGGATTTAATGGAATATCTTAATGCATCATGTTTTCTCAAACTGAATTACGTATCGTATTCTTGAATGGATTTTTAAATGTAATACCTTAGAAGGGAAGTCAGGTTGTTGATAAATAGAAATTACATACTGTGCTTAAAATAAAAAAATAAAAATAGAGTGTGATGTAGAGAAAGCTGAATACACACATCTAAGTTTATTTAGGGGTATTTTTTTTGTTCTTCATTCAGGAAAAAGACAGCAATCTATACCATAATCTCAGAAGACAGGTGCAAACAGGACTCAGCTTTTGTCTTTTTACAGAAATAGACTATCATTAATACCATCCATGCCAAAATTCATCATCATCAGCTGTCCAGCCAGGTAGAAGAAACAGCAGTCATTCTTTCTAAGAATGGCTCCTATAGTTAGGGGACACATAAGACATTCTCTAGTTCTTCTTATAGTGGTTGCAAATAATTTTTTTTTTAAATTATGACAGACCTTGAGCTGAATATTGCTTATTTATAGGTACTGTTATGAGGAAAATGAAGGAACTACCACTTATGCTTGATATGAACTTTGCTCTTCCATTGTATTTCAAGGAGAGCTTGACCATGCTCTTGAACAGTTGCAAATTCTGTTGTAAAGGTTGTGTTTCGAAGTCTTCTGGACAATGTTTGGTATACTCGGACATCATGATGTATCATCTTACAAGCCATTGGGGGAATGTAAGGGACGGAAATCCTGGGGATATGCTTGGGTCTTCATTTACTAATAGACATTACTAGAGTAGGTATTTCCAGTTGGGTAGACCATGACAGTTTGAACAGTGTCAAACACATACTCTCCTCTACCTAAAACTAAAGTTTTTCTCTCTCTTGATCTGGGTTCTGTCATACTATGAAAAATAAGAACCAGGTAATCTGTGGAGCCCAACTTGTCTTATCTGTTTTCTGTAGAAGTTGCTCAGCTACAGTGATGATAGGGAAATGTAAGAGTGAGTAAATGAATGACTGTATACTAGACCTATTTGAAAAGAAAAGAGAAATAGGAAACACTCCTTGTATTTGTATCATTTTAAGAGCCGATTGTAACTGAAGTACATTTGAAACAAATGGAGTCAGAATAGGATTAATTCAGTTCTAAGTAATGTATTGCTCTAACATATACCTGTTTAAGCTACTGGATGTTTCTTGGGAAAAAGGCAAGTAACGCAGGAAGGAGCATCAGGAGGAAGACTTTCAGTGACACATACACGTGTACCTCACCTGCTGCTCTGGCATTTCTTTCATGCTCAGCAATCCCACAGAGTTCAGTGGAGTTTGGGGAACTCCATTATGAAGCTGAAATTAGGGAATGAAAAGATTGATCAAAGTATATGTTGAAGCCTAGGAAAAGTGAGTCGCTTCAGGAAAATCTGGGCTAGCTAATTGAGTTCAGATATACTGGATTCCACTGTGACTCCACTATGGAAAAAATACTCAAAAGCCAAATCTGAAATTGGGGCCCTTCAAGACAGGAATTTTCCCAAAGTGCTGAACCTTTAGCAACATCCATGGACTTAACTGGAGCATTCAAACATGAGTAGCTTGGAAGATCAGTTTGATTTTAAAGCACCATAAATAAGGACTAAGGTACATAACTTTCCTGTATCTAAGTTGGGATTCTCAAGTGGCTTTATGAAGCTAAGTATATGTATAGGAACTCTCTTTTATCATAAGCATATTTCCCTTACAGCATGTTTCCCATATGATCTCTAGAAACAGTTCTATTTTTAGGTGTGTTATTTAAAATGTTATACTGATGGCACATCTAAGCATTGCTAAAAACCTTTCAAAATGCTTTAATAAGAATGATTTTAAAGCATTGTTCTCGCTTAGTTGCAGCTAGAAATAACTGAAATAAAAAGCCATTAAGAAGCTAGTCACACTTCTTTAAAATTGATACTAAGCTATTCATAACACATTCTGAAAAAAATAACATTTTTTTATTTGTTCATTAGAGAATGTGCCTTAAGGAGAGTGGATTTTATTGCAGTAAACTAAAATAGTTATGCACGGAATAAATACATGCCAAAACAAGGAGGTGGAAGAAGAATCTTAAAGACTTATATACCATAGAGTGTGAACTGTTGTTCAAATAACATGACTGGCTTAGTTGTTGTCCACATGAAAATCTGAGTAGGAACCTGTACTTACAAATGTCTTGACTACGTGTGGGACTCTAAGAAAGAAATGGAAGTACTGGATTACAAGGAAATGAATATTTGACATGCATTTCATAGTCATCTTTTATAGTTGTCTTTCAATTCTTTCCTCACTGATGCTTGTTATCAGTGGTAATGCAGACATGACTGCTCAGTACTGGCACGCTAACTGAACACAAGGTGCATGTCTATTAAGACTGGATATACAAAACAAGACAAGAAGCAGGCTTTTCTGCATGTCTCGGTGTCATTGCGGTGGCAGTATGACACCATTGTGCACTGCGAGTGCTGTGAAGTTTTTAAAACTGAAATTCAGATCTATCAAGGTGCTTTACTGAATTCAGATGGCAGGTGCTGCTGCCCTAATAGCTCCTCCAATGGATAGTAATCTGTGTGTGTTCATGTGCGCTTCCGTTTCTCTTGTCTGGTTAGCTTCTTACATTGCCTTTCTCTCCAGCCTCAGGCTCAGCATTTCTTCCAGTTGTGGCTTTAGGAAAGTAGGTGATTGCTCAGCCCGACCCATACCTAGCATATACGTCTCTCCTCATCTTCTGACCTTATGAACATTTAGTAAGTGACTTACTGTTTACTTTTGCATGGACATAGGATTATAACACACAGGCTTTAGAAATGCCCCCAAATAATTTTATATCCTAGCCAGCACAGGAATGTAAAACTACGCTGACCAAATTAATTCTGTGCATTGTAGAAACCTACTAGCAGTGGGTAAGGATTTACTGTAGGAGCACTCCCTGTGACAAGTTTGGACACTGTAACGTTGGTGACAGATCCTGGAGGTGTTCTCAGAAAGTGAACAGCACAGTGCAGACCATCCACAGAGCAAAGAAGTTTTGATGTTAGCTCATCCTCCCAAGTGGCAAAACACACTACATGCAGTACTGTTTGCTCTGCATGAGAATCCTAATTACTACCCTATTCCTTGCCATGCAATGGGCTGACCAAATGTAAAGCCCCAGACTGTGCTGTTTTCTGCTTGTTTCCCCAGGCTCTGAACGACTCTTACATTTAGATCTCATTACAAGGCATGCACCAAAATCTAGTAAGTCCTTCAAAAGTCTATAATATGGAAAGTTGTATTTTATTTGAGGCAATTGCAAAGTAGTAGGGCTTTCCTTCATTTCCCTTCCCGGGCTCAGAGGTTACACTTTGCTTTGACAAAGCATTTACTGCAGTATTTGGTTTCCTTTCAAATGCAGCATCAGTTCAGACCCAGAGCAGGTAGTGACAGTCACTCATACCATGCTGCATCATGTGGGACACGGTGCAGCAACCGTCCTGCTGTTTCTCTGCTCTAATAAATGAGGAACCTGTGGGTAAATTACAGCTTGTGGTGCATGATCACGGACATTGTAAGTGGCTGCACCGCAGTTGTCTTAGCAACAGCCACATCCCACAAGCTAAAGAACAGCTTCTTAACTCACAAGCGGATAAAGAGACATTGATGCTTTGTCTCCACATGGAAAAATACATGCACATTGTATTAAGTGTTCTCCTCCCCATTAGAAATAATTTATAGGGAAAGCCTGTGATAAATATACATTTTCTCTTTTACATGGCTGGCTTGCATTCTTTCATGCACTATGGGACACTGTAACCAAGAGGACATGCGCACAGTAAACCTGCAAAAAGCAAAATGCCCTTATGTTATTCTGTCTGAACAGGGATATATTCTGTACGTATGAAAAAAATCTTGCCAGAAGCCTGATGAATTGCCACAGAGGGGGCTTCTCAGGATTGGCCTCATCCATAGACAGCTGATACAAAAAGACTCCCCTAACTGTTGCTGGCCTTGGATCAGAGCTGTGTGTATAAAATGAGCTTCTAGAATCCATTCCCTGAAATGAAATAATTGATATAGGCACCAAAACTTGAATTATTCAATTGCTTTTCTAATGCGTGTTTTTAAATATGTTGATTGTGTGAGGCTGGCAGTATGAATTGGGCTTGGGGGCCGTGTAACCGTGCCTGATACAGCTTTGTGATACAGCAATGTCTGTTTGCTGTGCTTTTATCCTGTGCTGAAAGGAGAGTGATTACTCTATCATGATTGGATAATTTTCAAAGATTTTACTGGGGATTATTAGTTTTACTGCTCTAATAAACATATAATTAAACAATGCCTCTGTATTATTGGATCCTAGTCTGCTTTGTACACAATGGATTTACAGCATGTCAGTAAATATTGAAACTGTGATGTGGTAATTAAGATTTACATAAACCTTCTCTGGGAGGAGGATGAGAGATTTTTTACTGTGAGACTCAGCTGAAGTGTTGCAGTGGTAGGAAAGCAGCTGAATGTGAGGAGGAAACACTGGCTAGTTCATACCTTTCTCCCCCAAGTTATCTAGTTTTGTTCAAGATTTTAGCCTTAATATAGCACAGTCTGCACTTTGAGGGAACAGAAGTCCTTCTCAAAGTCTAGGACAGTGCTCCCTGACATAAGCCAAGGTAAATGAACATCTAATCTGCAATCTACAAGATAACCTTGAAGGAGGAGAACATATTTTGGAGCTCTCTTCCTCTACTAGACCGTTACGGCTCTATTCAATTTGACATGCCCTGAATTGCCAAATGTGTTCCACCAAAGGACTTGAGCTGAGATGTTCAAACCTGACATTTGATTAAAGGCACAGTATACTTCATTAGAAGTGGTGAACCTTTTTCAGGAGGAAAAAGAAAGGATCCTAAAAGATATTAAATTATCAATCAAACAAATTGCAGTTTAGATACCATATTTCATGAATGTTTTGTGAATCTTGCTCATAAAAAATGCAGCTCTTGACAGAACTAATATGTTCAAGTTGGTTCATTTTAAGTACTAATCAGCCTGGCACAGTGCACACCCCCTCAATTTTCTTAGCTGGGGAAAACAACTAAGTGGTGTACTGACTACAGGCACGTTGCGGTTTCATTTCGTTTAGGTGATTATTTAACTTGATGTAACGTGATGTAAGCTTCTCCTGAGAAAGATTAGAAAAACGGGTCCCAGCAATATGAAATGATGAAGACAACCTTTGTCAGTGCATCATTTATCATAAGTTGTAATGATATTTCCCTTTGAGGCTACCTGGGGGGAATGGCTGAACTCTAATGTGCTTTGGAGTGAGTAGGATTCAAAGGTGCCGCATGGATTCCCATGGTGGACAACCCTAACAAGGTCGAAGGACATAGAATAAAGATGGGAGTAGGGCAGAAGGAAGCTGTTAGTTACATGTTTCCAGTCATAACACTGACAGCAAGCAGCTGCATGATATTTATACTCGCCAAAACAGAGTATCCTATGCAGTCTTTCCCTGCTGGTGTGACTGCATGCATGGTCCATACAGCTGTTTGTTTTAAAAACTTATTTTTATGTGGAGAAAAGACTTACACAAGCATACTGTGTGTCTATGTGTGTTTTCCTGCCTCTAATAACTGTTGAACCCACTAGCCAGTATCAAGTAAAAGGAGCAGAAGGGGTCTCAGCAATAATTACACTCTTACCAGCTTCATGGAAATGGACAACCGAGTAAAAAAGCCCTGTAAATGCCCGCACTAAGGGAAGGTGGCAGTGTGAGCTCTCATGCCAGACAGCATGCAAGAATTTGCAAGGCAGAAAGACTTAATAAATGCCCCAACTGTTAGAATAGCTTCAGCCCGAGCAGCTCAGTTCTTCAGTCAGCCATGACACAAATCTCTAGGAAACCAGGGTTTCATTAATCCTGGTGCTCACAAAACTGCTCTTTATACAACCGCTGTTATTTAAGGTCAGTCTGAATGGACTACTACTTGAGAGACTGTGATAGAAGCACCTATTGTGTATTCAAGGAAATAATATTGCTTTGATTAAAATATTATCTTTGGGGATTTTGTTTTATAAGAGATAAGCACTAGGGATCTTTGAATGTACCTTTGGAATCAAATGTTCCCAATATGCAAGGTCTTAACTATGTTGTCTCAATGATCCCTTAGTGCTGTTCATGTGAGTGAGATCATAACTATTTGTTAGGCTTCCAGAATCAAGAATCTAAAATTAGACTCTGAATTTATGGCTGCTAATTACTGCATACAGTTTAGTTATTTTCCTTTGGTTAATCGATGGGTATGCTCTTGTTTCTGAAGTATTACCTCTTGCTGATAGCCTGTTCATTATCAAACATGTGAAACAGAAATGAGTCTGGTGGGAGGAAAATGAGAGTTAGAGTAAATATTAAGGAAAATTAGACAGTACTTACAGTTATGTAATTTTTGATTTCTGAATTGTGCTGCAGTAACATCTACCCATCTAACTAGGCTTTTTCCTAAGTTAATTTGCATTCTCCCTCAAACATTAACATCAGCATTATAAGACAATTTAACTCTTATTTTTGTCAAATTAAGGTGCTTTAAAAATTATTTTATAGGTAGTGCTTTGCAATGTCCACCGAACAAATTATGTAATTATTGCATTATGCTAAAAATGTGAGTTTTATACTAATTATACTATAGATTCAGTCCCTGGAATTTTGCCATAGTTCATTCTATAATACTGCTCTCCTGGGAATTGAATCATTTGGCACCTGATTGCACTAATTACTGTTGAACTTTAGAACCTTTAATGCAGTGAAAATTCAAATATTTAACATGCACTGATATTCGCAGGATGAAAAGGTGGAATTTACACAGAAATATATCCAATTTATTTCTGTAATAATGCCAATAACTGAGAGTTAACTCTTATTAATATTTAGTACACTAGTAAATGTAAGGAGTTGACATTATAATGTTATGATTATGATCAATAATGCCTTGGCCCTAGGTGAGTTTTCCTGCTCTTGTTCGTTCTTTGTGTAACTTGATGTGGGAGGGAAGGAAGAAGCAATCAACTAATGAACCAGTTTATAAATACCCAATACACATGCTGACTTATATAAAGGACTGTGAAAGGGAGATTATTGTAATGTCTAAATATAGGCAACAGTTTCCATCCCTATCAATAGTATAGAGAATTCTTTTCTACTCCCTAATTCCTAACAAGAATGAAAAAAAAGCTTCTGACGCTTAATGGCATGCGAAACTATGAACTTCCTAATCAGTGTGGTATTTTCAACCATTGTATTTATGTAGGAAACATACTAGGTGTCTTTACACTGTCATTTTGTATTCAGCTGCCATCTCCCATTACACATTTACCTTTTGATGTATGACTGGGAAGTGTTATTTTGCTTTATGAGCCTCATTTAGGAGAGTATTCTGTTAGAGGCCAAAGCAGACACTTGCTATCAGGAAAAAAAACAGAGAGGAATCTGAGTTTCTCGATCCAGAAGCATAGAGAATGACGTTCCCAAGTATCTGATCTGTAACTGGTGGCTTAAGTAAACTTTTTCTGACCCATTTTAGTTATTCTTCACAACATGTTACTGAAATTGCTTTTTTACTCACCCTTCTAAGTGTCACTTAGTGGTCCAGGTCCCTTAATTCTTACTGAAAACAGTCTAAATACTTTTGTCTGTCATAAGCACATCTTTGAATATTAATTCTCTCTCTAGCACACACAAATGCCATCTTCCATGTATTTTGAGTTCTTTGTGAAGTTTCTAAGTATGTTACCAGGGATAATATCTATCTTGATCGATTTCTGGTTTAATCATCTGGATTAGCTATTTGCAGGAGGCTCAACTGCTATGGTTCTTTTCCAAACTTTACTTCTGTTTGTACTTGGCATTGTCCTTGTCTTATTAAATCACTGGAATGGTCCCAGATCTTATCTGTATATTGCATGAATAATTTCAGCGGGTCATCGTTTTCTGACAAAGCAGCCTGTGTAATTTGTGAAGATTTGCTTGTCACATAAAGCCAAACTTGTCTTTTCCCAGAATTGCTGGCATCAGCACTACCTCTGGGTAAAACCATGAAAACTTTATTTTTTTTCTCATAAAAAATCATTTGGTATTTATACTAGCATTGTTGCTTCAAAGACATCTACCACTTTGAAGCTAATTCAGGTGTTCAGCTAATTCAGCATGTGTAAGAGCTGATCCATTTTAATGATCCAAGTCTTTCAGATGACTGTTTCATTGAAAAATTTGCTGATCCCTAGAAATACAGAGGGAAGGCTCCTAAATCTGTGCACTGCTACTGTTCTGTGGTCTCTTTTACAATGGTTATGTGACTGCTGCTTGACCAGCCAAATGTGGACTGGATGTGCAGCGTCGCACACTGTCTGCTGTCACTGTGGCCTTGGTGGGGACAGTTAACCTTGCAGAACCTCAGTTCCCCACTACCAAATGAGGATAATGGCTCTTTTTTACCTCATGCAGGTAAAGGTGGCATCTTGGAGGTTGTGAGGAACTTGGTTATTGTGCTATGG
Source organism: Theristicus caerulescens (assembly GCA_020745775.1). NCBI lineage: Eukaryota > Metazoa > Chordata > Aves > Pelecaniformes > Threskiornithidae > Theristicus > Theristicus caerulescens. The sequence continues at coordinate 42,910,648 of CM036565.1, read as the reverse complement.
TGATGAGGACCAGATAGGAAGAGAACTTTTTCAGCAGGAATTAGAGAAAAATATTCTCTTGTACCAATATGTGGGAAGATGTCCTGAACGTATCCCAGTTACTGATGCCTTCCGTCTCCCTGAAGAAGCAATGGTGGCAATTAAAATTAAAACTAGGCACAGGGTGCCATCAGTCAGTCCTTAGCTTGAAACTCATGAACCTGAGAGAAAACCTACTATAGCACCTGTGCAGGAGAGGAATAGGCCTGGAGAGCATTTATGGTTCTGAGGACAGCTAAATAAGACCTTATAGCGAAGAAAAGTCCTTTACCTGGGCATGTACTGAGTAAGTATTTATTTATTGCAACATTCCAAATACATATAAGTAATTGCTAATGCAGCATAGATGCTGCTGACATAGTGCTGCTTCTGGAATAAATCTTCAAGAGAAAAGTCAACAGAAAACTGATGAGATTTAATGAGTGAGCTGTGCCAGACGCATACTGTAAAACTGTTTGCCTACTGTGCATATATAGCTTTATCCTAATCACTTCTTCACCAAAAATATTCATAAATATGCTCTTCCCACGTTACAAATAATAGTATGCATTCACATAAAGACTAAGGAAATCAGGCATGAAAAGTCCTTCAGCTGCCAAGGACAGGTTTGTTCTTTTTTTAAAGCAATTCCTTAAGAAATATTTGTGCTGCTTCACAAGAAAAGAAGAATTAGTTGAGCAGCTAATGAAACAGGTATCCTGCACCCGCCTCTGCATTTGTGAGTGCTTCAGGTGAGCCAGGTGCTGTGGCCCGAAGGGAACCATGAGGCACTTGCACTCTCACCAGTGGCATCACTGCTACCCTTCTTACTGTTGCTTAATCCGGAATTTTTGCAGGACTTCTGTTTTTAGCACTAATGATAAGGAGAAAAATGCTAAATCTCTAAGGTTCAAATTGCATTTAAGCATGCTAACTACATATTACTGACTTTCTGCTGTCTCCTGACAAACCGGAGGGTCTGCCTATAGTTACTCATGTACTTGATGCTCTGTCACTTTGTTCTTCTTTGACTTCCCCAAGCTAGGCTAATTGGACGGCTCTGAAGAATGCAGGGAGTATTTTGGCTTTTGAAAATGTTCTCCTTTTCAGGCTGTTTTCCAACCTTTTCTCCCCTGCTTAATGACCCATTCAAAAAAATTTCCAATGAAATTCTTAGACTAGATTTACATAAGATCATTAGAGTATTCCAACTCCTTTACTTTAAAATATTCATGGTAGTCTCACATTGCTGGCGTCACAGAACCAATTCCAGGCAAAACTCCCATCAGCTTCACTGAATAAGGACGGCAGGGTAGGGCTCTAATTGTCAAAAGCTCAAAAGCTTCAGCTTTGGTAGCCGTACTCCACATCAAGTGCCAATTCAGATAGTGCTTCATTGCGCATTCTGCTCACTCTGTGCAGTTGGGAAGAGGCAGGTTAAATGCTTTTTATTGTCCCCAGTCTTTGAAAACAAATTGCAAGAACTTGCTGACTTAAATCTCAGACTATGAAGGCTTTTCTATATATCATCTGTGTATAAAACTTCACTGGATTTGCAGCTTGAAAAGTAAAGCAGTCTGTGCATCATTATATTAAAAATTCTGTGCAGATTTGTAGCTTACTGGTCTATTATAATACTTGCTTGGGACAATTTTAGAATGGCAAGAGATGCTGTTCTGTGAAAGGGTGGCTTGATTTGTCCACAAAAATGGTAGGAAATCTTTATATACGAGGTGCCTCTTAGCTTAAGCAGGGTAGGGCTTTTCAGCATCAGTACAGTATAAACAGTTTCTTAGAGAAGCAGTTGTGGGGACATCATCTCAGTCCACAGACCAGCCAGGAGGCGAGCACGCTCGAGGCCTGGGGTTGGAAGGCTCACTCAAGGGTCACAGCAGCAGAGCAGAAGAAGAATTTGAATTCTCTGCTTTTGCCAATAACCTTTGTGTTGGGCTACTGCACTCTACATAGACTGTGACTGCAGCAGCCGCCTGTAGTAGTGAACATGCTGTGGGCAGCCCTGTGGTATAGCACTAATAACACTGGCCCTCGTTCTTGAAGCGTGTGCCAGCTCAACAGCGTGCGGGGACTCCAATTCCCTCTTTCCTCTTCAACCACTTCCAATGTTTGTGCCCAGTGAGTCCAGATCCAGAAATGTTTTCCTCAGTATTGTACAGTCCTTCCTATTCTGCTATTCCTGGCTTAATGAACAACCCAAGATGCAAAGAAAAGTCTCTGGAGAACAGTATGATGTAAAATGTCCCGCCACCTTAAAAATTTATTACTGAAGCAACTCTGCTTGGATATATTTTTTAAAATGGAAATGAAAAATTTAAGACTGCTTAAAATATATGACTGTAACTTTAAATTAATCAGGTTTTTGTGTACATTGCTTGGCAAATAACATATGTTAACAAAACTCACCTACCCTTTCTTTTTTTTACCACAGAAGCAACTTGAAAAGGCTTTTAATAACATTTCCATAGCACTGACGCATGCCCTTTGTTCTGTCTCCAAACCCAAGCATTTCAAAGCAAACAGACAGCGTTAGCCATACCAAGGGCAGATGAAAGAGATCTGTCTCGGCAATTACCTGAGACAGAGGGAAGGGTGCTCAGTGAGGGCAAATACACCCAGCCCTGCTGACTGTGCCCCCGCTGTCTCCTGGGGTGACTGCAGCCACTCTGCAGGTAATGCAGAAGCTGGTGGCAACTGGGAGGAGGAGGGGAGAGTGGGTAGATGCTGGAGTGGGGAGGTGTGGGCAGCGGCCAGAATGGTCTCCGTGAGCTGTATGCATGAATGAGCAACCGGCTGCAGAATAGGCAGATTTGGAAATGAGTGCAGCTTTATTTGTGTATAGTATTTGTGGCTTTTTCTAGGGAAGTGTACTGTATACTTTCCCCTCAATAGTTGATAAAACATAGTTTAATGTCTGTGATAATGAATGATACCTTGATAAGAGACTGGTCAGTCAGAAGCTCAGCTTCTCAAGTTTGCTCCTATCTGTTTTTTAACGGTGTCAATATTCAGGCCTAACTTGCCTTCCAAAGCCCATTGAGTGCAGGCTCCTACTCTCAAACTCCTCTACTACAACAGTTTCCCTTTTGTGGAAAGAATTAAATACCTGTTGAGTCAGAAAGCCTGTGGCTGACAGAGATGTGCAAAATTCAGACTGAACCTCCTGTTGTGTTTAATCTGGTGCAAGGACAAGATCTCAGGTTGTCTGTATCCAGAGTGAATGCCATACCTGTCAAGCCATAGAGTCTTCTCATCCCTCTTTTCTCCTAAAGTTGTCATTTGGGGTGGAACAAAAAAAGTTTTTTCCGTGTTTGTCTGTCAGAAGTGAAAGCAGCAGCAGCTTACCTACTCTAGTTCTAACTCCTGTGGTCACAGAGATTTAAAAAAAAAACTTGGCTAAAACCTTAAAACTGATTTAACGTATAAAACCTTATAATTGATTTATCTTCACTGAAAACAATGAGGAGGCCTAGCTTTACCTCTTCATTTGCTTCATAAGTCATTACAGATTTACACATGTTAACATTTACCATGCTTGTGTTTCTGTGCAGAGCTGGTAAGCTCTGGAGTATGTGAAGGTGACCATCAGTGCGAACACCAGCAGGAGCTGGCACTGCAGGGAGCCTCGGGGAAGGACCTGAGCGATGGGAGCTCTGGTGCGACGGGCAGCAGGGGGTGGTGCAGGTGTGGAGTACACAGTCCAGTTTTGTTCCTGTCCCTGGAAATCTTGAGTGTAATCCTATCTGTGGCTCCTCGTGGTTTTTCTGTGTGAGTGAAGAGCAGCAGGATGAAAATACAGTTTTATACTTTCGATAAATTGGTCTAACTGTTTCTCCTCTCTTTGGATTAATCAGTGAGATTGCAATGAATTCAGCTTCTCTCAAAAAGAGCCTCATACTGAGAGGTATCTGTTCCGTTTTATCCTAGCAACTCAAAGACTGGGGTATTTTCATACAACCTTAAACTTCATTTTCTATCTGCCTGGTATTTGGACTCATTCTCATCATAAAGGTTTTAAGGACATCATTCAAGAACCTCCACATTTTACACGTGGCAACAGTTTTTGGAAACCAGGTAGAACATGTAGGATAGGAAACTGCTCGAATTATGGGTACCACCAAAGATTAAAAAAGCTAAATTTTATGGGTTTGCCTGTATTTGACAGTGATCATGTTTCTGCTCGTATAGTTAATTAAAGGTAACAATTAGGGCCTTAGGAACTAGTTCTGGTAATTTATGAAGTGCTCTTATTTAGCTGCATATTTTTGATAGTATCTGATGAATGAGGCTATTGGATCAGTTGAGTGCAAGAGTCGCTATAAATGACAATGTAGAAGAGGTATTTCTGATGCTATCTGCACATATTCTGGTATTTAGATGAAAGCAAAAATGAACTTATCTATAGATCACAAGGTAGGAAATGATTAAGTGTCAATCATTTGACTTCGTTAATGCTGGGACACCCAATCTTCTGCTACTGTTCACACAAGGTCTGACATATGATTGATTTATTTAGCATTTTGATATTAGCAAATATGTATGTCTAAAAGAAGCTGTCCAAAACAGAACACAAAGGTTTGTATAGATGACATAGGACAGGCAAATGTTCTTGGTTAGCAGAGCATGCCTGACTGACATCGCATATCTGAAATGAAACCATATGGCATGATTGGGTTTTTTTGTTATAAATAAATAAATAAAACCCTTTTAGAACAAATATTTTCTAGTATCAAGCCAGAAGGAACATTTCCTTGTAAAGCTGGTTAACTTGTACAATGTGCCCTGAACTCTGAAAAACACACAACCAATTCTTTGTATCAAACTGTGTTTGACAAGTGGAACAGTAATATTTGGCATTATTTGGTAATTTACAAATTTTAACATTAGAAGTTACAACTATTTATGGAACGTAAACAGTGGGCTATTAGAAGACAAACATCCATCTGGGAGCATAATGGAAAAAACAAAGTGATGCATTTAAAATATTATTTAATATGAATTAATTCCAAGCCAAGTGTGACAAACAATTGCCAACATCTCATCCTCTCTTGTACCACTGACTTGTAAACTATAATCACATCTGTTGTATTAGTACTTGTAATAACTATGCTTGTGATAAACGATCACATCAAATTTTAATAGCTTTCCTAATGTTCACAAGAATGATTGCATAATGAGGTTACCTTCTCTTAAATTTATTGTGTGAAAAATGTTGCGTGCAGTGTACCACAGCAACAACTTTGCAGCAACAATAGAATAGTGAAGCAGCGAGCAGGAGAAACAAAGCTTCCCAGAAAAATCTCCTTTGTGAAGGAGGTACGGACTGTGAGCGTGATGTATTCTAGCGTGCTTCAGAGGCAGTAGCTTATTTATAACTTTTTACTACAACTCAGTTTACATAGTTATATGTCAAAAGGAAAGTAAAAGACAATGGCAAAACCAAATTGGGAGAATAACAATAGAAGTAATGACTCCTGATTTTCTGTATACTCAAATCACTGCTTCTTACACTGTCAGAAACTTTTTTGCACTATATATACTGTCTATACAATTAATGCCTCAATTTTTTAAATTAAATCGTACCTAAAATATATCACAGGACTAAGATATCTGCAAGAAGTTATTTGAATTTAGTAAGTTCTTTCACATATCTTTAACAAAAGTAGTAAGAGATTCTTTCTTGCAAAGCGAGGTTCTACCTGCACTGAGCACAGAGGTAGGGATCACACAGGACACATCACAGTGTACTGATGGCTTAAGAGAATGTTGCTGTCTCACCTTCTTGTGCATTTTACTTCCGAATAATACAGGATTCACCTATTCTGTATGTCATTTGATTTTTTGTAATGTACAAAATTTACATCCACATTCTCTAAGTCTTCCAAATGTAACCTTTGTGGGCAATTTTAACCCTTGTCAGAGACTCTCTGATAATCTGTAAAAAGGCCCATTAGGAGTTGTCTTATAGCCAGGCTGGTGGCTAGGATGAGAACTTACCTAGCACATTTCCCTCCCTCGCAGCACACACTGCCTCAGAGGATCTTGTATTACCATTACTGCAGAGAAAATGAACAAGGATAGCTGTGTGTACTCAGTGGATCAGATTCTGATCTCTGTTACAACAGTTTGTAATCTAGTTATTTATACTGGTCTAAAAGAGATCACAATCTGGTGGCTTGATCTATGCTATGCAGTATTAGGAGAAGCTGAATTACCCAGTAATTTGGTCCTGCTATCTTTGTTGCAGAGAATCTGTACAAATGGTGTGTTTATGGTCTAGCAATTCAGTCGTGTGTTATTTAGAGGCTGCAGTAATACTATAAGAAAGTATAAGAGCAAAGATCAATAGCTGATGCTTGAACCCTGAGATGTACCCGCTAGTACATCTGGATGAATCCTGGAAATACTTGCTGCTTTATGGTTTTACATGCAGAAAAGCCAGTCAAACTAGCACTTGGGTAGAAAAAGAAATGCTCAGGTAGAAAGAAAAGGAGATCACCCTAGGTTTCCTGAGCTTCTGAAGCATACTGTGAAATACTGGGGAAAAGTCAATGTTATATCTTTCTGTTGTAGCTCAAATATAATATCTAAATACAGCATAAACGATAAGATTACATTTGTGATACAGAGTCTTCAAACATATACTTAGTTCAAGACATTAAAATGGTGTGAAAACTGTTAAGGCAAGACTAATGTAGAGGCTACACTGAAGCCAGGAGACATCCTGCAATGAACAAAGGACCACACAGCGGGAAATTCATGGTAGCAAATACCAGTGCATGCCCATTAGCTGCTTGTGGATAGGACCAGGCGTGCCATTTCCATGGCAGTGAGTCTACCATTCATCCATTGTCCAGAGACACTGCAACACGCTGCACAAAATCTATGCCCTGGCAATTGAGCAAATTAAGCAGGCGTATAATTTATCAACCTGCTGATTAAATCCATTCAGCTCTATTACGTTAAGGGACAAAAGACCCCTCTTTCTTCAAAGTTTGATTTGCGAATGTGTGTGTGCACATGCAAATTGCAGACACACATGGCTTTCACGCTCATGTATGTAATATGTTATAGTAAATTGCATAGCCTGCTGGCAAGTATGTTTATCATCAATTTCCCTGAGGCCCCACTCATCTCTTAAGGACTTATTTTGACTTTCCAAACCACTGAACTGCTCTGACTAGCCAACCTTATGTAAATTAACCTGACAGATGTGAAAATTTCCTCCTTTTTGAAGCCTCAAACCCAACTCAGTTCTGTAGCAGCAACTTCTTTATACATTTTGAATGCTATGAAAAACCACTGATACCTTAGAATAGGGCAGGCTGGCAAACCTGATGTCCTCGGGGCGATCCCTTTGGCATTCCCATACTGAGTCTAGTAAAAGACCGGCTTTGGCCAGGCTTGGTCTTTCATCTCAGTTCCAGACTGGCACGTGGAGGGCCAGGACGGGAGTATTCTCTGTAGCCCAATGCATCAGCAAGCAGCCTGGGCTGCCAGTTTTGGGGCACAATAGAGTAATTTGCAAGTGCTGGTCATGCTGCTCTTGCTGCTGGGGGGAGCGCAGAGATATCCCAAGGCTGAGATTGCTTTTCTGGTGGGGAGGTCAGATGGAAAGGGACCAGATGCACTGGGGGGGAATACTGCAGGCTTAAGAAAAGAGGCCATTGCCATGGGAGATCTAGGAAGGAGAGGAAGGCACATGGAAATTATCTGAAGGGGGGGAGCAATGGCCTGATATCAATAGGTTGAAATCTTCAGTGGCTTACACGCTCATTTGATATGTCTGTCCCTGTGGCAGGGCTTGCCATGGAGGAGAGCAGCATTCTGTTGCTACCAGCCAAGGAAGCTTTTCTTTTTTTTTAATCCCAGAATTAAACTCTGTTGCATTACCTATCAACTGGCTTCTTATTTAAATTTCATGTGCTGCCTGTAGACTAACTTGTTGAAGTCACCAGGAGAGTGACCATGCCCGTGGTGAGCCCAGCACTCCAACCTCTCGCTAAGGGAGGGAGCTTTGGCACTGCTTGAGCCTCCCTCGCCAGGCTGGCCAGTGGGCAGCGCCTGTGTTGTGCTGCCAGCTTTCCCTGCACCGTCTGGGCTGGGGAATCTACAGGTGAGCTAATTATTTTGGTGACAGTTGGGAGTGCTGGCACTGCGCCACGTGGCACCAGTTCTGTTTTCTTTGGGAAGGGATGTGAAATGATTGATCAGCACTGAAAGCATTTGTGTACACTTCAGGATTGCTCGTTACTTTGTTCCCTATCTCACGTTTGTGGGAGCACACTCCTGTTAATTGAGCTACCTCATGCTTGTTTATACATGAACCCAGAGTGCCTAAACAAAATAGTTAATACTTCTGCTTTGGCATCCTCCACAGATGGACTGAGGGAGGTTTGTGATGCGCAAGCATTAGGACTAAAATCAAGAAGAGAAAACATGCTGTCAGCAGTATCATCAGTCACTTGATAAAGATTTTATATAATTGACTATCCTCTTAGTTGTCTGATCTGAGTTTTTCAGTGTCCTAAGCTTGGACTGACCCTCAGGTCTTTGACTTAGAAATGCAAGGAAATTGTCTTTGGTGGGAGCAAAGGGTCATATGTGAGTACCTTTCAGCTAGGTCCAGGAGAACAAAAGGCAAATCTCTAACAGCAGCACTGAGCCTTTAGTAGCAACAATGCCTCTTGTTCAGCAGAATATACACCTGATTTCAGCTGAAACCAAAAAAGGAAATGTTCGCTTGCCAAAATTGCCTCTTCCCCTCCTCCCAACTTATTTTTTTAAAACTGCTGGATCATTTATTTTGAAATTAAAAAAAAAAAAAAATCAGCCCAACTAGATATTCCCAGCATGGAAAAGTAATTTAAAGAATGGGTTCTAAGTTTAGCAGCTAAAGTACAAGATCTTACAAGGCAGTGCTCGGTAACTGCAGTGACATGGTTCTCATCTTCACTTATTCCTCAGTTTCAGAGAAGACCAGGTGCCAAAAATTCTCTTAATGCAAAATAAGCTGGTTATCATGAATAACCTAGTTCAAGATGGAGAAGTTGTGGACCTAGTCGCTTTATCTACCCATACGTTTCAAGAAAAATTTGTCTCTGTATAATCAGAAAATAGTTTAAAAAAAAAAATTAAACGAAAGAAAAGATGGCTTGTGCTAGCAGTATAAAACTGGGATTATGGGATTCTTGATACTATTTTTGCTTTCCCACAGATTTTCTGTATAAAATGACCAAACGACTGTTTCATTGGTAACATGGGGATGCTCACAGCATGTTTGGAGGCTTAATTCATATTTGCAAAGCACTTCGAGACTCTCGGATTGAAAGTGCTGTTAGCACATAGTACTGATATTAATTATTAAATCGTAATTGGGCTCTGTGGATGCTCACAGCTGGTACCTGCAAACCCAGGGATTTTGGATGGCTAGCCCCTCAAATAAAGTTTGCTTGACAGCACAGGAAGTTTTAAAGTTGATTATTTGGCAAGGGTGGACTTCAGAGATATGTTCATGGGCTGAGAACAGATTTTGGCTCAGTGGATTTAGAGTAAAATTTCAAAAAGCTTCTAGAGATTTGGGATATCACTATGTAACTGGGGTAGATACACGTGAAATCCCTCAGTATACTCCAAAACCATACTGATGGGAGAGACATTTTTCTTTGTGTTAGTGTGCAGTACTGCCCTGAGCTGATCTGTTCTAACGGGTATGCCTGTAACCATCACGTAGGTAAATCTGTAAGGTCTGTGTTCCTTTGAAGACAAATGAACTTAAATACATAATGCATTTTTTTCAAAGACTTCTTTTTAAAATTTTTTTTTAATGGATAAGTGTTAAAGGTTTTCTACTCTCAAAAATGTGGGGAAATCTGAACGTTGGATTGCGCTTCTTGTATCAGGTATTGTTGTATTGGTGTTAGATAAGGAGGAAAACTATGCAATGGAGATATTTTAAAAGGAAGGTTTCATTTGGATGTATAAAACTGTTTCAGTGTTTCAATATGGCTCATAAGTTTTAATGCAATTGCTAAAAAAAAAGTCAGTCTTTTACAACTTTAATTTTTGTTTCTAGCTACATATTGCATTAAACAAGAGAGTAATTGATGAGTTCCAGTGGGTACCCTTTGCCTTAGGTTCTTCCTGTGCAAGCTGGAGAGCTTTCACATATCCTGCAGAAGCTTAATTCATTTATATTGGGAGGGTGTTTTCAGCTCTTTGGATAGAAGGGCAAACATTCATATTTCAAGCTCATATGAAGGAAGAACACTTTTAAAAATCTTTTTGCTCTGTAATTTGTGATCTGTTGAAAAACACTTTTCTCCTAAGCAGTCGGACAGAAGCTAATGCATCTGTGCTATCGCAGCCCATCAGTGGGAGCTAAGGTTGATCAGTAGCTCATATGGGGAGAACCAACATTTTGCATCTGTAGCACAGTAAGGATACTGAATAAATACTTTGTAGAGAGATATGAAATGTTAATGGTTGCTGCTCAAAGTCTGCAGTAGCTTGTATTGCTAGGAATATTTTACAGTTCAATTTGGTGGAAGTAGTACTAATGGACAGAAATTTAAAGATAATTGTGCAAGGAGCTATTATGCAGATTTCTCCTTTTTTTTTTTTTTTTTTCCTTTTTGAAACTGCCCCCTGAGCAACTTCCTGACACCAGAGCCTTCTGACATCTCTAAATGTTGCTGACTGAGAAAACAAACAACACTGTCACATTTGGAAAGTCAAAGCAGAAAAGTGTCTCATTTGTAGAGCGATTCATTTCGATTTTCATCTTGCTACTGTCACTGAGGATACATGAACAACAGCAGTTGGTATTATCAGGAGACCTAAGCAGACCTGTTTCCTTGGCTGACTTGACAGCTGTTCCGTGAAAGAGATTCATGCTCACAAAATCAAAAAAGTATGAAGACCAGATTTTCTTTTTAACCCTTTCTTGGCTCACTGTACCTGGGCTATGCTTTAATAAAGAATTAAAGGGAAGGATCGGGTTGCTGTGGAAAGCAGCAGAGGGATTTAGTTTAGCAAACTACCCTGTGTAGCACTCCTTAAAGCAGCATCTCTGACCTTGTTTGGATCAGCACAGCTATCTGGGGAAATTAAAGGCAGGGGCCTAATTCCACTGTTACCGCAAGCAGCACATGGCAGGGAAGAGGTTTACATTATTGTCCTGAATGCTCCATTTCTCAGGCAACCTGGATCCTTTTGTCAGGCAGCTTCTTTTTCCTTTATATCAGCAAATATGCAAATATATAAACATTTTAGAAACTGTATTTCCTTTTAGTTTTCTGCTTGCTAGTTTTGAAAGAAACATATTATTTTAGCAGATACTATTGCCAGGCAGTTGTGTTTTCTGAACTCTAAGGCTCTCCTATTATAGTGTTTTTAACTTGGCTGTTTTGAGATTTAGTTCCTAATACAGCATCTGTCTGCATGTTGACCCCTTGATACCAATGTGATTTATGCAGTAGAAGAGTTTGTCTTACAGTTATTTAGATGAGAGGAACTTTAATATCCATTTAATACACGTGGTACGGATCACACTGCAGTAACATGCACTGGTGACACCCTTTCATTTAGCTCCTGCTGCAAAACTCTGCAAGTTTATCCTACGTTACCATGAGGTGTTGTTGCTGTGAATTGTTATAGTCAATGGGAAATAAAAGACTGTGGAAATGAATCTCCATGAGAAAGTCAAACTTGATCTATAAAACTGTGCTCCATCACAAATATATATGCCTTGCCAATTACACTAGAAGGATGCCAGATTTCAGTGAGTGTTTAGTTAGGGCTTTGGAGTTTGGTTCAGACTGCACCGAAGACAAAATGTAAGATAATTGCAATGTGTGAATGAAACTTGGGCAGTTTCTTCCAGTCAGCCCAGCCAGTGTTCCTGGGTCTCTCTGTTTCCAAGTCTTTTGCAAGGTGCTGTCCCGCTGCTCAGAGGCTGTGGGGCCCTCGTTGTGGTCAGGCACGGGTGTGGTGAGGTGACTGTTTTGGTCGACAGTCATTTCACCATGGTTATGATTAGTCATTTTAAACGAATCACCCATTTATCTGGGACGGGTGTCTTGGATTGCCTCTATATAAATCTAATTTAATTATTTCATTAATTATAAATACTCTCTTAAGGCTGTGATATTGAAGTTTAGAAAAGCTCTTCGGAGATCATGCTCAGATTTTCTTGGCTCTTTTGGATTTTCCTGCGCTGGGACATGTGTGAACTTGCATTTGCCTTTGCAGTTGGATATGAAAACAAGCCTTAGTGTGCTCTTTCTACCAACATGAATGTGAGCACAGGCTTTGCAGTGCAGCGATGAGATCCATCTGTCTAGCATAGAAAAGCACAGAATCACTTAGTCATTGAGTATTACCACTAAAAGCCATGGACAGGACTGCCCTTGTTAGCGAGTGCTGTTTCCAATAGTATGTGTTCATAGAACAAGTCTATTAAATATGTATTAAACTCTTTTCTGGACAATATATGGCACGTGCATATGCTTGTAGGGAGGCGCAGATGACACTCATTTAAAATAATGCTCATCGGTCATGAATTCATTGCTCGTGAGCTGCTGAAGCCATGGTAAATACTGCCCCTTTTTCACAGGACATTTACTGTGTCTTGTATAGCTGCTCCCAAAAACATACTCAAACAGAAGAGCTCAAACTGATTGAGTTACTCTAGGTGTTTAATACAGTACTCAGCTTTGTCATACTTCCACTGCTGTCAGAAGAAAAGAGAGGAAAAAAATGACAAAGAGCTCTTCTTTCAGATAGGGCTCTGACACTTTCTTACCCATTCACAACAATGGAACCTGATTTTCGTAATTAGCTGAAGGCTGCAGCTGGGAGTGTTTCTACTGTAGATGAGTATAAGCAAGAGTCCTCATCTTTTATCGTTCATTACCAAGCAAGCATGCCGTACAAGTAGTTGCTTCTCATTATAAGCCTTATCCTGAAAATTGTTGCTGAGCACCTGAAACCTTTTGTTTATTAGGTTGTTTAGGACATGCAGCGACTTTCAACAGTGAATGGATGTGTTCGGATGTAGTGTCGTATTACCGTATTATCTGCTGTATAAGACCTAACAATGAGGTTGAGATATGAGGGATGCAGAAAGGGAGGGAAACAAAACTGCTGATTGCTTTTAGAAATCTATCTTTTCAAAGCAAGCCTCAGCTTATTTTTCCAGAGCTGCTGCTACTTACAGAAGTCATTCACCCAACTTTTTTTTACGCGTGTAAGCAAAATTAATTACTTCAGGGTTAGCATGCGTGGAGGTGCTTTGCTAGATTCAGACCTGCAGTCAGCCATTATCAACTTCAATTACCAAATGCTATGCTTTTTTATCTAGGTTTAAGCACTCATCCCAAGTTTTTCAGCCCAAAGACTCCTGGGACAGTTTATATATTGATACCCTCGCTGACCAAGTACCCCTAACAAGTTTTACATAGCCTGGGAATTGCAGCAGAGGGAAGGAATAGTCTGGCTGTACTTGTACCGCAGCACATTCTTCATTTTCTGGGGAATGCTATCTTTTTTGTCATTTAAGTGCAGGCAAGACTATTGGCTCTAAGTTCTTCTGTGTAAAGAGCCCGTACACGCATACACCCTGCCCAGATGTGCACAGTAACTGGCACAGTCCTTGCTTTACACACTGGGTAGAAGGAGGACTTGATTGTCTTACTGAGACTGCACTATTTGGTAGCAGTGGAGTCTAGATGTTTTAAAGAAGGCTGTCTCTTCCAACTCCTTTTTCATGAATAAATTATGAGTTAATTAATTATGTGATTTTATCCCATTTCCTCTTAAAAGCAGTCCTGCTGAGATTTTAACATGTGGTTACAGTGAAGTCTAGGTGTTTTAAACAAAGCCACCCCTTCCAACTCCTTACTTCTTCATTAATGAATTATGAACCAATTAATTACATTTTCCAAATCCTCCCTGAAAACTACTGTGCTAACTCAATTGTATAAATACTATGTCATATGCTTCTTATATTCTGAATAGATAGTTTGATACTGAGCTTCTGAATTTTTATAATTATTATAGAATTATAGAATGATTATAGAATTATTATTAGGAAATAGGGCAGATCTGGGGCTCTTGAGAATATGATTTGCTCAGGAAGAGCTTTCATATTATTTGATTTGCATAGTATGAATTAAGATTTTAAATTCCTTTTATACCTGTTTTGTAGTATTTGTTTTATCACATAATGACTGCAGACATAAGACATTCATCTATTTTTTTCTGCTAAAATATATTAATTTTAAAACTTTAGGCATCATATACTGCGTGAGATGGTGAACATGAGTATGTATCTATAAGTAGGGACTGAAGAAAGAAAAATAAAAAAAAACCCTGAAATTGGCTGGAAACAAATTGCAAAAGCTGAATAAGCAATACTTCATTAGCATTTCTGGAAAATATTTACCTAACCTCTACTATATATAACAATCTCTATAACACATAACACCCGTAGGATCCACCACTTTGGTTTTCCTACAGTGAAATAAAGCTGTTTTGTGAAATACATGAATTAGAAACTATTTGTTTTCTGAATCTTTTTTCTTGTCCCTTGTTCTTTAGTACTCTTTAAACACAATGAGTTGAAATATGTGCTGTAGTCTCTGGTTTAGTGGTGGTGCAAATCTGCTTGGTATGAAGCAGAGGGTAACCAGTGCAGACATTCCTCGTTCTGCTACTCTAGCGGCCAGTTGTCAGTGGGGAGGGCTATCAGCTGGCCCTGACCTCTGCCTAAGGATGAAAATCCCAGCCATATTGCTTTTGACTCGTTTCTCAGGATCAGATGCTTTGACTGCAGAGGCTGTAGGAGTAGGGATGAAATGGTGGAAGGGAAGGTAAGGTGTGGAGGTGACATAGTGTCCCCGCAGCCCTGCTTGCGGGCAGGGACGTACAGTCTGGATGCTTCAGTGCAGGGAACAAGCAAGGAGCGGGTGTTCTGCACAAGTGCTGTTGTCAAACAGGAGGGCGTTGCTCCGGCTTGGTATTTGAAATTTCTGGAAAGTTCCCTCTTCTCAGTGATAGCAACTGTAGAACAGTAGGACTGGGCAGAAATTATATGTTAGCAAAATCATGAAACAGCTCTCCACCATTCTTTTGTTTCCATTTTGAAGGTGAATATGAGAATTTGCCTTCTGTATTCTCAGAAAGTTGGAATCTTCTCTTTTTTTTTTTTTTTTTTTTTTTTTTTTTCCAGAGAACGGCATTAGTGTAATGCAGTTAGCTGGGGAGGGCAAGCTAGGTAAATGAATCAAGCCATAATTTCAGAAGGGTTGGTTCCTGAAGGTGAAGCCTGGGAGGTTGAGAGCCTGCAATGCACCTCCAGTGACATTGTTATTTCCCTTGTTTTCTGAGAGAATGCCTAGTAAATTCAAGAGCTGTAACATTAATGCTTGCTGATGGTTTCAACTACTCATATTCTCACTCTCTGTATTGAACAGGAAGGGGGGAAATAATAAAACTAATTTATCCCTTAATACCTACATGCACTGTGCTAAATTAGCCAAAACGCAAAAGTTCTGCTCTCAAAGGGTGGAAAAATTAGATAGTTAATATGTTGGCAGGGGAGTATATGCAGCTAACACATTATAGATCTTGTTGAGCCTTTTACTATGTTACGAAAAAGCAGCAAAGGTTTCAGTTGGGGACCACTGATCTTTCAAGCATATAAAATTTGACATAAATCCATTTCCAAACTGATATTCTAATACTTCAGTTCCTATAGAAAGCCGGTGCATTTTCAAAAAGTAGGACAAAGCAACGGAATATGTTACCCACTTGGTTATTAAATGTGATTCTTGCCTGTAAATCCAGAATATTGATATTTAATTATGTTTGATCATTATAAATTTCCGTGTCCTTAAACTAATGCTAAAAATAGAAATGTATACTGAAAAGCTGAGAATATGCTCTAGTAACTAAAAAAAAAAATCACAAAATACTCTGTGCTTTATTATAGTCTCAGTTCTAGGTGTTTATCAGCTGAAATGCAAGTTACTGTTAAAACTTGTAGGACAACAGGGTAATAAATAGAGAGCAGGTGGGAAAAGACATCCTGCGTCTGATGATTACATGTGTTACAGTAGCAGTTCAGAGATTACTTTAATAATGGACAAGGCTGCAGCCTGCTGAGCAGATGTATGACAATACGTCCTTGACCATGCACAGAACATGCCTAAGCATCTTGCTGCAGTTTTGAGCTTCACGCAAGGACAGCTGGCTGCTAAAAATAACTTAAGAGATAACAAACTAAAATATTAATATGTTGTGGGATGCAATGATTCTGTGCACACTGAACAGCACTGCCATGCAAATGATAAATTTCCAGAAGCAGAAGAGAGAATTAATTCTCATATTGCCACATTGAAATGGCTTAAATATGCACCAAAGCTATTTTCGGTGACCAGACAATTGCATCCTGTATGGCTTTCTGAATGTGAACTGACAGCCTGCTACAGGAAAGTGCAATGCAATCATTTTTGGGCTCGAGCCAGGCATATCAATCGAATCATGGCTCCTCCATAGCAGCTCAGTGAAAGAAATGCAGAACGAGCATGTCATTTTATATTGAACAGAAGGCTAAGAGTTTAATGACTGTTCGGGGACCTCAGGCAAGACTTCCATCAACATAGTTAGCCACTGTTGTTTTCAAAGGAGCCGTGAAGTAAACACTAAAGCTGTAAGAATTTACTGTGTCCCCTTTGGCCCATGTGAAGGCTGGCAGCATGCCTACATGTGCTGTTTGTTAAATATAGCGGAAAGCCTTTCTTTTATACCGCTTGTGACATTTATGAAAATTAGGGTCCCTAGTTAAATTAATTTTAGGTTTTTAGAAGGTCTCCTAATGCTACTGATAGACCTTCTACATAACTGGTACTTACATCTATCCAAAGTTTTAAGTCAGTGTGTCACTGCTGTGATGTGATAAAAAGTGGGAGGGAGTTCTTCCTTTGGCCTTGAGCACATAGACCAGGAACAGTTGAGCTTGTCTAGTACGTCAAATTGCATTTGTGCAAGGATTTAACTGCTGAAACAAAACAAGCAAAAGAAATCAGTCGATATTATAATCTATGTTGCATTTGGAATTGCTCATTGATCGAGAGGTCTGGGTAGCGAGGATTGCACTTCTGAAATGAATGAAAAGCTATGGCATCCTTGAGGTTCATGGTACCAGCTCAAACCAGCTCAGGAACTGTGCCAGGTGTTCCTTTTAGACAGGCACAGAGGTGTTAACTTAGAGCAAGAACAAATAGAACCCACAAAGAGGATTATTTTCATCTGTTTATATGTGGAGAGAGAGAGATACAGGTATATATTTAGTTGACAAATAAGCTATCCTTGAGCTAATTTCCTGTATGATAACAATGATTCCTCTTCTAAATAGATTTACGCTTTCTTTAACAAAGTACAAGCAGTACAAACGCTTAACACGAACAGCTCTACTGGTTTATTACTCTTTCAGCATGAGTGCAATGCTGTCTGCAAAACAATACTTTGTGTAGAAGACTTAATTAACCAAAGAAATCAAGCAGGTAACTAGCTCCTCAGCTTCCAGCAAGGACTTCTTTGACAGACTTACAGTAACTGAAGATCTGATCCTATTATCTGTAATATGTCAGGTAAATTTTAAACTAAATCTTCTGATGTATGTTCAAATGGGAATGCCTGCTCCACTAACCAGCAGCCCAAAATACATTCTTGTGTAAACACCTATATCAAAAAGGCAACTGGCTAACAGGGTGTGTGACTGAACAAGGGTGGGGATGACCATGTATGAGGAAAGCAGTAGTTGCAGTGCTGTGTGCCTCACCAGCTGGGCAGGAATCTTGCATTTCTTAATGAAAATCAAGTTCAATCCATTGCTTTCCATGGCATACCCTCCCAGTAAAAGGTTAAATAATTACTGTTAGAGATGAGCGTCAGCAGTACAACTTCAGACCTGAGTCGACACCACTGTGCTGCTGAGGGGTTTCAGACTCTCCTTTTGCCTGTGTATTTTGCTGGTTTCTGTGGATTAACCAGGTATATATCATGTGCAGCCTGTACCTCCAACTCTGAACTTGAGGCGAATCCCATCTTCCAACTGATCTATCTAGCTATCTTTAGGTGGACATGTGTCGTGGTTTAACCCCAGCCAGCAGCTAAGCACCACGCAGCCGCTCGCTCACCCGCCACCGGTGGGATGGGGGAGAGAATCGGAAGGGCAAAAGGGGAAAACTCGTGGGCTGAGATAAAAACAGTTTAATAACTAAAGTAAAATAAAAATAGAACAGTAGTAATACAAAGCAAGCGGTACACTGTACAATTGCTCACCACCCGCCGACCGATGCCCAGCACATCCCCCAAGCAGCGACCGAACCCCTCCCCGGCCAACTCCCCTGCTTATATACTGAGCATGACGTCACATGGTATGGAATAGCCCCCGCCCAGTCTGAGTCAGCTGCCCCGGCTGTGCCCCTCCCAGCCTCCCGTGCCCCTGGCAGAGCATGGGAAGCTGAAAAGTCCTTGACCAGTGTGAGCACCACTTAGCAAGTACTTAGCACTACTTAACAAGAACCAAAACATCAGTGTATCATCGACATTGTTCTCAACCTAAACCCAAAACACAGCCCCATACCGGCTACCAGGAAGAAAACCAACTCCATCCCAGCCGAAACCAGGACAACATGGTAGCATTCAGTAGTGGCATAAACGTTTTGAATTGATCCACTTCAGATAACATTTTATTTATTATTTGGCCATTTAATAGCAGAACAAATATGATTATTCACTGTCTTTATCACCAATAGCCTTTTTGCGAAGCTTGAAGATAGGAAAATCCTGAAATGTATTTCTCTTGGGTCATTTAACAACTCCAGGCTTGATCCTGTAAGCTGTAGGTAGTGAAAAAGCACAGCTAAGCCACTGGTAGGATTAAGGAGCATGCTGTGTTTATCTCAAAGAGCAGTAGTAGAAAGTTGACATTAAAGTCTGGCACACTACTGGAGTCTGGGGATATTGCTGCCTGCCTGAGCCATCGTGAGCCATTGGGCTGTAGCTGGAGGGACAGTATTTCACCACAATTGCTATTGGCATCGTTGTAGTTGGGCCTCCTGACAGGCTGGGCTCCCACTTTCCCTTGAAGTCCAATCCTCGCTCCTTGACAAACCAAGTTTTTTAGACAGCAGCAGGGGAATCTCAAATCTATAAGGACTTGTACAGTCTGTGCATCCTTCCTGCACCTGTGCTGCCCCTTCCCCTGGTGGGCCCACCCATTCTGATGTTCCCGCTCGCTGGCTCACCGCCCCGTGAAGGACCACGCGCTCTTCTCTGTGCTCAAGGCCTGAGCAAACTGTGCCCCACGACAGAGCTCAAGTTGGTCTTGGGGGAAGGTAGTTATAATAATAATTAAAAAAAATTATTCCTAGTTGTCATATTTTAAACATGATTTTAAAAATTTGTTTAAAAGCATGAGTTTTTTTCCAAATCCCTTGTTCCTGCAATCAGGTGACTATGTGAGTAGTTCTCGTTTTATTTTTCATGAAATAAGTGTTCTGCCCTCATATTAACAGAAAAATATTAGAGATTACTGTAGAAAAAACCCCTCTACTATGTTAAGATTAACCAAATAAATACAAAAGAATTAAAAAATCTTGTAAATTGATACTGTGAGTTCCAATAGCCTTCTAAATGTTGATTCTGTAGGTTCTTTATAGCTTCAGCCAGCATTTTTAAATGAAAACACTGAATTAAAAAGAGCTTTAGAAGAGTAGAAGCTGAAATGTACAGCAATACCACAAGAGAAAGAACTTTTGTAGTGAGGGAGGAAGGGAGAAGTGTAGGTATTGTTTCTCACAATCCTTAGTCTGTTCACACAGAGATGCTTTTCTGTCCTTGTTATATCTCTCCATAGTGTATTAAGTATAAAGCAAATATCCATATTGTTTCACTGATTTCCACGGGAGTAGGCATGTCATTAAGGTGTAGCATGTATGACTGCGTTTACAAAACCAATGCTTCAGGCAAAGTCCTTCCAAAAAGATCCCTGCAATCTGGTCTTAGGTAGTTACAGATGTGCTGTGGATAAAGCACTTCAGAAGGGATGGAAATGGCTTTGAAACCATATGAAATGCACCTCACAGATTCCCCAAAGTCAAGTCCTTGTTGGATAAGAAAATGCAGGAGGCTGACAGGCAATAACCTCCCAGGTAGCTCCTGGTGGGTTCATGCTTTAAGGGTGACGCTGGAATCGCTCATCGAGAGTATATGCAGCAGACTTGTCAGCGGTAGGTAGTGGGGAGCTCCCAGCCCCAGGTGCTTTTGGCAAAAGGTTAAGAAAAAATGTTATGATGGCAACAGAGCATGTGTCAGAAACTTCATTGCTCTTCTGTAAATGAAAGTGAGGGCTGCTGAAAATAGATGGTACTCTCAGGTATCAGCGCAATGTAGTTTTCATGCACATTTGATCTGGCCATCTTTCATTAAAACCTAGTGCTAAACTGCATTTGCTGAATACATCTGCTCAGGCTATGGGCAGCTTGGAAATGAGTAAAGCCTCAATGGGACAGGAAATCATGTGCGGTGATGCCTGGTTAGAGCATCTGAGAGAGGCAGTGGACTAAATTATGCGTTAATGTACAGCAGTGTGGTTCTGCTGAAGTCACAGATTTAATGTATTTGCTACAATTTGCCTTTCTGTTTTAATTTTTTTTTTGCAGCTATACAGATATTGCAAACTTAAATGGGCTTGGGAACAAAACCGGAACAATATTGTGGAATAGTTATTATCAACCCAGAAATGCCATCGTAGAATTTGAAAGGATTGAGAATCCCATGTAGGGAGATCCCAGGCTTCATAAATTTAGGGAATGGCTTTTCAATTCTTTAGATTTATGTATACCTTCTACTGGCTTTGTTAAATCCAGGGAAGTAGCAAAAATGTCTGTTCCTTAAATAAAACCTGTACATAATGTCTGAAGATTCCAAGCTGTTCTATGAAAAAAAATGACATTGTGAGCCTTCTTTTTGCTTACATTAACACCCCTCTATACTTCCTAGCAGTTTACATGGACTTTCCCAGGGTATAAATTATAGTGGAAAACCATAAATGAGAATCAGACTCCATGACGTTAAGCAAACAAAACTTGATAGCTGTGTTAACTGATACATTTTTGTTACGCTTGAATGCCTCCTTTCTCTTTTTCATTTTATTCTGAAGAACACGCTCAAGAGGGCACAGGTAGAGAGCATTTTATGCAGCCTGGGTGGGATTTTCTTGCTTGCCTGTCCTCCAAAGGCATTTCTGTTTCTTGAGAAAATAACTGCTACTTCACATACATTTTAATTTCATGGATATTCAGAAGAAGCACTTACATTGCTAACTGTAATCTAAGGAATGAATGAAACATGCTGCTCTGCCCTATCACTCATGCAGTTCCAGAAAATCAGGAGAAGTGGCAATAATATTAAAAAATCAATTTTGATTAAAACAAAATAGCTGTACATTGGCTGATTCAACTTCAAGCTTTGGAAACCTGAAAGTTGATAAAGCCCAAGGTTTATAACTTTAATCTCTTTCTGGAAACTGATTTCAGGTGTTCGCAATGAATAAAATAATGTATTTGTAAGTAAATATTCTATTACAATAATGTAGCAAAAAGAGAAATATATAGGATAACTAGCATTAAAACAACTGGAAGCATATTTTCAGTGCTGAACTTATGCTTTTAAAAGTGTGTATATAGCGTGATATGTACTGTCTCAGATGCTATTTTCATTCTTTGATGCTTTTTATATTAGGTTAATAAAACCGTGTGATTTGGGAGGCATAAAAGAACATACAGCTTCATTTCAGAACAGAATAATCCATGAATTCACTGCAATGTTTTATCTCTCAAACCTCTGGGAATTGAGTGAGTTGCCAGACACTAAGTAGTAGAGACTGTGGCATTTTAAGATGCAGCTTCCTTTTATCCATTTGTTTTTGTTTGATTGCGTCAGGTGTTTCCATGTTAAATCAGTAATCTTGTCTTAAAGCACCTTTATTGGTGGCTTAAATTAAGGCAAGTTTAAACTAACCCCCAGGCATGGTCAGGCTGCATCCAGACTGCCATTCCCTTAGTTTTGTTCCATGATGCTGGGCTGGTTCAAGCAGCTAACCTTGGTGAAAAAATTATATATCTAGGAGGGTGAAGCAGCTAGAGAAACTGAGTTGGACTTGTTATAACCCAGGGAAAAAAGGTTTTTTTCATTCATAACAGTTCTGTAAACAACTGTCTGACTTTGCATTGAAAATGAAAATTCATTAATTTTTTTTGGCCAGCCAAAATGTGGGAAGAGTGATCTGTGGTAGAGAGGCAGAAGCATGGATCTCATTGAGATTAACTTCCTAAACTGAGCTCCAGTCTTGGCCTCAGACCTATTCTTGCAAAATACATTATTTTCACAAAAGTACATTCAAAATATTTGGTCACTAACAAGCAATCATAGGATTATAAGGTAGAAACAAGAATTTTTACAATTTTTTCGTATTTTTAAAATTGTGGTAGACTACATATATGTTTCCCCTCCAATTTATCTAACGTGGCTATGTAAACTTGCCTCCATGGCCATTTCTATGTTTAGAGTTCTTCAGAGTTATTAAATTAGGTTGTGAATGTCCATATCTATAGGCAACCTTGCTTTTAGCCCCATGCAGTGTTACCTGAGTCCTTAGTACTTGAAAGAGGCCTATGCACATGATTCCACAGTACTGTATGCCATTTTCATAAATGGAATTTGCTAAATAAGAATTATTATAATTAAAATGGCATTTTCCTAGAACGATTGCTGTGTGTCATTTACTCAGATTCAGAAAAATCTGAGGCTAACTATACTAGGCATGCTGCTACCCTTCTGGTGCCTCGTGGAACAGTCCCATAGGGTTCCATCCAAGAGACTCCTGGTAAAGTCATCCGGAAACACGAATCTGTAATCATGAGAAGCAGTTTAATCCAAGTTCATAAATGTCAGATCTTCCAAATTAATGTGCATACTGTGGGTCGCACACATTCCCATATGCCTAACTTGTGTGTGCCAGTACCAGAAGGGAATCCATCCTGCGTGTTCCTATACCTAATGGGTGCCCTTTCCTGCAGACATGCACACACTGACATGTGGCACAGAAGTACAGAATGACATTTCGCATGTTTAAATTAGCTTCATGCATTTTCAAAAATGTGCTCAGAGCAGAGGCAGTATTTAAAAAAAAAAAAAAATTAGTTCCTGTCCGTAAATTGTGATTCTGAATTTAAAAAAGGACATATTGTAAAATCTTTTCTGGATGCAAAGTCTTACTGCTGCTTGGCTGTGTCATCCAGCCAGTCTCCAGCACACCTCCCCATATTAACCAGAGGGGAGTTCTGCTTACGACCTGGGACAGTGAGGCTCATAATTATAAATACATGCCTAGAGGCTGTGAATTTACAACCAGCCTGACTAAAGTTGGACTCCTAAATCCGTAATCCTTCATCTAAATAAGTGTTGTGGTTTAAAAATTGCAGTTTTGTTCAGTGGGAATTGTTCAGGAGGGGAAGTGCTCCAAAAAGATGTGTATTTATATGTGAAGCTACTGGGGTTGTATGTAGAAAAACAATGTTGTGTTGATTTTTCTCTTTTGTGGGTTTTGTTGGAGGTTTCAGTGGGGGAAAAAAAAAAAAAGAAACAACTTCTGAGGGACAAAATCTAGTGTTTGGTTGTTGAAATCCAATTACCTTCGAAATAAAATGTTTTTGTTTGTCTAAAAAAGTCTTTAACCCATTCTGTTCACCAGTTTAGATAATAGAGTGATTTATTTAAAGGTTCAAGAATAAGTTTAGGGAACAAAATTAATACTTTAGCGTGCCTCAGGGTCCTGTATAGCTTGGCAGACAATTAATACTGCTTACTGAAATATTTACCCTCCACTATTCTACTAATAACAGCCACAGTGATTTAAGGCACTGTATTTATACAAAATAATTAAAATGTACATCTTCACAGAGAACCTTTGCATAGTTTTACTATTAATTTGACAAATGTAATCCCTAAGAATGAGGCTTATCGCTGAAATAGCAATAGAATTTTTGGGGTGTTGCTCAGCACTATTGTAATTATAGGGTTTGAATATAAATTGCTCTTATGTGTGAGAGGAGGTAATGGCTCATGAAAATGCATTAACCTTTCACACCAGGGCATGAGATGATGTGCACTCGCCTCACTCCTGTAGGGTACCACCTTCTTCCTGCAAAGATTCACCTCAATTTCCTTAGAAGGGGAAAAGATTTTAAAACCAATAAAATCATTATGGTCGTAGCTAATCTATTTTAAATAAATACTTGTAAGCGATGTGTATTATTAACACAATGAGATAGGTCTGTGCTTATGGGCTTTGCTGCCAGTCAGCTTTTCAGACAGGGATATAACCACACAAACCCTCTGGTCTGCAAAGTGTCTGACAAGTGTTTACATGTTAACATTCATTAGCAGACTCGGTCAAGCAATTCATGCTTGATTAATTGATTATCCCATGGTGACAGTTCATTTTTTGAAATAGCTGCCAACCTGAGCAGGAGCAGGACAGTCAGACCAATGACAAAAGACATTGATGGACAAACACTGGACTTACTGAATAGCTGCTGAAGTGACAGACCAGCATCTACAAAGTTTAATCAATGCCTCAAAGACATGGCAACACTATAAAGACTGTTTATTTCTTTTCTGTGCATTTATGAATTGTTAATGCAGTCAATACATATTAGCTTCATTTGTTGTTTGGTTAAAATGCAATTTGAATTTTCCAAGTTAAGAGTTGCCTTAATATCAATTTTTGTACAGTGAAATTTATGAGTCCTTACAGATTTATAAGGTTTTATTGATGGCTAGAAAGTCAAGCATAATTTCTGACTTTGTTTATTCCAGCATTACAGAATTAGTAAGAGTTGACATTGCAGGGCTTATTGAATAAATTCATTTCCTTGGCAGTGTGTGCATTTTGAGTTTTCTTGAGTTAAGCCAGAAAAAGTGGATGCATCAGCACAAGCTAGTAAATAGCAACTGCACTGCAAGAGGATTTCAAGCTAGAGCAATGCAAGGAAGAAGCTCTAAACCAGAGCAAATTATCCACAGACAGTAAATGTGTTGGAACAGATCATCCCTTGCCTAATGGTACTGAAGTCCATTGAATTACTGAAGAGACAAGTTTGACCCAATATTAATTTGCAGCAGATGTTTGACTAACTAATTATTTGAAAGAGCTTGAGTGTATTGCGATATAATTACCTGATATTGCAGCGTACTGCTTTCAGAGCTTGTTTTTGTCTTATTCTTGCAGTAGAAACAATAATGCAAAAGTCATGGTGTAAGTTTTCTGAATGATCGCTTGGTTTTGTGAGTATAAAGAAACAAGATTCCCAAATCATTAAATGATTGCAGCCTACAAGCAAAGTCAGGAACTAACTGATCTGTAACCTAGCCCATGGGCAAATGTTGTTTTGAGCCTTCATGAGACAAATTTTGGGTATTTTGATCACAGGTCGGTTTGCACAACACCAGGCCTGCTGGTGACAGATGGGGTACACCTGTCTCAAAGGGAGAAAAGGATCCTTGGACAGGAGTTAGCAGGGCTCATTGAAAGAGCTTTAAACTAGATTTGAAGGGGAAAAGGGGTAAAACCAGGCTCGCTAGAGGTAAGCCTGGGGGCGGCATGCCAATATTTAAGGGACGGTGTGCTAGCAAGGTCCTTCGCTCTGCCGTCTCAGAGGAGGTAGGGGATGGAGAGCCATGTGGCAGCAAAGAAGCAAGGGTTATGGATGCATTAGGAACCATGGAACCGCCTGAGAATGGTCACGCAGGATTTAGGGCTTCTCCCCTCAAAAAGGTGGCAGGAGCAATAGCCCAACTGAAGTGCATCTATGCCAATGCATGCAGCATGCGCAACAAACAGGAGGAGCTGGAAGCCATTGGAGAAGAGGAGACTCAGGGGAGACTTTATTGCTCTCTACAACTACCTGAAAGGAGTTTGTAGCGAGGTGGAGGTCAGTCTCTTCTGCCAAGTAACAAGCGATAGGAGAAGAGGAAATGGCCTCAAGTTGCACCAGGGGAGGTTTAGGTTGGATACTAGGAAAAAGTTCTTCACCAAAAGGGTTGTCAGGCACTGGAACAGGCTGCCCAGGGAGGTGGTTGAGTCTTCATCCCTGGAGGTATTTAAAAGACATGTAGAAGTGGTGCTTAGGGACATGGTTTAGTGGTGGACTTGGCAGTGCTAGGTTAATGGTTGGACTTGATGGTCTTAAAGGTCTTTTCCAACCTAAACGATTCTATGAAACATTCAGAGCGCCGCTCTTCTTGCATCACCCACCTCCATTCCTCTCCCTCAATATCCTCTTTCCTTGCACATGGTAGGGTCACAGGGCAGGACATTGCAGCAGAGGTGGTTCTTTGCTTCTTCTGGATCCCTTGCTACCGGTATGCCCAGGGAAGCTGCTGTAGCTCACATCCTTTTTGACATCCCTGCCTAAAGATTTGATGTGGTTCTCCTATAGTCAGTAGGAGTTGCTACTGAATTCAGTTGCAGTTTCCACTACTATTGCTGTTGTCCTGTGAATTCCAAGGTTTCTTGAACTGATCCCAAAGCTCCATTATGATCCCAAAGCTCAATTATTTCAGCAACAGGCTGTAGGAAAAAGTCTTCTCTACACATCTCACTTTTTGCACCCATCAGTTTCTGGTCTTTGTCTTCCCTGAAGTTCTAACCATGCAACCACCATGAGGTGTTCTGGACACAACCATGATGCTGCAAATTCAAATGAAGAACAAGAGAGGCATCAAGCTGTTTGTCTTCTGAATTATGAGATTGTTCAGGAGTCATGGAAAGAGAATTTTATGAAGAGAAATTAAAAAGATTGGGCTGCTTTGCCAAAGTAAAAGGAGCTTTGTAAGAAATATGAGTGCTGATGAGAATATTGAAGAAACTTTACTTGATAGTAGTTTATTCCATAGCAGACTACCTTGCATTTTTCTCTAAATCATATCATACCATCCATTGCTAAAGACAGGATATTTTAATGGATAGATGGGCTGCTGATCTGAGCCACTATGGCAATTCCTATGCTCCTATTAAGAGAGGCTGCTGTCATTTCAGTGACAATTAGCACGCAAATCCTATTACAGGAATAAGATCACCTAATCCTCAGCTCTGGTACATGCTATTCACTACGATAGGTGTTTAATTATAAGGCTTCTGCAGGCTACAATACTTTGTGCAAAAATTCCAGAAAATATAGAAATTGTGTTAGAAGACTTCACTTAAAAATCACAAGTTAGACATCTGCTACTTCAAAATTAGTACTCCAACCCTTTTAATTGGCATAACTACTTTTACGTGCCATTCAGAGTGGCTTTTTACAACTTCTGGTAATGTAGGAAAGCCAGCAAGGTCTTAAGTGTCACTAGCAATTTTCCTCTCTGCTACATTTTTAACTTGTTTACAAAGGTAGAGAGCAAGAAAAAGATACATGGAGAGAGCCCACCAGGTACATTATCACTCGGTGGTTTGATCCTTTTAAACTTGTTCATTAGGTATAGCAAAGAGAGAGAAACATTTCAGGAGTGAATGTGAGAGAGCCTGGTTGCACACTGTAATGCATCCAGCCATTAAACAGCCCATCACTGTGCCCCAGGAACCCTTCTCTGGGTATTGCAGCTTGGTGCATGCTGAAGACTGCAGCAATTACTCAGCAATGAGGAAATCCAGTTTTTATTTAACAGTAGCTACTGTCTTGGGG
Organism: Theristicus caerulescens; assembly: GCA_020745775.1. Lineage (NCBI taxonomy): Eukaryota > Metazoa > Chordata > Aves > Pelecaniformes > Threskiornithidae > Theristicus > Theristicus caerulescens. The sequence continues at coordinate 42,882,800 of CM036565.1, read as the reverse complement.
CTTCTTGTTTGGTTGAAATATGAAATCTAACCAAAATAAGATGACAAGGGCAACCTGTACTTTCTGTTTAGTTGGAGCGTAGAACAATTTCCATGAAGGATGATGATATGTATTAGAAGAATCCTTTCCACTCTGGCATAAGCTGACTTTGGGCATGTGATGTTTGCATAATAAATCTTGTACTCTGTCCCCTGTATATTTAACTAGCTCTTCTTGATGTGACATTCTACTCTTCAGTATTTGAAGTTTTGCAAAGTATTTAGCACTAGCATATATCTGCTACCCATAGAGTTACCAGTTAAAGTTTAATGGTGGAAGATTGAGATTGTTGTTGCTTTGGAAAATGCCACCTAACAGTCTACATACAAACCTTGACGGTGCAAGCAGAATTTGGCCTTAAAGGCTGCACCATAATATTAAATTAGTGTAATGTTACTAAGGACTCTCAATATCAATGCATTTTAAAATCTGTTCGTTATCATTTCTATTTCACAGAGCTAGAATAACTGCCGTGAACCTCTGCTCCCATGATATACATGCTGTTCTCGGTCTTTTATTGTACTTAATAGTTCCCTGGATTAACTTAATTGTGACTTGGGGCTCAGACTCCTGAAGGTGTGCTGTCTTGGGCTGATGCTCTTTCCAGTTACCACAATTAAATCTCAATTACAACAGTGAAACAAAACAATTAACAGTCCTTCAAAAATCATTGTTATCCTTTCTCACAAAAATCTATTTATTTTTTTAGCAGCTTACATTACTCGTTTCCCTTATTCTTCCCCAAAGCCCAGGCTACACTTTCTCAGTAGCTCTTTCAATTACAAGTATCAGTATTATGATTCTTTGGCATGCTTTGTATTTTGTTATCCCAAGACTCTAAATCTGTTCCTTTTCTCTTTCATGTTATCTTTAACATCTTTATAACAAAAGTGCTGCAAAAGCTATTGGAGAAAGATCAGTCTGTCTGACAGCATCATTCTTTGCAGCATGGTAGAGTTTGAATAGAGGCTACCAGCTCTGTTATATGAAGTAGCATTCTCTTTAACAAAGGAGGATAAGCATCAGAAGCATCTGGGGAAAACCGCTGATTCAAAGAGCTGCACTGTGAATATGAATTTTAACCAGTAATAAGAAAAAAGCAGAGTATCATCTTTAGTAAGCCGAGTTCAACTCTATTGAAGCACAGGGGCTGAAGGAACTGATAAGTACTTGGGACACAATCCAAAGCAAGTCAATGGAAAAGTTCCTAGTGACTTCAATGGTCTTTGAATCAGGCTTTCTAAAGCTATTTTTAAAGCACTTCTGTACGTGAATCTTCACCTGCATTAGAAGTTGAGCATAATTGTTGAGCAAATTAGATATTTATGTGTACGAGTGGATAAAGCAATCCTAGAAAGATCTGTGTGCCCAATGCACCAAAAGGTTGAAAGCAGAGGTGTTGTTGGAACCTGCTGAGACTGACCACCGATGGTTTTGGGTGTTGAAGTGGGAAGGCTCTAACTTGCCTGTAGGATTGCTAGATACTGTCCCCGACCAGTCACAGTCACTCCGTAAGGGCTTGCGCTGTTGTCTGGGCAGGGGAACAGAGGCTGAACCAAACTGCAGCTTAAAGGATGAGGTTGCCATCAGCTGTAACAGAAGCTATGTGCGTTACTTCTGCATCCTTTTTTGGGGAAGCTGAATTTTAAACCAAACTGGCGATTCTGAAGCTTTGATTATTTCCCCAGATGTATCTTTCCCTCTCTGTTGTTTCAGATATATAAATAAATGTTGGAAGAAGAGACGTGAAAGATTTACATTTGCAAGGAGGGTTAAATGTGGTTGCCATAAACAGTTGGAGTGTATCTAATTTGCTGCTTCTCTGTGTCTGGCCTGCATGGAATTGCACACAGCACTGCTCACTCCTGGGGTGATGGGTAAGCAGGACGGGTAACCACAGGGAGGGGAAGAGAAGAGCTGTATGAAGAGTCATCCTCAAAAGTTCCCCAAATAAAGACAAAACAAATACTGTGTGGCTTCTGAAGAAATGTGGTGCTAGGGTTTTTTCCCCTTGAAGCTGAGTGAGGCTGCAAAACGGGCCATTAAGTGCAGGCACATTTACTGCTGACCCTGCTCCTGTGCTGGCCTGGTGAGATAATGCAACTTTTCAGCTGTGTGGTTATTTGTATCTGGTGTAGAGCACTCCTAATATTACAGACCCAGGAAGGGCTGTGTTTTACTTCAGTCTCCTTTTGGAGAGATCATTTCTGTTTTGTAGTCAAACCAAATGCATAGCTTTAAGTGCATTTCTGGTAATTATACGCTTAAAACAGTAGTTTCAACCTTCATTAAGTCTGTAAGCCTCTAAAATTATTCTGTGGACATACAGACCTCTTTATATTGAGGTCTGCTACGTGTAAGCTTACTTTTCTTACCTTTTTTTGGATCTTTTAGTTACCTTAAGAGCAATCCATGAACTTCCAGAGGTCCACAGACCACACTGACTTACTGACAGCTACGGCACTAAAGTGATTGTCGAGAAGCAGAAACAGGGATGCCAGAGCTGTGCTCGCAGATCAGCTCCAGTGTTTGCGAGCATCCAACATCTGGGCTGTTTTTGCAAAAGTAAAGTTGACAAATGTACCTGTGAGGGAGCTGTACAAGACTGCTTATACGTTGCCTCTAGAATAAAATTTTGCTGGGGAGAAATTCCTATATTGCATCTTCAGACTGTAGGTGTACAATATTACTAGCTAGAAGCTGTTGAATTTTAAGTGTAAGGTTTAATTCCTGTGGTTTTTACCCATGGCATGGTAATGTTTTGTTGTGGGAAATAGTATCTACCAAACCTCTATGTAACATATATGGTGCATCATTTTGTTTGCCATGTCCAGCAGAAAAGCAGCTGTCAAAATTTTCAGTTTTACTGCCATCAAATAACCTTTCCAAATGCTAATTTCCTTGTAATGCATTCTCCAGTAATTTCAAATAGGCCAACATAAACAGCATGTAATTTGCGGTTTTGCTTTCTTTTTTTGAAGCACCCGAGCTAGACTTTTTTCATAATAAAATTGATATCTAATTTACCACCCATATTATTCTAATCACAGTAACAACTTTCAGTTTGCATACTGTGTAATCGTGCTTTTACATTATTCAAAACCAGTTTATATCTGGTGAGCTTCTGATATTTTTTTCTTTAGTTTCCGACAGTTACTTAATTGTCTTGTTAACATGGATCATTTGATTTTATATCAGATTAAACTGCGGTCTCAATGGTTCATTTTTGCAATATGCTGTGTTGACAGAAAGGTACAGAGAATTTGAATGGATATATATCTTATTAAATGCAGATTTCATTAGCATATCACATTAATACTCTTTTCAGTTCAATAAATTTGTGTGGCACTTAAAAAACTATTAGCGTCTCTGTAAAGCTTTGGATAAACATTTTGAAGTTGTATGTTGGAGTTCATTAGTTTTCATATATGTGTGTATACAGGTTTTTTGCTTTTGGCTTTTGAAAATAGGCACCGATGGGAAGGTGCTTCCTCAGCAGCAGTGCAGTGGTTGGTAGGTTATCCTGCAACGTAGTTTATGGTTGCTGGGCTTGGGGGTGTTTTTTGTGGAATACATGTTTTAGGAAAAGAAAAGACATTTTTTGGTGGTAATTACTTTCTTTAGGACTATAGTGCTTGAGGAAAGGATTATATGTTTACAGTAATAAAATTCTCTGACTAAAAATAAGTCACGTTTTTTACATATCTCACTTCATAGTAGACCCCAAAAGACCCGTTCATTGCTCTTGCATCATGGGAAGCAGAGCAGAGAGCTTGACACAGCAGGAGAGCAAGTTGTATTTAATGCCATGTCTAAAAGAGAGTGATCGTTTACTTTGTAAATACTAGGTTTCCTTTGAAATGTCACTTAAGTAGACTAGGTCAACATTTTGAATTGGTAGCTAAACTAAAAAAAAGTTGGGAAAAGAATAAATTGGGTTTCTTTGTCCTGCTGCAATGTTGCTTACCTTTCAGTGTGGATCATTTTGTTTAATCCAGAATGTTTCATTCTGGTTTGGGATGTGTTTTAACCTTTATTCTTTTGCAAAATTTAAATTTCAGATATATTTGTTTAGAAAGATCATTTTTGGTTGAAACATTCGCTGGCTCTCCAGTGGGAATGGTGAGAAAGCTTCCCCTGGACTACGAAGAGCATTATCAGATGGCACTGCCCCAGAGTATTGATTGAATGAATATAAGCAGCAGTACCAGTAGATAAGCTTGAGTAGTATTTGTTTTCAACTCTGATTTATCAGGGCCAGCCAGTGACACAAACTATTTGGCATTTACACACTGCAGCCATGATACAGCCTCACTGGGTAACATGCTAACTGCAAAATGTTTCAATAGCTTTTGAGCATTAACTTTTAAAAAACAAACTGCAATGTATTAAGTCCAGGAAATGCAAAGAATAAAACTAGAAAAGTTTTTTTCCTCTTAGTATAAATAATCTATAAGATAGATTTGATTTAAAAAAAATCTTGTATTGCCTTCACCACCTCTGAGAATCCTGCTGGTATTGGCTGTCTTGTCAAGTTATATTTGACACTGACACCACAGTGGCCGACTGTGAGGATGGAGAGACTTCCAGTCTTTTACTCTGAGGGATAAAACCCCTATTGTCTTTAGGACCTGATCTTGCCCAGAGAATTGTGCAATTATTAAACCTGTTGCAGAGAAAAGGAACCAGCTAAATCAATCAGCTCTCTTCAATGAACTCATTAGGTGCTACCTAGGCCTGATGGTAAGGAAGAGGGGACATTTTAGCTCCATAAATTAAAATAGCACAGAGAGATAACAAAGCTTGAAAATGTAGTGTAGGACTTTTCCCATATATTTTGCACACACATTTTCTGCCTGACCTGGCCACCACCCCTTGGTGGCTCCGAGCTGTTAGGTCTGGCTTCGGCTGGACAAGCTTTCAGTGGCCTTAACGTCATGATGTAGTGCATGCTGCCCAGGGCAAAACATCATGGCAATGTGAACGCTGTGCTGCACATGGTATTACAGCAACTGGATGCTATGATGCCTTCTGTCCATGATACTATCAGACCATGTTGCTCTTCAGCTCTGTGGGACAATGTTTTTTGTCTGCGGTAGCAGCCCTAACAGGAGTCGATGGTCATTCCTACCTCATGATTGCAATCTGCTGTTTAGCAGTGAGTTTGCTTTGACTGTGAAGTCTGCATTTACTAGTCAATACCAATTTTCCCCTTCTCGTGACAGGAACATTATCAGAGAAACAACTTGTGGATTGTCCCATTCTAAAAAAACCACTTGGCCACCCACACCTGGGTTTCCATGTCCCCTGCAGGTGCCCTGCAGCTGAGCCATAGCTGTGGAGAAGATGGACGCAGCACCCCAAACGCAGCTATGCATTCAAGAACTCTTTGTTTTGTGAAATTCCTGCCAAAGAACATTTCAGCTTGCTAGATAAAAGAAATAGAGATTCATGCAACGTGGTGAAGAAAATGCAGTCGTTGCATGCAACAGATCTAATGAGTGCTTTGTTTAGGGAGCAAAGTCAAAGCCAGGAAACAGAATTGCCTTTTCCCAAGGTAGACCTCTAACTCTGGGCACCTTCTCCATTGAGACAGGAGATGGTAAATATTTTGCTGCTATCGAGACCAGTGGTGCTGTGCTTGCTTCTGATTCCTCTAAATGACTACAAGAAGATGGTTTGTCTTGCTAATTAGAGCTGCTCTCATAGCAAACAGGGTTTCTCTTGGAATATTAACAATTTGCCCTTCACTTGAATGTTTTTACAGCATCAATGGTTGGTTGCTAAAAGGACAGAAACTCAGAAACATTTAATTAATGAATATTAAAATATTCAGAATTCTTGAAATGCTGCCTCAGCAGTTCTTTGTGAAACATCTCTCCTTATAATCAAATGACTATCTGTTTGTGGTGGCGTGGAGGGCTGCGATCAAAGTGGCTGAATGCTGTAAAAATGCCTATAAATACACGCACCCTTCTGAACTCAGTAGGAGCCAGCGTTTGACTCACACTCCCTAATTTGAGGAATTTGAAATCTAATTAACATTAAATTGCAACAAAAATGTACAAAGATCAAGGGACAGAAGGATGCCTTCGCTACAAGGCAGGGACAGGGCTGGAAGCAGCACGCTTGGATGAGGGAGGTGAAGAAGGATGGCAGCGTGCTGTCTGCCGTGTCCCTGAGAGAGAGACTGCAGGCGGCTCCATCCTGCTCCCCAGGCTGCGTCATGTGAGATGTTTAAAAGTCAGAGTTCTTTCCCCTACACAAAAATATAAGTAAATAACCAAAAAATCCAGCGAGGCCGATGCTGCAGGAGTTTCTCCCCAAAGCCCCGAAGTAAAGGGGGCAGGAGGCGCTGAGATGACAGCTGCGTGCGGTGGGAGTACCTCTGCTGATCTGCTCAAAATCATTCAGAGTGAAAAGGAAAATCTTCTTCACACTTGGAAGGGACTGTGGTGATGGCACATCCAAGACTATGTGAAGGATAAATCAAGTACAATTCAGCCTTTGAAGTTGAAGGGGGAAAAGAGTAAAATTCACTCATCTGTACTGTAGGTCTCCGATTTCTAATCTGTGATTTCATGGAGGAAAGGAATTGTGTCACTGAACTCCTTTTAGGAACAGTGTCCTTGGCTTATTAACTTGCTTTATGTGTTGTCCAATCAGAGGGGGAAAGGGCTGCATTTGTGTGGATGGTATTATTTTAGGAGATGTCTTAGTTAATTATTATCTACTGAAACATCACCTAGGAGATATTCTTTCTCTGTCATGCAGCTTGATACTTCATGCAGTAAAAGGTAACTCTTCCATAGTTCATTAAATTATGTTGTGGTGAACTTATCTCCACTGGGTCTCAATTAAGAAGTGAAGCCAGTGCCTTTAGAGGAAAAGGCAGAGAACAATCAGAATATACTGAATATATAATTTGATCTCTGGAAACAAGCAAGAGGAGAAATATGGTGTGCAAATGTGTAGACATTAAGAACGTGTTAAGTCTCAAAGATCTGTGTATGGAAGTATAATATAATTAGATCATTATTGGTCATTAGGAATATTTAGTGCTTTTAAAAATTTAAGGTGTTCTTTCTAAGTTCGTTAACTACTGTAAATTTACTGTAGTGAATATTCAGTTTCCTTACTACTTCCCTTGTCCCCATTTTAGCACCCCTGGGAAGTTCAGTCATACTGATTCTGGGCCCATTGTCTATTAACATGAATTATAAAACTGCAGTAAATTTTCTGTTACATTCTAATTTAATTAAACATTTTGGTTTTATTTATTTTTTTATTTTCCTTCTAAAAAATGTTTAAAGTATCTAGCAGAACTAGTCTCTCTGGATGTTTTTCTACCAAAAAACCCACAAAGCTCCTTTCATTAAATGATGTCAAATGTGAAGAACAGAAAGGGAAGTTATTTCAACTTTTGTTTCTCAGACCTCCTTTCCTACCATTCTTCTTTGTGTGCTGCACACATCTTTTTTTTCTGTTTCTCTCCCATTTACATGCTTTTCTTTCCTAATGCTGCTGTTATAATGGTTTGCTAAGGTCTGTTCATTTTGTTTTTCTCCTACAAAATATATATCATCCCAAGAAGCATTCTGCAAGGGATTGGTGAAATATGCTACTGCAACAGGCAGTGATGTGGCTGGTTTAACATGCAGCACTGAACACAACATCAATATATAGGTGTTAAACAATACCTGACTTTGTACATTCTTCAGTAACTTAATTCCCTTCAATAGCATAAGAATGAGCAGCTCATAAATGCAGAATAATTGGAATTTTAATTAGGTAGTGACTTAAGGATGCCTCCTGTTTACAAGGTAATAACACCTCTTGAGCTAAATGAATGAAGGAGCAGGTTTCAATTTAACAGCTTATAAAAAATCAGTTGATTAGTTTCCACTATTAATCTTGGCTGTTCACAGTGTCTAAGTGAACTTGGTGACTGAGGTGCCAATGTTTGTTTTGGGCATGTGAATGGTATCCCAGCCCTGCTTAAGTTCTCACCAAAGTCTTTAGGATGACTTTTAAACAATTACAGTGAACTACATTAAAGTCTCAATGAGTACAGAATTGCTTTGCTATGGCATAAAATTCATGGTATCTGCCTGCAGGTATATACATTTACTTTTGTGACTATTTGAATACATGCCTTTTCATTTGTTTACAATGCAGTAGTGAGAGGAATTTGTTTTCTTGGATGAGATAAGCAGCATCATGTTTTTCCTAGCAGCTGCACACACAATTAGGAGAACCCAATTAAAGCTGCATTCAGTTCACACAGAGCGGCAGTGATTGCTGTCTATAATTTCTCCTGTGGTTTGACTTATGGGCATTAAGCTGTGCAGAACTTTATTACAAATACAGTCAAGTCAAACAAGTCAAGAAAAAAAGCGACAAGCTGGAAACTGGTATGTAGGAGCTTGGCCGTTGTGCACTACCCACAGCTTGAGAAAAGGAGTCTCCCCTCCCACCCCTCTCAATAGCCACTGGGCAAATGACCAGTTTCCTCTGTTTAGGCTTGTGCTTTCTGTCCTCCTGGCCAGAAGAATTAAGTATTTGTGTGTCTTCTCTGCTTCCATGTTAGCCATTCTGACTGCAGCAGGTGCAGGCCATCCGAAGACTCCTGTGAATTCCAGCCTAAAATAATTCTAAAGCCAAATATACCTTTGTTTGTCCTAAGCATTGTCTGTGCCATCATTACAGAAAGCTCAGCACTGCCAATCTTTATGCCAAATGGAAGGAGAAAGGTAAATGAATTAGAATAGAGAAGGAACAGGGCACTGGAGCACAGGTGCCTTCTTGAAGGATGAGGAATTTCATTCACAAACTGCTTTTTTTCCCCTCCTGAGGCTGTTCAGTTCCCACTGCTCCATAAAGGGACTTGATGTCCCTTGATTTCCTCCCAGCCCGTGTAACTCTCCCTGTGTATGCGCATACATACTCACTGGCACAGCATGTTTTGCTTTCATTGTTTAGGGATACCCGAAGTCTGTAAACACTGATGTCTTGGCTAATGTGCTACAAAGAGCAAAACATCAGACATCTAGTCCTTGCAAGGAGTTTTATGAGAAAATGTGTGGTTTCCAACTAAAAAGCAGGAACAGAAGCCCCAGACGACTCCATTTCTGTAGGTATGAACAGTCAGTGGATAGTGATTCTGAAAAAAAGAGGGAAAGAGCATGTCTGAATTGCACTGATGTGCAGAAGTGGCAATGGAGGAAGCGCCTGGCTGGAGCGTTTTTCCCCTTAATCACCACATAGGTCTCCTGAAGTGGCTGAGACCAAAAAGGGACAAAGATGGGACTTAATTTTACAAGATGCAGAATATTCTGACCCTCAGGCAGCAGAGCACTTCAGGCATTGGAGCAGAGCTAACAGTCGAGCCACTTAGTTGATACTGAAGTGCTTTTCTGCACTGATGCTATGAGCTAGCATATCGTAGGATAGGGCCTGTACAGAATAAGATTAAAATCAGTTAATCACCTTGCATATGTCAAGTGGTGACAGATCCAAAAGCAGTCACTTACTTTCAAAAATAGATAGATTATTCATTTGGAGAAAATGATAAAGATGTCCACAAGAAGTTGCTCTTGTGTAGGCCCTATACAAGATCACTTATTTTTATGCTCTCTCGACTGGTGCTAAAGCAGTAGTTAACTGGTAGTTTTGATGCTGATACACAAAGCAAGCCATAATAGAGAAGAAAGCCACCTTTAATTTCAAGCTCCACTAGAATCATGAAAGGAAAATTAATGTTTACTAAATGAAAAAGGATGATATTGCTGGATAGAGGAAGTTTTGGTTAAGCTTTTAGGGGAACGTTAATAACTTTGAGAAATGGAAACATATATTATAAAACATGTTCAAAATGGCATAAATTTTAGAAAATCCAGAAAGTATTTTAGACTTACCTAAGCTGCTCAGTGTGGTATCAAGTTTCAAAAATCAAGCAAACTGAATGATAGCTGACATATGGAAGGAGGCTTTCTAATACTGACACATTTTCTATGAAAAATTCAATATAGCCTTATATTTAGAATAACTGTTTTGAGGTGAAATGAAAGTCTGTTGATCAACTTTTGCACATTTCTGTAATGCCTCTGCAAATTTCCAGGGGAATCTGAGAGGCATCCAGGCTTGTTCCCTAGGAATATACTTTCCTAAAGCTGCTGCTCTGAGAGTCTTCTGACATATTATAGTGCGGTTGAGTTTTGCCTGTGATATGTTGCCAAGCACCATAAACGAATGCAGCTCTGAGATGGCAGGTCACTTTTTATTTTGCCAGACACAACAAAGAAGTGTCAACCTCTGACAGTTTTTAAAAGTAGGCTTTAAAAGAAATATCAAACCTTTTTTTTTTTAACCAGTCAGTATCTGAGAAGAAATGCTCACAGAAAAAGAGAAGATAGGGAAATTTGTGGAAGTGGAAGCTGCACTATGTGAGTGATTTAGCACTACATCACTCTGGTTTTATGCTGATAAATACATTTGGGATTAGGTGACACGGAGTTTATACCATCAAATAAATGGGCAGTGGATCTGAGTTCAGTCATCTGATGTGTGTGTGCACCACTGCGGTGGGATTATAACTGCTGCCAGTAACACACTAGATTTTGTGATAATCTCACAGTTAATATGCTTTGGTCTTGTATTTTTCATAGAATCGTAGAATCATAGAATGGTTTGGGTTGGAAGGGACCTTAAAGATCACCTGATTCCAACCCCCCTGTCATGGGCAGGAACACTTTCCACTAGACCAGGTTGCTCAAAGCCCCATCCAACCTGGCCTTTTTGTTGTAGGATCTTGCAGTCTTTAAGTACTTCGAATTCCCTGCAGATGAACCCCCATAATAATAGGAAATGAAAACATTTAGCAGGTGAATTGCCTGATTTAACACAATCTATGAGCAGTAGGGCAAGACAGGAACAAACCACAGCAGCTTTGCATCCCAGTTCCACAGTCTAACACCGAAGTGCTCTGACTCTGTGAAGCCCTTGGTGATGGTCAACAGGAAATACTGTTCCTGTCAATGCTGGCCTGTGATGCTATAGCTTAAGAGCTGTATTTGCTTTAATGGGCTTTAGGCTGGAAAAAGTACTGACTTTCTAACTGCTAAAGCATGTTAACAGAAACTGTAAAAAAAAGGAAAAGAAAAAAAAAGTGATGCTCTCTCAATACCATATCATAAATAAAAGCAGCATTTCTCATAAGACTGCCAAGGATATGGCATGGTCATGAAAGCAGGGAAAAAGTGTTGTAGGAGAGAATCTCTGTATATCATTCACAGTAAAACAGCTTATACATGATTGCTTTCAGTACTAGACTGCATTTCTTCTGAACAAGGTTGTACTGGCAGTGTGGTGTAGGGTTTCCTTTGTAACCATCTGGACAGCGTTTGATCCCCCTGTAGCAGTAGACTGATGAAGTCATTGCCAGCACTTCTTTCCAATGTAAAAAATAACCAGGTTCACATTCACAGTTAGTCTAAACCACAACCATTTCAAGCAACAGAAGAGGGAATATCATACTCATAAGACCACGTTTCCCTTATAAGTGCCTTGCCTCAGCAGACAAGGCAATAGATCTTTTTCTTTTCGTCCCAATAACTGCAGACCGTTGGGAACTAATCTGCACACAGGGAAGTTCTTTGCTGAGGGAAGTTCAGCTAAAGGAGACTCAGAGGATGCGACTGCAGAAAGTTCATCCGCTCTTGAGTTTGTGGAAGCTACCCTTACACACATAACAGTATGCTGTTTCTGCTTGGAAAGCTTATCAGTGAGCCCACTCGCCTCCGCTACAGTCACCAGATTCTTTTGTTCATGATTTCTGCTGATGCTGTTAGTTGAGAGGCAGATTAAATGGCTTCCAGTTTATAAAGAGAAGTAAGTTGCAAATTGCAGGAAAATTACTTCTGAAATAATATATCAATGCTAGTTCATTTTCAATTGTATTTATAAAAAGTTTCCAGTACGACAAATAAGCGGTACATTGTGCACTAGGATAGCATTATGGAAATGTACAGCGAACATGGAGATGTGTATAGGCCTGTAATTTGTGAGTAACAAGGTGGATGTGCTCTGAATAAGTAATTAAGAAAATTTTAGTATAGCTATAATGTTGGTATTTGCTCTAAGGCTACTGTAACATACAGTAAGATTTCTGCACTGGGGCTCCCTTGTGCCATCAGGTTTGCAATAGCATTCCCATGCCAGCCCTTCTGTCATCTCTCCTTCCTCCCTCTCCTCCCCATCACACCCTTAGAAAAAAAGAAAATAAAGAAGATGACAGTGTTATGTTAGGAATTGGTAGATGAGGTAAGGAGAGCAATCACTGCAGAATCTCGGACAGATGAGTTTCAGGCTTGGTTATATTCATACTAGACTTTCAAATTCTGATATAGTCAGACTGTAAAGCCATTTCAATTCTACTCTGTTTTCACCCTTTTGGAGTTTTCACAACATGCATCCTTTGAGATGTATTTTCCACCTTTTACCAGCTACCAGAGGAGTGTGTGTCCATATATATATTCATCTTAAAAGTTCTAACTAAAAACTTACAGGTTTGTGAATTCAGTAACCATATGGCAAAAACCCAATAATTTTTCCCACGGGCTTATTCACTGTGTAGAGAGAAATTTGCTACCTGAATATAGGTATAGAGGAATATTAATACTTCCCCTGTTTTTTATTTGGCAAAATCTCCTATCAGAAAAGTAGATACCATTTTAGAATATCCCTTCTCTTCTGACTAAAGTCCATAGAGCACATGGTCTTAAGCACAGCTATAGATATTGCAGTACAGCTACAGATACTGTGTCCCTGGTGCAACTCTGAAGCAGTGGTCCTGGTATTCATGACCTCACCTGCCCACCTGCTATTCATGACCACAGTCCTGTCTCCAGCCCACGGCCTGGCTGGTCTGCAGCTCAGAAGTTTGTGCAGGCATTTGAAATCCCCCTGAGAGCTGTCAGGATGGGTTGCATCCTCTAGACTCTTCTCTCACTTGCTGACGTTGTTTGTCCAAGTTGCTCTCTCCTGTACCACCCGAATGCAGCTCTCACAAATCCAAGCTCTCTGTTCTGTCGGTGATCTCATAAACTGCAGTGGCCCTGGCCAAGGCTGTAATGGTGCTCGTTAGCCCTATCAACTCTTCCACTGTAAATCCCGAGAGAGAGGGCGCATGCCGTTATGCAGAAGCAGCCTCCTGCTGACCACAGGGCTGGACAGGCCCCTTCCCAGCTGCTTTTGTGGTTCCAGGACAAACACAGCAGTGGAGTGGCTGCATGTTTAGTTACTCTAAAGTTTTTGCATGTTTAATATCCTCTCACAGACAGGAGTTTTATACGTTCAAGAGTCAGCATTAGGATGGGGATATATGTATTAAATTTTTCTTGTACACCATGTGCTTGACTTACCCAAAACAAATCCTTTACTGTGTCTGTTTAAGAATAATGGCATGGTTACTGCAGAAGGCAAGTTTTATATAATTACATGGGGAGAATTATTAGAAGAGCATTATGTTTCTGTATGGTGTATGACTATCATTCATACCACTTCTCAACCCACACCCCTGCTTTATCCTGCATTCTCCATAGTAATAGCACTCTTCGTAGATGCTGAGAAAACGACTGTCTTAAGTGAAGTTATTGTCTCTTTAATGACCTCAGGAGTATCTACTGAACTAAATATATTGGCTTGGGAAGTTTGTTTTGCCCACCCTAAATAGCTGTCTGTCTTAAATATATCTGCTCAGAGTGCTGTGCATTATATAAATAAAACTACACAGACAGCATGTTTGTCAATCAGCAAAAAAGGCTCTACACCTGCTATCCCAGGCACATATACTTTGTAAGCATTGGTTTCCAACAGATAAATGTAATCAAGGTTTATATGCTCACAGAAGCCAACAGGATGGGATTGTTTCACTCCAAAGATCAGAAGAAAATTGTAACTAATGTTGTGGAAAATTACTTTGATATTGCTTTCTCAGTACAGCATCACAATTAGGTAGCAATGCGAAGCACAGGGAAAGAATAAATGAATAGTAACAAATCAACACAAACAGCTACTGTCAGGAGTACTTTGCTCAGTGAAAGTAATGTAAGCATTACTTAAAGTTTTATGACTGTGGATTTTATACTGGTTTAAGCAGTACATCAAGGTCTCACCATCACGCTTGCTAGGACTAAAACAATCAAGAACAATTTCCGGAACAGACAGATAAAACTAAAGTACCAAAGTATTTTTATTAATCTTGTTTCATAAGTTGTACTATCTTAAATTAAAGATGACTGAATGTACTAACAGTGAAAAATGTCCTTTTGGACAATGCAAAATTCTCCTACGCTGCTTTTCAGTGGAAAATTAATGTTACTGAACTTTTCTCCATCTTTCCTGATGAGATTCCAACACCTGGCAAATACATTTTGCTACATAGTACCTACGTGGGAAAACCAAAAGCAAAGGCTAACCAATGCAACTTTGCCGTGCGGCACCTGTTGTCCTAAGTAGCTTAATGACACGTGCATTTGTTCAGTCCTATTGAGAGAGCAATCAGGCAAGCAAATGATAGCAATAGCCAATCTCCATTAGAAACTGGCCCTTTTAAGGAGAAACACTCTGAACAGGGGAAGGGAAGGACCCTTCTCAGCTCACCAGAAATGTCGCTTGCGATTGACAGATTTTCACAGGAGACTGATGAGGAAATACGCCTACCTCTCTTTTTAATGAAATGAATGGATATTTTTTCCTGTGTCCTTTAAGCTGCCTAATATGTCTTAGTGATAACTGGTATCATTTTCAGAAGCAGGGGATGTGAGGAGTTTCTGAGTCCACTGGGAGCTGAAAGCACTCAAAACACATGAAAATCAGCCAAATAGAATTAAGAGTAATTGTATTGAGCACGTTTTACTCAAGGGTACAGTCTGGTTCCTATTAACATAAATAGTAATTGAATGTGAGAATCGAGCAATTGATTACATACCTTTGGCAATAACAGCATCACTGGGATGTTCATGTTTTAGCTATGCAGAAGCCTGCCCACAGCATTCAAGTACGTTATGGAGTGAGGTTCCCTGCTCGGGGCAGGAGCTCTGTTCAGACTTGCTTTTATTTAAATGTGCTTGGGCATCCCCTTCTACAGTTACATCCCTCTCAAAAATCACTTCACAGTGTACTACAATCAGCAGTCAGTGTTCAAGAGGTTTGTGGCAGAGAGAACAGAGGTACGACAGGTCAAGATGAGGGACCAATAATGAAAAAATGGAGAAGAAATTGCACTGGTTTTGAGACATCACTAGAAATTCCTTCTCTTTCAGGAGCAAAGAATTAACTTTTCAATGTAAAGTCACACATTCTTAGATGCATTGGAGTACTGCCTGCATTTGCTGTCCATATGTCTTTCCCCTCACCCGCAATCTACTGGCCAATTTCAGTCGAATGTGGCCAGTACCACCAGTTTTAATCTGTAAGCTCTTTTGCATCTAAGCATACAAAAATAAATCGCAAAAGCACTGAAGGGGCTGGTTAATTCTCTGTTTTGCACAACACTGATGATTCATTATTTCTATAGTTTCAGCTGAGTGGCTGCTTTCAAAATTGGTGTGCAGTTGGACTAAATAATAAACCTATTAAAGTATAGATTGTTTAGTGATATGGAAATAAGCACTTAATAAACCTGGACACAGAAATTAGCACTTGATGTAATTATTTAAGAGTTCTCTGTGTTAGGGTTCAGCTCCTTTAAAAATGTCAGTAATACTTTAAAATATACAATCGTGTTCACTGTACAATGAAGATGTCAATTGAATAGACTTTTTATAAAGCACATATTTAATCAAAGGAGAATTTCAGTGCATTTAAGAGCAAACACAGTGACCAAACCTCAGTGCACAGGGGCATTATTATGAGCTGGAGTAACTGCACTGGCATTTGTCTAGGCTCTAAACCAGCCTTCATTACGGCCTTAGTCAAAGACAAAGCAACTGTAAATAAATCAAGAGATCTTGTGCTTTTTCATACTTCTTGCATGCCCCTCGTTTAAAAGGAAACCACAGTTTTCTAGTTCGCACATTGATGTGGTCTTTGTGGCTCTTCACGTTTCAAGTTAGTAGCACAGGATTGATGGTGTATGTATGAATGAAAGTTATGAGAAGTTTAATGGAAGTTAAGCACATTAAACGAATGCATCCCAAAGTATTTGATGTTTCTTGCATGACTCATTTATGCATCTCTTATTTTGCATTTCCGTGACACACTGAATACCATATACAGGCAAAGGAGATTCAGAGGCATGTGTTTGTAGGAAATGAACTTTTGGTGACATTTCTCATTTTCATATTCATAGTGGTATAGCTGGTAGCAGAAGTTGGTCTCAACTTTAGCAGAAATTTAACTCCATTCAGCTGGACCCTGTGCACCTTGGCAAAGATCCCTGCATAATCAGTTAATTGGTTCTTGGAACTGTTTTTTAAGCAAACTCCTCTTCTTTTTTTTTTTAAAGAAATTATTAATTAGTTTCAAAATAGGCTTCATTAAAGAAAATTACATACCTTTGTTGAGGCAACCTCTGTGAAATACGTAAAACATGTTAAGGGTATAAGGACAAAATGTTGAACATGAAAGAGCAAGTGAGTCAAATAGAAATAGGAATGCTAACCTGGTGTCTGCTGATGAACTATTTCTTCTGGATCCTGCAGGTGAATGAAGACAACGAGTCCAGCTGCTCCAAACAGCAAGATGAAGGAGAACATACATGTCAGCCTCATAATTATTGTTCTCAGATCAATCCGGTTCTGACCCAGGAAAAGAACTGCACGCAGTCTCCAGGACACTCTTCACTCATAGTCTTGTCCTCTCATCTGAAGTCTGGTGTAAGACATCTACAAGAGGTAAAAAAACAAACCCCTAAAACTTCACATATAGAGCATCTATTTTTTCAGTGTAGATTAGTAGATTTAAGTCCTTGTTTAAACCAAGTAACTGATTTCACCAGTACTTCTTTGGTACAGTTAATTGCAGTCATTCAGTCAATTTCTGCCCCATCAGTTTCTCTTTAATTATATGTCACTGTTTTTAACATGTTGAAAAGACAATGTAGAATATAATTTAAAGTGCAGTTTGGGAAAAAACAGTCATGTCATGGCTACAATTTGCACAGAAACTGCTCTTAATATTTGCTTGCCTCAAGTGAAGCATGTGTCACTTTTTATTTTTCACTGGTTAAACAATATGAAAACCATAAAGTGAGATAATGTGGGGGAAACGATCACAAGAGCTGCACCTTGCATGTCAAACATGGGGAGAAGGATGAACAACTGGCAGCTGCCTGCTTCACCCTTGATAAAAACAGTTGAAGTAATGGTGTACCACAGGTCACTGTGCCGCCCGCTGAAAAAGCTCTGCAGGTGTATTGATTTCCAAGGGAAATACTGGTCACAGTGCTTGGACCTCCTTTTACTGGCTTGCAGAAAACATGAGAAAAGAGAGCATGGGGAGCAAGCGGGCTGTCTCTGCAGGAGCGACGGGCTCGGCTGCCTCTCCTCCCCTGGGAGCTCCCAGTGAGTTTCTGGGCTCAGTTCTGCGAATTCTCACTGCTCACTCTAACACTTGCCGTTATGTGCAGTCCCAGTGAAATGGCAGCAGCCCTAGTCCCAGATGGGCACGTTGTGTGTCACTCTCAACCCCTCGATCAGCACAGCCCTAAGGCAAATGCTTCACTTAAAGCCCGTGAATAGTCCTGCTGGAACCAGTGTCCATTCTGGTAAGATACTAAGAAGTGAACAAATGAAAGAATGGGAACCAGAGAGGAAAACCATTAGCTGTGCCACGTGGCTTTATTAATTAAAATAAATGCTTTTGCCACACAACTGTGCTGGTCCTCCATTTTTCAGTAACACGAAGGAAGGTGCATTAGAGCACAGGCAGTGGAACTGGTTCCCAAAAATGTAACCAGATTTCTTATCAGCAAATTACTGAACACAAGGGCTCAGACTGGAGATCAGCAACAGGTCGCAGGGGTGGCGATCACTTTGCTTTTCTCATATTTCTAATTGTAAACGCGACCTGGTCTAAAGGAAGGTTTTTGAAGGTGGTCTTTGTTTACAAAGGAGGTTTTAAGTACAGAAAGACTGTGCAACATTAGTTTGCAGGGAGGATGGGCTGTGGAAAGATGATGATTCAAAGTAGTTATGCTGGGAAAAGCCTTTAAAGATTTGTTCTCAATGTGCCTAGAATATTTAGTGTCAGAGACAACTTATTTGCTTTTCATGGTTTCCATAGCAGGTTTTTAATTTTCTGCAGTGTACTGGTATTCTAAGTTTCTAAAATGCACCAAAGAACACTAGTTGTGCAGTCCTGATGAAGTAATTTCTGTGACTCTGATTGATAAGGTTATTTAATGGCAACTATGTTTATTCAGTGTGTAAAGCAGCTGGAGCTCCAGGCCAGGAACATTGGTGGATGCTTGTATCTTAAATGAATGCAGAGTGCTAAGTTCTCTCTATACATAGGCAAATTCAGCTTTATTTTCTGTTAAAATTATGGCAGATATTAACTGTGGGTGGTTTTTTTTTTGGCTTAAACCTTTCTCACCCCTTTAAAAGTAAAACTAAAAGAAATGTCATTAAGTTTTTCAGCACTAGAAAAGCCAAATCCTTATGGGTCCTTGTGCAGGTCTATCTGTGCCTGTTATGTGCATGGGTATGTAGTATGGATGGACTTTTTGCACATATATTTATTATATATCTATTTTTAAGGGTTAAATACTAACTCTAAAGCCCTAGGGGAGTCAGATTAGGGAAGCATGATTAGCCTTCAAAGCAACTGTGTTACAGTTCCAAACACTGCTGCTCTCTGCTTCACTACAGAATTTGTTTGCGCTACATAGTCAGTGGTTTGGATAAATGAGTACTTCGAACCAAATCCACCTGTGGCAAGGCTGATACAACACCAAAATCACACCATCATTTTGTAAAACTGTCCAGTTAGAGCTTTCCAAGAATTGTATTTGATTACCTAATATAAACATTTCCCTTTTTGTAACCTATTTACGCTCTCTGCATGCCCATGGGGAGGAGGATGCTACTACCCCAGTTTTACGGGACAGGCATGAGGCAAGTGTCTTGCCCAAGATTCTACAGAAAGGCTTTGATGGAGCAGAGAGTTGAAGGGTCTCCCAGCCCCTAGGCTGGCATTGGCAGTGCTGCCCTTCTCTCTGCTGGGAATGCCCCGGCAGCTGGTGGGATAGAGAGCTGGCACGAAACGCATGATCATAATTTGAGAGAGAGCAGCTTAAAAACATCCACTCCCAAATAACAAGGGGTTTATATTTGCTTAACGCTGAGTTTTAAGGTCATTTTTTGAATGAATTATACCCTTGAGCAAATACGGGTCTCTAAAACAATTATTATTAGCTTAAAATGCTAAACCGTTTTCCCTGGGTTTGATTTGTTCAAATGTTTTTGTTTGAAGTAGAGGCAGCATCAAGAAGATCCCTAGCCAGTTTTTAATTAGTGCTAGAAATGCTACAGTAGCAGTTTTTAACAGTTATAATGTTTATATTATTCCACATCCTATAGGACAACTGTGTTCAGGATCACATAACCTTTTAGGTTAGACACCACAGTGTCTTCGGGACACCTCAAGATGTAACAGTAACAAAGGCTAGAAGAAAGCATATATTGAAAGAGGAAAGCATACACTGAAAGAAGAAAAGGCCACGTGCACTTGCATAACCGTAAAGAAAGATTGCTGCTTATTGCCTGTTGCCATTACATGTCTTTGCAAGCAGTGAATATAGAGGGAGTCCAAGAAGGAAGGAGAACCTCCTTCCTCTCAACAAAATTATTACCTCTCAACAAAACACAAACTTCAGAGATCTTTAAATTATGGGTCTAGGCTTTTCTTCTCCCTTTTCTTCTGTAATTATTTTTTCAATCAGTTGACTTTAATTAACGTGTCCTAGGAGAGCAAACCTGGTGAATGGGAATGGCTGTTTTATACATGTTTAGCATGTGCTTTCTGAGCCCTCCCAGGCTGGTCGTTGAGTTACAGGAGCAGAGGAACTCTGAAAGGCGTTAGCACTGACTGATAAATGTGAACAAAATATCCTCGTTAAGGAAACATTTGAAAATATAATTTATGCTCAAATCACATCATTTTAAAAATGGCTCAGATAAAAAACTACAAAAAACCATAGTGGAGCATCAGCTAACAGTTTCTTCAGGCAATACTTCCTCAGGCATATGAGGGAGAGGGATGCGGGAACTTTGGATTGATCCGTGCACAGCCCCATCATCTGGGAGGCAGAATTTGGATGAATCCATAGCCTTCAACTTACACTTTGGATTTGCAGTCAATTACTTTAAGTGTGCTCCTCACGATGGGCTATAATATATTTTTATAATTCTTATTAGTATTATGGAGAGTGCAAGAAGATAAGGTTGCAAGCAGCTTCCAATCTAAACTCCATTTTCAGCTGCCCTGAACTTATTAAACAGATGGAGAGTGGTTCACTAGAACGTGCAATAATGAATTGAAACATCTAACTTCTAATTTATTCTTCCTTTATACATTTCTGTGGTGGATGAAACTCCTAGGTATCAATATGTGTTTTTCTAAGCTTTCCCATTACCATGGTATGTGAATGTTCTGCCCTTGAAAGCAGCAGAAGTATGTGTATATGCGGATAATAATTAGCACTCAGATAGCACTTTCCAGTTCAAAGACATTCATTAATCACCATAGTACTCCTATGAATTGTGAGGTGAGGAAGTATTAGCATTGGGTAAGAGAACAGGTGTTGCATCATTAAAGCAAGCCTTTTAAGGAAAAAAGATGTACGGTTTTAGGTAAAAATCATCCAAATATGTTTGTGGAAAATATTTGAATATTATAGCAAAATTTTCAGGCACCAAATCTTTTACTTACAAACGCAGAAGCAGGACTCCCCAGCTCCCAAGCAGTACTGATAGACACTGCAAACCAATATGATGGGAAAGATTTATTTAAATTATTTGACAAGAGCGGCACTGAAAGTAGTGCTTTGTAGGTCTGCTTTTTCACAATCACCCCCTGGAAGCCTAATGGCTGAACATTTTTACTGTGAGCAATTTGACATTATGATCATGGATCAGTCCAAGAAAGACAAAGAGACAGTTTTCTACCAATGTCACTGTTGCTTGATTCCTTATCTGAGATGGGTCAGCCAGGCTGCACTCGGGGTTGTGTCTGATAGCACATGGCTGTTTGCTCGTTCATGAGTTTTGCGGACATGACATTCTCTCCCTTGTCCGCTAACAAGTCTGTGTGAAGAATGGCATTGATAAGATAATAATCTAAGGGCATGACGTAATTCTTAGGTAGAATCTCAGGGGATTGCCTTTGGTCCATCTAGAACTGGATCTTTCCCTAATAGTAGCCATGTTGATGCTTCAAAGAAAAGGAAAAAAACCTGGCAGAGCAAAGCGGTAGGATAACTTGCCCCCAGGAAAAGATCTCTTGATCTTTAGTTGAGGCCACCTTTTTACGTGGGTGCTGTATCTGAGACAGGCTGTCTTAGGAAAACATGCTGTCAGGGGATGCAGCTTTGACAGCACTACCAACAATTGCTTTCCAAGACCTTGGCCACTCGCAGAGAACAGGACAGACGGGGCACAAGATAGCTACAGCCCCTCATTTCTCTCTGTTGGCTGCTCACAGGGACATTGCAGAACTCAAGCTACCTGACTCTCTGTGTAACTGGGTGCCGGCGTGCTTTCACTCCCCCCCGATAGTTGGTGACCAGCCCAGCTAAATTAGCCTGAAGATGAAAGGAACTGTGCCAAGATGAGAACAGAAGAGGCTCTTTTCCTCTTTGGCACCAGGGGAAGGGAAGGACCAAGGTGGGCCAGAGACCTCCTAAGGCTCCTGCCCACTGCAGGGCACCTTTATACTCTCCCTTCCTGGAGCTTCACTGCAAGGTGCCGATGCAGCTCCCAGTGAATCAAGGAACGCAAACTAATGCCAACGTCAGGTTTACATTACCATATACATCAGCAAGTCAACGAAACACCCAAGTTGTTTGCAGACATCTCCTGATTGCTAAATTGGACAATTACAAATCACCTATGAATGAATGTAAATGCATAGTTCACATGTACACGGTAAACTTCATTTCTCATGCTGTGCGAGCTTTAGTTGATATTCCTTTAGTTGATAGCAGGCTGCTGGTTCAGAGCAGAGTCAAAGCCCACTGTTTATTCAAAGGAGGGCAGCAGTATGCAGGTGTCTTTGCCTTTTGAAAGCAGGGATTGATGCATTTCCACCAGGCGCTGCGTGTGCTGTTGAATAACCAGGTACTAAGCAGCAGAGATTAGCTTGGGCATGGGCTCCTGCTGCTGTGGTTATACCATTCCTGAGAGGCAAACTGGGATGTCTGCTTGGTGCTGCAGAGATCTCTGTGGAGGTATGGCTCTGTGCAGCGCTATCCAGGCTCTCTGTACGGAGAAACGTGGCACTGCACGGGCACAGCCGCAGCGGTGTCTTTTATCTTTGCCAAACTGGCCTCAGTTAGTGGCATGCCTTGACTGGTAGTATTGCCAGTTCAGAGAGAGATGTTTATAAATGCAGAAATATTTTTATAAGTTAATCTTTACCTGATAGAAATAAAAACTACATGTTAAATTTCAGCACTCCCCTAGCTGATCTGGGGAAGTTTAACTGTGAGCTGTTGGCAGCTGGGAGCTGTGACAGGTTTTTGTCTTCTACTGGATTTTGTTTTGTGTGTTCTGAAAGGGTGCCGTAATGGAGCATTTACTTCATGTGTTATTAAGATAATTTTACTTAGATTGTGTAATATAGTTAGAGACTGGGATAGTGACTGTGGGCAATTAACTGAATAGAAAAAAGGGAATACTATTACTACAAGAATATTAGAAAAAGATTTGCTATTATTACTGAAATGATCACTTCTAGATACATTAGCTGTGTTTCTATGAGTTGTGCGAACAAGGGCTGCTTCTCATCTCTGAAGCTGAGCCAAGCATGCATTTCCTTGCCTCAAAGCACTTACAGAGACAAAAGGCCTTCAAACACAGGGCACTAAGTTTTCCCATCACTCAAGTGTCCACACTCTGCTTTACCCCTGACTTATAGATCAGGCTTGTCATGACATTTACAGAAGAAAAAAGGATTTATAAAAATTATTCGTATTCACCAGTAAGACTAACTTTTTATAGCAGTTTTACAAATGCAGGCAGTGTACTAGAGGTGGAGATATTAAAAGTCATCTTATTCTGTGGCTGTCAGCACTTCTTCTTGGTAACAGGAAATGCAAATGATCCCAAGTATTATGCCCCAAATCCTCTGGCTTCTTTAGCATAGAAAGAAGTAGGAAACTATTAATCCTGTGGCTGCGTCCATTCACCAAATGTTCATCTTTGGGTGCTGGATTCTCTGTCACTATATTCTTGCTCATGTATCAACAGAACAAAAACTCTGATTTTCCCTGAGATTTGGAAAGAACAAATTTGTTTCCAGCTGATATGTAAAATAAAAACATTTTGTCTGGCTTACTTCAGCTTCATCTGTAATTATGTTCTTTATGTAATAACAAAAAATAAGTATTTGAAGAAGGGTGAAATAAGGAATTTTAAGTTGAATCTGTTCAAAATGCCCTGGCCCTGAAATCTCCCCAAAATTCTTTCCTGAAAAACATCTGGATTCATATTTTTCCTTCATATGGGGAAAGGAATTAAACCTGCTTCGATGAAATCACAAGTGAAGTTAAAGGTTCCTCTGACTCTGACAAATCCTTGAAATCCGAAGTGAAATCCTTCAATGGAGAGAGGTGGCTCAGCCTTCCCACCTCTCTGTAATACCAGCCAATGTCCGAAGGATGATGGTAAACCCTCGCCCCCAGGTCACTCCAGTGGGTACGTCCTGAGCTGCCTGTCAGCACTGCCCGCTGCACACACCAGTTTAGCAGTTTGAATTCAAGAAGCGAAAGCATACCTGTCTTGTGTGATTTTATGCAGCGCTACTCTGAGCTCTCAGTTTTTCTAAGAACCACTCACAGAGGCAGGAATTGGGGCTCGGGTGAATCAGACCTACTGACTGTCCTGGTTTCAGCTGGGATAGAGTTAATTTTCTTCTTAGTAGCTAGTAGAGTGCTGTGTTTTGGATTTAGGATGAGAATAATGTTGATAACACACTGATGTTTTGGTTCTTGCTAAGTAGTGCTTACACTAGTCAAGGACTTTTTTCAGCTTCCCATGCTCTGCCAGGTGCACAAGAAGCTGGGAGGGGGCACAGCCAGGACAGCTGACCCAGACCAGCCAAAGGGCTATTCCACACCGTATGACATCATGCTCAGTATATAAACTGGGGGAGTTGGCCGGGGGGGGGGGCAGCGATCACTGCTCGGGGACGTGCTAGGCATCGGTCGGCGGGTGGTGAGCCAATTGTATAGTGTATCCCTTGCTCTGTATATTATTATCGTATTATTATTATTATATTATTATTACTACTATTCTATTTCATTTTACTTCAATTATTAAACTGTTCTTATCTCAATCCACGAGTTTTCTGACTGTAACCCTCCCAATTCTCTTCCCCATCCCACTGGGGTGGGGGGAGTGAGCGAGCGGCTGCGTGGTGCTTAGCTGCTGGCTGGGGTTAAACCACGACAGTCCCTTTTGGCGCCCAACGTGGGGCTCGAAGGGTTTGAGATAATAACAGATTAACCAGAGCGTGGTAAGGAATTTGTATGTGTTAACAATTGCTCATCATAATATTGATTCATCTGTTCTCGGTGTTAGTCTACCTGATTTGCACCATGCTTTTGTTTTTGCAGTACGTGTTAAAAATTGGTGTTGGGTTTTGCAGTTTGCTGTGCTCTGCAGTGATCAGTGATGTTTTGCCTGGGAGATTTGTTATTAAAACACTGACCTTGAGTGCTATCTGGTATTTGGGTTCTGTAGTGAAGCCATTACTGTACTTCGGGTACCACCTCATGGAGACACTTGGCAATTATACCTCTTCCTCTGAGAGCTTCTTTATGGAGGAAATACAGAATAGCACGTTTGTTGTTTTCTTCTATGATGTTTCGTCCTTCATTGCAACAACTTTTCAGTATCTTGAGCATCCTTGGGTAGTTAAGATATATCTATTGATAGTTCTTGGGAATATTGTTTCAGTTTTGTCTAAGGTTAATAAGCACCTTAAGAATATCATCCAGAGATCTGCTCCAAGGCTGGATAGTTATGAGTGGCAGGGTGTGTGGGAGAGCATGGGCAAGTACCTGGGACAGTGGGCACCTCCAATGTTTTGGAACTTCACTCCTGAACAAGTGCAGAATCCTGAAAATCTAGTAAAGTATTTGGAAAAAGTATGTTGTCACCCTGGCAACTCCAGAGAGACACAAATCACTGCAACATGCTGGGGCCTGGCCCATGCTTACCGAGCCCTATTCAACACTATTCAGAACCCACAAGGGGAAGGGAAGGTCTCTGGATCTGACGACAAAATGACAGATGCTGTGGCTGCGCCAGCCCCTGCGCCAGCCCCTCAGGCCCCCACGACAGTCACTGTGGTTGCGCCAGCCCCCACAACAGGCACTGCGGTTGATCCAGAGAACCAACCCGTGCCAGTATCAGTTGCCCCTATACAGAAGAAAAAATATACAAGGAAATCAGCTCGTTTAGTAAAAGCTGATGATGAGCCAGCGTCATCAAGAGAACAGGAGGAGGAAGAGGCAGAACCCATAAACGAGACAGTAACCACACGATCCCTATCCCTGAGTGAGCTGCGAGATATGCGAAAAGATTTCAGTCGTCGTCCAGGCGAGCCCATCATCACCTGGCTGCTCCGATGCTGGGATAATGGGGCCAGTAGCCTGGAATTAGAGGGTAGGGAAGCCAAGCAGCTGGGATCTCTTTCTAGGGAAGGAGGCATTGACAAAGTGATTGGAAAAGGGGTAAAAGCCCTCAGCCTTTGGAGGCGACTCCTGTCAGGCGTGAAGGAAAGGTATCCCTTCAAGGAAGATCTTATATGTCACCCAGGCAAGTGGACTGCCATGGAGAGAGGTATCCAGTACTTGAGGGAATTAGCCGTGCTGGAGGTGATTCATAATGACCTGAACAATGAGCAGTTATCCAAAGATCCAGATGAAGTCCAGTGCACACGACCCATGTGGCGGAAGTTCGTACGGAGCGCACCATCATCGTACGCAAACTCATTGGCAATAATGACCTGGAAAGATGAAGAGGGACCAACGGTGGATGAATTGGCTGGCCAACTCCGACAATACGAAGAAAGTCTCTCTTCCTCCCTACGGGCCTGCATCTCGGCTGTGGAGAAGTTGTCCCAGGATTTCCAGCAGTTCAAAGAGGACATGTCCTACTCCTCACCTGTACAGACCAGTATCTCGGCCATTAGGAGTAAGCGTCCCTCTCTTCAAGAGAGAAGATATAGTGGATACACACCACGGGCCACCCTGTGGTTTTATCTGCGTGACCACGGAGAGGACATGAGGAAGTGGGATGGAAAATCTACCTCGACCCTAGAGGCACGAGTACGTGAGTTGCAAGGAAAAAAAGGTGGTTCTTCCAGGAAAATTGCTGCTCCAGTTTCCAATGAGCAGTTCCCCAGACAAAGTAGAAGGGCTGATTTTGCTTCCGATCTTAGTAAAGGGATTTTCGATTCACATGTACAAGAAGTGAATAACGAATGCTATAACCAGGACTAGAGGGGCCCTGCCTCCAGCCAGGTGGAGGAGAGGGACAACCGGGTGTACTGGACTGTGTGGATTCGATGGCCTGGCACATCACACCCACAGGAATATAAGGCTTTAGTAGACACCGGTGCACAGTGTACCTTAATGCCATCAAGCTATGAAGGAGCAGAACCCATCTGTATTTCTGGAGTGACAGGGGGATCCCAAGAGTTGACTGTATTGGAGGCCGAAGTAAGCTTAACCGGGAAGGAGTGGCAGAAACACCCCATTGTGACTGGCCCGGAGGCTCCGTGCATCCTTGGCATAGACTACCTCAGGAGAGGGTATTTCAAGGACCCAAAAGGGTACCGGTGGGCTTTTGGCATAGCTGCCTTAGAGACAGAGGAAATTAAACAGCTGTCTACCCTGCCTGGTCTCTCGAAGGACCCTTCTATTGTGGGGTTGCTGAGGGTCAAAGAACAACAGGTACCAATCGCTACCACAACAGTGCACCGGCGGCAATATCGCACCAACAGAGACTCCCTGATTCCCATCCATAAGCTGATTCGTCGACTGGAGAGCCAAGGAGTGATCAGCAAGACTCGCTCACCTTTTAACAGTCCCATATGGCCAGTGCAAAAGTCTAACGGAGAGTGGAGACTAACAGTAGACTATCGGGGCCTGAACGAAGTCACGCCGCCGCTGAGTGCTGCCGTGCCGGATATGCTAGAACTTCAATATGAATTGGAGTCAAAGGCAGCCAAATGGTATGCCACAATTGATATCGCTAATGCGTTTTTCTCTATCCCTTTGGTGGCAGAGTGCAGGCCACAGTTTGCTTTCACTTGGAGGGGTGTGCAGTACACCTGGAACCGACTGCCCCAGGGGTGGAAACACAGCCCCACCATTTGCCATGGACTGATCCAGACTACATTGGAACAGGGTGGGGCTCCGGAACACCTGCAATACATTGATGACATCATCGTGTGGGGCAACACAGCAGAAGAAGTTTTTGAGAAAGGGAAGAAAATAGTCCAAATCCTTCTGGAAGCCGGCTTTGCTATAAAACAAAGTAAGGTCAAGGGACCTGCACAGGAGATCCAGTTTTTAGGAATAAAATGGCAAGATGGACGTCGTCAGATCCCAATGGATGTGATCAACAAAATCACAGCCATGTCTCCACCAACTAGCAAAAAGGAAGCACAGGCTTTCCTGGGCGTTGTGGGTTTTTGGAGAATGCATATTCCAAATTACAGTCTCATCGTAAGCCCTCTCTATCAAGTGACCCGGAAGAAGAACGATTTCAAATGGGGCCCTGAGCAACGACAAGCCTTTGAACAAATTAAACGGGAGATAGTTCATGCAGTAGCCCTTGGGCCAGTCCGGGCAGGGCAAGATGTAAAGAATGTGCTCTACACTGCAGCTGGGGAGAATGGCCCTACCTGGAGCCTGTGGCAGAAAGCACCGGGGGAGACTAGAGGTCGACCCCTAGGGTTTTGGAGTCGAGGATACAGAGGATCCGAGGCTGGCTATACTCCAACGGAGAAAGAGATATTGGCAGCATATGAAGGGGTTCGAGCTGCTTCGGAAGTGGTTGGTACTGAAGCACAGCTCCTCCTGGCACCCCGACTGCCAGTGCTGGGCTGGATGTTCAAAGGGAGGGTCCCCTCTACACATCATGCAACTGACGCTACATGGAGTAAGTGGATCGCACTGATCACACAACGGGCCCGAATAGGAAACCCCAGTCGCCCAGGAATCTTGGAAGTGATCATGGACTGGCCAGAAGGCAAAGATTTCGGAATATCACCAGAGGAGGAGGTGACACGTGCTGAGGAGGCCCCACTGTATAATAAACTGCCAGAAAATGAGAAGCAATATGCCCTGTTCACTGACGGGTCCTGTCGTCTTGTGGGGAAGCATCGGAGGTGGAAAGCTGCTGTATGGAATCCTGTACGACAAGTTGCAGAAACTGCTGAAGGAGAAGGTGAATCGAGTCAGTTTGCAGAGGTGAAAGCCATCCAGCTGGCTTTAGATATTGCTGAACGAGAAAAGTGGCCAATGCTATATCTCTATACTGACTCATGGATGGTGGCAAATGCCCTGTGGGGGTGGTTACAGCAATGGAAGCAGAGCAACTGGCAACGCAGAGGCAAACCCATCTGGGCTGCCGCATTGTGGCAAGATATTGCTGCCCGGATAGAGAACCTGGTTGTAAAAGTACGTCACGTAGACGCTCACGTACCCAAGAGTCGGGCCACTGAAGAACATCAAAACAACCAGCAGGTGGATCAGGCTGCTAAGATTGAAGTGGCTCAAGTGGATCTGGACTGGCAACATAAGGGTGAACTATTTCTGGCTCGGTGGGCCCATGACACCTCAGGCCATCAAGGAAGAGATGCAACATATAGATGGGCTCGTGATCGAGGGGTGGATTTGACCATGGACACTATTGCACAGGTTATCCATGAATGTGAAACATGCGCTGCAATCAAGCAAGCCAAACGGTTCAAGCCTCTCTGGTATGGAGGACGATGGCTCAAATATAAATACGGGGAGGCCTGGCAGATTGATTATATCACACTCCCACAAACCCGACAAGGCAAGCGCTATGTGCTTACAATGGTGGAAGCAACCACTGGATGGCTGGAAACATATCCCGTGCCCCACGCCACTGCCCGGAACACTATCCTGGGCCTTGAAAAGCAAGTCCTATGGCGACATGGTACTCCAGAAAGAATTGAGTCAGACAATGGGACTCATTTCCGAAATAGCCTCATAGACACCTGGGCCAAAGAGCATGGCATTGAGTGGGTATATCACATCCCCTATCATGCACCAGCCTCCGGGAAAATAGAACGATACAATGGACTGTTAAAGACTACACTAAAAGCAATGGGTGGTGGGACATTCAAACACTGGGATACACATTTAGCAAAGGCCACCTGGTTAGTCAACACTAGGGGATCTGCCAATCGAGCTGGCCCTGCCCAATCAAGACTTTTACGTACTGTAGAGGGAGATAAAGTCCCTGTAGTGCACGTAAAAAATATGCTGGGGAAGACAGTCTGGGTTACTCCTGCCTCAGGCAGAGGTAAACCCATCCGTGGGATTGCTTTTGCTCAAGGACCTGGGTGCACTTGGTGGGTGATGCGAGAGGATGGGGAAGTCCGATGTGTACCTCAAGGGGATTTGATTTTGGGTGAAAATAGCCAATGAACTGAATTGTATAATGTTAGTTGCTATATAATACTGGATGTCATCACTTCAATGATTACTATGTGCCATATTAACAGTATACAGTAAGAAGTGCCCAAATTAATGAAGAATGAACTTCGAGGAAACCGAGCAAAGTGCAGCAGTGATGGAACCAGAACTGGCTTCAGCATGCAACAATCCAACACCACACACCATCTTTCCTGCCCTGAAGAACTATTAGGACAGATGAAACCCAAAGTCATGGACTAAATGAACTCAACATTTTAGAGGGATAGCCTATAGACTAAGGAAATTATATCCATGTGTGTATGTGTGTGTATATATATATATCTCTCTCTATATCAAAAGACTGGAAAAGTGGTAGTGATTAATTGGAATGTATTGGAAAGTGTAAGACCTGGGCATGATGTATATGGTATGGAATAAGGGGTGGATACTGTCCTGGTTTCAGCTGGGATAGAGTTAATTTTCTTCTTAGTAGCTAGTAGAGTGCTGTGTTTTGGATTTAGGATGAGAATAATGTTGATAACACACTGATGTTTTGGTTCTTGCTAAGTAGTGCTTACACTAGTCAAGGACTTTTTTCAGCTTCCCATGCTCTGCCAGGTGCACAAGAAGCTGGGAGGGGGCACAGCCAGGACAGCTGACCCAGACCAGCCAAAGGGCTATTCCACACCGTATGACATCATGCTCAGTATATAAACTGGGGGAGTTGGCCGGGGGGGGGGGGCAGCGATCACTGCTCGGGGACGTGCTAGGCATCGGTCGGCGGGTGGTGAGCCAATTGTATAGTGTATCCCTTGCTCTGTATATTATTATCGTATTATTATTATTATATTATTATTACTACTATTCTATTTCATTTTACTTCAATTATTAAACTGTTCTTATCTCAATCCACGAGTTTTCTGACTGTAACCCTCCCAATTCTCTTCCCCATCCCACTGGGGTGGGGGGAGTGAGCGAGCGGCTGCGTGGTGCTTAGCTGCTGGCTGGGGTTAAACCACGACACTGACCTGCCCGATGAGCTGGCACCTCTTCTTCCCTGCAGCTTAATTAGTCTCTCCTGTGTCCCAGTGATCCTGAATGAACATGCTGAGCTGACCACCTATGTTACGTGCCACCCATCAGTGTTGCAGGAAATTAGGCAGAACTTATTGCCTTTTAACAGCTCTATTCTCCAGCTACTGATGTCATTATGCATCTTGGCTTTCAGCATCTCCTCTAATTATGCAAAATGGGGATTTCTTGACATGAAGAGAAGCCTGAAAATTATAGGATCCTGTTTTGCTCACATATACATGAAGCCATATACTGCAAAAAGTGGGGAAAAGGAGGTTTAGAGGCTTTCTTTTATTCTGGTGGAAACTTCTTTTCTCAGGTATCAGTGGGTCAAGTTCTACTCTGTTATGTATACCAGTTTTGTCATTTGGACCTGCACACTGCTAGAAGGTGTATTCACCCATATAACGTGCCAAAAGCTGAATTTTGGCATAACTGCAAAAAGTTATGATACTGTTTTATGTGGCTGAAGTCAGAGTGATAACATATGACCCCTTTTTCCCATTCCAAACCCCCCGGCAAAGCTGCTAAAGCTGCTGCTCTCATTTCCATCACATATTGCAATAGGAAGCGGACACTTCTGGTTTCCACTTTCATCTACAATTTTAGACCAAAAGAGACAGCGCTCAGTAAACAACCAAAATAATCCTTTCAAAGTCGAGAAGATTTCTTTCCTATCTTTCTGGGTGCAAATTGTAGCAGGAGTCATGTGTTACTAATCTCCTCAGTACTGCAGCAGGTCCTTAGCAAGTTAATACGCACACCTCTCCAAGATCCTCTAGGGGTTATAATACTATTCCTAAGCTAAAATATAATCTCTAAAGAAGTTTGCATTTGAAATGAAAAAAAGCCTTCTTTACTTTGTTTCAAATTAACATCTCACGGGAGCTGTACAGTGACAGTGTAAATAGTGAGTGTCAATAATGAACTTGTCCAGCTTTCTCCCACACCAGAGCAGAAGGCACACAGTTTGCATGGCAGATCTCACGTGCAGGCAGCCTGGCCCTCCCAGGCTCTGCTTGGCAGCAGGATTTATAGAGGTATTGTCCCACTTACAATATTTCATAAAGAAAACTGTGCTGAATGCACTGAACTGTGTTGTAAAATACAGTGGAAAAGGTTCTTAGTTTTTTCAGCTGCCCAGCTGGTTCTAGTTAGAGCCTGGACGGAAATGCTTCCCTCTCCCTCCAGTTGCCTCAATCTCTGTTCTATTTAAAGTAACTATCGCATTTTCAAAGGTTTTTTAAGATGATTACACCATCGTATGACAGTGGTGGTTGCACATCCCTGAAGGTGCTTCATTTGTCTCTTCTATAGGTTTCCTGGCTATTCCAAATAAAAACGCCTTCTTTCAGAAGATACGACACACCTGGAGTAAGCTGGACTTTCAGAGGTACCAAACAAGTAATTACCCCAGACATATTCTCTCCTTTATGTCTGTGTGAAGCAAATGTACATTGGAGTTTGCTTTTATAAATTAATTTTTCTGTGCAGTTTTAGATGTGTTGTGGTAAGGAGAAAAAGATGACAGAACTTAAAGATTTTATGAGCTGCTTTTATAGATATATTATCATAGAATCATAGAATGGTTTGGGTTGGAAGGCACCTTAAAGATCATCTGGTTCCAACCCCCCTGCCATGGGCAGGGACATCTTCCACTAGACCAGGCTGCTCAAAGCCCCATCCAACCTGGCCTTGAACACTCCCAGGGATGGGGCATCCACAGCTTCTGTGGGCAACCTGTTCCAGTGCCTCACCACCCTCATAGTGAAGAATATATATTCTTTTATAAATACGTAAACTTGAACTATATGTTCCTAGCATTGGGTAAAAGTTTTATTCACATGCCAAACCTCTTGACATCATGAGATTTTAAATAGTTTTTATAACAACAATTTGGAGTAGCTTTATGTATATATATGTGTGGGGCCCCGTTCTCCAGCATTACAGCTTAACTTTGTGCCGTACGTAACACGGTTCATGTAATACGGTGTGGAGATTCGTGGTTCCTCAATGCTATTTCCTTTTCCTAAAAGAAGAAAGTATCTGAAGTGGAGAGTCTTTGTCTGGAAGTCATAAGCGCGCAAGAAAAACAGGAGAACTGTGAAATGGTCCCTGTAAGCTAGGAATTAAAAACCTTTGTCACAAGTGAGGGTGGTTTTAATTCTGCACTTGAGGAAACACAACACAGCAAAATTTCTGCAAAAGCAGAAAGAAAACAACCTCCTGGCTCACACTGTGTCTAGTTCATTGTGATGCTACTATGGTTACTTCAGGAAGAAGAAAACAGCCCTCGTAACCTTGAAATGGAACATTTTGCTGTGGCAGTGGAGTGGGTTCCTTTATTGACTCGAGCAACTTTTGTAAGGGTGTATGTCTGACTGTTTTCAGCTAATACTGGCTCTTAATCCTTCTAGCCATGATGACCAGTTTGTTTCTTATTGAAATTTTACAAATGCTTTCTCCCTAATGAAAGATCACCATCTGTTTAGTCAAGGTACTTTTTCACATAGAGTATGCCCGTATGTCAGAGATAAGCTATTTCCTCTTGTTCTTGATTTGGGCAGTTGAAACCCAGCAGCTAATTGAAAGGACATATTCTATAAGTAGATCTAGTTGGAAAACTGTTTGTTTTCTTTTTTTTTTTTCTTCTCTAAAATGCCTCTTACATTTTCTTTCCAGCTGAAAATTTTCCCCTGGGATATATTGCAAAGCAAACTGAAACAAATATTTGCATTTTATTTTGAAGTGCACTTTCTAAACAAAATTAAATAGAGTTTTTGTTTTGAATTCAGTTGTCACATTACTGCAGCGTATAAAGGGAAGCCGCACTGAGTGCTGAAGGATTAGTTGGCTGGGTGCACAGAGGCATAGCTGTGACATGTTGCCGTCTGGATGGGCTGGCAGGTCTGAAGCAGAGACTGAGTCCCTCCAGCTCATGTGCCATGTGGAACCAAAGAGAAGGAGCCCTTCTGCAAGCTGAGAGATCTCCTAGGTGTGTATTGGGGAAGCGAAATATCTGGGGGCTTTGCCATCACTTAAAGAGGAGTGAAATGGTTTGTGTAATGATGAGTGATGGAAAGTACATGTGGAAGCTGGTGGAGTTGCAGAGAGGCAGAGCTGTGACGTGGTCAGGAGTTTCCTGGGGAAGCAAGCTGAGCGTTTGTGGTACATGGTGCCTGTTCAAAGGCAGCACGAGGGTATGCTTATCAGTGTTACACTGGAGCATTGCTTACATTGGGTGGTGAGCATTTGACCTACCCTTGCACTCCATGGCTTCTGAAAGTTTTGCATTTAGGCAAGGTCAGCTTTGGGGAAGGGGTGCACTACCACCTGCAGCTTCAGCACAGTCATACTTTGAAAGACAGGAGTGCATAGCTGCCAACAGAGCCACTGAGGAGACAGACGTACATGGTCTCTGTTCAGGAATGGGGCTGTTTCATTAGGTGGTGGTTGCAGTAACTGTAAGGCTGGGTGAGGAAGGAAGTGCAAGGTTGTCTGGCAAAGGGCCGTAGGTCCCCATTTACACAGGGGAGCAGAGACACCAGTATGGCGGTCACTGTATAAGGAACTGGGACGCCTATGTGCAATGCACTTCTAGTTTTTCCTTATCTGTACGCTACTATGCACCAGAATTTCAGACACTCCAAATTTCAGACCAGTCAGAGGAAACGCATGGATTTCAGAGCAGCTACTCAGCCTTTGAAACAGAAGGGCATTTTGAATATTGAGTTGTAATGAGAATCCTGAATAGGTATGAACTCTCTTTAAAATCAGTTCTGTAATGCTGGTAGAGTGGGAGAATATTACTATTTGGTTTGCTGTTATTCAATTACTTTTAAGCACCTCTTGTCCGATTTGTAATAAGAACAGATAAGGCAACTAGCTGCTAGGCATACTTGTGTGCTGTAAATATTGGAGATCATTAAATGTCACTGGGAAAGTTCCTGTTGTTACATTGATACTCTATAGGAATGGATATACTCTATTGACTCGATGCATTTGACATCAGACTCGGTTTGTAACTCCATCCCTTCTCAGCTTCTGCATTCAGTGAGGGGAAGGTAGACGCAGCCTCAAAACTTCTGTTCTTTCCTCCCTCTTTTTGTTGTAATGTAGACAGGCATAATGATGCCTGCTCCAGGGGGTGGAACAATTGCCAAAGTATTTGTGACACAGAGGAATCCTCCTGGGGAAGAAAAAGGGTATTCTGGTATTCCCTTCCCCAGCACCAGTGCTCTGGCTGTACTGTTGAGTCACTTACCAGCACGTTAGTACTGGTGAATGAGGCTCAGATAACTGAATAGCAAAGATAATATAAAATAGAGATCTTTTCCTGTCTGGCGTGTTTAGCCCTGTACCAGGCAAAGTTATTCAAACGCTGGGGGATGGCTCTTGGGGCTGGCATTACCATCTCGTCCCTCTGCCTGCGCTGTCTCTCCTGTGGGTTGACACTGATCGAGTTCTGGCTGAGGGCTGGGGGAGATGTCAAGGCAAACATGAACATTTGCATTCATTACTGAAATTGAGGCATTCACATTCAAAGAACTTGACTGAAGCTCAGAGAAATTATTGTTAGTTTTCCGACTTCACTCCCATTTAATGGTTCTGTAAAAGCTACCAAAAGAATTGGGTTTTGACTGTAGATATTGTGTTGTATGTCACAAGCAGTAAAGGAAGGCTGAGACTTAATAGGTGCAAAGATGACTTGCCTGAATAAGACTTAGTAAGACAAATTTCAAACACATTCTGCACACACAGAAGCATCAGTATTTGTCCTGCCACCAATAATAAACACCAAAGTTTATCTTGTTTTTTTTGTTTGGTTGGTTTTATGGTTCACATCAACGTAATTATTTGTGCCTCACAATCTTCAGTGTTTCCCCTTGTAACACCTGTCTGAAGGGAAGAAGTAATTGCATTGATTTTGTATTTTTTTAACATGTAGATGCACTGTTGCACAGGGGGGAGTTATGTGATTTGCATGAAGTTATTTGGGATATTTTTTACGAAAGCAATAGCTGATGCTGGCTTTCTCATGCCACAGATAAAGACTAATCATGAATTCATTAGTGATAGATTAAATTAAACTACTGGTTTTATATACTTTTTTCAAAGGCTTGATCGCTTATTTGTCTTTTAAATACAAAACCCATATGGAGTAAAATACGTATCTGAGGGGAGTATTTCCTACTAGTAACATTACTAGGGTAGCGTCACTATTGATATACTCTTAATTCCACAAAGCTTGAAGGACCTTGGTTAAAAAAAGCGCAAATACTATTGTAATGCAAAAGGTGACCGGCAAAGTCAAGGCTCGAGTCAAGGACCAGGGGTGCTGCCATATGCTGTAGGTCTTGTTCCACACCTGCAACCCGCTGAGCACTGCAGCTCTTGTAGCAATTAAGGGACATCTAATTCTTCTCCTTTCTGTGCAATGTTTGGCAGAGATATGGTTCAAGTTAGTCTGACTGCTTAGCTTTGGCTTTTGTTGGCTACATCACTGTAATATCCCTTTCGGACTTTAATTTTCTGATGATAGCACATTGCTAAATGGTTTTCTTGCTCAGGTTTGTACTCCATGACTTCACTGGGGTTGTGTAGAGAAACCAAACAAGGTACAGTCCTGCAGCTCTGGTGCTGGGTGAGTTTATTATCCTACATGCACAGTTTGATAGGAAAAAATTAAATATTTGCACTTTCAGATCTAGGGTTTCCTTAAGCTTTCATTAAACTTAGGTGGCAGCAGCGAACGGTCACAAACAGATCACGGAAAACAGGGACAGAGGGGCTGAGCTTTTCTGATTTGCCCACAGTGTAAGTTATCCCCAGGATAAACTATATCAACTGTACTTAAACCAGTGCTAAAAGATGCTTTGCTAACCTGCCCACAGAAATAGCCAGGCACAGAGATTCCACGACCTCCTAGGGCTTTATAAAGAAATGATCGTTTTTGTAATACTTTCTGCTTTTATCACTCTGAAATTATTTCCACAATAAAGAAACTGTGTGTGCCTGAGCCAGGACTCCTGAAGAGTACGCAGAGCCAACCAGGCCTCTAGCTTGCCATCAACACACGGATGACAATGGTTTCATTCAAACCAGGAGGATTGAGACAAGGTTTTAACTCCTGTTTCTATTAAATTCAGTTTTTATATCAATGTCCACAGGTCCAGAAAACCACCTTAGACCCAGTCTGGTGCTTGACAGCTTCTTAAATCTTTCTCTTTCACAAAAATTTCCTACAAAACCACAGGTCTGTCCATTTACAAAATGATTATGCCCCCTGAGCCCCAACTCTGGTGCTGGCAAAATCTTCTGAGGCTTAATTCTGATTATTTGCATTTCCTGTGCTATCCACTAGTGCTTCATGGTTTCACTTCATACCCTTTCAAGAAGCATTTCACAGATAGAGTATTCTCCAGTGAAGCAGATGGGAACATTTACGTTTGCAGCTCAGAGGCTCTCCTTTGCTCCAGTTCCTGAGAATTAACCTTGCCTAATCCACCTGTGCACTTTCCACTGTGAGCCATCCCACCAGTGAAAGAAATTGCTAAGCCCACAGTGCGTAAATATTTGTATTAAGCTATCCAAATTTAAAATCAAGACCTTAAAAATAAAATAGTTACTGACCTTTTAGCTCATTTATAATTAAAACCCGTTCTAATGTTGTGCATATAAATAATAGATAGCTGTTTTCACAGATCAATGCCTTCTCCTGCTTTATAAGAAACATTTTTAAGTAAAATTACTGTGCCTTTAAGTTTAATAGGAAAATTTGATGTGTTAGCAACTATGGGTTGATCTCTGTACATTTTTCAATTGTAAATTGCACTTTAAAAATGCAAACAATTATTAATATTGATTTGGACTAAAACAATATTGAATTTCAATATATTTCTGGCTCTTTTATGAATTACCCTGCACAGCCAGTATGATTATGATGAAGGAGTATTTGCACACTCAATTTCTTTTCAGCAAGAAACCTTGAAGAGTGCTAGTTGTGTTCAGGCTGATAATGATAAACCCATGCATTCAAGGAAAATAAGACTACCTTAAAAATCTCAACTGAAGCATACTAAATTAATATTTCATCATACATGTGCAGTTCTTATATCATGCTAGCTGAACTTTTGTTATTAACAAATATTGAGAATTTAGTTAGAATGCAGCTCACTTCCTGAGCCCTCTGTTTTGGGTGTGCATCGCATGCAATTATAAAATTATGTCAATCCATCACTGCGATTTCCTGCAACTAAGCAAAGAGACGAATATATTCATGTCCTAGAATGCTGTAAGACGCCAGTTTATTTAAGTGACATTAAAACCATGTTTCTATGCTGTGGCTGGAACAAACATTTCATAGCTCTGTTGGTAGAGGGTTTTGAGCTTTTCTTCTGATCTCAACTATAATCTCAAGGTCCGTTTGCTAATTACTTACTCAGATACCCCAGCATCTCCCTCGAGGCCTCATCTTGGGGACAGCCCTTCCCTGTGCGATGCAGCAGCGGCCGTGGCCAGCAAGGTCACTCCAGCAGAGTGCCCTCATTACAACACAGAGGACTGGGTGGCAAGGGGGTCTCCCGAGAGCCCTGCGATACGTGGACAGAATTGTCTGGAAAACAGAAACCCTTTCCCCTGGGGAAAAGAGGTGTATTGAATCAGGACAAAATGTCAAAGTGAGATTTTTGTAGAAATGGATTTTCAGAAAAATTTAATTTGTTGGGCCCTTAAGTGGCGTTTTCATTGTGCTTGGCTGCTAACCGCTTGGACAGCTGTGCAGAAAACTTGTGAACTGACAAGGGTTTTCTAGGCATGCGGAGGGCTCTGATTCCCCATTTCATCCTCTTCTTCTCCCTTCGCAGCCGTCCGCATGCCAGGAGGGCGGAGAGCTGGGGACTGCTAACCTGCAGCAGCCTGCCTGGAAAGCGGCTGTTAAATTCACTTTTTGCCGAAAGTGGAATTGAGGAGAGCATAGCAGGCAGCAGCTGGGCGAGCCTTCATTTTGATTCTCCCAGGGAACAATGTATTTTTCCAAACTTTCTTTTTCCACATTGAAAACTTTGGTTCTGCGAAAAGGGCATTTTCTTACTGAAAATCCTTCTGCTGGAGAATTCCCCAACCAGCTCTTTTACTGGAACTTACTCCCACATAAACTGAAAATAACCCAAACTTGGTGACTTTCCAGTCATGTTACAAAAGCTAATGTTTTGCTAGAGTCCCTGGAGGCGGCCAAGTTGTGCTACTTAATATTAAGAAAGGGGTAGTAGCCAGCTAGCAAGTGTCTGCAGGACTGGTGTGAGTGCTGCTGGCCCTTAATTCAATCATATGTAATGAATGATTAATAATATTAAGGCACTTAACCTTGAATAGTGTTGTAATTATTTTGATTATGAAATAAAATCCAGAAAGCGTTTATGACATTTACTATTTTTAAACCTCATTATTTTGGAGAGCGTCATTCAAGAATTTTGAACACTTGAAATCAGTAAAACAGAAAAATGAAATGACGCATGATTTTTCTTTGCCTGACACAGATGCTCTCTAGTGTGATTTCTCCCTTCTGTAGGTAGAGTAGCAGGTAGGTAACAGCAAATGCCCTTCTGCTCCTTCATTTCACAGGTAATCTTGTTTCACTGTTTTATGCTCAGATGCCCATAAAAGTATAGTCACCTCTCTGTTATTTCACATTATAATAGCATTGTGGTTTTGATTAGAGCAAGTCAATTTTCCTTGCCAAAATGGCTTTTTAACAAAACGGTACCTTTCAGAAAATGTATTCTTTGGCCATAATTTTGTGATGTGAGAGGTGCTTTCCTTGACAAAGTTAAGTTCTGTGTCCTATATTGCCAAAACTAATACTGTGAATATTACTATGATTTTATAATACATACATGTTGCATGATATATATCCATACAAAATACTCTTAAGGACTCCAGCCTTCAGGAAAAGACCTGGAGGTGTATCAGTTTGATGCAGTAAATGCAAGCCATAATACTTCTCAGCAGAGAGAAGTCTGGTTTTTAAGGAAGGAAGGACATTCTTCCTGTTATTTTTCCTTAGGTTGATCCAGATCCTGCCCAGTCACTACATACTCTTTAGCTAGATTAATGCTGGATACACAACAGATTTTGTGCCTTCCAATCTCAACAACTGTGGCCAACAGAGCTAATTCTGCGTTACCTGAGAACAGGCGCAATGTAACAGCTACTGGTGATTCCCCAGCGGGTGTCTGTTTCAACAGGAGAGAGCATGTCAGCTGTCAGGCGGTGCGGCTCTGTGGAACTAGAAGGATGTACTGCTAATAACCATACATCCTAGCTTTCACGTGTTGTATTTCTCAGGAATTCCTTTCATCGTCCTGGTTTTAGGTAATGAATTTTAGCATTCTTGGTGTCTCCCAGGGGATATTTCCTGGCACCCTAAGCTGGTATCAAAATTCTTGCTCAAGTTCACTGAAAGCAACTTCTGGCTCCTTAGCACCATTCTTTCCAGACCAATGCCTCTGCTCATCCTAGCAAGAGGGAAATACCCAGAGCCTGAAATCTACCTTTTAGTAATTACTGTATGTTCTGCTGCCTCATCAGATGACAGCTCATGGTTGTGTGACTCCAATAGAGGAAAAACAGCGTAGGATTTGAGGAAAATATATTTTTTTAAGTCAAATCAGGCTGCACATTATTTCTATCCCAATTGCAATTAGCAGTGCGTGGGCTGATCACTAGCAATAAACTGTGGTTAGAACTGAAACTTAGCTGTGCCGCTCTGGGTGCCATGTGTTGCTGTAAAAGTTTAATCTAACAAACTAGAGAAGCCATTAGAGGAACTCCTGTGGTTCCAGATAGCAATGTTTCAGCTCTGCAGCCCTCTTCAGGGCTAACAATGACTGGAGTTGATGTACATTCACCAGGGTGAAAATTACAGCTTTGCCCGTATACTAACTTGGTGTGTGTGCCTAAGAGTGGCTGGACAGCAGTGTTAGATCCCCAAAATAGCCAGGTATAACAGAGGGGTTAAGTGCACCATTTGAGACTTCATTCTGGACTTTCCCAGCTTACAGCCAGCTCACTCCATTACTTTTTTTTTTTTTTTACATTGTTAATATTTTTTATTATTTGTTTTTACAGATGAATTTTGCGTCCCTTTTCAATAGCATCATGACTGTATTATTAAATGTTGCATTGCAACATAGGGAGGATCTGAGACCTCTTCAAACCATTAGCTCGGGTTTACACACGCTTCCAGCACACACTATGTGAAGAAAGCACTAAAGAGCTTCTTTCCCACATACTGTAACTGCAATATCATAATTGTGTGCAAAATATTATTAGAGATCAGTAAAACAGAACTAATTGAGAGCATCAAGACTAACATAAGTAAACTGTGCATCTGATGGCTAATGGTTGTGATGTATTTGTGTTTGAGACACCTACTGAAACATTAAAAAAGCTATTTTGGCTTGAACCATTAGTGGTAGCTTCTTTGCCACCTCCGTTTATCTTTTTCTCCTTCTTGCCTCACCCTTAGTTTCCTATTCTGCCTATGTATAATGAGAAACTTCCTGTTAAAGTGTTTGAATGTCAAAGACATTAAAGCGATAACCCAGGGGACGTGGGAGACAATGCAGACAAACAGTAACCGTAGGCAGAGAGCAGTGCCTGCGTGCTGGAGGAATTTTCAAGCTGAGTGTATGGGGGCTATTTCTAAACTGTTCCAAAAAGTACCTAAGAAAAGCAGCCTTATTGTCATAGACATGTTTATCTGCAGAGGGATTCAGGCACTCTTAAGAAAAAATTAGAAGTCTATCAATCAGGAAAATAAACAAACCCCCAAACTGAAGAGCTGTCTGAGGGGGTGAAATGGTTGAGCCATGTCAGTGGCGTCACCTGATCCTCACTCCCACAGCTCTTCCCAGTTTAGCAGCAGGAAAGGAAGAAGTTAGGCAAACGGATCCCTTACTGTTAAATGGGGCTTGTATTATATACTTGACCAACTGCTTACCGCTGACTAAGACGGTAAGTCCTAATGATCAACACCATCTCTTCCCTTCACACTGAAAACCACTGTAAAACTCAAGTCTTATCAGAGAAGAAATACACAAGATTGCAAATGAGATGCTCAAGCATACAGTAGCACAGAGTGCAAGTAGAGCGTGATCCTCTCTGAACTGGCTTCTTGTTGCTTTGCTGAGATGCCCGAGAGTAACTGGAGACTGCATCTTGCAGAATGAAAGAGGAAAAGAATTAGCAACTGTTTTTCTCGTACCTTGTGCTCCTGACTGTGGATTTGCTGCCCTTCAAAATGTTATGACTACTGCATAAAGCGGTGCTCCTCTCCAGACATTCAACTTTTCACTAGCTTGAGACTTAAAAAAAAAAAGCCATGAATCTGTCTTTGGCTGTAGGTCTCCAGGCATGTAACCTTTACTGTATATGCCATGCTGGCATACCTTGTCTAGTCTGCGCTGTGTTTATCAGCTTCACTTACTTGCTGTGTGTATTGCAGTCTCTTAGATCCTTCTGTATTTACTCTTTGCCACCCTCCCCCATAACTACAAAACTAAATGGGAACAGGTTCTCTTGGAGAAACAGCCCAAAAGGGCCTAGGCAGTGTTTTGTGCTGAACCTCTCTCCTTGGACCTTTATATATCATTGGTGTATCTTTCAAGACATCTCCGGGGTTTTGAAACTAATTTTCTATCATCATTAGCAAGAAACTTAGCCTCGTGCTTCCTTTCATTAATGTCTAATACAGGAATGAGAAGAAGTGCTGTATATGCACACTCTTTTTAACTTGATGATGCCATATGCAAATAATTAAACAAGGCACAGAAGCAATGGTTAAAAATTCTGCAAAACTTCCTCATTAAACTAAGCAATTATCTGCAAGAAGAGAGACATCTGAACCCTCTCCCTCTGCACCCAGGATAAAATCTCCACATCTTGCAGATGTTTAATTTTTGCCCAGGAGGAGAAAGCTCACATTTAATTACCATCAAGGGTGAGGACAACATGGTGGGTGCATAGATGGTGACATTCAGTTTGTATCTGTCAGTGAGGTGGCTGTGACTTTGCATGTGATCTGTTTGAATATTGTATGCAAGGTCACAGCTCTATGCAAAATCAGTGGAAACATTAATTGAGTTCCAGCTATGTCATGTGCTACTGTGCAAAAAATGATTCATGAAACTCTAGGGCCATGATTTGCTGTTTGGTGGCAATACAACTCAAGCAGTTAATACGTCAAGCCGTCTTGTCCTGCCTGCTGCATTACATTGGCCTATGTCTTTGAGCTGGGTAGTGAAGTGAACTAAGGAAACTGATTCAGCTGAGAAACAGTCCATCAAAAAAGAGCAGCACCAGAAGAAAGTCATATGGGTGGAGATAAATATATTTTCAAAGCATTAAATCAGATTAAACTCCTCCATGTTCTGTTCTTGCAGTACAGTTTATCTGTTCAGTCACCTGCACCGTCCCTGTCACTGTAATAGCTGAGATTTTCACAATCTATAGTTGTGAAAACAATGTTGTTGCTCCCATTTTACAAACGAGAAGCTGAGGCAGAGAAACATGAAGACCTTGCCTAGAGAAGTGGGAAATCTGTGGACAAGAAGAGGCTAAGTTTGGACCTTCCACAGTTCAGGTTAATATTCCAGCTACTGAATCCTCCTCCCTTCTCCTTAGTTACTGGAGAATAATGAAAAAGGTAAAATGTTTATTTTTATATCAGAGGAAATTGAATATGCAAATCTGAAAACGGGAATAGATTTTTTTAAACTTACAACCAGAAGGTGTGTAAATCTGCCAAGAACTTCAGTTAAGCAACTGTTTCGCACTAGCTAGGATGTAGGTTAGTGGTTTCAGCAAATACACAGATAATTAACTGAAACTCCTTTTGTTCTAGCTGACAACACAAAAGCAGTGAGAGAAAGGAAAAAAATCACTGGGGAGTAGTGTGGCGTCTTGCAAGGTTTCCAGTGCAATATACACAGAATTACATTGATGAGCTTTTTGAGTGCTAATGAAGGCGTGTCAGACTGGCAACACCAAAACCTGATGTATTCGCTGAAAGGGAACAATATGAAGGAGAGTAGCTCAAATTTCCAGACACCAGTGACCAGTTGTGAAGGGAAAGCCACGTACATTTAGTCTGTCTTTCTCTTTCAGCGGTGGTCCAGCCTGCTGCACAGGCATCTGGTGACCAAGAGGTGGGCGAGTGAGCAGGTTCTTAGGTGTTGCCAAGGCTGTGGCACAGAAAAGCAGTTTGCCTGTAGGGAAGGGAATCTAAGCTGGATAAGTGCAATATATAGCGCTATATTATTATTACATATGTGCAACATATAGCACATGATAATGATATATTATGTGCAATATGTAGCAAGGATATCACTGCTGTCCCTCTGGCGTGTCCCTGCAGGTCTAAATGTGCACAGAGAGGGTCTCTGTTCGGTGAGGACTGTAAGATGAGGGGAGTTACCAGCTTGCAAGCTCCTCTTTTCCTCACTCCTTCCAACAGTTGGTAACAGATTACTAAAGCACCGTATTAATTTATTGCATCTCCCAGAAAGCAGGAGGTACCTTAACCCAGCTTCTCCCATGGTCACCTTGCATCATATTACATTATCCATAAAGTTATTATTAATTTTCCTTATTGTAATGGCAAAGCAAAAACTTTTATTTACATAACAGGAACTTTTATAACAGAACAAGTAGTGAC
The DNA here is from genome assembly GCA_020745775.1 of Theristicus caerulescens. Lineage (NCBI taxonomy): Eukaryota > Metazoa > Chordata > Aves > Pelecaniformes > Threskiornithidae > Theristicus > Theristicus caerulescens. The sequence goes on along the minus strand of CM036565.1, from coordinate 42,838,065 downwards.
CACGTACCCCAGTCAAGTCTGTGAGGAGCTCAGCAACTTTTTTAGATGAGTTCCTGATAGGTTTTATGAGGAGCAAGGTTAGCACTGCAGGATAAACACGGCTCTGAAGTTTCTGGAGTGGGCTGGGAGGTAGATGTAAAGTGTGTTTAACAGGCAGCGGCAACAATCAAAACCACCACTGGCAAAAGAACTTGCTGAGGTGTCTGTTGCTGCAGCCTTGTTTGCCAAATAAGTTGTCTGTAAACTCTGCCATCATTAAAATTCTCCACAGTTGATAACAGCGCTTTCCCTAGAACATTTTGTTGAAGCTTGCAAATGGAATTATCTGCTATGACTGCTCTTTTAAGCAGTGTAAATCTTCAACAACAGTCCTAAATAAACCTGTGATATACAGTGCATGGAACACCTATTTTTATAAATATCTCTGCAGAGGAATGCTAGAGGTAGGAAGAATAAATTACAAGCAAGAAAACGGCATTTTAAAATGTACTCTAACCCTGTTTGCTCCTACTCTCTCTTGGCACTGTTCTACATTAACTTAGCTCCAGCTCCTGGAAAGGCAAAGGTCACCGCTTTTATTTACATAACACAAAGTATCTAAATAACAAGCATTAAAGAAGTAAAGCTTTGCAGGGAAAAAAAAAAGAAGTATGAATAAGAAATAATAGTTTAGCCTCTGTGGCCAGAAAGATATCAGCATTGGGAATAATATGCCATTTTAACAGAGATACATAAACACTATCACCTGAATATAGTACAAATTCCAGACTCCCTGCTGGGGAAATCATATCTCATTTCAGTTGCGGGACACCAAATTACTCTCTGTTGCCTTGTAAGTGCTCAGTACCTCACCATGCACAGGACAACTGCGTTTCTGCTTTAGGCTACGACTGCTCCTCAGAGATCTGAAACGCCTTCCACAAATTTGGGTGTAATCCCAGGCATGAAGTACTTCTTAATCTAATCCTAAACTACTATTGCATGTAAATGTCCAAGGCTGAAATTAGTGCCTGGAAAGCGAAGGAAATGTTTAGCAATGGCCCTTTGAACACCCTCTGTCTTCTTACACTTTACAGTCCTGCCTCAGATCAATGAAGTCTGGGCTGTTTAGAAAGGACCAGAAAGCTTTGCCAGATCCCACTGCTATAACTCAAAAGAGTCTGCTTCATCTCGCAGCAGGTACAGGAACAGGGAACTAGTGTTTTCTCTCCCCTTTCACCCCAGCCCAGCCCTTCTCATTCTAACGCTGCTCATTTTGGTGAATGTCAGGATGAAAGAATCTGGTCAGGCAAAAGAACCTATAAAGTTGGTGTGGGATAATGATGGTCCAGGTGTCTTATTATAGAGCAGGTAACAAATATAACAGGTCTTATCCAGAAGACACGGTTGTGCTGTCCAAAGATGATTCATAACTATAGCCCGGTATAGAGGTTATGACGCTGCTATACTGAGTTAGCCAATGTAACTTGTTACGCTGTGCTATTGTACCTTTAAATAACGCAGAGCAGGTATGATAGATCCAGTCATGTGCTATGGAGCTTGTATCATTTTCTACCTGTCTGGAAGATGACTTTCGTCACCCTTGCAATATAACTCCTATGCAGCTGCTATGACTGCTAGATGTGCTGCTGCCAGGGGAAAACACACAGCTTTTTAGGCATTGGCCATGGTGAAGGATGATTGGGAAGAAATATAGAATTCATTTTCAGGATCACCTTCTACTCACAGCAAATGAGAAGTACATATGGATGTTTTCATTTTTCAGACTACACTGCTGTCCCATGTGGCCCAGGCTTTGTAACTACTGTCAACAGTCAGTTGGTATTCATTACACCAGAACTAGAGCAAGGAATTTCTAAAGACCTTGAGGAAAGCATATTTGGTTTCTCATGCTTGAGAGAAACTTTGGAAAAATCCCAAGCATGGAAGGAAAATGGGATAAGAATTTTTGACTTTCAGTGAGCCATATCTGCACATACACATTTCCTGTGTTACCGTATTTTAGAAGGACTTTTGAAACTGATGAGACGTGGCCAACCCCCACCCTTTCCCAGACATATAGGGGAGCTCTGCTTCTCTTTTGTAATTCAGGGCTATGGTAATAATACTTGCATTATACACTCAGTTAAATTACCCTTCCCAGAGGCAGTGCTCCAGCCTGCTCTTGTGGGTACCAGGAAAAATGCTGCCTGTGAGAGAACAGGTGAAACAGATCCTGGTCCACTCCATCCTTACAAGCCCCAGCTGGTAGGTACCACTCTTATCAAGAGCATTCAAAGTCCTTGCAAGAAGCAGGGTGACGCTCCTTCCTTGCCTTTGCTGCAGCCCCTCTGTGGCTAGTCCCCCTTATTTACTTGCTGAGGCCGTAAGGCAGAGACAGCAGCACGGAGAGCAGGGAGGGGGCACGCCTGGCGCTGGTGGGTGGCACTGCAAAAGGACCAGCTCATCCCCGAAGGGATGGGAAGGGCGGGGGGGGGGGCTGCTGGCTGGAGGATCTGTGATGCAGGAGTGTTACAGAGAAGAGGCAGCTGAAGACCACGTTAACAGCAAAAGTGTGGAAGTAGAAGGCTGGGATTGCAAAAGGGAAACTGAGCTCCAGGTGGGGGAATAGTGCCTGGACAGTAAAGCTAGTGAGGGAAGAAACAAAGAGATAAGTGGGACTCTCAAAATAGAAGAGACCCCAATGGTATGAAGACAAAGGGAGAGAAAGCTGTGGATTTTGTATCCTGACTGTGTCCCACTCAAGTAAATCACATTCTACCTCTTTTTTTCTCTCCATCATGTGTATGGCAGTCTCTCCTCCCTGCCTGCACAGCTCCTGAGTGCTCTGCATTGCCAGGCTATTGCCATACAGTGCCTCAAAGGTGGTGCCTTCCTGGGATAGATGATGTGATCTCTGCTAGCAGGCAGACTGCCCTCTTCGGTTCAGAAAACATTTCAGAATCTTTTGGGTTGAAAGGTGCAACGCTGATGTATTATTCTCTGCTAAAAGGATATACCCGAGAAAGAATCAATAGCACAGCCCCAACACATCACTCCTCACACGGGAGGCTCTGGGATCCTGCCCAGTGTTTGTAAAGCATGTGTAAATTAATGAACATATTCATTATTAATAATGACACAAACATATGGAAAACCTTTTAAATAAACACTTGAAAGAATACTATGCCTACTACCAGAATGAAATCTAAGGGTTCTCAGTAGCAAAATGCAGTAGAAAATTGTGACTGAAAGGAACAGATGTTTAAAATGAATGCTTTCAGTGCGCTGAACTCAAATATAATTCAAACACATACAGAAGACATATAGACTGGCTTTCAGTAGCATAACCCCCTGAAATACAGGTAACCTTGTTTTGGATCAGCAAGGCTTATTCTATTTATTAAATCAATAAGCGTAAAGCCCGTAGACCATTTTAGTTATCAGCCTTTTCCAAATGAATATCCCAAGCGTTTCTAATCACAACCATCTGATTTCCATTATTTTGACCTCCTTCTTCTTTGGCTGGATCAATAATGTCTGATGTAATAATTTATCAACATATGCTGGGAAAAGTATTGATTCTACTTGTACACATTAGCTGGGAGAAAAATATGTCAGGCTCTCCCTTTAGTTTAAATGCCTTTCTAGATTTAAATTAAGCTGCATTTGGTATTTGTATGAAGGATATTAGCACTGCATGTAAAACAAATCACTGTAGCTGAAATGGATGTTTTACTTGCCCCAGTTCCCCTGATACTTTTATGGCACCCATCACTGCAATATCTGTTTTTCATATTCTAATTGCTTTGTGAAATCTCTCATTCCTCTGCCTCCCACCCCTGTGCATTCGCACAGCGTACTGCAACGCAGTCTGACACTTTTCATCCTGCCTCTTGGGGAGGCTGAATTTAAGGCCAACTGGAGATTTTATTTAGTTGAGAAATGTACGATATAGGTAGAAAGCTTTCCCGTAAATCCTGGATGTTCACAGAAGGATCAAAAACTTATGTATCTAATATGGTATGGGGTAAGATTAATATTTGGCCACGATACATTTTTAGGTGTGGAGTTTATTGGTGAAAGTAGTATTTGAAAGAAGACAATGAAGAAAAGCTATATGTTATGTATGTTACAATATGCTATATTTTCTAACAGTACTGTGCCTGAGAACTATCAATTACAATTCATCAACAATAGTCAAACACATGGAAATCTGGCTAATTTTATTTCTTAACAGCTCCGTACTAATATACTTTGAGGAGAGGAAGATCAAAATACTAAAACAATGTGCTGAGTCATTAAGTAGAATGAACCACTAGAACCATCCTTTCCTCCAGCAGCTATAATCTGTCATCAAATTACTTACCTAATGCATATGTTGTAATAGCCAACTGTAGTTTCTTTTTCATATCCTTTTGTTTCAGATGAAGTGACTTAAAAATTGCAAATGTTTCTCCCCTTAGATGCAAGAGCATAAATCACGAGTAATACCGAGCTCTCTGCCTCATATTGATTCTTTCGTGAACTAAGCCAGATGGGTTCAGATATGAGCATGATCTAATATTCCCCTTAGCTTGATTTATAGATTTCTTTGTGCATTACCTGACCATAAATGAGTCTTGCATTATTTCTTGTGTGCCTGTCAAATTAAAGAAAAATATTCTCGTTGACCTTTAAACTTGGGAGAAAAAAATGAGTCAGAGACATTTTACTGCATGTATTACAGTGATCTTAGTGCTTACATGCCAATTAAGAGTGTGTGATTATAAAAGAGGTCTAGTAATTTGTGTTGTGTGTAATGATTTCATTTTCTTGTAAAGCACGCAGTAGATATACAGACCGTAGCATAAGCTACATCGCAAATAACCCTGGAAGAGAGAAGAATAGAACAATTTGGCGCAATTCATTCCTTAATTTACAAAAACGAGCACTGATTGCAAGAACTGAAATGTTTTTCTGGGAGAAAATAATGTTCTTTAAAATGTAGGCGCAGCAAGGAAAAATGCAGAAATGACTGCCACATAAGGTGTTAATGCCATTCAAGGGAATGAGCATGATGAAGCGTTTGCTGACCCCAGAGACCTCTTCTGTGAACAAAATGAGTTTAATATGTATGAAAAATAACGAGCAATGTATCATGAACCTATCATTAGGGCACAACCCTGGGCTCAGGATGTGCAACCAAACTCTGGTGAAAGACACCAAGTTTTGTCTGAGCAAAAAGCTCACGCTTAAACCGAAGGGACTGACCTCAGCGATTCAGCACCTTCTCCCCCAGTTTTTAAGAGCGATTCTAATGAGCCTTTTATCTCCTCTGTATTTATTTGTAATTAATGCTCAAAGCTATCAAATCTAGACATTACAAAAGAAAATATTTCCATCTTTGCCATTCTTCAGTTTTTTGACCAGGTGAAGTATGGTAAACATGCTCTGAAACTGCTCAGCAGACAAATGCCTGTCATATTTCTATTCAGGTTGTATCTCTATTCTGTGTCTGTATCAGGAGATTACTTTTTCAGTGAGGACAAGATTTTAGCTTCTGTCTTCTAAGAAAGCACTCTTTTAACGAGTCTTTCCATGCTATGTGGGCATGCCACAAAACCTGGGCTGGTAGCCCTCGCCTGGGCTCTTCTAGGAACAGGCAGACCTGTTTGTGTTCTTGGTGCTCTTTTCCAGATAACCCACCATGTGTCCGTATCACCAGAAAAATCCCTTTTTAGACTTTTCTCCAGCTCAGGTATGTTTAGACTAGCCAACCTGTTCCTACAATTGAAAACAGGGGGTTCGAGCGTATTAATATTCCTTTCCAGTCTCTTGTTAAGGTCACTGAACTATCGAGTACCCTGTTTCCTAGCCCGCGGTCTTTGTTATTTTATTCCTAAATGGCTCTGGCCGTGGCAAGAAAGCTTTTCTTAACACTTCCAATTGGCCAAAGGCTGAAGTGTCGCCAGTGTTTTACATCTGTCCAGGGATGCACCTAAACAGTACAGCTGTTTTGGAGGCCAGTATGTTCATGAGAGAGGGTCCTAAGTATAGATTTTCTTTGGGTTGGATGCTTTATTTTAATTCCAGTAGCTGGTCACATTTGTTTATTTTTATTATAGTAAGCTTCCAGTCCCTGAGAATGGGATCTGCAGTGCTAAAGACACTTTTATTATATATGAGACTTCAAGTGATAGTCTTTGCCCTGAGGAGCTCACAATAAAAATAAGCAGACAGATAGAGAGATAAAATACATGATTCAGCATCAGATGTAATTTGCTGTATGAAGCTGATTCAATTGTATTTGAAGGATTTATTTTATAGATGAAGAAACTTAGGTGCAGTGAAATGAAATGACTTGCAGAAAATACCACAGAGGTCTATGGCAAAGTAGGAACTAAAACTCCGAGTGCCCTGTAGCCCCCAGGACAGCCCTTCTCTTTAAAGCAGGGGGAACTATTTATGCATTACATGAACACAACTATATCCCAATCTGTAGAAATTATACAGCCCTACACAGTTATGCCACGCAGCAGATTTTTTTTTTTATTCCTCTACTGTGCATAAGCCTGGCACTTTGACTTCCAGCACAAATGGTGCTGTGAAGAGATATATTTACTGCATTAAGACATAGAAAATACACCTAAATTCCCTATTCTGGTCCGTATATTTATATGAAAAGTATTGTGGCAATAAATCAAAATGCAGTGATTGCCATTCCCGTTCCTATAGTGATTTATAATTGTGGATTTACATCTGGCTAAAAGACACTGTTCAGACTGTCTAGCTTACATGGTAATAACAGCAAGCTCTCCTCTATTTCCTTTTAGTACGGCAATGGAGACTGAGAGCCCCTTCACTTTAAACAATTCAATGAACACATAAAACGAGAGTTAAAACCTGCTGGAAAATACAAAAATAATAAAGCACAATCAGTAAAACCCTAAATCATAATGACAATGTGATCCAGTGTCAGCTAGAGATACTTGCTGACTACAATGGAGTTTAAGCGAAGCATTGCTCTATCTGGTAAATTAACAAAATAAAAAGAAAGAAAAAGAGGAAAGAGGCAGGGAAATAATATGCAAGAATTTCTTAATAGAATTGAGAGGTTAACAGCAGAAGAAAACTATTCACCCTGTGGTACTATGGAGTTTTACTTCACAGAAAAATAGGATGCTGTAGGATCAAGATGTCTTGTTCCCTTCAACAACATTTCTCAGTCTAAACAGTATAAACATCCAGGAGTCACCTTCACATTTATAAACTATAAACATAATTATCTTCAGCTCCCTTTGTTAAACCCACTCAGAAATGTTTTTTCTTCAGTTGCCTAGAAAAGCGAATATGTGAGGATGAGGGCTGGTAGCCTGCTGTTGGTAAGAGCTGGACAATGGTATTCTTGTTTGAAAAGTAAAACAACAGACTAACCTGTAAGACCTTTAGCATATAATGAATAGGATCTTAACAACTGGCTGTTTGGTGGAGGAGTTTTCTGCTGGCATCAGGAGTTCAACTTTCTCCTGCCCTGAGATGGGTAATGGACAGCCTGTGAACGTGCTTCAGGCTCAAGGTGGTCCTCAGGCTTCCAGGGAAGGGAAATGCTGTAACCCATGCATTTCCCCTGAACTCTTCTCTCCTTACTTTAGCATTTCCAGAGCTGTATGGACAGTACACAGGTGCTAAAAATTCATTCCAGACTGAAATATGTCTCACAAGGATGGAAGATATGGAAAGAAAGCCAAAATTTGCCTCTTAAGTTCATACAGATATTCAACACCTGAGCCATCCAAGCCAAGCATCTTTGCAATCCCTGATATCCTTCAAGGGGAATATGCTATGCTCTACAGATCACCTCTGCCCAGAAGAGGAATACCGCTGCTTTGCTGGACACATACTGCCCCTTATGAGGCAGTGAGGAGATGAACTAAGTTCAGCTTTTTGGTAGTATCCATCACTACAGTCAAAGCGTTAAATCCTTCTCCTTGTCCAGCGGTTTATTCCATAATAGAAACATACACAGTAGTGACAAAGAAAATCACTTGGGTCATCTAGTTTATCCTTTGCTGGCAGAAAGACTGTTTCTTGCATTTGTTGTCTTTGCAGATGATACCTCACCCAAAATTACCACTTGACAGAGAAATGGAATATTACTAAGATAAACCATGCTTGGGGGCCTGGTTTATTGTTTGTGTAGCAGCACAGAATGAGATCAGGGTACAGCTTACAAGATGAAAAGGGAGGGAAGAACTGTAAACCTTCCTCTTGCCCAGCGATACCAGCTCAGGGGAGATGCTGAGGGAAGGAAGAGGAGAAAACAGAGCATTATGTGTCTGCAAACAGTACTGTCCTAAGGAGTGGTAATCTGTGAAGATTGTTGGGAATCACTGGAAAAGGAATAAATACGGTAGTGGTCTCTAGGGTATCCTAAAGGAATCTTCTCCCCTAATCGCGGGGATTCTCTGAGAAAGGACTGGGAGTCTTTTTCTTCCCCATCTCTTTTCCCTGTAGGACTCAGGAAAGAAGTCACATTACAGTGTTGATCTGTTTTCTTCCCATAGTTGTAAAGGCTAGAGAGGAAGAGAAAAAAAGGAGGAGGATTATGCCCCACAAGGCTCTGTACAGCAGCTGGAAGGTACAGTTGCTCCTTAGCACCTGACCCTCTTAAGACATGATTGTGTAATGTCAGCAATGGTTTCTCAGGGCTTCATCTGTGCTCTTATACAACAGGTTATGATTTAATTTCCAGCAGGTGTTTGCTTTCATAACTTTCAAGGTGATTCTAGGACAAGACCTAGGGTAGTGAGAGGGAAAAGCAAGGCTTTGCCATGCTTTGACTGATCCAAGGTCCAGGCTGTGGGAGACTGATCAAATACCCTGTCCCTGCCACCAGGAATTGCTGCAAACTGTTCCCCTGTCCTCTTGAAAGGAGACTTTCATGGCCGGGCAGCCTCCTGTTCTCCACTTCATGAATCCCCTGGGGCATGGATGGCAGGTCTCTTTTCAGCTCATCTGGCTCCTTCTCACTCCTGCGTTCAAGTCTCAGCTTTTGCTCTCAAATTTACGCCTCCCCCTTGCATGCTTTTCCCCCCTTTGCCTCATGTTGGTTGCCTCACCAGAGCCTCCCGACAGCCCAGATCCCTGTTTTCTTGCCTTTAACGGTTGCACACTGCGGTGTCTTTGGCTGATTTTATTTCCTATATTTTGCAGTCAGTGTAGTGTCTGGGAGGGGATACAGGACTGACAAAGCTGAGAGCAATGGCCAGTGACAGGAGGTCAGGAAAAGCAAAACCAATTAATGGATCGGTGTCTTACCACGGACCGCGCACTCCTCAGACTCTCCCTGCCCTCTTTCACCCCCCGCCTCTCACGAGGCGGCCCCTTCTGCTCAGTAAGCAGAGAGCACAGCCCGCTCCCCGGGTTTCAGACCGGGGCTCGCGCTGGGGCCCCAGTCTGTGCTTCTGCTCCAGCTCGCCCAGGCTACGCCATCCCTGTCATCCTCTGAAGGATGACAAAGACCTCTGCATTCCTATTGCATGAAGAACTGGGCTGGGCTGGCCAACCATTTAAACAATAAATTGAGAAAACGGTGATATTTTGGCCCAAACAGGGTAGAGATAGAGATAAGAGATTCTTGTTCTTGGGGACAGACAGGAACTACTGCTTTCCAAATTAGTTTATTTTGCTTATGTTTCATCACAGGATTTTACCTTTCCTTTCTGAATGCTCAGGGACAAAAGACGTGGTATTTTGGTACGCTGTTGTATTTAGAACAGCCACAAAAAATTAGGATCCAAATCATATCCAACCTATCATGTGATTACACGGCAAACTTGCATAGCCGAGATCCTCTGTGCCACGCTCAGCCCTTGACAGAGCTCTCACAAGCAATGTGAGCGATGAGCTCCTATTTAGGAACTGACAAATTTGTGTGGATCAATGATTATTAAAAAGAAAATGTCATTAAAGAGGACAGTTCGGTGCAGTATCATCCAGGAGCTGTCAATGTCTCTGCTGGGAAAATTAAAATAAAGTCATCTTACAATGCATATTTCAAACATTTTGAATTTAATAATTAACTAAAAGACAGAAGCAGCAGCCTATTTCCAGAGTGCAGTTTGGTGTCCATTAAAAACACGGATTCTCTGAAAGGCCAGAGATTATAACTTCTTGTAATTCTTGCTAAAGCTTGCTGGGACCTTTCATTTACAAAATGTTTCTAAATTGAACTGTATGGGTTTTTTTAAAATGAGGGTAGCAACTGACTAAACATCTTACAAATTATTCTAAACTTAAAAAAAACCCACTTAAATGTTTTATTTTGATACTTGTAAGCAAAAAAAAAGATCTTTGGATGGGAAATTATTTTTAATTTTGAAGAGTTCTGTTTCAGTGATAAAAATGAAACACTCACTTGTCTTTTGGACATACCTGAAGCAATTCTCCCCTCATTTTGGTTCAACCACTGAACAGAAAAATTAATTATTCAGAGAGTTCAATTCTTCTCCTGGGAATGAGCCCTGCAGATGTTGGTAGTCCACTTCATATTGTCGTATGAAGCCTGTCACGGCTCTGCTGAAACAGAGTGAGGTGAAGTGCTAGTAAAGTCAGCAGTATTGCTAAGAATAAATATTTGTACAGTATGAAGATAGGAGATGTTTTAGAAAGTTTGTCATGTCCTGTATGACAGCAGTTCTCATACACATTGCTATTATTACTTATTGGAGGAGTTTTTTCAATAAACCAATGTAGAACTAAGAATTAGTTATTTTAAACACAGTATTATTATTATTATAGGTATTTTTTTTCTCATGATCCTTCAGAACTGAGACCCTAATTGCAAATCCAGTACAAGTCCAGGACAAAAAGAGACAGTTGTTTCAAACAATGAAGAACTAAGTAAGACCAAAGGACTGGTACAGAGTGATGAGGAAGTCCAAGGAAGAAGCTGGAGAAGTACTGGTTAGTTTGATAGATTATTCTGTCTTACAAGGGACATGATTAGTGTCAGGTTCTACACCGGCATCAGAGTGAACGGGAGATGTGCAGAAATCTAATCCTGAGCACATCCACAGAGCCACACGTGCTACAGTGTAGGAAGCTTTTTCCATCTTCCAGCACTTTTGACTTTGTTAGAAATCTTAACATGGCCTAATTTTACAAATTCAGGTTCAAACTTCTCCCTCCATCTCAACCTTCCTGTTGCTCTGGGGGAGCTGTAATTCTTTCCCCATACAAAGGTCTCACTCCCAGGCACGGTCTCCTTTTCTATGATATGATACAACCTTTTCCTGAGGCTTTTTGCTTTTTACATTTGTCATTTGTACATTTGTTATAAACTTTAGAAAAAGCAGCAAGCTGAAAAGAGGCAGTGCTGCATGGTGGAGCCCAGCGCCCGGCTGAGCCGCAGGGTTTGCTGGGGACAGCTTGGGGCAGGGTGGACTGGGACCTGCAGCTCCTGTGGGGCACTGAGCTGATGAGCTTTGCTGAGAGGTTACAAGGGGAGATATGTCAGTACAGCCAAATCATAGTGCCTAGGTTAGGTAAAAACCATCCAGATGGAGCATTTCTAGTTCCCCAAAACTGAATTTCCTTCCCAAGAATTTTGTATTTTGTGACAAGTTTTAAAACTGAGATTTTTAATCTTCAAAGAAACCAAAATTAGAATTTTCCATAGGACAGAAATTCATATTTCAGTGATAAAGTGGAGGAAACCATGCTAAATGGAGAAACTGAATGGCTGGGGGCAGGTAGCTGATTTTACTTTGCAAAATGGCAGACAAAGAGGTCCTTACATGGGGCACAGGCATAATCCTGAGGACAGTCCTTCCTCCCATGCCAGCAGCTGCCCTGTGCAGAAGGCTGCACCCAACTCAGGCAAGGTTTTTGCAGCAAACAAAAATTGACCTTAGCAGTCTTTACAGTCAGTTGCCTTCTTTAGCCTTACTGCCTTCTCCTGATACCTTGGCAGCAAAATGGAGAGTTATGTGGTCTATTTTCATTTGCAAAATTAAATTTGGAGAGGAGAGAGATATTTCGTAAAGTAAACCAATATAAACAAAAATAGCCCCACCGGGTAAGAAAATACAGCTAACTGGGGGAAGTGCATGCAAATCCATATAAATAATGGCCGTGTAAAACCATGATGCTGTGTATTTCTAGCAACCAGCCTTCAAAAGAAGATGAAAACAAAAGAGGGCAATGATATGTGGATTAGAGAACATAACATGTGAAGAGGCTGAGAAAGCTAAATTCAGAGTCCAGTGAAAGAGACGGCTCAGGGGGAACATGATCATAGTCTATAAATACCTTCAAGGTAACAATAGAAATGAAGGGAGGGAATTATTCACAGTCTCAGAAAATTGTAGGCCAGGGAGCAATGGCCTGAAGCTAAGAAAGAAAAAGTTTAGGTGAGATATTAGAGGGGAAAAAGAAGCCCTGACAAAAGAAAGCGTCAGGGCAGTTTAATAGCTGAACAGGGAAAGTGCCCAGTGTAGCATAACTGCCAGGTTTATGCAGCCAGTGAGATGGCATATCACTGGGAAAAAGAGAGAGAGGCTTTAATCAGACACCCAAGAGCCAGATCAGATTGAAAGAGTACTTCTTGGTCTCACAGGCTACGCTCTGGGTAATGTCATATAGCGCTACATGGAACTACAAGGCAGAGCTGTTCCTTTGAACTAGCCCAGCTGCTGCTTCTGTTGCTCTTTCTTAGATATTTCCTTTATCCATCATTCACCCCTCCCTTCCCATCCAAACGTGGACGAATTCCATGTCATCCCCTCTTACCAAGTTTGACTTTCTGTCCCGCTGATAGAGGTGTCAGGAGAACTGCGGGAAGAAGGGGCAGTTGTTACTAAGGCAAGTCCAGCTAAGAGGGCTGCTGATATGATGGATTATACAAGAAAATCTCAAAGTCACTTAAGGATGAGGAGCTGGAGGTTTGCATGAATAATACCAATAATCATCTAAAAAACTCTCTGTGACACTGAAAAGTTGGAAGAAACTGCTGCCTCTGCTCAGAGCACCTCAAAAGCCAACTCTAGTTGGTCTCCATTGAAAGAAAGAGATTTCTAAGGCTGAGCAGGACTTTTTGAAGAGAAGGCTTTTCCTAGAGGAAACAAGTGAGTAGGACCCTATGAGCTCTGGTGGTGGGTCCCCACTGCGCAAGCTCTCCCTGCTACTTCTCTTTGCCCTAGAAATGCAAGGGAATGGGGTCAACCAGGTCTGAGACAGGCTGATATTAATTCTCTAACATGTCAGAGAAAGGTGTTTCTAATGCATGCCCAGCACACGTCATAAGGTGTGCTAATAACTAACGACAGCGAGTTCACAGTCCAGAAGGTCCCCTGGGGGTGGGGTTCGGTTGCTCGGAGGAGCGTGGGAGGAGGCAGGAAGGCTGTTGCTACCCATGGGCACGGGGCTCCCGCTGCGAAGTGATACACGATTATCACAGAGCTCGCCGTTGGCTGGCATCTAGTCAAACTCCTGGGTACACAGCAACCAGTACCCAGGGTGGTTTACAGCAAAATTACAGAGCTACTGCCAAAATAAATACTCGGTGTACAGCACAGAAACCTCTTATACAGAAACCTTCCATAAATACTGCTTGCCGCCCTTTCCCTTCAGGGAACCACAGCAAAGGTGTCTGCATACCCAGCACTGCTGCCGTCTAAGGGCCTTTCCACAAAGCTCCCTTGTGGGCATTGCCCCTAACTTGCCAGAGAAGAGACGCTGTTTTGCGTGACACCCCTCTCAGTGCTTTCCTTACAAGGGAGTACCCAGGCATCACTGCATGGCTGCTGGGCAGCTGCCACCAGCGCTTGCAGGACTGGGGGGAAAACAAGAGCTGCAGCACATTGTGCAAAAGCAAACAGGAGACACTAAATGTGAGCCTGCTGCATCTTTAATGCTAGTTCAGAAGAAGCATTGGAGTAGCAACACTGTATCTGAAAAAATTTTGTACCATTTTAATAGTTTAATTTTAGTTTTCAGTGAAACAGAAAAGCCTAATGAATCTATGCTAAAGTTCTCCAGTTGAGGGTCACAACTTTTGAGACCAATCCAGATAGCTGATGAATGTTTTGCCAGTGGTATCTTAGTGGTGAACATCTTGCAGAGGGAGTTTCTTGGTTTCATTGGTTTCTTGCTTACAAAGAACTACTTAACGTAATGATTCTCTGATGTCTTCACAACAGATAATAGAAGAAGCGTTTCAAAAGAGACCTATGTAAAGTCAGGGGTACGACTGCGTTACAGAGAAGGTTTGTTCATGGTAAATGCTAATCACTAAAAATATCAGACGCAATACTTTGAAGACCAAAACCAATGACAAGTTTTGCTCTTTGGTTTTAAAGCTAAATCTGTATCATTTGCTGTGCTGAAAATCCTTGACAATTACTGGTGGAGTAACAAATAAAAAAAAAAAAAGAAATAATCTTTTTTATTTGAAAAGTATTCCCCATCCTTAGGAATCCAGATAGGTATGTACGAACAAGTATTTCCAGAAGATATGTCCTTGAAAAATCTGGAAAGAATAAAGGAACAAAAGAGCTGCATGGGTCTGCTGCACCTTCCCCAAAGTTGCTTTCGTTCAGTAACTTTGTTAAAACAATTCGCAGTTGCTCAGATGATCGTATTTCTGGATAGCGATTTAACTGAAGGCAACTACAGTCATTCTAAAGACATATCTCTGTTACAGTCTATAATGTATGTAATCTTCAAGGGGCAGTAACTTCTCTCAATTACACAATTTTTCTGTTAAAAATGGCATATGTTACAATCTGGGTTGTCAGCTCCTCTGGCCACGGACACACACATTTCTCAATAAAGCATCTTAGGCACCCCCGGTATACTACCAATAAGATCAGTAATAATGTTTAAATGTTTTTTGTTTGGTTTTTTTTAATCACATGTTAATACTATCTTTCAAGTTATTTTTCCAATATAAATACATAGGGCACAACAGCTGTTTGGAGATCTCCAATTAGAGCTGTTTTGTGGCTATCTCTACAGAAAATGCCTTTGGCTAATGTAATTTAAACCTCTTCTGTAAACGCATTTCATGCTTTGAAGTTAGCTAATAATTTCTGTCATTTAAGAACAATGTTCTGTGATTTGCTCCTATTAGTAAAAGCAAGAAAATGAGCACTCCCCTTGGCTCCCTGCTCCTCACCTGCCCGAGCGCTGGTGATGTGCTGCCCTTGATTTACTGAGAGCTGCCCTGCTGCGGGGCTGTGCTGGGTGGGAAGGTGGCGAGGACCCCGGGACAGCATTTTTACAAAGAGTGCAGGCGGCCGGGGGAACTTCAGAGTTAGGTCCCAAGGTCACAGCCAGAATTGGGAAGGAGAACTATAAATTACAAAGCACTGGACTGCAGCCAAGCCCATGGGAAGCTACATTTAGCATATCATTCTCTAAGCAGCAGGATGAAACCTTAACTCCCTTTCAGACAGAATTTGAATGGAATTTGTTATAAGAACACTCTGATTGAAATATCACCGACTGACTTTCCATGACAACTCAGAAACGGGTTGCAATTGCGGGGGGATCCTCTTCCAACCAGCCCAAAATGATGATGAGGAGGAGGATAGAGCCCTATCAAATATTTATGAAAACCAGATGAATTTCTGTGCTAGCGACATGCTGATATTGTAACAGAGACCTCAAATAAACTCCTGTCATTAACCTAAGCTCAGATTTCTCCCAGTGTAAACCAAAGGTTGAACAACAAGCTGATTTAATATTTTGAAGTAAAAATGCTGCAATAGAGGTTAATAGCAATGTAGTTAGAACAATACAGTGCAGGTAAGCATGATGATTTATTACTTGTAGATACTATTTACACACTGCCATCAGTGCTGTAGACCTCCTGTGTAAGGCGCAGAATCAGAACTTGGTGAGCTATAGGCTCCTTGGGCAGTGGCTCCCATGTGTTACAGGCATGCGCAATATCTAATGCTGTGGGGATATGCTGAGTCCTCCAGAAGTTGCAGCATACACAAAACAATACAGGCAGTGATATTTCAAAGCATTGAAAAATATAGTTTTTATGAGAAGAGGGTGAATGAATTATTTTAAGGATGCAAAAGTTACTTTAGATTTTAAATGTTGAAAAAATAAAGAAATGATCCATGTAAATTTTCTGTATCACAAACGTAAAACCTCTGCCTCTGCATCTCGCTGTCGCACCATTAACTCTGAGGCCTGTATTTAAAGATGTGAGATAATATTATTGTCAGTCTCTGTGGGAAAAGGGGCAGCTTGAAGGCAAATCCCTTCCCCCTTGTCTGCAAAGGAAGAATACTGGCATTAAGTGCTGAGACAGCTGCCATCCTTCCATCTTGGCACTGTTAGGTGATGGAAAGCAGTGAAGAGATGCTGGAGAGTTTGGGGAGGGCTGCGTAAAGGCAGGCAAGAGGAGTAATTTATTGGACAGCAGCCTCCTCAGTTACAGTGGTAACTAATAAGTAGATTTGTGAACCATTTTGCTAGTAAGTTATAACTGATTCTTTAAAACACTGTCACAGGGCTTTGCGACCAGGGAAGGTACTATTAACAAGAAACACTAACAATGGGATCTGAAGAGCTGTTGTGAAGAAAAGCCAGAAAAGTAATAAACTAGCTTCTGTAGTTGGAGAGTTGGTCTTCTTGAATGCAAGTGTGATAAAGTGTATTTTCGGGGAAAGCTGGAAAAAAGCATCTAAGTATTTGTAAAACATCATAGAGATGGCAGGGAATGAACTTTCCCTAGAACTGGCGGATGTGGAAATCTGTGTTGAATGACTAAGTTCTGGAGTGGGAGACACGAGGATGAAATAATAGGTGGTCATGCTCCGTCTTACACCCCGATGCTGTGATAACCTCCAGAAGAACAGGTTTCGGTCACTGCGGATTACGACAGGATTATCTCTTCTGTTACTTGAGAAACCAGGCAAATAGATTTCTGCTGCAAGAAAGGAAGGGCTGCGTTCTGTAAATATTCCTTTCTCTGAGTCTTTGGCATTTGCTAAAATGAAGAAAATAACTGCTCTTCTGAACTGCAACACAAAGAAGAGATTCACAGCATCCTCCCGTGTATGTGCCTGCAGATTCATATGTTTTATTGACCAGGATGCTACTTTTACAATTTCTTCCTTTATTTCATAGATCTTTTCACAAATGGATTTTGTGATCCCTAAGAAATGAGATGTCCAAAGGTTAACAAAACAACAGTCTTTGTGGTTTTTTGCCAAATGAACGAGCAATGTAGTTTTTTATCCCTTCTTATGCACTAGTCTAACTTCTGATGTACCCTTTAGATTTCTGAATTTATTTTACTAATTCAGCTCATACTGATTTACGTGCTTTAGGCAGATCAAGCAGCTCATGCAAAAAACCCTGTTAAAGTATATTAAATAATTACTTCTGAAACATCTTCCATTAAAGAACTTAAAAGCAACAGAAAAATTAATTGATCTTCTTTGAGCTAAGTAGTATCCCCATTTCAGGATATAAAAATGAAGGCATATTAAATCAAATATTCAAACACAGGTGCCTAAAGTTAGTCATCTAAATATACATGTCACCAGCTAGCTACTGCTTTGATTCTCCCAACTCAGAAGGGGATCATTTTTGCATTTCAGGGTCACACTCAACAGAACGAGAAACCAACATTTCTCAAACTATTTCTGTGCAGGTATTAGAGGGACCCAAATTTAAAAACCAGGATCTCCTGCGGCTTTTGCTCAAATTAGCAACTGTTAAAAAATAAAGCAACTTTTATTTAGCTCCTAGCAATAAGTGGATGTCAGATTGCAGGCATTCACGTTCAAAAACCACTCAGAAAGTGTATGTAACTGATCCTGCCACCTTTCCCAACATGAGTAATTACTGCTCTGTCAACAAGTGTCGTTTACGTACATTAACTGACTTCCATGAGGTTGGTTACGGTACGAACGGGGGTTGGAAGATCAGGCCCTAGGAGATTTTATCGTGGTCGTGCTGCTCTTTGGCAGCCCCCTGCCTGCCTTCTGTCCTCATCACAGGTGCAACCTCCAGCCCCTTCTCCCGGGGCAAGGACTTGCACCTCCGAGTGAGTGAGGCTTCTTGCTGAGGAAGAGTGAAAGACCATTTGTGGATGCTGTGTTAGGCATTTCAAATTAAGTATTTTAAGGGAGGTGCAATAATTGTCAGGTCTGCATATTTAATGGACCTTGGGCTACAAACATGCTCAAAAAGTGCCTAGTTAATATCAGTTTGACAGTGAATTGGCACACTGCTGAGCTCCGATGCATCAAATTAGTATCGATCCACAAAATATTACTGAAAGGTTTCTTAAATCTGCCAAGTTTTGAAATCGATTTGGGAGAACAGGGCTTTTCCCCCTAGCCAGCCTTTTTTAAAGTACTTCCTAATTCCCTACCAGGAGTCTAAGGGCATTCGTTCAGAAATACTTTAGAAACGTTAATTCTTTTCAAACTTTGTTTTCCCATCCTCATTCAAGAGTGATCAGTTCCTCTTAGGGTGTTTCTTTGCCGTACAATTTAAAATCCTCTCCTGCTCGCTCTGGGTCAGGAGGAGCGGAGCTGTGACCGCGCGGTGCCCAGCCGAGGTTCAGCTGGGCTCCATGCAGAAGATGCGCATTTGATATTCTGGGATGCAGGTGCTCCGCTGCCTCCAGCGGATGGCTAATAACTTCCAGGTGGGATCTGAAGGAACTGGCACTGCCCCATTACATTCCTCTGTGGCTTCGGTCCTGGCAGCCTCAGCAGCTTCCCCTCTCCCTGTGTGATATTAATACAGCTGCGCTCAGCGGACCCGACTATGCTGGAACACCCTCAATAAACAGGAAAGCTGGCACACTCTGCTCTCTGAAGGGTTCACGACTCTGCTGCAGTTTCAGCTCCGTCTGCCAGCCCCGGGGTTTGTTAACCTTCCTGGCAGCCTGCAAAGCCACTCTGCTCTGGGGCGTGCTGCCGGGGGACTGGCGGAGGCTGGGCGACAGTCTGCCATGAGGGCGAGGAGTCTGAAGGAGGCTTACGCTGCTGGAGGAGGCTCGTCCTGGTTGGTATTAGCTCACTTTGCTTGCATTTTGCTCTATGGATTTTCAATAAGTATGATAGAAGAGCATACATTGAAACAAAAGAATTAAGATATAACAGTGACATTTTTCTCTGTCTGTTATCTTTGTCCAAGCAGGGATACAAATGGTAGGGTAAGGTTCCAGTGTCTAGTCACAGAGCTTTCCTTGAAAACGCGCTGTAACAGCTATTGAAATGTTTTGCCAGCAAAAGCCATGTAACAGCACCTGTGAGAGAGGCTCGTGACATTGGCTTTTATCCCCTGAAGGAATGGAAAATGGGTGGCTTTTGGAAGAAGGCCATTGAATGGGCTGTTTAATGGTTGCTTACTATTAGGGATGCATACTGCAGTGTGGTTACCATGAGGTGGCACATGCCAGCACTTAATGGCTCCAAAAGTGGCATTCCAGACCTGGAAGGTTGTCCCCAGCATGGCAGGGAGTGTGCTGCAACAGTGTCCCCCCTTGTTCCACCCTTTCTCAGCCGTCCTCCTGCTCTGCTCTTCACTAGTGGGGTCACGCTGTGAAGACGGGGCCCTGCCATCCCCTGACTTGCTCTTCTCACGGCACTTGCTCCACCGCTGAAGCCACGGCTCCAGGTTTCAGTGGTGGCACTGGGAGCGGAGACTGCACCTGCAGAACATCTCCCTGGGAGCGGAGACTGCACCTGCAGAACATCTCCCTGCCGGCTGGCTGCTCCAGCTCCCGTTGCACTGCCATGGTTGTGCCTCCTGGAGATGGAAAATTCCCGGAAACATCCATGGGATCTCGTTTGTTTGTAGTTGTCCCCACCAGCTCCCACTCAGCATCAGAGACGGGAGGAGGCTGAAGGTGTTACTCCTGTGGCTCCGCTGAAGCCAGGGAGAAGTGTCGGCTGCTGTGTGATGACTAAGGCTCACATGCTTATTACTTCTATCAGTTAGAGCTCTTAATCACTTTGTGCTGTTTGATCGTATAACATGAATTCACTTCAAGCTGTGAAATTCACCATTTTTGCCATGACTAATCTGTGAAATCTGCCACCTTCCTTTGTGGTTCGCTTTGTGCCCTAGTTAGGCATCATCTGTCTGATTAGGGAAATCTGTGATTTGTTTCTTGCAGTTGAGCCAATACAATTTCATTCCCTTTGCACTCAACTGTGATTTCATCGTCACTTTTGCCTTTTGATGCGACGGGGACAGAGCGGTGTGGAAGCCATCTTTGCCGGGGTTTGCACACAGTGAGTCCCGGCTTTCCTCCTCTACATAACGTGTGGGTAGGGCTCAATCTTACATCGGTGGGACTCGACCCGAGGCTTTAACCCTGGCTTTGGTTAAAGCCGCTTAGGTCTATTATATAATGTTTACCATCTTACTACATTTCTCCCAGCCTGGTTGCTGCAATATTTTGAAAATCATTTCCCACCTGCCTTGCCAGCGCCTTGTTTCACGATACATTCATCTGTTACTCTTCATATTGAACATTGCTGGCATTACTAAATGCTATAAATGTACCCAGTATACCATAAAAATACACAAGCAGCTGACTGGTCTTGCCTACAAGAAATACTATTAATCTTTCATTTTTCACATGCTCTGGGCAAGATCCAGAGGGTGCCTAAGGAACATCTCATGACTGAATCAGGTCCTAAATTCCGATTTTCTCACTGATTGGTTAATGTCTAAAAATATTTTCCCACACTCTTAATGTCTTAATTGTTCTTTGAAGACGTTGCCAGCTCATCCATCCTTTTACCCATAATTTACACCCTCTTACAAACTCAGTGAAATATTATTTTAGTATTTCTGTCACTGAAATACAGTGATAAATGGTCGTCTTTTAAGATCAGTGGGAGCAGTATAATGGATGTGCAGGAGAGCTTATAGACTTGCTCTTGCCAAAATGGAGTCCTGCCATGAAGTTCAGAGGGATCACGAGCTGCCCTGGATACTCCTCATGCTTCGAACAGTCCTTTTTAATGGTAAAGCTTATGGGTTTGTGCTACACAGAGTTTTATGAGATAACGATAGGAGGGCAAAAGAAACCTTCCCTCCTAGCTCTACTCGTTTTCACCATAACTTTCCTTTCCATCTCTCTCTTCCCGTATTCTGCCTTTTTTTACCAGTTTCACTCAGTCTAAGTTAATCACCTCCCTGTCTGAAACGCAATCATGTAAATAAGATCAGCAGCACCATCTCTATTAACAGATAAATAAATGGACAAATCTCTGAGAATCCCTGGCTGTAACTAACCCTTGATCAGAAACCTGGAGGAGGAGGTTCAGGAACGTCCCACGTGCGCGTTCCTTACCTCATCCAGCTATCAGAAAAGCTATGGGCCTGATCCTGCGTCCGCTCCTATGGTTGATAAAATTTCTTTGAATGACTCTGAGAGCAGGATTAAGCCTGGTGCTCAGCACGCCGTGCTCTTCTCTCTATCTGCTGCATTCAGCACGGGAGTCTTGCAGCCGTGCTAGCCCAAGCTATTTACTTACCACCACTGTGGACTAATCAGATGGCAATAAAAGCTTTTACTGTGCCATCCTGTTTGTGATCAGCAGAAACATAAAAAGCATGTTAGCAAATTGATTTTTGGCATTAATTGTGAGCAAAGAGCATTACACTGAGTACAGATAGGTTGGTTTGGGTTTTTTTTCAGGCAGAAAAATTCTATTTTAGTATTTTAAAAGTGATTCTGGAAGATGCTGAGCTAAGCCCAACGGACATACTTTTCAAATACCATAAGGCAAAGAGTAGTTACTGAATCTCCTCAGTCTTATTAGCTTACATAAACATAAAAATTTGAATAATGTTTAAAAAGCTAAATTCTCCAGATAATCCGTAATCAGTAAATGTTCATTACTGAGATGTAGCAAATATGCATGAGATTTCCCCTGTGACATTTTGGTTACACGATTTAAAAGGCGTAGCAAAACCCTGTTCCACACGGGGCCGGGCAGAAACTTCTGCAGGCTCCAAAGGTCACTCGGCCGCAGCTCGGACTTTCCTGGTCCCCTTCAGGCACAAGCAGGAGAAAATCAGAATTCACTGTCTCGTTTTACAGCTCTGGTGATTTATAAATAAATCATCTCCACATGATGATTGATGTCTCCATATAAATAATTAAGTCTTGACCTTATGTCATGACACCTGCTAAATTTTTTGGCACTTGAAACCAGGGCTCAGGAGAGATCCTTGACACCGGATAAATAAAGGTAGGACTAGATTTGAGAGGGAGGGGGAGTCAGGTTTTTGTTTACCCTCATTTTGCTCTGTTTGATTCCGCCAGCTAATTGATGATGATGATTATTAATCTCCGTTGCCATCTTCTCTATGGATTTAATTCCTGCCTGTGATTGCTGTTGGAAAGTTTGCTCCATTAGAAGCAGACTTTGATTAGATTTCCAGTAGCCACAGTTTCCCAGAGCTCCCCCAAATCGCTGTGTGACCTAGCCCGGGCACTTCACACCTATTTTTGTTTGTGATTTACTTTGCTCGGTGGCAGAGCTCCAGCAGCCCGGGTGACACTGTCATTCTGCTCAACCAGGCTAGGTAGCAGGTGTCAGCAAAAGTTTAATTTGGAAGCTCATGAATTCAAAAGAAGAGCTTAACAGTTATCCCCAACACAGAGAGCTGCTGTGGCCTGCTCCTGGAAAAGAGAAAATCCCGGGGACATGAAAGGAATTGATGAGACGCCAGGCATCTGACAAAATGAAATCTTCTCGGGATAAACTGGGGATAGCTTTCTCATCAAATGGTGAGCATCATTAATAAACAAAATGGATTTAGCAACTGCATTTCCGATTTTCACTTCTGAGACCGTTCACGTTTACCATTCATCCTCCCTCACTGGTACTGTATATACAGCCTATTCTCTGAAGAGCTGCAACTTTTAAATCTTGCAATAAAATACAAGCGTTTCAGGGTAGCGTCTAACATAAAAAAATGAGCGTCTCTGGGTTTTTTTAAGCATGTTAATCTGCACACACCACAAGTCAGCTACAGACAGAAAGTGACATTATAATACAATTATAATAGGGGCTTTCCTAACCCCTCAAAACGCTTAAAAAAATAACCACGCAGCTACGACTGGGTATCGCATTGTTCCTGGCTACTTTCGCGGCCAACACCAGGAAATCCCAGATGTCCGCGAGGTGCCTGGGCTGTCCGGTCGCCCATCACCAGCACGCTGGTGCTAGCACACTTGTACAAAATGATTCTTTGCTGTATATTCGCCGTGTTTTGAATGTGTACGTTCTTAAGGGCTGAGTGCGATGTAGGGTGGCATTGCAAGGTCCGAGTTGCCGGTGTGACCGGGCAGGGGAACATGGGACTCGCCGAGGAGCGCACCTACGGGATAACAGCGCCTAAAGCAAACCCCTGTTCCCCTGCAGAGCAACTCCAGAAATGAGAAAGTGCCTTAATACCCTCTCCTGCTTGCGCATGGACTGAACTCCGGCTGCGCTGGATTTCCAGTCTGGGGAGCTGCCGGCATTTGTCAACTAGTTTGCTTTGGATCGCGTTATTTTCCTCACGGAAACCCAAGCCAGACCCGCGCCCGCGAGCAGTCAGCCGGCCGCAGGCGCCGGCTCCATCCCTCCCCTGAAGTTGGGGTCCCGCTGCCGGCGCCCCCGCAGCCCCGTGCCCGAGCGGCGCTGGCCCGGCCCCGCCCGCCCGCGGCGGGAGCGGAGCGGGGCGGGGGACGCGCCGCAGCCCCGGCGCCACCGCACCGCGCCCGGCCCCGAGCGCCGCACCTGCCCCTCCGCCCCCCCAATTACCGGCACGGTTAATTACGGGGCCGGGAGGGCAGCCCCGAGGGGAGGGGGTCGCGCCGCCGGGGGCGGGGGGACAGGGGACGAGGGGCCCCAGCGCGGCCCCGCCGCAAGTTTGGGCACTTTCCCGAAGTGGTGCCGGGAAAAGTTGGGGAGCGGGTGGGGGGTATGGGAGGGGTACGGGGGGGCGCAGCCCTGCCCGGTCCCGCGGGGGCGACTCGCCACTGACCTGCGCCGCGCCCGCGCCGCCTCCCCGCGCTCAGCGCATCCTCCGCGCCGCTGCCGCCGCTCTGCGCGCCGCAGCCGCGGCTCCGCGCCGGCGATCCTCGGCGGGGAGGAGAGAGCGAAGCGGGACAGCCCGCCCGGAGACGGGAGGCCGCCGCCCCCCTCCCCGCCTCCCGCCCCCCTCCTCCGCCGCCGCCGCCGCCGCGCCCCGGCCCCGCTCGGCTCGGCGGCGGCGCGGCCCCCGCCCCGCGCCCCGCTGCGCACCTCCGGGAGCAGGTGCGGCCGCGGCGGCGGGGAGCGCGGCCCGGCCCTGCTGCGCCCTCGGCGCATCGTCCCTCGCCGCGGCGCGGGAGAGCGCGGGCGGTGCCGCCGCCGGTGCCGCCGCCGCTGCCGGTGCCGCCGCCGTTCCAGCGGTGCCGTTCGCTTCTCAAGTTTGACACGTTTTCGCGGCGCCGTCCGCCCCCCCCGGCCGCCTTCAAGGCTGCTGAATTATGCATTGTCTGAAGGGCAAATTACCGCCGTGCAGAACGGGGGGCTGCCGAAAGAAGCGTCTGTGTGTCTGTCTGTGTGTGTGTGCGCACAGGCGCGCACACAGCTCCTGCTGGGAAGCTGCATCGTGAGCTTGTGCCTGGGCGTCTCTGACCGACATATCGCAGCCCCCGAGTGGGAAGTTGCGGGGGAGGGCGGCGAGGTCCCGGGCCCGCGCTGGGGAAGCCGCTGCCTGCCCGCTGCCCGCCGGCTTTTGGGAGGAGCGGGCAGGGAGGCTGCTTTCGTACCTTCAGTGTGGACAGAGGCATCCTGCCGGGCATGTCCTCCTCCGGTCTGCAATTGAGTGTTATTGAAAATACATGCATTTTAAGACCAGTTGGGAAGATCGATGGCCCACACTTACTCCCAAAAGTAGGTGGTTTTGAACACAAACCCCAAAGGGAGAAGCAGTAGAAGTAACGGGAAGAGAACTGAAGCCATGATGCTCTTAAACAATAAATTGGAGCAGATGTGCTGTAGCCAGGGCATGCTGGGGACCAAGGTGCCTTGTCTAGAGCCTGGAATGTGAACTGTGGAGTAACTGCACTGAAGGTGCCTCTTGCACTCTCTGCTGGCTATTTTCCACCCTAAAATACCCAGAGGCTTCTCCTGCACAACTGTGCAGCAGAATAAATGGTCTAATAACAGCAAAACCAGAGTACGGCTATAATCCCCAAGAACGGCCTCTGTGGCATGCCTGGCTACTGCTAGGTGTAATGAAGTGGCCACTGGATGAAATCAAGGAACACCAGAGTGAGATGAAATGGTGCCCCCAGGGCCCGTGCATCAAGGCGGTATGCTGTGCCTGGACCCGCTCCCCAGCTTCGGGAGTGGCGGGCCCCAGGAGCTGCCCTTTCTGCCAGGGAATTGTGGAGCTGGGCTTTGGCAGCCCGGAGGGAGCAGCAGCGGGGCTTGCCGACAAACAAAGCTGGCCGCGTTAGGTTGATGTAGCTGCCATCCATCCTTAATAAGACGTTGTGCGCATACAGTGTTAAACGCGTGTCAAGATGGATCCTATCTACAGCCCTCTGAATAGTTCCAGGTGTGTCTTATAAATAAACTATGACATTTATCCTTTGTCTAGATTAACAGAAATACATTATACTTAGTCTGCTCCCTAGCAATCAATTGTTCCGACTAAGTAGGTGTTATTTATTAAAGTATTGATTAGGGACCCAATCCTGTAGTCTTGAAGCAAGCCAGTTCTTTGCTGATGAATGGAATATTTGATTGAGAGTTTTGAGATCAGACTTTATGTAATTCTATTGTCACAGAAAAATAAAGTGCACGTGGTACAGCTTTCCAGGGGGAGATGCATTCATGCCACTCGGAGTTCAAAGGAAGAATAACACACAGTCCTTACACGAAAACCGCAAGCGTGGCTTTACTTGAGCGCCTTCTGTCACATTCTTTGTGACGCAGGGCGCATAGGCTTTAACAGCAAAAATAAATAAGTCTAACTGGGGAAAGTGCATTGAGTTACATACTATAAATGTAAAACGTTCCTCGATGTCTGTTGCTATGGCAGGTGAGCGGGGAGAACACTGTACTCGGAGGGCCAACTCCTGTTCGCGTGGCGTAAGGAAACTTTCCTGCTGCATCCGTGGTGGCCGCTTTTGTGAGCAGGGTGAGCAGAACATGGCTCTGTGTTCTTTATTCAGGTTGTGTTATGAAAAACGCTTTAAATGAATGACCTTGAAAACAAAGCCCAAATAAGAGTCCTGGTCCTGGATCCAGTGACAGCGAGTTCTCTGCCCCACTCCCTGCAGGACTCACAATTACGTTTTTCTTCAATTTTGTCTCCATTACTTGCAAAACGTTCTTGGAAATTTGAAAAATAAGGTATCTCAAAACAATGATTTCTGGGGTTTATTTTTGTACTTGGGAGGATTAATTTTTATTTTTCTTCTCTGTCTCCAATGGAACAGAAGGCCACGTGAATCCCTTTTGTTTACATCTTTGTTTCTGCTCCCGACTGCTTAATAACAGGAGCAGGTATGGGTATGGCTCTGGCTGTAGTCTGGTGCTAGTTAGTGGCTATTCCAAAGTTAGGAGGAAGAGCAACAGTCCAAAAGCCTTGCTTTTGAGAGGGTAGAATGAAATAAGAGGACAGAATGGAATAACAATTTAAAATATTTGTATAAGAAAAGAATATACTTGGTAAATGCGTATGCTATAACAACAAAAGATTTTCATCCAGGTATTTATATGAAATGAGATTTCTAATTATTTTGAGATTAAAACATGTTAAAGCAAATTCAATATTTGCTGAAGGGAATCTTTTGTATTATTAGTTGTACAGACTCATACACTCAGGGTGTAAAGAAACACCCCAGCGTATAATCTAGCATTGTTGCTGTGATCTAGTGATACTAGTACTGTGCCTATAATCAGGATTGCTGGTTATCGTACATCACAAATTGTCGCTTAGAATCCTATATATAATCCCACTTCTTTTAAAATTGGAAGGAATTGTTTACTTTTGTTTAGTCATAAGCAAATGCAACTTCTATTTTCAGAATGTTTGCTATAGAAGGCTGGAAGACATTTGGGGGAGGGTGAAATTAATTGTAAAGTTGTTTTTAGTGCTTAGACACGTGTAAAATCTTTCTGGTGGAAAAGACTGGAAATTATTTATCTCAGTGATTTGGAGCCTGATATTTATAGCAATATTATCTGAATGCTTTAGAAAAAAGATTATTTTCACCACCCTGCCAATTATTTGGGAAAAAAAAAGTAAAAAATTTTTTATTATATATTATAGGAAAGTTCATCTTATATTGAGTCTTTATTCATCTCTCAGAAAATAGCACAGAGGAAAAATGAAGAGAACATATGGTGTCTTCTATCAGTCAGTCATCATTACTGCTTCTTCACACTATGTCATCACCCCACAAATAGCAAATGAGTGTGAATTTCTCCCTGCTGAAAGAGAAAAGAGAAAACTGGTTAGTGCAGCCAAGTAAAAAAAAAAATTAATAAATATTACAATAGCATCAACTGGAAGATTACATAAAATATTAAAGACAATGAGAATGCAGAGGGAAAAACCCCTAAACTGTCAAACAATAGTATCAAACCTGCAAATGTTGAGCTGGAGCAGAACTCATGAATTTCTCTTGATTTGATAACCAAGCTTGAAATATTGATGGGACACAGTCTCTCTTGCCCATTCTTTATGAATGATTCTGTGCTATTTGAGGTGCTCAAACAGACAGTACTCAAATAAGAACTGCGAGGAATGTAATGTAATAGTTTGTCTCTGGGGCATCCATAAAATCCTGAATTTCCTTTTTAAGCAGACATCTAGGAAAAATATAATTTTATTTAATTCCCTGATGTTCCTATTACACTCCTAGTGTAAAGGTTGCAATTCAAATCCTTATCTGCAAAGCCTCTCTGCCATTCTTAAAGTCTCTTGCAAAGAAATATATGACAAAGCAGCCTTGGAAATAGCTGCCATAGGAACTTAATAAACCCCAACACTGGAAACATCCATCCCAGCTTTGGAAAGGATATTTCAAAATCAACCTCCTCTAGAAGCAGCAAAAGCAGTTGAGGTTTATGGAAAAAAAAAAGTATATATGTGTGTGTATATATATGTATATGTGTGTGTTTGTATAGATTTATCTGCAACCTGATAGGTTTCCTGAGATCAGGCAAATCCTCAGGCTAGAAAAACCTTAGTGCTCATTTTTTCCTTCCATCTTCCTCCACCTCCCCCCAGCGCTGTTGAAATACCACAGAGACCCAAAGGTAGACCCTGTGAATAACGCTCCCTGAGCGGTACATCCAGAGTAGTGCAACAAAGCAGAAAATTAAGAGCCTTACAGGAAAGTCTAAAGCAAAACTAGGCCAGATTGTCTCCCAGATCTCTACTCCTTCATTCCCTTTGGATCCTTCCCTCGAAAAGCAGCTCGTAACAGGATGCTAATGCACCTGGAACTGAGCCCCATACGTGAACTACATGGGGAAGCAAGCTCATTTGCAAGCTCCTTTCATTTTGATGCCCAGCTGAAAGAGGTGCATCCAGGTTGGTAAAACTATGGTTCAAACAACTGCCTGGAACTAGGTGGATGCTTGGACTAGAGTGAAATTTCTTCTATGACCAGTCCCAGGATCTGATATTATTTTATTCATGCTGCTTTAGAGTAGCCATGCCTGACTGTGGAAACAGAGCTTTCCTCTAAAGATCATTTTCTAAAAATTGCTTACACTGCAGCCAGCCAGCGAGGGTGAGCTTGGCAGGCTGGGGCATGGGACAGCGTCAGCTGGGGTCATGGAAGAGGGAAAACACAATGGTAGGCAATGTAAGGGATAGAAGAAAGCAGAATAAGTGAATTTTCTGGGAGTTAACCAAAACCAAGAAAATGTGAAATATTTCCATGCACTCTCCCCCTGGAGCAATGCTTCTGCATGTGTAGTATCTGGAAGATAGGAGTGGCGAGGTTTGTATGGAGAGGCAGTATCTTTATCAGACCAAGGAATATCAATGGGAGAAACTGTTGGGTGCACAAACCATTATTTGGGAACAAAATAAAAATCTCTGGAAAAATTATAGAAACCTCAAAAGACAGAGTTGGAAGCGATGTATTAGATCATACGGTTCATCCTTTGGTAGCAGGAGCAAATTGTCCCCTAGAGACAGAGGACATCAGTTATTTCATAAAATATAGCCAAAAGGCCCAGAAGGAACAATATGGTTTAGACAGAGAAGCCTGAGAAGCATTTGATTTAGTCTAAGTGAGAACAGCCAGACCCGCCAGACTCAGAATCCAAAAATCGCCCTCAAAACTAATCTTCGGAAACTCTATCGATAACCTGGAGTAACCAGGAGCTGTAGCGTTTGTCCTCATTACACTGGGTAGGTGCTGAAAGGGTTTGTTTCAGCAGGACGTACAAAGATGTATGTTGAGATACTCCCCACAAAAACATATAAAGGCGCAGGGGTCTGAAGTATTTTACTGCTCCTGGTTTTTCCGTCCTTGAAGAATGGTGGTTGAGATGGATGCTTTCTAATGGCCCTTTGAAGGACTGAACCTGAAGGGCTTGGTTCTGTCGGGCAATGTTGCTCTCTGAGGCATAATTTGTTGTGACAGAAGTGCTGTGCTGTTCTAACTTTGGGTCTCCACTAGGTTTATTCAAATCCCATCCAGTTCTGGCATTTGGGGCTTGGGACTCCTTAGGAATGACTTGGCTGTCCTGGGTGGATTTGCTTTGTCATTTCCAGAGACAGTAAAACTCGGGGACAGAATTTGTATGCACCTTTGTATGCAGCTCCTTATTGTCCATGTTTGGGCAAGAAATGGAACCCTGATCTACCAGTACAGTGACGGACTTTGCTGTGCAGTGGTTAGGATGGCCCTGAGCGTGTTTTTTTGAAGTGGGTGAGTGGAATGAATCGTACTGGAAAGATGAATTGGAGAAAAAATATGCTTAATGCTGGCCAGCAAAAGTGATCCTAGTGGGATCACTCCATCACCAATGTGTCACAGCTCTTTCATAGGTGACATAAACAAGTTTCTTTTTAGGCTGCCAGGAACAGGGGCAGATCTCCTGACACTTGCATTAATTCTTCTTGATTTTATGTGCTTTGTAAGTTGGTGGTATGACTCAGCAGAGAGGGAGCACCGTGCAGGCATGTAAGCCTGCTCCTGAAGAACCATTCTAAGGACCAACCAAAGCAAAATGACTACAAAGTGTAATAAACAATGCTTTTCCTAGCCTCAGGTTAGGCCTGGCTCCTGCTCCCTTATCCTGGACCTTCTCTCTCTTCAGCCTCTCTTGCCTTCTGCTCCTTTACCCCGGGGAGCATGCCTCTGCGCCATCCATCCCACGCCCCAACTGTGGAAACAAAACCGCCTTTGCCCAGATCTCCCTTCTGCTTCTTCTCTTTCCCTTTGCTGCTGCTGTCTTTCCCCTCTCATGTTACTATTATCAGTTCTACTTTTTTTTTTTTTAATATATAATGTGAAGAATTGATTTTGCGCATGGTTCATGCGGAGGGGGGCTGAGTCTGTGAATGAAGCAAATATTTCTTGTTCTTCCTTCCACCATTCTTTTGCATCTGTCGTGCTGTTTTCAATAAACAATTAAAATAAGTACAAGTCTTGCAGTCAACTGGGATTTCACCTAGTCTGCTTGCTTGAATATCCCTCCCGTGAAATGGGAATGTCTTACTCTGGAACCGCTATATGATACACGGTTTCATTACATGATACACGGTTTCATTATATGATCCCATTCCTTGCTTCTCTTGTACTTTCACTGGCCGACATACTGAGAGGAGAAAAAGAGGGGGTAAAGGGGAAGCTGTAGATTTAGTTCTGGCGTTGCATAACCTCATTGGTTGGGTTTTGTTTGCAAACCCAAGGGTGCTTGAGATTCAGGTCACTTCTCTCAATCCCCCTGCAGTGGTGGGCGTGTGTGTGAATGCATCAGAGAGGAGAGATAAATGACTCACATTATGATCCATCTTTATTTCAAATAGTACTCAGCAAAAGCGAGAGGGTGGCTTTTGTGTTGCAAAACCCTGTTGATTTAATTTTTATTTCGCAGAGCTGGGTGTGGTTTGGGCAGAGGTACTGTATATTTTAACACACAGAGGGTGAGGGCAGCACAGACCTGTGATTTTCAGTTTGGCCAACTTCTCCGAGGAAAGCTAGCAGATCAATTTAGAAAAAAAAATAAGTAAACTATCTTTGGCTTGCAGATTTTTCCCTGATTCTTTCTTCTCGGTTTTCATTTCTCAACAGGCATCGTCATCTCATCTCATTAGAGGTAATAGAATCTGAAGGGTAAGAAGGCAAAAATCCTGGCTATTGACATATGTGATGCAAACTAGCTCTTATTTCCTTTGTAAATTGGGGATTGTGGAATACTGTAGCAGATGTCTTGTCAACTGGGGAAAGTCTGCTGTTGTCCTTTAAAAATCAGCTGCTGCTTAGGTGCACTGGTTTTCTTTAGAGCTAAAGCAGTGATGCTTCCAGAATCAGGCTTCCAGTCTTCCCTGAATTTTGAATCACAAAAGCATCTCCAAGGTCACTTCCTGGAATACCTTTGGATTTTCATCACTTTTGGCCATCTGGACTAGATCAGCAAGGTGATATCAGTGAACTCCTTTGTGAACAACTATCCATATGACAAAGGGAAGAATGCCTTTAAACGTTGTGAAAAGAGGAGGCAAAAACTCAGGGTGGAATCAGGATTTCAGTTTTATTTTGAACCGAGCAATGTAACCTTTCAAATTCACAAAGCGTTGTCAGCTCTTATAATCCTTTATTAGTCTGCTTGGTTTTGATTTCTGTTTGTATTTTTACTACCTAGGGAAAAACAGATTTTGGCATCCTTTAGTCTGAACACTGTCAACTGTCATTGTAGGAATAAGGTGCATAAGAATTACTTGTGTGAGCAAGATTTAATTGACCGGGTACTTAGGGAGAATAAAAAAGGAGGAAAAAGAAAAAGGAATATCTGGAGCTTGATTCAAGCATTCTGTCCGTTCTGGAAATAAAGGAAGGAGAACACAAGCTGCTGCATTTGTGTGATTGCACTAAAATAGCAGCTTGCGTTTACATTTTAACTTTCCATTACGAGGCTGCTGGCTGCGTAGCTGGAAGCACAGATTTGGGATGTGGTGAGTACCTGTTTTGTGGGCCCTGTTACGGTGCCCCAAACAGCCAACATACAAACACTTATCCTTTTGATGTGTGTGCCAGCTTCTGGGGCAAAGGCTTATGGCCCTGGGGATTTCCTTTTGTCTTTGTAAGTGCCAGAAAAGGAGAATATGCAGAAATAAGATACAGAAATAATGTTTGCTCTGGCTCTCTGAAACTCATTTTCCTTGTACAGTGAAAGTGGTCGGCAACTCTTTGTGCTACTCTTAATTCAGCACTGCATTGAAATTCTTCTTTATATCATCTAGGGCCAGACTCTGCCCTCATGTTCATTTTGGGTGGTTTCTTAGTATGTCAAATGTCTCGTTAGGCTCCAAGTGTGATATAGTAAAGCACAAAGCAATATTTTATAGTGTGGCAGACCCGAAGCACCAATTGCAATGTAAAAGCTCTCGGTCTTGTATCTAATTCATTCACACTGGTCTCTAATACAGGTGATCTCCTGGATGGCTCCCCCAAATACTGGCGGCAAAAGCATAGCCGTATGCTGGAGATGCCGATGGCCTTTCTTTTTTAGTAATTCCCATTCCAGTTACGAAGCTGTTCTTGGGGTTGAAGGAACTCTCCTCCTCCCCCTCCCCTCTCGCCGGATTTTTGGAGAGATCGAATGAAGACCTGACTCTAGGTTGTCACTTTGCAAATCAAGCTGTTCTAATCAACACAACACTCAATTATTTGCCCTTCTGTACCTTAAAAAGCAATGATACAGATCACTGATAGGAACTCAGTGATAATGTGTCAACCCTTTTTCATTAAGCGTGCCGGCTTGCATTGTAACCTCGCTGCTGCCGCTGTCGGAATACAGTAAACTTTTTGTTTGATCCCACAGGGTCCTTGAAGTTTATTTCATTACAGAGTATAATACCTCGTAATGGAAACTAGGTAATAGACATACCAAGAACTAGGAAACAGGAGATTTTGTGTCAAAAGAGAATTCAATTTTAATTAATCTTTTCAGAGTAATTCAATTGAGTCTTCAGGAGGAACCTATTTCTGCTTTTCCCCACAGTTTTCTACACTGATTCTGCATATTTTAAACCTGTAATTCAGCAGTCCAAGAGTACATCTAAATAGAAAGCAAGAGAGACACGTTAGACCACGTCTTGGGAGATTTGCTTGTATACAAGGATTGGATCTTTTCATACTAACAGGACTACTGTGTTTTGGTGGCAGGAGGAAGATCTTAATGGTTTTTCCTGTCTCATTCTCCCTGCTTCCCTCCCGCCGTGTGTGTACAGGTGTCTGTGTATCCATGTATATGAACACACGTATAAATATTCTGTAGTTTTTCATTGGTGAGAAGACTTTCCTTTTCTGACTTTTAATTTAAATGCAAGAGACATGTTTCTTTGTTACTTCCTCTGCATCCATTTAGCAGTGCAAGAAAGAGTTATGTGTCAGCATGTATGGGTGCAGTGTGTGTGTGTTTAGTCTCTGTCTGTATCTACAACCTCCCGAGCCTGATGTAATAATTCACGCATGGGTGACAGCCAGTTCAGAAATGATTCTCTATAAAACGGAAAGAAAATACACAGAATGTATAAACTTGTAGTATTATCTCCTTCTACCTAGTTCTCCTCTGCGGTCCAGACAACTACTTTCTAAATTTTTATTCTGATCATCTTTAGGGCTGAAAAAATGATCTCTTGGCATCACTCTGATTTTTCTGACATGGCTTTCAATTAAAGCACTTTTATTTTGCAGATGATATTGTATGGATTATGATGGGAATGCATGTCACCCTGATGTGCTCTGCCCCCCCCTCCAGCTGAGGAGGGTCTGTCCTATAAGGATGTGGGTAGAAGGTAGGTTAGGATTCACTTGCTTTAGGTGTAAAAAGCACAAAATCATGTAATCTCGGAGTAGTAGTTATTTACTGATGCCCACTTTATGCAGAAGTATCTAAGGGTTTATCATGAAAGCGAGGGACTGGTCAGCCAAGTGTGTGCAGGAAGGCAGAGTCTGTCCATGGGGCGACGCGTGGTTCTCAGCAGAAAGCCGAGAGCAGAACACGCTCCCTCTCCCTCCCTCATTGTGCTGCAGCCTGTAATAGAAAATAAATTAACATATTCATTTTAATCTTAGGCAAGGAAGAGTGACATATATTGCTTATCTGGCAATACAGGGTGTCCGTATCATCTTTGGAAGAATGGGGAACGCAGGTGAATAGAGACACCTCTGCAGAGCTGGAGCCTGATGAAAGGTGTGCGGTACGGCTATTGAAGTGAGAGGAGCTGAATGCTCTGGAATCAGCCATTAAATGCCCAATTTATTTTCCATTTAATTCTCTCCTTAGCTTTATTTAAAATTGTTTTGATAATGGGAGGCTTCTGGATTTGGGAATTTAGCATGGGGAGGAGAGAACACTAAGATTATGTGTTGCTGTTTCTGTAGGTATATATAGCGTTGCTTTTCTTGTATAGTGCAACTTGAATTCAGATGCACTGCTTCCCCTCACCACGGTAGGTAATACATCTAGCTGGAAAGCTTCAGTGGGATGGGGCAGGGAGAAAAGAGAAGCAAAGAGTTGAAGGGAAGAGGGAAAAGAGAAAAACGGATCAATAGAAAAAGGGGAAAAAATAGTAAAGGGGAGAAGAGTGGTGAGCAAGAATTGAAGGGATAGGGTGTATGCTAGAAAACAGAAGCGAAAACATGAAGTGGCTTGAGGATGCCGGGAAATCTCATCCATCCAAAAAATGAGACTCTCCAGGAACCAGAACAAGACATGATGCTAGAGCATTGCCTCACGGGCTGAGCAACGGCAGGAGCGAGAAGGGAAGCCTAAAAGTAAATTGAAGGGAAAAAAGGGAGAATGCTTGTGAAAGTAGGTGCAGCTGGTAACAAGAGGGAGGTGGTGCTGCTTTTTACCGGGGTGCAAAGATGGTGGTCATCCCTTTGCTGAAGATTGTGACAGATACAAATGTGAGGCTGGACCTACCATGAGAACTCCCTGTTTTCTAAGAAATACGTTAAAAGAACTTGACTCTATTGTACTTATGGGCTATTTATTTGACATGCTGTAGAAACTTGCTTTTCATTAAGTGAAGAGAGAAAGTGAATCTGAGCTAATGGCTTAATTTATAAAAGAAAGCGTCTTTTCCTCAGCATGCTTAATGAAGCAGTCGAGCTAAAGCAGAGAAGACAGCAGAAGGCAGCTTCGGTGAGGTCTGAACGAGCCAGCCCCATGTGTCCAGCACGGGATAGCAGTGGCCACTGGGCTAGCAAATAGTTAGATCTAGCAGCTATTGTCTTTTATTTTGGGGCACTTTTGAAATCTCTGTTTCAAGGTGCGTGCCTGCAGAAGCAGGGGCTGCTCGGGCTCCCAAGGTGGCTGGCACTGAGACACTGAAACCCTGCTAGCACTTCTCCCCGTGGCGATGGGTTTTGGGAAGACTCTCCCTGCAGCCCCTGCACGGGCAAGGCGGCGTTATGCTAACACGTAATATGGCGTAATACTAACGATGGGCCTCCTTGTGTGGGCCTTTGCACCAGCAAGTGTTAGTGGCTGTAATTTGATTTATCAAGGACTCAGACTTCCTCACCTACGGCGCCTCTTAGCTCAGGTGAATCAGGCTGCCCTGTCTATGCTAACGGTGTTATCGCATAAACCCTCACCTTCTCTCTGTATCCATGCTGCCATGCAGCTGGTAAACTTACCTGGGGAGTAGATAACGAACAAGCGGAGCTAATGACTGACTACACAGAGGAGTGAGAAGGATGGGTGGTGGTGTAGAGCAAATGTCTGGAGTCATCTTCTTTTCCCAGACAAAGAACTGTATCTCTCTGAAAACAAAACAGATCAACGAGGGTGAGTATTGTGTGTTCCATTGCTTTAATTGCTATGGGAATACTGGGACTGAGAAAAAATGGAGAAAAATATAAAAGCTTAGAAATGTCCATGGGTGATCCTTGAGAAATGTGCTTAGAAAATTAGATAAATAATAAGGAACCCAAAGGAAAAACTCAGCAGTGTTCAGAGCTCTCCGTGACAGGCTGCAAATAGGAGCCCTCTTCTTCTTGAATGGAAGTGAAGGAGAAATATTAGGAAAATCTGTTTAGATTTTATGCCATTGCATGGTATGGCTGGCATCTCATCTGCTACCTGTTAAGGAGCAATGTTTATTTACAGCATCCTATTTACTGCCATCCTTTTTTATTTGAGCATGTGTAATTTAAAGTCATTTGAAGAACTAGCAGTGTGAAACAAACTGTCTGAAGTGCACAAGGTTATTTCCTTAAAATTTGGGCTTTAATGACGTGCAGAAAGGGGCTTGCTTATTTTCCCCCAGGCAGTCTTTGATTTTGCGCGGTTCCTTTGAGCCCAGCTTTGTATAACATTGCCTTGGGAAGGCAATAGTCATCACATTTCCTAAGGAGGAGAGGGGCCAAGTCCACTTCTGCGTACCACAGGGACAGTGGGGTGGCACCAGCACTGTGTTGGGCCCTGTATATAGAATCATAGAATCATAGAATTGTTAAGGTTGGAAAAGACCCTTAAGATCATCAGGTCCAACCATTAACCTACCACCGCCAAGTCCGCCATTAAACCATGTCCTCAAGCACTGCATCTACCCGTCTTTTAAATACCTCCAGGGCTGGGGACTCAACCACTTCCCTGGGCAGCCTGTTCCAGTGCCTGACTACCCTTTCGGTGAAGAAGTTTTTCCTAATATCTAACCTAAACTTTCCCTGGCGCAGCTTGAGGCCATTTCCTCTTGTCCTGTCACTTGTTACTGGGGTGAAGAGACCGACCCCCACCTCACTACAACCTCCTTTCAGGAAGTTGTAGGGAGCAATAAGGTCTCCCCTCAGCCTCCTCTTCTCCAAACTAAACAACCCCAGCTCCCTCAGCAGCTCCTCATAAGACTTGTTCTCTAGACCCTTCACCAACCTCGTTGCCCTTCTCTGGACACGCTCCAGCACCTCGATGTCCTTCTTGAATTGAGGGGCCCAAAACTGGACACAGTATTCGAGGTGCGGCCTCACCAGTGCCGAGTACAGGGGCACTATCACCTCCCTGGTCCTGCTGGCCACGCTATTCCTGATACAAGCCAGGATGCCATTGGCCCTCTCGGCCACCTAGGCACACTGCTGGCTCATGTTCAGGAGGCTGTCAACCAACACCCCCAGGTCCTTTTCAGCCAGGCTGCTTTCCAGCCACTCCTCCTCAAGCCGGTAGCGTTGCCTGGGGTTGTTGTGACCGAAGTGCAGGACCCGGCACTTGGCCTTGTTGAACCTCATACAGTTGGCCCCAGCCCATCGATCCAGCCTGTCCAGGTCCCTCTGCAGGGCCTTCCTACCCTCCAGCAGATCGACACTTCCACCCAACTTGGTGTCATCTGCAAACTTACTGAGGGTGCACTCAATCCCCTCATCCAGATCATCGATAAAGATATTAAACAGGACCGGCCCCAACACTGAGCCCTGGGGAACACCACTCGTGACCGGTCGCCAACTGGACTTGCCTCCATTCACTACCACCATATGAAGAAACCTGTTTCTGAAGATGCTTTGTTTACCAAGCAGGGCTGAAATGAAGAACCGTGTCAGACCCTTCATTTCTGCAGAATGAACTGTGAAGAGGTTTTCCCTCTCCCCCACCCCCATCTCACAAGCATTTGGCTTAAAATTAGCTCTGACTCACTTGCCAGATTGCTGGTAGGTAGTTCAGAGCTAACATCTCTGCTGGGGAGAGAGGCCAGCGCTGTTCAAAAAACCTTTCTCTGAGTGCATGCAGCTTGGCACAGGGCTGGGAAGTAGATGCTCTGGGATCTTCCCTCCCTCTGCCACAAACTTTGCCTGAGGTGTCATGCCCATTTTAAAAACCTCTGGGTTGTTTTCTTATGTTTCTTGTCAGAGTGTGAACCACCAGCCTCATGCTTT
The DNA here is from genome assembly GCA_020745775.1 of Theristicus caerulescens. Classification (NCBI taxonomy): domain Eukaryota; kingdom Metazoa; phylum Chordata; class Aves; order Pelecaniformes; family Threskiornithidae; genus Theristicus; species Theristicus caerulescens. The sequence goes on along the minus strand of CM036565.1, from coordinate 42,799,979 downwards.
GCGTTGCCTGCCCAAGCTGTGGACTGTGACAATTAAACCAAATTCCTGATTTGTGCAAAATGCCCTGGTCTCTCCATCTGACGCGGGGTTTAGTGACACATGGCTGTCCCAGGTGGACTTTCTGAGAGGATGAGCAATCTCCTAATGCACTGCCCATCCAGCATCCTGCTCTGCAGCTGTGCTGGTCATGCGGCCGAGAGGCGTCTGAACGTCACCAGTAGAGGAAACTTGTCAGGTGCGATCATCCGTACTGCCTTCAGCAAATGCAGTGGTAGGATCAAAGGTCTAAAGCTCCAGTAAATAGAACAAAACAACAGATAAAAGGTCTAAAATCAAACGTTCTAACTCAGAGCTCGTGGATGGGCTCACCCTCATCCCTACTTCAGGATTAGCTTTTCACTTGCTCCTTTTATTTCCTTCTTTCTTCAGCTGGCTTTGCTATGGGTTTTCAGTAACTTTCTTTATGTTTAGCGGGTATGAAATAAATAATTAAAATCCTTACCTCTGTAATTTTCCATGTATTGACAAAGCCTGATAGCTTCCCTGCTGAAGGCACTGCCAGCTCTCCAGCGCAGACATGGCTGGCAGAGACGGGGCTCTTGGCTGGGAGCGTAAAGCTACTCATTCTGGTGAACTTAAAATTTCGAATTAACTCTGCTAAAAGTTGCTTTTATTCAGGCCTCTCTCAACCTAGACCTCTCTGAAGACGTCCCAGCAGCCCCAATGGTGTCATTACAGCATCGCGCTGTAAGTTCTCCAGGGCAGGGACCGTCTCATCCCACGGAGCTGTGACGTGTCCTGCCCAATGGCCCCAGTCCTATCTGCAGCTCTAGGAGCTGTTGCAGCAACTGCACTACGTAACCGCAGTAAGTGACATGATAACAACATTCAGGCAATAGTATCACCAAAAGCTATTCCCATGCCAACCACCTCAGCCATTTTGCTGTAAAGCTCTTCCAAAAATGACAATTAGGAATAGGAAAAGGGTTTTTATTTTTGTTGGTTTTTACTTTCAACAGTCTTCAGAACAACAAAAGTTGTTTTTACTCAAGCTGTCAAGGAAAAAATATCGCATTGAGGCAGAGGCCGAGCTTAAGACAACTCAGGTGGAGCAGGAGCTGAAAGTGGTTCCCCACATGCAAGTACCTGCTGGAGCTCTTGCCTCCACCGGCTCTCTGCTCCAGCCAGGTTTTGTTCAGGAGCTGGGGGTGCCCGACTAGAAGAGGGCTGGGACACCTGCACATCAGGAGGCAGTGGGAAGAGACAAGAGGAATCTGGACAAAGCAGTGCTCCATCACCGTCTAGTCCATGGTACCTGGGAGCAGAAGGTGGGTATTTCTCCTTTCATGCCTCTGTACAAGGGAGAGGAGGGTGGCACCATTGAAAGCTGTGGCCTTGCTAATGAGCAGCATGTTCTGTTGTTGCTGCCCCAGCCAACAAATATTGAATAAGGTTCAGCTGAGGCTGGGCCACTGGGGATCAACTCCGCTGCTGGAATGGGGAGAGCCAAAACTTCTGTCATAAAAGCAAAAGGAAAGAAAGTGATGTGAGATCAGATACTTCATAATTTTGTATTTTGGAAAGTCCAAAGGGACTGTAAAGCTGCCGAGACAAAAGGTTCAGTCCAGTTCTGCATCTTTCTTCTAGGCAAGCAGGCAGCGTGCATGGAAGCCTGCTTCAAAGCACATGTCAAATGGAAATGTCATCGCTAATACTCAGCAATTACTGTATCTTGTCCCTGTAATATACTGCATTCATAGCCGGGCAGTATTTTACTGAAAGCATAGCAAAATGCAGTCCTGATTTAATGCATCCTCACGTGTGTTATGGATGGGGAAGGGAGGCATGGAGACGGGCAGTGCGGCGCGCGTGAGGCAGCCAGAGCGGGGCCGTGTCCCCGGGGCTCCCCATGCCACCCGTGGCCACACAGCAACTCCTCACCCCACTCGCAGGCTCGTGTGTGGTGGCTGCTGTCTGGAGTCAGATGTTGTTGTCTGTCTGACATGTGAAATAACTGAATCAAGTACACCTGGCATGTTAACAACTCATTTTGAGTCTCGAGAGAAAATGTAGCCCTTTGAGCTAATACAGCACGCAGTGCGGGGAGGAGAGGGATGCGCTGGAAGGCGGCTGTAGCTGTTGTTAACAATGCGGTTTGCCTGGAATCTGAGAGGGTTATTAAAAGCTGCTGTGTTTTACATTTTGTCTACCCATATCTATATTTTACTAAAAAATGTGACGTGTGAAATGTAGATTAGGATGCATCAAAACCACCTGGTTCCAGGAGCATTGACTTAGATGTGAATGCTTGAATTTCATCAGGCTTGAGGATACCTTCCTGAACAAAGACAGGCTGCCCAGCCACTGGAGCAAGTTAAACACAAGGGAGAAATAATTTCTTTGTTCAACTGCTGCCAAACAACAGACACTTAACAAAGCATGAGCCTAAACAAATATCTTCAGTATTTTTCTAGCCATATTTTATAGCTATCGCTCTCAAGACTGGTCATAGTCTGAAGGACAGGCATGCCGAAATTTCTTAGTAAAAACATAAGAAGCTTTGGGGTTTGAAATAATTCGATGAATCTCTGTCCATGCCCCTCTCCATCTCCCCCTTGCCACCCATCCTGCTCCATTCCCCCACCTGCACCCTTATCTGTCATTGCCCTGGCCAGCCGGAGGGAAACAACATCTCGGACAGTGAAGAAAGACTCGTCTTCCTCGGTGCCTGCAGACTGTGCATTAGTGCTCTGCGTAGCAACAGGTAAATGAAGAGCCTGATGGGGAAGGATAAATACACCAGAATAGTCAGCAGTACCAAAGATACCCCATAAATGGCATGCCTTCGATAAAAGTGGCAGCAGCAGCACGTCAGTACAGATGCGATGGCCACATCCTGCTCCAAGTGGGACCCAGCAAGCCAGGATTAACTGCATGGAAGTTAGCAGATGCTCCATATTCGCATCAGCAAAATCACAGATGGAACTGGGTTTTCTGAAATGTTTGAAGGAGAGTACACATCTCCCGGCAGACCCAGCAGGGTTGGATCTAGCCCAGGAGTGGCAGGGCTGGGGCGCCATTTCACTCTTTTTTGGTTTTTAATAACTCTGGGTTTTAGCACTTCCACTTATTATTGCAGCAGCTGACAGGGGACCTACAGGAAAATCCAGTTTTATTGAAACGGAAAAGGTCAGTTTTGTTGAGCGTTTCCATGGTGAAAATAATAAATTAAATATATTCAGACTTTTCAAGCTATTCAGATCCCCGGGTTGGGCTGACCAACTGGAAGATTTTCCTGCAAGCTATTTTAATAGTATCTTGTTGCACAGCTTTTACATGTGGGGTGGGCTCGTTGTTTTTTTTTTCACTGAAAAAAAAAGATTTTTCTCTTTTGTTGAGCCAGATTTTTCAGTCTTTGCAGTGCTGTCAATGGACAAACCCCTGTCAGGCAGCCTTGTGAAGGGGTCCGAAGTCCCCCGGGAAGGCAGCTCTTCAGTATCGCCATTTCTGTCTCACCACGAAGGCCCCGATTTGCTTCCCCTTCGGTTGTGTGTGCAGGCTCCTGTTGACTGTCCTGCTAAGAGGTGTTTTGAGCAAATATTCCTTCATTTGCCTCTTGGGACTCTGCTGTTTTCCGCTGATGCCAGTGAGGTCTTTGCTTTGTGTTCGCTGCTGGTTGGGTTAGCTTGTAACAGGATACATTTTATTAGGGCTCAGATTGATTTTGGTCAATTTGTCAGGTGAGTATGATCTCTCTTCCATTCCCTGAGCGTGGGATGGTATTTGCAGCTACTGTTAACTTGGCAAGGAGAGATACGGGCACCCTTCTCTGGGGTGCTGCACCTTGAAACAGCCCTCCTCTTGTCTGCGCTACAAACCTGCAGAAAATCCTTGCCCCAGCAAAGGCATGCTGGTGCCCGAGAGGCTTCTCTCTGTGCAGTTACTCCTAGGATGGAGCAGCCAACACATTTCTTGTTCAGTGGTTGTAACTAAACGGCCAGCCCTGCTCTATGAATTTTCAAATAATTTCTCATCAGTCTCACATACTTTCTATATTTCTTTTCCTTTCTGCTTGTTACTGAGGTGCCATAGGCATAAAAGTAAGGTCTTTCCTTTTAAAGAGTTCATCTGCTCCTACCACTCACTGCTAATTAGTTCTTTCTTCCCATAATTTTGATAAAGCTCTCTCAGTAACCAGGTATGGTGGCATCTCCTACAGGGTTTCTTACCTTTTGCGGTGTACAGCACTGTCACTGTGGAAGTCTTTCTCATGATCACATAGAAGGGGGTCCTGTCACCTCCCCTGGCTATTCTGTAGACATCATCATACGTGTGAATTATTAAAAAGGTGTAGAGAAGAGATGGCACTGGGAAGAGAGAGCTCTGCTTCACAGTTAGGCTATCACCCCTATCCTGATCACTGATGTCAGGGAAGTCAGGGCTGTGACTGCTATGTTGTACTACCAAAGTCCTGCGTATCTCGGGCTGGATTTCAGCCTAGAGACTGCCTGAGTGCAGAACGGACAGGCTTGCCATGGCCCGGCGGTCTGGTGTCGCTGGTGGCTCATCCCCGTGGGGAGCTTTGGGCACCACTGAGGCAGTGTGAGATTGCTGCCAGCCGTCCTGCTGGCCGGCTCCAGCGGATGCGGGGTGCAGAGGAGAGGAGAGCACATCAGTGGGAGATTCTCTGCAAAGACCAGGGCCAAAGTGATTTTGTTTTAAAACTTATTTTACATGGATGTTTGTACCTTGAGATAATCCCTGAGTAGGCGAGCCAGTGCCGAGGAATCAGTCTTGGGCTACTTGACTGTGCCCTGGCACCATGCTCATCGCTTGTGTATTCTGGGTGCTGCCCACACCACCCCGCGCGTGCGGGGAGGCTGTCAGCTACAGACCCCTCTTGTCCCAGCACCGAGTGGCATGGGGGACTGAGCCCAGCCGCAGTTTGTACAGGCAGCAGGCCCTTGAGGAGGCAATTGTCGTGTTAATGCAAGACCTGCCTGGGTTTTATAATCTTGGATCTGTGCCCTTCGCTCCCTCCTACCCCAGACTTTTCTTTTTATCACGGCTTCTCCTTCTGCTCTGGTTGCTGCTTACCCCTGCGCAACCTTTTTACCACTCGAGCAGCTTTTTCTCTTGGAATCACAAGAAGCTGGGAATGGCTGAATCTTGTATTTTACCTGCAAGACACAACTGTATATAAATTGAGGGAATTAGCTTTGCTTGGTTTTTTTCTTTCTTTCTCTTTTTTTTTCTTTTTGCCCACAGTAGACTGCAATATGTATAACATGGTAATCCTTGTATAATATCCTCACAGTGTTTATAGGTCCCAGTTTTCCTATATCCTCATACCTGCCAGTTTCTCTATGCAGTACCATACACCATATGGCAGCGTGTAGTGGGTGGGAGGTTGGGTAGTGCTCCTCGTCTTACCTGCCTTTCCACCCTCCACCACAGCTGCTGGTTCAGGCAGCGTACTCTCTCTGGTGGGTTTTTCCCACATTGCACATGCATTAAAATTTCCCAACCTAATAGCTTTTAGCTACTATAGCTGACTTCAGAGGCACTCTTCAGTCTATACAGCTAAGAGCCGTTTCATTTTGCATTCAGTGTGACATGAATTGAAGACTGAAGACCTGGAAAACAAGTAGATTGCAAACTTTGGTTATCCACTGCCACTGCGAGTTTGTATTCGCACTACACTGCACACACATGTACACATGATTGCTTGCTTACTCACTAGGATGAGGTTGTTTCTCAGTGCAGACAGTTTTGCTATTAAAATCTGCAGAAGTTTTTGTTTTTAAAAACAGATTAACATCTGCAAGTTGGTGTACATGACACTGTTCTTCTCCATTTCCCAGTGACAGAAGTTTAGATGTAGCCAGCAAACTCAGAAGAGACCAAACATCTTTGTGATCAAAATGAAGACCCAGCAAGTAGCTGGTTTAGTCTCAGTTTCTTAGGGAATATGGTGAACTCTGCAGAATTATTAATTTACTACACAAATGAAATAAAACAAGTCCTTGCCCCCTTCTCCCACCGCATAAATCCAATCCACTGTGACAGAATATTACTGTGATGTATGGTATTGTAGGAAGCAATTACTGAGATGGAAAGAAAGAAGAAATACTCACAAATTATTACTACCAACCATTGTTTACCTTACAGCTGAACTGGAGGGCCTACTTTTACTTGGGAACTGTACACAGCCATAGAAAGACAACACAGCCCAGAACGGGGAGGGAAGGAGAGGAATTATCTCCATTGCGAGGATAAAGACGTGAGGAACAGGGACCTTGAGGAAGTCACTCAAGAAGCAGCAAGGAATCTGTGGCAGAGCTGGAGCTCATTGCAGAGTCCCAGTGCAGCAGTGCCTTATCTGAAAGATCATCTTTTCGCTTATTAATAATGAATATGATCTTTCAAATAAGATTTTATGTATGTTTAAATTTAATAGCTCATCCTTCAGGAAGGGCTCAATCCTGCTAGGTACTACATCCAATTTGGGCTGGTTTAGATCTGTTGGGAGCTCAGGATGCTTCTCTTTTTCTGAATCAAGCCCTTAGCGGAGCTGATGCTATTGACAGATTACCATTTATAGCTCTTTATTGCTTACTGTAGGTTTATTGCAAACTCCTTTCCTGCTTAGTTCTCCTTCCCTCTCTCAGAGCAAACATAATGTACAGCCCATGTAAATATAAAACATTAAGCAATTACTGGGTTATTTCAGATGCAGCGCTAATAATACATCATTTCTGAAAAACACAGCTTCAGATGTAGGGCATGCTGTACCAGTCGTCTCATACGGTACTCACTGGAAAGTGAGCTCAGCCATTACTGTTGTATCCCTGAGTTATTACTTACTCACCCCAGGAAACGAAGGGGAGTCCCAGAGGTTAATGTGGTTAGTAAAGCAATTTGAGGAAGCTGAGCCTGTATCTGCTTACACAGTGTACAGAAGATATTTAAATAGCAGACTTCAATCTCCTGCTCTTGTCTGCCGACTCCTACATCACTGTCTTGCTTTTGTAATGACTGCCAGTCTTCTGCTGAAATAAGAAACGGTGAATTTGAGAATTTGCTATGTATGAGGTCCCTCGGGCAAGTTGCCTGGCACCAGTTTTAGGAGGCTAGATGTCAGTTTCTTGCTGAAAATGAAGACTTCTGAATGTGTGTGGCTTTTGTGCCCTTGTGTACCACCCAGCCCTGGGATATCTCCTGGAAGCGGCCTGAGCAGAGCGACGTGGGAGGAGGGCAGCAGTGCGGGCCGTAGTGCGTTTCTGAAGGGGACGAGGGGCAGGGACATGGCCATGCACCCGCTCCCCCAGCCCTGGGAGGCCACATCCCACCACTTCCCTCTGCATCCTTGGTGCTCCATGTCTGGGCAAATGGGGCAGAAATGCTATCGCTGCTCCTCAGGACAGGAATATTGCCCCAGCCTTGTCCGTGGAGAGGGACTTGCAGTGCTTTTAGTCTGATGCAAACAAAGAACCGCTCCAAAACCCTCCTGGGGGCTCGGTGGTGCATGAACACTAACACACCAGTAATACTGAGTAATAGTATCTCTGCATCTCTCCCACTGCCCGTGAGGTCACTTCAAAACAGTGAGGCATTGAAGGCCCATACGATGTCATTCTGCGTGTGATTAGCACTGCCATGAAGTGGGTCGCTGCTGCCAGCCGAGGCACTCGGCGCTCCAGCCTGCTTCCCTTTGCAATGCATACAATGTATTTGACGGTGTTAAATTTTTTAATAAGTGCCAAAGGCACATTGGTAGGGCAGGCTCAGCGAAATTTGTGCTGCCTGCGTTGTGCCTGTTCAGTGGGTAAACAGCAGAATGATTCTCCGGAGCTGTCAATCCAGTGCCTCCACCAGCACTGAAGTCCCTAAAAAAGATGTTTTTAAAGAAAGGTGCGGATGCATTGTGCTTCCTTGGAGTACAGAGTTGGAAAAAAAGCTAGGATGTGCTTAAAAAACCCGCTTGCTACTATTTATAGGCTTCCTCGCTCCACCAAATAATCGGTCTTCTGAATTTCTGAAGTTTGTTTGGTAAAATATTAAAATCAATGCATTGCGGGTCCTTGCTGCATAGCAGCTCAGAGTGACTCAGCGACAGCACGCTAACCTCTGAGCTTTGCAAATTACTATGCCCTGCGCTAATTCTTTCTGCTTTAGTAGATTTTGTTTTGAATAGAAACATGGCTGTTTCCAGTCAGGAGCAGCTCCTTGATGAGTCCCGAAGGCTCGCTCTGCAGCGTGGACCTGTGCTTTGGAGCCTGGCCTTTGCAGAGAAGGGCTGGCCGGCTCCGCGGATGCTGGCCTCGGATGGCAGCACTGGTTTTTCCTTTAGCAGTGATAAATGAGGTTTTACTGATGGATTTTTGGCTGGCCTTTTCCAGGCATTTGGCTCGCAGCTGAGCTAGTTGTCATAGCAGTAATGGGACTGCCTATGATCCCGATAAGGGGTCAGTTTGCTGACGGATTATCTTGCCCTTTCCTTTTTTACTTGCAATGTGAAAAATGAGCTGCTTATGTTTTCTTGAAAATACCTGATCCACAATTCCAGTTTGGGACCCTTGGTATAAGGGCGTGCTTAGATGGGAAGGGTTGATATGACAGAAAGAGTGCAAATCATAGGAGCAGGCTGCAGTTTTAATCTTTGAACCTTGTTAAATTTGGGAGTACTAGAGGGCACATCTTTGGTGCAGTGTCCGTATTTAATTTGTGTTTGTGTAGGAATAAGCAGTGCTCACTTATCTCTGCATCATTTACCAATTACATAAACCACATTTATAATTATGATTCATTTATTTAGATTTTCTCTTGTGGGATTTCCATGAGCACAGAGATTTAGAGAGAATTTAAAGAGTATGGCTAGGTTACTAGCAAGGCATTATTTCAGGCTTGCTCTGACTGCATATAATTCCCATTTGATTCAGCGTGCGAGTGCAGTGGCCACAATCTAATTCTTTATAGACAGGATAAAAATCTTCCAAGCTGAATATTAATTGACAGCCTGTTTGGATGGCCCTGATTATAACCTGCAACAGGACTAAGGCAGGTTTGTTTCTGGGGAAAAGAACTAAACTTGGGACACTGCGAGCAAGTCTCCACAAGCCGTGCTTATAATGCGCTTGTCTTGGGAACATACAGAAGTTTCCAGTGTCAGGCCTGTGCTTTTGTTAAATTTAGAATTTCAGTGCATTTAAGCAGTGGTGATCAATAGTTCTTCACATCTTTCTCTCTTTCTGATGTGCAGAATGTGCTGAGCAGGGCTGAGAGGCGCAGCTGTGAGTAACAGGCTGTTACTCACTCCTTTGGGAGACACTGGCCTGCTTTGGTAAAATGATTATTTTTTGGAAGACAAATTTTGATTTCTTATAGAAGCCTTAAGAAGCTGCAAAAATAAATGTTTTTAGTTCAGAACTGGAGGAAATTAAAATGTTTTCAGCCTTCCCATAGAAAGCAGACTTCTTCAGGAGAAAATAAGAATTTCTGCCATTTCCCATTCTGTAACCCTTCCCTCGGACATCCCCCCTGCAAATTCCCCAATGCATTAATAAAAGAAAATTAGAAGGAAAAATTTCAAGCAACCTTGGTATTTACAAAGAGAATTTTTATCAGCTCTCAGTTTGCAGAAGAAAATCTCATTCCTGCAGCAGAAGCAACCCAGACATATCTCTTTTAATGAATTTCAACCACGAGCATCAGTTTGTGATGTATTGGCCAAAGTCTAGTCAAGAGAGTGGGATATTGATAGCGCCGCAAGCAGGGGAGAGATTGGCAGATAGCCTTTCTCACATTTTGCAGAAGAAATGACAAATCTGTATTATTTACTATCTTACATAACTTGCCATAGTCCAAAGCTACCCTCTGTACTCAGCCAAAGCTCACAATAATTTCACTGAGTTAGCCATTTAGAGCGAGAACACTGGGACTGAGCCACGTACCAGTACAGCAGTATTAAGCACCCAGTCCCTATGGCTTATAATTAGGGCAGGAGAGGAGACAACCTTCTAATTTGCTGCTCCTCCAAGAGTGGCAGAACTGCTGGGCTGCCCCCGTGGGCTCTGGGGACCACTAAACAGTTAATTATTCAGTAAATAGCACACATGGGAAAATGAGAGCCTGTGAGGGCTCCTGGTCAGGAGAGCCCCAGCCCAGGCACCTCCCATTCCAATTTCTGCTGGGAGTTGGGCACGGGGAAAGGAGCACTGCTTTGTCCGTGCTGGCACCCAGGCTCTTCTCAGGGAACATTTTAATGAAATAGATAAATTCTCCTTTTTTGGGGGTAGGTGGGGGGAAGTTGATTAATTGACATTTTCTGACAAGACATGTTTTGCCAGAAAATCCCTACCCGCTCCTAATTAGAGGGGTGTAACTGGCCTCTGTGTTTCAGGCTTATAATTCTGTTTGGAGACCAGATGGTGATTTTTTACCATTGAGAGCAATTTCCTAAAAATCTGTTTAGTATTCTGGCAGTTTGCAGGATGGGGGGAAAAAAAATTTTAAAAAATGCTTAGGGGCAAATTTTCTGCTTGGTGCACAGGGAGTTAACACATATTATTAACACATAATAACTGTAGCTGGGTGGGTAACTCGCTACACTGGAAATTTACTTCTTTGTATATTGAGATTATAAGGCAAGGTGGCTTTCTGTGTAAACTTTTGTAAACTTTGGGGGTTTTGCCTTTTTTGATCTCAACTTTGTAACTAAGAGGAAGCAGACGAAGTTTGTAATGCATAGAGAAGTGAAGCGTACACTATTGCTTTAATCAAAACCGGCTGAAATAGCTCAGGTAGACTTCTGCTAGTTGGCAATGTTACCGTTTCTTAAAAATCATATGGTAATTGAACCTAGTGTTTGTGCTGGAAGCTGAATGCATTTCAAATGTGAATTAGACCTATGTAATGCAGAGCAGTGGTGCATAATTAAGGCACTTCATAACTGTGATTGTTAGATTTGCATGATACCCCCATTTTCAAGGCACCTGCAACATTCCTCCCAGAATTAACCCAATTACCTTAAGAAACTTTCCAACGACTTGGGACAGAGGAGAAGTGAGGAAGACAGGACTTTAACACAGTGGTTTAGGTAGGGGCAGCAGCGTGCTTTGAGGTGAGCCATCTGATGGTCTCTAGTGTTTAATGGGACATTGAGATCTGAACTGCGCCGTGGACCAGAAGATTATTTTAGAACATACCTAATGATTTTTCTCTTCAGAAAGCTTTGATTCCCTGAGCAAGGGGAAGATTTGTTCTAGGTTATCAAGCTAATCTAATCCAAATTAAACCCACGATCCACACATGCTGGAGATGTGAAGGGTCTCAGCACCTGCTGCTTTGGTCTCCTGAACCCACTCCAGTTGAACCAAGTTACTTGCTAATGGAGACACTGCTGAAACCATCTACATGGCTGCCTGATTTTCTGCTTCTTTAGTACTGGGTAGGTCTCTCAGTGGGAGTAAAAGCAGTCTGAAGGCTGCTCTGAATGTCTCTGGTGAATGCCAGCCTCCAGAAGAGTACCACAAAGGCCATCAGGGCCTGGGAATGGGGACCATGAAGCTGGTAGGTGAAACAGCAAAGTTTGATGCATAAAGAAAAGCTGAGAGAAAAGTCAGGTTCTGTGCTACCAAGATTAGGAGGAATTAAATTCTGTCTGTGTCTCCAAAATACTCTTAATTAAAGCTGACTGGAAGATCTGATATACTTTAGAGGTTTTGACAGTGACTGAGACATGAATAAGTCGGGGTGAGAGTTTTTGTTAACTTTGACTTCCAAATTGCTCTTGGCAATGGTAGTGAGCATGTTGGATGAGTTATTAATTTTAGTTTTAAAAGTTCTCAGATTTCCACAAGCTTTTACCACATTTATAAGTTTCTTCCTGTTCCTCATATATTACTGAGAATACAGAAGCTGTAATAATTTTAAAATTTCCTTAGCTTTTATGATATTTCTTAAACCACTCTAATCTGGCAAAACAAATAGTTCCCCATTATTATACTCAGGATGTAAGGAAAACCCAAAGAACCCACTTAGCCTGTCTCAATCACTGCTAAGTTGACATGGGAGGGATGAAGGTCATACTGAAAAAAATCTTAGTTTTAAAAAGCTTGTGTAAGTTGGAGTTGTTCCTAGCCAGTGCTCACAGAATACAATGCCAATGTCAAAATAGTCTCTTTGCACAGAGAATTGTGAAAGAAACAGAACAAAATGTTACTAACAGAGCTCTGTAAAATGCATGTTTCACTTCATAATGGCTGCTGCAATATTTTTTTTTTCCTGATTTTGACCTTTGTGGGTCTAACATTACAGTGCTGTGACTGGAGCTTTGGATTCGGGTGGCAACAAAAACCTAAAAATAAACAATTTTGTTCTAAGACAGAAAACTGAAGTCCATGTAACTTTAACGTGCAATTACAGGTGTGCTCAGGTTCACTCAACTAGTTCCTATAGAGAATCAGCTGATAACACTTGCAGTGTTAATTTAAAGCTAGTAGCAGAACCTGCCAAAAGACAAATCAGGCAGGTTTCCTGCAGCTTTATATTGCTTCAGAAGCCTTCTTCCAAATGAGTAGCTTTCTCCTACTGCTAATTCATTAATGTTACAGTACTGTGTGTTACTGTCAGAATAAGATGTGGGAGTTTCTCAGGGTGAATATTATCATTATGGCTATAAGCAGCAAAAAGCAAGGTGGTTGTGAATCAGGCTTTGCAGGGTTTTTGCTAGAAACAAGTTTGACTCATTACGGTTGTGTCTAGATGGTTCAATGCAGCTCCAGACCGGTGATGCCTGTGCGGGGTCCGAGCAGGCTGCTGTGGCCAAGGGCCTGCTCTTTGCTGGATCTAGAGGTGGGGCCGTGCGGCTGCGATAGTGTGCTGGTGTGCTTCAGCTGAAGAGCCACGGCTCTCAAAGTGCTTGACCTTTTTTATGGTTTGCAGGGGTTTGGGATGGTAATGAAGGGCTCCTCACTACTGCCTGCGTTTTAAGAAGCTGTCTGCTCTAGGCTTTGGTGTAGGCTCCGTGCAGCTAATGCAAGAGCAATCCCCAAGAAACAAGGCTAGACAATAAGAGGTGAGATTGAACGGGATAGATGTCCAGCAAGGGAGCGTTTTAAGTGCAATTACACAAGCTTGTCTGATCCTAAAATTTGATTAAGAACAAATAAAATTATATTGCTGGGCAGTCAGAGACTTCTCTGACCACTTTAAGTCCTTGCCTAGGGCAATCTATGAATATTCAATGTGATGACCTCTCTGATAATATTGCAATCACCTGAACATACAAACCATGGCTTATTTTATCCTTGAAGTAGGATATGTTTTTCATTATTTTTCCCCTTGATTGACTGGCACACTTTGAACTCAACTACTTGGTGGTTAATGCTCCCTGATCGTTGTATGCTGATCTTGGCTGTGCCTTTCTCATCATAGGATTGATTATTTGAAGTCTGAAGTAGTTGTGTGAGCACCTGCTAAACTGGTTTCAGATTATCTGAGTGGGGTTTTTTTGGGTTTTTTTTTTTTCTTCTAAGACAAGACCCGTTCTGCACTGTCTGTATTAACCAGCTCTGCTGCCTTTTTCTCTGTGCGGGGCTGGGGATCCTGGGTTCCCACTGCTTCCTATTCTGTCAGCTGGGGACAAAGAAAGCATTTGATTCCTTGTGCCTTTGCACCAGAACATTAGGCTAAACAAAAATACTCATTCATCATTTCCATGTAGGCCCGATTCCTGGACTTTGACCTTTCCCACTGCTCTCCTTCAGGCTCTTACCAAGTGGTCCAGGTCTCTCCTGAGGGGCAATGCCCCACACTGGCTAAACTTTGCCAACAAAAGCCTTGTTGCTCTGCACAACTTGCAGACTATCCCCTTATTTATGCATGCATGTTTGTGTCTTTCAAAATTGTGGTGTTCTTGATTCCCACTCAGTGTAATTTACTATAATTGCTAGATCCTTTTCTAAAGAACTTCCAACTAATCAATTTTCCTTCATCCTTTATTTCTGCAGTGGAGTATTTTTGCATGTTCTAATTGAAATGCACCCTATTGTTTGTGCTAGTTCCCCAGCTTGTCAGGACCATTTGCAATTCTGATCCTATCCTCCCACACATTTGCAGTCCCTTCTGGCTGCAGGTCATTTGCAAATGTACTGAGAATACTCTGTATCCTACCTTCCAGGTCACTATAATATGGCATTGAACAGAGCTGGCTCAGGACAAATCCCCAAGGAATATCTTTGTTTTGTGCATCCTTCCATTCTGACAGTAAACAATCAATAACTCCTCCCCAGCTTAAGTCACCCTGTCTTTCTTGCATCCATCTACAGTAGTTTCATCTACATTGTGTATCCATAGCTTATATAAAAATATCATGGGGAACAGTGTCAGAGGCTTACTAGGTGAAGTATGACATTTACCCTTCTCCCTTTGCTACAAGGTCTGCTACCTTGTTGCAAAATTAAATGGTATTGTTTTGACATTATTTTTACGTGACAGATTCATGCGCGGTGCTGTTCATCTCCTTCACGTCCTCCATGGCCTTACAAATCACTTGTTTATTTGTTCCAGCATTCCTGACTGCCCTTTCATTCCTCACTCAGCCATCCTCCCCCGTGTTCAGCATGAGCACTGTCATTTTGCAGTTGTCCTGTGCCTCCTCCGTGACTTCTCGAAGGTGAACTCCTAATGATGTCCCTGACTGGTTCTGCATAACGACCTACAGGCTATTTACCTCAGGAACTAATTGGTTGAAGCAAACAGAAAGATCTAACTTACTCAAATACCCTTGAGTCTGGGTTGGGTTTTTTTTTTTCTTTCCCTTGATGTAGATGGTGACAGTTACTTCTATCATAGGGCTTAATTGTTAACCATCTACATGCTGTTGACCTTTTGATGGAGACTATTGCTCAAAAGAAAGCCTCAACATCATCAGCCTTCACCTCTGCTGAACAGCAGTATGACACTCCTGGTTTTCCTCCGATTATTCTGTACCGTTCCATAACTGTACTTACTGAATTTCTTAGTTGTACCATGTTTTGTGATTTCACTGACCTTGTTCCAGCCCACTTTGCAATTTGTTAATGCCTGCCCTGGTAGGGTCAGGCACTTTGTAAAGCCACGTCACACAGACTGGCTGGGAGCGCAGAGGGAAGACCCTGTGGTGGGGCACACCGGGGGTTTGCTACCGACCTCCCTCCTGCTGGTCTGGAGTTGCTCAGCAATCACGCAGAAATAAGCGTGCCTTAAAGTCACTTCCATCCCTTGTTCTAGGTCTATGCTAAGTCAGTGCAGACTAATTAGATGATCTGGCCTTCATTTTACCATTTAGGAGGCAGAAGGCGACTGGTAAATATCACAGACAGCCCTTGTCTTCGTGCCGAGCTGCTCTATTGCGTTTCTGTTGCACGCGGCTGTGTACGGCGGAGCCAAAGGACCGCAGCTGGGAGGAAATTGCAGACAATGAAAGTCCTCTGGCCTAACCGGTCATTGTGATATATGGAAGAATCGTGTTAATTTTTATAAAGTGGCTTTTGCTAAGGCTGCATCTACTTGAATTTGATTTTGAAAAGAAGAAATTATTCTCCCTCCTTACTGCAGACTTCATAATGCATATTGTATTCTCTGGTCGGGTCACTCAGTACCTGAAGCATCCCACTGCTTTTCTGCTGCAGATAAAATAGTGCCTTTTGTTTCCCCTTGTTCCAGCCTGACCTCTCCTCTTACCCTGCCAGCCGCATCTCTCTGACGTCTCAATTTTTGTGGGCTCAGCCAGTGCATGAGGAAGCCTTTGTGGAGGATTTAAAGGAGACAATCTCCCAGGTCCTGACATCCCCCTTCTAGTTTCAGCCCTTGGCCTCTCACAACTGCAGCGGGGTCCTTCCTCCAGTGTCCCAATTCAGTCTGATTCATCTTCCTTCCAGCAAATCTGCCCTGAGAGCCCTCTCACCCTCTGTGTGGGGGAATTGCATTCCCCAGAGGGCACATGTGCTAATGATGGCCCAGTCCTCAGCTTCCCCGGCTGGCCGACGATGCTCAGGGAAGTTCAGCTTGGAGGATATTTGAGCCATCCTCAGCATTGCAGCAAATTCCCACAGGAGTCGGTCCTTTTATATCCCAAGATTGCAATGATCCTTTGGTCCTTGAGGGGTTATAGGCATGGAGTGGGAAGTAATGGTGGGATTTTCAGATTTTTATTTGTACTGCTTTTCTTACATGTATCAAAAAGTCCCTGGGCCTTGGCAGATGCTCTGGAATCGCTCTGCCTGCATTAGGCCATTTAGTCAATATGCATACACCATAGAAGTCCAGTGATATTCATCCTATAGGAGCCCTTTTCTTTATGGGATAACCCAGGGCTCAACATTAGGCCAAAAGTGACTCTTGATGTATGAGCTGAAGAGAGAGGAGGTGGTTTGAATGTTGCCCTTGCTAAGGGCAGCCTCCTTGGGGAGCGCTTGCCTGGAGCAGCTATATCCTTGGTAGGGCCTTAGCCTGCCTTGCAGCTGGACAGGATTCTCCCCTGGGGCACAACATAATCTCCTCTCTTTAGGAAATATTGTTTTCTTCCTCCTCTGGACTTCCCAACTCTTTTGACCAGGATCCATTCCCAAATCTTGATTTTTATTTTACTTTCACTGTCTCTTTCCTGCTACTCAGTGCCCAAGTAGGAAAAAACTAATACACTCTTTACAACTAATAAAGCCCTGCTACTCCCACCCTGCACTTTTCTCCCCGTGCCTCTGTTGTATCTTTCTTTACTTATAACCCCTCCACCTCATTTTCTTTCTTATTACTCCTCTCATGCTTGTCACTTGCCCATTTTAAGATTTTTCTGCACCTGATAGAGCTGGTAAATGAGAATTGGATTGCTAATAATTACATAAATTTCTGTGTGGAGACAGGGTTACAAGGTCAAAACTAGCTAGTTCTGAAGAAAACTAGTAGGAGTTAATGTATAAATCGGAATTTGAAGTCAAATTTCTTCCTATTTGCTGTTTTAAAAAATAAAGGGACATGGAAACATGAAATTGTATTGAAAGACAGCAATGTAAAAACTAGTAATTTTTTTTTTAACACAATACATCATGAGTGCATTGAAGTCACTACTTTTGGGTATCAACATACAGTGATGTTCATGGGGAAAAGGAGTGAGGCATTGATTTGTATGGCTAATGAGAATTCACACCACTAGAGAAGATTTAATAAATAGAAGAAATTTGTAAGATGTATGCTTAAGGTGTATTTATAAATGTGTGTGTGCATTTAGAAATACACCCCTGGCTTCAGACCATGAAGCAGCCACTGACAGGAGAGAATTTAGGTATAAAATACATAGCTGGGCAGCGTGTGGTAGCAGGCACTGCCTGAGGGACGGCTGCTCTGCCACAACAGTTCCCAGTGCCCGAGGCACCCAGCAGAGCATCTCCTGGCTGGTGAAAGCATAGGGCGTTTTAGGCAGCCTGGTTGCATGTGCCCGTTGGCTTTTTTCAGGATGGTAAATCTGCCATCTCTGTATTTCAGAGAAGCTTCAAGAGATCTCTTAATGAGAACATGCAGCTAGATGGATTTTAGTTTTATACAACTTTCAGTATTCAATACACAGAATAACGCTCTGAAGGAGTTAGTGCTTTGCGCTCCCAGCACACACCACAAAGCCCTTCGGTCTGGGAGAGCTAATACCTGGAAGATGCTTTACTGACCACACACCTTAAAACATCTCTCCGCCTCCAGATGTGTGCACACATATACAAATATACATGTAGCCTGAGAAGCATTTTCTACTATTACCTTGTTTGAATATTAAACATCAAAAATTTGTCACTATTTTGCTTTTCATTTACCTCTTTAAAGCTGATGTCAACTAGCAAATTAGACCCAAAACCAACCACAAAAAGCTGTCACTGACTGATGCAGAACAGCATGGTATTTGATTGGAAATAACCGCAACTATTGCAGCAATAGCATTGGCAATAGAGTAATTAAGCACATCTCTAGAGGGCTCTACGTACTGAATGATCTAAGCCTTGTAAATCTTCTGTCATGCAGAAAAATACCAGTATAACTCATTTACAATAGAAAAGCTAAGGTAGGGAGTGTGAGTCAGTCTCCAAAAGTCAAAGTGAACTCTCATCAGCTGCGGAAAACGGCTGGTGGTGGGTGTATGCTTGTTGCCTTGCTGATCTCCAGGTGCACAAGCATGGTGGGGCATCTCCCTGTGCTTGGTGCTACACAGAGCAAACCGGAGACGTTTCACCCGAGGTGTGTGCGTACCAGCTGATGAGGGGGAGGTGGGAGGTGTGTGAAGTTACCCCGTGGGTTTGTTGGTCAGGGGTGCCGCTCCTCCGCAGCCCGTGCTCTGTCAGAATTGCAGCAGTATGGCCAGCCCATGATGAAGCCAAGGTTTTGACTGTGGAGGCATCCACATCAACAACGTTAGAGGAATAGATATTATTGTGACTCTTTGATAAATAGCTACAGCAAATAAGGGGCAGATAAGATGCTGTGATAAAAAGACAAATAGGTTACATGAGATACGCTAGGAAGAAAACAAGTTAGATAGCTTTATAAATCACACCAAGGAGTTAAGCGGCACAAAAGTTTGCTCTTTGCTCGAGAGGCTAATGGGGAAATATGGGCAGTACCTACAACCAGGAGAGCAAGACAACGATAAATGAGAGAAGTTAAGTGTAAGGGGAGCCTCCAGGATTACAGGAAATTATTATTGTTTTATCAATATACCATTCAGACCTGGCAGCTTAGGTAGACCTGGGCTCACGTCTATCCTTCTGCTTTTGTCAATGACTTCAGCTTAAAGAACAGCAAAAATGTTCACAAAGGACTCAGGGTCCCTGCAGAAACTCCACATGATGTTAGTGGTCCACACTAATTGGAGCAGACCCCGTATTTTGCTTCCCTTTGCTGTCGAAGTGATGTGTGCTTCTTGATCCCTTTTCGTCTGGGATCACACCTAATGTGCTCAGGGAAAGCGGGGTCAGGGATTTAATCTACTGCCAAGCAAAAGGGTGCATTGCACAGCTCCATCCATACGGCTGCAGAGTAAAAATCTTGGTAGGATCCTTTTTTGCAGGGATGTGGGGGCAGGCAAGCCAGGAGCCAAGTGGGGGTGTCGTCAGGATTTCTGAAAGTCCCTCTGGAGCTGCTGTGTTTCATCCCTTTTTATAATCTTCTTGAGCTAAATGACACATTGATAAACTGTCTAGGATAAATAGTGTTTTCCAGACATTATCAGACAGTGGGGACTTTTTCAATGATCCTTTGTCACCATTTAAGATCAAAAAGGTTTGTAACCAGTGAAACACAAGGAAGAAAAAGCTTCTTGATATTGCAGCAAGTGTTTAAGTATCCCATTGTTTAGTTAACATGTTTTGACAGATGTGGTTTCAAGATGCATAAAAGTCTAAAAAAAAAAAAAAACCCTATATAAACCTCATCGGTCGAGGATTGGAATTTAGATTTACTTCTTACTGAATAGAGCTATTGTGTTGTACCATGGAGCTAGTGAAAATGCATAGCCATAACAGCACTTGGATTTAAAACACTATATACCAGGTGGACTCGCATGGAGTGATCAGAATACTAAGCGTCACTGGTGGTTTACAATGAGACTGAGAGATTATTTGTTTTAGGAAGAAAGATGAGTAGGCCTGCTGTAAAAGTGTGAAGAATCTCTGATTGGGGGACACATGGTAGGCCGAACATCTTTCATTATGATTAAGCAATATCAAACACTAAAGTTGGATTGCTCGTTCTAGTGATGCTGTTCCTCCCTGCGTGCCATGGCAAGTTAATCTGCGCCTCTGGCTTAGGAGTAGCTGGGGGATGAATTTTGGCATTTGGAGTATATTTTATCACTTGTTCCCCTTCTCTGATTTCTCTATTTGAAGTAAGGTGTATGCATGAGAAGAGTCGCTCTGAGCTTTGATCCGCTTCAGGATTTGACCCAACATCACTGTAATCTCTGCCATGCAGAACAGAAGGCTTTGAAAAAGAGCATGGCACAATCTTCACCAATTTTGCACTGGGCTTTGATAAGGTTTGTACCGCTGTTTGATTTTTCCACATCCTGGAAGCCTCCACCTGTAGTACCTGCTGTGCTAGAGCTTCAGAGGGGAATCTCAGGGGACCTTGCCCGTTACTGAAGTTCCAGCTTCTGATCTGGTCCTCGCCTCGCTCCCTGCAGAGGAAAGGTGACACGCAAACATGTCACTTGCATAGGAATTAATCATTTTGAGCCTTTCCCAAGCAGTACAGACCTCCTAGCCCAAAATGAACAGAAGCAGTAACAGTACTGCTAAACAACAATGTTTGTAAAAGGGCAGTTTTTGGCTAACCGAGCTTCCCAGTGCAGTCCCTCCTTGTTGGCCAGCAGGGCCTTCTGGAAGGCTGGCCGGCCTTGGCTGCAGGGACGTGCTGCTGGTACACGCGTTTGGCAGAAAACCATACTGGGAAAAGCAGGCACAGCTACTGATTTGGATGTAGTTACACTTGCTTACACTTGAACCGAGTTTGATCCTCGACTCTGTGGTAGTATTTAGGTTTCTGGTGCTTCGCTGTGTCTGCCGTGTGCTCAGGCCACCTACACACAGAGGCAATGCTGCAGCTCCTCGGGGCTTACAGCAATCCTGTTAGTTAGGGTTTTGTAGGGGGTTTGCTTTTTTCCCCCAAATATATTTAAACAACTAGTAGCAGCATGCTCCACTTTACTGAGCCAGTAGCAAAGGAACTAAATGCAACAAGAACAGCAGGAAAAATACAGCAAAGATGTGGGGGATTAAACAACAGGCATCTCCTCATCTTACCAGCAAAGCTTTTACTGAAATATCTTTCCAGAAAGAATTTGAATGGTTCTGATTTTACACAGAGTAACATTAAAAATAAATGCAAAGTGTTAAGTATCCTAAAATTTCAGTCACTGGAATAGTTCAGGTTCTGGCAGTATGTAAATATACTTTCTCTTGTTAGCAAGACTATTGCTGCGGTTTGGGCATTCCTAGGGTAAAAGGGGAATGGTCCTGATGGATGGAGTCAGGGTTGCCACTGGTGTGTTGTAAGTCCTCCCCTGGCTGCTAGCAAAGAGGTGCTTGCTGCTGCTGTTTGTAACCAAGAAGGCTGAGGGCTCCCCGAGGCTCTGATTCCTGTGCTCCTGGCCATCTGTAACTTTCAGTGTAGCATGACATGAGCAAGAGAATGAAAACAAAAAAACACTGGATGTCTATAAGCATTTTTGAAAAATCGATCCAATAAAATGTTCGATGAATATATTCACTAGTCATTTATGCAGGTCTATAAGCTGAAAATAAAGATGGGAAGGAGGAAGGCGAGTCATTATACACCTTATTCCAAATAAATCAAAAAAGTTGTCAGATCAATTATTTGTCAAATATGAATCAAGCAATTTCTTGGTCCTCTGTAGTAGTATGTCAAAGAACTACACTTAATTAGCATTGCCTTGGCTCACCAGTGCATGTTGTCTTGGCCTTGAAATTCTGTAGGCCAAATTATTAAGCTGCTCAGATTCTTCATGAATCTGTTTGCTCATTTTGGCTATGTATTGCTAGATAATCAAATAGATGTATGTCATTGTTCGTTTTACTCCTGAAGTGTTTAATTTTACCTTATGCCCTTGGCAAGTCCTTCATAGCAAACTGTTTGCTGAAAAATAATTTCTGTGAATATCTTCCCATTTGCTTCTATTTACTGTAGCTGATGCCTTGAAGATTTCTGTTCCTTCATCTCCTTGTTACCCAATTTGATTTAGTTATTAGCCTGTAAATGTCCCTGAGAACTTAAAAATCTTGTCCAGATGGATTGATGGCTCATTATTAATAGAAGTAGCTTTTCAGAACTAATTTTTATGTTTTGCTGGTAGGTTCTGCCCTATCTTTAAGAGTTCATGTCTGCTCTAATTTCAGAAAAGACTTTGATTCTTAATTTTGTACCCAAATAGGGGATGCTAACTGACAGCACCTCCTTGCTTTCCTTTCCATTTTAATATACACAACATTTAAGGCTGATCAGGCAAGATCACTCATTGACTCTTTAACTGTTAACTTCAGTGGAAGCTTTGCTGAATGAGGATGGAACGTTTTGGCTTTTTACCAGTTTTGATGCTGCAGAAATATTGGAAGGCCGTATCCCGTATCTCCCATGCCTTAGAAAAGCATGATGGAGGACACAAGATCACCAAAAGGAGGAGATGTCAGGGAGCAGAGTTGGCAAAAAGGCTGCAGGATATGGAAAGGGAGGATATACAGATTTGGGAAGGAAGATCTGAGTACAGAAGTAGAAAGGAGACTTTGAACAAATGGAAAATCTCTCTAATACCCAGCACCAACAGTATCATCTTCAGAGGCAGCTTCTTATTTCACTTGGCCTTCTCAGAACTTAGACTCATGTACATGTAATATTTGATGACTTAGGCAGAAGTAAGTCTATTTTCAAAGCTAATCTTTGCATTACATATTGAATCCATTATAGATTCTCTTCTACTTTAATGAAAAGCCTGCATGAATGGCTTAAAAAAAGAAAGAACTTGCATCATAAATAGGACTGAGGCAGTTGCCTGAAAATTAGCATGAATATGTTGCAGTAAATACTGCCCCAATCAAATAAATGGTAATACTCGGTAGAACTATTCAAAGATCTCAGTATAAGAGACCTAAGTGTATTCTGCATTCTGTGGCATTTTGTGCACCTTTGTAAGGGTCAATATTTCCATAGCATTTAAAGGCCACATTCTGTCTTTTTATGTTGTGATGCGGTCTCCGACATGAGAGCAAGTCCTACTTAAGCATAGTACTTGGATCAAGAATTTATGGCTTGTGTTTAAAAAAAAAAAAAGAAGTGGTCCTTCTATGGAAGAGATGTGGAACTAAGATATAAATGAAGTCCTCCATGACTCATAAGCAAATGCATGGAAGTACATGCCTCCGTGTACTGTATCCTCACAAGAACCTAACCAAAGGATGTATCACAACAGTTCTTCTGGTGGTTGTATGTATAGGAAAAGGAGAAGAAAAAAAAAAAAGAAAAAAAGGGCATAATCCTGTTCTCATGCAGTTTTTTCACTCCAGACTACTGCTCTACATTGCAGTCCTTGCCTACAGAAGGGAATGATTGCCCAGCAGCATGAAATAATTGGGTCAGGACTGTGATACAGTATAGTTTTGCTTTGCTAGTTAAGCCAGTATTTTACCCCTAAAGATTCAAGAATTTTGGATTGATAACAAAAATGAGCAGACGGAATAAGAACAGCAAACAAAGTAAACTTGGAGCCACTCTCTATATCAGTAACATTTTTCTATTTTATTTTCTTTCCCAGAGTTTGCCGGGCTGTACAAATGTTGCCTTGTTGACATTCCTATAGCCAGTACGCTTTTCCTGCTTGGTAAGGGAACAAGCCTTTTCCACTTACCTGCGAGAACAGCATACTCAAAGTAAAACTATTATTTATTTATAGGACAAATGGGAAGGTACTTAGAGGAGATCAAGTATGTAGAATGAAATGGCAAGGTTTTCTTTTACATCACAGATGGAAGTGATTTGCTGCCATCCCTCATTTGGAAGATCCTCCTCGTTGTGGATGTCCTAACCCATCCATCCCCACGCAGAACACCTGGGCCTGTGCGCACCGTGTTGTCATGGGTACCTGTGCTTATCCATGAACTCTGTTGAGCTGGAGCCTAAACAATCACGTATCTACACAGAGGAAAATTCCCTTTTCATTCAAAGAGCTGAATTTGTGCTCACAGTCCTCTCGGTCTCTCTGCAGAAGCTTGTTTACTCAAATGCAGTAATATGGAGCCAAATGTCAGCATAGCTGCAGCTTTTGAGTGGGAAGGGAAAGGATGCTTTTTCCCCAGAGGAGAGATCTCCTGCAGTAGACTGACTGCATTGGTCCCGTGACCTTGCAGAAATGAAGGATCTCCCAGAAATTTCGGGGCTCGGTCCTGCCTCCTGACTACTCCAGCATGGGTGGTCGTGGCCAAAGGACTGACTGACTGCCTACCCGCCGGCTGCCAGCTCCTTTCCCTCTCCTAGGAGAAGTGGAAGCAGCAGATTGGAAGTAAATCAACACAAAATAAAGTATCAAGTAAGGCTTCAAGCTTCCTGCCCCCCCGTTCCACCTACTCTATAGATATTTCCCAGCCCGTGGCCTATGGGTTCCCAATTTTTGATGGAAAACACAGGCAGATCTTGAAATGTGACAGCGATTCAGAGGGAGGAAGGAGAGACTGCCAGATGGCTCCGCTTTGCACCTTCTTCAGTTTGCAGGATAACGCTTTGTGATTTGCCATAAATTTATCGTTTTCTCCCATCTTTGTGCTGTGGAATGAAGCTAAACTTTTGGCCTCTTGGCTCCATCTTTCCGCCTAAGTAGCAAAATCGTGTGGTATCGTGGAGGGAGAATGAAGGACGTTTGTTGTCTTGTATGCGTATGTGCAAAGAAGGAGAGAAAATGGGGGTGGGGGGTGCTGTGGAAGGAGAAGCAGCTCATGAAGAATATAACTAGCAGAGCTGGAAACACCCCCTCACTGCCCACAGTGAGCATCTCATTCCTCTGAGAGTCTGGCTGGAGGTGTCTTAAATCCATGAGAGACCAGAAGGATCTATTTATTCACATGATCATAATCTAAGGCGGAATTATAGCCTGAATTCATGAACTTTTTGAGGTGTATTATTTGCTACTATACAAATCCAAATGGCACTCTCTTTCCTAATTTTCTTTGCTCTTGTCCTCCTAGTGCAGTGTGAAACTGTGAAGCAATTCCACTGGGGCATGGTGGGCCACTAATCTTCATGCAGGGAGACAGCGGGATGTGCTGTGCTTTCAGATCTGTGTTTCATCGTCCTCCTTCTGGCCTCTCTTCAGAGCTTCCATGGAGAAAATTTTAACCATGTTATTATTCACTTTCCACACTGTAACTAGTAGGAGTGTGATAATGTCACATTATGCGATTATTTTTGGTGGTTGTTATACTGTAGTTATTTACCAGGGACTAAGAAGTAATAAGACTATAAATACTCATTGCATGACCTTAATACAATCTTTCTGGTTTATGAAAATGTTAATTTTCTTTCATGATAATCTGCACAAATATAGTATGTATCGCAGAATGGAAGTCAGAAACTTGTAGCTGGGAGCTCTAATTTTTCCAAGTTCAAGAGAGAATTCAGCACAGAAAACAAGTCAATAGGAGGCTTTTGGAGCATGTGTCACTTCTGCAGAGAAACTAAGTTTATGCATGTAATTTCCATATTCTGATAGAATTCTCAAACACACTTTTAAAATTATAGTCCTAAAATCTGAAGTGATGTTTTGGCACTTCCAAGTTCAAGTCAAGCTTTGTGCATGCACTAAGCTATTTAGCAGGACGGTGTGCCTGTGACATCTGCACACAGAGCAAACGGCCTCCCACAGCCTTGCTCCCCAGCATTTTGTGCATGTTTTGAACAGAAGTCATCTTGTATCACAGATGAAAGGAGGAGTTCAGCCCAGGAGATGCTCCAGCTTGCTCGTCAGCTCCAACGCTGTCCTGCTGCAGCCGAGGAAGGATTCACAGCCCTACGCACCCCCGCGCAACCGCCCCAGTTTCACTTCAAAGCAGTCACCCCCAAACCCCACAGGGCCTTTTGTCCCCCTTATTTGTGCCTTTTCCATTGTTTTGGTACCTGTGCAGCAGTACAACACACAAAATGAAGTGTTCCGTCCCCGAGGACAATGTATTTTTTGCAGAGCCCAGTGTTTTGTCCATCTCCCAAAATAAACTGTGAGCTGATCTGTGGGCAGGCCTCCTTCAGCCGTGCCATTCAGGCAAGTCATGTAGTTGCACTGGGAGACCAGAGGCTTGATGTTGGCAATTGTATGAGCAGTTAACTATGCCTAATATTTTGGATGTGATCTAGATGCATTTTATAAATAAGTCCAAATGTAAATTTCTATTGGTTTTACACTCTGAAATCTATGCTGCTTTTCAGTACAATGTTATCTTAAATGGCTTTCTACTGAGCAGTCTGCCATAACAACTTGCCCTCTGATATGGCATAAGTGCACATAATCTAGTATTTGCTGTCGTTTCAGATACAGATATCTCAAACATGCTGCTTTGTTCAGAGACATCCAAACTTAGGTTTGGCTATAAATTTGCTGTAAATGTGTGAGCAAATTAACTTCCTCTCAGAAATGTATCTAAAGCATTAGTTTGCAAACAACTGTATGTGCAGAATTTTTGTTTTCTCAAGAGAGAAACGTGTGAACATGCAGCCTAGGTAAGAATAATTAAATCCTTTCTGTCTGCTCCTGTTTTAAAAGTTCTTCAATGCTACTGCAGAGCCTACAAGGACAAAGCTGCTTTTGCTACAGAACATATCTAAATGGAAATAAAGATAGCTACGAGTATATGTATTGTGCTGCATATGTGAGCTCTGGTCAGAATAATAGCTTTAATATAAGAATGCATACTTTCTCAACAGCTCCTGCTCTATCTTTGGTACCCTGACAGGGATTCCAGACACTGAGAACAAATCCCTTTTGCTATCCAAAAATACTGTTCAAATGAAAATTGTAATTTAGACACAAAGGCTATGATTTAAAGTAATCTGTGCAGGTTGTAACAGGAGTCTGTCCTTAATAAAATATTGATCTTGGTCTTATTTGTCACCGTTAACATGGTTTTTCTAACAAAGTAAGAACTGTCTCCAGAAGGTCTGGTTTAAGCAATAAAGCAGGATGAGGAGATTCCCTGTTTTCCAGACTGTGAGTTTGTTTTATGGGGGAAAATTGTATTAAGCCTACATTTAAATGGAAACTCAGCAAGAAGATAGTACTGAAAATAAGCATCATTTTCAATCAACTAAGATTTGGGCATTTTCTGTTTTTTCTTCTAAGACTTGGTGGCAAATCTGCTAGGACTAAAAATTTGCACGTTTTGTAAAAACAAGCTCTATTTTTTTCAACTCTATCTCCAAAGTGTTTTCAGGGCTTGGAGTGAATTGAGATGGTTCATTTGATGCAGGAGGTCTTTTGATCGTTCCTTTCACAGTTCTGAGCGGTACGTTGTGACAACTGTCACAACAGGTGGGCTCAGAACTGGGTGGATTAGGAGTTCTCCAGGAGGCTACTGTGGTTCTGGCTGTGTGTACCCAGTGGCCGACAACTCTTTGACCCTTGCAGGGATGATCTGGAGCTCTCTCTTCTGGTGAGTGCCCCACCGAGCTACAGCTACTGGACCTTGGAAATAAATAAAGCAATGGCATGTGTACATGTGTGCGCACCCCTCCATTAGCTAGCGTAAAGAAATCCATGGTGTTAGAGTATGATCTGGCGGTCTTGACGTGGTTACATCAGCAGGAGCTTTTCCTGATAAATGTCTACAGCCTGAGTCCTTAACATAGGTGTATAATCTTGGTGCTTAGAAACCTACACAAGAAAACACTTCCAACTGAGATACTGCTAAAGTATTTTTAGTAGATTGGAGTGATTTCAGGAGCAATGGGCATTTAGGCAGTTTGTCTCAACACAGGTCATGGTTTCTTGCTGCAGGGATAGGCGAGGCACAGAGCAGGAGGTGAGGTCTGCATGGGTCTCCTCTGCTACCACAGGTTGTCCCCGGGAAAATGTCATCCACTTGAATTTTCTTCTTGTGATGTGGTGTTGGCCAAAAGGCAAGGAATTTCTTCACCCCAAAAAAGGTTTGAACGTGCATCTCCTATGTTCAAGAGATTCATCTGAGACACATAAGATTAGGGTCTTATTTTAAGCTGGTATTTTCCAGTTATCTTTCTCTCAGCAGGTTCCACGTTTGTCCATGTGTTAACAAATAAGTGCCATGCTCAAATTCAAACTCCCAAAGCTTGCCTGTGGGAGAGAAGCTGGTCTTATTTCCACACAAGCCTTTGGTATGTGCTTCTGCACCGCTCTGCTACCAGTTTGTCAGGAGGTTTCCCAGTTTAAGTGGAAGCTGTTGAATAGCAGGAAACTTTCATTTTTTTTGCAAATGCCAGAGGTAGGGAGGGTTTTGGAAATCACATAGCATTTCTGTGACAAACAGATTAAGATTAAATACTTCTTAATCATTGCTGTAGGTGAACAAAAGGACACTATTTTGCAGATTAAAAGAAATCTGGTGAGTGGCATCTGTTTCTTGTTGGCTCTAAGAACCAATCCGACATTGCCTTTCTTTAAGCTTTCACAGCAGAGTTCTGTCACAGTAACGCCAGATCATACTATGATCAATATTGATTGTTCCAGGACTACACAAGGTAGTAGCTGTTGCAAATACTTTGATCATTTCACTTCACCACAGCATATACACTGCTTTTATGAAGACTTTAGAAAATCCCAAATAAATAGTTTTAATCAAAGGAACATGGGTGAGAGAGTCAGCCACGGTTATGTACGTGTAGGCGAGAACAGAAATCTTGCACCTGGTATGGGGAGGCTTGTGCGTTCATGTCACCCAACCCATCTGTTTATCAATATTGTGATCACTCAAGAAAAACTCTGCATTTTTAAGCCCTTAGTTTTCATTTTTCTAGTTTTTTCAGCAATTTAAATATGATTGGCAGAACTTTGGATATAAAACCTACTTCAAGCACAGAAACATTAGATCAATCATGAGATTTTATAGCTACTAGATTTGGATCCTTTTCGCTTGCCACCTAATGCTGAAACACTGGGGATTCCCATTCGCAGCTTGTCTAAAAAAACTTAGTAAGAGAGTTATGCGGTATTTGTATACTTTGCTATACATTTTGTGCTAACCTGATACCACATATGGTCTTCATGAAGAGCACAAATACTGCAAGACGCACAGTCGTTAATCCTGCATTTGCAAGATGGGTGCCAACACCTGAGTTACCGCTCCGGAGGTGGTGAGTGAGTGAGTTGTGCTGGCTGGTTGTGCGTGCTCTTTGAGCTGGCTGTACGTGGGGAGTCGTACGCCTTAGCCTCGACTCCCTGTGTGGAACAGCCTGATTTAGTGTTGGGTCTTCCAAGTGATAGCAGAGGTTTGACATTGCATGCCTGAGTACACCTTTAATTATATTACTCTTTCTCTGCTTGCTACTGGTATAGTGAAAATATTTTTTCATTTCAGTGATTGAAGTCTCTGTGACATCTAACCAGTGCCGCACACAATAAAACTGTCGGTCCTTTTATCTCTCCATTATTCCTTAAGCAATCTGATTCTCTGTTTTTCATTTCATATGTACATTGGCTGAAAACCTTAACAATATTACACTGTAAGTTTTATCTCTTTTATGAGGTAGATTGCTCCAGCGCCTTTCCAAATAATAGCTGTTTCTTCTGCAGGTTCTTTGCTTGAAGACTTAAAAGTCTTTGTGTATCTGCAATTACCATCTGCTAATCCAAGAGTACAATCAATCTAACACCTCCGTTGTATTAGAAATGGTTTCGATATTTTTCTCTAACGTCATTTGCAAAATTTGAAATGCGGCTTTCAAGTTCATCAGTCATTTCTATATATGATAGTACAGTGGAAAGATTGAGTTCAAAAGTTCAGGCACGTAACTGGTTTCTAAGCTCTTTTTCGGTTAGATGTTATTTATGTTTTCTGCTTAGTCCTTCTCTAAAAACCTGTTAATTACATTTGATGCTTTGAAATTCTATTCTGCTGTTTTTTGCTCTTCTGGTAATTTTTTTTATCAATAGAATCTCTTTTTTTCCATCCTGGTAACAGAAGGAATTATGGTATAAGGGTCAGCCAAAGCCTTGAGTTAGTTGGAGTCTTTCAGTGAACTTCACTGAGTTTTGGATCAGGTCTTGAAAAAGGGGGATAGAAGTAACTGAGGTGGCAGCTCATCACCCTTGGCATGCCTGTTTGGGCAACAAGCCAGGACTGAAGAAAGCAAGATAGAATTGGCTACCTGCTCTCCCTCCAGTGTCATGTGGATAGGTAGATATATAGTATTTGGTTTGAAGTATTTCTGTAGTGTTTGGGGCACTTGGTATTTCTGTAGCCTACCATTCTGCCACCAAAATATTCACCTTCAGGCCAGTGAGCCTAACAATGTTCAGTTAGAGATTTTGATAATTGGATTTTTTTGAAGTATTTAACATATTAAAATAGTGTCAATGGTCTCTCTTTTACTTTATTTTTCTAATCTGAATTTAAGTTTCTTTTTTTAAGGCCAAATCACTGCTGCCCATACAGTCTGCAGGTGTTTGAGAGGAAACGTCTGTTCACACATTTGTATCAATACCGTCTTTCAGTGGAATGTCCCTGAGCCCCTTTCATCCGCAGGTACGGCAGCACTCTCACACCAGGTACCTGCCTGTGGACACCTACACATTGCTTGCTACTTCTTCCCTGGCTTTTTAAGGAAAGACCTATTGGTCAGATTGAAGCTTGGCTAAGATCACATAGCTTCAGCCAGAAAAGCGATGATATTCATGTTCTGTTCCCCGGGAGCGGCTGGGAATGCCTGTTTGAACAGAAAATACTGTCTGTACAAAAGCTGCCTCCTGCATGTGGTTGGCCGGGAGCTATTGCTGCTATCAAATGCTCGCAAGGAGAGGGGAGGGTGGGAGGGAAAGAGGCATGCTGCTTGCTCGTGGGTGACCGGCAGGGTGTCTGTGCTGCCTGGTCTGAGGGAGAGGTCTGGGGAAGATGTAGGGGGGAAAGGAGACCCCTAAGCTGCTGAGGAGTTGAGCCTGCATTTGATAGTGTAGAGATCAAAGGTTATGTCTCTCTACATTCCCACTGATTTTGCTGAAGTCACCGGAACCTCTCAAGGACCCAGCTGGCTGCCCAGGCACAACTAATTGCGGGATTGAACCCAGCTGATTATATTTGAAATTGTCTTTAAAATGGTTAATCCATTTTCTGAAGGTCCATCACGTTAGTAGAAATCTAGTGTCTTTACAGAATCTATTTTTTGTGTGATCCTGGGTTCAGAAGAGAGCTTGTTAAGCTTCTATTTGTACTGTTCATTCCATCAAGGTTGCTTATCATTGTTGCACAAGAAAAGGAAACATATCAAATGAAAAAAATCCATTTTATAGTTGGCAAATGCCTGTATTTTGTCTTTGTATGATGTGTTGTCATTCATCATCTAACCTTGGGGAAATCACGGGCACTCTAACAATGTAAGAGGCCAATAAAAAAGAAAATTATTTCAGTAAAATTGTAGCTAGGGATATGTAAAAGAGAAATGCCCCTGGGTAATAAAAATT
The DNA here is from genome assembly GCA_020745775.1 of Theristicus caerulescens. Taxonomy (NCBI): domain Eukaryota; kingdom Metazoa; phylum Chordata; class Aves; order Pelecaniformes; family Threskiornithidae; genus Theristicus; species Theristicus caerulescens. The sequence continues at coordinate 42,768,760 of CM036565.1, read as the reverse complement.
ACCCATGCATAATGGCTGTGAATGTATCAAGCAGGCGTACTGTATACAGCGTGCTGCACCAGCTCAGCTACAGGATGTCCCTGCTCACCGGGCTCAGGCTTACAAAGAGGACGGGAAAGAGTCGGGAGAACACGAGGTCAAGCCCAAAGCAAAGGACTGAGAAGCCAAGTGCTCGGTAAGTGCTCGCGTGTCTTTACCTATCTCTTTCGCCTCTTTGTTAGAGCTGTCTCCTTTGATCTTGCCTTTCTCATTATTACTCTCCGCTACAGAATTTGGGCTCAGTTCCAAGGTCGAGGCCTGCTCCTGCTGAACATCTTCCATATTCTTCCCCCGTTAGTCAGCCTGTCTCATTAGAGTCTGGCAAGCTTGCACTGTGCTGTAGCAATGGCATTCTTCACTCTTTCTTCAGTGCACTGTAGGGACTGTGCTTCTCTCCAGTTAATAGTTGGATACGTTTTCACTGTCATCCCCTTTGGGCTCAGCTGGCATAGCTTTAGGATTCTTCTTAATGTACAGCTCTTTAGTCTTCTCTTTAGTTTTTTGAGGACCTAACCCTGATCCATGCCTTAGCCGTGGCCCTAAATACTCTGAACAAGAAGGCAGTCTTCTGCAAGAAACTGCTTTTCTCAGCAAGTCCTGTTCTGACAGATTGCCATCTCAGCAAGCAGTGTGGCTTGTGGTGGAGGTTTGAAGTTTACTGGATGTTTTAATTTCATATTTTACATTTTTGTTTATTGCACTTTTAAATCTTGCTGACTCTCAAGCTTGTGAGAAGAAAAAAAAATCTAAGATTAGGGTTAGGTCAGTAGGTTAGGTTAGTGGGCCTATGTCCTTCCTCTTAGCCAGAAGTCACCAGCCGGTGAGCATTTGACTGCCTTGGGCAATTGCCTGTCCTGCTTGTCTGACCAGCCCCTAATGAGCAAGAGTGACATGCATAAAACAAGTCACTGTTGATAAGAAATTATTGCAAACAAAGGGGTAGTTCGGCCAGCTAGCGCTGGGGATGTGGGAAAGGTCCCTGAACTTTGACACCGAAGTTAGAGAAGTCTTCCAGAAGCAGTAAGTCAGAGCTCTCGCAGCACATAAAGCTCTTTGCAGATAAACAAGTCCAGACACAATCCCTCCTCCTCTTCTACTGCACATTACCCCAGTGACTGTTTATTAATAGGAGTCTCCTTCTTTTCCATGTGACATTTTCCATTTGCAATGACATAAAGGATTCACAGTGAAGGCCAGACCCTTCCCCACAGCAGCCACTGCGTTTACTGGCTCTCTGCCTCCTTGCTGTCCACCACAGCAAATTTGAGCTTCTTGTCTTCATCTGTGTAGCCCATCACAGCTCCTAGTGTGAGCAACTGTGAATTTTCTCTTTGAATCAGACTGTTGCTGAATCGAGTCCTTTGTATCTCCTTTTTCTGATTTTAAAAGGGTTTAGTTAATCCTGTTGGCACAAATATTCGAGCCAAAAAGCCGGGTAAATGAATCCACGATGAACTCTGTGCTGCTGTAACTGGCTTCCTCTGGTACCAAGCTAGGTGGTTTAAAATTAGCTGGGGTGCCAGTACGCTCCAGCGCAGTCATTTCTGTGCCTGGAGCAGAGACGTGCTCAAAGAGTCTAAATTAGTAACAACTTCGCTGATTTTATTCCAGCTGCGCCAGCTGTTTGTTTATGTAGATAGCCAAACAGCAAACACCCACAGAGTTGTTAACTCTGCAAATCTTCAGTAAGTATTTCCTAAACTACTGCTGACAAATTTCTGACGAGACCTTAATCTCTATAAAATCTATTGGGTGTTGTCAAAGCGCCATTAGTCAGCCTGTCATCGGGCCCGCTTTGCGGTGTGACTCAGAGATTTGCTTTTCCTTGCTTACTGCAGAAAAGTGAAACTGGGAAAACCTCACACAGCAAGGGAGCTGCACACAGCCCCGAGCCGCTGATGAGCTAGCGGACGGTACCGAAATGCCCTAAGATGTGATTTCAGAAAGAAACATGAACCTGGGAAGGTTTCTCCTTCTCTTTTGGTTCTATCTTTGGAAACGTGAACATTACCCCTTTTCAGTCTTGAGAAAGCAGCAAATGTTATTGCTTTTCTGCCCCTACTCCATAGAATGCAAAAGGGGAAGGGCGGTATCACGAAAGGGGTGCTGCACAGTTAAAACATGAAATTAAAGTAAAACAACAAAGTCAGGTCCTAAATTAGCACTGCTGTTCCATGTTTAATTCTGGAACTGTTCTGGTTTATACCTGCTTTATACCTCCTAATATTCAGTATAAACCCCTAAATATTTTCATTGAGAAGGGAGCTGGGGCTGCCTGCTACACCATGATGGCATCCCAGGGTGAAGCCTGCACTTTGCTGCTGTTTGGCATCTCCCCAGTTCTGGAACTCAGTAAAAACCTACGTTATTTTCTGAAGCTGAATTCTTTATCTCTGGCCGTCATATGATGCCAGTATGGATTAGAAGAGTTGTTGCTGTCAACAGTAATAGTAGCAAAAAAGTTACCACATCTTCTGAAAATGAAAACAAAACAAAACAAAACAAAATCACCTCTCCTGCCAGCATAAAAAGCAAGGACACCAGGCAACAGTTCAAACAGAGCCCCTGCATACAAACAAAGACAAACGCCTGTCAGGGCTTAAGGGGGAAAAAATGGCACAGCTGTAGCACCACATTAGTGAAATTGTATGAGCCTTTTTATTTTCAAGGATGCAGACAGATGCCACCTGAAACACAGGATGCTTGGAAATACCACACACACACACGCGCGCACACACAATTAAACCACACACGTTCTTTGAGCTTCCTTTCTGAATCTTCTTAGCACAAATTACATTAGCACTGCTAATGCTGATGGAAACCAAGTGAAGCTGTTCTCAGAACAGCTTAAACTTGTAAAGAACTAAAGGGTAGTTCAGCAAAACAGAGTTTTTGAGATGGCAAGTAACCATTTCTTAGAAATCACGTCTACATTTGTGACTGTGAAGTTAAAAACAGACAATGATATTCGAATTTAGAGGCGAGGCAGCAGACGATGGTGATGGTGGGTATTATTTTTGTTGCCCAAGTTGAATCTGATTCAGCCTAATTTTCATGCAGGCATCCAAGTCGCTTTGTAAATACCTGTGCCCAGCGTAACTTCTGCAGGGAGGCTGCCAGCACGGGGCAGCTGGGCACGGAGTGGACAGGTACATGCTCTGTAATGAGGGCTGAGTGTCTCTGCAGTGAACCAAGTCTCACTCTTATCAGACTGGTAGTCCTTGAAAAAAGCCTGTAAATATGACCCATTTTTAAAATAAATGTTAGTCAGTTGATTCATTAAAAGGCAAAGAGGCGTATAACATCCTTAGTGCACTTTGTACTTTTGGCACAGTTTCCACCGCCTGGGAGAAAGGCTGTATTTTGTCTTTTGGGGAAAGAGCAGTTGTGTAAAATAGCCATTTTTTACAGTTCAAAAGATAATTGAATTCCCTGATTCACAAGCTCTTGGTTTTTATCGTCTCTGTCCTCTAGCATGTTATTGCACAATCCCCTCCGTTCCTTCGTAAGCTCCCAGGTTAGAGCCTGCTCATGGGAGTGGGCTTTGGACACTGGGTAGTGTAAGTGGTCTGACCAAACTGAAACAGTGCTGCAGTCACAGGACATAAGCTGTGATTAGATAATCTGATGGCCAGTTGCTTATCACTGTGGTTTTAAATGGAAGCCAGGAGCCAGCTGGTTAAATTTCCAGTCAGATGCAAAGGAGATTAGATGAGTGGTTTGTATGAATAGGAAGCCACGTATCTCATCTTCTGCCATTGGCGCTGAGGGCTAACCCTGGGAGTCACTTTGGGGCAGGAACACTGATGACTTTTGGCCAGGAACAGCCGCACCACCGAGTTCACGGCAGTGGCAGACATGGCTCCATGGCAACCTCGCTGTCACTCGGCCCTCTTTGACCGACCGTTGCCACACAACAGAACAGCCTAAGAAAGGAAAAGCTGAAGAATCCATGGTTTCTATCATTAGAGGCCAGCATCAGAAGAAGCAGGTCTTTCTTTCCTGGCAAGAAGGGTAGGACTGTTTCAAGCAGAAAAAGGAAATGTTGCCCATGCAAAGCCTGAAAGAACTCATTTCAGATAACTCTAATATGTCTGTGTAAGAGAAAGCAATTTCTTCATCATCAACAAAATGCAGATCTTGATAAAGCAGTGGCTTAAAATTTTAATGCAATATCTCAGAGTGGAAAATACTTTCCATATAAACAGTAAATAATTAAAGAGGATTTTCTTACCAAAAAAGTTGGAAATCTGACTTTAAGTCAGTGTGAAGATGTGAATCATAATCTGCAAAAACCTGAAGGCATTAATCTTTTGAGAAAATATTTACATAAGCATATTATAAGCTTGTTTGGGGATTTGTTATGCACTGGGTGGAGAGTATATTATGCAGACACTAATGAAAGAAAAATTAAGATTTGTAAACATGTTCTGTATTAGAACTGTACAATATATTGCAAGGATTCAGGTAAATTTGCGGCACCACGGGGAACCTGCATGAGAAGTGATGCTTTCCCGTTGTACAATTGGTCACATGTTCGTACGTGTGGGCTAGACGAACTCTTCTGTCAAACAGTACAGGAACTTCATCAGCTTCTTCCCACGCTTCTACTCTAGAAGATGGTGCAGAGCACCTTTGGTTTTGCCCTTTAAAATATAGCTAGCGTGCCACTCCTCTTTGTAGAAAAAGGCGCTGCATTTGAAAATGAGAAATGCTGAGGAAATAAATCATGAGTAATGCAAAGGAATTTTGTTCTCAGATGTGTCCACAGTAACATTGGTAATGCTGCAGTGTTACTACATTCATGTCCTAAATCCAGTGTTGTAAAATTTCCCTACCGCACTTTCTGTAAAACTTACTTAGAATAAACAAAAATGTCCATCTATCATACTAACTAGTAACAGTCAGAAAATACAGGAGAGTGGCTTATTTCTTATACCTGGCAATTAGCCACAACTGAACTACACTCGCATCACACAGCACATTTTTTATGTAGTACAAGGGCACACAACTCTTAGAAAAACAAAAAAGGAGTCATGGTGCTGGGCACTATGCAAAGGACACACAGACAGGTGTAAACTGTGCCTTCATGGCCATGGGTTAGCAAAAAAAACCAATATATGAGCAAACGGACTGAAAATCATTGAGAAGTCTCCTTTTATTGAAGCAAAACAATATGTTGCAATATACAAAAATTGAATCTTTCAAGCTGCCAGAGATATTAGAGAAACATTACAGAGATCATCACATTGGCCACTAATTCTTAAAAAAACCTAACAAACCAAAACCCTCACTAAAAAGAAGTCTTCCAAGCAGTTTTGATAGTGCTGGTTTAATACATTTTTATGAGATAATAGTTTCCGTGGCAGCAACTTATAAATACAGGTGGGCAGATTGATTTAAATGAAACGATGACAGTCTATACTAAGGAATTGCAAAAAAAGACCCCAAAAAAATAAAATTATAGAATTTTGTAAAGATCAATCAATAGCTGGAGAAGCTACCTTTAAACTGTCTGATCCTTGATGGGTGCATTTTGACTATACTAGATTTTCTTACTCTGAAGTGAAAGTCAATGGGGAGAGTAATGAGGCAATGTAATGCTTTACCTTTCTTGTCTTTTATAATAATTTAGTTCAAGCAGGCTTTGGGAAAATCATGCTTTTATTTTGAGATCCAAAAGATCAATACAGCAGTATACATTTAGTGCTTGAGGGAAAATTTACTCAAAATTGTTTCATGATGAAAATGCCAAAGGCAGATGCTTTTGTTCAATCTGTTACTTTAAAGGGACCTTGTAATCTTAATTCCAAGTTAAAGACTTGTGGCCATTGTATCAAACAAAGGCAGCACGTGTAGCACTTTCAGTGACGAAATGCTAGGGATCTATGTACAGTAATTAAATGAAAAAAACGAGTATTAACACATTTTCACATAGGAAACTGTACAGATACTTTGGACTAACATCTGATTCTACAATGTATAAAATACTTTTGCTCATATACCTACAAACTCTATCTGTTGTTCTTTGCCTAGCCAGTGCTCTCCCATCCAAGTGAAGAAGGTCACAGAGCATCTCAGCCAACAAAGCTCTAGCTTCCAAAAATTTGGGGGAATACTCAGCAGACAAACAGATCAAGCTGAAGTTAGAAAAATTTGTGCACTGATAAATCAGCATTTCCTGTTATTTCTGTTTTTGTAATGGCACATATAATATGGAAGCTTTCTAGATATTTAGGAAATCAGATCAAACTTGTAGTGTAATCATATATCCAGGTAAGGATTTACTAAGCAGAGCCTATGGTGACCTTAGTCACTCAGCATTAGACCCTGTTCCCCACTTCATGTCATGACATTGGCAGGTCAAGACTTGTTACTGTGATACCATGTTCTCTGTGTGGCTCTCTGATCCCTCATGGCAGCCCCGGCTGATCGGGTCTCTCACCAGCTGCATTTCCCAGAGCAGGAGAGAAGCTCAAGCACTGTGCAGCAGTCAGAGTATTTAGCTCTTCTTTTGACACCCAGCCTAGGCTGGAGGGCAGAAGGGAGGGGTGATGCTCCCCTAGCACATGCTGTTATCACAGCTGCAGCGTCCTTCCTTTTCCCCCAGTTCATATTCAGACTGCATCTGCCCCTGCTAACTTGGGCTTTTCATCTATGGTACCGTAAACCCAGGGGGAAATATCTTGACCTGTATTCACAACAGTTATGTAATTTTCATGTAATAAAAGGAAGGTTTATTAACCTAACATTATTTCTTTTCAGCTAGGATAACAGAAGCTGTAAATGCACTCACTGATGGTGCTGAACTCTAAGATCCTGCCTGAACAGCAGTATAAAAACTTAAAATATAGAGGGGCAAACAGCAATAGAAAAATACTGGTACCAATTTATCAATGCTGGTTTCTTGTTTAAGTGTAAAGTGACCAATTGTTAAAATAATTTTTCCATTAGTATTTCCAAAGTCTTTTCTGCCAGGTGAATGTCTGCATCAGAAAGTTTTAGTAGTTTTAAATCTTTATAATAAGAATAAAAAGAGCTTCTTATGCAATTTAGTTACTTTTGGCTAACTAGTACATAGCCTGAGGAAAGACAGAAGGTCCTACGAGGAGCAGGAGTACAAACTGTGTAGGAGCTGGGAGGAGATACACAGCTGAGTCTCAGAGGTGAGGGAAAGGAAATTTTCCTAGGGACCCTGGGGGACTGTCTACAGCTGGATGTAATGCAGAAAGACACTGGCTGGATTCAGAGCGAGACTGCAGGACTGCAGTTACCCCCACACACACCCCGGGCAATGCAAGGACACAACAGGCCAGGGGATGCCTGTGTTCAAGTGCTTTTCTGTTTTGCTTTGTCTTATTCTGCAGATTTGAATTTTCCCTATTTAAGCAGCACATTGTTCTACTCTGTGTTTGAATAACAGTTAAAGATTGAGAGCCTTTACCATGCCTCTGGTGGGCTTGCACGGCAGATTTAAACCAGATTTTTGACCAAGAATCTGGCCAGTGCAGAATCCCATCACATGTTGCAGTGTTGCATCTCTTGTACACCCAGACTGCTACAGCGGGGATTTTGAAGATGCCAGAAGTGCAAAATCAGGCCTTCAACATGAGAGAGGATGTTCTTGACCACGGAGAGAAGTCCTACTGGGAGATAAGTGACAGTAATGGTCAGTCGAACCTTGCTTTAGAGGGAAATGCTCTAAACTAGTCTCTCGGATATTAAGGTCTACCCCTGCATTATCTCAGTTGCAGAGTCAATTGCAGTGCAGAGAGAATCAGAATTATCTGTGTGTGCAATAAAGCTGATCTTGCTCCCAGTCTGGCTGCCAGTATCATTCCTGTGGCTGGCCTTTCAACCGGCTGCCAGTATAGCCACCTTGCAAATGAGCTTAATTTGTGCATAGTGCAGAAGTTTCATTCTTTCAAATCCTGAGACAGGAGAACAGGATATTTTAGGTAACAAACAACATAAAATAAAACATGTTTGTTTTGGTTTGTTTTCCTCAGGAATGGAGTCTTATTTTCTGCTGAGATTTAATACAATGCAGGTAACACTTCTAAATATCAGCAATTGTTTTTGGAAGGAGGGTAAAATGACCAAGGGGAAGAGATGAGGAAATTAAAATAAATGGGACAAAGAGACCCAGAAAACCCATTTTAGAGAGCAGATACTACAATGCAGGAGACCTTTTCTCTAAGGAGGGCAAGTGTATGGGTAGGCAAAGAGGAGCTGGGAAGGATGAATGCCTGAAGCCACTAATGACAGTATTTGGAAGAGTGCCTTGAAGGCTTTGGTCTTTCTCTCTACTCCTGACAGGAGAAGGAGAGGCGGAGTGAGCTTCCCTGCCTCCTCCCACTAATTCTGCTGAGTCCAAGCAGAAGGGAGCACCACTAGGGGACTGAAAGCAGTAAAATATTTTGCTCCAGTTTACATTAAAAAACTTTTTCAGTCTGCATAAACTGAAGGAAGTTCCTTGAAATTCAGCAGCTTATCAGTGATAATGTCTAAAATGGGGCTTTATCCATTAATCTGGAGCCAAAAATAAGTATTGTTCCTTGTCAAATAGGGAGTCTGTGAAAGAAGCTTCCGATTCTTTCATTATATATTTTGTAGTAAAGGTCTGTGACTCTTGGGCATAAAAACATAAAGAGCTAGATGATGACTACTTGACTTTTCTCATTTTCTTAATTTACACACTCCTTGCCAGACTTTCTGAAATCAATCTTTCCCTGTGATTGCCCTGCAGCTTTCACACACCACTTCAGAGCCAGCTGTGCATGAGTAGCTGCAGTTTTCTCCCAACTTCTACTGGACAATTTGGCCAACCAAAAAAGGGTTTTAATCATGCATGTTTCTTAATAACAGTGCACTGATTTGTTATAACAAACATTAACTTCAAGCTCTGTGTATTTTATGATCCTCCTGCCACCTCTTCTCACTGCCCTGCATTCCTCTCAAGCACTTGTGGTGGAAGCAGACCCTCCAGGTGCATTACCCAAATATTTCATGGTATCACAGTACTTTCTGTTGAGATCAGTGCCAGAACAACAGAGAAGTGGCATTGCTCAGCAGCAGCAGAGCGAGGACTCGTGCCTTCCTTCCAGGAAGGGAGGGCAGAGGTACCTGCAACGAGCTGCCAGCTCAGAGCAGTACTTATCGCTGTTTTATTGAGGCACAGAGCAGTGAAACAATGCATTCAGGTCACAGAGCAGAGCTCCCCTCTCTCCTTCTTTAGCTGGTATTTCAGGCTTCTGGGTATTTTCTTTCGCTGCTGTATAGCAGTTACTGGCCGTGTGATCTGGCCTATGAATTGTTGGTTTCTTCAGGTAGCTTATAATTTTGAGGCAAGAATAAGGCAACTCAAGTTCTGAAGAAATCTGTGTGAACAGGAGCAAAATTCAGCAGAGTGGGGCAAGTCCAAGGACTGGTGTTGGCTACAGCGGGCCATGGCTGAAGGCTGTTGTTAAACACCACCTCCATTTCAAAATGCAAGTGGAAAGCGTCTCTTACAGGGATTATAGCAGCATGGCATGTTAAATGGATTTTTTGAGCAACTATTTATTTAGGGGAGCTCTGTTGTAAAAGACAGCAATCCCTGTGAAAGGGTTTTTTTCCATTATACAGCTTTCAGCTTCGAGGGCTCTAATTGTTTCTTGTACAAGAAGCCACCACATGAGGTGCTGGTTACAAACCCCCCTCCTCAGTTTCGGGGGCAGCTGCAGAGCCTTCCCAGTGAGCACCCCCTCAGGTGCCACGGTGCCCAACTCCCGGCCCGCGCCGGGGCCCTTCCCCTGCCAGATCTACGCCTGAGGAGGGGAGCAGCCTGCGGGCACAGCAGCAGCCTGTTGATACAAAAACTCACGGATGCTTCTCCTCACAGTCTGAATCTCCCCAAGGGAGAAACGGAATATTCAGAGTGCCTGAAATGAAACTTGATAGCAACGAAGTTACTATTAAGCAGGTATTCTTTACTGCAGCGCTGTGCAGCACTGGGGATTCTCCACCATAAGTGCTCCAATGAGTCAATGAACTTTTAGAGAATATATACTATACAATCATACATATTCATAGGATTTCCGAGGATTCGTATACATAAACATGAGATTTCCAGGAACTTATTAACATATGTCAATATCTGATTCGCATGCGCAGTCATCTCTCGTGGTGGTCTTCAAGTGGTCTTTGGGGGTCTTCAGATGAAGGCTCGTAGTCTTCCTCACTGTGTTCGCTGATTGACCTTTGCTTCTGCGCAAACTCAGTCTGAGGATCACGTAAGCGTTGTCCTTCAAGACTATTGTTGCCATTCTTCTGTTTCTTCCTATCTTCATGGTTCCGTGCATCTGTTCTCCCAAGGCCGAGTTGTCTGTAAGGAGATTATCCCGGAGCCCCCCTTATCTTGTAGCCCTTCTTCTAGCTACTCCCTAAATCACATCAGACCGCCCTCAAGTCTCACAAGGTATTCACAACATCCTTAAATCACAACAGCGTGTCTTCTGATCTAATTAAGTGACTAAGGTATTTACAACATTGTTGCTCTTGTGGTTTTTAACCCTTTCACTGTCGGTGCCGGCGAGGCCCGCGGCGGGCCCCGCTCCCCTCACAGGGGCGGCCGGCAAGAGGCTCCCGCCGCGCCCCTCGCGGCGGCCCGGCCCCGCCGTCACATGACAGGCAAAGTCCGGCGAGGCAACATGGCCGCGGCGGCGGGGTAAGCATCGCTCCTCGGCCGCGCTACCGCCGCCGCTCCCCGCGCCTCACCGGCCCGGCGCCCGGCCCTGCAGGGCTGGCGGGGGTCTCGCTGAGGGGCCCGGGTGGGTCGGGGGTGGCGGAGGGCGGCGGTTGCCCCGTCAGGCTGGGGAGGGCCGGCCGGGCCCGGCGGCAGGGTGCCGCCGTGCAGCCTGCAGGGGAGGCCGGGCTGCCTGCGCTGGGGCGGGGGCTCCCTGAAATGGAAGCAGGTTTTGGGTGGGATGGCGAGAGAGCTGTGCGGGGTCCCGCGGGCACCCCGGCGGCCTCTCCGGTTACCGCCGGGTCGGCTCAGCAGTGCCTCCCCCGAGCCGTGGGTTATCCTTTAAGTTGCATTAGATTTGGGAAATCATCCTTAAAGGTGCCTGTGGATTACTTAGCACAAGGTCTCTCCTGCATTTTATAGCTAAATTCAGCCATTTCTTCCAGCGCTTTAAGAAGATGATATTAAAAATGTGTCAAAATGAGGGGGGAAATTTTTGTAGTCGCCAAAAAGAGGTCGTGCTGGGACTTGGTTCTGACTCCTTCGTCTTTGGGTGGAGATTGCTCTCCTGTGAGGTCCCCTCCTGCCCCTGGCTCCCCCAGCGCTGACCCGGCGTTCCCTGTGCCGGGCGCTGCTGCCGGCCCCGCTGACAGCAAGGTTGTGCTGAGGCAGGTAGGTGGGACATCCCGCGGGGCTGGGGCCTCAAGTCGCTGGCTTATTTACAAGGAGCACTGAGTTGGCTGTGAATAAAACGTCCAGTTTACACCTTAAACAGCAGTAGTTGGTTTTACTCTTTCCCTTGTATCGCTGATTTGCTCGTGCTGCTGTTAGCGTAGGCCTCTGGTGCTTCACATATTTGATGTGGAAACAGCATTAAAAATTGGCTAGGCTTCAAGCTGATGTTGATGACTGTTGCTCAAAACAAATAAATAAGGCCCAGTCAACAAACAAATGATAACTTCTTGAAAAGTAGTTTCGGTGGTTTCTCATCTTCGTTGAAATCTGGATCCTGTCTGTGTGACCTCAGTAGAACAGAAATGGCAGTCTGTGAATTTTCTTCTGAAAAAACAGAAGTACAAAAGGTTAACTGAAAAATGGTGGGAAAACCAGAAATAAAATAAGATTTTTGGTTACCAGTGTGTTCTAGTGGTTACATCAAAGCAAATCCAAAATTTTAGATGGCTCATACAGTAACAAAATATAAGCTTTCAAAAAATATAAAACTTCTGAAACAAGCATTGAAAATCAACAGTTCCAGGCAAAAGAAAAATATCCTTTAAAGAAACAGATGTAGTTTAATGTTCTTAGCTACATTTAACTTCCAGTATAATAAAATAAAAGAGCTCTTGTGTGGGCTTGGGCCTAAGTGATCATAAAAATTGTGTGTGATAGCCAGGAGGGAAACTGTCGGCTACTGTGGGAGGCCTTTACCAGACTGAGCAATAGCTGAATTCTGGTACCAGGCTAGAGAAAATGAGGAAACTGAGCTTCGCTTGTCCTGTCCTGGTCTTGCAAGTAGCCGCTTCTGACACTGACTAATGCTTATTTGCAAAAGCTTGCATAGCTTCAAACAGGTGTGTACCACAAAGCAGTGCTTGCATTAGATATGCTTCATTATCAAATGTATAACTCTATAAGAGTTTTGAGTTGAGTCTGTGGCTGGAGATGCCACAGTTCGTGCACTAACAGAAGAAACAGACCTTGAAGGACCAGCTAATGTATTGTACCAATTAAATTCTGATATTTGTGTGTCTTGTGTGATATAAACTGAGTGATTAGAGATCACGGACCAAAATTGTAATTCCCTCTCTAGAAAGAACTTTGTGGTAACATTGTTAGGTGGCAAATAACAGAGAGTTTTTATGCTGATTACGCTGTAATTGCATGTGTATTTACAGGGTTGATACACACGTGAGGCATTTATATACGTGTACCCACTCAACTTACTACAAGTGGCATAGCAATGGCTTCTTATATTTGAAACTGAAAAAGTGCTAAATCATAGTCATGGCATAGGCAGTACTGTGTAGTCACAGGGGTTTGTAACAGTTGGGCTGGAAGGAATATGGAAAAAAAAAAAAAAAACAACAGGCCGGTCATAACCTATTTACCTGCCATGTATTTCTTAGTAACAAAGCAATGGTCACAACAGAGCAATGGTCACACAGCGAGTCCTGTATGTGAAGACTTTTCTTGTGATCTTGAGTACTGTGAGAGTTCTCTTCCCAAAGCATTATTTGCAATAGAAAGCCAGGTGTACAGCCATACTCTTCTTTTGTAAGACTGAAATTCCTCTGTCAGTGCTAGTCTCTGAAAAGAGCTCTACACGTAAGTTGTGGAAAGCTTGTGCTGGGCTCACACGTGTGGAGTGACCCAACTTCTGCAGGAAAAGCGGCACCTGTGGGTGTCTTGCCAAGTCATTAGTCCATCTGTGAGGGTGCTGTCGGTTTGATATCTGAGTGCTTGCAGGAGGGAAGAGAGAACAAAGGGTGTGGAGGAAGCAAACTTAGAGAAGTTGAGTCCTCTCTGAAAGCTAGCTGGTTTTCTCTGCAGAATTTCAGTTCAGTTGTGAAGGTAGGTCTGTTGCCTGGCAAGCTCGTACGGTCCGAGGCATGAATTAACATATGAGTGCTCAGCAGAGAACCTGAGGAACAGAGCAATATTTGCAACAACACTCAGCCCAGCCCTCCTGCGTCTGCAGCCCTTGCTGCAGGGTCCAGCGTGCTCTGCTGCTGTGACTGCTACAGCAGCTTTGAAACAGAGACTAAGGCCATGCCTGTGAAAAAACTGTGCAAGTCCAAAACAACTGTACGGGGCAAAATTCTGCTGTTGATGAATATTGTTGCATCAAATTCAAGCAGGGAATATGTATAAGGAAGAACACGGTTTTGCTATGGGCTTAGATAAAATGTGCAGAAGAACCATAATTTTGCATCAGAATGCATTTCAGTTCGAGTGTTAAGATCCCAGTAAAAGACCCTCTTAAAGTGGCTTAGTAAGACTACCAGTAGGAATTGCTGCCTGACATCATTATTTCTCCTTGAGTCTCATTTTGGTTGTCAAAGATTTTAAGTGCAATAAAAGCATTAATAGTAAACTTAATGGAGATGAAAATGTGCCTTTGTAGCAGCTTCCTACGAGCTCCAGAGTGTAGGAATAGGCCTGGAGAATGAGGGAGGTCAGACTCCTTTTTTTTTTTTTTTTTTTTTTTAAATCACAGCAAAAAAAAAAATTGTGAAGAGGGTAAAATTACAACAAAGGTGACTTCCTTCCTTTGAAGCAAAGCATAAGACAGGGTGTGCTACAACCTCTGCCTTTTTTTGGTTTTGTTTTTTTTATCAGCAGATACCCTGATGCCATAGGTTGCTCTCAGATCTTTGTATCTGATGATGTTCTCTCTTCCCTTTTATACTGGTAGTAAGGTGAGCGTATGATTTCAGGCCCCTGCATGGAGTTACTCCAGGGGGTGATCTTGCTTGGATAACAGTGTTTTCAACCTCTTGTGCATTGCTGAGTTGCTGAGCCACAGCTTTGCATCCGAAAAGCCTTGTCCATATTTAGTTTAAGATTTGCCATCTGATGTAAAACTTTCAGTAGCTTTTGCTAGGATGGTATGAACTTGCTTCATTCTTCCTACAGGCATGGGTACCCCAAAATTAAAGCTTATGCCGTGCTTCCATGCTATGCTGATGTGCCGCAATAGGTAGCCTGCAGCGTTGTAATGATCACCTGCCATGGTGCTGGGTTATCAGGTGGGTGGGGGAAGTAATAAAAGTAAACGCATTTGGGTTTTGTGCACCATCAGCTGAACTCCTAGGCAGATAGTTTGAAAATTGGATTAGCGAGAGCAGTCTTTCACCTTCTAAAATTACTTACACTGTTATATCAAGTAGTTATAAACAAGTAAAATAAAATATTTTATTAGCCCTTTTATGCTGTGTCTGCAGTAAGAAATTATAGGGTTTACATTTCTGATGCTGATAAAGTCTTTCAGGAGGTTACTTTATGCAGCTATAAATCAAAGGTTACTTTTCAGATTGCCTATGAAAACTATATAATAATTAAGATGTGGAGCTCTGCTTCTCTAAGGTTAAGTCCCTTGGTGGTTAATTTCTTGTCATTTTAACATAGTAACAATTCAACTGCACCTTTCTGTCATCTCCTCCAGAAGCATATCTGATAGAAAATTACCATCTAACCAGTCAGTCTTCAGTAAGCTGAGAGAAGCTGAGGTGGAGGGACAAACTGAACTTAAATCATAGGATTTCTTTGATAAAACAATATTCATTTGTGATACTGAAGCTCCAAAGCACAGCTTTGCTTTATTAAACATAAAAAAAGGGAATGCTCTTAGATTCTTCCCTCCTCATCTGATTTAAAAAAAAAAATCCTACAACAAGCTACTGTACTCTTACTGGTAAAGCTCTAAAAAGTGCAGGTATGGACCTATAGCAAATGTGAATGAATCAGCCATATATTGTTGTAGTACTTTAAACACTTTAAGTTACTTAATAACCAGTTTATTTTAAGAGGGATTTCTCTACTTTTAAACTGTGTTCTCCCAGTTGCGGCTCTGTTGAGTGCAATCTTTCAGAAACTTTCCAGGCTGCCTCAGCACGTTTGTGCTGCCGTAGGGGCAGGTGGTGATGTATAGCAGGAGGTCAGTGGTAAGCGGGACATGCTCCCGCGGCCACGTGTGTGAGTTCAGTCACTTGCTGCTGCCGCTTGTATGCATGCAACAATAAACATATGTACACAGAAAAGAAATTTGCAGATACTGTGTGAGTACGGTAAATGCTGTTGTCCTGCGTCTGCTATCTGTCATCTTTTCTTTCCAGTCCCTCTTTCAACTACTGAACGTTTCCCAGAAGGACTTGCTGAAGTTTGCCAGACTTAGTGTAACCTTCCTCTTCTGTTTGCAGTAACTCAGAACTCATTTTCTTCTGTCCTGTTTTGCCTTTACTCGGCTGACCTAGGCTGTTGTCGCTTTCTGCGTCTACTTTTTGTGTTACTTTACCTAGAGGAATGTAACAAGTGACATGCTGTGGGCCACAGCTACAGCTGCAGCCAGCCCTGTCTCCTGTTGCCATCTTTTTCCTTTGGTACTCATATGAGCGATGTTTGATCGTCACTTGAGAGCGATGCTTATATACAGCATCTCTTCCCCTTGAATGATTAGCATCTTGTTTGTAGAGTTGAATTAAACTTCCTTTGCTGTTCTAGACTAACTGTAACAAACACTGTGCATCTGAATTGTGCTAACCACTGTCTTTGTCTTCCATTAATTGTCAATTAAAAAAATCTTTTCCAGACCCTCCTTTTGGCTGGGAAATGAGACCTTGAAAGTGCCTGTAGCACTCTTTGCCTTGAATAGAAGACGACTGTGTGATCGCCTGAGACAGAATAAGGATGTCCAGAAGAATTCGGTTGTTCTGCTGCAGGGTGGAGAAGAAACCCAGAGATACTGTACTGATACTGGTATCGTGTTTCGCCAGGTAAGAGCTGAACCAAAACTTCAAATCAAATTAAGAAACTCTCTTCAACTGCATGAATTTTTAAATGATTTTTAATTACTTTCCCTTTACCTCTTGTGTGCGCATTGCTTCACTTAAATAAATTGGCTTCTTTATAACATTGCCTCTTGAGCTTCGAGTTACTCTCTCTTTCAGTACTTCAGTATGCAGGCTCATTATCTGGTTTAAAGGGCCTAAACCTGTTCAAGGCCCTATTGCCTATCAGTGTTTAATGTAATATTAAAGACAGCAATGGAATATTTCTTATTTTTTTCAGTCTTGTCCGTGACCCAAAAAATAACCTTCTTTCTGTAGGGAAACATGTTACAGTGGACCTAAACTGAAATAATTCATAGAAAAGTGTATTTCAAGCTTTCATAAATAGTATATACCACAAAGCATGATATATCTTAGAATTTACAACATGTCTTCTCGAATTAGACTCTTCCTTAAGTACCCATGTGTTCTTCTGTCACAAATAGGACTTAATAACTTGTTAATGTTATGCCAAACACATTCTTAGTCTTTGGGGAAGATGGCATAACAGAACTCTGAGTACGCATACCCCATACTTTGCATGGCTGCTACAGTACTTTGTTTTGTGAATTTAATTGAGCTGTTGTATGTTATGAAGAAACAAAACCAATAAATTCTAATCTAGATAGCGCATATCTTAATGTAGTTATTGGTCAGTTTTTAGAGGAGACGCACCTTTCAGGGTATCAGAGCATATGTCTGTCCTTACCAAAATTAATCTCTGTATTTTAAGGTGTTTTGCTGTTTGCTTGCTTGTTCTTACAATAACTCTTGGCTAAAGACTGTTCCTAGTGCAGCTTCCTCTTCTCTGGGGGAGGCTGGGTCTTCACGTCAGCACTCTGCCATCACAGCCCAATGAATCTGTGCTCTGCTTTTGCTTTGTCTCATGTGACATGATTGTTTCTTCCTGATACTACGTTCCCTAATTCTAGATTGGAAGAACATATTTTATTGTGTGGTGTATGTTTATTGTGCTGAGTTGACCTGTTTATTTCTTACGGTATCTTATTAATCTCTGATCCTTTCCGGTTGCCAACAGAGGGATTTGTATTATTGTAACCTAAAACTAAGTCTGAAAAGCTTTAGACCTAAACTACTTTCCCCCCTCCAAAAGCAAGAGAGATCTTTTTCAGACACGTGGAAATAGAATTGGCATGTGCTGTAGTGTGTGTTTAGAGCTGGTAAAGTGAGGGTTTTCTTTTAAGAATATATTTTGTCTTAACCTAGGAATCTTACTTTCACTGGACTTTTGGAGTAACTGAAGCAGGCTGCTTTGGAGCAGTAGATGTTGATACTGGAAGATCCATGCTTTTTGTTCCACAACTCCCTGAAAGCTATGCGGTTTGGATGGGAAAGTAAGATGTATTTTTTAACTGCGTTCCGATGTATCTGAGTACTTCGTATAATGTAACTGTCTGTAGAGCTGGAATGCTATCTCATTTTAATCAGATTCCACCAAATCATTAAGCGTGAATTGTAGTGATATGTACGTACAATGATACAAAACGTGATCAATTGGTATTGATAATAGGATATCAAATGATCCACCACCGTTTGGTAGAGAATACCTTTAGAATTGTTACCCATGGATCTCATGGTATTCATGAAAGGAAGCTGAACCGCAAAGAAAAGTAGAAGTCTTGTGTTAAGACCAAACAAGTTAAATAGTAAAGCAGGCTTTTTCAAGTTGCTTTACCAGTTTGCAGCTGCCTTAGCTAATTAAGCTTTTTGAATGGCAGAAGGTAGTTTAGCCTCTTTGATACATCTTTTGATATGAACTGACAGACTGGAGAATGTGATTTTAATTCTATCCTGTGAGTATGCCATGAACATCTCGCTCTCTATCCACATGGATAGTAAATATTGCTCAGTGCCATAGTAGTGTAGGAATTGATTTATTTATGTGTTCATTTCTTTTCTCAGTCTTAATTGTATTTATACCCTCTAACAAACTGTAAATTTCTTTGTTGTCTACGTTGTCTCAGAACATTGGATTACTTCTAATTTAATATTTTGAGCTCAGGTTGCTTTGCTTCTAATTGAAGCTATCACTTATAGTTTAATGCTAATTTTGGGAAAAGGAAGACAATCGCAACCAATCCCATATGCTGAACTGTGCCAGACCATATGGTAGGGCATGGCTGCTGTCTTCTCAGAGAGTTTATATGAATATCACTGTCCTAGACCTGCCTGGGAACTGAAATTGTTTGTGATAGCATAAAAATGTGAATACTGCTGTCTGAAATATTTCAGCTGTGAGAGTCGCACCTGTCTGGGAGGGTAGGTTCTGTTTAACCCCCATGTGTACTCTCTAAAGTCTATTCCCTAGTGGTGCTTGTTCCCGTTTATAGACAAACCTTTTTCCTTCCCCTAAGTTCTCTTCTGTTAGTTCAAATCAGCTGTTTCATACCCATGCTGATTGTGCCTAATCTGAAAAGGCTTAAAAATATTATTGAAATTCCACAGTCTGATTTTGCATTTTCAAACAAAATATTGTGGTGTTTATAAATGGTGGACTTTTTGATTTGTTTGTGCAGCACTGATTATTGGTTCATTTGCAGAATTACAAGTCTGGTTAAAAGTGGTTTATTGTCATTGTGTCTTCTTGTAGAGTATAACAAATTGTCTTTATCACAGCATCCTTGTTTTCTAAATTCTCCTCCTTACCCTTCCTGAATCCCTCTGTTTGAATCTTTGTTTTCTCTTCTGTCAGCCGTGGTCATGTACTTTTTCTGCTTGTCAGAAGGAGGATGGATGAATAACTCATTTGTGAGTCAGTAGCAGTTCTGCTTCATAAGTTGGTTGTCAGGGGGTACTGCACACAGCTAGGGATTGTGTTTCTTCCCAGAAGACTCAATTTTAAGTCAAAATTAGCACTGAAAGAAAAACACAAATAAGTTTGCCTTCTATCCGCTGCTGTTTTTATCTACTATAGTTTGCCTCGGTAGTGCTTGTTTCTGTGCATGTGGAAGGCACTATCTACCCACTGAAGAAGCATTTATTTAACATCAGTGAAGCACAAATGAATTCAATGCCTTGTATGATATTTGCAAGGTTGGTATTTTACAGAGGTCTACAGCTGGTCATCTAGTTCATAGCACAGGGTGCAGTTGCTTTGCCTGGTGTTTATGTTGCTTCCTATTTAAGACAGATGTGGGAATCTGCTATGTGAGTTTAGGCAGAAACGCATAGATTCTCTGAAAATTAATGCAGAAGGCTCTTTACTACTACTGTATTACCAAATGTATTGTTTGAGCTACTGTTGTGCTTTTACTTCTGAAGGACACATATTTGAGTTGGTTTTGAAGTGTAGCTTAGGTAATGTGGCAGTCAGAAGGGTTAACCTTTTTGCCTCGAAGTAATGCAAAAGTGGGGCTTCTTGGCTTCTTTCAAATTGCAGTCTCAGTTTGGCCAAAACCAATAAGTGTCTGAGAGCATTTGCTTGGAAATGAGCAGACTATTAGTTTACAAATGAGACCATGAACATTGTAATTATTTTAGTCTCACCAACTGCACTTGTTTTTATGAACAGTTTTGCATGCTGAGATGGTGCCTGGGGACTCTGCAGAACAGGTGAACACTGAGATGATGAATGCACCACCCTGGGCTGTGGTCTGCCAAGGACCCAGCACTATGTAGTACCGGTGTTGAGGGTGACTACCACTTCTTTGGAAGTGTTACTCATCTTGTAGGACTTCTTGCTGAATGTGTATGCTCTAAAGATTTGTAAATAGCTGTAAGGCTACCTTTCAGAAGTCCTCCAAGCCAAAATAAC
This sequence comes from Theristicus caerulescens, assembly GCA_020745775.1. NCBI lineage: Eukaryota > Metazoa > Chordata > Aves > Pelecaniformes > Threskiornithidae > Theristicus > Theristicus caerulescens. The sequence continues at coordinate 42,748,671 of CM036565.1, read as the reverse complement.
CGCTGCAGCTTTAAAAAGGAGGAGAGATTTAATTTAACTCACAGATTATGGACATTCTCAAAAAAAACCCCACAACCTCCTAAGGTGGCAATCGCAGAATTCTTAGGAGGGTAATTGTAGGGCTGGTGGCCCTACTTCATGTTGGAAAGGGATTGCAACAACAGTTGCTCTGTTTTTAAATTATGAGTGTGGGCATTTCTCCAGATGTTGGGCTAGCCCATTTCTTAGTTGTTGGCCAGGAAAATCTTTTCAACTAAGAGAACTGCTTTGCCTATCTCTTGATCTGTACCTCTGCCCCCTGCCCCTCCTGTTGTTTGTAAGGCAGAAACAAAGATTCTTACAGGTAGGCTTTTGCGCTCCTGAAGTATTTTTCTATTCTTGCTTTTGGAGGAAGAGGTTAAGAAATGAATCTGATAATGTAAGATTGTAAAGGCTTCAGAAGCATGTTGTAAATGCCCCTCTTTCTCAGCATGATCTTACCTAGTCAAGTTTGTGGTGCAAAGCTGTTAGCAATCATTTCTATTCCTAGGAAGCATTAAGTTGGTATGACTGCATGTCTTGCACAGAGACTTCAATTTCACTAATTAATGCTGCACCTGCCATTTACCTCCTTAATTATAAATGACAGAACTAGTCAGTGTGCTGATTAAAGATATTTTATAAAGTAAAACATACTGTACAGCAGCTGCTTTATGTGGAGCGGATGCCAAAATAACTTAATTGCCTTGCCACGTAAAGAGTGTTTTTAATGGAAAACAAAAATATTTAACGCTTTCATGCTCTAACTTTAGAAATACATATTCAGTGGGACAGAGCAATATTTATGTGCAATTTCCTGTGTTTCTTTGAAGCCTTGCTGGCTGATTGGTAAGTATAACAACATTAATTTAGTGTTGCATACACTGTAAGTAACGTTTTTCCGTGAATTTGATTGGAAGTTATCTGTATTTGCAAAGTTGAACCTTGGTGTGGCACTTTGGAGCTGTAATAAAGCACAATTAAATGCTTTGCAAATGTTAATAATTTCTCAGTGACTTAATGAGGAAGCTTTTTAAACATTGTCATCATTTTCTAAGTAGGCTACAACCAAAATCAACCTTTGGTTTTGGTGATTAAACTTGACTGACTCCAGCAAAGTTGAGAAGTTTTACTGCCTTTGGAAAAAAGTGCAGAAGTATGTGGTTGGTTTTTTTGTTTGTTTGCTTTTTTCCCCCCAAACACTTTTGTAAAAAAAAAAAAAAGAGCTTTGTAGGTTATTTAGGCTTCCACCGTTTGTTTTTTTTTTTTTCCCCCGTATAGGCTGTATGTGACCATGAAAATTAGAAGCTAAGAAATTGCTTTCTTGATCTCTTTTTCGTTATGGGGATTGGTGAAATTTTGTGGCATTTGTATTTTGAATAATTGTGAGTATTAAATTGTACAGCATGGTATATTTATTTGACTGTGTCATGGTGGCTGAGACTGGTGCATTAATTAGCCCTAGGCTTGGCTACAAAAAGGCAAAGTCTGTAGTAAGCCCATTCTATGCAAGCTGAGATTGGAGACAACTCTTTGGAACGGTAGTGGAGTGCATGTGGGTGCTGTAGGGAACAACCTCTAAATCACCTTAATTGCTCTTCTTGATGTAGCTTTTGCAGGAATGAAAGATGTTTTCTAGATGAGTTTTATTGATGTGGTGCATACAGGTCCTATTCTCTGTAGCGTGGTCTGGAGCTGTGTATTCAGATAGTATACTCTAGAAGGGTCTTTGGTTTTACCTTCTGAACTGATCTGCCGTATCATCCCCTGGTATTTTTTCTTGTTATTTTTTCTCTAAAATGAAATATATGTAGTGTTTTCTATTTCCAAGTCTGTCAGTTTGATCTGTTCCTGCCATTCGTCCCTCCCCCCTACCCACTGAACCTTTATTTTGCTGTTTTTAAAAAAAAAATCCATTTTTAATCACTTTAGGTCATCTTACTGCTGTTTTGTACCAACTGGCAATTGCAATTTATCTGCAAAGTTTGTTACCACCTGCAAATGCCATCTGTGGATCTCATGAACATACTCAGTCCTGCTTCTGTTTCTGAATAGCATCAGAACTAATGTCAGTCTCTGCAGTATCCCCCTAATCAAGACTTGCAGTCCATTGCTGTTTATCAATTTAACTTCTGAGAACATCAGTCTAAATTGATACAGCACTTTTCAGTGTGGCAGTTGGAGGGTTTCCCAGCCCTTGAAAAGCTCATCTTTTTATGTATTTATTTATTTTTATTTTCTGCTTTAGGCTTTTCACTTTTTTATTATGACTAGTCATTGGGTTTCAGGTCACATCGTAGTGTTCCTGTCTAAGCCAATTTGAGTTGATTTTGGAGAGTAACATTCTTGAGAGAGATTTTTATCAAATATTTTACTGTTATTCAGATAGTACATCTGTTGCTTTACCCTTCATCCGATCCTTTCAAAACTGTTCAATAAAGCTGGTTGCTTTTGATTGACGAGACTTACTTGTGCAATTCCCCATGCTGCTTGTTTTCCATGATTCCAATTCTCTTCATAGTACAGCGATTTCCATTTGTTGTCTCCTATTCATTTATTACGGTATTTCTCTGTGGATAAAAACTACTTTTACAGAATAATTAGTGTCTGGATTGCTCTTGCCACTTTACTTCTCTAAACAGTGCTGCTCGAATGCTCTCACTTCTCAGATGATCAGTTCAGTCATTGTCCCAGTATTCTAATTGTCCACAAGCCTTGCTGGTCCAGAATGAAGGTGTACTGTTTCTATGACTTTTACTTCAGTAATTATTTTTATAAATCTTTGCTTTCTAACTGCTTAAGTTTCCTTGTATTTCTTGTTGAGAATGTTTTAAACAATAATAGTAATTTATATTAGTCCATTGATTTGCAGTCTCTACCGGCATACACCTTTAACTGGATGCACAAGTTGGTGATTTAGTAAGTGTTGAAGTGCTTCCTTTTCCTCTCCTCTTTTTGATTCGGGTGTATTGAGAAATAGAACCAGCATCTGCTTGACAATGCTGCACCAGTGTTTTTTGATATCCTGATGTGGCTTCAAACCACAGCATGAGAAAGTTAAGTCTTGCCTACGCACATCTCATTCCTGTGGCACAACAGGGAATGTTGATAACCCCCACCAGGCATTTCTTATTTTATACTTTATTTAATGCACTAGCAGAAGTATCAAGCTCAGTGATATAAACTCCTGATAACATTTTGAAATATCAGAGAACCCAAGTTTTCTTTTGATCAGGCATGCCATGCGTTTTTCCTCCAAGGACTCGCCTGCTGCCGGTAGGAAGGTAAGCTGCAGCAAAAGAAATGCCCATGAGGATTTTCCAGCAGTGCTCTGACAAGGCTCTGCACCTCCACGCTGCCTTCTGCCATGCAGCTGCCCAGTTCAAGTGCAGAGCGCTCTGCTTCTTGTCGGCCTGGATTTGAGAAGGCGCTTCAGCAAAAAAACTCTCAAGTCAAATACCTACAGTGGTGCCTCTGTTCTTGCACTTCTAAAATTCCATGGTCTCAGCTCTTGATGTTAGCTGTTTTCTTTAGGTTTTTTTATTCCCTGCAGCCCGTGCTGTGTCTGTCTGTACACTCATGAAGGACTCTCTGAAGGAGCGTTGTCTGTGTTGAGAAACGTACAAAGAAGAAAAAACAAACCCAACTCTTTTGTTAAACAGGATAGGGAAAAGTATAATCAATATTAATGCTTCTTAAGAGCTACACGTAAGTGAAAAACAGACAGAATTGTGTTGTACTTGCTGGGTACCCCTTTGTCTGTGTCCTTGCTGGAGCTCTGGGTGTCAGGATGCTTGACCTTGCCCCCACTCCTGGGGGATGCCAGTTAATTCTTTGTCTTAGAGCGGCAATGTGGCATAGTGAATTGGGCACTGTTTGCATGGGTACATTCTGCCTTCTCTTTGTGCCCCATGAGTTGTTGTGGCAAGTTCCTTTAATTTCTTCGTGGTTTAGTTTTCTTTACAAGTTACAAGATGGGAATACTATCGTCCTCTTCTTAAAACTGTTCAGGTCATCTTAATGTTGCAGTAAACATCAGTACTGCTTCCTTTCATGCTATTACTGAATAATATGGGAGTTGCGGGACACGCTGCACACATTCCAGAGCTTGTCGTAGTGCTTTTATGTGTGGGACATAAAATATTGCTCGTTTTCCCCCAATATAGGCGTTTTTCCAAAGTAAAAGCAGAACATCTGCTACTGACAGATTCAGTATGTAACTTTCTCAGTTAAGAAGCATGAATTGAGACCAGTGTTTGAGTGGAACACTGTTACTATATGGTGACCTAGAAATTACACTTACCCTCTTAACTACTGTAATTCTTTTTGTGCCTTTTTTGGGGAGGAGAGCTTTCTAGTGAGTATTTGTCAGCAGTGTTATGCTACAAGAAATCTTTCAGGGATTTCAGTGTATAAACATTTCCTTTGTTACAGTTTTTTCTGTACTAGTATAGAGCCTTTCTCTCCAAGGAAGAATTTCATTTGCAGAAAGAAATAAAGCAAAGATTACCAATTGCACGTTTTCTGTGTTTTTGGTTTTTGGGGTAGCTCTTGATAGCATCTCTTAAATGTCTAATCGAGGCACTGCCTCTTGAGGTAGAATTTATAGAAAACCTAAAGAACTTTTCATCTTTTGGGAATGCCTGTGGTGGGAATAGCTGAGCAGGAGCAGTGAGACTGTATATTTGAAGTAGATGAAATAGGTAGTTCATAGCTTGGCTTTTATTAGGAAGAACTGTGACAGTCTCCGCAATACTTTATTTCAGATTTCTTAAGTCCAACAGTCTGTATGTTGCTCATAGTTATTCTGCTTGTGCATAATATGTGTGTAGCACTGGGCAGTCCAGTGCCATATACCCAGCATCCTGCGTCCAGCACCATGCATGTGGAATCTACCGTTTTGTTAGACATGGCTTCAGTTATGGCCCCAGTTACCTTTTCCAGTCAAATCAGTTTGAGTCTTTGTCTTTAGTTCAATTTCTTCTAAATTCTGTGATTTTCTCAAAATCCATCTTGCTCTGGACTGTATCAAAAGGAGCAAGGAGTCTGAGTTTATGTGTACACAGACATTTCTGTCTTTCAAGGGATAAAACGGAAATCTAGAGAAATGTGGGAAGGAGTAACATTAAGGTAGTTAAAACATTGCTGGAGGCTGCCTGTGATGTCAGCAAGCCCGTTAGTGCTGTTTTGTTTTAAATCTAGCTTGATGCCTTTTAATCTTCTTGTTTGGGATAGTGAAATTCCTTTTGGATATATAGGTGATTGCATTTTTTTGGACAAAGTCAGGAACATCTGCTGGTATCTTGTAAAGCCTCCTGTGTTGTTCTTTCTAGCAGTTCTCCATATCCTCTTGTTTGGTTAGTGCTTTGCCATCTGTTAACTTGATGATATTGTAATGAGGAGGGAGTTTATTGGTGCATCTCTGACAGTGTTAAAACACTGCTTTTGTGTCCCTTTCCCTCCTTCAGCTTTACATGCTTTGCTGATGTATTTCTATTCATCTGGTTTAATTTTTGCCAAGGTTCTTATTCTTTGTACGCAGTCGCACTGAAACTTTTACTCTGCTTTAAGCTCATTCTAGCAAGGCCTGAGAAATGAGTTGTTGACTCTGTGGAACTTCAATTGCTGAAGACTACGCTTGTCCAATTTACTCCTTGTGCATGTGTTTCCTCTCATGTAAGTGAGGAAGAATGCGATGTAACTCGTGCAATGACTTGCTGGCGGTAAATCTGTGCATGCTGCAGTGCCACGTACAGGTTCTATGTGCAGGCTAACGTAGGCATTTACTTTGCTTAGTAGAGACTATTTGCTGGAGACAGAGTGAATTTGCCATAAAGTGGTGTTTTATATCTGTTACTCTCAATGTGAAAGTTAGGGTGGAATGGAGGAAGCAATACTGTTCTATACCCATAAAGCAGAAAGCTTTACTATGAAGTTTGCTAGTTTTAGCTTTTCTGTCTCACTGCATCAAGAATCTTCCTCTCCTGCTTTTGTGATATGAGCTTGGATAATTTTTCACGCATCTTAGGCAATAATACTTGTAGGACCTTTTAAGAGAGCACTGTACCCTGGACATTATTGCGTAGAAACCCTTTTGCTTTGGACTTTGTAATGAATAGTGTCTTTGATATTTGCCTATTGTGTTACTGTTCCAACTATGTTAATTCTTACTTTTAATTACTGCTTGTAAGAACATCACTTTCTGGTAACTGTGGATCTGAAAGGCAGATCTTGTAGTGGACAAGACTTGTGGCTCTGTATTTTAATTGCAAGAGATAGTCTTTAGTATGGCATGTCTTGCTTTGTGTCAGTACTTGCTGTCTTCCTCCCTGACATACTAAGAGATCCTCAGAATGGTTCTTGACTTTGAGAGATTCCTACTGATCCTTTTTAAAAACACATTAAATGAATGCTGATGGGTTTTTTTTTGTTGTTGTTTGTTTTTTTTCTAAAGTCAGAGTCAGTGCTTAGAAATTGCAGGTGATTCTCATTTGGTCCTAATACATGCTCACTGATGGCATGTGTGGTCAGACAGCCTGGAATACTGCTTTGTTGTCTGTGCCATGTGGTATTAACTTACTATTTCCTTTTGCAGGAGAACGGTTACCTTACATTGGAGCATCTGTTAGAATACACCTATTGCTTTCTTTTATATGTAGCAGTGCAGTAAGGCACCCTTCTTTCAGAATAGCTTCAAAACACAAACAGAGCCAGATGTGAAGACTTAAGGAATTCTGTAAAATCATTCAAATCTTAATATTAAAGGTTTGTTATGAATTGTGTGGGTATAAAGCAACAGAAATGACGAACTGTTTTTTGTAATGAGTAAGTGGACAGAAAACATATAATACTTAAAAGCGTGCTGATGGTTCTCACATGTCTGCCTGTTCTGACAAGCTGATCACAAGAGAACTTAGCTAACGGGGAGCTCTGAACGATCCCGGGTGGATGACAGGACAAGCTTAAGGCAAAGAATTAGTGCAACACGAAAGAGAAAGCAAAACTGGCAGTTACAATTCATACAGCTTCTGCTAGTTAGATGGAAATGTTGCAACTGCCATTTCTGCATTGCTATTAAGGTAAATGTTCAATAAAATATTTTCATTCTGTATTTGAGAGAAACAAAAAATATGGCGATAAACTAGTTTCTATTCCAGCAGTAAACCTAGAGAAAGTTAAGTAGCTCTTAAAGGTCATGTTTTTATCCAAGTATTTCAAAAGAGCTGACCAAGGGTTTCTCCAGGCTGCTGTAAGAATTTGAGTAGGGGAGAGAGAGAGGATGCTGTTAGCAAAATCTAACAGCAGGACATGTAACAATATCAGATGTCTGAAAATCAAAGCATCTAGAAATCAAACTAAAAATGAAATACATGTGCTTATTCTGATCTCTCACGGCTTTTATAATCTGTGAATCGCTTGCAGATATGTTAGGAAATGTAAGGTATGTAAAAGTAGCGCTGACATTAGGACAGCCCTATGGAGGGACCTTGCAATTCAGTGGACTTAGACCAAATGTCTGTTAGCAGACCGGTGCAGAACTGGCTGATGCAGTGAATGGTGTGGCTTCTTGGTGTTAACAGGGTTCAGAAATCTAAAGCTTTTTGATTAATCTGTGTTGTGGGGAGGGAGGAATCCTATGCAACTTTTAGAGGAGACGACGCAGTCAACTTGCCACACTTCAGGAAGCTTGGGACCTCCTGCTGTTGAGTTGCTCTGCTAAAGGTGCTCAAGTAATTTCTGAGGTGTATACGTACATATCTATTTGAGTGTGCATCTGTAATCATTTAGTAACAAAATGTAGAACGTTTAGAAAATGTTTTGAAATTAGTCCCAACTAGAATTTCTCAAATTTCTGTAATGAACATATCATTAAGGATATTTTTTTCCAACAAGAATAGTTTTACTTTCTAGGCTATGCAGTAAGATAAATAATCTTGAATTAGGAACTCCAACTGAAATGCTGAAGAAAAGCTAAATTGGACTACTTCAGGAAAAGATTAATTTCGTTTTAGAGCTGATCCACTGTAAAAACTAAAAACTGAAAATCTGTCCTAGAAGCATTAAAAATTCAAATACAAAATGACCAGTAGGAAAAAGTTGTTATATATATTGAAGATTGTCTGGAAGAACAATTAGATGCAAATGAAAACATATACATATGAATGTATATCAGCAATTCGGTTGCAAATATATTAGCAGTTGGCTTAGATGTGTTTCTTTCAGGAATAGCTATCAGCTGTTATAAATTCTGTTCACAGTTTTTCTTTGGCATTTGTGATTTAGATCCGTGGCATTTGTGATTTAGATCCGTCTCATTTGTACCTCTCTTCTGAATGCAGTTCTGAAAACTAGAACACTCTTTTATCATGTTGGTATTACGAGGCTCTTGCTCCAGAGTCCTTTAGAATACAAAGAAATGTTGCTTAATGGAATTCTTACGGTAATGTCAAATTTGTACAAATCTCTTAAGATTAGCTGTTATGAATTCTTGTGCAATGTAATGAACAACAGCTTTAAAATGGTTTTAGACAATGAGACCAAGTTTTTATTGGGTTTAAAGTAGAAACACAACATGGTTAATAAAATATTGCAAAAAAAAAAGAGGTTTAATTTTGTCCAACTATATAAAAGCTTCAAAATATTTGTTGTTGTATTTATAGATAGGCTGTCAGAGCTGTTCATATTACTGATGGATAGACAGAGGAGTCAGTATTCCATTCCTGTTCAAAGGATCACATTGAAGTGAAGCCAGTCATAATACTGTGGTCTGCCAAAGATGGTGGCAGAATCTGCACTGGCATGATTAGGTTGTGATTTGGTGAAGCATCTTGGTTTTTAAACATGCCATTGGGTACTGCTGTGAATTTAGTTAAACCAAATGGAAAAGTTTATTCTAAACTTGGAGGTTTTCACTACGCTGATCGACTGACTGGGTTTCCTGGTTACTAGTTTTTAATACTGCACTCCCTTACTCTTTTGCTGGTGGTTTTCGTGTTTGATCAATGTATAAGAGAAATGAGGTATAGCTAACATGGGGTATTACTTTACTGTCTGACTTAACATTTCACACTGTATTTTTATAGTGAAGATATTGCTGCTCCTCCTCCTCTTCTTTTTCCCATTGCTACCTCAGTAGAATTTTGTTTGTAATAAAGTTGTCACTTGTTATGATTGAAAGGTGAATCTTCAATATTTGCTGCTTTAATAAAACCTTAGCTGTTAAAATGAGACAGTGCATCAGAATTTGAATCTTCTCTTAAAAATGTAGCTTCGCTTCTTTAGGCCATCTTCAGCATTTCCCAATTGCTATGAAAATCTCGAGAGTAAGAAACCAAGTAGGTGAACTAGATTGGGTAGAAGAACATGGAAGAGGGAAGAGTTACGTAGGAAGCATCAGCAGAATGTAACCAGCTTTGATGTTTAACCCAAAATAATTCAAGCTTTTTCACTGGGCTGGAAATTGTGATGAATTCTAAGTGGTGAACTAGAGACAGTCTCTTGTTTAAGGGATCCTTTGGTGACAAAAAATGAGGACTGTATTCTTGTAAATAAATAGAAGTGCTGGACTCTTACGTTTTCTTGCTAATGGCCATGAACTGTGAGATGCCAGATTTTTGCCTAGCCACTTGGGCATGCATACTTGGGCACGATGCATTTCCAGGAGTTTGGAGTTGCTTATTGCCGTTATAAGATAAAATGATGACTCCTACTATTCTAACAATTCCTAACTATTGCCATTTCTAACAAACACTGGTATTTGCTTGGCTGGAGTTATAAAACTGTAGGGAAAGGATATTGAGCCTTTTTAGGGCTGAAGTGCATTATTCTCTGTAGGTTTTTGATAACTTATGTTGCTAGGAAATCTAAAATTTTTTGCATATTTCCCCCTGCCTCCCCAGAAGCCTGTAAAAAATAGGCCATTGCTTCTGTTCACATCTGTTTACAAAAGGTTTGGGTTTTTTTTTTTTTTTTTTTTTTTTGATAGGTAAGGATAGATGTGATTCAGTAGTATCTGGGATCATATCTTCCACTTGGGTAATCCTTCTAATTAATTTATGACTTGCTGTGGGTTTTTTTGTGTGTAGTCTCTGCAGTGATTAATCAGAATTTTGGAACTGGCAGCCCATAGCAGCATTACAAAAGACAAAGCCAAACCTAAAAATTGTAACCAATTAACTTATTCTACCTGCCTGAGAGTCATTTGTAGAGAGAAGTACTCATCTTTGTGAAGTGTCAGATGTACTTGAAATTATCATAACTGAATGTAACTTCTGATTTTCATGATGCCAATGAGCATTCTGTAGAAGGTACCATTCCCTGTGACAGTGATGGTCAGTGCTAGACTTTACCCCGTTTTGCATTTAAATTGGATAAAAATGAACACTGAGCCCTGTATCTGCTAAGGAAGTCCGCACTGGTACTTTTTTTACAGTAACTACAGTGTTGGTGCATAATAATCTTTCATAGATTCCGGCTAAACTGGGAAAAAAAAATGAAGAGACTGGAGACAATATGGAAAGGTCTCAGTGAGGATCATCTTTGCTCTTCTTTCTCCCTGAGCTTTTGTTTTGCCTTCTATACTGCTTTTCTGTATGTGACAGCGCAGAATTTTTCCACTTTAATGTAGACTTCCATGTGCACTTTTTCCTTCCACCTGTATGGTTCTGCAACAGGGTAGTTGGTCTTTGCAGAAATATTCCCAGTGGGAGAGGTGGTTTTATCACTGAAGCATCATGGCTTCCGTGGGATGGGTAGGGAATGGTAGTTTATGGGAAGTATATGTGAATTTATTTTACCATCTAGTCAGAGGTGCTAAATGGCTGAAGAAAAGAAGTGAGGGAGAACTTGGAGTGCTTCAGAGAGGAGCTGAGAAGTCTGGCTCTCTGCTTCGTACTAAAAGTCTTGCCATCTTCTGAGCAAGGTAGCAAGAGCAAGACCAGCAAGGAGGTACACATCTGGGAAATGTGGCAGCTTGTCATTAGGTGTGATAGATTTGAAAGTATCTGGAAGATGACCTAGTTTAATAGCAGAGAGAGAGGATGGAGGATTGTGGGAAGCTGCTGTTTTCTTTCTCTCAAAGTAGAGAAAAAATCCTCAACCTTGAAAGGATGATGAGCTACTTTTGTTCCTCAAAAGAGTGACAGTGTACATAAGAAGAGATGTTAGAGGGATTACAGCTGGAATGGAATCAATAATGGATTAATATTAACCATAACCAAAGAATTAAATTAGCAGCAGTGTGCTGTAGACCACACAACTATAGGAGGCAACTAACAACAACAACAACAAATTGAAAAACAGTTTATGAAAAGACAGAAGTTTCTTATTGGCATGTTGGAAAATGAGACCTACTCTTACTTAAACTGCATTAAATGAAGTGAATAAAATCCAGCACATTTGTGGGCATACTTTTAAAAAATATTTACTTTACAAGAAAGAGTTCTTGAATTCAAACAATGCAGCTAATCGTAAATAGTGCTTTGGAGGTATTGCTCTAAAGAGCATATATTACCATAAATGACTGTTGACCATAAATTAGCTGGTTTCACAGTTGAGATTCTTCTGATACCAGATGAATTGGTTGAAACTGTAAAAGAGAACAAAAATGGAAAGTGCTAAATCTGTTTGTGATGTTTCTGGAATATTAAAGTACTTGAATGTGTGAGGAATGAAGGAGGGGAAAAGGAGATGCCTGTAGGAGAAACAGAGCATGCAAAAGTTGGAGGTAAGGGAACTATAAAATACAGGGTATAGAAAGGTAAGAGGATATAGTGATTTTTTTTTTTAATTATATGTGAAATTAGCCAGGGAGAGAAGATAAATGAAAATTGCTTTGAAATCTCCAACAGTGATGGGAAGAGTCCACAAAAGGAGCATTGCAAAAGGGAACATATAATGAGATATTTTTGTGTTACTTTTGGAGTAGTACTTTCACAGATAAATAAATTTTTAAAAATCTGTGATTTACTGCTTGAGAACACCATAAACATTGTCATGTTGTTGTTCATGTCTCAGCCCAGTACTGTTTGGACAACAAAGGAATGTAAAATTAAAAACAAGTGCACAAGATTGAAAGAATGACGTAAATCAGAGCTCTAGCCACCTGGTGCTGTGGGCAGCTATGGCACATGCCTTTGTTATGAAGCACCTCCTAAAGATGCTGGGCTGTTTGCCCCACCGCTTCTGCTGTTCATCACTGCAAGGGTTAGAAATGTTCTTTGGTCTCCAGCCTAATTTATTCTTTCCCTGGTTGGTCTTGTGCTCTTGTAGTCTAACGTTTAAACAGTCCTGTGCGCACCTCTTGCTCTCCTGCTGTCTCTCAGGAAGCAAAATGCACAGGATCCTCCAAACTCTGGCTCCTCCGACCATGTTTTTTTCTCCTGTTTTCTTCACTCTGTGGAAGGATGTAAGCTGGATGGGTCTTTTTTTTTTTTCTTTTTTTCTTTTGAGATTACATTTTTAGAATTACACTGATTATATTTATTTCAGCTGGGGGGGGGATAGAGATTGTAATCAGAGACTAAAGTCTCACGAATAATTGGCTGCTACCATAAAGTGAAGGAATGAGCAATGGTACAGCCACTGGTACCGGAGCTGGTGGGGAGCCCTGGAGCACTGATCCACACTGGCGTCTGCCCCAGCTGACTGCAAGTAGATCTTTCACAGGACTCCTGCATTCTTCTTGCATTTAGAAAAAAGTCTCTGTTTGGGTATCAGGCGAGAAGACAGCAGAAGTGATTTAATTTTGGACATGGACATGTAAAGTTGCACATCCTCTTGGGGTAGAGGATTCGATCTCTGGTATCCTGAGGAATACAGGCGGCAGAGCCCATGTCTTCATAACTCTCAGTCCACTTCATGCTCACATTAGAGTTGTTACCAGGGTGGAAAATGAATGTTTTGTTCATTCTTTGAATATAACACAGGGCAAACCGGTCTTTTGCTGTTTCCACGTCCTTCCACGTCTGGTGAATTGGAAAGTTGTATACAAACGGCATGGCAAAAATCTTTAACAAAGCTGTCTTGTGTAGAGTGAATGGGAAAAAAAAACCCTTTAATTCAGGAGGACACCATGAAATATAAGTATCAAGCATGGGCTGGATTAAAGCACACTGATTTTTGTGGCCGTGGCAACTTTCTGTGTAATCTCCTATTTTGAGAAATGGAGTCAGGGATAAGATTATTAAAACATTCCTCATATCTGCTTCTATTGTTGTGATAGTAGAGGACATTATTTCTTTGTCTGTGGCCTTATTAAATATAACAGTAAAGCTAAAACCAAATGTTTCTTTGTTGTTTTCCAAAGGATTCATCCACCTGAATTCTTCAAGAAAAAATATGCTGTGGATGAAGTCCACTATGTGAACGAGGTGAGTTGTCTGTGTCTCTGAATATTTTTCTGTGAATAGAAAATCAATATGTGGCAATGATCTTGCTTAATTTTAGTCCTTTGCTTACTGGATGTCTCCTGACTTGGTGGGACCTTTTTTCTTCCCCCAGTTACTGGAAAGTGTCCTTCATGCTTATAAAGCACTTGCAATTTTTTTTTTTTAAAAAAAAGGCTGCCATTTTGAGCTGAACACGAAGATCTTAATCCAAAGACAGTCTCATAAGCATGTTCTGTGCATCATGAGACCCGTCAGTCTGTGTCTTTATCCAACAGAAGCATGTTGCTAAATACATTTTTTGCAATGTCTTGGAGATTTGAGGAGATTGCTGTCAGGGAGGTTGCATGTCCTAGCTCTGACTTAGGAGCCTTCATTTATTTTATGCCTCCAAAGAGCTGTGAGGAAGGGCTGCCTTCTTACTCTTAGTTTATGTTGAATCATTCTAATATTTGAATAAGCAAATACATTCATATTTTTAAATGCAAGTGTGACTTGCTTAGTTAGGGTTCTCATTTCATTTCTGAGCAGATGTTTGTATACTTGTGCACCTGGCCAGTTACCTTTTCTTTGGTAGGAAGGCTCAGCAGGGCGAGGGCAGTATTCCTGCCAAGCTCTGTGGGTGATTTTCATGGAGAGCAGCTTGAAAAGGAAGACTCTGATACTTCTGTCTCTGCAGAGCACTAACTCTGACTCACTAGACCAAAAATTTTGCTTTCATCAGCTGTGAGGATGTTTCATTTCATTTTCATAATGAGTTCAGCTATGAAGTGAAGTTTGATCCTGTATTTCAGTAGCTGGGGGTGGAGGAAGCTGTGGAAAGGTTGCTTTTTGACATGTGTGAGTTGGAGTCGTGTAGAGTGCAGGCGCTCCAATGCTCATCTGTCAGACAGTGAAAAATGCTAGGAGAAAATACATGTTTTATTTTTTAAAATCACATTATTTTAGGTCACCTTCGTTGTTTTGGGTCACTTTCCATCAACAAATGCCTTTATTGCAGTTCTATTTTCTGCTTCCTTACTGCTTAAAAAACTCATTGATGGGAAAAAGAGCTCTTCATGTGGACCAGTAAATTGTCCCAGCATAAGGGCTGTTTCCCACCTGGACTATATGGATTGAAGGAGAAGCTGTTGAAGCTTTCAGTGAAACTGTTCAGCTTTCAAAGGTTCTGTCTATAACTTTTACCTGGTTTGCCAAGGAATTGGTTTTCTACCATCAGGACACTAGGGGCCTTATTTGCAGGCTAGTTTTATGTCAACAAATGACCAGCCTGTGTGAGTGTGTAATCCTGATGTTTCATGGGGAGAAAAAAAAATAAAATGCAGAATTGGTATTTTTATACCTCACTGCCATATGCTTTCTTTTGTTAATATTATTAGCGTGCTATTAAGCTGGTTTAAAGTTGGTAGAACTGTGCTCCATGGAATTACATCATCTGTTCATTGCCTCGAGGAATGTGTAATTCAGCGTCCACCTTTCTGCAGCTGCTCTGAAAGCCCGGTTCTCTACAAGCCCAATGATTTTGTTCTCAGTTTGTAAATGTTTGAAAGATACTGAAGGAGCCTAATAGAAGTACTAGTCAGTAAAAGATGACCCAGTGAGAATAACAGTAAACATTCATTACTAAGTATTTAGCACATTGTAACATAATAATATTAATGCATGTGTGTGTTTTATATGCAGTAGTGGGTTGAGGATACAGAGTACCCTGTTATTCCTTATTTCTGTGTGACATTACAGCTTTTTGGCTCATATTTCCTCTGTCTTGTCAATAGACTTAATCTTCAAGTTATAGTTGGTATTTATGTCTTTAAAAGACACCACCAACTTAAGCACTGTGTTTCTGTCTAAATATTTTGTGATCTACTGACTCTTGTTGCAAGTGTCAGGTAATACTACAATATCTGAAAGATATGAGAGCAGCATTTTTTGTCTTTGCAGCTCGTTTCATTTGTGTGCAGCAAGTGTTGATGAAATTGGTATCAATGTGGTTATAAGGAAGAAAAAAAGAAAAATAATAGCAATCTAAAACTTCTTTTTAGATATCCAGTGTCTTGGCTTCGAAGAAACCTGCTGTGCTCCTTACTTTGGTGAGTCATATTATTCTGAAGAATAACTACCCATTTTCTTCAATAAGGAGATCAGTTTATTCAGTATTTCTTTGCACTGTCATTCCCTATCTTTTCTTCCCCATCTTTGCCAAATTTGAAGCTACCTGTGCTAGTCATCTTGTCTTGGGCCCCTCTGTGATCTCAAGATTTGTAACCTCTGGCCTGGCAGTCTATGTTCTCTCTGCCGAAAGCTTTATCTGTTTTCTGGTAAAACATGACAAGCCTATCTAATGCCGACCATGCTATCCTCCAGCCTATGTACAATGACCAAACTCCATTTTTCTCTTCTACTGCTCTGGTAATGTCATGAACGTGCTTGGGCCTTTCTGTGGGAATCCCACAAGGATTCAGGGAATACTTTTTCTGCATTGAGTGGGTTAGTAAGAACAGCTTCTGGGAGGAGGGAGTGACATCACACACCTGGCAAGTATTTTGAGTGGTGCTTGCTTATTTCTCTGGAAGAAAGATGAATGAATGGATGTGAAGCCTGCAAGTTTCTTCTTGCCCATCACCTCTCCCCCAGCTTCTTTCCTTGACAGGTGTTTTGTAAACCTCTCCCTATTACGAGTATCTGATTTCTTGTCTCCAATCTATGTAAGAAATTATTTGCTGACTCTGAGCTTTCCCTTACAGCAAATGCAGTGGCAGCTCCTGGATTTCTTGTTTTCCCATGATAGTTGCCAGACAGAAGTCTTACAAAAAATACCTCCTTAAGCAGTCACATAGCATGAGATCTGATTTCTTTATCCATTAAGAACAGAGGCCCTAAAGAGTTTTCAGTCTTTCTTCCACTTATATTTATATACACGTACACATATAAAAGATGACCCTATAGCTTTTTTCATGTTCTTTAAGAGAAATGAGTGCGAAAGGGAATATTTGACTTATCTCATGCTTCTTACCATTCATTTCTGCACATCAAGTTGTTGATTAGTTGTCCCTCTGTCAGCATCCTGTTGTAATTGTGAATTTTCACATAATGCCTGGCTGAGAGGATGGAGCTGTGATGCTTTCACATTCCTCCCACTGCCATGAAGATGTATACAGAGAAGGGAAGAGCACTTCTCTTTCTGCTGGCTGAATGGAAACTTGGTCCTCTCCTCTTGTGGTCTCATTCCAGATACAGAACTGTAACACTACTCCACAGGGTTTCCCAGGCACATGTCAGAAGTGTTCATCTGCTGTGTAGCAGCCAAAATACTCTTGCTTATGCTACTTGCTTGAATGGAAAGCTGTAGGGGCGTGGCATGCAAATTTAAATAGTAAGCATTGCCAAGGCAGTGCGTAATAATTTATTTTTAAATAAAATTACTTTAGAAGAAACCTTGCCTGTTTGTTATTCCCTTGCCCTTTAGTATTATATAGGTCTCCTAGCTCTCTCTCAAGACATAAGGGAATTAGAAATCAAAGCTTGCCATTTTCCTAAGCAGCACATCCTAACCTGAGTTATACACTGGTCTCTTACGAAACAAATAATTTCTTATATTGGTCTGCGTTTGAACAAACAGTCTGGGTTTTTTTATTTATAGTGATTCAAGTAAACTTACATATATGTCTTCCTAAAGACTTATTGCAAGGTTCTCATCATGATTTAAATTTTAAATACTTGTGTTTGGCTCAGAATCATGGTCCTTTTAATCTTTTCCCTCCCAGCGTGGTGTTAATACTGATAGTGGAAATGTCTCCAAAGAAGCTTCATTTGAGGGAATCAGCCAGTAAGTGACAAGGCTTTTTTATACATTAATTGTTGCATGGTTATGTTGAATTAATTTTATATTTCACATTAAATGATATTTTTGCCTAATGACACGATGTTGAATGGCAGATCAAATGTATCGGTATTCCTTTGGAAATGAAATATTTGACATGTTTCTAATGACTTGAAATACAATGGGGATTTTTTGGAAATCTCTTTTGCATCTAAGGTCATCCAATGTTTCTCTTTCTCTGTGTTTGCTTTAAGTATCTAAAACCAAACACACCCATCCCCTTACCTCCATTTCCACTTTTGGGATTGGAATATTTGGTTTTCAGATTTCAGAAAAACAAATCTTCAGGCGTAGCTTCTTTCTTTTAGTGACTTCCTTGTACAGCATTAAGGTAGATATTAGGGATTCCGGTATGCACAATCTTCTGAAAAGATGTTGCATTACAGGTGTAAAATAAAAGATCACCTTTCTGTCTAGATGTGATCTTTTAGTGTCCCTTGATGTTGTCTTTTTATGAAGTTTGGCTGCTAGTGGGGTGAAAATGTCCTCCTGCACGCAGTATTTTGAAAAGGCAGTAAATAAAAAATACTTCACAGCCTGCTCTGGGATGTGAGGATGATGGCCTCAATTTTGAATGAAATACAACTGTCTGTTCTGTTATGATATCCTAAAATGAGATCATTTTCCATTTTAGCTCAAGTGTATGGCAAAAAAGAAACAAAGCCTCCCATTAAAAAGCCTGCTAAAATAAACACTCATGCTGAGATGTTGAGTAGATGGCCTTTTTTTAATGATCCTTGACTCCCAGTCACCCCACTGTATTTTTCTCCATCCACCTCTGTCGACAGCAAATTAATTTTGCAGCGATGATCGTAATGCACAGAATTTGCTGCAAGTCTGGGCACTCATTTGTGTAGTCCGAGAGCATGCTTTCTACTGGGATCATCTTTTCTTTGTGTCACGTGAACTGAAATCTGGACTCTGATTCCAAAATTACTTTGTTCTCCCCTCTACAACTAAAATAGAAATTTAATGATTCTGTCAGGGATATTGGGGACCAAGGTGGCAGGCATTTAGATATCTTTTGCTGCCCAGTGAGTTAAATATAAACTAGTCCAGAATATACATAAGCCATTTTTAATGAATATTTGGTGTCCTCTCTGCTGTTATGGCACTATGATGTTCTGTTGCTTTGACCAAGTAGATACTTAGTCATGCTCTGCGGGTACGGGTGGACTCCAAAATCTGTGTGGAGCGATACCTCCGGTTTTATCTGAGACACCTCCACATGAAATATAAACAGTTATTAACTCCAGCAGTAATTCATTACGGGAATGATGTACAAAGGTCTGTTTGAAGTACCAAAAAAGCCCTTTTTTCCCCCTGAATTTCACTAAGCATTAGAGTTTAATTAGTAACACATTCTATTACTAGTCAACATTAAGGTAGGAAGCCACTCCATTTAGCACTTGATTTAAGATTTTAATAGCATGTCTCCTGCAACACTTAAAGGGATTAATGATATTTTATCGCTGGCTTCCCAGTTTGCGGTAAACATGCTGTCGGTGTACTCCAGGAGGAGTGCTTCTCCATCTTTTAGGGGCGATTTCCAGCTGTTTAGCAGATACTTCTCTTTTGAGACCTGGGATATGCTCATCCCTGTCCAACCCTAGGCACCAAGTTTTTCATTTTGCTGCCTTTGACAGATCTGGTTGGTGTCTTCCCCTCCCGTGCTCACGGTACAAAAGAGCATGCGTTGGTTTTGTTGTTGGATGTGCTGAAGATGCACTCCCCTCTTCTGACAGATACCATGCCCTCAAACCGCTTGTCACTCCAGCCTTGCCTTGATCTCCCAAACTCCTGCTTCTGTTTTCTCTGGGGCTGTCACGTCTGTCGTGAGAGCATGCTTGGTCTGCGTGCCGGCGGTAGGCATGTGGAGAGTGGACGCTGCTGATTGAGGGTGCAGAGGAGGCAGGGAGCTTCCGTTTAAACTCTGCTCTCCTCTGATTTTTGTAACTGCACATAAATCAGCTCATTTTATACTTAGTTTCGATACAAACCCAAACCAATTTCAGCATTTCTGCTTTCCTGCTTCTCCACTTCTCCTGTATCAAATGTTTCCTTTATAGAATCGCATATATTTCGGATGTATTGATTTCTTCCAAGAGGCCTAAAACCATGGAGTTTGTACCAAGCAATGTGTTCCTTCAAACTGCCCTCCCTCCTGTCTGTGCCTTGTCGGCTGTCTCCTCTGTCCTCCACTCGGCTGGGCACTGCCCTAGCTATGATGCTGTATTTTATTCCTGGGTTCTTGTTTGTTTCCATTTTCTGGCTACCTGGCCAAGATGTATTTGCTTGCTAGGGCCCTTTTGTGTTCCTCCTGCTCCCATTTGTCTCTTTTTTTCCGAGACTGACTGTGCCCCAGTGCGTTTGTTTTTTTTTTTTTTTGGCGATGGATAATAATAGAAATAATGTATCATTTCCTGAAAAAGCTGAATCTTGCTCTCTTTGCAGGCTGTTCATCTGCTCCTGTCAGAAGCTGCCTTTTTCTTGCCCTAATGATGTTGCTTCCCTGCCTTACTTTTTGAACCTTTTGAACTTCTTCTGGAACATAATTACCTAAACTATTTGATTAATTTTTCCACTGTAATAAATAGTCATTTGAGACAAAATGACTACTGTGGTTATGGGTTATTTCTATGCTCACCCTGAAGATCACCCCTAAGTTATTTTTGTCCTGCTAGCAATGATCAAACTTGATTTTATGCTGATAATAGAGCCCATAATAGTGAATCATATCATAGTTTCCATATAGCATTCTCATATAGCAAAGTATGTTGTACTAAAAAAAAGCTTGGCTATTGCTGCAATCTGTAAAAATGGAGAACTGCTGTACTTGGGAAGTCTCCCTGCTCAGCGGTGGGTAGTACCGTGGTTCAGTGGAGGGAGCAGTCTGGGACAGGGACTCAGGAGACTTGCACCATTTACTAATGTTGTTCCTGGTAACTCCCCTCAAGTCAGCTTTGTTTACAGCTGTTGCAAATCCTACAGAAATTACTTGCTCTCACTTGCTTTATATGGCTTAAGCGTGGAAGGCAGATTTCTAAAGTAGTTCTAATGCATTGTTTTGTAGAAGCATGTATTTCTGTTTGCCAATAAAGGCTACTTCCATTTTTTTTTTCCCCCGTAATTCATGGACCCACTCTTCTGATTGGAAAATGTGCAGGAATTTTTAAAATCTAATCATGTAGCCGTTAAGTAGCACTTGTAAAAATGCTTTGAGACTATGTCATTCACCATATAGAAAATGGATGTTGAGCCTGTATGGATAAACAGTAATGTGCCACATACTTTAAAACACTGGGGAATAAATCTTTGCTGGCTGTGTTGGGGCCTCTTTTTCATCCTAAGAATTGATTGTTGTCTATCTAAACGATAGACAGTTGAAGCAATTGTACCTAATTTTTAAAGTATTTCAGTGAATTCCTTTGGCTCCGAACTGGACTTGTTGTGTATGACAGTGAAGACCACCTAAATGGCCTCTTCCCTATTGCGTAGTGAAGTCAATCATTAGAGGAAAGACTCCCCATGTTGAAGAAGAGTAGAAAATTCTAACATGGCATATAAATATGGTCTAGATTTTTATCACCATATACACACAAAGTGTATCTGTTAAACTCACAAAAAAGAGTCTCATTATACAATGTTATTATATAGGAGGTGTAGATTTCTAGCTTCTTTTGTTTTAACTAATGAAATTGTCTTGCATGTTAAAGGACAACTGAGTATGAAATCAAGTTGGACATGCCTTTCAGTGTAGTATTTCTTAGTTCTGTGTTGATTAAATGGGAGCATTAACATGTTACAGATTGCAACTGTAGCAAAATATCAATTTGTTTTCTTCCTCAAGACCACATATCTCATCATCTAAGTATTGTCAATTTGCAAATTGCAGGAAAATGTAGAATTGGATTGCTCTACGTGATCCTCTTAACGTTGGGGCAGTGCAGGGTTTTAAGAGTAAGTTGTTTATTGTCTAGCAGGATAAAAACTTTGCTGGATGGACAAGGTAGGGTTATTTTGTGTAGGACTTTGTGCACAAATTATGTGAATTATTTGTTTTGAACACACTTTATGTTCTCCTGTTAGTGATAACAAGCTCTTCCCCTTGAGCTTATTATTTAACCAGTAACTTTTAGGACGTGATTGGTTTAGCTGCCTTGTTGGTAACTAAAGTGAAGCATAATTTGAGTCATTAGCTTTAGAAGTCTAGCAATTGTAAAAAGATGGCCTTGTGGCCACTCCCACAGGACCCCAGCTGTCACGAGCTAAGCGGAGTTGAGACAGTTCAATCCTTAATCTTTGTCTTCTTTGAAAAAACTACGTACAATAGATCAGATTCTCTTCCAAATCTGAATTGATGCTGTGTCCTGGAGGTCTAAGATCTTGTTTTATACTTGACATTATATCAGAAAGTCTGTCTTTCAGGTGAGAGATAAAACTGCCGTTCTGATGACTGCCTGCCTCTTCTCCACTCCCCAGCACCCCCTTGTTTTAATCCTACTGCCTTTCTGTGTGTTTAATTAGCTTCCCCAATTGACAGCAACTAGAATTTTAAGGAGCTGCCAGGTGGTCCCGGTAAGTAAAATGTGCATTTCTGGCAGCACAAAGACAGTTCAAGCACAGCCTTTTGCGCCAGAGTAGGCAAAGACCAGGGACTGCAACAGAGATGGTACATCTCTCAGCTGAAATTTCTTTTCTAAAAGAGCTTTATTTGAATTTGAATAACTATTATAAGCCTATGCCAGTGCACGGTTCCCGCCTGCCCCCCCCGCCTGTTTTTTTCAATAGATAAATGCTGAGATGAGATGCAGTCTTATGTTGTGAGGTTCATTGTTTTACTGTTTGGCTCGTTTGATTTGCTTTTGGTTTCATCTGTGCTTGTGGTTAAAGTGTGCGTGTCAGGTTCTTGACAGAAGAGCTGTGAATTTTCAGAGTCGTAAGTCAGCTGCCTTCTGTACGTGCCCTTCCTTGCCCTTTAATTTCTTTTGTTACTTCATGATAACCGTAGTTTATACTTGCCTTATTTGCATAGAGCTGGTGTTGGAGCATTCTGCCCTGCTGCAGTGTCTCCTTATACTTGCCTTCATTGATCTGTTTTCTGTCTGACATACTGATGACAATTATTGAAAGTCCTCCTATCTGTTGTTACAGCTGCAGCTTAATTCTTCTGTGTCTTGGTTTTCTGTGGTGGTGTCAGTTGGTATGCTTTCCAGCCAAACAGGGAGCTCAGGCTTTTGGGTTTTTAGAATTTTTATAGATTGATTTTACTATATCATTCATGTATTTTCTTCTGTATAACTTTGTGTTTAACTGGCTCTTCCATTCCAGAATTATGTCTGCATTGGCCTACATAGGTAATAGTTGTTGGGATGGTGATGATTAAATGGAAAGAGTGCCCTTTTCCTCTGATTTTAGAAGACTCTCTTGTTTCCAAGTATCAACTTTATTCTATAATGATGCAATATTCTGTGACTTGTGCGTTTATTGTATTGTTGCTTTTCCAGTGGTTTCTAATTAATACCCATAATACTGAATACCATGCAGCTTGTCCTTGTTGAATGTTGTAATAAGTTGTTGTTTTCTATCTTGGAGTGGGAACGCAAAGCTATTAACCTTCACTTTGTTAGGATTTTATAAGTTTATGAGCATATGTTCTTGTAAAAGAGAAGCATAGGTTTTTTTCCTGCTATCTGAGGATGCAGGAAGACCCTGGTACAATCAGAAGTGACTTCCACATAATTTTGTTTAATTGGATTTGAGCTTTAGTTTGTCCCTTCTGAGGTATAAAGAATGGTTAATAACCTGGAATATATTTAATTTTTCCTTCAAAAATGTGGGAAAATGAATTGTTGCCTTACAACATTCTTCTGACGATCTGTTGGGAGCCTTGGAGCATTTTAATTCTCTTAAATGCCCTAACTGAAGAGCCAACAGTCCTGAGTCAGACGAAAATATCTTTGATGCAGAACATTCCTTAGGCATTTAAATTGTAAGCAAAAAACCCCTTGAACAATGCTTGAAAATCCATTTATGTTACACTTAATTACTCAGCTTCTTATTCTATTGGCCACTGTAATGTTATTGTTTAGAGAGCCTCAAAATAGTTCCAAGAATACATGAATTGCTAATGTAGAAAATAAACAGAAAAACAGTTAAGTGTTTGAGGCCAAGGTGAGATGGAAGCTTTTGCTTTGCCTCTTATCTAGATTGGAAAAGACAAGGAGAGGTTGTTTTCCTTTTCACAGACCTCTGAGCAAGCTTGTTTATCACATGCCATGTTCTCTGCACACAAAAATCGGAAGGTGTAAAACAAAGGATGAAATTAGCAATTCACCGTGTTTAATTTCATTGAAGGGTATTTGAGGAACAAAGTTAAAATCACAGAACAATTGTGGTTGGAAGGGACCTCTGGAGGTCGATCTGGTCCAACCCACGCTTATAGCAGTGAATTGATAACTTAACATTTTATCTTTGTCAAAAGAAGATTTTTAAATATGTGTTGAACATACTGTTACTCCGGTTTCTGCACATTCTTAAAATTATATATCTGATTTAGTCTCATGTATTTCAAAATGAAATACCTGCACAGTGAAGATGAGCATGTGCATTCTCCTCACTGGGATCTATACTGATCTATACTGAATTCCAATACAATATTTGCCTTTGCAGGTTTTCACATCCTCAGAGAAGCCACATTAAAAAAATAATTTAAAAAAAAAGTAAATATGCAGTCTCTGCTGTTGTGTGTTTGGCTGGTTTTTAACATTTATATTTTTGGGGTTTTTTTGTAGATTTAATGTGAACAACAAAATCCTTCATCCTGAAATTGCAGAATGGTGAGTAGCATAAAATCTTTCTCTTTGACTATTGTTGAACATGCTTATATTCTGTACCCTTGCTTCAGAGAGATTCCCTCAGCAGAAGCCTCCTACTTTACTGTATGAGTTTTAATTTTAAGCTGATTTCATGTTGTGGGGTGGAAATAATGTACAAAGGGCTAGGTAACAGCATCGAAAAGTCAAGAATCAATGTAACATTTCTTAAGCTTTGTGTCTGGATATACATTTTTGTAGAACATGTTTGGAGTTAAGTCACATTTGTGTAAATGTGAATTTGTATGAATAGGAAAAGAACTGAGGGTAATTTATATTCTAGCAACGAAAATCAAAGGTAGATGAAAACTGTGTCTGAACAGGTAATATTTAATAAGGCGTTATTACTTCTCTAGGATTTATTTTAACAGCATTAATTTTGTTGAATTATTATTCATGTAACTATACTTTGTAATTCTAGGGGAATTCTGCTGTAGCCTATCTAGAATAGACAAAATTAGAGAGTGTGACTAAGTATATTAGCAGCTTGCAAAGCTACTGCATTTTGCCAGTTTTCCTCTTTTGGTCAGCATTGCTGACTTTGTCCTCAGAATTGCTCCGTGACTAGGGCTTTCTAATTTTCCATTTAGGATATTAACTGAAGAAACAACATAGTGGATTTTTGTTAATGAATTAAGTTTTTATCTAAGCTTTTTGAGTATATTAATCTAGAAATGAGGAAGCAAATCCTTAGTTAAGACATATAAGCTCAGAATCTTAAAATACAAACAGGAAAGTGTACACTCTGACTACCACTGATGTAGCTGATTCTATTATGTACTACTACATATTATTATTTTTAATGTTTATTATTAACACATATACTGAGAACAATCTTCTACTGTCTTCATCTACATCTAGTTGCCAGCTTGGAAGCTGGGGAGATGTTTTTTGAACATCAATGCGATTTCAGAATGTGTAGAATTCTAACAGGTCACATTTCTGTTGTTACAGCCATTTTTCATTGCTTGGCAGGACATAAAAAAGTTGTAAAAGGAAAGTGGGAAGTGGGGAAACTTTGCTTAGATGTTTTTGCGTCACTGAGTCATGGGTGGACCTGGAGATGTATAGTAGTGGGACTCATGGCTTGCAAATCCTGCTGATGAGTGCCAGGGGGAACGCAAGTGCTTTGTAACACAGAAAATTGCTCAGGGTACCAATTTCTAAATCTTGCCTATTCTGTCCTTCTAGAATTTGGACTCTTCTTTTTCCAAAACAAAGACATTATCCTATAGAATTGATTTCTGAATTTAAGAGTTGGTCAGCCTTTGAGGTGCAGAGTCCTGTCTAATGTAAACAGAACAGAAGTTCAGAAATTGATGTGTAGGGATGTACAAATTAAACACAATTAGGAAAACTTGGTAAAGAAGGATCTTAGCAAAGCCTGTTTTCTTTTAGAAATATCATTAGTGTTTTATTAGTCAAGCTCCTGTCATTACAGATATTGATAGGGAAGATCTAGAAATGTTCACACATGCGCTGAGACCCCTGATGCCATGTTACATTGCTTACAAAAATAATAGAAAGGGTAATTCAAGTTAGAAGTTCTTCATAAAGTCTTATTTTCTTGTAGAGGTGGCTACTGCTGAGTTCTAGTTGATTGGTTTGGTGTTGGGCTTGGGGTTTTTTTGTTGTTTAAGATATTGGGAACTTTCAGCCTCTGACACTTCATTATCATGTGCCCAGCAGCCAGAGGAGGATTTTCTAAGTGACCTGACAAACCGTTTAAAGAGTGCAGGAAGGAGCTACATCTTTAACCTGACAGTGCCGTTTTTGTGCTCCTCTTGTTTGCCCACCTTTTTGTACTCTTGTTAGCAGAGAAAGACAAGGGACAAGAAAGGGGACCTGAAGAGGGGCCTGGTCTAACTTCCAAGCTTTGATCTGTGGATACAGCAGCACTACAGGGAGAGAGATGACAATTTTAGCTGCAGAAGACTTTGGATTAGGGCTACAAGCTTGTTCCCAAGTTAGCTTTCATTCTGGTTCCATCCACCTTACCAAGGTGTCACCTGATAAGCTTTTCTCCTCTGTGGTTTGAGTTAATGGGGGGTTAAATCTTCTTCAGGAAGCTCAGGGATGGACAAACATGAGGTCTGTGCCCTGAGGTTGTACTGAGACAGATGGAGCATTGAGGCCATAGAAAGGCAGCACTTGGAGCTGCTCACTTTGGTGTAGAGAGAATCTCTTCTGTGAATTGTGAGTGCCAGCCCAGAATTCTGATTTTGTGTCCTTGCGATCTCACGAGGGAGAGGTGCTTGGTATGCACCTTCCCTCCACCTGGCTTTCAAGGAAAGGGAATTCTAAGTGAAGCCAAAGTTCAGATTTGCATTCAACAGTGTTTTAAAAGGTTTTATCGAGTTTGGTGGTGTTAGGTCAGAAGTATGTTAAACACCATTGTTAGGATTTAAGTGTCTGGTGAAATTAATACGTGAATGACAGGCTACGTGTATTAAAACTTCCTAAAGCAGAAATTTCCTGGGAATGTCAAGTTATTGCCCAAGAAACTTTCTTTGGAAAGCAATAATATTTTTAGAATTAAAAATATTTTTCTTTTTAGGAAGATGAATTTTTTTGGGGGTTATATTCTAGGGTAGGAAATTGCTTAATTGGAATAGTATGCTTGCATGGATGCATATCCTTTCAAATTCAGCAAGCTCTGAACTATTCTGTTTTACGTGATACTTGTCACAAAACCTCTGATCTATACCATGCTGTCAAAACTGCCAGCAAGAGGTGAAATGGCTGAGCTTTCTGAACCAGCCAGGGAGAACTGTGAGCTACAAAAGGCAACTCTAGTATTATACAGTCTTCTAATAAAATGCAGAGAAAATGGCTCAATACTGACAAGGGGCAAAGTGTTTGTGATTAAGGATCTGTTGCCTCCCTTGCTTACTCATCCTTCTTCAAGATCTCAAGATTTTCTGCCTTGCTATGAAACTTAAGGATAAAACAAAAGAATTTGACCTTGGACTGGATTTCAGCAGTTTGCAGATGGGTGTTTTCACTTTTTTTTTTTTTTAATTGAGTGAATGTGGTTTCAAACACATTTAAAGACTAATTTTAAATTTCTGGGCTCTTGCTTCAAATTTGATACTCAGTGTATACGCTAAGTATTGATTTCCTTGTTTTGAAAAGAAAATGTCATCTAACAGAAGACAAACTCCAAACTTGCCCAAATTATCTCCCGAGTAATCAGAAAGAAATTTTTCTACACTAGCACTTAGCAAAATTGCCTTTTGTTACTTTAGTATACCAATGTCTGTCTACCATAATCGTGGTGGTGCTGGAAGATAAACAGTTAGCAATGTATGGCTCATTTTGTGCCGTATATACTGTATTTTCCTGTAACCTCAATGAAAATGGGATTTGGTATTTATGTGTGGAAGATTTCATCTATTCTGTATTTTGCATTACTTTGATGAAAAGCTATAATTGTTTCTTTGGAGAAAGTGATTTGTGTGTTAATGTCTTAAAGCTGGGCATATGCTTTTTGTGTTTCCAGAGGTTTGTTTTATTTATGTTGTAAACCTCCTAACATCTTTTTGAACTGTTTCAAGATGAACTTCCGTGTTCGGTGTTCATGCAACTGTCTTTCAGAATTGTACTGTAATGCTTCTCCTTTGCATTCATGCATTACTATGTTTACTGGCTTTGATGCTAATTCAGTTAGGAAGTTTTTATGCGAAAGCTTGCAGAAGAGCATAAATATATCGACTATGGTAGAGAAATTTCTATAAATAAAATGTGGAAAGGTAACAGCAGAGGTGAAAAAGGGTGAAGACAAGGCAGGACTGCGGAGTCTGTCTACGTGGGCAGCATCTCTACTTACTAGGTGGTCTGTAAATGTAATGTTTCCAAAGGATGAGAAGGAGCGGATGTACCCAGATGTTTTCCATGCATGTCGCAGAAAGCAGCCATTAAGGTTGCATGCATGTACTAAAAACAACAAAACAAGACAGCTGATAAACACTGAGCTGATAACTGGGAACAAATACTTCTTGGCAGCATGGTCAGGAATGGTGAATGCACATAGAGAAGCAAACATTCGTGTATCTTTGAGGAAAGCACTGGTTTAGGAAAATTTAGTTGAGTTATGCAAGTGTTAGCCTCATAATTGCCTTGAATTCTGTGTGCTCTTGACCACTTGAATAATGGAAAATAGGTTGTGCATTTGGTATCCAGCCACTCAAAATGCCCAAACTTAATTTCAGGACTGAAATGATACTTACTTGTGTTAAAGCTTCTCTCTTCTGTTGGATGACTGGCATGCATGAAAAGACCACCTGCTCATATGGCAAGTGCAAATAAAAGCACAAAGTGTATGTAAAAGGGGCGAGGAGGAAAGAGTTAAAAGTTATAGGTCAATCCTGACAGTAGGAGACTTGTGCTTCTATTTTAACTTGATTGCATTGAGTGGCTTGCCTGTTAATCTGAGAACTGCGTTACATGCTGAATCTGTACATTTTTGCAATTGCATTAGCTGGAGCCTGGAAATGATTTGTTCCCATTAAAATATTAATGAATGTATGCAGAGTGTGTAACTGGTCCAAGAGCTGTTTTTAATAGGACGTTGAAGTTCACATTAGTGAACAAAGGTGGGACTTTCTTCCTAGCCTTATCTTGGAAGTGGGGGGAAAACATCACGATAACTGTGGACCACTCATCACGCGCAAGATTGCCCTAGAGCACTAACTGCAGTGCTTGACTAACAACGCTTTAAACCTGGCTTGGCAGAGTGTTGCTTTTTATGCCATCAAAACAGTGAGAAGGTGGTGAAATACATGCCCTTCTGCTGCCCAAATATGCTGGTGGGACCTCCATCAACAGTACCACTGCAGGCGGCATAGGAGCCCAGTGGCTTTTTCTTTTCGGTATCTAGTGGAGGGTGAAGTTGATCATGTTCCCTACACAATTGTACATCCTCCCTCTCTTCCCTACTAACAGTTGGGTAGTGGTTTTTGTTGGTCTCGGAATGACTAAACATGTTCTGTAAAATGTTTCAGTGCTTGACCTTGTGTGAATGAAGGTCATGCATCGCATAATAAGTATGTCTGAGGCTGAGCATGAATTTATATATGCAAAAAGATACCTGAGAAGTTATGAGCTAAAATAAATACCTTGACCCTGAAGCCTTATAACCTAGTAAAGTAAAATAGGCTGTAATACTGTTTGCACTTGCCGTTGAGCAGTTACTAACTTGTATTACTAGCAGATTTCAATAAAGAGATTGGACAACTGACTTATGAAACAACCTATTTTTCAGGTACTTGCAGATCGGAGATATGTACTGTATATGAAAGTAATATAAAGGCACATCAAACAAGTATTAAATTATGCTGCTAGCACATGCAGTCTTCCAAAGAACAGGATTTTTTTAAAAAAAAAAAAACTATAAGCCTTTGCTACCTCATTCTAACATGAATATATCTGAGCTAGTGTTCTTTACATCTTGGCTGAAGATGTAAAGAATGTAGCAGAAGTTTGTTTCCTCACCCGTGGTGAGCAGATTATACCATCCCAGTATAATTTTTTTTCACCTCGGTGTGCATTTTAAAGCCTTGTACTTCTCATTCTCAATGTGCGTAATGATTATTTTGTGTCGTATTCCAATTGACTAAGAATGTCAGTCCATTCCCCTCTACTGTGTTCCTGTTTATAAGAGCGTTTTGATTGATACCAGCATTTTTACAAAGGTACCTTTACTCTTGCCAGAAAAGTTGTGTTTGAAGGGGAGTGGCTGTGCTTCATTGCAATGCAATAACTGTCTGTGGGAAATGCTCTTATCACACATCAGAGGCACTGATGGCTGAGAAACCTGTTTCTGGACTCATTAAAACAAACTACAGGAGCAGAAATACAGTAAATAGTTTTCTACAGCAGTGTGAGTAGGAGCATGGTCTGATAAAGAAGGGGCGTCTTGGTGGCAGTTTCAAAATATAACAGTTATGGTACTTTGTAACTGCTGCAAGCGCTGGAGTGGAGCTGGAAAATACAATTTAAATATTTTCATGCAATTCAATAGATGTAGTTTTGTTCTTTGTAAACAGTAAGTATGTACTTCAAAGCTGCCTTTGAGATGGGCATGAGAAATATTAGGAAATCAGTATGTGTAGCAGTGGAAAGAATAGGTGATTTTTAATAGAAGGTATGGAACTATCTCTGCTTCCCTGTTCATGTCACACTAAATAGCTGCTTTTATTTGAAATACATGGTAGAAAGCAGTGTAAGTAGATAAGAGTTTAATGGTAAATTTTTGAGATGAGTTCAGAACAGAGTATCAAGGCTCATAAATAGACACAAATTCAGTATCTTATAAGGCATGAAGAACAGGATGGGGGTTTTGGGGAGTTGGTTTGTTTTGGGTTTTTTCCTCCAGAAGCACATGAAAGAGAATGGACATCGTGGCTGTAATTACTGCTGCTGTGGTTTCTGAATTTCATGGTTTGGGTTTTTTAATACCAAACAGAAATAGCATTTCTTCGTACTCCCCCCGCCCCCTGCCTTTTGAGGTATTGCAAATAGGTGGGAGTTGGGATTGTGCTGAATAGAAATTCTGGAGCTCTGGGAATTTCATTATGTAAACTAGTTTCAAATGGTGTTTAAAAAATAAATCAAGTATGCTTGTAGAAGTGTTCTGTTTGAAGTAGCATTTGAGCCATGGCAAGTGCAGAAATACATTGCTTTTGTTCCTAATGTATTGTAGAATGAGTTGAAAAAATGTTGGTTGGACCACTTGTTTATTAGTATTAAAATAATGCAGGCTGAAGTTAGAAATGCTTGTGACTTCCCTTCTTAAGATTGTTTTGCTAATGGTGAATCAATGCCAACAAAACTTTGCTGTCATGAATACTGTAATAGCTCTTCTCTCCTGAGGTGTACTTGATCTAATTTTACCATAGGTGATGCAAATTATTTTTGGTTTCGTTTTTTTTATTTCATATTCTTAAGCTGTGAAGTTGCAACCTAACCTGATATTTGTTCTACTTTTCTTTAAGTCGTGTGATTAAGACAGACATGGAGTTGGAAGTTCTGCGCTACACCAATAAAATCTCCAGTGAAGCCCATAAAGAGGTAATGGATCCTTTACTGTTAATAATTTTTGCTCTTAGTGTAGCAGTAGTACTCAGAAAATGTTCCCAGCAACCCTGAATTGCTTAGTAATAAAATAATGGAAAGGCTGGATAGAAATAAGAGGATAATATCCCTCCTATTACAGCCCAGTAATACACCTTGCATTGTCCTTGAACTCACTGGTGCATTTGTGATGTGTGAGAAATCAAGTGTGGTTTCAGACAAGAGCTGGAGCCTCAGCAGAAGGTGACCTGCTTGCAATCTATCTGTCCTGTATGCACAAATACCTGTATAGTGATGGAGAAAGAAGAGATTAAGAAGATTATTCTTCTGGCCCATATCAGCATGCACAGCTCTGAAAAGTTTAACTAGCAAGTTACTCTCTCCAGATGCTTACAAACTGAAGGAGCGTTTCCCTGCACAGTGGAGGATAGTGCAAGGATTCCTTAGGTTGCTCCTCAGAGATGGGCATGTCCCCCAGTACAGTGCTTCACGATGCTATTCTGTTGACATAGCAGCGTGGCAAAGACAAATCCAGGATCTCAGCAAGGCTACTCAGATTAGACCTAGCACTGTGCCAGTGGAGTCACGTTGCTCTACTGGTATTGATGATAAAATTAACTTGGGTGTCAATCCTGTACTCCATATAGTGATGCAGAAATGCCATGACTTCTGAGCGATGACCAGAGGGAGCTTAGGTAAAAGTAGCTGATGAGGTTACTGACTCAACTATTGTCTTTGTTCCTGCTCCTCAGATTTCTGAACTGTGAAGTGTAAAAATATTTTAAAGTGAATATTGTAAAATTGCAAAGTCTAGGGATAGTCATTTGCATTCATTCTCCTTGGTCCTTCATCATCCTTGAATAATCTTATCACATCTGAGAGAATTTCTTCTGTAGAGCAGCTGCCTAGAACTTTTATAATACAGAAACAGGCAAAGGAATAAAACTGGTGCACATTCTCAGCAAATCTGAGAACAAAAATCGGACTTGTGGGTTGTAAAACAGTGTTAACTCTAGTAGTTTTCTGTTGATTCAGATTGCAAAGTATAAAAGACAATCTCCCTTTGTAGTATATTCTAGTTCACAGTTTTGTTTTGCTGGTGGTTCATAAAAGTAAAACAAAAGGACTTGCTGCCAAGTTCACAAGAGCTTTCAGAATTAAGCATCGGTATTTTGATGAGCTGCACTTCATTAGGATATAGTAGTTTGGCAATTAAACTTGCTTTATTGCTGGAGACTGCAGACATTTATAAAGATTAAAATGAGTTTGATTTCTAATGTAGTTTTAAAATGCATCTACTGATGTAAATTTAAATGAAGTACAGATGATATTTTTGTAATAAAGGTTCCTCTGGAGATACTCAGTCATAAGTCATAAATTTATAAATATGAGATTTCCTCCTGCTATGAATATCCCATGTTAATATGTATCTTACAGGTAATGAAGGCAGTAAAAGCAGGTATGAAAGAATACGAGATGGAGAGGTAAGAGTTCTTTCAATAATTGTAATAAAAAGGAGAAAGTCTCTCTGTAGTAGGGGTAGAAGCAATAGCTGAGGCAAAGCAGTTGCATTGATTCAGTTGAGACTGAGAGCTCATTGCTGTTTGAAGACTGTTGTAAGCATTATTTTATTATTTTGAGGTAGTACTTCATCAGTTTAAATCATGTATTTGATGATGGTTGATTATTTTTTGGTGATGGTTTAGTGTAGCATAATTCTCATCCTGGAGTTTTAGTAATTTACAGAAGCTTTACAAAATAGCTGTTATTATTGTTTGAAGCCATCCAGTAAAATGGTGTTTATGGATAAACATTGCCCTTATGCTTGTTATGCTTAGAAGACTGCATGTATGAGTGTTTAAGAACCTTATAAAAGGTTGTGTTCAATTACATTTTGCCTGCAATTACAAGTTGGCATTACCTGTACTTCGCCTGTACAAGGAGCTTATCTCACAAATGTAATGGATGTTACTACAGCTGTTAAGAAGTCAATAAGAATACAGCATATATCTCTTATGTTGAAGAAAACATGCTCTACAGGCATATACAGGAAGGATTTGCTGCTCCTAACTGATACAGTAGTGATGTGTCTAGATACAATGAAAACATTGCCTCCTCTTTTAAATCAATGTTTACATTTGTCGTGGTTTAACCCCAGCCAGCAGCTAAGCACCACGCAGCCGCTTGCTCACCCCCCACCGGTGGGATGGGGGAGAGGATCGGAAGGGCAAAAGGGGAAAACTCATGGGTTGAGATAAAAACAGTTTAATAACTAAAGTAAAATAAAAAATAGAACAGTAGTAATACAAAGCAAGCGGTACACGGTACAATTGCTCACCACCCGCCGACCGATGCCCAGCACGTCCCCCAAGCAGCGACCGAACCCCTCCCCGGCCAACTCCCCTGCTTATATACTGAGCATGACGTCACGTGGTATGGAATAGCCCCCGCCCAGTCTGAGTCAGCTGCCCCGGCTGTGCCCCCTCCCAGCCTCCCGTGCCCCTGGCAGAGCATGGGAAGCTGAAAGGTCCTTGGCCAGTGTGAGCACCACTTAGCAAGTACTTAGCACTACTTAACAAGAACCAAAACATCAGTGTATCATCGACATTGTTCTCAACCTAAACCCAAAACACAGCCCCATACCGGCTACCAGGAAGAAAACCAACTCCATCCCAGCTGAAACCAGGACAACATTAGATCATCAGTAGCCTGTCTTATAAAGCACGGTTTTGATCACCAAGTCCATTTATTTTTAGCTTGCATACAGTATTTTCAGTTTTCAAAGTATTTGCATAATGAAGAAATAGAAAATAGCAATCATATCTCAGTTACTGTTGTTTCTTGATAGTAATTATTCAAACGTTAGTAAGCAGGCTAATTTGGTGCCCAGTGAGGGGAAAATAAAGTGACCTCGATGTTTGTCATCAGGATTTCAAGGTAGCTCAAAAAACAAATAATGCCCTTAGAACATATGCAGCATGGAAAAACTAATGTTACATTTAAGTAGTTTAAATTTTTACAGACTCTATAGGCTCATGCCTATAATTTGACTGTGCTTCAAATTACAGTTACATACACCACCAGGTAACAGGGGAAAAAAAAATATGTTGTACACATTCCCCCATTAACTTTATTAATGAACCTTGTGTTTGTGTTCATTTTACTCACTGCCCGTGTCTTACATGCTGATAGTGAAATTTTGGCTCTGGAAGTCAGTAGTAATCAAAAATTTCCATAGAGCAGAGTTTGTTCTCAAGGGCCTTTAAATGTCACAATCCTAGCAGTTTGGTTTAAATGTCATGCAACAAATGCATATATATACACTCTTCTGTAACTCTATGAGGTATATTGCATTTTCACTCCAGGACTTCCATTCTTCTCCGGCTAGCTTCTTCCATACACATCAACCTTTTGAAAAGATTATTTGTGTCTTTCAATTAAAAAAATAAATAAATTAGGCAACTGTCTATTAAACCTATTTAAAATTGCCTTCTGTTCTTCCATATGTCTTGATAGATTATACTTCTTGAAAGAGTTTGAGGTTATTTCACTAATGAAGGAGGTCTTGGCAGACTACCTCTGTAGCGTCTGCCTTGGAGACTATAATTAGAACTTCAGTTTCAGTTGCTGGTGGAATTCATCCCTGCTCCGGTTTCTGTTCCCTTATTGCTTAGGGGAAAAGGGTCCTAAAAATGTAAACCTATCATTTCCACACCTTTCTGGCAAGAAATGTGTAGTTGAAATGTTTATAAATGAAGGTAGAAAACAGTCTAGGAAATCTCTACTCCATAGGCAGATAAATCCATTAATGTAGTCTAAGAAGGGAACTTTCAAAGACCTAAAAATATGCGCCATCCAAACCCAGACAATTTTCATTGAAATAGTAGGTTTTTTAATTTGGGGTGGGTGGGGTGTCAACAGGTTAGATAGCTTGCATTTGGCAGCTTTGGTACATCTGAAATTAAGGTTTCAGAGAACCAAAATTCTTAGTCTTACAGGTTTGTCAAAAGTATTCACACTTGTATTTAAGAGATCAATTAAAAGTTAATGAAGATTTTAATCTTCTGATGTTTCTAGGGCTTCCACTCCCTTTGTGAAAGGTTTCTGAGTTGTGTGGCCCTCTTCTCCAGGTGGATTTGCAGTTCTCACTGATGGCTGTGAAATTGTGAATTTTTGAAGTGAATATAAATATCTCTTGAAATGTGGCCAATAAATCCCCCTTCATATTGCTTTACTTCATTCTTTGACATTGTGGAGTATAGCATGTGTGTTTTGGGGTACAACGTTGGTCTGACTCTGTCTGCTAGGAAGAATAATGCCAGAGATCTCAAAAGCAATTAAAATTTTCCATTACTACATGTGGGACCTAAGTGTTACCTTTTCTTTGTTCATTTGGTAAGCAGCCTTCCTACAAAAAATGAGTCATTTTACTTCTACTGTACCATACAGCAAGAACATGTTAAAATACTCTAGGGAATATATCTAAGAGTCAAAAATATATAAAGCCAGTTATATTTCTAGGATTGGGATGATTATCCGAGAAGTAATTTGAAGGAAATTAAGTAAATTATGGAGAAATCTCTAGATAAGACTGTATCTTTTATTTTGAGGGTTGAACGCTGGCTTCAGAAAAATGCTGGAAGTATTCTTTATGATTAAGGTCCACTGGTAAATGATTTTGAACCAGTAATGCATTAATGCTGAGATATATAAAAAATGAACGCATTTAACTGCAAGTCCAATCAGCCCTGGCTTCTCTTTTCATTTGATGTTATTTAACTTCAGTGTGTGGTCGGTTGACTTTAAGGAGACAGCCAAGGCAATTATCTACAAACAGTAGTTCACAGCATGTGTAATTGCATATAAAGTCATTTTGGTAGGTCAGATTCTGGATTTTCTCTGAAGTAGTTTGTTTAGTATTTGTGCTTATCTCATGTTTAATTAATCTTCTTTAATTAAAGGCTTTTAATTATGAAACTGCTCTGTAGTAAATATATTGTTAAAATACAGCAAAATGATAAAAGAAATCTCTTCAGCTCAAGAAGTATGTGAAAAAAATCTGTGATTTCAGCTAAGTTGTTTTAAGTGTGTATATATAAACAAAAATATTTTGTGTATATATCTATATATACACATACATACTGAAAGTACTAATTAGGACCTACAATCATCTGTTTCAGGATGCTCTAAAGCGCTGGAGATACCTTCTCTAGATCAGTGTTTATCAGTTTCTAGAGTGTTGCCTATTCATCTGCTTCATATTTACCAAATGAAGTTTTGAATCTTCTGTGCATTTTCTCATATGTTCCCTTTTTTATTGAAGGGAACAATTTTAAGATCGGGATGGCTGCTTGGAATTGTTGATTTGATGAGGGAATTATATGAAAGTGTATGCTGTAGCAACAGAAGAGCAACTTGCTACATACACAGTACTGAACGCGTAGCTATTGTACACATTGCCCATTTTTGAGGGGTTTTATCCTGTTCTTAATATCACTGAAGGCCCTGTGATAGGAGTGTGTGCACAGTCCTGAATTCGTTAAATGATAAGGTAGTCATCATTGCCTTGATGATGCTGGGCAGCACTAGGCCAGGCCTAAATGCTTATTCCTTTGTCCAAGATCTTCCTAGATTATTTGACTATCTCTGAACCCTCTGCAGCTGCTGAACACAGGAGCACTGTAGCTTTACCGTGCAAATAACTGTGAGTCCTGTACCTAGGATCCAAAAACTTGGCTCCTGATCCTGTAGCGTGGGCTCTTTTAAAACAAAGGAGCAATTAGCCAGTGTAAAGGGCAGGTAGTGTGTTGTGCGGTGTCAGAGGTGGGTAACAGTACTTTGCATGTTGTTCCCATCAGTAAAAGCAGCAAAGTAAGAAGAATCTGACCATACCTTTTCAGAGGATGCGTGATCCTGTAGCTCTTCGGCACTGCTCAGGCACTGTTGGTTTTATTATCGGCTTGCTAGGGGAAGCCACTTCATCTCCGCATGTCTGCTTTCCTCTCTGTAAGGCTTGCCTGCATTTCCTTCTTATGACTTTAAATGCTTCGGTGCTAAGGTTGGTACAAGTGATGGAGGGCAATATATGTTCCATACGATCTCACAGCAGCCAGTTACCACCAGTCAACTGGAGAGGTTCCTGGGTGTGGCACTGGTTCTCCAGATGCGGTTGTAGAGGGGGGAGTTGGAGTTTACCGAGAGCATGTGCCAGCCAGGTCAAGAGCTTGTTGCCCAACTGTACAGATGCCCCCTCTCTGTATAGTGCAGTGGATCTTCTAGGTCTGTACAACCGTACAAATAATTGTGGTGATTTTGTAGTAGTTAATACTAAACTTAAACTCAACTCTGCTGTAACAGCAACAATTTAAAGAATAAAATGGCAAGAAGGCGGCTACAGAGGTTTTTTCATGGTTTACAATGCTTACAGAGTATTCTTACACCTTGCCTCTCTTACCAGCTGAGGCTGATACGAGTTCTTTATCCCTATTCTTTTCAGTGCTGTCCCTGATTCCAAAGCAGAGCTTAGATTCTGAGATGAGTTGCTGTCATATCTGTCAATGTTAAATTTCACTATCTGTGGAAGTCTGAGAGTGCTCTCATGGATTATGGCTCTCATCTTTCATTTATCTCTCCTCTGCTCCAGTGGAACAAACTGAAAATAAAACATGTATGTTATTTCACTAGAAAAGAGAAAATAGCCAGAATAATTTTATTTTCCTTTGAGTATTTCCTTTTAGTGAAATGCTGATTATTTGAGCTAATCAGGATTTGCCACTTACCATCTCGTGATAGATTTTGCTCTTTGAATGTTCTTGAGAAAGTCACTGACTTCTGCAGCAAATAATCTTTAAAAACATTTCTAATTTTTTTCATGATCCAGTTTTTGTATTCAGAATTTCAGCTCAAGCATAGCCTTTGCAAGTCCTTTGCATAAGTGTGTGTGGAGAGTAAGTAAGAATGCCCACTGCTGCTGACAAAAGTGCATGGGTGAATTCTTCACAGTTGCTTTTTGACACGGGAATGGTGTTGAATTGTGCCATGACCCTCACTGGTATTTGTGTATAGGATTTATTTTTATTAAACAAGAGGCCATCACTCCATTAATCTCAAGCAGCATGTCAGTCTGCTCAGTTACTGAAATGTCATTTTTCTTTTCCTTTAATTTTTTTTTTAAACAGTTGGTAGCGTTGTGTAGCCTGAAAATGGCTCAACTGCCTTGTTTCCCTAAGCTGCCTCACAATTAGAGGTGATGAGTTTTTAAATGTAGGTCACTGCTATCAAAAGGCTGGATTTAAAACTTGAAAATACATGAAAAACATCTGAAAGAGAGGAAGAAGGTGGCCTTTCCCCACGTTTTTTAAAAAAAAAAAAAATCCACTTGTTTTTCCTTTGTTTCTGCATGCCTGTGTGATAGGACTGGTGTATGTGTCTGCCTGCTGTATTGGCAGTGTTTCGGTACTAAGACAATCCTGTACCCAATATTATTTATTTGCCTTTATATCTAGTGTAGTAGAAGGGTCAAAGGAAGAAATGAATCATAAGCAATTTCTGTTTTTAGCAAAATGTCCGCACTGCACAGCAGCTCAGGGGCTTCTGTTTGAGATCGTACTGGGGCTGGCGGGGAAGCGACTAGCTGAGCTGGGGTTTCATACCCACGCCGGAGGAGCGCCTGGTGGGAGACAGCAGCTTGGGGTCACGCAGAACTTCCTAAAAACCGTGGTACAAAATGACCTACAGTGGTCCAGGGCCAGGTAGGCAGCTTAGTGCAGCTTTGACAGCACATGTTGGGTAGCTGCTAATTGCTTAGGTTCAGCGAGCCACTGATTCTCAGGTGTCCAGTGCCCAGAGGGAAGTCAGATATAATATCTTTGCTGGGAAGAGCAACTGGATTCAGCGAGACACTTCATGCAGCCTTCCCCTCCTGCCTACCTTCCCTCAGGTACAGCTGATCCTTTGATGTTTTAAATTAGACTGTCTCTGCTGATTTCCTAATCCAGCTGAATTAAGGTTGTAAATAGTCTTAAAATAAATCTGAATTCAAAAATTGGTTTAGAAAGCCCCTGAGCATTGTTCCTCTTCTGTGACACACAGAGGCACAAATGCATATGTACACGCACTCGACTCAGCAGAAGTGGGGGTGCAGATTACCTCCTGAACATGGAGACCTCCTGTCTCAGTACCTCATCTGCTTTAGGAGAAGTGCTTCTCTCTGGTGAATCCACTTTCAGAGGTTCCTGCTGCCCCAGCCCTGGCATACACATACCCATTTCCAGTCGCCCTGCTCTCGTCCTCTCCTCAGCTGAGAGGAGAAATGTGGGGGGGCAGAAACCTCCTGGGGAGGGGAACATGGGGGCACTGGAGCCTCTGAGACCCAGTTTGCCTGAACTGCGGATCTGTGTGGTTAAAGTGGTTGGTGGTGGACTCTATTAACTGCTGGGAGGGAGCAGAGCAGTTCCAGTATCTTCCCAGTAACGTCTCATCATTTTCCCTTTGCAGGAGGTCCCATGGCAAGCTTGTATATTCTCTCTTTCAGTGGAGGACAGCTTGGTTCACCTCCTGGATGTCACTTTAATTAGCTCTTTGTGTAGAAGAGTGCTATTTAATTGCACAGGTCTCTTGTTACTTGTGATTGAAGTTCCACATAATTGGGTTTTATCTTCTACAAAAAAATTGTGGAATCAGACCATGTGAGAACTTTAAAATAAAACCCTCTATCAGCCCACAGATACCAAAGAACAATTACCATGCTGGTAT
Organism: Theristicus caerulescens; assembly: GCA_020745775.1. Classification (NCBI taxonomy): domain Eukaryota; kingdom Metazoa; phylum Chordata; class Aves; order Pelecaniformes; family Threskiornithidae; genus Theristicus; species Theristicus caerulescens. The sequence goes on along the minus strand of CM036565.1, from coordinate 42,708,685 downwards.
TAGAAAATAGTTCCCTTCAGAAAAAGAGCTGTGGAAGGATGTATGCAATGTGTGTGCGTACAGAACCGGGCTTGCTTGCATAGCAAGATATAACCCAATTTAAATGCTGTGTCATTGTATGTCCTTACAGGGTTGTTAATCTAGTTAGTGCTGTGATAATTTATAATTATCCTTTTATTATGTTTTTGGAAACCAAAAGGTAGTCACAATTTTTATTTAAATTTTGAATCTGATTGAAAATTACAAGCAATATTAGTTTCTGTGGGTGTTTTGTAGAGTGAGTATTACTCTTATTTATATTAAGGAAAGAACAAACTTTCTTCTCAAATTAGCAATGATCTCAGCTTTTACTGAATCTAGCATGGCATTGAGATAGTGAACTAATTAGCATTACTAATGACAAGCTTAGACTGGAGATACGTGAAATGGAACTCGTAAAAGACAGCAGGCTGAACTGATTATTATTTGCTGTGGATTTTGTTCATGCTTGTTCAGACAAGTCAAAAGTAAAGATTCTACCATATGTGAGGCTTTATCTGCATTGTGAGCTTTAGTTCAATAATTTTTGTTAATTACTGTCGAAGCAGAGAGATCAGAATTTTGTGTTTGTTGGCCCTCATCTTTTGATAACCAGAATTGCTATGTGATCATGCTCAGAGACTAGAAGCCCAGCTTGAAGGAAATGGGTAGAATACCAAGACTGTCCATTAATAACATGATGTCACACAATGACCTTCTGAAAATCAAAACCATTTTATACAGATGAAAAGAAAATTAGCAGATTCTGTTCCTTCCAGCTTTTTAAGCGGTGTTTCTAACATCTATCCTGATGGTTCTTTTGTTTGTTTGTTTGATTTTTGTTTGGTTTTCTGTTGTTGCATCATCTCTCTAGGGGAAGAACTGTGCAGAACTCTGTACTATTTTGGCAGGTGGTAGGTTTTTTTAGTGTACACATTATCAGCAGTATTGAAAAACACAAGGTCAGGATTATAATTACAGGATGGTATGTGATAGTCTTTTTTAGTTTTGTTCTCCATGCAGATGAGCTTGGTCTCATTTGCAGAATGTTGTCTGGCTCTTAAGTGTAATTTTTCTGACCTAGATCTTGGTCATGGGGTTTTAAGTGTTGTTCAGAAATGGTAGGCTTAGGTCACTTGATGCTTATTAAGTCTGAGATTACAAACAATAATTGAAAAATATATGTATAGGAAGTCAATGAAGGCAGCAAAGGACAAAGGTGCAGGTGGTGCCTGTAGTGAGAGATGGAAGAATACTGGAGTCTGCTTAGCGCTGAAGTCTCTGTGCCTAACTATGCTACATTTCTGCTGTCCAAGCAGCACTAAAGATGGCTTGCGTAACTAAGGTTGAATTGTATTGCAGGGCAGAATAGAGTTGAATTGCCAGACAGAAGTGATGGAAGATGAACTCTTAAGTTAAACTTAGGATTGGGGAGGAATCTGAATCATATTAGACAGTAGCGGTGATGTTTCTGCTAAAAGGAATTTGCCTCTGTTGAGAACTCCTCAAAACCCAACGTTATTTCTGGGTTACTTGGATTTTGCTTTCAACAGCTCTTCCTGAGTAGATCAAATTGAGCCTTGAGGCAGTCTTGGGAAGTGAGGGATACGAAGAGCTTTGCTGACAACTGACTCTGTGTCTTCCAGTTCATCTACTGAAACCTGTATATTTAAAAGAATCAATGAGATATGTGATGTTTGAAGGCTCCACAAGTTAATCCGTTAGTGTAAGGTACAGTTGCCATCACTTCTCACTTGGTACAATCCTCTTGTAAAATGTCATATCTTTCAGGAGTATTGGACTGGATTTCTGCTGCTTTCTTATTTCAAAATGAACCTGCTATGCCCTCTTGGTCAGCACTGAATGGCAGAGGTGGGCAGGCATTCTTATGTCTCTCGTTAGCAGATAATTTGTAAAAATTGTGTGAAGTTGTTTAGGTGCAAGGTGTACCTGTAAGTTGTAAATGTTAGGATTGTGTGAAGTTTAGGGTGTTAGGTGTGATTTATTAATAGTCTTTTGCCTGTCTAATCTCTAGATTTGCTCTGTAATGGGAGGTTTGACACTGAGTGTAATATATTAGATAGGATCAACTCTCCAGGATATTTTTTTTTTCTTTATTGTGTGTTTGAAGGAGGAGAAGAACAACATATCTGTGACTAATGTGTTGTTTGGGTTAGAAATGGCAACAGCATTCAGGAGTTGGCTTCCCAATCGTGCAAGATTTGGGGAGATTTCAGAGATGTTTGTCTTGAGGGAGAAGTCATCTGGTTTTGATCAGAAACTCTATCTTTGTGAGAAGGAAGTCAATATCATATGGCAAAAAAACATTTAACTGAGGAATGTCTGTTGCTGTGGCAGATCAAAGAGGCTTGTGTCCATAAGACCTTCCTAGGGGGTCTAGAATTTGTTTGGCTCAGGTGAGCTTGTTGGTTATTTGGGGCCGGTGGGGCAAGGAGGCCTCTGTTACTTGAAAGAGTTCCTGAATGGGTGTTGTAACTTCTTTCTGGTAGTTTTCTGTATTACTTTGTGCTTCGTTTACATATTGGTTCTAACACTTGGGATCAGCGTAGTGATTTTACCACCTATGACGGGCCCCTGGAGTTAGATTTGGCATCTTTAGGAAGACTGCTGAACTGCTCCTCTCTGGGCCTCTAGTGCAGTTGAGAATAAGCATTGAAAATTAATCTGTTCTTACATTTCAGCCCATCAGTCTGCATTAACCTCTGATTTCCACTGTTGGTGTTTGATCTTTCTGCCCTTCTCTTTAGCCAGCTCAGGTGCTGGAAAACAGCCTGAGCTCTGGGAAAAAGGAGCAGCACTTGCAGAGATGGTGTGAGGCCAGTGAATGGGGTCAGCGGGCCCCTGTGGAACAGGGTGCGGCTTGTTTGCGAATGAGCTTGAGGATGTGCAGATTTTGTGGCCTGTCTACGGAGCACCTGTGTAGTCATTTGTTTGGCCCTGGCATTAAGAAAGGAGTGTTGAAATGTTCCCAGGAATTGGAGAAGGCGGCATGGGTAGACTTAGGCGCAAAATGTGCCTGCATCTTCCTGAACCGGCTGGAGTCCTGCTTCCTCAGCTTCCCTTCCCAGAAAATTCTGACTTCTGCAGCTGCCTAAACCTGGTTCAGACGTTGTCATCACAAATTGAGTGTTATAATCTTTTATTATCCTTAAGGCAATAGGTTTACATATCCCATATGACAAATTACTGCGTTATTCTCTAAGAATAGTTCAAATATTCAAAAAAGTTTTTAGGGCGAATTAAGCTCTATGTTGGGACCCCAGCCTCCTCCTAATCTAAGCCCTTACTGCACTTCTGCTTACTCTTGTGTTGTTGAACAGAAGTTCAAGCTTCAAATATTCAATTTGAAACTACGCTATGTGGGTGGCTGTGTATTTGCTAAGAAGCATAACTGAAGATGAAAGTTTAATTATTTCTTCAAGGCAAATCCTCTCTCCCATGGACTTAAACTTGCATAAGAAAAATGAAAATTCATAAGGAGTGTAAAAATTGGCTAAAATTAAAAACCATTTATTTTTACCCTATTTATTCTTCTGAATAATAAAATTTCCCCATGGGTTTTTGGAACATATGCGGAATAATTACACTGTAGAAGTGGTGCTTTAGTTCAGCTTCTAGAGCTAGGGCAAACATTGTGATTATGCTGCAAGCTTAAGTCTAGGTTTTATAGAAAATCTCATTCAAGGCTCTATTGCCGTCAAGTGCAAAAAACTGTGACCCATGGATTGGTCCCTGTGGGAGCAATTATTCTTTGCAGAGATTTTTTTCCAGCACTGAATATTACAAGTGTCAGAAAAAAGTTTAACCCTCAGTACCTCTAAAAGAATGTTTCCATACCTGCTGGCAAGAATATAAATTTTTAGCTTGTATTTGCAAGCATTTTATGTTTAAGCCAGGATTTTTTTTCAAAACGTGTCTTTATAAACAACTCAAAAGTAACAATGCTGTCTTTTAGTTATACTCTGCATGCCTTGGTGAAGACAAAACAGGGGCTGGAGCTGCCTGATGCTGCTTAATGCAGTGCTGCGCCCAAGCCTCTCGTGATGGGATTCCTGCACATTGGGTGCAGTGTGAATCGATGATTAAAACCTCTTGTCTAGCAGTGGCAGAGGGGGGAGAATGTGGAGTGAGCGTGGGGTTGCTTAGGAACATGGGTTACCATCTGATATTCAGGATGCATGAGTGAAATGTTTTGGTGAACAAGAAGAATATGTTCATCTTCCAGCCGTCGGTCTGCGGAAGGCAGTGGGTAGAATCTGGGATAAAATCCCAGGAGCCGATGCTTGCCTTCAGGGGAATCTGCTTCCTTTTGAAGAGATGCAACGTGTGCATTTTCACTTCCTTAATTCTGGCTTTTGTTTGTTTAAGTCTTATCAATCAAAGCATGTGCATTATTCCTAGCAGAAATTAAAATATTTGTCTATTACTTAAAATAGCAGATCCAAACCCAGCAGATTTCCTGCCCCCACCTCTCTTGTTTTCTCATGTATCTTCTTCAGTGCTGAGCACGGTTTGGTCATTAACTGTGATAAAACTGTGATGAAATGGATAGAACTTGCATCATGTGTTCAAAGGCTTTTGCAAAGTGAAAGTAGTCATGAGATGTGAAGAGGGATGTTACGCTACCTGTCTCTGAAGTTCAAGTCTGAGATGGCCAGAAGCACCTTTCACTCACCATAATACTGCACTGAGGCATAAAGACAAATTGGTCCTAAATATACCAACCCTATGACAGGAAGGGTCACCTTCATTTGTGCTTTTTTTTTTTACAGTTGGTGATTTGTATTTATTATATCGTTTGGTACTTTTCTAAATTTAAAATATTGATGATACTCAAAATAGTCTCAGGCAATGTTAAGTGAAGAGCTGTTTTGTGAAATGAAGAGAGGACTTTGCAAGTAAAAAATGGATAAGTTTTTTCTGTTGGGCTCATGCTAAAGGATGCAGATTCATTTGCGTGTGCAGACACAAGTGATATCTTTTAGCTATTGTGTAGAACTTCCAGTGAAATTTGTCAAATTGTTTTTTTGAGGAAAGGTATGTTAGGTTTTGGTTCAGTTATGCTTAGCATGCATAATTGTATGAAGAAGTGATTTTAAAAGAAGCCTTTCAGCAGTTCAAAAGTTTATTCCAAAATATTTTGACAAACATCTAAAAGTTTATTCCAAAATATTATGGGGAAATGCACTGCCCTGAGATTGTGTACCATGTTATGGAGCTCAGGTGAGATGACCAGTTCTTACATGGAGCTCCATAACCTCCTGTAGGTTATCCCCCTTGCTCTACACAAAATGTACTGCTTCTCCACAGGCACCCTGGCTGTACCTACATCTGCAGGAGTGATCCCTGTGTGTTATTTTTAGCTAAATTACTTTGCTGTTTGCCAGGTGTGATCATTCCTTCAATGTTCAGTCTATACATTTTATCTTGCTCCCCATCTCTTCCCCTCCTGTTTGCTGAGGTGACGCAGAGGGAAAGGGTAGGGTTGTGCCCTTTGCTGCTGCTTTGATTCTTTAAAGACAGCTTGCAAAAATCAATGGGTGTAAGCATGTGTAGATGGAGACTGTTCAAGTGTTTTACTTTTGAATGTGTGAGACAAAGGCTGTGTATTGCGGGTTTGTACTGGGCCAGGTTGCTTGACTGTGGTAGGTGGGGAGCATGTAGGGCGCTAGTGGGACCAGTTCAAGTATGGGATCCTGCTTCTCCATGCCAGCCAGCGCTCCGCACCAAATTAATCTTGAGGATCTGCTGGTAGCCTCTCATTGATCCTCAACACCTGAACAGAGTGTGGGGCTCCAGGCTTCCAATTTACAGCTACAAATCACGGCAAATCACAGCTGTCTCCATTGTCACTGCAAATAAATGCCAGATCATTACCAAGTGCCATTCATCTTCCTTCACTGCTTCCACACCTGCTGATTAGCCCTCTGATAGCATCCAGTGCCCCTTGCCACGCAAGTCCCCAGGCCCCAGCAGTATGCTCAAACTCCTACAGGTGCCTTCTCTTGCATCCAACCAGGGCTGCCGCTGCCCAGCCCTAGCCACAGCTGCTAGGGCTCGTGCAGTGGCAGCCCTGCGTGCTGGTGGGGACCTGCTATTCGTAGCTATGTGCACTGTTTGTACTAAAACACGAGGCACGGGGCTTCTCAAAGCTGGCAGCGATGAAAACTTGGCTTAAAGTATTTGCTTTTATCTAGAAAGAACCTGAGTGAAGGACTGAGGGCTGTTGCCTGCCAAAGGACTGGAAAAGAGAAGTGGATTGTTTGAGCAGTGCCCTCCAGCAACACTGGAAAGAAGAGGCTTGACCTTTCCTGGTATTTCAGAGATAAAAAAACTCCAGAAAATGAAACTTTCCATGCCATCTTTCATACATCAGGAAGAAACTTAGAACCTGATAGGGATGAACAGAAAGCATGTCTTTTTATGTATTTTTCCTTGCTGGGAGATAACTTTTACAGTGGCAACAGTAGTTTTAAATCTTAGTTTTCTGGGGAAAAACAAAACAAACATTACTTCCTTTATTTTTCAGATGGAGCGTAGGCAATCACAGCTGGGTATGTTGGTCTACACCAGTAGGCCATGTACTCCATTTTCTTTAACTCTGAGTCACTCCTAGCTGGTTTTACATATATTTTTCTTTTTTTCAACCTGAACAAGTATTTTGAATCCATGAATCGTTTATCTTGGTGGCTCTCTTTAGAACTGGAAGCAGGTGGAAATTCATCAAGCCGCTGAAAAGAGTATCTGGGAAAAAGTGTGTATCAGCTGCCATGATAGGTAGTGTGCTTGTAGACGTTGCCGGTGGCCTCGAGATCAAACAGCAGAGAAACAGCTTCACAGTAAGAGCCCAGAAAATTCTAACTAGGTAATGAGTAGTGGCTTTCTTTTGATTTACAGCATGGCTTTAAAATCAATCTATAAAGCTTTGAAGAGAAAAAAATAAACCTCTAAGGGAAAGGGAAGGGCCATACAATTAGTTGTTACTGTGCTTACTTGTCTTCTCTAATTTCAAGAGCGTGTGCTGAAAATGGATGATACTGTGCAAAAATCTCAACTATTGTCCATTTCCTTTGTAGATTCAAGCTGAGATATGGTTTACATCATGTGGTTCTTGGAGAATATTCAGTTTCATCTTAGCTATAGATTATGTGTAGACTGGTGTAGTTGGAGGAATTTGACAAGGGTTGCATGTGTGATGTAACTTGCAGCTCTTATATATCAAATTTTTGCTCTGATCTCCTTTTCTTTCATCTCCAGTATGTGTGTTTCATTAAAGAATTGGATGGTGAAGTGGATGTGATAGCTTGCAGAATATTTCAGAACCACATGCGGCAGTATTTTTTTTTACTCAAGTAAATCACTATAGTTCAGAAAACTTACTCAGGAATATTGCCCTGGAATTTGGATTTAGAAATGCAGTTTGTAATTGTCAAGACACCATTTGCTCGGTTGTTAATTTGTTTGAAGTTGACACTTGAGTTGAAAGACTAATAGCTGCCTTGGTGCATTGCTCAATTTTAATTCTAATCTGTTGCAGAGTTTGGGTGTACTGCTACTGTGGATGTAGTTTGTAATTTTTATAGCCAGGGGCAATACTATTGTTGGGGGACCTGGGGGTTTAGTGTTCACATGCACAGGCTTTTTTTTGGTACATTAGTAAAACTTGGACATAATGAAGAGCTGATCTTTCTGATCTTAAAGTTTTAATATATAGCAGTTGTTTCTGCTATTCAGAACAATTTACTTACTATTAAAATCCAGAAAATTTGTGTTTTCATCATCTGAAAAATGGAAAGAATTGTTCAGAAGTACAGATTTAACTCGTCGTGTGCACAGAGTGCTGTCAATGTCATTGTTCCTATATTAATGTGCACATAATGTCAGGGGTTTTTAGTGCATGTGACAGACTCTTCTGATGTGACTTTTAACAAGGATTTGAGGGGGATTTTTTTGAAAAGTGGCTACTAACTTGCATATATGATCTTCATTTCCAAAATTAGTAATTTGTGAACTGAGGTAAGGTTTTCATTCATAGTAACAATCTAGCTAGCGTTATTTCCTCTTCATATTTCAAATTAATCAATTATGTTTTATTCATAATAAAATAATTTTTCTCAGTTCACATAGGAATATTAATTTCAATGTAAATGATGGTATAGGCATGAATGAAGTTTCCCCACCCCAATACTAGAAAGCTACTACTTCATTAGGAAGCTAATGTTTGGGTTTTTTTTTTTGGGCTCTCGGTTCTTCAGGTTTCCCCAGTCTGGCTCCTGCTTTACTCTGTAATGATTTAGGCTGGCAATAGTCAGCAGACAATTCTTTTCTGTTGTTGGGTTTTTGGTTTTTTCCCCCAGTGCTTTCTTGCCTGCACCCATTCATTATTTCAGTATCAGGAATATTTGAAATTTGGAGCATAAACTGTGAAATATTTGGTGCACTGTCTTTTATATAGTTAATAGATGTACCAGATCCCCAAAGTATAAATCAAATTATGTAGCCTATTACGCTTTACATAGGAGAAACAAAATATGAAATATTTTACAATGCAGAAAGTGCATGTGAATCAAACTTTTGTTGTTCCTAAGGGATACAGTTTTGACAATTTTATGAGGTTGCAATTTATTTGTAGGGCGAGTTGGCACATGGTTTTGATAAAAGTAATGTTCACACAGCATACTGCTAACAAGAATACTTTTTTAAAGCCACTAGTCTTGCTGATTTGTATTGTTATAACAAAGTATCTGTTAAACTCCCTAGAAGTGTGCCTCTCTGAGATATACATATAAACCCTGCATGGTAATGCTGGTCTGAGTGTGAACAACATAAGCTTTCAGTCTGTGCTGAAGAACATTTTTAAGGAATAATAAAAAAGAGAAAGCTGTTAAGAATTGGGAGAGGACAAAAAAAAAAAGTTGTGGTTTTTCCAATACAGACCTCATCTTATGCAATAGACTCAGCAAAAAATGTTGACCTTGAAACTCTCATGCTACCTGTTGCTGTGAAAGACTGGTCTGATGTGACTGTCCAAAGAATAGGACTGTTGATAGGAATGACATTTCCTTAAACAAATACTTCAAACTGTTGCCTTGCAAGATATTCCTCTAAAAATACATGTTAAATCATATTGCACACTGGAGTGAATGTATGTTGCTCAACATTCAAAATACGACTTTTTATGTACACGCTACATGCTGCTTTTTTTCTGAACAGGATGGATAGAAAAGGTAACATGGAAATTCTGTACCAACTGTGATTGTGTTTCTAGCTGCTGACATGGAGTTTGAAGTAGAGAGCAGAGCTCTGGTGAGGCTCTCATACACATGTATCGGCAAAGAAGCATGGCTGAAACTATAGCTTCTCTTGCTTTCCAGACTTATAATGGCATTAGACATAAGTTCAAATTTCCAGCTTCATTTTTAACATCTCTGTTTTCATATCTTGTTTCTTTGAAATTGCTTAAACATATTCGGCTGGCAGCCATTTCTGAAATGTGTATGGTGACATGCTGTTTCAGAAGAACCAGCCTAATAACTGGTATTTATTCTTTTTAATTCTTCTTTCCCTTTTTGCTATTTAAATTGCACCAGAGAGCAAGTCTGCAAACGTCCTTATTTCCTCCTCCTTCCCTCCCTCTTCACTTGTATCTTTTCAGTCTTTTTTAGTCACTTTTCAGCCACATGCAATGTACTGAAACAAAGAAAGGTGTCTCACAGTATCTGTCCCACTATTTGGGATATATGGCATATATGTTTCCTAGAAATTTTGTAGACAGATTATAACAGGCAGTAATGAACCTACAAGAGGATAGTTTAGAAAATCATGGTGAAAGGAGTTTGGTAAAAAAATGATTTACGAAGTAGAGAAGCTGAAAAAAAAAGAGATTAGTGTAGAAATTAAAAATACCTGAGCTCTCAGAATTTTGCTTGTTATTAGCCTGATCTTTTCTTTGGTCCCATTCAACATTTTGTCTTTCTAAATCGTAAAGTAATGACAATCTGTTATTGCAGGGAGAATTTAAGACCTCTTAAGAGCTGAAAAACAGTGATTTTTTGAATGGTTAAATTGGAAAGAAATGAAGTTATCAGGAGTGTTTTCAAGATCTGGGTACTTGGCACGGAGCTTGCTCTGTTCAATATTGCAAAGTGCAGAAAGATTGAGGAGGGCTTTCTGCAGATACATGAGCTGTCAAAACCTTTGTTAATGAGGGTTTGTACCAGTTGGGTGCAAAGATACCAAAAGCAATACTGTTACTTTTTAAATAACACTAGTTAGTTTCCAGAATGTGTTTTCGTTGCTGGTGAAGTTATTAGAAACAGTGATCATGGAAAGTCTGAAAGGTGTGATATAATGAAACAGGCTGTGTGGGTGAAAGAAAAATGGGAGTTCAAGTACTCTAGCCAGGTTCTATGTGCGTTTAAAATATTATTTGTATGTATTTCAGTTTATGGGGGCTGTATGTGCACGTGCCCCCACCCCCCCATTTAAAATTGGTTTAAATAAGCCCTGATGGAGCACAACGTCTTAGAGGCTTTAGCAGCTTCAGGAGTTGTCGTTACAGGTATGAAACGTGCCTCTCTCAAAAGGCCATTGGAGCGGCAGTGCCCTGTGGGGTTATTAGCAGCTTCTGAAGATGTTTGCAGTCCCAGTCCTGCAGTCAGTGTCAGGGAGAAAAGACGTGAATTTTGCCAAAATCTTCTCGGCAAGACCCATTATTCCCCATTTATCCTTCCTGATCTACATGCAAGAGGCTGGCAGAGGACTGTAGAACAAACTCTTAAACATCCGTATCTGCAGAGGTGAGAAGGAAAATGCCAGTGAGTCTGGCCTTTGCTACAATACTTCACTCCTACCCAAGGGTTTGTTATACAGGTCTGTAGTCTGCAAAAAACATTTCTGTGCCATATACAGCCTGTGAACACTGTGGTGTTTTTTGCAGCACGGTGGGGAGGACTCCTGAAATGAGAAGAACCAAGCAGCACACCCCAGATTTCAGTATAAGTAGATACAAGTAGACGGGTGTATTGCAGGAAAATGCCTCAGCAGCATACAAAGATTTAGTGGGGATTTGGTGTGTAGTTCTGATCTCTTGTCATACAAGTCTAAGCAATATAAAACCCAGTATCTATAATCGCATTCAAAGGTCTTGATATTCAGAGTGATTAGAGAACGCAAATGCTGCTCTAAGTTGGAGTGCAGGCTTACGAAGAGACTTTGTTGAAAGATACAGAAGTCCAAAGGGATTAGGGAAGAGGAATGCTTATAAGGCTGCTAAACGTAATAGCAAGTACAAGAAGATACAGACATGATCTTTAGCCCACAAAGAATCTACACAGACAAATTTTACATGAACTCGCTGTTATTGGAAAAGTTCAATGTAGAGTAAATCAAGAAGTTGTAAAAACAAAACCAGAGTCCTCATGTTCACAGGGTTTTTAGGAGAGTGGGAAATGGGAAGCAAAAGGATAGCATTTTACTTTTGAGAGTGTGAGAAGCCACTAGGATTTCATCAGGTTGGTAAGATGTTATTTGTTTGCTTTTTCATTTGTTTATTCCTCCTTTTTATTCAAAGAAGATTCAAGGAGAAGCAATAGTTTGGTAGTTGTAGATAGCAAACTCAAAAGCTGTATATGGCTCATATAATTCTCTTTATTCTGAATAAAAATAGGTAGTTCGATGAATATGGTATGCTTTATCTTTTTCTAACTAGGAAACTATATCAGATTAATTTTCTGTGAAGTCTAGTGGTATTCCCTATTTAAGGATTTATTGCACTTGAGAATCCTTAGTAAATGAGTTACATATTGGCCTGGATGTATGATTTTCTGTGAGGCTAAAGATTGCTGTTGTCTGGGTGCGAATGCATCAAAGCATCACTAAGTGCCAGTGTGACAATGCATAGCCTTGTGAAGACTTTTCCCTGTATACATCCTGTGGTATGAAAATATTTGGGTTTTTAATACTATTAATACAGGTAATTCACTAATGGAGGTAAGATGAACTTGCCCTGCACAACAGTTGTCATATGAGAACAGAAAACTAGAATTATAAGAAATGCTCATCTAATAACAGAAGTCAAGAAAGCTGCCAGCTGAGACACCGCCAGCTCGACCAGCTGGGACAAGTATCAGCGTATCCAGGGGCTAAGGCTTGGACCAGAAGTTAAAAATGTGTTTCTGTACTGAGCTCTGCCAGGAGATGCTAAACAAGTCTCTTTGACCACCTTATGTTTTTCCTTTAGTTATTTCTCTTCTCTGTGGAGACAGAGCAGAAGCTCCAATTCTCTGTACAGTACCTATAACAGCAAATGGCCAGCCTCAGCTGGATCTCTTGCTCCTCTGTGATAATACTCAAATGTGCTCCAAAAGCCACCCATAAAGCCCTCTTCCCTTTCAGATGCAATATACAGCTTCCACAGTTATGCTTGTTTGCTGTATTAAGGTCAAATCCCAGTTTTGTGTTAAGCTAATCAGATTTGCTTTTATTACAAGGGTTTTTTGTTGTTGTTAGTCATTAAGAGGTGAAATAAAAGCAGAATACAACTCAGGAAATTACTAATTAAAGAAGTGGTAGGCTTGTTTTTAGAGATTCTTAACACAGTGAATATAAGGAGAACAAAATTAAACTGCTGGTAAATGATGGAGTGGGAACATGAGTCTGGGTAGTCTCTAAATTGCAGTTCACCCTAGTGCAGTAATTGCTGCAAGCACTGAAAACAGCTGGAATAAATAGGTGAAACTTTTTTATTCTCCTCCAAAAGCTTGGAGTATTTGTAAAGGAGTTTTGCAAGACTGTGTAGAAAACTCACTCAAGGGAAACATGATAAAATGTATTATAAAAATAGTGGTACAAAGAAAAAAATACCTTTTTTTTTTTTTTTTTTTTTTTTTAGCTGTCCATGAGCTTTGTACATCTGGGTCTTGTTTTGACTACCTGTGATCAAGAAGATGAAACTCTGAATGCATGTACACTTGGAAAAGATAACTTGTAGCAATTTAAAGAGCTTTTATAGCATTGATTATTTTGTAGGAAAGTAAACAAAATAGTTTGGAGAACTGCAGTTTATTTCCATATTGTGTGCATTTTAACAAAGGTGTCCATTTTCAGTTGCAATTATTAGAGATTCAGAAAGAGAAATTAAAAATCTGTGTTCTTCCCACGGAGTCACTGCAGTTGTTAAATGAAATCTGTAAGCCTCTCCTTTCCCATTTTTTCTAATGAAGACTGGTAGAAATAATTCAATTCACTTGCCTGGAGAAGCCTGGAGGAGCTGTGCTTTCCCAACGGCAGGCTTGGGCTGAGTTGGGGGCTGGCGAGCTTACCCGGTGCACAAGAAAGCTGCAAGTGAAATGGATTCATCTGTTTTCGTTATCAAGCTAACAGGGAATTAAAAGTAAGGCTAGAGAGCGAAAAATATATTGGATTCCTTTCAGCTTAGATTATCAAAGGAGCTGCTGCTAATGTAAGGAAAGACCTTGGTTTCAATTTTGAAAAGTGCTGTAGTCCCACTTCCATAGTGCCTTTTGAGTAGAATTTGAGCTTTTAAAGGCTGGATTTTTAAAGGCAACTCTATCTTTTCGGACAGAGTATGAATTAGTGCTTTAGTATTTTGGGGATGTGGGCTTAAATTTCCAAGATATTTAGATGCTTTCTGAAATGACTTTGTATCTTCTCAACTAGTCTTGATTTAAAACCCTTACTAATAATCCAGGAAGAGCATAAAGAGATGCTGCTGTCAAAAAGGAGTGGTAGAAGTTTGTGCAATCTGCTTGCCATCCTCTTCCCTAGTACCACGTTAAAGAAACCAGTGAGCAGCAGCGTAGGTTCACCACGCAGGTCACCGATTTGGTGGAGTGAGCGTGGGGTAGCTCAGAGGCAAAGGCAGGTTCCCAGGAAGAACCACTCCTGCCTCTTGTCCCGAGCAGGATTCTGGCACTAGGAGAATGCTGCATAAAGTGGTCTCTCTTGAAGTTCATAGAGGTAATTAGCATAAAAGCATGAAATGCTTGAGTAAAAGTAATTTGCCCATTGTTTGTTCTATTACAAATGCTACAGTGCTACAGAATACAAACCTGGAGCTTCAGAGAGCGGTAAGAGGGACTTCGAACATATTAATAATAAAGAAGAAGTGACAGGATTTCTGTGATCACTTGAGGCCTTCTCCAGTAGCTGCTTTGGGTTAAGTTTATTTGGGTTTGGAGTCCTTTTCAGTTTTATATTGCTCTGTATTTTATGGGGTTTTGTTTGGTTTTGGGTTTTTTTGAGATGGATGGTGGTAAATATGTCAGAAACAAAATGAAACAAGTATGAAAGGAAAAGGAAAGTTAAATGCTATCATGATCACTATGCATTTTGTTAAAGAAAATCAGGAACTGCTGCGTAACATCTTAGTTGCAAAGGTTTGCTTTGATTCCTTTCTTAATATGAATGATACGACCTGTCTTTGGCTCATGAAAACTGGGTATTTACCCATGATGCTTTATCTGTCATGAAACTTAGGCGCCTGCTCAATTAAAAACTATTTCTATTTGACTAGTCCATTTTAAGTACAGATGGCATAAAACCAAAGAATGGTTTGATAGCACAGGAGAGAAGCAGAAAATGTTACTTAAAAGCCAGTGATCTCTCTAGCAAAGCTGCTGTATTTTCTCCTTTCCTATAGTGATTTTCTGATTAGTTCTATGTCAAACAATCTCCTTTACCTCACTTGTTCTTGTAGACCTTTGCTCAAGTACCTGTATTAAGTAATTTTAATTTATTATGATAAGCCATATACAGTTTGCCGTTTAGCAAAGTGCTTGTCACTTTGCTGTAAACCATCTCATGTGATGTGACCTGACCAATTCTGACAGCAGAGAGAGTTCAACCACAATGTAGAGTTTTAAAGTTATTTACAGTGCTTGAAGGTCTGTCTGCGTACAGTATCCACTTAATCCGGCCTAAATCTAGGGAGCTGTCTTCTGGTTCTGCCACTCTGTCTAATGGCTGTTAATAATAGCTGTTCTAGTCGCCCTGTCTTCTGACTGAAAATCTATCTGGAGCTGTTGCATCTCATGAGGCAGATCAAAATTGACATTTTTTATTGATGTAACTGGTTTCTGCTGAATACTTGGGGACAAATAAAAGTAACTGAACTCAAAAATGAAGGCAAAAAGTCATTTGTTTGGTGGAATTACCAGCCAACTGACATCTGCAGTTAAATAAGTAGTCCTTTAAAAAACACAGTTTAAAATGTACTTGAAAAGTGAAGAATTAAAATTCGCTTTTTAGCTATCAGTTGCTTTAATATATCACATTTATGTTCTTGAATATAAAAATCATTTCATTATTAACTTTATTAAATGAATCCATGATGTAGACAGATCTCATTTAACACTTCCATTTCTTCTCAAGTGAAAAACTGTGCACATTTTTGTTTGCTGTTACTGTTTCCTAACTATTTTAATATCGATATATGTATGCAATATAGGAGATGTAAAAAGTTGTTTACATTTTAGCAGGTCATCTGGTTCTGATCTACACTTAGGGCAGGAGGAAAGGGAACAACCAGTAGGTGTAGACTGGGGTTATGGGAGATGCCAGGTTGAATTCCTGATGAGGGAAGCTTATTTGGCAGCTATGACAGTGCTGATACAAGGTTCCAGTAGTGGAGGACAAGTATTTGATTAATTTGAGTTAATGTGATGTTATGAAGGACATCTTATTAAAGAAACCTGGATTTAATTTTTTAAATTAGATTACATTTAGTTGATAAAGTTAACTCCACAGCTGTAATATACTTAGCCTTCAGTAATGTGTTTGACTTATTATCACACAACATTCTGATTAGTTGTATACAATATTAATAAGGTACACATTAAATGGATTAAAACCTGGCTAACTGACAGAAGTAGTTGTCAGGAACGAGTCATCTTCTAACGCTTGTTCTTTTTTCACAAGTGGAGTTACAAAGGAGTTGATATTAAATCTGATGGTATTTGAGTTCTCAGAAGTAATTTCTAGATCCAAATAAATCATATAGATGTAGACCTTTGAGAGTTAGTAGGTCATCAAAATGATGGGAAGGTTGAGCAGTAAGATCTGGATCATTTGATCAGCTGAGCTTATTAATATAAAATTTTTTAATATAGACAAGAGAGAGGTCATAAGTTTTAGAATAAATAATTTAGATGAAAGCTAGAGAATGCTGGACTTGTGATCTGGAAATAATTTAGACATGAGAGTTTGCAAACAACTGAACATGTCCTCTGTGTAGTGAAACTCTCTCAGAAACAGCTAATGAGATTTTTATATATACATCAGAACAAAGGCTTAATTACCTCAGGGGGAATGAATCTAGTCCAAGGTAATGTTTTTTTTAAATCTCTCTCTATAGTACTTCTGTGTCTGATGTCTGTGTAGAAGGTCACAGCTAATGTCTTCTGATGTCAGCTCCATGGCAAGGAACGCTTTTTCCTTGAGTGCCTACACACTGAATTATCCAAGAACAGTCATTTTGGTAAATACAGGCAATCCTTTAAAAGAGTGTACAGGTACTGTTGGGGGCTACTGGGGCACTTAAACAAAAAGCCCCCACATATTTAGTAGCTGTATGGTGAAGGCAAACTCAAATAGAAACTGAGGTACATAGGGAAGATATAAACCATAAACAAGGGAAATGGTGAATTCTACCTGTTTACAAAATCAGCACTTTTTAAATGGAAAACCAGCTTATTTTGGCAAAGACTTTTCTAAGTAAGGACTTGGGCAAGTTAAGTGTAAAAACGCGTGTGTCTGAGCAAACCAGTGGTCAAGATTTCCTAAGCTTTACCCTGAATTCAGAGAATTCAGCAGCCCTCACTGCTCCCTGATGTGCCATGGTCTTCAACAACATGTCCTGGTCTTCTGACATCCCCCCCTGGTCTTGGTCCTCTGTCTGGCACGTGGGGCATGAGCCAGATCTTTTTGCCTTGTGTTTGTGGAGACCTGTCAAACATGATGGTAGGAGTGGCTGCTCCTATAGCCTACTTATGGGGTTTCAGCACTGATCTCATCTGATACTCGCTTTGTCAGTGAGGAATGGCAAATAAAGCCCCTATTTCTGTTTATATCTCGTAAGTTTACTGAATCTAGTGAAAGAGGTTTACCTTTTCTGTGTGTAGGCACCTCCAGAGGGAGATGAAAGGTATAATATACTAGTGAAAAGATAATTGCCAGCTGAATCAAGAGGTATTTAAAACACTTTTTATATTCCTGGCAGAACTAGTGCCTATGGCTTGTAGGCATCCTGGACTGTCTGTCGGAGCCACTCACATCCCTGTTGCAGAGATTTGCAAGTCAAGAAATAAGTGTTGAGAATTTCTATAGATCAATCCACTGCCGCTTGGACGTAGCATTAGACTCTGGGACATGCTTTAAGGCAGTGTGACTACGTAGATCTTTTTCCGCTGTCTTTGGGGATGTGATTGATTGTTCATCTACATCAGCAGGAAGCGCAGAAGGGGTTAGTCTGGGAGCTGTTGTCCTGCAAGCACTGCCTCTGCATGTTGCCCTGTTTTCCTGTGTGCCTTCATCTTCCTGTAGCGAGAAGGAGCTGTGGTTGGTGGGTAACAAATCTTCTATATAGAGAGAACAGCTGATGCCGTTTTGGTGCAAGAGCATGACTGTGCCTCCCAACAGATACGGCTTTGCTATGCAGTTTCACATCTTGACATGAGCAGTTTCAAGCCCTAAGTATACGTGCAGCATCAGGACAAAACTTTTTCTTTCATTTTTTTTTGACAGATTTAAAAATTATACTCTTGGCCAACTACTGGAATTCTTGTTTTATTTGCTGCTAGTGGAGGCCCTGCAATGCCAGAAGTGGAGTAACCGAAACATCCTCAGAGTTCTAGGCATGCAGTGAAATGTTAGGCTCATTTATAGTTGGTTGATGTCATCTTTGTAATCCTTACAGTTTTAATTCTTTCTAATAAAAGCAGCAGATCTGCAGAAACTGATGAACACTGAGCTGGGCAATTTTCTGTGTGTCACTTATGAGCAGGCAAGTGGATTTGTCAAGCCTTGTGTGACAGCTTGAATTGTTGAAAGTTCTGTTGAGGGTGTACTTTCCCTTTGCTTTCACCTGAATGATGATTTGTACTCTGCAGTGCGGACTAAGGGAACCATGATCAGTGTTACAGGTTTCTTCTTGAGACTGCAAGAGCTTGAGAGCTGTTGGAATCATCTCTGCTGAACACATTTCATTTTGTTCCCCATGTCTTGTAATGCTATTTGTTTTGAAAGTTGCATATTGTCGTCTTAGGAGTTGAAATTAGTTAATATGTTTTTAAAGCTTTATTCTCATGAGTTCAGCTTTGCAGAATTCTCCCCCCATGAGCAGAAGCCCATGCATGTTGGAGTTTCCAGAACAGCATGCAGGGGAGTGTAGCCTCTTCTGTCTCTTGAAAATGCTTTCTGGTTCTGTTGTATTAGGTTGACTTGACTTCAGCTTTCTGGTCTGTTGGGACAGAAGATTGTTGGAGACTCAACAGATTAATCTGGACACTTTTAGCCATATAATGTTAAAGTGTTGATACATGTTTTCTTTACTCGGAGTCTTTTTCAAAGACTTATAAGTCCTCTCTAGATTTTTATAACAGATAGTTCATAGCCCCAAGAGTAGATCCTTGGAGTCATCTATCTCAGGCTTGGCTCTCAAAAGAGTAATTCCACTGGATTGAAGAGGCAAGTGTTTGAAATTCAGGAGACTATAAAATTGATTCTTCCATAAAGAAGTAATTTGTGGTAAATGGTGTAGTCCTCTGGGCAGCTATTCACTCATTTTATATGACCAGGACCCTTGAAACATGGTCAGAAAGATTAGAGAAGGACATCTCTGATCTGTCATTTATCTGCACAAACCAGAAAAACTTAACTTTTCTTTTGACAATACAGTATCTGGGAGCAGACCCAGCCAAACACACCTTCTTACTCTAGGCTTCTAGGGGGAGGGAAAATGCAATTTTAAGAAAAGTTTGGATAATGTTCTGGAGTTAACTAGATGATTCTGAAATACTTAACCATGTTTTTTATATTGAGTTGCATGTTCTCTGCTAGGGAAACAGCCATGCACTGTGTTACTCCAGAAAGCATGTGGGAGATCCAGGCGGGGTTGCAGAGTTGTGCCTTCTGGGAAGTAAAATTGTCTGGCATGATCTCCTCCAAAAAAGTGTCCCCCTGAGAAAATGTTAGTCACCTCTTCCTTCCTGCCTTACTCTGGTATACTGGACTTGCTCAGCATGAAAGCAAGTAGGCAGCTGGCATTTGCATGCTGTGTCCTTGCTTCAGTAGAAAGTCCCTGTAGACAGAGAAGGAAATCATAGCACTTACTGGCCAAAGTGCCATCTTAAAACAAAAGCAATTACTATAGTTAGCATTTAAATACATCAGGAAATTAAATTGAAAGTAAGACAAGCTGTTGCTTTCATCCATATATATATGATTAGCTTCTATCATAATGTTATTTCTGGTATTGGCCTTATTACTGTCCTTCCACAGTGCTTCTAACAGCTAAAATATTTCTTCTTCTTGAATATTTCTTCTCATTTAATATTATTGTACATGCAGTCCTTAAGCATATTTGTCCTTGGCCTCATACTGGGAGGCACCTTAAGAGTAAAACCAGTAACCGGGTTGGGAGGACAGGTGATGTGAGGAGGTACAGTCTCACTTGTCTGCTTGTCACTTGTGTTGGCACTACAAGACTCCTGACGTGGTAGAACAGCAATTGGATGCCATACATAATAAATTTAAGAGTTGGTTTGGGGTTTTTTTTTCCTCCCCGAGGTAGATCTACTGTAGTCTTTTCAAAAGTAAGGAGTGTTCTCAATAAACCTTGATAAAGCACGTTGCCACATCAGCATTTATTCTTGACATCCGTTAAGTATGAATACTTAAATATTCAAAATGACCTTTCCAGATATGCTCTCTCTCTCGGAGATACAGTTCATATACTCTTCATAAGAAGCTGTTGTTCTTGTTATTTAATCAGAATATAAATGGGCAGTGCACTTTATAAGGTAGTAAAATATATTCCCTGCCCCCAAGAGTTTGCTCTATAAGCAGGAATAGACAAAAGGGAAATGAGAGGAGAGGCTTTATATAAATCAAACTATGCAGCAGCTTAAGTCTTGTTGTGTGGATATTCCAATATTCATATGTTCAGCGACTTTATCATAGGTGCCTGTGATGTGAAAGCATCTTACTATCCAAGTTTGTTAAATGCTAAATATTTTTTAGAGAAAACTTGAAATAAACCGAAATATCAGCAATTTCATTAATCTATCCAAACAGTAGAAATCAGCTTATGAAAATTAAATTTAACATATCTGAATAAGTAGAAATAACATAATATACCTTTTTGAATATTTTTAAAGTACATTTTAATAGGTAAATTAAGCAGGCTTCTGCCATAAGCTTATTAGTTTCCTCATGCCAGATTCAGATCACTGAAAGCAGCAAAACCCTAAGACTGAATTTTCTGTCTTATACAACTACTTGGAACATGCAGAGTTTAGAAACATGCTTAATAACTGTAATTTATCACATTTTAGGTTGTCTCAGCAAAAAATATCTATTGTAATAACATGCAGTTTTAAAGGTTGAATTCCTACAGGATATTGAGTGTTCCCAACCAGCTATCTATACTTTCTGTGATTTGGAAAGAAATAATTTGTTCCATATTTGCATTAAAAATTGACTTAGCCATAGTAAAGAACAGTTAAACTTCCATCACTTTCATATTTATAAGTCTCAGCCTCCCATTAATGCAGATAATGGGGAGTTGACTGCAGTCATCACATTATGTTCATCTACCACCCTCCCCTCCCAGATGGAGGCCAAGGGGTACCCTAAATAAGTGAAAATTCATGGCTCCTGCAATAATTAAAGCATCTCTTGACTTGTGTTGTTTCTTAAAACTAGTAGAGGAAAGAAATAGGAAAATCTGTACAGATTGTTGTCTTATATTTTCTCCTTAACTAGCAGGTTTTTAGTAGCCTTGTGTTTTGAGTTGAAGAAGTTGGAAGACATACAAGTGTAATAATAAGGATAAAGCATTTCTCTTTATTATGGTCAGTTACCACTAATCTCCTTTTAGAGTTTTAACAGGGATTTATAGGGATTCAGTTGTGTTTTAGGTTTGGAGATAATTAAGTACCTTTCTGCTGCAAAGAAGAAATGGAGAGAGAATTGGCTCAAAGCTAAAACAAGATTCCTGTACTAGCGCATATATTAAACTTCCTTTTATTTGGTTGTCACCCCAATAGGAATGATTAGTGAGTTGTAAAGAAAGAAAATGTATTGCATTACATCTATTAAAGCATGTTTTATATGTAACAGTAATTAAAATATAATTGAAATCATGAGTTCTTCTAATTATTGGCTTTACATAATGCATAGTTAAAGAGTGAGCATCTATAAATGTGTCCTTTTTACACATCCAGAAATGGTTTGCTGGCAGCATTTTAATTAAAGATGGATTAGTTAAAATGCAGTTTAATCATTCTGTCATCAAAGGATTTAGACCTCATTAATTAGCTGTTGATAAATAGGTTTAAACTACAAAAAATTTAATTTAAAATACGCCAGTTGAGATCTAGAATTATTAGAGCTGGAAATGGAGCAATGAGTCTAAGAAAAATTCATGCCATCTCTTTCTGTAATATTAGATTAAGTATGAAATTTAGACCAGTGCAGAACTTAGTTCTGCCTTGTTACTAACGGACGTGACTCTAAATGGACTTTAGAATTGCTGAAGAAATAAAACTGAGACCATTCTTAATGATTGTTGCTTTGTAGTATGGCAGTGGGATCTGTTTTCCATATATGTATTTGGTAAAGATTGAAAACTCATTTAAAAATCCTTCTGCTGTAGATAATGGATGAAAATAAATCCTGGATTCAAGGTTTTATAGCTACCACATTGCTGTACAGGAGCAGTGCATGAGGAGATCCCGCTGCTGTGTTAGCTGCCTAAATACAACAGATGGGGAGTTCCAGACTTACAGGCAGGCAGGAGCATGAAGCAACATACAGAAGGTGATGTTATCGCAGTGTAGGAGGAGGACAAGTTCCCACCTTAAAACGCATGCTCTACGGCTGTGTTCTCACTGATGCCAGTATTGAACCACCCAGCTGGAGGGCAGCTGAAGGCTGTTTTACTTGCTGTTGCAGTAGACTCCAGAACTGCACACAGGCTCTGTTACCTTGCTCAGCTGCAGGGGTGGTTATTCAAATCAATTCAGTTTCATTACTTGCAGTGGTTTAATCATAGCTGGAGTCTTAGTGATGGCAATCTCTTGTGCTATTTATACTTTTTCTGTCAGTTACTTAATGGTGGTTCTTTGACTCACTGGAGCTCTGATGCAATCCTTTGGGTAAACCTTATTTGTTTTCTCTGTAACAGCCCCTTGGCAGACTTAGCAGCTCTGGAAGAGGCATGTTCCTCTGCTGACAGAGCACATGCTTACTGCAGGCTGAGCTTCTGCATACCAAAAAACCAGAAAGTGAGGTAGGCCTTGACTTGCAAGTTTTTCAGAATTAACATTAAAATTTGTGCAGGTTTGTACTATGAATATCTTAATCAGCTTAATTGCTATGAAACAGTAACTGTAAGGACTTCAATAGTCATAATATTTGAATCCATAAGTCAGCCGGTTTTCATGCAGATGAATCAAACAATTCTGACAAACGATAGGTGAATTTTTCGAGTAGTGTTAAAAGAGTTTCAGGAAAATAATAATTTGACAACCACATCTGAAGACTTTCTTAAAAAGCTTCTTGAGTGTTAATTTAAAGATTGACTTATTGAGAAGGTGTATTTGCAAAGCACTCTGACAACTGTCCTATCTCTAGGGTACTTGTTCAGTTGTCTTGCCAAGCTTCTGGAAAAGCAGCAGCTGAGTATGAGGTTATAGACTTCTGTAATCATTGTTTGCATTTGAACGTTGATAATGAAATGGGTTAGCTGAACTTCTGTGAAAATGCATAATTTGATGAATTTTCAGAGTGAGGTAGAGGAATGTCGCACCAGCGCAGAATTAGATGAAAGACAAATCAAGTGTGAGTGGGCATATGCACTTCTTTAAAACTGCATCTGTTAAAACTCTTGCCCTTTCCTCATACTGGAAAAAAAATGGTTTTAAACTCAAACAGAGCTGTTAGAAGAAACTTATGTCAATCTGTCTGGGAAGGAGACGGGGAGATCATTCCACAGGCGTTCTTAAACTACTGTGGTATTGTAGAGTCATGTTGTTTCTTTGTTCTCTGTCCCAAAAATTATTAACAAATTTTAGGTTTCCAAATGATGAGGGAAGACTTGCTTCATGTGGAATAGTTAACTGTGGTAAAAAAAGTACAGCCATGAAATTACAAAACAAAAAGAAAATAAATGTGTGTGTGTGAGGAAAATGCAATTCCAGATTCTCTAAAGTCACCAACCCATGCAGTTTAGCCAAAAAGATGAAATACCAGCTAATGTCATATAATCTCTTCAGTTATTCTTTACACGAGACACGTAATTTATAATTCCCAATTATGCAATTAAAATGCTAATTATCCCTCACCTAAACTCTCTGTTCTTGAACTGAGATTATCAATTACCTTCAATCATTGCAAATCATATATGACGTATGTGACAGTGCCGAGTTTTGTATTATTTATGGACTTTCTCTTTAATGTGTCTGGTTTCCAGGTAGCATTAATGGCTGGTGAAATGGTTTTGCCTTGGTGGGCTTTGTTTCCTGAAAGAATGGCATTCATTCTGATCTGTGTCATTTTGTATTTTTAAAATATATCTGCATTTTGGGGTAATCTTACCCTCTGTTCCTGCCCTGAGCGCTGGCTTGTCATCCATTTTAGTACAGAGAAGTAGCGCATTTAGAAATACCAACATGAATTTTTGATTACAAAGGTGAAACCACTCACTTCTATGCTACTTCTACACAGCTTTTCCTTATTTCATAATAGATGTTCTGCACTGTAGCTACATTAATATGCTGCCAGCTTCATGTGTCATACCTGCTTGCTAAAGTTACAGTTCTTCTATCCCTGCTGAACTCAAATAACATTTTTCTCTTATAAGGATCTATTGTTACCTGGAGTTCGCTGCATATAAATAAAAATAACTTAGTTAAAGAAAGCACACCAAAAATGAGAACAGAATCTAGAAGTTGAAATTCAGAAGGATTAAAATTTAAAAAAACCCACCACACTGTTTCTGCTTGTGCATGATACAAATTAGGACAATTTTAAATAGAGATGATTCAAAGCATAGCTACTTTCAGTATTTTTGGTTGATTGTAAGCTCAGCAGCTCTGCTCCATAAGCATGCAAAATAACCCAGCCAATGGTTTGAATCTCTAAAATTTTCATTAGAAGTAGCATAGACAGTTAGATTTAAGAAGTCAACGCATAGAAGTGGTTTTGTTTCCTGTTGTTCATGGAGCAGTAAGTTCTGTTCTAAACAACTTCCAGTCATGTAGACCACTTAAATAATAACACTGCTTTTGTAAATCTTTAATGATATTGTCTCTGAAGTGTAGAAGAAACCTTTGCTCATCTGCTCATAGTGCTACTTTTCTTGTTCTGGTGTAAGTTTGTAATCCACCATTTGTTCATTAATAGTAAACTGGATTATTTCTCCTGCTCTTCTCCACTCCCCTTCGTTACCCTTTCGCAATGAAGTACTGACTTTTTTTGTATTAAAACAACCTCAGACATGTTTTGTGGTACTGCCATGTTGTGTTGTGGACTAAATGAAAATAGGATTAGATAGACTAAACCTTAAAGCATCTAGTTGCCCATGGAAAATAAATGACATTACCAAAGTAAATCGGTTAACAAAGAAAAATTCTCTGTATTTAAGAACCTCACAGTGTCTAGTGTGGGATTAAAGGAAGCGGTGCTCACCTTGCTCATATATCCACTGATGGATTGTTACTGATGCCGCCTCTTCTGTCCTGTTTGCGTGGTTCTTCCAGCCTAGTTTGATGCTTAGTATAAATACTTCAGACATCATGGACAAATTATATTTACTGTGGCTTAACAGTTTTGTGTTATTTGGGCTTTATAGCTTTCTCATGTGGAGATATTTATGTGTCTACATGATCAAAACAGTGGCTTTCAGTCCTGGTATAAATAGAGAGATCAGCTTTGGAAAATTCGGCCTTTTGTGAATTCTTTAAAAAAGCTTTGGGTTTTAGCCTGTCTCATGGCTATGCTTGATATTTACACAGTACAAAAGCATAAGGGCATGTTCTAGTTGTAATTCAAGAGAAATTCAGTGCACAGATAACTAATAGATATTCACCTACATCTTCCAATGTACTCATAAAAAAAAAAAAAAGAAACTACAGAAAATCCTCCAAGTTCTGTACAGAACTCCCTTAAGCTGCTGTGGCTTCCAATTTATAGTTCAAAACCACCTGCTTGCATTTCAAGGCAAGTCTCAAGGGCTGTGCTCAAAGAATACTATTTTTGAAGTGTGTAAAGGTTTCTTTTTATTAGGAGGCAACTTTCTCAAAGGTGCACTAGGAAATCATTGTGGATCTGAAACATCCTCAAACCAGTGAGTGATCCAGCGTGAAAATTTTTTTATATAAATATATTTTCAATATAAACACCTTAATGAGATAGTCACCCATGAGTGTCCTTGACTCTTCTGTACATTGTATGCTTCATAAGGCAAGTTGTGTTTTTGACAGCAGATCTCTGATACGCAATCTAAAATCTGGTTTCTGAACTACCAGTATCCAGCAGGTGTTCTTGACGTGCCTCCAGTATCTGGGAATGATGAACAGGGTTATTCAGTCGTTTTGGTCCTCCTTCATCGGAAGCCTTGGAATGAGTAATTGTTCCTCCATCCCAAATGTGCATGTCCTGTTCTGCAGCGCTTCGCTGTAGTCACTAAGGATGTGGGGCTGGGGTAGAGGGACCATCAGAAGATGCCACTGAGGAATGTATTGGGCAATGTTATAGAAACTTGGCTTAAGTTTTTAATAGGGTTTTTTGTCATATATTCTTGCCACTTTTTGTTCCCTCTCTAGCTTTCTTTTCTCTATACTGACTGCATTTTCTGTAATTACAGTTTTTACCTGTTTTGTAAGATATAGGCCAAAATACTCAATTGGATTTTTATTTAGAAATTGAACCTTTTTGATCTAGAACTGTCTTGGTTTCGGGAGTGAATAGCTGAGAAATAGAAAACGTAGTTTTCTTATAAATATTTGTTATAAGTCAAGAAGAGCTGATGACAAGAATTAAAATTAGAGATTACTTGTTTACTTCTTTTGGGAAATAAAAATGGATATGTTGTATTCTAGTGATGAGGAAGATCTGAAAATAAGCAAGAAGTGTGAGGGAAGTCATTACAGATAGTTTCTATCCCTTCTGCTTTAAGTACCTTTATTCCTTAAATCCACTTAAGTTGGGAAAGCTGTTGACATTAAACTACTTTATTTGATTCAATTTACATTCATATCACAGATCTGATTGTAATTGTGAGTGTGCATTAGATAGCAGTAGAAACTGGACCAAAGATGATCGTAAGACACAAGCATCGTTGTCACAGTGGTTGTTATAATTTTTCAGAAAGACTAACCATAGCAGGTTTTACTTTAATGGCTTTTTAGGCTGTTTTGAAGTTGAGACTTTTTAAGGATTCTGGAGTTTTGTTTGGATGTATGCAATACTCCATAAGATCTCAAAAATAGCTAGTATATACTTGTTCTGTTATTTCTAATGATGAAGAACCCATTATTTCTGAAAGCGGCGTTTTCTTCTCTCTCAAATCAGTATAGTCAATAAGGCAGTCAAGAATCAGCAGAGCAGTGGGGATAATGCTACCTTGTGCCTCAGCAAATTTGGAAGGGTAGGGGCAAGTGCAGTCATGTCAGATTTACTTGAGTTGATGGCAGCTAATACTTGCTCTTTTTTAAGTCAATGGAAAAAACAGTGAGGTTTTTAAAACTACCTTCAGTCTCCACATATTGTCAACCCATTAAAGAAACTGATGTTTTTGGCAAAAAGAAAAAGCACCAAACCCAGGATGTACCTCTACATTTATTAAAAAAAAAAAAAAGTTGTTTCAAAAGCAATGCAAAACCCATGCCAGCTCAAATAAAGCTGTACGCATTTACAAGGTAACATCTAACATGCAAATACACCAATGACTGATCTGTATACACCACCAAGGTAGTACGTGCATGATAAGTAATACATACACCCTCCAGGGAAATATTGCATAAAACATGACAGGAAATTTCGAAACCCATGAAAGAAGGAGAAGAGAAAGAGGTGCTTAACTTTTGTATCTGTGTTCATTGCATTAAAAGCTCACGGCAAAGCATCGAGCACCAACATAAAACTGCCTGAACACACATATCCTCCAATCAAAAAGACCAGGCAAAGTTCAAGATGCGATATTTGCAATATATGTGGAGTGCCAGATTAAATGATATTCCATCCAACTATTTCAGACTTCATACTTTTGTATCGCACTTTTGGATAAAGATTCTTGCAGTGTGTAGACAGTGAAATCCTGGTGTGAAGAAGCCTAGTGGCAGAATCTGCCTTAACTTCAGTGGAACCAGGATTTTAACTACAAAGTACTGACAGCTTCTCTAATTCTATATATACATTTTTCAGCTTTGAAAAGCCAGCATTTGCTATTAAAGGGATATGCAATCATTCACTTACCTAAGACATGTTATACAAGGATGTTGGCTGTCTCTGATAGAAATGCTGGATTTTTTTTTTTTCAACTGCATGAACATATTTCTAATGAGTCATAGCCTGAAAAAGTAAATTCAAAGAAGTGATGTGAGTAGTTTTACTAGCGGAAAACTCATTACCTGGCAAAGTTGTACTATCTTCAGCTCAGTCACATAAACAACCACTTCTTACTTACTCTTAAAAGAAAGTCCATAATGTTTGATGAAACAATCGGATTCCTTTTTTAGAAAACAGAAGCAAAGTTCAGGCAACAGCTGGATTATACGAAGCATGTCTTAATTTATTTACCACTTTTTACTGCTAATCGGGGAGTACTGCAAAAGGTGAATACTATTACTCGGCTGCACAGCTTCATATAAATTGCAACCATGAATATGTGATCAGTTGTCATATGGAAAAATAAACGCTGCTATTCCTGCATCACTGATGATGGAAAGATGTTTACAACCTTCATTATTTCATTTTTAAAGCTCTTTAGAATGTTACTGAAAGTTGCTGTCTAGAGGAGATAGTTTATTCAATCATATAAGATGAAGGGTCTATAAAATACAGTAAAAGTTGCTTCCTAAAATGTAACTGTACATATATAACAGTATAATATGTTATTGTGCACAATGTTTGTGCATAGTGTCGTGTCTTACAGAGTAAACCTTGCTTGCAGGCATGCTAGTCAAGAGCAGATCTGTAACTTTGTTTCCATATGAAATGTCCATTTGGTGAAAAAAATGTGTGCATCAGAGCAAATGACAGTTGAGGTGATAAATTTTATTAGCTCAGTTTACTGATATCTCTGCTGTGTTCTCACCATGTCAGAGTTTCTCCTTAGCTTCTCTGTCATTTGGCCTACTCTTTGCCATAACTGGTTTCTGGGGCAATACAAAATTAGTATTTCTACCTTGTAAAACTCCAGCATTTTCAGCAGAAAAGAGATGTTGTAAACTGGGTCTCCCTACTAAGTCTCTAAATGTAGGCTTTTCTTTTTTCTTGTGTGATTAATTTGTATGTTTTGTTTTGTTTCTCTTTAAATACTGTCATTTTGTGTAATTTTAAAATCTGGTTTGGATTTACAAGCATGTAATGTCTTTAATAGCCTTCAAAGAATTTGAATTGTGTTCTGGGGGTTGCTGCTGCAGAAGGACAAAATCGCATCATCTCTATTCTCTGAATAGCACCATTATCACTCTGTGTTAATGAAATGATTTCAGTATTACAACAAACGAGTTTTTGAAATTCATTCAGTATTAAAGGGAATTGGATTGTAATTAGAGCATATTTCAAAAAGAATAAAAGGATCCACGATATGTGCTTAGCTCTTAAAGCACCTAATCCTATATTAATTGTGCTTTGGGCACATCTGCCCTCATGTGAAGGGGACTTTGACAGTGAAGATGAAAACGTTTTAATACTTTTAAGGCCAAACAGCTCCTCCAGCAGGACAGCATTGCAAGAGGAGTACTGTTGGAGAGCAGAAGGCTGCTGTCACTTCCCTTCCCTTCCCTGTCCCTCACACACACAAAAGCAAACAATGTTGTGTTGTAATGTTCTTTACAGGTTGTTGAGCCTAATGTTGTCACGTTATCTTCTTGCTGTTGGGATTGAGTCTGTGGTAATTTTTTTCCATGTTTGGGCAGGGGAACACCATAGAGGTATTCAGGTACCACAGTCTGAAATTGAATAGTCTTCTGTTTTCTCTGTGTCTGTTGTGCTACAGACAAGAAAACATGAGACTGTCCATTCCAGCATGGACCATGACGCTAGCACGTGCTTGGCTTAAGATAATTGGAAAGCTCTGCTGGCTTGTCCGGAGAGGAGGGTGTACAACATGGTCAGATGCGATTCAGGCTTCACACGTACATAGGAATATTTAGTTCAGCTTTCAGCAGAGGGTATCAGTGAGGTGGTAAAAATGAGAGAGCTTCTGCTGAAATTATTTTGAAGAGCAGCTTTGCCCTGTCTGGAGAGCTCCTTCCCCATGAAGGGTTGGTTGAACTTCACTTTTGCTGAATCCACACGCCATAGACCTAAGGCAGCCGGGCTGAAAATAAGGATCATGGATGTGATTGTGTACTTGAAATGCAACAAGAAGTGGTTTTCTCAGCTCCACTTCAGAGAGTTTGGCCAGCATTTAACTGTTACCATCCTGTTCATTCTATGGTCAGATGAGCTACCTTCTGCCAACAATAATTTGCCCTTCTATGTTGAGTTGTTAAGGAAAGCAATTTGCCATTTGAAGTTACCGAGCTGCACTTGAGCCCCTCTTCTCTGCTGCAGAGTTGCTTAATGGGCTTTGTGGAAATCGCGTGACGCTCCGCAGGGCTGCTGAGCTGTGGATGCGGGTGAATTTGAGTGCTCAGCTGAGCAGAAATGGGCAGAGAGCCTCGCAGGGGAGCCAGGGATTTGCACCAAGCACCACTGTACTCAAGCAAGACTTGCTTTCCTCCCTGTCTTGTGCTGGTTTTGAATATATTATTAATTACCATCTCTCTTTCTTTGCAGCCTGTTCCAGCACTACTGCTATGCTCGAGGTGGCATGCGCCACACATCCTACACTTGCATCTGTGGCAGGTAAGTCGATGGTTTATACTGAACTGTTGCTGTCAGTTTCCCACTGGATATTTGTAAAATTGTTCCTTTTAGGCAAATGATGTGTTTGCAAGTGCCACCAGAGTAAGTTTTGAACTGTTTCTTCTGGAAAAGCCAAAGAAATGTGGCTAGCACTGTGTCTTAAAGAAATAACTTGGTTACAGATTCTGCTGCACTGAAGAGATTCCCCAATGACTGCTGCTACTGCCAAGATCGTGTTTATGCTCACATCTGTGCTGCAATTGTCTTTTTTATTAAATAGTGTTATGGAGAAGGGCTTTAGAGCTATTCTCTGTTGCTCAAAAATACTATATTTGAAATACAGCTTAAATATTCCATATCATTCTCAAAATTCTTTGCCTCAAAGGTTAGGATGCAATTAAACTAATCTTTTTGGAATTTGGAAATTTTTTGCTTTCTCTTTTTCTTGCTGAACAGCTAGTGTTGAAGGTATTGTATTTGGGAAAGTATTATAAAAGTTCTCCCTGCAGTTGTAGAAATGCACATTTTTAATTTACAGAATTTCAAGAGAATAGTGTAGGACACATGTTGAAGGACAGCTGTGTGCTTTGTGCAGAGATTAATCTTATTTAGTCAGTGGAATTAATCTAATCACAGATATATGACAGTTAGATGAGGCATATATGTTGGTATATATGTTCCACATCTGCTGCTACTCACAAACATTTGCCCTACACTGAAGTCACATACACTTATAAAAAATAATTTTTACGTTAATGACAATAATATTATATTGCTTTGGAGGTAATAAGGACAATTAACATCTTTGCTTCTTTCTGCTGTTTACTCAATTGCTTATTTGTAAATGCAATTTTCCAATTTATATGCAAAATTGCAGTAGGAGCATGAGCAGTTTTATGGCAAATTGTGCATCTAAATTGTCTAAGTTTCCTGTTTTAAGTACCATCGTATAACTTGAGAATTAACATACCATTGAAATGAGACTCCATCTCTATGGTATTGTCACAGGCTGCGATAGTAAAATCAAGTTGTCCCTATGTATGGTTTTTCACAGCTGTACAGACTTCGCATTCACTTACAGTAAATCAGAACCCGTGCTGCAGGATCTGGTTTGGGTGCTAGAGAACATCAGTGGCTTTGCTAAACCTATAGAAACCTCTACTGTATGCTTGTGTAGTGGGTCCTTGGGACCCCGTGGGGACAGACTAAACTCTCCACGGGACTGAAAAACCCAGGACTTGGGTTATGTGACTCAGGGAACCCAGGAGGAGGAAAGCCCGAACAGTAGTTCAGAAGTGGGTGATGACAGGAGCTTCCTGGGTGTCCTGTCCCATCACACTGGAGGGGCTTAGCAGGGCATGGGAGTGGTGTTTGAGCTGCCTCTGAACCGCTGGAGGATTTAATACATGCAGAATGGCTGCCCTTGAAATGCAAGATCCTACCAATATTGTGACTCACTGTTGTAGTTGGGAGCTGGCATTGTATCCTACCACTACAATTAAAAGTGCAGACAAACTTGATTTAAAAAAAAAATTACATAAGATAGAATACAAAGGCCTTTGTCCATAGATTTCTGTATTCTGACTATGAGTGATGAAGTAAGAATGAATAATATTAACAGTTTTAAGCTAGGTCCTAGTAAAATGAATGTAAGTAGATCTATTTGATGAATTCAATTAACATAATAATGGCAAAAATAATAGGCATTTTTTATTACCATGAAAATGTCATGCATTGTACATATTACACATAACTATATTTATGATGAAAAATAGCTTTTGCAAGTAGGATTTTTGGATAGTTTTGTTTTATTCTATTCATGCTGAGTTCTGTTGTTTTCCTGACACTTAAAACTGTGATATTTTGACAGGATCTTTCCTTTTTAGATTACAGGCCTGATAGTAATTTCCATAGAAGGGAATCATGCTTTTAAATAAAAACCAAGTTTGTTATTCAGATTTTAGAAAAGATGCTCCCTAAGCTGGAAATCAAGAGTAATCAATACTAAATTTCAGTACAGAAATAAATCACTTGGCACACATTGAGTGCATGCATTTGTTGGTGTCCCTGTCCAGTGTTACACTCTTCAGCAGATGGTAAATTAATATTTTGTGTGACCAGATACGCTTTAGGTATTCACTGTCCAATCAGTTGAGAATAACAACACACGTATATTAGTATTACAGGTCATCACATAGCAAGGTTAGTCCTGTAGTTAGCAATGCTTTCAAACACTGTCAACTTGTAAGTGGTTTGAAGCGCAAACAGATGTCACGTAGGTGCAATTAAATGAGAATGGTAGTATTTGATAAATGTACTTGGATATATTTAGCACTACTCTACAAAGTGTTGACTTCCGAGCAGTGTTCAAATGCTAATGAATTATTCATTGAAGCATCTTAGTGTACCAAGTAACCATTTTTACAAAGGGGAAAAAAAGGTTAAGTTACGTGAATGGTGTGTCCTGGTGACCCTACAATGGATGGCATCCACTTGTAACCAGGCGCAGAGTTTCCAACTGGAGGTAGGTAGAGGTGGAGGCATCAGTATCTCTGCCACCACTGCAGAACCCGTGGTCAGCTGCCACTTGATACTGCGGCATCTTAGACTTAGGTTCAGATCTTCTTGGCAGATGTCTCTAGGCAGATGACAGCTCTCAACAGATGATACCAGTGATTAAGAATAACAGTGCAGTAAAATGCCTTCCTCTATCTGCGGTTTGCCATAAGTAAAGCTTTTTGGATAAGATTAGGATACTTATTGAATCTGTTTTTCTTTTCTTTCTTTTCAATACAACTTTTTAAGATTTCATTTCTTAGATGAAAAAGTGGAGAAGGCTGTTAGTGCTTCCTTCTGGATTGATTTTTTTATTTAAATCATGATGAAAATAGTTTGCTGTTTTAGTTAATGGTCTGTTGGGTTTCCTTTAGATGTTCTTAGTGTAGAGCTAATAGCTGCACTTTTTGTAATGCTTGATGCTCATCTTAGTCCTGTTCTTAAAATATTGCTGACATTCCTCCTCTTTCTTCTAATTATTTGTTTTCAGGGTGTTTTCTGATCTAAAATGTATTTTGGGGAAATTTTTCCTTTCCTAGTAATCTGAATCTCTTCCTACTGTGTTTGCATTCTCAGTGGTGTTAATTTGCAGCTTTTCCACCGCTTCATGCAATTCTTCCTGTAACAAACACATCTTTGGCACCAGTTAGAGGCAAATTATTAAAGGAATAAAAATAGATACACAGAAATCTCTTGGAGAATTTTTCAGGTTGACTGCCTGAAGGCAGACATCGACATCCCCACGTGTGGTGGTTTTCAGAGGTGCTGACCTCCAGGAAGGGAGCGGAGCTGCCAGTGATCCACATCTCCCCACAGTGCTTCATTTTAAACCCCGACTTTGGCGCTTTAATGCCAGACCTTTCAACTGTTGCTCCTTGGGAAGAAAAGAAATAGCTTCTACAGGAAGGCTCATTTGCTTTGCCAGTGGCTGGGGGTTTTGTTTAAATTGTTTTGAAACCACCTTGAAAGTCTAACTGATTATGAACAATTTCTGGCTAGCTGTAGCATTTACCATGTGGGTACACATCCCTTCTGTAGCATTGCTCCTAAAGCATCTTTCCTGACTTCATCTCGGGATGGTGGTAAAGATGCTTCCTGTGAGGAAGACTGGACTTGCACCTCTTGGCAGGAACGGGCTGGAGGTGTGTCCACGTCAGTGCTTTAATTTGGGTCAGTAGTGTGTTTCTGAAGCAACATCTCCCACTCGTCCCCAGCTGCAGGGCTTTGTTCAGAGCCAGGGACCAATCCTGAAGTGCATGTGCTGGATTTCTTCTGGGTGAAAAATAGCTGGGAGAGCTTTCAGGAGCAGGTCTGCTGTCCCTCAGTTGCTAATGGGTGTTCAGCCTGGGGGACCTGCCCAGAGCCAGTCCCAAGTGAGCAGACCTCCTTGCCCCAATCTCTTTAAACAGACAAAAAAAACCCAAAATGCATATGGCGTGCATATCTGGTCTTCAGCACCAACTGTGCTCTCTGTGCTACGATCCCATTTACACGACAGAGCCAAGATGTGCGTGACAGATAAGGAGTCTCAAATGCCAAGAAAGATTGTGTGCTGCTTAACGCTTCACTAACGGTGCTGAGAAACAGATTTTTCATGCATTTTCCGTAACAGTTGGTGCCGAACCTTACAGAAATATTTTGTAAACTAAAACCTTTACATTAAAATGTGCAAAAGAAATTCCCCATCTTCGTATTTGCAATGTCTATTGTTGAAAGCATTTGCACAGTGCTCATATTTGAATATATGACTTGTTTATGCAGCTGGTATGGTATATGACACCGAGGGTGCCAGCATATGATGATAAGTAAACAAGCTATCTGCAAATACATTAGCATGGAGTCATGCCCTTAGGCTTCATGATAATTTTTTAAAAGTTGATCATAAATATATGCATGTGCTATTTGCTTCTCCTGCTTTATCCCCGTTTTTAGAGGGAGATAAGGAACAGTATCTGCAGCTAAAATCCTGACAAACTGCTGTGGAGCGTGTGTGTGTGTGTGTGAGAGCCTGTGTATGCATGCCAGGTGTTGGGGTTTTTATATTATTTTTGTGTTTTTCCTTAAACACCAAGCATGTGAGTTCAGAAGCAGTGTTGTGCATAGCACCAAGGTCATTGCAGTTGCTTCCAAGTGCTGC
This sequence comes from Theristicus caerulescens, assembly GCA_020745775.1. Lineage (NCBI taxonomy): Eukaryota > Metazoa > Chordata > Aves > Pelecaniformes > Threskiornithidae > Theristicus > Theristicus caerulescens. The sequence goes on along the minus strand of CM036565.1, from coordinate 42,673,635 downwards.
CCCCTCATCCCCCCAAATCGTAGCCCTCCACCTGGGAAACAGTTCTTCAGGCTGGAAATGATGCTGCCTTCCCTCATCAGGCTGATAGTCCAACGCAGAGGTAGGAGCTGTCTCCGCTGCTGTCACCTGCACATGAAAGGAGACAGCTGAGGCTGGAAACACGGCTCCTGCCGTACACGTCACCTGGCAGAGGAGGCCCTTTTCTTTTGATTGCAGTCCATTGCTCTATTATAGATCTATTTTTCAGACAGAGCAAACTAAGTTTGAAAGTGTCCTGGTGTGGAAAACTGGAATTGTGGCCAGAAGGAACTATCCTGCCTGTGCCCAGGAGACAGGACATCTCAAAAGGAAGCTCACGTCTGTCTTGATCTTGTGTGCAGGCTTTATAGGGCCGTTTTTAGTTATCTGCACATCAGCGTAGGTTCCTAAGTCAGGCGTCCAGGAAGTAAAAAGCAGCCAGCTAGTAGTAGCTGGTTGTAAAACTGTGCTTAAGCCATCGGACCAGCATCACAAAACAAATCTGTTGCAGCCTTAATTCTGTGGGGTTTTTAAACTCTTGATTTTAACAACTTTAATTTTTCACTTTGGAGTGTGTATAATTTTAAGAAATACACTTTGTATCAGAAAATCATTCCCATGATTCTGAAACATTGTCCTTCACTGCCTTATTATATAGTGATTCTTATATGCTAAAAAATGCTTAACAATAAAAACTTATTGCTTTGAAAATATTAACATGATCCAGCCCTTTAGATTGAGAGCCTTCAGAAACTTAAGGCAGCATCTACTTTCTCCTCCATTATCATTGCTTATGGAGTTGTTATATCTGAATGACCAATGATCTATTAAATACCTAATTGAACACAAGTGCTTAATGTATCTTGAAGGTAATCTCTTTTTGGATACTTGAAAGAATCAAATTTGAGCAGGATGACCAATACAGTTTCAGTGAAAGGTGAGATACAGACTGGCAAGTCAGCTGGAGGGGTCAGAGAGATGCCGCAGTAACCCTGTCCCAACGTGTATTTTTGGGTATGATATGATTCTTCTAGCTTTTTGAAGAGAAAAAGAGAGAGCATCTATCTGAGGAGAACAGTAAAAGAAAAATAGGTAGAGCTCGAGATCTTTAGCAGTCTTTTAACTCCTGTTTAATAGACGTGGGGGAATATCAGTAGACAAGAGAGGACGCCAAGTCCAAATACAGGTCACGGAATGGATTGTGGAGCTTCAGAAGTGCAGAACAAGGGTCCATCCTTCTCTGGAGAACTGTGAATTATTCTTGTGAATCTCCAGTTTAGTCTGAAAGGTTTCCAGGAATAAAAATCTTTTCCTTGTAATGTGATTTTTTAATAAGAGGTAAGAATAGAGTGACAGTTCTTGTGCCTGTTGTTGCTGCTGCCATTGTATGCTGCAAATGCTCCCCGAGCAGCGTGGAGTGTATCCACTCCAGCAGAGATCACACATAGCCATGCCAGAGGTGAACTGAAGCTGTTTACTTGGACAGCTGAATTTTTCCAGTCCCAGTGACTCCTAGAGCGTTTCAAACTTGTAGGATTTTACTCTAGTGGACGTTAGGTTTTTATGCCTCAGAATGTTTAACCTCAAATAGGGAATCATATCACTTAGTAATTAAAAAAAAATCCAGAAGGTAATAAATGGGTATAGGTTGAAAAATTACTCTTGCATAATTCCTTCCTTAACACTGTCATGGACATGGGAATTATTTATATGAACTGTGCCAAGTTCTTTCTGCAGAAAGGTCATATCTTGCAGCCAGAATAGCAAAATGCCTGTTCCATACCCATTTCTGCTGAGCAAGCTGCAGGGTATGCTATTACAGCCCACGCCGGGGCAGGGCCTATGGCAGTTCTCACAGACTGCAAAATTTCATGGTGAATACACTGATGTTTACAATGTCACGTGTTTACAGTGTTCCTTCTCATGTTGTGTGTGTTAATGTCTCTTCTTCCATTAATTGTGCTGAATTTTCTTTTTGCCTGTCAGTGGGGAGAACTCATCTGTTTTGCACTATGGCCATGCTGGAGCCCCAAATGATAAGACTATTGAAGATGGAGACTTGTGGTAAGTAAAGGGTTAGAGTTTGTTTGATATTTTTGTTGCACTACTGCTGTTTCCATACATGCATTGTATGTACTCTTGGACTTAATTAGTAAAATGCTGGCTACATAATGATGAAAGCATAAAATAGCATGTAATTTTGCATGGCAGACTAGTCTGGTTTCTTCCAAAGGTCCTGTGTACCTGCAGTTGAAAGGCAAAAGAGAGATTGTTTTCAAACACTTCTGCGCCAAAGGCACTTAGAGTTTAGTTTAAGAAATGGCTGTATTCTAAGTTGTAAAAATTGGCATCTGAGTTTGCTCTTGAACCTCAGATCCAAACCTCAACTCTCATGGTGGGGTGGAGGGTCGAGAGTGTGTTGGCTACTTTTAAAGAATTGCATCAAATTGCAGTATGGATTAGATCTTCCAGATGCTTATGTGCACCCAGACACCCCGGCCTGAAAATAGACTTTTGAACATGTGAGGAGATCAAACTCAGTTCAGGTTAGGCCAGGATGCTTCTAGTTCTGTATTGTGCCAAAAATTTTTAAAAAGGTTTTGTTTAGAGTTTAGCATTGCCATAATACAGTTGCAAATACCATAAATTTTTCTCTAATTGCATTGCATGTTCACATGCTTTGCAGTACCACTGCAGGTAAAAGCAGGGTGAATGAAAGCACCAAATACATTGCTATAAATTGAAAGACAAACCTAATTGCTTGGTGTGTAACATAGCAGAATACAGCTTTTTTTACTTCACCTCCTAAGACTTTGGTCAAAAAGCCTGCATTTATAAAAGTGCAGAACTAGTTTGGAGGAGTTAATCACTGACATTCAGTGGAGAATATGTATTAGATTACTTTTGTAGCACGTGCAAAAAGGGTTGCAGGTATGTATTTTCACAGTTGAATGTAAAGGTGCAGAGGAAAGCAAATTAGTATTATCATAGATAAGCTCAAAAGCTATTATGGAAAACAAATTCAATCTCAGAAGTAAAAAAATATGCCTTGTTGGCTAATGTTCTGGGCACATCTGCAGGTGCTACAGAATGAACTTACTGAATTAAAGACAGGTAATTTCTTTTTAATATTGTAAAAACTTTTTTAAAAGCTTCTTGTACAATAGTTTATGTATTATTTTCATTTGTGGTGAATAGCTTACTAAACCCATCAAATACTAACGTTAATTTATTGCAGGACAATAGCTTTGACTTATGATCACGTGTTTGAGTAGATAATATGCTGTGAGGTTTTTTTGATCAGGCAAGACACACCAACATGATACTGTATTGGCTGTGGCATTTGATTAAATTTTAAAAAAAAATGTGCAGCCTACAGGAAATCTCAGCATATGTTACTGAGAGAAGATATGCCACAATGCATTACGATGTCCTATATTTACAATTAAGGCCTTTAAATGGTGAGGGGAACAGTATTACTGGGAGACCTCAGGGTGAAGGGTGTGTATAGGACCCTTTTACTTACAGCCTCTGAGATCAGTTTAGTGGATGGCTGAAGTCCTTCCTAAACCCTGAGAGCACATAACCAAGACTCTTCACAAATTTCCTGCTGTATTGGCAAAATCTTTAAAAAATGTTTGGGTTTTATTAGCCTCAGATATCTGAATGTCAGAAAAGCATAATCTACCAAGCACATTGATCACTTAAGCATTTCAAAACTACCGTACTGCCACCCCACTTGGTAACCACCTCAATAAAGAGAACAAGGTTTAACCTAGTTTGAAATATCCTCTCCGTGAAACGGTCCAGTTGCATCCTTGTCTTGATGAGATGAAGTTTGTCAGGTGTAGACTGGCTTTAGCAAGTAAGTCCTTCATGTGCATGAGCACCCGCCCAGGCTTCAGGCTCTGCCCTTGCCTCTCCCGCTGGCTGATACTCATGTAGCAGTCAAACTTTGCTCCACATGATTTTCTTAGTATTTTTCTCAAGTGAGGGTAAAGAAATTATAAGAAAATGTAATTTCATTTGTGTAAAGATGATTTAAAAATACACTCATTTTCCACAGTTAGAAATAGTGTTTTGGAAAAAATCTTGAGCTAGCGTACTTCAGCAGCATACAAATTATGACAAGGCACTACCTGGGTGGTTTTACTGTGTGCTTTTACAAATTTCTAAAGTGGGTGTAGGTGCGCGTGTATGTGCATACAGAACAGGTTATTAAAATGACAGTATGCTGATTTCTATGTATATGTTAGAGTTCGTATATTTGGCTTTCAATTAAGCTTTTTAATAGCTACTGGGAGCCCTCTGTTGGATAATCTTAGGAAGCCCTGAACATAGGGAAAAAATGGCTTTAATGTTGGTGAAAAAGTGGTAGGAGTGTTTTAAGGGTTATTTCTGCTTCTGCCAGTATTTTGGTATAAATCTAATTTAACGATTCCTATACTTGTATGTAATAGAATCAGAAGATTGGGTACTTGGTATGATTTTTATTAAATTATTCAGTAGAATTTCATGTCTCTTTCTTAAGATTATTTAGTGGATATGAATAACATTCACGAGTTTTGCAGAAATGTGCTGCTCAGGTTTTTTATGTACGAAGCAGTGCAGTGCAATAAATGTCAGTAAATAAGTCAACAAAGCACCTGAATATTAGAAAAAAATACATTTGAAAGAATAATGCTTTGCTTTTTTGAAACACTCAAATGAATGCATTGTTTGCTCTTTTAAAAATATAAGTTACAAGGATTTGGTGGTATCAACAGGAGATCATAGGCAAAAATACTTGTTGTATTGCATTTTTAATTTTTTTTTTTTTAGACTGTTATTCTGAATTCTCCTTCAAAAACTGTGGCAGGTTTAGAACAGCCTGGTTTTATGATGTTAATTTTTGAAACTTAACCTACATCAAATGGGTTTATTGCCTCCGTAAGAAAACGGTATGGAATTACATCTCTAATATTGCATCATAATCCACATTTTTACAGGTACAGCTTCTGCACTAAAAGATCTCAGTGCAAGACAGGGACTATAAAGAGAATTTCTGACACTTCTTGTTAATATGGATTGTCTTGCTAAGCAGGGCTGTCATTTTCAGTCTATTAAATATTAAAAACAAAATAGCGAACTAACACAAAGCATTATGATTGACATAAAAAGAAATCAATATTTTTAGGGAAGTTTAGGTATTAAATAGATACATGCACTTAACTAATATTGATATTAAAAGTAAATATTGCAGTAACAGCAAATCAGTGTTCTATATAAATAATTCATGTACTGTAACATCTATGTGGTGAACATTTAAATTGTATGATCAATATGGTCTAAACCAAACACTTCTCCTAAGCAAGTGTCTATTGTCTCCATGGTCAAAGAGGTCATGCAGATAAATGGGTAGGCTGACCACCCTTGTGAATCACAATTCTAGGCACTCTACCCTTTCAATTGGTTATTACCTTTAAATAAAATCTTCTGCTCAGAATGTTGCAAATCACAGCCTGCAGTGATGTCGTATGGTCAGGCTAACGTACAAATACTGATTTTCTTCTGTCATCTTAAACCTGTGACAACTTGGATTGAAACTGAGCCCTAGACTGAGGTTTACTGCATCATTTCAAGGTATTGCATTACTCTTGTGTGCCCAGACACCTGCTGTTTCTGTAATGAGGCTGTAACTATGTTTTGTAATATGGAAAGTTGAGTCATAAGCAAAAATGCTTGTTGTAGTTTGCAATCTCCTGCCCTGTACACAAGAAGCCTCCATCAAGGCCAGAGCCAGAAAGTAACCAAACCAAATTTGCCAGGGGTTTTTGAGCCGCTCTCCCCACCACCACCACCACCCCCTGCCCCAGTCCAGTTTGGATAAACAAAGGTCTTTCAAAGTTTGGTGGGGAGTAGAATGAAATTAAAAGTTGCTACTCAAGAAGAAAAAAACAAAAAAAAATTCAAAGAGCAGAGATCCAACTCTGCTATGCATAAGTCAGGAGCAAATGAGCACCTGGGGCTCCTGTCCATCAAATAGCATCCCCTGCATTACTCGTTCTTCCTGGGCAAGGGTCTCCTGATCTTGCCTTTTGCAGCTGTTTTGCTTTTGTTCGCACTGGGGAAAGAGATCAGTTCAGTGGTTAGAGAGCCCTCGTGGGAGACAGCAACCTCTGGTTTCAGCTCTCCTCAAACTGATCTCTGACTTTGGCTGGAAGTTATGACTTGACCCTGGGAAATAGCACCCATGAAAAGTTGAGTCGAAGCCAGTGTGTTTCTGCGAAAAGAGTTGGTCTCAACAAATCAGCATCTGCCTTCTGAAAAATGAAAGCATCTGCTTTCTTAAAAATGAAGAAAGCAAATGGCCTTGGCTCCTCGCTTCTGTCTTCTGCTCCTGCCCTACCAATACTGCAGCATGGAGCCATACCATGGCTGTCAGGGAAGGAGAAAACTGGCTATCAAAATAGGGTGCAGCAGAGGAAGCCTGTGGCAAGACAAATGTCTCTTCTCACCTTTGTGGTTTGGTGGTTTGTTGCACGAACCATTGGAGGTGCTGAACCTGAAGTGTGTACTTTACATTTTGATTTTGAGAAGATATTCAGGAAAATGATAGTTTATTGCATTCAGTTTGCTGCCTAGCAGTTTGTGCAGCCTGTCTTTGTGGATTCCTGGCATTGCTGTGTGCCAAAGGCACGTTGGGAGTTGATTGTTTTATTGCAATTGATCAGCGGGGCTCCTGCAACATTTGACAAATAGAAGATGCTACTATGATCTTAAAATAAAGATTGATTCTTCATGATGAGGTTCACGCTTAAATAATAGAAGTGTGAGAAAATAAGCCTGACCCCAGATGTCACTGAAATAGATACAGCTATTACCTGAGATAGTTTTCTGCAGGTGTCACAAGTTGCAGATCTTGGTCGTTTATGGTGTCTGACAAATGTGTCTCAGTGAAAGTTCAGCACTTAGTGAGCAACTTTTATTGGCAGGCTCACTGACCTTCAAGCACTTGATGACGCTTTCAGGGGCTGGTTGGTCCATTCTGGCTTTGCAAAATACTGAAAATAATTGTCTATTCTGCTGAAGCCCTCAGCATTTTTAACATTTTGAAATATCCTCCTAAGTCACAATGTTAACGAAGGTCTGCTGGATGTGTGGCACGGTCTCCTTTCCCCACACGTGGGCAGATCCCCACTCTGAGTGCCTCTGCCAGCGGAGCCCCAAGGCTGTGCTGTGTCTGCTCCACACACCCCGAGGAAGACGGGTGCTTTGGTACGTCCACCTCCAGGTCCGGGGCCCAATGCAGCATGGGCAGGTAACAGGGGATACTAGTCCTCCCTGGAGTGAGGGCCAGAGTGTAATTTATTATGAGGGCTTGGGTGAAAGCATGAATAAGGGGAGTACAGCATCAACTGCTTGTGAAGTGCAGTGGACCTCAGAGAGCATTATATATACCAACCTTGTATTCACAGTGGGCCTATCTATTATTTATAAAATAAAAGTAACTTTAGAAGGTCAAATGGAAGCAGGTTGGATCATCAGATGGTGTCTTTCATTTTATTTGACTGTTCCTTTTAACACTCAGATTTAAGCTTACTGATTTCAGTGAAAACATTGGGAAGAGTACAGAGACAGTACCCTTGGTGAAGCAGGACGCTGCCTCCTGCAAAAGCTCACTGCTGTTTCCATGACCTACTGGTGATGGCAGTAAAATGAGTTTTACCTACAAATATTTTTATTGCATTCAGGTACCAGAATTTAAGCACTAGGGAAGTTTTGTTAGTCCTGTCATAAAAGTACAGTCTTAGCATAATGCATCTATGTTAAATGTTTTAAATATGTCTTGGCTATATTAAGAGGTATTGTTATTTGCTTAGCCAAGTAATAGAGTTGGGGATATGGAAAGCAATCTAGTGTTGCAAAAAGACAGAATAATTTAACTCTGAGGAATATTTTTGTTCCTATTTCTTTCCTTAATATCCTAATGCAAATTTAAGGTATCAGAATAATATTGACACCAGGGGGCACTAAAATAAGTGCTCTCTGGAAGGAGATGATGATTGTCCCATGTTTTGATATTGGTAATGTGTTGTACTTGCCAGAGCAAAGGCACAGCATCCTTCCAGGACCACTGCCGTTATGTGTATAAGTGCATGCCACTCAAGTTGTGTTAAACTTGGGTTTGTTTCCTTCCATTTGGCACTTGTATGTACCTTTTAATAAATTTTGTATGGCTATAACTTCTGGTGCTGTCAAAAGATCCTGTTTAACTTCTAGTGCTCTTGCTCTTGTCCTTTCAGAAGCTTTGGTCATCATAGGGAATTTTTCTTTACTGCAAGTGCAGGTAGTTGTGAAAGGTTGTTCTGGATGAAGCAGAGAGGGAAGATGCTAAGTTTCCAGGGCTTTTTATTTTTTAATTACTCAAAAGAGACGTAGGACAGTTTTCAGACTTCCCGAGTTGTTGGTCACTCCAAGGTGTGTGAAGAATATTGCAAAAGAAAGTGGCTTATTGCAAGAACTGGTCAGATTCAGTTGTTCATGGTTATTCATGAAGGCTAAGCCTTCTGTTAGGTAAAATAGAAGTTACTTTGCTAATTTTAGTTCTTTGATCTAAAAGCATAATATATGGCTTTCTACAATCAAAAGATTTGTCATTTTCTCTATAAGCTATGTGCATTTATGTTTTGTATATACACACAGTATGCCTATGCAGTATACATATTGCATTGAAACTATATCAGCGTATTTATCTTAATATTATACCGTATTATTTGTAGAAAATGCACTATTCCCTTTTTTGCAGGAATGAGTAACTGTATAATATAAAAGGACTTTTTATACTGAGCAACTATCAATTTATTGCAGGAACATATTGAGAAGACTTTCAGTAAGTCAACTAAAAGACTTAGGTGAGCTTGGAAAAAAGTATACTACAAAAGATGATAGAAGTTTGCTGTGACCCTTTTCCAAACTCTTTTTTTGGAATTTACACTGTGTTTTATCAAGTTTTATACTAATGCCAACCTATAAACCAAAATTCATTTGTCCAGGTGGGGGCAATGTTGCATTAAAAAGCAGGAGCTGACCAATCTTTTTGCATCAGATAATAGAAGTCCTCCCTTTTCCATCCCAAGTACTTCATTGCCTGCTATTAAAACAATTTATCCTACGGAACAAAATATTGTATTTATTACTTCTTGAAAGCACTGCTTTTAAGATCCCAGGATATTAATGTGTCAGATGTAAATGCTCAACTATTTTATGTGGGTGAGACTAGTATTTTCATTTGGCCTCATGCATTTTTTATGCATTTTGAAGTTTGATGCTGTAATAATATGCAAAAATTATGGTTAGCTTTAACCTTTCAGTCTGCAGTTTTGAAACAACTTGTTGTTACTTATGGTTTTGTTTCTAATAATAATATGAAGTACATTGCTACTACTTACTGGTTGATTGCAAAATCAACTGGCTATCCATTTCTGAAATAATTCCTTTGGCTTGATTCCTCTGGTTTGATTAATATTTACTATTTTCATCAAGTGTAGGTATTTTTTCCTTTTGTTGTACATATAGACTATATTAATTTTATGCTAATCCAGAAAAATTGAATTTGATTAAAAATAGAAAAATATATTTGCTAGAATTAACAATAATTTTGCTCTAATTGAATATGTGTTCTGTTAGTACTGGTTAATTCAGGCTATGAGATTGCCTACTGTTAGAAATGTATAAGCCTTTTAGCGAAAGCAGAGGTCGCTAAGTATTAATAGCGTGTTTGCTGTAACAAATTTTAGCTTTCCTTTTAGTGCTGTGTTATGGTCTGCCTTTTAATTTTATGCTGTCCGTACATTATAGTTGAAATGAAATGTCTTTTTAATTGTCACCTGTAAATGAGTTTTATCTGTCATAGTTTTAGATTAGCATTCCCAGTGTAGTCTGAAAAAACCTGAGAGCATGAAGTTGCTTTGGCTGCTGTTGGACTGATGCAACTAGGGTGTTCATCTGTATAACTAAAACAAGCAGGGTAAAACCTAGTATTTTTTTCATAGCTGTTGATTTAATATTGATCATTTTTAAATGTCGTTTAGTGTAATCCACTTTTTATGGTGGTCTTTGTTGATACAAATACACATAAAGTATGTTAGCACTCCTCTTGACCGATGTTGCTTGTCTTGGATGGCTTTCGGTAGCAAAGTCTCCTTGCTCTTGGTGTAGGGAATTCAACTGTATAGGTCAAAATACAATTTTAAACCACTGTATGGCTCAGAGGGAAGGTACAGTTAGGCCTCCAACACACCCTTTGTGTATCCCCCCTGAACCAGATGTAATTCCCAGTCCCTGTGTTCGGCGCAGTGTTGGGTCTTCTCTTACGTCTCTTCAGAGAACCACTTGTTACCCCATGGTGGAGGCACAGTCTTGCAGAGCTGGGGCCTCAGGGAGGGTCCTCCTAGTGTAATACTGCTCCACACCTAGGGTGAACCAATTTAGATCTTTAAGGCAAGAATATTTCTGATTTCAGTTGTATGTTGCACTACTGTACTTTCAGCTCGAGGTGCTGCCATAAAGAGTAGGTATTTTTTCCAAATAGGAAAAAAAGTTCTTACTGGCAAAATAGCATGCTTGGCTAGGGCATGGGCAGCCTCCTTTTCTGAAATACTAGCTGCTGCCTTCATTACTGCACACTTGGCTTGAACGTTTGGACCTGTCCATGGAAAGGCTAGCAAACGTCTTGTCTTTTTTTGCATTCAGTTGTCATCTTCTGTAGAGTACTCTGAAACCCTGTCTGGTGGATTCCATTTGAGAACTGATAATGTGGAGGTTGCTTGAACAACCCCAAGAACAACTATAGGATGTCTAAAAAACTAAACGAACCCATACCATTGGACACTGGCCCAGTTTTCCTCATGGAAAGTATTGGAAGCATTCACCTTTTACTTACACGGACACGTGTGTGTGGGTGCACACATACACACATAAGAAAACTTGACAGTATTTGCAGTAAAAATTACTAACTAAAGGTCTGACACTTCACCAGCTCCTGTGATCTCTGATGATTGGTTGTCCAGGCTGGGGAACACAGGTCAGAGTCTCAAAAACAGCTGCTGAAAACTAAGGCTCTTAAGTCCAAATGTTAGCACCTAACAATGGTGGCCCACATTAGAAGTATCAAACTTCTACAATTCACCTTTAGTAGGTACCTTCCACTTCTCAGTAGACATCTAGAAATGAATTGTTTTAGGTAACTGCAGAATTTTAGTAACTTGAACATGTAGCTGTGTTGTTGTTACCCTGCGCTGATATCTCACATTCTGGTGAGAAGCTAATGAGGTTTGCTCTCCTCGATTTGATTGGGAAGTACTCAGCTGCCAATACAGGTTTCTCCTTGCATGCTCCCTTCTCTTCCCTGCAGCTCTGACATCCTTGCTCCTTGTTTGAGCAAGTCAGCCGGAGCAGCGAATGCCCCAGATACCACCTTTCCAATGGGAAGGCTTCTAACGGATGGAAACTGGCCAAGACTTTGGGTTTGCCGCCATCTCTGTTAGGTTGACTTTTCAGCACAGAATTGTCTCTGCTAAAGAGAGTACTGTTGCTTATTAAATATGCCAATTAAAAATGGATAATAATTAGAATAATAAAGCTAGAAAAAATCACCCATTCAGCAAAAAAGACAAGTCAAACAGGTAATCCTTTTGTCAGAACTTCACCTGAGACTTTCCCTGATCTCTGGCGTATTGCCTGCGTGGGTCTAGCAGAGGTGTTAAGTAGGCAGTACCGACACTTTACCTTCTGCATCTTGTGAAGCCTCCATTGCTGCCGTCTCTTCTCCTAACCCAGCAATACTAGCTTGGTGTTCCCAGTTCTTTATTTGTATGCAGCACTTCTGTATTAGAGACGTCCCTCTGCTTAGCAGAAACACTGAGAGATGGCAATTGGGGCAAATTTAGCTGTGAACAAGCTAATCAAAAGTTTTTTGGCTCTTTGCTCTGGCAAACTTAACATTTTTAATAAGGCATTAATGCCAACTGTGTTGGGGTGAAAGAGGGGTGATACTTGATCATGGAAATTGGTTTGTTTGTTGCAGAAGCTTAAGGCTGTTGTCTTAGATTTCTCCAAGAGATAAATAAGCAAGGGACTCCTTCTTAACCTGTCTATGAAAATAGCACATAAAATCTCACTAGAGTACGTGGGTGTTTACTGAACCAACTCCTACGACCAGCTCATTCAGTGAAATTGAGATTTCATCTCCTGTGAGATAAATAGATCTGAAGTTCTGCTTGGCTCAAGTTGTTGTGAGAGAGGACACTCCCACACACTTGTTGGTTGATGAAACCATTTTTTCTGGGCAGTAGGCATGGCGCAGCAGAGCAGAGGCACACCTTCCCTGGGACTGCAGGGTGGAGCGGGGCATACGCACCTACTGCTGCTCATCTCTGCATCATGCTGCTGCCCGGCTTCTAGGAGCCAGCGTCCCTGTGTCTGTTGCAGTGAGAGGAAACCCTGGGCAGTGCAGGGCACGACCACCTCGACAAGTTTTTGGTTGGTTGGTTGCTCTTTCCTTTTTTTTTTTTTTTGTAATACAAGCAGCCCGAGCTTCTGTACATTCCTGCTGTAGCCACTGAAGGACTCTGTAGTCGGCATTGTAGAGGTACAGGCATGCAGTCCTCTCTCCTTCAAAATTTAATGTAGACAGATGGGGTTTTTTTTCCACCCTGTTCCTATCTGAGCAAAACTTAATGGCATATCTTGTCATCTTCTGTGAGAGAAGGGTGAGACGAGCCTCCCATTATCTGTAATAGTCTGGGAAAGCCTTTAGCGAGACAGTGCTACAAGAGGAGCAAAGATGGGAAAGTCATGGAGAAGGTAGAGAAGATGAAAAGACATGATTGAGGACAAACAAAAAATATAGGGCTACATGGTTATGTAAATCACAGCTAGATAAAGAATAGTCATGTAGCTGTTTTGTATCTCAGTAATTGCATTACCTGTGTGGGCTACAGGATCTTCTTTTGAACACGAATCTTAAACAAAAAGCCTGATGTTTTCTTGTGAATACCCAGAACCCCATTTCCTTTGCAAAAATTATTCTCTGGCATTTTTCTGAGGTTACTCTAGACTCCAGGGGTGCTGACAACAAAAGCTGGCCTTAAATCAGTGAGCCGAGCCTGGCTTAGGGACAGAGCCAGTACAAGCTCTCTCTGTACCATGTCAGATGGAAGCTGGTCACGGCAGGGCACCTCTTCCGAAAAACCTTCCTGAGCATCGTAGGACTTCACCCTATACTGTTCCAGTTCTGTGTTGGGGTTTGCGATATCTTATTCAGTGTTGCTTTAGAAATTGATAACTCTCAGCTAGTCAGGATACAAGTGGATGAAAAAGTGTGTGTCACTTAACTCTCCATGTTCTTACTTCTGATATAATTTACTATAATTCATTCTTGTGGTCTGCTATTAAACCACCCTATTTCCAAATCACTTGGCACATTTCCAAAGATGTATCTTACAGAAGTGCTGATACCTAGTTCCCTTAAGCTTGAAATTGCCTTAGAAGTGTTTAACCAAACAAATGGTTGGATTTTGTTAGAGCATGAATACTTCAAGATTTAATTGCTGCATGAAGTCTAAAGCACAGAGCGCTCTCTGTGAACTTGGAGCAGAGTACGGCGAGATCACACAGAATAAAATCTCCAGCTGGGGATGACTTGCTCTTATTGCAATAACAGAAGGAAAAGGTTGTGTGTACCTTTATTCCTGTTGTCCTACGACTGGGCTGGCACCAGTTCATCTGTGTGGCTGCTCATAGGTATGTTGGTTAATTATGGCTCAAAACCCTAAAACCTCAGTAAACGTCGCTGAGTAAAGTGCATCAGTATTCATACCTGTTTACCTTTAACCCGAGGTACGAGGAGGGCACAGTAAGATACGGCGATATCAGTTTTCTAATTGCTAGTCTTGTAAAAACCCACTCGGGGGAAGGGAAGGTTTTGTCCTGAGAGCAGAAGCTGGGGAGGATGTGGGTTGCAGGCAAGTGACACTCAATACAACCCCATGCCGGAGTGCATTGCACCAGGAGGAAATCCAGCTGGGTTTCACCACAGTCGTCGCTCTACGGTGCTAACAACTGCAGAAGAATAATTTGGTTTTATAACTATCGTGAGGAGATCCAGTTCTGAATGTACACACCAAGCAGATCTGTAGAGAAGGAAGGTGACAGCTTTACGTGTTAGCTCGTGGGAGTAGCTGTAGGCTTCCCGAGAAATGCCTGCGAGAGCTTGTCTTTGGGTTGGGTTGGTGGTTGGATCATAACAATTCATACACATGGCTCAGATATCCCAAATAAAGTATTGCTTCCCATTGTGATATTGGCCATAATTTGCTGCATTGCCTGGCAGTTTCAAATTATTTGGCCATAAAAGTGTCAGCAAGCCTATAAAAGTAAAACACATGCTTAGAGGAAGATGATGCTTTATTTTTTAAAAAAATGGTATACAGTGACTTTATGAAGAAAAGAACCGTGACTGTTTATAGTCCACAGTTTTCAAATCTAAAGGGTTAGGCAAAGTGTTTCATGATGCTTCATAGTCAGAGGTTAAGAAAGCTAAAATTGATACCAAAATACGTATTATTTTTCTGGGCTTGAAAGCCAAAAATATAACTATAAATTTGCATTTTGTGGTGCCAATATTCTGTGAAAGTTACACGGCCACGTCTTACTCGTCTGTATTGTTTCAGAGGGACAGGAGGGGAAAAGAGCTTCTGCGCATCATGTCATGTAGCGTTTCAGTTACAGTACTGACTTAGAAGCCTGTATGTACTTTAAAATCAACAGGACTTCAAATATTTTCTCCAAACTCCCATCCTGGGTTCCTGCATGGGGAGCAGAACACCAGTTCGGTTGGATGCAGAAGGGCCGCTGCCGGCAGCACCGGGGACCTGCTGGCAAAGGGCTGAGAAGCTCCTGTAAGGAGGGGCACATCCAGCCGATCCTTTCTGCAGGGCTGTGGCACGTGACACGTGTTTCTGATTCTTTTAGACTTGATACCGGTTTATGTACAAAATGATTTTAAGTTGTGGTTGTCACCTTTTCCCTGTGAAAGGAATGAAATTCTTAGTCATTTTTGAAGGTGACTTCTAAAACAGATGCAGAAGGCAACTTGGTTTTTTGATGCTGTTGGCTAACGTTGTATTAATGATACGTAACCAAGTCATTCTGTCAGTATATAACTGACAGGTTATCTGATTTTTCTCATACTTTGCATTGTTCAGTTTTAGTTAATAATGTTTAAAGTATTTTGCAATAAGTTTGAGAGGAAAGATTATACACATACAGAGAACTGAAGCCTCCCTTAGGAGAGCTATGCCCATGCTTCCAAGAAGGAGTTTGGACTATTTTTGCTATGTGTCTTTTACTTGTGGTATAGCTTCTCATTAATTGTAGAAAACAAATTGAAACAGTAACATGGAATTTTTAGAGAGTGCTCAGGTCTTCTGACTGTTAAATCTGCTTTATACATGCGCTTTTCACCCTGAAATGAAGGCAGGTAGGTTTTCATTGCTTTTGCTCCCAACAAAGTGATGCAAAGCAAGATTAGCTTCTTTCTTGGAAGGTTTTGAAAGAGATTGAGCTGTGCAATAAAAGACTTCATCAGCTTCAAGCTAAATCAGTGAGCACTCTGACATAAAACCGCGCACCTCTCTCTGATCAGCGACACACTCCTCCTCTGGCAGCCTTGCCATTTGAGACACCTCGGAATCGTGACAATATCAGACACATCATCTCTGCATTCATTGAAATCAGCAATTAACAACTGCATCCTTGCTGAAAAAGGAGCGGGGAAAGGGTTGTTCTGGAATGAAATTTTTCTTCATTCAACAGAAAACTGAATTCACAATTAAGGTTTGTAATAGGCAACATATACAGTCTGCTAGACACGTAGCACTTACGTTTCCCTTCTAGATAAATTAATAGAGTTTGGAGGTACTTTGTTATGTTATTGCATATGTTACTCTACATTAAACAGTTCTTAAAAGGTAAGCCGTAGATCAATATGCCTGTAAGGCCTATTGTCATTTGTGCATTTCATTGTTTAGATTGCTGCTACATTTGATAACAGTCCAAATAACATTAAGTAGTTGTTTCTGTACATGACCCTTGTAAGACTGCATTATCAGGCAGGTAATTTTGTACATGCAAGAACGTACTAAAATACATTAATAATATCTCTTTTACTAGCAGTTACCATCTAATTTCAGAGTAAAATAAATGTATTTTTTCTAAGGAATCAGAATTTAAGCAACCTGCTTTTAGAAACTTCTTCCAGTTAGTCAACAGGAGAAGATGGTAGCTCACATGCATTTTATTCGACTTAAATGTGCTTCACCACTTATTTTGCCTGGCAAGCAAAGATATGAAACTAGGATCTTCTCAGGCTCCTATTATTTCCTCAGGATAACTACAATATTTGGGCTATTTCCATGTCTTGGGCAACATTTTAAATAATGGATATGTTCCCAACTGAAGTTAAATGGAAGAGAATTCCCAATAAGAGCCAAAATATCTCCCAAATGTACAGTTTGGTTTGGATGCTTTTTCACTGAAGCATACAGGCTGCATGGTGTGTTGTGCTCTGAGGTGGAATTTGAAAGATCATCTTCCCTCATGTCTCCTCTTGTCTGGAAGCCAAGAAACCTGAACAAACGGTGCTTCCTAGCTTGCGAGCCTTGTTTTGGTGTGCTGTCAGCTTTGTGATATTTTTTTTTCCATTACTCAGTGCTCCAGTAACATGAAAAACTGCTTAACAACCACAGAGTGATGAATGGGTTTGAGAAAATGCTGATAATTGTAAGGTTAAAGACATAGCTAAAATTTTGCCTGTGGTAAGTTCAGAATAACTATTCTCCAGGTAAAATATAGAAAGCATAGCAACTTCCAGTAGACATGGACAGGGAGTTTAGAAGTTGTTGGTCACAGCTTTACTGTCGCCATGCTGAATGGACACTTACGCTTGTAAATGCTACAGAGTTAGGCCACAGAACTGCTGCACATCCCGCAAAGCACCATGAAACTTGATTTGTGATTTTGAAAGGGTTCAGTCTGGGATAGGTTGAAAGATTTATAACTAATCTGAAATCTGTATCTTGTTGGCACATTAGAGAACGTAGCAGCTTCTTACATGATTCTGAGTTGCTGCAACTAGTTTTATGTATCCCTAGATTTTCTGTGTGTATCATTAGTTATTTTTAGAAGCAAATCTAACCATAAAATCAAAACTTAGGCAGTGTTGATGGCGTTTCTGATTTTGAGGTTTGGCTAGGCTGGTTTACAGTTGCTATGTTGCTGTCAAATTGTGGTTTTTTTACCCTGTGGGTCTGACATTTGCTATTGTGTATCTTTTTTCAATTAGCAACTTTCTGTTTTAACATACCGTATTTCGTATTTAAGTGAATGTATATAGCGTTTGTATTAGCTCTGTGTGTACATGCATAACTTTGCAGTTCTTTCTGTAGCATTCTTCTAAGGAGTTTGCTCCTGTAGCTTTTAGCCTTGTGCAGTTCCGCATCTGTAAACCATCAGGTTTGTTCCTGAAGTTCCAGTCCTGCAAGTCTCTCTGCAGGTGAACCTTGCCCAGTTTGGGGAGGGTGGCGATGACTTCAGCAGGGCTTGCACTCAGTGCAAAGATTTGTTCATGGAGGAAATTGTAGGGTGGATTTTAAAATTTCTTGGACTAAATCTTCATGAGTATGTGTCAGAGTATGCAATGCAGTAAGCAGAGTCCCAACCCTGTAGAAATATTATTTAGCTTTATTGTGATTGCCTTCGTTTACTTATTGTCCATTGCTTTCAGTGGCAGTTATGTTGGAAATGGGGAACATTTACAGGTGTGTGCTGTAGCAATTTTTGTGGTAGCTTATACTTATCTTTACCTAGTCATGTATGCTGGCTGGGGACAGAGCTATGCTGCACAGTTTTCCTAATTACAGCTGTAATTAGGACTCGGTGGCAGAGAGGGTGCTCCAGTGGAGTGTCCTTCCTTCTGCTTGTGTTGTCTGACTGACCTTGCTGTGAAGCAATAGCAAGAGGAAGAAAACTCTGAGGTTTTCAAACACAGTGAAGGAAAATTATGTTTCTTATGATGACAAGAGTCTCATACAGTTGTTTGAGGTGTTTGGAAGAAGACTTAAATTATCAGATTTCAGCTCTGATTCATTACCTAAGAAATGAGGAGGTCACACAAATACTGTGTGTGAAGACCAAAGTCTTAGATTTAAAATGTGCCTTCTTGTAATCAATATATGATGAACTAGGAGGGGGTATTTGCTCAAGTATTGTTTGGTCCAAATGGTTACTTGGTTATTTGCTGACTTTTTGAGACTACTGAAACCAGTGTGGTGCCTTATCAGGTAGAATCAAGAAGCATAGCATTGCAAATGTCTAACCTGGTTCTCACAAGGGCATAGAGACCCATTTGCTATTCTTGTAGATTGATTTCTGGCAGCTGAGCAATCAGTGGTGAATTATTGATTCATGTGTAAAATAAATATGCTTCTCAAGGGGTAAACCAGTTTTTTTGTCCCCATAAAAGAAAGCACTTAATATTTTTTTTTCTTTTACCTCTGATGCAGAAAACCGTACTAAATGTTCTTTTCTGGTTGGATCTTCCCATAACCCTTGTTTCTTTAATCCCTGTTAGGCAAGTTTGTCTCAAAGGAAAGTTTATATTGTGAGCAGTGGCAGTCAACCTTTATTGAGGATGTTTTATTTAAACCATCAGATGCGTTTTGACACTTGAATACAAAAGGCTATAATTTAATTAACATTTCTCTGTAAGTTTTGAGGTTAGACCCTTTATGTGGTGCTACCATTTCTCAGGAAAGAAAAAAGGACATGTTTTTTCTTCTGAAAAGAGGTCCTAGAAACTGGAACTGAAGAGCTTGAAGTGGACTCCTCATGTACTTTTTATCTTCCTTCATGCGTTCCCTCGGTGTTTCCATCCACGAGCAGCGCAGCCCGTAAGGGTGTCCAGTTAAGCCATATGTAATGCAGATACCCTTCTGCTAGGAGATTTCAAGGGACTGTCATCTCACTTTACTTCACAACAGCATTCAAGCGGTGATTATATGGCCAGCTACCAAAATGCAGATGATTTTTAAGTGCAGAGCAAGAGAAATGTCTTCTGTTCTACTCTTTTTTTGGAATTAAATTTTCATTTCTTCCCCTTCTGTTTCCTTTTTAGCCTGTTCGATATGGGAGGAGAGTATTACTGCTATGGCTCCGACATCACCTGCACCTTCCCTGCAAACGGAAAGTTCACTCCTGACCAGAGGGCTATCTATGAAGCAGTGCTGAAGTCATCGCGGGCTGTAATGAAAGCAGTCAAGCCAGGTAAAAAAGATCGGTACACATCAGCAGGAATTGATGAGCTTGATGGCAGCATTCAGGCTGTCAAGACAATTATATTTGGATTTTAGAAAGTGCTGGAAAGGAACAGGATGACAAAATTAATTTCCATGTTTAAACAGCTTCTAATGGAGGACAGAGGTAGGACACACAACATTTTCCATACAAAACTTTAAAAGAAATAACACATAAACAATTATTAATAAGATTAAAAAGGTATTTTAATCTTCCACTTTTTTTTTTAAATTCCTTTAATCTAGTGGTGACAGTTGTTACTCTGGTGTGTGTTTACACTGGCAGCCATCTTTTCAGGAAGCTTATACCAAAGACTGAAGTCAGAGTTTGAGTGAACATGTATGTCGTACTTCAGTTTGTTTCAAGCATTTTCTGTATTTTACGTGTAAACTCAATGGAAATCTTCTGTTGAAAAAGAGGATGGAATGTGCATCTTTGGGAAGGATACTCAATTAGCCTTAAAAGGCTTTAGAAAGCACTGGCTATTGGGTACTTCACTGTATGCCTTTAAATTGCAGGCAAGCTAATTCATCAAGTATACATTTTCATAGTTGAAACAACTGCCTGGCTTGATGAAAATCTTATTTTTCTTCAATACTGCTTTCAGGGCAGCCAATAAATGCTTTTAGAGCTAACTGCTGCTGTGATTTTGAGTATTTCACTGGTGAAGGTACTTGAGCATTTCTCAGTATTACTAATAGAACAGCTTTGAGAAAAATGTACTTAATGCACAAAGCACACTTATCCTTTAAATTTACCATATTAGCTTTCAATCACTGGGCCTTGAGTGCATGGGCTTTCTGGATTGCCAGTCAGGACATACTTAATTTTCCTGTTATACAAGCTGGCAGCAGCACTGTTCATTTCAGCAGCTGGGAAGGGAGTAATAACACTTGAACCTTATCTGCAAAATGAGACTAGATATTTTGCCATTTTAATAACAATGTGCATTCTCCATCATCTGCTGTTTCTCCCCTGAAGAATCTTGTTCCTGTTCCTCTTCATAGTTTGCTTTGCATTTCAGTGCCGCCTTTAATTTCATGTAACATTTTTGGCAGTATTTCATGCTAATAAGTTGTGGACTATCTTCAGAACTTGAGGGCTAATATGATGCTGTACTCAGGATGATGTAGAGAATTCCTCAGTTTACTTAACACTTTATTTACAGTGTCAGAAAATAAAGACGTACTAAGTTAAGTGTTTCTGAAAATTAGTTGCAAGGATCCTTTACTAGCCTTGGGAGTTTAAGATTCATAGACAGAGAAATCATTCTTAAAGTCTGGCAGAAGATGGGACTGAACTTTCTGTTCTCACTGTGCTTTAGGTATCTTGCCTGTTTTAGAAGATCAATGCAAATGCATTTTTGCTCTTTATGAGACTAGTAATCATGAATTTTCTGGCTACAGAAAGCAGGTTAAACACGTTCTGTGGACTGGTTCATTGGTTGGGTTCGTTTGGTACCTCTGTGTAGTGAAACGCAACCTGGACCTTTTGCACTCTTGAATTACAGATCTGGGTAGAGTCCTGCAACATGCAAAAGTCTTCACCATCTGGAAAAGTCTGCTTTTTAGCTCCATATGGCTTGTACCCTAGTTCTTCTGCAGCTTTTAACCCATCTATCCACTGATGCAAAAAATCTGACAATATTATTATATTTTCCTCTGATGAGCCCTCAAAAACACACCAGAGGCCAAAGGCTCTTCACTACTGAAATTGGTATGAAACACTTAAAATAAGTAGTTGGCAGAAAAGTATTTACAACGTCTGACATAAATTTACAATGTTCTAAAGACAGTTCAAACTGAAATGATGAGATGGATTAGAGAGAGATCCTCTTCTATATACAACTTTAAAAAATTTTAAAAATCAGATATTATTCAAATAGTTACTTAGTTATTTTGTTTCCAATCACACCCCTTTTCTTACTAAAGGGGACATAGGAGATAAGACATTTCTGTAAAAGACTTTCATAAATCCTTTTAAAGAAACGTATCTGCTTTGTACTTTCCACCAAATTCCTTTAAAATGTTTTGGCTAGCTGTTTTCATTGAACACTGAGACAGACAGAAAAACTGCCATGTCATGTACGGTTGGACTGCTAGTTGAAAGCGGCATTGGATCTCCTGGAAGGCTAATATTCTGCTGTGGAAAAAGAAGAAATAGAAACACTGACCTTCATAGCATGGTTAGTGTCACATACTTCTCAGGCTGCTGAGAAAGCCCAGAGCCCCTCGAAGGGGTGGATGCAAACTGAATGTATTGTTACTGCTGCCCAGAGAAAGCCATTTCTGCGGGAGAGGCTGCAGCCTCCTTCGTCCCATTGAACAAACCTCATTTGTTAGCTCATTGACTAAAGCACCGGGATCCACTCCTGGGGAGCCGGGTACTGTCACAGAGGGGAGCAGGAAGGGATGATGTGAATTCAGCTCTCAAGTGTCTCTTCTCCCTGTCTGACAGAAAATTAATACTTTCGGTCTCTGAAAAAGGAGGCAGAAAAGCTTGCGGGTTTAGAGGCACTAAATGTAAAACCCAGCCCCATCATGTTTTAGTCAGATTTTCTGAATTATGGAGCCCTTGTTCATTTTACTATTATTTTTGTCTATCTTAATTTCCTAGGGTTCCTAAGATAAAAGACAATCAAGTGACTTGGCTCACATGGCAGTAACCATTCATGGGGCAGGCTGCGCAGGAAGAGTGTATGCTGCAGAGTCAGCAACTGTAGAAAATGGTATTTCTCTCCAGCTGCAGAATTGGGGCCTTAATTATGCCTTATGGCAAAGGGTCACAGGGGACATCTAGTTGTTGTCTTCAGAAGGTTAATGATTCCCAGAGTCTTTCTCATTGCAAGATAGGGAGCGAGTACTTTAGGGAGAGTCACTAACCAAATACTGGGTTACATAACTGTGCTTATGGAAGGACACACATTTGCTAGCGACCTTAAACATTTTGTATAGATGTGTGTAGTTCAGAGATTTGCATTTCTTTTTTCCATTTGGCTCTCATATGAACCTAATTGACTCTCAAGTGAAGTTACTTTCTGAGAGATAATAGACCTCCTCATACATTTGACAATAAATGTAATACATATACAAACAGTTCTCATAATTTAAAAAATACTCCAAAACATTGTATTTCATTATAGAAAAGCATTCATCTGACTACATCCTGTGCATGGTCCAAACATGCAAACAGCTGAAATCACATATATGGATCTCCCTACCTTCCAACTGAAAGAACAGAATTCCTTCTGTGAGCCAAATAATATATTCTGAAAGTTAAGAAACGCTCTCTGTGGGATTATACCCAAGTTCAGTGCAGTCGTCACAACCCCTGCCACAAACCAAATCTGTTTAAAATAAATGGGGAGAAAGACATATTCAGTCTTGCATAAGCAGCAATTTTGAAACTATTGAACATGGATCTAGTGTGAAGACAGCGATGCTTGTCGCTAAGGCGAAAGAGTCAAAAAGGCGTGCTTGTGTGGCAGTGGGATAATTGTCTCTTTCCTACAAAGTCAGGCTCGTGATCCAAAATGTCAGAGAGGAATGTTGCATTTCTACTTAGGGAATATTCTTAATGCGTCATGTCCATCTGGGTTAAATTTACTCTTCCACAGAACTAAAATACAGGGGCAGATGTGCACAATATTGGCACTTCAGTTCACTTTGGTTGCTGAGGCATCATCTACTTCTTACGCAGAACAGTGATTTGAGAAACAATTTGTCTTTACATAGATATTCTACATAAAAAGAACTGTTAAAAAAGAGTGAAATTGTAAAGCCAAGTATCCCAGACTTAGAGTATTTCAGAAGTTAGTGTCCTAATTTGTCTCACTTCTGCACTGTTTTTTAATCTCATTAGATTTACTAAATTGGTTGAGGCACATTAGGTGCACTCCTGGAGCACATCTCCCAGTTTACCTTCATCTGAAATGAATTCAGCTCATGTGCTTCAAAACTCCACTGTGTAAACCAAAACACAGTAAGTGAGGACAACCAAGAGATTTCACCTCCAAGGATGATGGGAATGAAAATCTTCTTGTAGATACATCCATTATTTCTCCCTCTGCTATCTTCATGCAATGCATATAACAGAAAAAGCTGAGCTAATGAGCAGCTATTCAGTAATTTATTTTAAGCTTTTGTTCCATGCATGGCCCAGAGCTGTTTATTGCCTACTGTTCAAAACCTGCTCTGAATTCAGAATTCTTAATGTCCTCACCAGTTTTTCTCGGAGTGCTCATCATAACAGTAGACAGGTGCTTGGCAGGCAGTACGTTTGCTTGCGCTTCCTCTTAGTGATATGGAAGTATGCGACAGTTTCCCTTCTGCAGGCAGTGGTAGACAGGCTGGAGAAGCTACTGTAAAAGCTATTGACTCATTTGGGATTTCAAGATTGAAATTCATCAGACTCGAGATCTTTTTTTAAGGGAGTTGAACATTGCTCTTGCTCAAACCCTAGCTGTTTTGACCTCTGTTACAGCTGTGAGTGTCCAGCCTTTCTGCAAATCGGACTCCAGGTTGTCAAGCCAGACACTGGTAAAATGAAAGAAAATTATTAATGAATAAATGTAAAATATGTAAATAAAAAAAATAAAAATTTGTGTTTGAAGCAAGTTGCCTAGCATCCTGTTGGGAGTCTGAGTCTGAGGCAAGAATGGTTGCTAATTCCCAGTGGAAACATTCAGGTGCATTTGCCATGCTTGCTTTTTTGTGAAGTCTCTTGTTTCTTTTCCTGCACGCTTTCAGCTTTTGCAACAGATTGCAGAGGAGTTATGTGAGGAACAGATATCTTCAGTGGTCTAGCTGGAGCTGTGCTTGCCTTGGAGTTAGAGTGTTTTGGAAATAAGGTAGCCCTAGAACTAAATGAACTTGGGGCTTCCTGTGGATTTGCATCTTGTGGTTGGTAGGAATCTTGGTTGGTCTGATGGAAGCTTTTCCACTGGGCTGAGGTACTTCTGAGGCTCTCCTCCATGTGAATTCTCCTGTCTGTAGTAACGCATGAATGGATGTTGCAGTTTTGCTTGCATCAGGTTTTCTGTGTTTTAGCCAGCTGCCTACATTACAAAACGTAGCACTGGGTCTATTCCTCCAGTGAGTGTTACTGAAAATATCCAAAAGGTTTTAAAGTTTTATTGTAGGACTGAAAAAGGCAGCATCATCAAAAAGGCCTTGCTACTATTGAAATCCCATCTAAAGGAGGAGATGGTCATGTAACTAAAAGACTAGGCCATAACACGTCAGCACCGAGGGTCCAAGCAAAGCTCGCACAGGCAGCATCAATTGATATTGCTTGACTCTGGAGTCCCTGATGCTGTAACCATAAAAATACTGCTTTTAGTGTAGTTCTCCCCTACCCCTGTAATTGCCCAGGCTTAAAACAGCAACCCGTCATGGAAAAACGGCATTGCGTAGCACAACATCAGTAGGCATAAGGCTATGTAGCGTAATGGTTAATGGCAGGGTGTGAGGTCTCAACTCTAATGTCTGTAGTACCTCCAATGGACAACCGTCATGGTAGCAGTTGAAAGCCTGAACTGCAGGGGTAGATTAGACCCTTTTGTGAGCAAGTTTGACATGTTTGTAGATAGTGGAAAGATCTGAAGAACGTGAAAGGGCACATGTGCATTGTTCCCAAATTGTGTCTCACTTCATTCTTTATCCCAGTCGTGTAAGTTAGATCCAATGTCAGTGTAATAGCTTTATTAACCATCATTTGTTGTAAGTTACACCTGGGAGACCAGTATTTTTTGTTCTTTGTCATTAATATAAATCTATTTGAAGAAACATGTAAATTAATTGGTTTTGCTGAAAGTCCCTCTCTGAAACTTATAGAAAACAGCTTGTTGAAGAGACATGATCTAGCTTTGAAGCTAGCCCTAATCCGAGCCAGGGTTTGGACCAGATATCCTCCTGGCCTCCTTCCTAACCTAAATCACTCCATGACTCTAAATAGGTTCCGAAACATGCAAATGAAAGTGTCAGTGATGTAAGAAAAAGAGATGTTCATGAGAATCAATGCCTGTGTGCTCCAGTCTAGCTCTTAACAGGGGAGGCAGTACTTTGCAAGCAAGCAGATAGTGATGTGTGCTTCAGTTTCTGTGTATGAAGCACATTCATACTTAGCCCAGCTTTGAGTATCACACTGTTCTCATATGGATGCTTTACTGTCAGTGATACATACAAGTCTGATAGTGTTTGGGAAATTACTGTGGAGTAACTTCTTTTTTATTCTTCAGCAAATGACTCTGTATTTATACCATGTCCAGCCTCTCAAGTGATTTCTGCTATTTATTATTTGGATTATCTTGAGCATTTGGAGAATATTAATAATTAGAGTTCTATAAATTTAATTCCTAGCTGATGAGGACAGTATGGTTTCTATGTAGAGAAAGTTTCTATATACAGTTTCTATTTATAGCAACATTGAAGTTTCTCAAGTATATTAAATCTGCTACTGTATTGAGAAGAAATAAAAAGGAAATATGCTTTTCTTTAAGCTTTGCAATTAAAGCTATTTTGGATTAATGCACTAGATCATAAACATAGTCTTTAATATTAGCAAGCTAAATATTGGAGCAATCACATACTTTCCATTTTCATCTCGTAATTGCACACTGGGACCTCTGAACATTCCTCCCTGTCTTTTCTGTAGAGTAATGGAAAGTCACAGGAGAAGGGGAAGGAAGGGAGGTTGTTGTGCTTAGCATTCCTGGTACTACTGCAAAATTTGTGTATGTTTAAAAAAATGAACGGAAAAAACTTTTTTCAATCTCTAAGTTATACACGTTAGTATTTGGGGGGAGAGGGAGAAAGAATTAGAACACCTCAATCAGTAAGGTCTATTGTCCTAAATTTCAGTTTAAAAAAAAAAAAAAAAAAAGATCTCTCTGTCTAGCAAACTGCTCCCAAGGAACAGTTGAGTAAGGCCAGGTTGGCAGCCACTCAATTCCCTATCTCTACATTTATATGATTTAAAAAGCTTGTATATCCAAAGTCCCCATTGAACCAAAATTGCATTCAGACATTAGCTGTGCAGCTGGGAATATTTGCTGATTGATGTTTGTTTGTTTCAATAAAATGAAAAATAAAAAATAGTTCCAAATATGCACAGAAGTTGTTGTTCACCAAGTCAGTTTATGTGCAGTGTGAAAGCTTACCTCTTCAGGACGCTGATATGACTATAGGGTCTCCCTATAGGATTTGTATTTCTGCATTTTTTCAAGTTGGAGTTAATGCTCAGGGGTATATGCATATCCTCAAGTCCTGCATTTTACTGTCCATGAGAGTGAGTGTCATGCTGCCTGTGGCTTTCGGGCTTTGCTTTTCTGATAAATGCTGTAGAGGAATGGCTTGAAAGAAACCTCCATCCCAGGACTAACATCTCTGATAATGGAAGATGGAGGGTTTCTCCATATTAGGGCTGGAAGATTCCTTGCCTGTTTATAGCTTTCCCAGAACTCAAGTTTCACATGAAGACATGGGATCTTTAAGCTCTTAAATCCTTTCTTCCAGGATCAAAGATCAGCCATTGCAGATTTCATTGATGCCAGGATTGCCATATAATCTTTGAGCAAGAAAGTATGGTCAAGTACACTTCAAAACCAAGTACAGTCAAAAACATTTCAGGCAAAGAAGTAAACCCACATGTCAGGCAAATAAAACGTCCTTTTATTAATCATGTAGGTATCAGCTGATCCTTAGAGCCTACCAGAAATGGGTCCCCTTTTGCTGTACGTGCTGAATAAATGCAAAGAATTAAGCAGTTCTCAAAACACTAAGGTCTTTTGAGGTAAAGAGGCCGAGGGGAGATTGTTGGAGCAAGCAGCCAGCGAGCGCAGGCCAGCAGCTGTCTGGCTTGGACTACAGAAAGTTCTCTGTAGCTGATGCTCCCTCCTCTGTCCCTGCTCCAGCTGCCTCACCAGGTCAAGTCTTGCATTTTGCAGTTGAGAATAGGTGTATGAAGGTGTTTCTTTCAAGTTAGCAGTAACCCTTCCACTCTGTCATTTCTTTCTCATGTTCAGTAGATTTAGGGCCAAACTGTGTGAGGTAGAGAACGATTCAGAGAAAGGTATTAGACCCTTCTGTAGGTCTAACTCTGAGGCCTTCCTTTAAAGACCAGGAGAAGAGGTCCTTGGGAGTTCACTAGGATGAAATGTGACAACTCCATGGTGTGCCGCCTGCCATACACAACCTTAAAACCTGGCTTAGCATGTTAGTATTTAGGTTGCTGCTGCAGTTGTGCCTGGAGTTTGAGTTGTTGGCCACTCCTCTTTCTGGTTTCCCCTTGGTGGCAGAGGACCAAAGAAAGCCTTGTATATTTGTAGGTCCAGGATGGTAAACAAAGTTAATCCCACCTGCTCTTGATCTTTGTCTGTAACTGCACAAGCGTTGAGCTGCTGTGTGAAGCCCTATGCCCACTTCTTGTGCCTCTCTCCTGATTTCTTCAGTTTTCATTCATTGGTGTAGCTTCCTAACCACTTTGCAATGGAGGGGCCCGTCTTAGCTGGTTTCCCCATGTACATCCCTCCAAGGAATGCTGTCAATTAGAAGGACAAACCAAAGCAACTGCTTTATTTTCCAGTGTTTTGCCTTCTCCCTGTTCGGCTGCTGCTAACAGATTCATGTAGTAAAGCTCAGAGAGGTAGCTATAAGCCCAGGGACCTTAGAGGGTGAATGGTCTGTATTTTTGTACAGCAGAATGTAAACTTTGGATGGTGCGTACTCCTGAAAACATTTTGGTATCTAAATATTGAGGCACAGTTCTTTCAGTGATACTGTCAAGAACAAGTACCGGTTTCATAAATAACCTATTTTATACAACAGAAAATGCTGTGATTTGAATTCCAAGTAGCAGTACGATTCCGTGTTCTGTGTTGTAATAACATGCCTCTAACAAAAAAAGAATAGTGGAGAATTTAGCTCAGGTAGGATAGTGCTAAGACCAGGGATTAGAATAACCCAAATCATTAAAGAACTGTTTAATTAGAAACTAATAGCTAGGGTATTTGACATAGCAGATCATATTACTGGCAGTTGTTTCTCTTATTAAGCTGAGCAGAGTTGTGCTAAGGAACATATGCAAATTCGAAATTTGCAACTTCACAGATTACTACTTCTTTTTGTCCATGACAGTTCTGTAACTTCTTTAGAATTGAGATTTATTTGTTTGCTATTTTGAATACTGCTTTAGAGTAATTGTCACTGTATTCAACCAGGATTAAAATTTATTATACCTAAAGACTATAATTGTAACTGTTATTAATATTTATTCCTTCCAAGTTAAGTAAAAGGTTCTCATTCACATGCAGTGGGCATTTTTTGCATGCAAGTCATTTGAGTTTTATTTTATGTAGTCCAGAGTGTACTTAGTAGAACACCATGTGGGCATGTTTGTCTGTTGTGCTGTATAAAAACAGTAGCTAATTTTGATGAATTTTTAGAAAGAAATTGAACTGTAAACTGGACCTTTTGACAACAGCACAACAGGGAAGGGTGTGCGAGCACAATCTATTTTACAGTTTGTATAATTTCAAAATGCCCATATGAATTATTCCCGTTCAGATTGTCATATTTTAGGCAAAGTGCTGCTGGTCATTATTAATCTGCTGTAATATCTGAAGCAAAACAATTATTCTCAGAAATAAAACATTAATGACAGAAGTTGAAGATTTTATACCAATTCCTCTGAAGAACAAATGCTTTCAGGGCATGTTGTAACCAGTACTTGATATTCACAAATCTGCTGAATGACACCGCAGTATTATTTTTTCTCCCCTTGCAATTAAGAACGTGTTATTGTGCTAAAGACAGACTGGAAAGTAAATCTTGTCAATATATGCTTTGAAAAGCTATTTGTAGTCTGCTCTCTCTCTTCTCTATTGAATGGAGTTTGCAATATTTTTCTTGCTAGCATTAATGTTCATAAATAAATTTCCCTATGAACACTAGCTCTGTGAGATTGACCTAGAAAAGGTAGTATAGCTTTCTGTGGTAAGTTAATTCCATTTTTGTCAGTATAAATGGTTAAAGCATCAGCCACCACTTAGGAAATAAAAGCTGAAGGAACTAAAGGATGCACAGAAAATGCTGACAATCAAGTTGCAATCTTTGATTCTTGCAAAATATTATTAAATAAAAACGGTGTTATTGATTACTGGAGCTCTCATTGTTGGACACATAACCTAACCTTGCCCAGAATAGCAGTAACCTATGGCAAGAGGTGAAAGAAAAAGGCAATATTTTCTGTCAAATTCAGCAGATTCTCCAGTCCCTCTGTGCAAGCAGCAGTCTGTTGAAATGCAAGATTTCAGACTGCAAGTCTCACTGCAAACCTTCTGGGAGCTGCTCTTCCCTGCTTGTGACTAACACACAGGAGCTGACCCATGCATACAGTGACCACTGCAACGTTAGGAAGACTAAAATAACACTGAATTATTTCCAAGTGTATAAAACCAGGCACTTTAAAACAGTTGGGCCTTTCTGCCCTGAAGTCCCTCTCTTGTGGAGGTCTCTGAGCAGCCCTTCTGGGGGCAGTGTCTGCAGGAGCTGCCATGCTTCGGGGGTGAACCTGCAGCTTTCCAGCCTGGCTGCACACATGGGTTTTTTCCACTACTTGCAGTGGTTCTTCAAAGGTTCTGCTTGTAAAACATTTAGAAGTCTTTACAGACTTAGAGCCTGAAGTGGCTGCAGTTTCTGAGCGTTTCTCTGGTGAATGGGTTTTGGTTTAAGGCTATTTTTAAAAAAATCCTTTTTTCCTAATTGTAACAGGTTGTAACATTGTACAATTCTGATTTTAACAGTGACTTTGGGGGAAATAACCAGCTTTTACATGGCCTGATGTGCAGGGATTTTCTCCCAGTTCAGTATTCAGGAAGTGCACTCGTTCTGCATTGTAATTTGAGTTGAAGTACAAAGTTCGTGAGTCCTTCGATCTTGACACTGCATCAGCTGTAGCTGTCAGAGTGCAAACCTGCTAGACATAGATTATGCTGTTTGCCCTGAATCTTATCTAAACAGTCTTTTCTAAGCTTCAAATAGCGATAAGTTTCCACACCGCAATCACTCCCTCCAAGCACTTCTCTCCTTCCCCCAGTCTTTTTTTCTCTTCTTTTCAGTGTACACGTATTTGGAAGGAATGTGCAGTAAAATTCATAATGTCTGCCAGCGCTGCTCAATCCCAATGCTGTATCTTTCCAGACATGGAAAAGATCCCTCCTCTTGCTCCACATCTGCATCTATTCAAATTGCTTTTCTTAAGGTTTCAGCATGGCAGACTGTTATCTTGATGTTGCTTCTGCCATGTTACAGATGATCATATGCAGGGTTTATAATGGGCAGAATGGGTTTACCACTAAAACTAACGTGATGCTGATGCAAAAGAAATATCGCAATGCAGCTGAATAGCACAACACTATTCAGCCTTTTGAAGAAGAGGTCCGAATTTCGGAGGTGATGGGGAGTCATCTCTGTTTCTCTTCGGTAACTCCCATTCCTGTCAGACAGGGTGCATCTTACTGGGGGGTTGAGGGATGGTTTTTGAAGGAGGCCATCCTGGTTTGGAGCTGCGGCACTGGGGCTCATGGCACAGAGGAGGCTGAAGTCTAGTAAGCCCCGCAGTCAGTTCTGCAGGTATCTGACACTGCAGTAAATTCAGTATAGTTCCCATCACCTTTTTAGGATAGGAAAGTTAACAGGCTCTTCTCATCATATGGCAGCCAGTTGCAGCCATGCCACCACTATAAAATACAGCCTGAAATTGCATCCCTGAATTAGGCATCCGTGTAGCCATCTAATGCTGACTCTGTGAGGCTTCCAGGCAGTTACCTACACAGTATATGACGCTTTGAACAGCTCCACTGTTGCCCAAACGTTGTCAGTGTTTGAGTACAGCATTTTGGTTTCTCACTCTGATTCCTCGCTCTGTTGCAGAGTTGCCTTACCTGGTGCTACAAGAAACCAAGCTCGAAAACTGAGCAACTACTGAATATTTCATTTAGTGGGCCACAAGGAAAGCATGAATATCAGAAATAGAACAAATTATTCTCTAGCACCCAAGTGAAGTGGAAAGAAAGAATCGTTTTTAGTATTTAAATGATGTTTTGATTTGTTTTTTAAACTGGGTTTGATTGGAAATTTTAAGGACCTATTGTTTTATGTTTGATATGGTCACTGTGTGTTGGCAGAGTTTTATCTGTTCCGGTGGTTTGCTGGCAGGACAGGGATTGCATGTTATGTCTGCATTTCGGTGGCACTGCCAGGGGACATCAGGCCTTTTGCCCTTGTCTGTGGACACTCAGAAATTAAATGTAACTTAACCTTAGCACAATTTGGGGAGAAGTTACTACAACCTTGCCATACTCATTTTTTTAGTAAGATTGTGACATCTGTGCTGGCAAAAAACCTCCACCCTACAACAACAAAAAAACCCTGCTAAATCATTTGTGGTTTAATCATTGTCACATTACAACCACAAAGTACCCTAAGTAGCGGCCAAAAAAATCCTGTTAGGCCTTTTAAGAGCACTTTCCGACCAAAGTGGCTAAATACCACGCAGTAATTCTAAATTACTTCTGTATGCTGTTTCTACTTTATGTTCTCAAATAGCTTCTAATAAAACGTCAGAAAATAATCACTGGAATGAAAATACCAGTGAGTTAACAGTAACTGAGGAACAATTTATAGTGTGATGTGTTATAACAACTCATTTTTTCAATTTTACTGTTTAAAAAGTTATGGTATGTTCATTAAAAGATAGGGATGGTTTTGATTTCTAGTTTCACTAGAAGCATTTCTTTCTTTTTTTTGTTTTTTTGAATAAAAATCCTCCCTATCAATAGTGTGATCAAAGACATCACAGATTAATGCAGAGATCTTTATATGATGTTTCTGAGTCCCTGAAACATGATATTTTATCTGAAATTTGGTGGGTTTGGCAATCAGATAATTAGAGAATAAATATTTTCAAGGCAGTAAAACAATACCTATTTTATCTTTTTCTTTTCTGTCACACTGGTATCTAAGAATATCAGGTAACATTCAGGTTGATGGGAATAAATTTTTGAAAACCCCTTGTAGTAAACTTAATGTCTTAAGTTTGCCATTCTTAAACACAGTACCTCACACGTCTGCAAACCTCTGCTATACTGTTAGCATGGTATCTGAAAACTAATAGCCTCTGTAGTTGGATATTGTTTAATTAATCCATGATCTGTCACAGTCCATTATTGGACATATCCACTGTCTGGTCATTTCAGCGTAGTTCACTCTGTATCTCAAGGGATCTCAAACGCTTTGGTTGGTGTAAAAGGTGCTTTTTGTCCTGGCCTCTTGCCCAAGCACATGCTGCATGGCAGGTAACAAATCACAACCTAATGAGCCTTGGTAACTGAGCTTTCCTGGGGAGCCAGTTGCTGGTTCAGTGACCTGTATTACCCAGTATCTCGTTTGGCAGAGAATTAAGAATGGAGCAGACACATCATCAGCAGATTTTCCTGAGTGCAGACTCATTTTGGTACAAGCTGTCAAAGTCCAAGGACCCTCCAATCTAGCTTTCTAAACCTCATCTGTCAGTGGACTATAATTGGTTTATAAATTGGCTTAAAGATAATAATGGAACTAACCTTTTTACACAAAAAGCATGTCTGCAACTGTGATAAACTTTTCCAAAGCTTAAAAATAATAGTCCTGAATAATGTATCAGTGAAGCATCCTAGTGGGTGATTGGTGGTGGGAGGTTAGTGCAGGCTGGTGTTGCAAAACAGTCAGCTCTTGCAGTAACTCACATAACTGATGTTAGAGCCACTTGTGTGGAAGTTGTTTTGTTGTGGTTTTTAGTTGTTTTTTAACTGCTTTGTCTCGCTACAAGAATGCTAATATGGGATTTGACTTCTGCTGTATCAGCTTGTGGCAGGTAACAGAGCTCTCCACTGGACCACAGTCAATCCAAAACACTGAAGTGCCTGAACATCAAGTAACCTCCATGAATTAAGGATTCTTTGTACAAAATGTTGTTCATTCCATTTTGTTTAGTTGGTTGTTTTTCTTCGTGTCTGCAAATGCTGTCCTGTTGGGCAGATTGTTCCCTGGCTGTGTGCAGAGAGGCTTCTTTATTATAATTTTCTTTATTTTAACATGCTAAAGCTATCCACACATAGACGTGCGCACAGACATCTGAACAGAATATAGGCATCTCTGAGCTTTAACACAGGGATTCACACATCCTCACTGCATGTCTAGATTGTTGAATTGCACATCATGTGAGAGTACCAAAAAATGTTGTTTGTGGCTTTCCTAGTCAAATTAGCTGTGATATTTAATTTGTCCTTCCTTCTCTGCTTCTCACAATTATTGGAAGTTCAGTATGTACATACAAAAAATAGATTAGCAGAATTTGAGGACTTTTGCTCTTAGAGTATACTTACTAGTTAACTTAAATGACAATTGGGTGCAGACATGCCAGCCAGTCCAAGGGACAGCTAGGTTTGTATAGGCCATTGTATTATAAAGATTACAATTGCCAGATGAACCTAGTACAATTTTAGGTTTAAAATAAATTTGAGGAGTTGTATATCTCTATTTGCTGTATGTTAAATGTGTACAACATGAATATACTTTATGAATAAAATATACTAAGAGATCTTTCTTGAATTAGGATGGCTTCCTTTCTTCAATAGATTGTGTTCTGTACTTCTAAGTAATTGCCTTATTACTGTAAAGTAGGTGTTTCTCTTAATGTTTTTGAGATTATAAGGGTACTAGGAAATGTTTGAAGATGTGTGTCTAGATTCTCTTTATTTGTCAAATTGCCTGTTTAAAACAGGGGACAAACCTGTTTGTACCCTATTATTAAAGTTTGTTCCTAGCATGATGGGAATCGGCTCATATCAAACAAGACAAGGATATTGCCATTTTTTTAAGTGAAGACCAATAAGGTCACTCCACTTAGTTCACTGTCTCTAGTCAGCTCAAAAATATCTTCATGTTTTGTCTTAGCAGACTAGTAATAGTCTCTGTATGTATGACTGTATTATACAATGCTTGGAAGTTAAGTGGTTTGGAGGGGGGTGCAAAGTACCACCACGCTGTAGTCATAGTAGAATAAAATGTGAAGCCAGACCATAGAATAGAAAACGCAATCTATCTATAAACACTTTTTTAAATTAAGACTATTTGAACACCTAATTACTTGTAAAACAAGATGTCTACTATTTAGCAGTGCACCTCCAGCAGTAGTTTAATTTTCCTCCAGCCAGAGCTGTCCCAGTGCTATCTGCAGCCTCTGCAGCATGCATGAGAGAGCTGGAGCTGAAGCACTTCCCATCTCTAGCAGAACTGATGGCACCACCTAGGAGATAAAAGAGTGGTCCAGAGTCGTTTTGCTGGGCTCTGTGCAAAGCGCTGCCCTTGTTCCAAGAGAGAGCCCAAAGCTGCAGATTTTCCATCCAGCCTCATTATTTATTTCGCAGTGGAGCTTTTTGTTGTCCTCAGTCTCTAATGAAATAGATAAGATGAATAAAAACCAAAACAGATAGAGAATGCAGAGCTCTGGGCGGGAGGAGGAGAGGGAAAATAGTCATGTTTTTTCTCAATGAGAGAAAAAGAAAAAAGTAGAGGGGTGGGAAGAAGGGGCTGTAATGGATTTGCTCGGTGCCCAGAAATACTCGGGATTTACAACCACAGCAATCTTTTCAATTAGGGCAGTAGAGTCATTCATTTGCGTATTAAACTTCTGCAGACAAATGGATATTTGTTTTTTGGTGTTTTCGTTTCTGATCAGTATAATCCTTGTATCTCTTCCTTAGTTTGATAAAGGTTGCTGTATCTCTGTGAGTGGAGTCTGTGGGTTTGGATTGAGACGAATAATACTAGCACAGCTGTAGAGGTAGGCTGTATTGCAAACAGCAGGCACCTCATCTTCAGTTCTTCTGTCAGGCACCTCATCTTAAGTGGATTCAGAGCATCTGGGATATGATTGTGTTTTGTCTTACAGCAACTGAGTTCTGACCTTCATTTATATCAAAAGAGGATGAGGCGTCAAATAGTTGACCAGGGTCAGACGTTGCATGTGGCTTTGCAGTCATGGGGATGAAAACAGAAGACTTGTAGTAATACTCAGCTAAGAAATCATGGGAGAGATCTCAAAAGAACATCTAGTGTCCCCAGAATGAATATTAAAAACTTTTAGAGCAGTTAGAGTTGACTGCAAAGTGTAGGAGCTGAACTGGGAGTTACACACAGAAATTCTGTGTTCCCACAACTACAAAATAAACAGGAAACCAACTGTGATTCAGTAATACTTCCAGTTTGATATCAGTAGTATCAGTGCGATAGATTGCAGGAATTTCAATTTATCAAGCAACAGATTGGAGCCTATTGTGAGATAGCTGTGAAACATAGATGAATGTGAAAGTGAAAATTGCAGTAGAATCAATGTTTAAAAAGGAAAAAAAAGATAAATTCTTGTAAAGTATAATTATGTTGAACATAGTTGTCAAAGAACAACTAGTGATTATTAAGTATTAATTCTTAGCGAAGGAAAAATCTAAATTCCTTTTTAAAGGAGACAAAACAGAAAAATAGCACATTTTGAACAAGAAGACTGCACGTGTTTTGTGGGTGAGCATCACGCACTTGGGCACTGTTGGCTTTTGTGAGGAAACAGCAACCAAGAGTTTCTCCAGTGTATTGT
Organism: Theristicus caerulescens; assembly: GCA_020745775.1. Lineage (NCBI taxonomy): Eukaryota > Metazoa > Chordata > Aves > Pelecaniformes > Threskiornithidae > Theristicus > Theristicus caerulescens. The sequence continues at coordinate 42,637,533 of CM036565.1, read as the reverse complement.
ACCGCACACCTCTGGTTTGTGGTCTTGCATGGGCAAGGAAGGTGCTTCTTCAGCTGCATGCGTGCAACAGGCTAAAAAGTTTGATCTCTGAATAGTCTGGTGGGGAAAAGGAGGCTGACTGTGAACTAACTTATACGCTGGGCGGATTCCCAGTCAGTGTTAATGGGAGCATAAAGGTGCATCGGTTTCTGTGTAGACAATGTGCAAGACGGAGCAGCCACTTGCTCTGCAGTTTGTTTCTGACCTTTATATCAGAGCCATATAAGACAGCTGAACTTTATTTAAGCACTCCCATAAGATGATTTTATTTCAGCCTTTGAAGCCTCAGTACTTTCAGCAAAAAGTGCTAATGTAATTATGATATGACATTCACGTTCAGAAGACCCTAGAGCTGCATGTTTAACTGGATTAAAGCAAATGGAACTTGATGGGGTTTTGGCCTTAAAAATTGCTCATTTTTTATTTATTTAATCATGCCAAAATTGAACAAGGAAAATATTCTTCTACTGTACCTTAGCCCTAGTTGTCTTGATGCTGCAACCGCTCTGTTGATGATGACTCAAAGCCATGGTGAACTAATTAAGACAGTACTGTGTTACTAACAAAAGAGCTGCTTTCTTCCTCCCTCCTCCCCCCAGCAGTTTGTCAAACAAAATTGTATCCTATACCAAAATAATAGAAATGTAATGTATCCTGGCACTCTGTCTCTAGTCAACCAACAGTATTTTGTAATGCTGTTTTAGTACGTGTGTTAGAGGACTTGTGTTTTACACAGCCCATTAACACAAGGGAATCATTAATTTCTGGAGAATGTCTTTGCCAGAAAGATGTGGGCTTTAAATCTTCTACATACATAGAAAACTACTGTCCATCTCAAATGTTCTAAATGGGTATGATCATTATTGAAAATAATGGGATAGTAATATTTTATGCTCTGCATTTTAAATAACTGCATTTTACAGTTGTCATTCTTTTAGAAAACTCAATGATAACATTTGCATCTGCGTAGATATGCTTACAGTGTCTTAACATTTTTTCATGTGGATCTGGAATATAAGGTGCTGCTGTTTCTTTTGTTTGTAGTTTTCTGTGCTTCGCATACATGTTAAGGTAATTTTGTCTTGTTTAAAGTATTTTTGTGCTAATGTAGTTGCTCTTTCCACCTCTGTTTTTTATATAAACAAAGGGCACATGTGTTACATCTGCTTTTTGAAAGTTGTCTTTAAAAACTTTTAGCAATAGTTAACTCAGCTGTTTGTTTCTGCTCTCTAAGGGGTCGCCTGGCCTGATATGCACCGTCTGGCTGACAGAGTCCATCTGGAGGAGTTGACTAAAATTGGCATTCTGAAAGGCAATGTAGATGACATGGTGAAGGTTCATCTGGGTGCAATATTTATGCCACACGGACTTGGACATCTACTTGGAATCGATGTGCATGACGTTGGAGGCTACCCAGAGGTTAGTGTTAGTCCATTCTCAAGTGCCTTGCAGATTAACCCCTCTCAATTCAATCAGCATTTCTCTTAGTTTATGCCTGATTAGCCAGTTGCATGTTCTCAGAGGTGGAGCAGATGTGCATTTAAGTGTGTCTTTTTCTGGATGCGATATTTTATGTGGTTTACTTTAAGGGAATCTATTAGTTCATTACAACATAAATTCCTTATGGGGAGAAGTCAACTGATGCCGTCCTTTGGGCATTCTTAATCTGTTCCTCCATGAGTCACCACTGTAACATATATCACTCAAGCATACCCTATGCTGTGACAGCATCTCAGTCTACCTGAGACTTGTAGTGAGAAGACGCACTTGCTCCATTCCAGATGTGAGACAGCTGTGGGAACCCACTGCTGCACCTGGGCTAGTAAATCCCAATGGCTGTGTCATAAGGAAACAACCTGGCTCATATTCCTGTCTTGAACTTTGATCTCCAGTGTTAACATGGGCACCAATGTAGATGTGTTGTCCTGAAATGAGACTAGAAGGAAAAAATCCATCAGGTCTTCCAAATGTGAAAGCATAACCTCTTGTATTCTGAGTTTCTGCAGAAAACACAGAATGATTACCTTTTTCCTTGAATTAACATGGTGGTTCATGACAGTGATCTGAAAGCAGAATGGGTAAAATTCTGTAACCAATGAATGGTAAGATGTTTGCAATGATACTAAAAAAACAAAAAAAAAAATCTCTAAGGGGAATTGAACTTAAGGTTTGAATAAAGAAAGACAGTTTACAGCAGCTTCAGAAAGATTTCAGAAGGATTTTCTGTGTGTTAGTTTCGGTTATTTGAGGCTGACTGTTTAAGGGTTTTCAATAATACAGTATGAAAATGGATCATTTGCCTTCTCTCTTATGTAAGATGTTCTTTTACAAGAACCTGAAAAAGAAACGAAGAACTTTTTAGGTAAGGTTTAAGCACGTCTTGGAGCTTGTTCATGTTGGATGGACAGGCTACATAACAGCTGCTCTTGCTGGGTTCACTTTTGCATACAGGGAAGAAACAGTGTATAATATTTGAGGGTACTTGTTATATTCACAATATAATTATTGTTGAGAGACAATACTGTGATAACAATGTATTGGCATCAGCTAATAAACTTATATGTAATAAAAATGAAACAAAAATCAAAAGCAACCCTATTCTGATTTCAAGGTTTCTTCACTAGCTAATATAGAAAGGATGGATGTTTCCCCCCCCATCTCTCCCATGTGCATTCTCTCTGTGTACAAATAGAGGTATTCAGCAAAGCACAAGTGATTACTTGGAGAGAGAGTTCACGGACTTCAAAATCCAGGACCCCAATGTTGCATGCCTTTGCTTAGATTGTTTTTGCTTGTGTTATGAATAACCTTTCTGAATTTGGTGCACTTACGTAAACTGGAGCACATGTTAAAAACTCGGTAGGGTAAAGAGATAACTAAATTTTAGGAACAAGTGAGAAGAATTGTGAGAATGAAAAGTACCAGGCTTGGTTTTTATTTAGAAACTGTATGCTTTGAAGGTTAGAGCAAGTACGTTAATTTCAAGGGAGATTCCTAGAACTGATTTTTGGGAAGTGTAGAGCAATGGACCCTATACACCTCCCATCTCTCAGCATATTTCAGTAGTGTAGCATATGAGCTACAGAATCAGTTTTTGAAACTAATTTTTATTTACATATGATCAAATTTATAACTGTTAATTATCCAGTGTATTATATAATTTCAGGGTCCTTTTTCTGAAAGCAGACCAATCTATCCACGGTTTTGAACGAGCAACCTGTTACAGATAAAAATGGGTTTAGGGATTGTATTGTCAAATGAGTTGGGCTCTCCACTTTCATACTTAACATCTGTAAAAATACCAGAGCTCTATGCAGATAGAGAATTATATACCTGCAAATGGCCGAGAAGGCCAATGGCATCCTGGCTTGTATCAGGAATAGTGTGGCCAGCAGGACAAGAGAAGTGATCATCCCCCTGTACACAGCACTGGTGAGGCTGCACCTCGAGTACTGTGTTCAGTTCTGGGCCCCTCCCTACAAGAAGGACACTGAGGTGCTGGAGCGTGTCCAAAGAAGGGCAACGAAGTTGGTGAAGGGTCTGGAGCACAAGTCCTGTGAGGAGCGGCTGAGGGAGCTGGGGTTGTTTAGTTTGGAGAAGAGGAGGCTCAGGGGAGACCTCCTCACTCCCTACAACTACCTGAAAGGAGGTCGTAGCGAGGTGGGGGTCGGTCTCTTCTCCCAAGTAACAAGTGATAGGACAAGAGGAAATGGCCTCAAGTTGTGCCAGGGCAGGTTTAGATTGGATATTAGGAAAACTTTCTTCACTGAAAGGGTAGTCAGGCACTGGAAGAGGCTGCCCAGGGAAGTGGTTGAGTCCCCATCCCAGGAGGTATTTAAAAGATGTGTAGATGTAATGCTTAGGGATATGGTGTAGTGGTAGACTTGGCAGTGCTAGGTTAATGGTTGGACTTGATGATCTTAAAGGTCTTTTCCAACCTAAATGGTTCTATGAGTCTATTCTATGATTCTAAATATTAAAATTATTTGTTTGTGAACTGCATTCTTACATTAAGAATGTTTGCATGGCTAGTTTACTTTCAAAATCTAATGCTAAATAACAAATTTCCTCAATATGGGGGAAGCACGCATGTAAGCTCACAAACAAACAGCTGAAGTCCTGTATTTCCATATAAATGTGTATGTAGATAGAGGTGGGGCATCAGCTTAGTTTGAAAAATAATTAATTTGGGGTTCTGCAGAAGGGCAGCCCCTTTCAACTCTCTCTGCAGCCTTAGTTCCTCCTCTGTCAGACCCGTCACTTCTCTGTCACCCAACACGAGGTTCCTTATATCGGGTCATTTGACTAAGGTGAGGTACTTGAGCGTCAGAGCACCTGATGGTGGAAAACCCACATCAAAGCCTGTCGATGGGGTGAATTTCCTTAGGCTTGAAGCCCTAATGAGCGGCACAGTCCCTGCCCGCAGCAGGAGGGAGCTCTAGGGCTGTGGTACCCAGGCAGTACTGGAAGGCTTCAGGGGATGTGGTTTTCCCCAGGTAAATCTACATGTGAGCAATTGGGCACCTCTCACATGAGTGTGATATGTGTCTGTATTAAACAGGAGAAGGTTTTTTTGTCTGTGTCTCATTGTTTCATGAGAAAACACATTTTGAAGACATCTAGTACACTGCGGAGTGATTTTTGGTGCGTTTTAAATGTTTACCAGCTAGCGGGATTTTCACAAGGAATTTCATAAAGCCATTTGTGTGTTTATTGTACACTGAGCCCATGCCTGTAGTATCATGCTCTTTTTTCTAGCTGGTTAAGAAGCAACTTATTTGCTTTTGGCCGAGGGAATTTCTGGGAGTATTACAAAGGCTTTTTTAAAAATAAAAACTTTCCAAGTGGATATCATTCCATTATTTTTTCCTCAAGTGTAAACAGTTACATTTGGAATAATACAATAAGCTTTAATTTCCTAATTTTTATCCGTCACAAAGTTCTGTGTGTTCCAAAAAAACTATTTCCAGACATTGTTAGCTTAGATTAGTTATTCATTAGTAGCCAAAGATTTCTTTTTTCAAAATTGGCAATAATAAGTTTTCATCTTTTCCAGTAAGCTGCTTTCACATGCAGCATTGAACAAGCACTTTCTTCCTCTTTGACAAACACTGTAAAAAGCTTGCACATTTTCTGCAAAGGATACTCTGGGATATTAGAAAAATATAACATTTCCCTTCTTTTTTTTTTTTTTTTTTGCCATGATAAAGAATAATTGGGTTTGGCCAGCAATAAATTTGGCTTAGCAACTATGTTTAGGGCAAGATTTTTAAGACCGTAACCACCAGTGTTTCCCATTGAAGCACATAAGTAAATGTCCTGATTTTCAGAAGTACTCAGCAGTCAAGAGCTCCTTTGGGAATCAGGTCTCCTGCAGTGTACCGTGGGGACCAAGTGTCGAACACTTCTTTGAAAAATCTGTCTGCTTCTTTTAAGGGTCTAACTACAACTTGAGCAGTTCTGAAAATCCAGCCCCAGTGGTACTAATCACTTCAGAAAATCTGGCCCTTAGTCAGACAGAGCTAGCTTCAAAGGGTGAAAACTCCACTGGGCTTAGCTTCAGCTGTAAAATTTAATCATGGAGATGGTTTTCCCACACTCTTTCATTTGTTTCTGGGTAAATTCGATATGGGATATAAATGAGGGTTTATGCCTGTTGCAATGGAGAAAATGTGGTAGGTGATCCCAAATTTTCAGACCCTGAGGTAGATGGGGCTGAAATTTTCATTTAAATCTAGGTTCTGTGTCTCTAGATGCTTGAGTTGATTCAATTTCATGTTATATTAATTGACTGTAAGGCTCTAAAGAATGCTAAGTACATTTGATGACTTTCTATAATAATAAGCCAGTTAATTTAAGTTAGGTTAATAACTACTGTGATTTTAACATCTTGTGAATTAAGAGTTTCATTTTGTTTTGTCTTTTAAAATTATAAGATTTACCTTAGTTTAAAGTTTTAATTCAATTCTGTATTCTCATGAAAACCTGATCCTTTCATTGCTATTCTGCATCAGCAAATTAAGGTTAGAGGTTTGTTTTGATCCTGGAGTTATCCATGTCCTTCCATTACTGTGCATGCTTGGGGAACATCTCTGCTGCTCAGAGAGGTGTACAAGCTGCGTCTGGCTCTAACAGAAAGCTTGCTCCCAGATCCCAGATGACTGACTGGGGATTTAGGTCACCAAACCTACTAGAGAATACAGGAATAATCTTGTTCCCTTTCTTGTTCTGGCAAAAATTATTTTCCTTATGTATCCTACTTTATGCTGAAGCAGAAGATTTCATTTTTTTTGTGGTTAGCATTGCAAATGATGCATTAATGTTTTTTCCTTTAAGAAGGAGAGGATGAGGTGAATTTACCAAGGAGCCTTAAGCTGTTATGTAGAGCCTCAGTGATGCAAATTGCTTCACTTGGTCGTAACCTTGCACAGCCTTGCTCTAGCTGTGCGTACCTAGGACCTGCAAACGTGAAACAACCTGTATGGTAGGCGCTTATATGAGCAAAGAGTAAAAGGGCCTTTCACCAGTTTTAGCTCTAGGGTTTGTTTTTGTAAGTGATTGTACACTTTGAGAAAAGATTAAGAGAATAAACCTGCTGCTTCTGCTTCATGGGGTCCCCTTGAATCACTTTCTTTTTGATTCTTTGAATTCCTGCGTAGCAGAGCCATATGGTTGAGCGGGCCACTGCGCAAGCAGAGTGCAGGCAAGAAATAAATTGGCGAAGACTTTCAATTCTACAGCATTTCCATGCAGAGCAGCACTGAAATCCATAGTGCTTAGTTAGCTATTGGGTCAAACACCAACCAGGAGAGTTTCCTGCAGCCTAAGATTCTTCTGTGGGATTTAAACCCCTCCCAGAGTTAGGTTAATAGATCTTACCCTGCTGTGGCATCTTACATGTGCTCAGAAAAGTTGTGATCGTTCCTAGCAACTTTTCCCTGTGAGGACAGATGCTGGAGTTTGGGTGCTTATGGGAGCTTAGGACTCGAGCAGGGGCAGAAGAGGAGGGTGGGCTCAGGTGCTGTGTCAGTGCAGTGCCGTGGTGTGCATCATGCCCTGGCGTACCACAGGGTTTCCCTCCTCCTCTGAGAAAGAAAGTATCGTGGACTTGGGAGTTTTTGTTGCTTGGTTTGGGTTTCATTAGTTCTGGTTCATTTTTTTTTGATGGATATACTTGCTTATGTTTCTTTTACTTGTTGAAGTTTGTTGCAAAAGACTTTGTGTGCTAAGAGAGTTTTTATCTGAGTATTGTCCAAATCTTTCTGAAATTTTAGCAAGAGATTAACAGAGCTTGTGTGTTTTTGAACAATTCTTTCTGGCCGCATTAGAAAAATAAAGACAGTACAGTTCTGCTTTCAATTACATGTAAAAGTAAGGTATCAAAGATATCATAGGTATACTTTAGGTTTTTGCTGTGCAATTTCCATTAATATTAGTATCTGAAGATCATAAAAGAAAAAGCCCTTTCATTTAGGCCATCGCCTATGTATACTTTCTGTGTGTTACAAGAAAACCTGTCCATTAGATTTTAAATGGTGCTTGTCATTGGTCTAATTTTAAAAGAGTGTTGCTGGTAGCTTTTGCAAATCTTTATCTCATTTCTTATGAATTCTCTATCTAAATATTCTCCTCATCTTCCAGGTTTATGTTGTAGTTGTCAACTTGGTGATTTTTACTATTTGCTCTGTCTGTTTTTTCTCATGCTTAGGTTTTAAGAAAAAAAAAATATATAATCTGTATGTCTTATTATTTCCATTATGATAGCAGTGGAGCTTGGTGACATCTGAGGATCAGGAAGCAAAAATGACATGGGAAGTTATGCTCAGAACCACATTGTAGGGATGGTTTGAAATTCAGCTTTATCTGACTGAGCAGGCAGCGGTGCCTTGAGTAAGTGGCAGGTGATTTGTCCTCTGCAATAACAGGAAACTTATTAGGCAGCTTAAATCTGATACCACAGTTAATACCTAGGAAAAGACAAAAACGTTTCAAATAAAATAGCCAGTTAAACACTGTGTGCCCTCCATTCCCCCAATATTAACTTTGAGCTGTGTCCCAAAAGCTCCAGCTAGTAATTAGATTCTCCTGCAGAAGTGGAAGCTTTGACTTGCAAATGCCACAAGTGGTATGTGATGCTTGGGGCACGTTCTCCTGTAACCTGCTGCTGATTTCAAAGGCAGGACTGACAGCAGTTCCTTCAGGTGACTATAGGCAGCTCAGGCTGCTGGGAGAAAGCAAGATAGATGGAATAAACTAATCTTCATTAGTAACACTCAGCAAGAGAAACAAGGGCTTAGAGAGAAGGGACCAGGAGACAAGTGAAATGGAATTCAAGTCTTTTATTTTATTAGCTGCATTCCGTTCTTTTTATAATAAATGAGCTAATTAGAAGTTGGGTATACACAGTGGGAGAATAGGGAAGAGTGAAAGAGCTGAGATTTCACTTTGGTATTGATTTTGCATAGTCTAAATATAATGGTAGTATTCTGACTAATTTAAATACTTGATTGCACTTAGCTTGATAAAATGGTTAGGACTTCACTGTATTGGATGTGGTCCAACTGGGGCAGTCTGTTTGTCAGGCTCAGAAAAGTTCTGGGATGATTTAGCTGGAAAAAAGTACCAGAAACTAGTTTGTGTCACTACATGAGTCTCTTACTGTGGGTCAGTATTTGCAGTTATGAGTAGCTTTGGTGATCTCTGCTGTGGCTGTGTTTTGCTGCCACTGCTGGCTTGAGGAACTTCTGGGTGACACCAACTAAGCGTTGCAGCCCCTGGTTTCAGGGGGGAGGGTGTCCTTGCATCTCTGCGTTTGTGCATCCCTACCTAGTGTCACGGCCCTGGGGGCAATGACCAGCCAGCACAGAGACATCAACTGTAGTTTTCTTCTGTCCTGATCCAAAGACAGACCCAAGCTCAGGCTTACCTGAGTGGGCCTGGAGCTGTTTCTGCTTCTGATCACTTTGCCTGGTAGCTGGTGTCTGTGGGACAAGATCCAGCATGATACACATTGCAGTTCTTCCATGAAAAAAGCAACATATACCCCCATTAACCACTGAGTTGCTTAGGACCAGGCAGTAATTCATCCTTATACTGAGGTATTCTGGGCATATTGCAACTTCTAGTCTTCCACGGCCACTTTTCTGGGGGATAGGCATATTTGCATACTTCCTAATTCCCTGCTTATTCCAAAAATAGATCTATATTTTATATTACTGCACACTTAACTTCATTTGAACTTTTATTTTGCTTACATAGTAATGAAATCAGTTTACATAATAATTCTCTTGTTCCCTTGACAGTCCTTATTGCCTAGACATGCTGGTTTTTGTTACCTTACATGAACCATTAATTGGAATCTGATGTTCTTGGCAGGAGTACAGTCACAAATGACAGTGTCATACATCTGTGCTTACTGTGGGGGGAGTGTCTCAATTTTAAAATGTGAGCAGAACCTCCACATAAAATCAGTCTTAGAAAACAATTTCGGATATAGTCTGTTGTTGCAATATACAGGAAAATAAACAGTTCTTCGAAAAGTAATTTTCCCTGAACATCACTGCAAGTCTCTTTTTAGATGTCTAGGTGTTAATATTTTCTAGATTATTCTCTACACTTTTTTGAGGCAAATTACCAGCTTATGCTTTACAGTTGCAGAGCACTGAGTGCGACAGGGTCCTGCTCTGTGGCCAGGCCTCCAGGATATAGCTGTAATAGAAACAGATATCCAGACAGCTGCTGCACCAGCGTTCACATTTTTACTCTTCATTTCATCTGACTACAGAACAACATCATGGTTATTGTTGAAAACAAGGCTTTCGTTGTTTAGCTGCAAAATGTCGGGAAGTTTCCTCCTCACAAAGAAGAAAATCCGTTAATGGCAGAAAATTCATACTGACAGATGACAGTGCGAGGTTTCCCCATCAGGCTTTGCTCCCAACAGGGTTTGACTTGATGGAAGACGGAGATGTCCTTGTTTCAGACCTGTCATCTTCTGTTTGGGGGTGGTGGTGTTTCAGTCATTAAAAAAATCCTCACTTTGTCCTAGTTTTCATAAACAACCAAAGCAGACTGAGAGCTGAGAACTGTCAGCCCCTGGACCTGATGGCCATGGTGGCTACCAAGATGGTCATGAGTGCCCAGAGATCAGATGTCACTTGGGATGCTGAAGCCATAGTCTGATGTACGCTTTAATCCAGCGCTGTTCTCAAAAGAAGGAATTTTGTCATCTCCCTAGCTTGGTCACCTTCCCCCTTCCCCACTCAGCTCATTCCTTGTCCCAACTCATGTAGGCCTTCAGCCTCACAGCAAGATGGACTGGGGCTGTCCTCTGCTCAGGGTGTACATGGCCGTGTACATGTGATAGCCAGAACCCACCTGTCTCTTCATCCATTTCACGCATCTCTTGGTGAACACCTTGCTAGCCTCTGTTAAAAGGGACCGTAGGTCTTCCTCACCACAAGCCCACCCTGATGTCCTGCTTGCTGTATTTGAAAAGCTGAGCAGTGTTACCCTTTCTCCGAAGGCCTGTTAGAGATGCTTTCATGGAAGAGGTGTAGCTGCTGCTATTTACACAGTGACCTCAGTGCCTGCAAAATCCAAAGACCTGGAGATGAAACCAAGAGCCGACACAATCTAGAGCTGAGATAGGATGGGGGGAATATCAAAGAGAGTTTGTGAATTCCTTCTAGAGGAGTTAAAATTTTACTTTTGGGTGAGCAGTACTATTCAGGTGCCTCGGGGGCCCTCCCTGCATTGCTGACAGCCCGGGGAGCCTGTGCTGCTAAAGGAGGTTTCCAAACATGAATCCCCGCGTCTTGCTCCTGAGTTGTAAACATGCTGTTAGCTTCTTGGAGGAAGTACTAGAAGCAGAAGCAGACTGCAAGCAGTCCAGACAAAATGCCTACGCATTGCTTTGATGGCTGTACAGAGGTACATGAAGCGGGCATTGAGGCTTGATCGTCACACCTGGTGTTAAACCTCATTTGTTTTAGGAAAAGGCCAAAAAATGCAGACGTCGTGCCAGGGCTGCCTTCAGAGGATGTTTGCCATTGTTTTCCTTGCTGTGCATTCATCTTTCTAGCATCTGTCTTGGATTGACTGCCTCAGAAAAGACATTTACAAGTAGAATTGAAGAGAAGTGTACTTAAAAGCCAAATATGGGTTGTTTGTTGAAAAGCAGCCGATAGATAGTTGGCAAGACACCAAAAGGTCCAGACACTAATCTAATTGTTTACAGCTCATGGAGAGATTAATCCACAAGATTGGATGCCCTCATTTCCTTTACGCATTACAATGAATGTGTGAGATGCCAAACCCCATGGGGCAGCAGCAGAAAGAAAAATGGCTCCATTTCAGTGCAGTTATTGTTTCAAGTTTAGAAATATATTGATTCTCTTTGGGTTTTGATAAGAATATAAATGCAAAGTGCCTTGCTTAATATCAGAGTATTCTTGTTTCCTAGCCTCAGTAAAACAAAATGGTGCTTTCTTATTTTAGTGTAAAATAATGCTCTGCAAAATTCAGGTCAAACATATGAAATAAAATATATCAAATAATGGTCAGAATACACTTGCTGGTTTGCAAGGGCAAGCAAACGCTCCGTGTCTCTGAAGAATGGGCAAACCTACCTGCAGATACCCAGTCTGGTGAGCTCTGAAAATCTTGGCTGCTGTAAGATGCCATGCATTGGAACAGAAGCTCTGCAAAGAGAAAAAAGCATTGCTTAGGTGACCAGTGAGAATAAAACAAACACTGCTGAGTGGCTGTTGCAAGCAGGATTTCTGTGAAATAGGCTTTCTCTGAACCGAAAGTGGAGCTCAGGAGCAAACAGTACTGTGCAGCTATATACACTTTGAAGAGCAAATGATTCAGTGAGATGAAAACGTGGCTAATCAGCAGGGTATGCTTCTGCCTCCCTCTGCTCCCCTGCATTGGTGTGGCAGAAACACCGGAGCACAGCGGTGCTGGGACGTGCTACCTTGGCTGCCAGGCACCGAGGGTAGTGCTGGGCAGTGCGCTTTGTCCTGGAGAAAGAGGATGTTCGTCCCGTCATACCAGTCACGCTGCTAGTGATTCTGAAAGGAGTCGCCCCTTCTGCTGGCAAGGAAAACTACCGTGACTTTGGCCAGAAGTACGATTTGGGAATGCTACCTGGAGACCAGATAAATAATGCCTTGGTCTTGCAGACCTGTTAACTTCTGACTTACTGGCTGAAGCAGAAAAGTTTTCATGAGCAAAGTGTGTGTGCATGTTTGCAATCTAGTGGGCCTGTGAGCTGTTTACTGGTCATCACAGTGTTTTGTTGATGAAATTTTGCTACAGTTGCAAAGAATTTTCAAAAAGCTAATGGGATTTAGATATATTTATTCCGATGTTGCAATACCTGGCACATTTGGGGGAAGAAAATTAATATCCTGAACTAGTCTTTGCAGTGTTTCTAATTCTTTGACTAAGCATGTCCTCATATATCATTTTGCTTTACCAGCTTTTGGGAAGAGGAGAATGTTTTGCTAGTCAGGACTTGTTTTGACTTAGTTTTTAATAATATCAGTCAGCACCATGTTGCCTGAAAGTCTGAATCTGACAAAAGTTTAGTTTTAAATGGGCTGCTTTTATGAGGTCATGTGTAGACTCATTGCTCCTGAATCAAGATCATAAATGTGTAATTTTAATAACATTCAGTGAGAATAAGCATTTGCACATCCTTGGAGAAATTGTTCTCTGCTGCATAGTTCGGCTATTTCAGCCATGACGTGGAGGGGCATTTCGAGATTTGCATGTCACTTAAAATACTGTACTTTTCAAGGGAGGGTATAGAAAGAAATAGTGCAAGTAATTATTTTTTTCTCTGTAGTGCAGTGCTTCTCCGAAGGTAGGGAGTGACAGTACCAAGCATATCCAAATCCAGGATTTCTGTGGTGCAAAAAACAGTCCGGGTGTTGAGTTGAAAGCTGGTCATCGCTGTATGTGAAAGCTAAATGAGGGACTGATGACAGAGAGGTAACTGTACAGCATGGTTTCAGTCCTCTACTTCCCAATTATTTTTTGTATGTTGGGTCTCTTATGGAGCAGTCAGTGTAGGAGGGTCTTAATAAAAGGTCACCATGGAATGCCTTTCTGTCTGTCAGAACCAGTCTTTCTTCCGCAGGGAGTGGAGCGCATTGACCTGCCAGGGCTCAGGAGCCTGCGCACCGCCCGCAGCCTGGAGCAGGGCATGGTGCTGACCATCGAGCCAGGCATCTACTTCATCGACCACCTCTTGGACCAAGCCCTCCGTGATCCTGCGCAGTCCTGTTTCATCAACAATGACGTCCTGCAGCGCTTTAGAGGATTTGGTGGGGTGAGTAATTCTTAACTAGATGATTTTCTAAAATTGGGTTTATGTTTGTTTGCCTTTACTGTGCACTTCAGAAGAAATGTTTTGGAAGTTGTAATGTATTGCACATAGGACTGTTACTGAAGCAGCACCTTGGGCCATTTGACCCTGCAGACAAACTGGGTTTTTTTTGTTATTTTTAAATGCGGTTTTATACTTGTGATATCTAATTAACAATAGACCCGTATTTTTCCATATACCTTCTGTCAGCACTGTACAGTGAGTCGCCAGGTAGGTGTTTTGTCTAATGTGTGAAACGTGTATGTTATGAAATATGAGACTGAGATCCATATTCCAGAGTTAGCTTCCTTGCAGCAGCGCAGTCCGGTGCTCCCTCCCAGGGCAGAAGAGCCTGATGCTGTTTAAGTCAGGGAGGCAGTAGAGAAAAACAGCAATAATTGCCCTTACTGGACTATTGCCAGAATGGCACAAAACTTGTGAAGGTAAAGCCTTCCCTGTTTTCCGAGGGAATGGCTGATGGCCTTTGCGAGCACCTGTGCTCGAGGTATTGCACTGCAGGCTTGGGCAGCAGTGTGCGCGCAGGAAGGTTGGCTGACCCGGGAGGTAGCTGGGGTCTGGGCGATCATTCCCATGCAGGCAGCTGCTGTGCAAGCAGAGGGGCCTTGTTTCTCCATGCTCTCCAGGGTACATTTCCCATTCAAAGCCACCGCCCTCACAGAGCGTTTAGCAGTTCCAGTGGCTTCCAGTGGGTTTTCATTTTAGCAGGGCAAGCATTTGAAGGGTGCCCCATTGTTCTCCGAGCTTCCGTATTCATGCACAGAGGAGATAAAGCAGGCAGCTGCAATGCCCCATCCTCCTTGTGGCTTTTCTGCTAAGTCTCAACAAAGCTAACAATCACTGGCAGCGGTGGTGATTTTCTGGTATGAAAAGTCACTCATTAGGAATTGTCTGCTGCTGCCATCGACTAATTTATCACTGTACGCCAGCCATGAGAGGGTAATTACTGCAACGCTTTTGGTCCGAGCTAGCTTTGAACCACCAGCCCCGACAGAAAAGTTGTGTGTGCCATCACCAGTCGTGTGAGCCAGCCGGGCTCCTGGGCAGCCACCCGTGGAGGCTCCCCATACGATGTGTGTGCAGCCTTATCGAGCGACGCGGGACTTTGCCCTCGCTGGTGTTTAATTCACTGCTGAGGTTTGGGACGTTATCTGTCTGTGTTGTTTCTTTATCAAGACTTGCCAGCCAGCCAACTGAGATAACTGGTGAATGAAAGGCAGCTAACTATGCATTTTCTAACTGTGAGCACATTATATATGGCACCGCATGCTCAAGCATATTTTAAAGGAACACTGTAATGCACTTGTGTAGCTTGACACCACAATGAAAACAGGTTTAACTATCTTTGCTTTCCTTGTAAACACTCTGTGGGAGTTTTTCAGCAGTTGAATTGATTGCTGGTGAGCTTTCTCTGGAAATGCTCAGCAAAGCCCACATTTTTCCATGGCTTGCTGTGAATGCCCACTCCAGCTCTGCAGCTTGAGGCATGCACGTGGCTCACCTGCTGCCTCTGTTTGCATGGAATAGAAGTGACAGCACAGGATCTCTACCTTGGTAATAAGTTGCTGGATCAGGCACTTTTGTTCCAGAGATTTCAAGTAAAGTCTAACTTTCTCCCTTTTTTTGCTTAGCTTCCTGTAATGATGACTTGTAGAGAGAGCTAGCCAACAAACTTTACTAAAAGGGGGAGCTGCCCAAAAACGATTGAGCAAAAATCTAAATCTCCGATCCCCTTGTGAACAATACATTTTACTTAGAAAAAAATAATAATACACACATACCCTGAGCCAGATGTTGTCACTTGATTTTGTCCAGGAGAAGAATGAAAATAAAATCTGAGACTGAAGTACATCCGAATATTTCTGAATTCTACACAAAAGCTGAATTATAATGCAATCAAAATGAGTTTTTCCATCTTTACAATTCTGACTTGATTCTGCGTAAATAGAAGATGCAATTTGTGCTGTGTAGTGTGCTTAGTTATCTGCATGCTGGTTCACTGTAGTTTATCCAGAATAAGTGAGTATTTCTCTCAAAAGCATGTCAGAAAACTTTCTCTCTACATGATTAAAAAGTCTTGTGAAGTCCAGTGTTTTTACTGACAAATATCCATAGTACAGGGGTCAGTTCTAGCTAAAGAGCTCACTACAGCCAGTCCAATCTTCCTTTAAGTTTAAAAGAAAAATAGATTCTACAAAAGGAAATAAGTAGTCCATTTTCCTCTGCAGAGCTCAGCACTAATTAAAATGTTCTTAATTTGGTTTAGTTTAATTCACTTCAAAAATGAACTTATATTAACCAAAGTAACACCACTGTAATTCTGAGTAAGACTCTGCACAGGGGATTTGTGGATTTTAATGAATTCACCTTGAATTCATGTCTTTTTTGGGCTTTGGATAATTTTCTTGATTGTGACAAGTCTCTGCATTGAGAAGAGACGCTCTTTTGCCGTGCCAAAAAGGGCAAGACTGTAGCCGTTTATTGTAATTCATGCTGCCTGGTATTAGCCATAACGAGACTGTAAAAGCTGCAAGAGCAGGAAAGAATGAGAGACAACGCTCAGAGGTTTTCCTTCGCCCGTTCTGCATTGCTGCCAGCACCAGCGCAGCTCCTGCGCACACTCAGAACAGGTCCGTCGACAGCCCAGCCTTCCCATGTCCCTGTAACACAGACACCCAGGCTTCGTGGCTGTAACTGCTGCTCAAGGACCTCATAATTTGGCTTTTACCAAACAAGAGCTGTTCGGGGTCAAATACAGATCCCTCTGGAGGGAGGCAAGAAGTTTTGCTAGGGATCTGCTGCTGAGAGCACAGGCTACCCTGTCTGAAGCCCTAAACTCTTTACTTGACAGCCGTTGAGTTCAGTCCTTCACAAGCTTCCTAGGCCAATTTCGGGAAGTCACTCAGTCCCATGTACTTCAGTTCTCCATCTGCAAATCTAAGGTCCAATTTACCGAGGTCATAAATTCTGTGGGGCAAAGGCTGCCGTCGGGCGCTGGCGCAGTGCCCATCCCAGGGCACCTCTGCTCTGCCTGAACTCTGCCTGCGCCGCTCTCATAAATAAGCATAGATGTGCAAATAGACGTATGTGTATATGGTTGTATATACTGCTCAGGAAAAGCAGCCGATTCCTCAGGGAAGGGGAAATACCGACTCCAAATGCTGCCCTTTAGGGTTTGACATTTCCATTCTTCATAAGCTGATTACTGATTCATGCAGTTCATATGATGTTTTCTCAAAGACCCAGTAAAACCGTTCAATCTTTTTTTGGCCTTAAATATTCAGTCTCTGTTCAGGCTTTATTTTTCCCTAGGATTTGTAGAACTAGCACTAGACTTAATAGGTGAAAACTCTATGCAACTTAGAGAAAATGCTGAAAGACAGCTAAATGTTAAATACCTTACTTTCTTTCATTTGCAGATTTTCCTCATTTAAAAGTTAAATAGATTTACAAAGCCCGGGACCTTGAAGATCCGCTAATATTACAATATTTTTCAAAACAATAGTACTTCTCTTACTGAGGAACAAATGTTAAACCAAGTAAAAAGCAGGATATTTAAATGCTTCTACCTTTGGTTCACAGAGCCATGCAGTTGTCTCTATCCTGATTTTTATTTTTCAGAAGGTTGAGATCCGTTTCTGGGTTTGTGGTGAATGTGTGTTGTGGAATGAAATAGTTTACTAGGCAATAAACATTATGCCTATCTGCGTTTTAACATTTCATATTATACAGCAGTAATAACGCTACACAGCATTTTCAAAAAAAGTTTTCATAGAAAAGCAGTTGTCATAATGAAATATATAGCTTTCTTTAAAGTTCTTGTAAGAGAAGTGATAGTTGTAGGCAACCCAAAAACAGTGACTAGTTGCTTATAAACCTTCTTTAACCCTTTTCTCTTAAGTTGTCTAATTAACATAATTAGGTTAAAGTAAGAGCAGTTGTTTCTAACCTGTATTTAGCTTATAGTTTATTGCTTCTTTTTGAGCCTGGATGAAGGGACTGTGTGCCTAAAGCTTCTTTTTCCAGCCATATCAGTTGATCTAATAAAATACATGGCCTCACCCTGCTAATCTTGATCGACTTTTATAAAACGTTTATATGTAGACCTTTAAAATAAAGCATGCCTGACCTGAGGACTTCTTGTGAATAAGAAGAGGAAAGACTGGCAGCATGGGATGAGAAAGAGTCATTGTATAGCACAGAGCCTATTACCCTCTATAGAAAAAGTCCTGGCGTTGCCACTTTGTGTAACGTGGTAAGAGGAAAGTGCCTTCCCCAACCCTGCAACGTACCCGCCTATCTCTGGGTTTGACATAAGGGCAGCTCTATTTCCTAACCAGTCCCCCTGAAATACAGAAGTCAACCACTTCTTGTGGTAAGTTTGCTCTGTTAAAAATTATTGGTGAGTCGATGGCTGAGTCGAAATAAGTCCCCTTGGCTACATGCGTCTGCCCCTGTAGGATGCCAGCTATAAAAAGACACGTGGATCCTTCAGCCGGACAGAAGCACATGTGCTAATTTACTTTGTGGGGTAGCATGCGTGGCCCACGTCCTGTCATCATTTCCCAGGCGAGTCTTCTGCTCTAAGATCTTGCAGCGATAGTATTGCTGTTTTCCACAGCCATAATCAAACAAATGCTCAATAGATTAAAAAAAAAAAAGGAGACATGTCACCAGTGGTCTTTTTTAATCACATCTGGGATCTGTCATCATGTAAATCTGGACTATTTAATTGGCCAAAATTGTTTCTTGATTCTCAAAAGCCTTTTATATATATCATCATCCAAAAGAAATGAATGAGTGCTACAACCCCCTTCCCTTGGAAGATAACACAGGAAGCTCTGGGGAGCATGACTGTATTAGTAAGTCAGGACAAAGTGCGAGGCTGTATATATAGCTGACAGCAGCCCTGGTGTTTAACTCCTGTGCTGTCCTTGGCTGTGCCCGCACAGCCCTGCTTTGGGACAGAGCTGGGTCCATTGAGTCGAGCCACATGATGGTTTGTTGCTGGCATTAGGCAGTTGTGCAATCAGGTCTATCTAGACAGATCATGCCACTACCCTTGATAAGAAAAAGGCATTTTAGGGACAGTCCTGGCATTCCTGGCCATTTCACCTTTGCAGGAGTGCTTTTTGAAGCATGCCATTTCACACTGAAAAAGCAAAGCCTCCCCTGGGATGTTTGCCGAGCACCCTGAGAGCTGCTGGTGCAGCAAACCTCACACCTCAGTTTGCTGTTCCTTTAAGCCGTGTCTGATTCCAAACCACTCTGTAGCCCTGAAACAAGCAGCACTGTTGAACAAAGAGCCTGCAAACAGGGACAGCTCTGAGAGCAAGTTTCATAACCACTGTCCCCCACTGGGAAAGGCAGTCCCAAGCCAGTGAGCCTTGCCAGGCAGATCCAGCATCTTTTGTCCATTTGGACAGAAGACAAGACCAAATGCCAGGCTCTCCTGTAGGGAAGGTTTTGCAGGTCCTCTGAAGCTGCTTCTTGCTGTTGCTGAGTTTAAACTCAGGGTGAAGCATGGAGGGTGTGAAGGAAAAGAGCAAATGCAAAAATTTCCTCCCCCTTGAGAACCTGTGTTCTTCTGCACTTGTGTTGCTTTTAGGCAAAAGAAAAATGTGCACTGAGAGTGAGAACTCCATCTTCTCTGTTACGGCAAGCACCCATTTCAGATGAGATTCGTCCAGGCAGAGAAATGGTTAGATCCTGGAGAAGGAGCTGGAGCTTTCCTAGGAGTGATGTGTGAGGCCCCATGGGCGCGGAGGATCTGTGCACCTCCAGCTACATCCCAA
This sequence comes from Theristicus caerulescens, assembly GCA_020745775.1. NCBI lineage: Eukaryota > Metazoa > Chordata > Aves > Pelecaniformes > Threskiornithidae > Theristicus > Theristicus caerulescens. The sequence goes on along the minus strand of CM036565.1, from coordinate 42,618,303 downwards.
AGACCATTTGGAGTTGCTGATGGTGAGCAGGCTCATGCGACAGTGCTGGCTCTCCTGCTTTTCACAGCAATCCACAGCTGTGGATTGATTATATGATTTCCTAACAATGTTTCTCCTACACGATGAGTTGCTGTGTGTGGCACTCCACACTGATTGGTTTCCCCGTCCTCCCCTGTTTGTAACTCTCAGTTCCCTGGCTTAGGTGGCTCCAGCACCCTCCTGTGCTCTCCTCGTTCAGGGTGTCTCGCCCCTCACCTCCACCAGGATCTCCCTTCCTGGACTCCTTAGCCAGCCCCATCTCTCTTTGTCCATTATTTGTGAATCCTGTCTCGCCTCACTGTATCTTCTTTCCCCCGACTCCTTTCATCACTCTAGCCCCATTTTCCAGCTCCTTCCCCATCCTGATTTTTCCTTGTGGCCTAGAAAGGGCACAGCATTGACAGACACCTTGTCCCTCTTGTTCCTCCCCTTCCCTCTTAGTCTGGCTTTCATCTGCTCTGCTTTAAAGTCAGCCCGTCTTCTCAAAGAGTGCTGAGGTATCGGTGAAGGCATGAAATGCTGACCTGGAAAACACCAACAATTTTTTTCTTTTTTTTGCTAATGGTACTGGTTAAGCAGATGAATTGTGGGTGATGTTTCTCTGTAGCAGATAGACTGGGGAATTTCAGCTCAAGCAGGTGAAGGTTTGTGAAGCCGGCGGTGCTCGGGAAGAGGCTTTCTGCAGGCAGAGTCAGCTCTCGCTGTCTGGCCTCGCCTCTGCTCTCAGACTTACTTTTGCACTAACATTTTTACTTTCCACATCAACGCTGTTCCCAGCTCCGTTTACACTGGTGTGCTTGCCAACGTGATGCTTTGGCTTTTACCGTGTCACCAGATCTGTCCCCTGGATTCTGGCACTTTCGCAGGGCTCGCCTGGTACCAGCAGCTTTTTGGCAGGGGCTGGTCCACCCAGGCAGGCTGTGCCCAGACCCGGCAGGACAGATGCTGGGGGCTGCTGCAAGGCAGAGGGCACAATTCACCTTTAGATGCAATGCGACCGTCTTGCTGAATCCTTGGGTTATTTTTTGCTCAGCTGGCCAAATTCGAAGCAATGAATCAAAAAACCCACCCTGGTAAAATCTGTTCAAGTCCATAGAGTCGCTCAGTGTGTTGCTTATTTCCTCTTCTGCAGCAAGGCACCAGCCTTTCAGGCACACCGAGCGTAAAGAGCCTCGCGGCTTTCAAATTTACAGCTGTCCAAATCAAATGTGTGAACTCAATGGAGTTTGTTTATTTAATTCTGCTTTATAATACACTTAACTTGATACCAAGTAAAAGAAATAATCTGGCAAAGACATCATTAAACAGTTTAATAAGGACTGGATGACTCATTTTGTTTGAACAAATGGATTATTTTGCAATCAGAAGTACAAATGTTAACCAGTTTTATTTTTAGTTGAAAATGTCAAGAGGTCAGAAACAATTAAAGCAACTGTAAGGTGGGAGTCCCCAGAGTTTGTGTTCTCTTGGATTTACACCTTACTAAAATTGCTTTTATTGCAGCTTAGCGACTTACTAACATTTTTCTGATAAGATAACGGGAAATGACTGTGTAGGCATATTTACTGGTAAGAAGAGATTAGAGTCAAACAGAAATAGAGCATACTTTTCATTTTAACAGAACAAGAGCTGGAAAACGGAGAGGATCTGCTTTTTCCTTGCATGATTTGAAATGTAGTGATTGTATTTTAAAAGGAATGTCTGACCTGCTTAGGACTTTCTCATCGGCTCAAAATTCAACGTTTTGAATATCAGCTACAAGCTATTTCATGTTGCAGTTTCTCCTTCAAAAGTTTATTGTATTTAGAGAAAAGACAATGTGATGTTTAAGTGCAAAGAGTAGCTAACGGCAGCTCAGCAACAGGACCGCTTCGAGAACAGGCACTTCGGGCGTCAGGAGGCACTGCCGTTGAACCTGTCCCTAGCAAGCCATGCGCTAGCAAGGCTACAGGCAAATTCAGGGGAGAACGCTCCTTTTGCTGCTCCTGATGTCAGGGGCCCATGTAATTACGCAGCATGATGCAGCATCTTGCTCAGCCTGTCCCTGGTGCACCCGACGTTGCAGAGGCACCACCTGAGTCACCTGCAGGGCCACCACCTCCTGCGGGGCTGCTCTGCCGGGGGTCACCATGGAGCCTGTGTGATCGCAGCAGGGCAGCAGGGGTCGGTGGCCCAAGGGGGAATGGGTCCTACAGAGCTGTGCGCCACGGTGCTGGTGGTGATGGGCAATTCTGGTGCTTGCAGTATGTTGCTCCGCCTGGTGTTGCATCAACACCACAGACTGAAACGCGCCTTGTGCTCTCGCTGCTGTCACTGCCTGATGTGCTTCTCATCCCCAGCTGGAATACCTTGGTAACCACGTGTTCTCTGTAACAGGTCCGGATTGAGGACGACATTGCAGTGACAGCCAGTGGAATGGAGCTGCTAACGTGCGTCCCACGTACTGTTGAAGAAATAGAGGCTTTCATGGCAGAAGGCCAAAGCAGTGCCAAGTCATTTGACTGCCTCTCCAGCCAAAAGCAGTAAACTTCAGGATGATACTTACTGTCTCACACTAATCAGTCATCGTTCTGATTTAATGCTGCAGCATATAAAATAAAATGTATCCAATTCTTAATAGCAAGAGAGGTAGGCAGGCTATTAGCTGGAATGATTCATTCATTAAAAATGAAGGTAGAAGGCTTCAGCACTTGATATCCAGGTAACTCAAATGCTGCTGCTTGCAATCAGCAGTTTACATTACCAAGTGCCACCTGAAAAACCCTGCTTCATTATCAGTGGGGCTTATACTTCTGTCGAATCTCAGCTCAGACATATCTTGCAATTAAATCTGAATTTTGATGATTGGGACTCTGGATTGTCTGAATGCTGTTACAGCAATGCTGTAACAAACTAAGTAATTTTTTAAACTTCATCACAAGTACTGCGAAAAACCAAGAAGAAAAATCAGCTGTTCTCGGTGGACATAATGACACTTATATTTTTCTTATGGATCTTATTTCAGTGTCAATGGAGTAAGCAGAATCAAATTTTTATTAAAATTCATCCTTGGCATCATTTATGCTCAGAACTTTGTGATCATTATGCTCCCGTTCCTGCTCCTTTATCTGACCTTTCTACCAATTTGTGCTCTGGAAACTTTGACCCTTTATTAACCATTTTTTTCTGCTCTGGGTACTGGGTGTACTGATCCTTCACACATGGCCCGATGGTTATTAGATTTGTCCATCTATTTGTTCCTTAAAAACGTAGATTGCTGTGGTGTTCACAAGCCTTAGAAATTGCAAGAAGGGAGTATCTTTGCTGCAGGGCTCAGGGTCACTCAGCAGCATATGCTGTGCAGAATGAGAATTATTTTTAACTGTCCAGTGTTAGCTAGTTCAGAATGAAATCATGTAAATTTTATTTGGATACACCACAGATATATTAATAATGATCATAAAAAGATTTTCCATTCATGCAAGATTTAAATTACCCAGAGAAGCCTTTCTTTACTGTAGGTGTTCCTCAGCCTCCAGGAGAATAAATACATTTCTTGCATCATAAAATAACACTAGTTGCTGTAACTGCATAAAAATAATCTTGCTCACTTTATGAACACATCAAAACTCCTGTTTGGTCTTCAGGCCCCGATGCACAGTTTGACTGCAAAAGCCACTTCAGAACATCCCTCTGCCGTGTCAGGGGGACCTGAAGTCACAGCAGGATGTCAGGGCCTTTCTGGGTCTTACTGCTTGCCAGATGAGGATTTTCCCACTGTGCAGGGATCAGCTGACTTGATCATCTTAGCATCTCGGTTCTGTTGCTCACATCCTGGAGCTGGCACATAGGCAAATCGGACCAACTGTCAGCTTCTGGGTGCCTGCAAGCGCCTGTCTTACATGGGGCGTACAACACAACATGGGCTTGGACGGTGTCAAAAACTACTGTGTTGCTGTCTTTGAGCCACCTGGGACTGGATGTAGCTCTGAAATAATTTCCTTAAAAATTGTCAAATGTGTTGCTCTACAGAGAGCTTTTTTTGCTAACTGGGTTGATCTGTGTGACGAGAACCTGCTCTTTATTCGTAACAGCTTGGTGACCCATTGCTAAATAGGAAACTGCATGTTGGAGACTAAAGAAACACATTGTGAAATAATCCAGGGAATTTCACTCCTTATGTTTAATGTCACTTTATTAGCAAATGAGACTACTTACATTTTTTTAAAGGTTGCTCGGTGTTGGTTTGTAAAAGGCAAGTGTAGGAGGTCTCGACTGCAAAGGGGAAGAGGCGAGGGGAGGGTGTGAGATGAGCAGCTTGTATGTGCAGCTGCGGTAGTGTTTCCTTCTGTGGTGACTCCAAGTCTTGTACCTCTGAAATGTAGTACTTGTGCAGAGGACATCAGGCTTTGCCTTGGTAGCTTTGCAGATACAAGAACACAGAAACTACACTGGCACTGCTCTGTACTCATCTCCCCTAAAACTCGGGAGGTTTTTTTCAGTGCAAGACGGTGCTCGTGGCCTCAGCCTTGTTCCCTCCGCATCCAAGTGCTTTCCTGTGGCATGCTCTGGACACACCCACGGGATCGCTCACTGCTTTGGGCACTCCGAAACCTGCTGTTGCTTGGGTTCAATGGCAGTTACTATTTTAAAGTAACACTTCACAGATTTTCAAAAAAAGAGAGTTTTGGAATTGTTTCAACCAAGCCGTAACCCCAGTCTAGTTAATAGGCCTTTCCCTGCCTGTGATTAATCTTGGCAAATATTGGGCTCTGCTGCTGCAGAACAGGTCGAGCAATCTGGCGTGCTGCAGGAGGCAGAACTGGTTCTGCTTCGACATGTACCAGCGAACAAACCCTACCACGAGTTCTGGGGGAAAGCACTCGCTCACGTAACCGGCTTCTCTGTTGTTTTGCTTGCCCGGGATGTGGATGCATTTCGGTCTGGGATGGTGCACCGTCTCCCATTGTCCTTCATAATCAGGCCCATGAACTTGGTGAATATAAATTTCATCCTTCCTTCCAGAAGTCTGTTCTGTAATTATGATAATTTTTCATCCACTTAAGTAAAAAGTGAATCAGAACTTTTTTCTGAATTAGCATGGGGCGGGGGGGCAGGGAAGCAAGCTTTTAAAAAAAGGCAAAGTGATATTTAATACACTTAAAATGTATTAGTGGGGGTGAAATACAGGTTAAGGCAAACTTTCTTTTTGACTACATTAGGATATTTTAGGCTGTTAGCTATCATGTTTTCCCAAATGCCTTTTCCCCTTGGTGCTAACAGACTTGAATAGAGTGGCAGCACAATAGCAGAGAGTGTGTTATGTTGAGCAAGTTTGTGTGTTTAGAAAGGTCCGAGCACTTCTGAACGGACACAGTGAAATTGCTCCAGCTCCCTGGGGTTGGATGCACTCTGGATTTATCTGCCATACCAATTACGCTGCTGCAGCTACAGGGTATAGTTAAAGTGGTAGAGCCTCCTAGTGCTTGTGGAGGCTAAAGTAGACCTCTTCTCTTAGTGGTACAGTGACAAAATGGGAATAAGGTTTCCTGGTGAAATGTATAGTGCTGTAATGCTCCTTCTTGTAGTGACAGGCACTGTATTGTCACAGACTATAGCTGTTGTTAAGAAAAATGTGTCAAAAGGAAAACCTTAACTTGTGTAGATGTGTATTTATTCAAGCCTTCTTTAGGAAGAAGAGAGAATCGTCTAAGTCACCTAGGTATGGGTGTTCTCCTGTGCCCTGCAGTGGAGGGGTAAGATTGAGGCATTTTGCTGTCCCACAGCCTGGGCTGCTCCACCTTGGGGCGAAGGGAGGGAAAGCCTCGCCTCTGCCTTTGCTCCTTGGGGGTCTGAGACAGCTATTTTGGCAGTAGGGGGGTTAGAATAATAAACTAACGCCTTTCTTGCAACCAAACTCTCACTGAGGGTAGATTTAAAATAATAATTTGTTACAACCTTGGGTCCGTGGCTTCACATATTAAAGTGATGTGCTGCATGGAGCCTGCATGCTTCCCTAGGCAAACAAAGCAAGTGCGGAGACTGCTAAGCCAGAAATGTCATTGTGCAAACAAATGACTTTTCATAACTGAGTGGTTCTGTTTTAAACAAGAAGGAAGTGGAATCAGAGCTGTCAGGAGTAACAGGTGGGGAAGTCACCCTCCAGAGCATCAGAAAGAGTATTACTCCCACTCAAAGAGATTTAAGAAATCATTTTCACCAAAATCAGAAACAAATGCCAGAGATTCGGAGCCTCTGTTCTGGTTATTAGGGGAGTACCCCACATCAGCCTGTCAAACCAGCTGCAGGACAACAGGGCCACATAGTCCCAACTCACAGAGCAGACAACCAGGGAAGAGACTACTAGCTCCTGCCTTTCGCACCAAAGTAGGTGCACAGTTAACAAATGAGATGCTTTCGGGCCATCTTCTTCCTTGTAGTTCTTGGTGTTCTGCTCCTCCCCCCTCCCTTTAATTGCAGTACATTTTCAGTCTTAAATGTCTTTTTTGTTGTTGTTGTTAAATCAGGAATTCAGCCAAAACTGTAATGAGTTTCTGATTCTTTCCATTGAGTAAAAACCCCAGTGGAAGACAGGAATGGAGACTGGTGCACTGATTTCTCAAAGATAGCTTCTTGAGGTGGGCACCTCTGCATTTGATGGAAATAGTAAAGGGACAGGAAAAATGAGGCCAGCACTAGAAGCAAAAGGTTTTTATTAGCTTCTGATATTTCAACCCTACCTACTTAAGCTGCAGCTAGAACCAAAAAACATATCTTTGTAAAAAGACTACCATAATCCAAAACAATCCATAAAAGTTTTCCACATGTATTAAAAGTTTAAATTCAAAAAGAACTTTTCAAGGTTTCATTTTCTAACAGCATCTTCATAGAGATAATATCCAAGTTCTCTTCCTAAGTACAGATACAAGGCAAACAAGCATCCTACAAAATAATCTATGGAAAAAGGTAGTGTAGGAGGGAAATTAAGACAGTGTAATAATCCACTAGCCAGACACACAAGTTAAATGTAACACAACCATACCATCAATGAAATATTTAAAAATGAAAATAAATTAAGGTTACATCAAAGTTCCTGCTTTACCTTTACTGTTTAAATCCTCAATATAGTACATACCACTGCATTACGGATCATGGCAAAGACTTAGCACTAGCATTTAAAAAGTTGCTATAGAAAAACTTTTATGAAAATAAAACAAGATACTCCTTCACACAACGGTATGATGGCTACAGAAATTCCACTGAATCAGTTATTCAAACTAGGGCCATTTATTTTTAAAATCACTGTGAATTTCTGTAAGATCTTGGTTGCAAATCTGAACAGCCATGAAAATGGAGATGACTGTCAAATCAGTTATTCAAACTAGGGCCATTTATTTTTAAAATCACTGTGAATTTCTGCAAGATCTTAGTTGCAAATCTGAACAGACATGAAAATGGAGCTGACTGTCAACGAGCAGTGATCTATACATTCTGGCTGAACAAATGCTGTCTTACCCCTTTCATTGCTTAGCCAAGCTGCACATTTTGTTCTCCCCGATACCTACACCCCAGCAAGAATACAATTTTGCAGAGCACAATTTTTTGGTAGCATCTTGACATCTTCTGAAAACCAAAATCTTGTTTCATGAGGCCCCAGTCACTATGCGAGCAATGTGAACACAGGCTTAAAAGGCTTTGTCAATGTGGTGGTTTACCTCTTGTATGTGATGCTTCAAACTCATTTGCCATTTGGAAGCCAACTGCCTGTATGTATCATCATAGTACATTGCTATTTTTCTAGAAAACATCAGTAAGCATCCCAGCTCACTATTACTACACCCTCCCCATTAACTGTAACTGGACAGAGAAGACCTAAGTGGTGCTTTATTGGACTTGCTCTACAGATTTAAAGTAGTCCACCAAACGGAAAGCAAACACCCTCCATGGCCTTTGCAGTTTTGTAATATGTAATGGAGAAAACAAAGGGCTTAAATACACTAAAAGGTATTTAAAAGACACTTTATCCAATTATGAGTTTCTGATACTACAGTGAACCATCCTGCTGGATTCCTCCCATTATGCGAACTATAAGAAGGTAAGCGAACATTTCTGTGAAAATGCTATTTCCCTAATACTAAGCTCCTTGTTGACTATGAATTTAGATTTGCATTTATTAGATAAATCTTTTAGAGGAGAAGAATATTTAGAACAAATACCCTAAGCAGTTTCTGGTTTAATTGTATCAAATCTTCAGTGTTAAACCTAAAAAGAAGAAAATCTCCACAAAATGATGGTTAAAAGAAAATCTCCACAAAATGATGGTTAAAAGAAAATCTCCACAAAATGATGGTTAAAAGAACAGAGTTTTTGCTTGGTTACTGCATGGGCACTGCAGACAAGCTGCACCTCGAGAGTTCATTTCATAAGGTTGCAACAGTGTCTACTGTCCATTGTTTTCCGGATTTGTTGTGGTGGTTTCAGTGCCAACAGGTTGCACATTGTCTGCAAGATTGTGTGCGTGCTCAAGGAACAAGTCTTTCAGTACGCTCAGCTCCTTGGTCAGGAGCTTAATTTTTGCCTCTAAACGTTCATTTTCTTCTTTCAGCTGGTTGACCCTTTGCAGCGTGTCTTGTGCTTTCTGCTTGCTTTTTAACCGGCTCTTTTTCACTGCCATGTTGTTTCGTTCTCTGCGCTGACGATACTCATCACTGTTTCTATCCACAAAGGAGTTTTTCTTTCCCTGTTTGCTCGGAGGCACAGCTTTGCCTCCACCACCAGGACTAACGGGCACCAGCTGGGGAACCTGCTGCAAACCACTGGTGTGTGCTTGGGTGTGAATCACGCTTACTCCGTTCGCATCTGTAGCGGTGTTCTGTTGGGATGTCTTGCTCATTTGGACAGGCTCTTCTTGGACACAACAGATTTATTAGGAGACTGAAAACTGTTACGTTTCTAGAAGGTGTTTCCAACAGGTCTTCACATGGATTAAGGGCAAAGTGAACCTAGTAAGAAAAAAAACACTATTAAATGTGCTGGCTTCAGCTACAATCTTATACATCACTGGCTTTAGCATAAGGTACTGATGGTACATCTGGCAGTAACACATCACAACTGTGCTGGAAGTGGACAAGCTGCCAACTACATTTCAGAAGCCTCTCGAACGTATTTGGATTGGAAGGGACTGTTACTGGGTCATCTAGTCAAGCTGTTTGCATTGTTCACTGGCTTCAGTCAGTTATTCCAAAGCCATCCCTGATGGATGGGTGTCTAGCCTAGCCTTGAATATCTCCAGTTTCACAACCTCTGTCTTGGCAACAGGTTCCACCGTCTAACTTTTCCTCCAGTTATATAATTTTCTTAATTTTCAGACTGGAGTTTTCTTTCTGCAGCTTAAACCTATTAACAGCCTGACTCTTGACCAACAGGAGTACTTGATCCTTGTCCTCTTCAGACCATCCCTCTGGGCGTATGCACAGATAAATTCCTCCCTGGTCTCTTTTCTCTGGAGTGAGGGTGCTCAGACTGTCCGCCTTTCCTCGATCATCTTACAGCACTTGCTTTTGAAGATGATGTCCAAATTGATGACTGTTTTAACGTCTCACTAGTACTGAGTGGAAAAAAAATAATCTATGGAAAAAGGTAGTGTGCTGTGAATGCTATGACAGTGACATTACAAGACCCCTTCAACCACAAGCAAGGTAAGACAAGCTAAGCCTGTAACAGTACTGTAACGAGCAGGTGGGACGGGAACACAGGGTGATGGCAACGTGAGAATCACTACACAGCAAAGATGGGACTGTTGCCACCCATAGGAAGACAGCAGCCACAGCTGACTCGTCCGCAAAATATGTTCCCCTGCTGTAGCTCCTGCGCTGGTCATTGTATGCTTTTCTTTCCAGCAGAAAAACAGGCCTGACGAGCAGGACGCCCTCTCACCTGACACGTTCTCCCGCTGCTGAGATCAGCCTGCTCCTGACCCTACTGGCGGCACAAGGAGGACTCCCACCACAACTGCTGCAGGGACATGGCCCTGGCAAGGCTAACAGCTTCTCCCCTTCTCCTCCCATCTCACGGGATGACCTCCTGAATCACAGAATCATAGAATCGTTTAGGTTGGAAAAGACATTTAAGATCATCAAGTCCAACCATTAGCCTGGCACTGCCAAGTCCGCCACTGAACCATGTCTGGGAGGGAAGTTTGGGAGAGAAGAGGGGAAGCACAACAGGGTTGCTCTGAGTTCCTGAAATGCCTACCTGTGGCTCCAATGAAAAGTACTCAGTGATCAGTCAAATGAGTGTTGATTTCTTGTCATGTATAAGCAAAGTATCTAACCGGCATAAAACAATCCTACTCCAAGATCAGATTGCATTGCTACAGTGCACCCCTGTGCTCTGTCACACACATACATGCGGTGTCACACCACCAGTGTTCAACATCCTCCTTGCCTGTCCTCGAGAGGACCCGCTGGGAGAGCAAGCAGCTGAAGTCAGCGGTGGGCAATGCTAACTGCCCAGTATCGGCAGTGTCCAGCCCAGGGATTACGGCTTGCATCAGTAAGGGCACAAGAGATGGATGACTGTACTCCTGTGTCTAGCTGATGAACGGATGCGGTGAGATGTTTGTAAACAAGCTGCTGTGTGTCACTCAGGGGTTCATCAGCTGTTTACTGTTCTTATTTGTTTGTTTTTCTCAGCAGTCTGAGTTGCTGTTTTACCTTCTGCTAGGGTATGACTAAAACAGTTAAAATTCTACTGTCTAGATCAATTGCAAGTTTTCTTCCATAATGAGGGAGCCAGAACAAGATGCAGTTGCAGATTGTGGTTCAGTAAAATTCACTGAAAAGCCTATGAAGTTTGGCTTGAATGTTATTCAAAATTAACATTCTCTGTCACCGAGAAGTCTTCTCACTTAAAACAAGTGAAGATGATGTGTGAGTACACCCACACCCCTCCTATAAAGAAATCTTTTCATTTCCATATTTCAGGGCAGAAAGAGACCATCAACTCTTTTTGACATCTGTATAGCTAAATCTATATACATACTTCCTAACCTTTGCATTTAGTACTTTCCTGATTTCAACTCTTAAAGCAACTTTTGCAAACTCCATTGAAGCCTTAGATTCTGACTGAATAAGCAATTTGGTTCAGCAGTTAAACTGAATACACAGCTAACAAGATGTCCCTGTGCACAAATACCAGACTGGCAGGGCCAGTTGTAGTAGCTGCGCATGTGTGATTGCACAGACATTTTTAGTCAAGATGCAAGTGTATGCTCCTCTTGGAGCATATACTGGCTTGTCTCAGCTTTATTTTTAAACACAGGATCTCTGTAGCCATCAAAGAGTATATAGCTCTGTTAGATCGCCTCTGACAACTGAATTTTTCCACTAATTTTTGGCATCTTTTCAAAGTCGGACAGCATGCTCTACTGTCCCCTCTATTTCAACACATTACAGATCTTGCTAACTTCATCTGGGCAGCCCAGTTAAGTAACCCATACCACTTTCACGATCTGCTTTTTGTACTTTGTGAGACACTACAGAGGAAGGGGTGGCTCCTGCCCCCGAAGGCACCCCACCCAACGAGTAACAAGTTTCTTCACATCACCAGGTTCCATGTGCTATTTCTCTCTATGCTATCGAAACTATTTAATACTGCTTTAACATTCCCTTCAGATCTCTATCAAATTCCCCTGTAATTCAAAGGAAAAATTATTTGTTCCATTAAACTGAATTTTAATGGAATATTTTAGTTGGGCAGTACACAGGTATGAGCAGAGGTGGTGAACCAGTGTCACACCTCTCAAGCAAGCATTCTAGCCCTGCTAGAACAGATCTCCTCAATTCCTTCCCACTGGAACTGATCCATTTTGTATCAAATAACTCTTTCTTGAGTGAGACATGCTTTATTTGGCCTGATGATCAGAACTCTCACCTGGGAGAGATGACACCTAGATTTCTGTCCTCCTCCAACTAATATTTATGCAGAGCAACTAGCACTAACTGTACTGCATCACAGATAACCCAGGAGTGGTAACAGTTGAGGCTTGAACCTAATTTTTCCCCCTGGTTATATGGAGGCTGGATCCCTACTACCAGTTGTCAGTTCTTCAACAGAACAACAAGAGGGAAGGATATCCCGGATAGCAACAGGTGCTATGGGGCATCCTTCAGGGAATACTGCAAGGAGGTTTAAAGGCAGCAGGTATGAGACAGACAGAAGGGGCGCTCAAGAAGGGTGAGGTAAAGGACACAGTAATTGGGAGAGGCCACGAGAGTGGAGAGGCAGATGGGTCTCAAGAGTTCATTTCTCAGACACTGTGCCACACAAACGCAGCTGCTCCACTCCTCTCCGCAAACAGGTTGCTTTGCTGTGAATGGGTGATAGCCCCAGCACAGCAGGAGGCAGCTCCTCGGAGAGCCAGCCGAGTTTCCAAGCATCTTGTTCTCATAAAGCTGCTCATTAGCTTGAGCTCAGCGGCAGCCCTAGGCTGGTTCCACCCAGCACATGGTAGTGTTTCCAGTGGCCAGTTAGAACTGCCTTGTTCTCTCCTTGGGCCACCCACTACAGCATAATAGCTAGTAACTCAGAGGTGTCTTCTCAGACAGAGAGATGTTTCTTACTGTCTGACAGCACTCCTCAGGGACCACAGAGACTCCCAAGCAAATCAAGGCTTTTATTATCTTTGATTTCACAAAAAAAAAATTTCAAAAACCTAAACTTAAACTTCCACATTTGTTTTGGCAAACAACAAAAGACATATTTTAATTTGTTAATTAAATCAGTTTTTTTTTTACTTAGCAGCAAAAAATAGAAAGTGCTTCTCTCTGCTCCTTTCCTGAGATATGACTGCGTTGGTTCCGATAATTAGTTAGGATGACTTTATTGCACAAATTCACTCAGCTGTCTTGTCTAATGCAAACTCGGTCCCAATCTGAACAGCAACAGGTGGTCTCCCTTCTCTTTGACTTCAGTAGGAATACCCCTGTAGGATCTGTCTCTAAATCCAGATGACCCTGTACAAAGAACGACAGCAGAAAACTCCAGGCATGTGTTTGCTGAACACTGGGAGGGCCCACTCCTGTGTGGTTTTCTGCACACTCACAGGCAAGTTAGTAAGAGTTGACGGTAACTCTCACATACTGAAGGCTAGGCAACAACTTTTCTGAGACTAGGTAGCTCAAAGCTATCATCTGTTGCCATAGCTGACAACATCACTTTCCCATATTTTTCTCAGAATCTCCATTTTTTTGCATACACCTTACAAGAAAAATGCACTCCAAAATCCTTAAAAAAATGTTCTCGGAACATCTAAAGTATGTATATTAATTACAGGCTAGCAGTGTTGGTGACAGAATCACAAACAATCCCAGATGCCAGGAGGCAAGGAGGTCTCAATTGGACTGTCTTTTGAATTACAACGAAGGTAGCTTTTTCTAAAGATGAACTAACTCCTTAAATCTGAAAGTTTTTCAAATGATGAATTTTTATAGTTTCTGAAGAGGCGTTATAGCAAGCATAGCACTGTTACTGAGAGGAGTATTGAGTTGCCTTAATGACTGCTATTTCCCACCAGATGTCAGAGCTAAAACCAACGTCAAGCTTTCTGTGATAGCTCTGTTTTGAAAGTCGCGCCTGGAGCTATAAAAATTTTGTTGGGAACCAGAAAGATTTGTCAAGACACTCAACACTCCATTGAGAAGCTAGAAAAGAAGAACACCGGTGGTTAAAGCACGGCATTATACGGTGGCTGAGGGCAGCTCCCGGGATCCCCGCGGCCCTGCGCGCCGCCGGCGGGGTCACCGGCCCCACTCGCAGCCCTCTCCCTAGGCCGGGCACGCTCGTTACGGCCGCGGCTGGCGCCGCCGGAGGACGGGCCCCAACCACCGCCCGGCCCCGCTGTCAAAAGCCCCTGGAGGCGCCTCGGCCCGGCCCCGCTCCGCTCCCCCGGCGGCGGGGCGGGGAGGCCCGGCGGGGCCGGAGCCACCGCGGGGACCGGGCCCGCCCCTCCCCTCCGCCGCGGGCCTGTGGCGGCGACGCCGCCGCCCTCCCCGGCGGGCCGCGGCCCCGGGGGCCGCCCGTCCGCGGCCGCCCTGCTCCTGCTCCTCCTCCCCCGCCCGTGCGGGGCGCGGGGGTGCCCGGCGCTGCCAAGCCGTGACTTCACCGGGGGAGGGAAGGGGAGGGGAGGGGAGCCAGGGCCGCCCGCCGATTGCATCATGCGCTCCCATGCGCGGCGCCCGCCGCGGCACCCGCTGCGACACGGCGGGAGGGAGGCGGGCGAGGGCCGTCCCGGCGCGGCCCCCGCGCCCCCCCGCCCCGGCCCGCCGCCCCCCGCGCGGCCGTGCTTACCTGTGGCGGGGCGAGCGGGCGGCGGCGGCGGCGGCGGCGGGAGGGGCCGGGCCGGGCCCGAGCCTCTTTCTTTAAAGTGTGGCGTGCGGGCGAGCGGCGATTGCGACACCCTGCCGCTCCGCCCGCCCCCGCGCCAATCGCCAGCCAGCGGCCGCCGGGGTGATGCAACACCCGCCCGGATTGGCAGCCGGCGCGGCCAATCAGGCCGCCGGCGCTCTGAGAGGGCGAGGCCGCGGCGTGGGGTGTTTTCGTTTTTTTTTTTTTTTTCCCGTGGGGACGGAGTGTGTCCCGTGGGGCGGCGGCGCTGGCTCCGCCCGCCGCGTCCGGAGCCCGGAGGGCCCGAGGGGTGTCACGGCCTCCCCCTGGGTGTGTGCTCCCGTGTCGCCGCGGCCGGGGCGGAGGGAAGCCCGCTGCACGGCCACGCGTGTCCGCGGAGCGGCTGGCTGCGCCCCGGCCCAGCCTGCGGGCGCCATCTTCCCCTCTCCGACGGGGGAGAGGGCTGGAGGAGGCGTCGAGGGCTTCCCTTCGCGCCTCGGGGGTTGGCGGGAAGGGGAGCGAGGCGGCCGCGGCCTGTGAGGAGCCGGGCGGCCGCCCCTGCCCTCGGGGCCGAGGAGCCTGGCGGCACCTCCGGGCGGGCCCGCGGCTCCCTTCTGCCCCCGGCCGGAGGGGAAGCAGCCGAACCCGTGTTTCCCCCGTAGCTGCCCCTCACAGGAGCTCATCCCCGGGCCAGGCGTAAGGGAGAGGGCCGTCTCGGTCCCCCCCGAGGCCGCTGCCGCCTTCACGCCGGCCGCGGACAGGCGGGGTGCTTTCTTGGGGGTAGCTGGCACAAAATTGGCCAGTGCCCCAGGGGCATCAAAGTAGATCGTGTTGTGTTTCTGTACTGATTGGCATCTCTTAATTGTTCCTGGGCTGTTAATTAACACCTGGCAGTGTATTTCCATCTCAACCTAGCTGCTGTGTGGTTTGCCTCTGTAGGATGTTGTGATACACGGTGGGACGAATACCAAACATATAAAATAAAAATTTTAACTGTTCTCTTCACAACAGAAGTTATGGCAAATTCCTAAATTTCATAGGTTATTAGTTAGTTTTCCTTTTCAAACATTAAAAAAGCTAAATGCTGGCAAATTAGGAAACATCTAGATCATAGAGTTAAATGTCATAGGAAGATTATGCACTGGTGTATGTTTGTTATTATACTTTTTGTAGAGAATTTTTTTGGCCCTTAATGTTTTCCAGACTCTTTGGTTCACATCACCTTAGGTCTGTGTAAACAAGCGCAGTATAAAAATACATATGCTTGCATCTCTTAAGCTGTATGTGCGCAGGATGTGTTTATAGCTCTTCGAATGGGAAGTACACACTTCGATATAGAGGTGTGCATATTTGCAGTGGGCAGTTCTGAAAATCATTGGTTTATAAGGTAAGCAAGTTTTGAACAAGTTTAGGCATGCAGACAGTGAAAAAAGTAGTTTTTGTTTAAATGCAGGGAGAAAAAGTGCCAATCTGTATGCTACTCCAGTTTAGCACATAGAGGTACTTGGAAAACGTTTCATGTCTGCAAAAGAAGTGAGAAGAATCAGATTTGTAAACACAGTTGCAGAGCTCAGTAATGTAGATATAATTATTTGTATTTGCCATTTTTATGGCTGTCTGATGTTGGGGGGGGGAGTGGCGTTGTTTTTGTAAAGCCCTGTGGAAAATAAACCACGTTTGCAGAAGAATTCTGAGGATTAGTCTGGGCAAACAGTTTTACTCAGCTCATTACCATGAAGACACTTTTCCTTGTCAGTCATCAAGTGCTTGCTTTAATATCTGTAATGTTTTTCTGTTTCTCAGTTAAAACTGTTACATTTTCTGCAACAATGACTCATCCATCTATAGCTAGAGTGAAATTCCAGGTAAGCATTAAACATTATCCTTTGCTCACAATAGTTAAGTAAGTGTGTGCTCTTAGAGTGCTTTCCTAGGATTTTGGACCATTCATTCATTAATCCTCATCAAAGAAAGCTGAAGAAAATAAAATGTAGGCCAACTTATTGTCATAGAGTCTGATTATTGTAAACATTAAAGCTCACACATAATTCCATGCACGTAAGGCACTGCAGCACTTGTTTGGCATTGTATCCTGTTACAGGAAAACCATCACACAGTGTACTTTAATGTTTGCAGGATATTTTTTTTTCCCACAGCGTTACCGTAAAAATAGAATATGATGGAAGAGATCTAAAAAGTAATCACAGAAATATATGGGCAACTGCTCTTGAGATGTGGCATTGAAATACACACTTTACCTGCTTATTTACAAGTTACATGAGCTGTGCAGTAGCTCTGGAGTCGGGTGTCGCAAGCAGGCTGGTCCCTGCTGGGGTGGAGTCCTTTTCACTCTGATTCTGGATCTGTTCCTATAGCAACAATCTGCCTATGTGACTATAGATAATATTGTAATAGTATCTTATTTTCACATGCATAATCCAGTCTCATGATTCTTTAAAGACTTTAGTCCTTGAAAAAAATTACACAGGTATTCAGCATCTTCAAGTACTCTACAGCAAATTACAGTTAGAGGCAGAAAGGCTATGGAGGAAATAGAAACTGTGGGAATTGGAGGTGGAAGGTGGAAAGGGGAGAGGAGCCTGTTGGGGTAAATGTCCCTGTTTATTACCCACTCAGTATGTTTTGTTAACACTTACATTTCAGAAGTTCTCTGCAGCCTTCCACTTACAGTGTGAAAACTATTTTGTTGCTGTTTGAATTGTTTCTGTTGTGTCTGATTCCAGTGTTTATGCGTGTTACCTCTGTCTTCATGGGCAATTATTTCTTTGTCCTAAAATAAAAAACATACACACACCTTGGACTACAACCTACACTTCAAAAAATACGTTCTTCTGTAAGCACTCAGTTTGTTGCCTCTATTTCCCTCATGGATAAGCCTTCACTGGATTTTTTTTACTTCAGACTTGCAAATTTCTTTTAAAGGTTTACTTTTCACACATGATGCTACTGTGTAGTTTTTCCCTCTGGTCTAACATTCATGCCTTTGAATTCTTCTAGATGAGAAGTCAGTCATTTCATTTCCAGTGATTTAGAAGAGAGAAAAATAAATGTATTTATATATATATATTTTACAGGTGGAAATAAATAGGCCCCCTAGGTAAAAACACACCATTCCAGGCTGTGGTGTATGATGTGTTAATGTATTTGAGGGCAAATGCACTGAATTATAACAAAATAAAAGCTTTTCTTGGTAACTGCTACCCCTGTTCTCTCAACCTAGATTTGTTCAAAACTGGATAGAAAAGACTCTCTGAATATGATTGCATTCCGTATGATCACCAAGCAGATGACATTCATTCAGGAATATCCCAGAAATACAAAGTCTGTAATAGAAGTTTTCCCTAATCTTATTATTGTAAACCTCCCTTCTCTTAATAGCCCTTGCATTTTGGTATTACAAAAATTGCTTTCTGCATTCAGGACTGACCTGCACCAAGACCAAAATCCTATTGTTAGAAATGTAAATTTTGCAGAGCTGAGGTTGCAAAAGCTTCAGAAAGCAGGATTGCCAAGTTTCATTTATCAGGAATCTGGGTATATTTCAAAAAAATAAAATTCAGAAAGAAAAACCATTATGAAGACCTCTGTCTATTTGTTTGAAAAAGCTTACACTTGTTAAACACAGAATTTCTGAGTGTTTTTTCAATCCAATTTAATAATTTAAATGATAGAAACTTGTCTATTAATAGATGATTTGTCAGAGGTAGCCTTTTTGAATAGGTGAAGAGAAAGGAGAGGAAACATTGCTTAGTGGTGACCGCTATTTCAGGATTGTACTTCTAATTCTAGCACTGACTCACTATAGCCTTGGAAAGTTACAGCGCTTTTGTTCTAGAAAATACTAAGTAAAGAAAGGAGCCATTCTGTTCTAATAGCAAACATCCATTTTATTGTAGCACTGCCTGGAGTTCATTTACAGGAAAAATCCAATGCCTTTGTTCTTTCTCTCTATGCAGCTAATAAGTCTTGCAACTAAGTATTTCCAGTTTCTAGTTCTGCATCTTCCAGTACTACTTCCCTTATTTGCAGTTATCAAAATATTAAAGTTATCCAGATATCTAGAGTTACTCATACTGATTTCTGAAAAGACATTAACTCAATTGCATGGGCAAAATAAAGGGAATGTTTCTCAAATGGAGGAGGACAAAAAAAAAAAAATAGACAGCTGTTCCCTCCCCCACATCTTCAGCAGGCTATTGGGTGATAGCAAAATTAATCAGGCTAACACAAAAATCTTGGAGTGTCTGAGAAAACTAATATATCGATGATCGCTTTTACTAGAAACCCAAGCTGTCACTTTTACAGGTGTTACATGCCACACTTCTCTCCAGCTACAGCTGTTCCCATTTCCTCTACAGTTTTAAGTGGGGGATTGGTGCTTCATGCCTGATGGACTGGTTTCATCTAGGTAGAATCTGCATTAGTTTTGCCCTGCGATTTAATTCCTTAATTGCTGTATTTTCATTTCATGCCATTATCAGGAATCATTAATCAGAAACTTCTAGCTAGCACTTTTAGAATGAGCCAGCTGCATAGGTAAAGGTGTGTCCATTTTTGCAAGTTTCACTTTTTTTAATGTTATTCTGGTTAGTAGGCTGGGTTCTTTAACAGTCAGGTATCAGAGGCTTCTCTTTCATAGCTACAAAATACTTGTTGATGATAAATTTATTTTTTAGTGAAACTCTTCCCCAGCCTATGCTTATCCCTCATGCTGTCAGGAATTTGTGCTTCAAGCCAAACCAGCTCAGGTTCTCCAATACGGATGTTTCGTTTCACAAGATGGTACTTTGATCTGAGAAGCGTACCACTACATCAGTGGCCTCTTGAGGGATTTGGCGGTAGAAGGCCATCTCATTACCCTGGGTAATCCTTTGTCGTCTTGTGACAATTCTCTGCACATAAAAATACTGTCACAAAAATGTGTGCTTTTTCAAAATTTAACATATAACTGTATCATCCTCTCTCTTCACGGTATTCCAGAGGACTGCTTAGAAGATGACCACTGTATTTTAAGTAAATAAAGATGATAAAAAAACATGAGATGATTCATTAGTGTTCAGTAGCCACAAGTCCCTTCGAAGTGAGGGAAGCACCTGGGGTTACTATCTGTGACCTTCTGTAGAAATATCAGAATATGGACTTAGAAGCTTTCTTGTAGGTATTTGAGTTTGAAAATATCAGTTGTGTCCCTGAAGAATGCCGGATCTGGGAGGAGGCTCTAGGTGTGTCACATTACCCCAAAGTGTTCAGATTTCTGGAAGAGCATCTAACAGAAAGAAGGAGCGTCATGTTCCTTTACAGTTTTTTACAGGCTTTTACAGTTTTTATCAACCTGTGTTTGTGTTTGAGTATTCTCTGGCTTTGCTCTGATGTCTAGTGATCCAGTTGAAATTGGTATAGCCATCGTTGTGAATTTCACTGGGGCTTGAACTTCTTCAGTAATTGTACTAACAAGGCAACCTGCGAGTCTTCTGGTATCTATAGAATGTGACAGGGATTTGTAGACCGCCACTGATCAATATTGGGGTTTGCTGCCATGTGTATGTAAAATGTTAGGTAAGGTGAGGCTGCATAGCTAAAGATGAGTAAAAACAAAGTAGATAAATGGATTGAAAGGAAAATGCTACGTATCATGTGTGTATGTGTGCACATATAAAATCTGGTTCAAAAGAGACTTGTTAGAACTGAACAAGTCTGAGCGAGAATTAATGGCCCACACCTGGGAATAAGAGGTGAATTCTCAAGTATCCAGGTTTAGTAACTGCCACACCTGTCCTATATTCCCAAAAGCATAAACGAGGCCTGCAAGGATTTAGATAGCTTAGCTTCTGAATGCACAGTGCCATGGCTCTTTTCCAAGGCATCATCAGTCACTGCATGAAAATCCCCACCCATAATTACTAGGGCATTATTTGTCACAGGGTATACTCTAGTGAAGAACTTTACCTTATTCATATGATATCAAGAAGAGTAAATAGTTTCCGGGAAGAATTTTATCCAGACTTCAAAATGGTTCTTCAGAACAGAAGCCTAAAATAAATACCCTTCCAGAAAAGCAATGAAATTGGAGAGGCATAGCTCTGTTTCTTCTTCAGTCTCATGGTGTTGGGAGAATGAGGACACAAACTTCTTTCTTATCTAATGGCTTTATTATTCCCTGCAACCTATATGACCTCTGAAATACCATAAAAAGCTCAATGAACAGCCACTTGGGAAGAAAAAAGAAACTGAGAGCTTGTCACCTGGCAGGGGATAGTCTGCCTGGTTGTTTACTCTGCCTCACTTCTGTTCATAGAAGTGATTAGAAAATGAGTTATTTATGCGTGGATCATATGAAATATGTGGAAAGGCAATTGGAGAAAGTGTATTGGCAATTACAGCATGTCTGTCATTGACCTCCTGCTACTAACATCTAGGAGAATTTTGTGCTAGATACTTGTGACAGTGATACTTTCATCAGGCAAGTAGAGTCTATCTCTTGTCCCCAACAGAAAAGAATTACTTACCTCAACAGTGCCATCCTCCTTCCAGAAAATTGATTCTCTGCATTTGGTGAGTTAACTGGTTTTTCTATTTCTGCCTCCTGAAATGGAAGCAAATTCCAAGGAAACAGTGGGGCACAGTGCTCTGCTCTTTGGCTCTGCATACCTTCTAACGTACTATAGACTCAATTACACTTACACTTGCAGGCACCTGAATATCTCTGTCATAGCGAATTTACCAGACACAATCTAGCATTAGGTTTCCATTGAATATAAACACTGCAGTCAAATTTGTAGAAAAAGCCACTTTGGTAGCATGTCCCAGGGACAACAGTGTCAGTGGAGAAGGGCTCATCTGCTTTTTCTCTCCTCTCAGTAGTAACTAGATCAGATTTCCCTCTGATAGTCAGGAGAAGCTTTATGCTCCCTACATCGCTAGCATGTCCTTTGAGGTCATGTTTCTGCACCTCACTGGCCTTAAAAACCAACTCAGCAAGTCTCTGTACAGAGGAAACTCTCCTCGTTCTGAGTTGTTTAGCCATCGTGTGGGGTTTTCCTGCATCAGGCATGATTTATTTGGTCAGAAGTTCTTACACAATTAAGACACCAGCTGAAATTATCAGGAATTTTGCCTGAGGAAAGAATTCAGGATCAGCAATATTACAACAAAGTTGATGTTAGTGACTTAGAGGAGAACAGCCTGTCTGCGAAAATATGGGACAAAAAAGAGTAACATGCAAAGGAAAAGTTGATGGGAACACAGAACACTTCAAAACATACTGAACCTGCTCTTGTAGACTCCTAGTGCTGCATGTGCACTTTCAATCGATATAATGCCAGCAGCCACTTGGCAGAGACCAAGACTTACTCTACCAAAGCGCGGTGGTTTCCCTGAAGACTGTTCCTCTGCATACCAAATATTTGCTGAACATACACATTCCAAAGAGGACTTTACCAAGGTGTACACAATCATAGAAACCTTCAAAGCGAGCAATGAATGTGGTAAAAGTCACGATCTTTGTCCAGGTCCCTCCTCCAGGGAGTACAGGCATTGCTTTGAAGTCACCCACAGTCCCCGTGGAAATGTGGTTTGGCAGTTGGAGAAAAGGACTTCACTAACCAGGAAATGAAATTCTTTGAGGTATGTTGTTTATGTGTACCTTCACCTCACATCCATCCTCCTTTTCCTCTTGTGTAAAGCCCTTTGACATTAAGGAACTCAGCAGGTGGGACAAAACTGAGGAGTGTAGCACATGTGCTGGTCTTTTCCTTCCTATGAACAAAATGAAGACAGGATGAGTGCACACAGGTGTATGTGTACTCCTAGCAGGAATATGCACATAGGCAGCCAGTCCCAGAGAACTCCAGCTATGAGAGACTACCTTACTGCTAACAAGATATTATGTGTATACTAGTATATAACATGGGATATTGTGCTACACTGGTGCTATAAATAACTGGAAAGCCTTGGGCACAAATGCCAATGCCTTAAGCACAAAAAGTTTATAACAAAATATTTCATTTCTGTGAACACTATCTTAATGTAGGGGTGTTTATTCAACACTAGTGTATGGCATCAGGAGAGAATACTGCAGCATATTCTGAAACAGTCTGTCTTTGGCTTTCATCATGTGAAGGCACACCACCTGTGACTGTAAGTTTAGTGAGAGTTCACAGACAGCTCTCAGATACTTCATGCTATAGCAGCATTGGTAGCTGAGCTATGGGAAAACTGAAGAGTGTGCATGCTTTTACTTTCTTTCTGAGTGTTTTTAAATAGATTTCTGGAAAGATTTTCAGTAGGCTTAAAATTTGATACGT
Organism: Theristicus caerulescens; assembly: GCA_020745775.1. Taxonomy (NCBI): domain Eukaryota; kingdom Metazoa; phylum Chordata; class Aves; order Pelecaniformes; family Threskiornithidae; genus Theristicus; species Theristicus caerulescens. The sequence goes on along the minus strand of CM036565.1, from coordinate 42,595,576 downwards.
CACATGTTCTGATACTCTACAATCAGATGGATTTTTTTTAGCCCTGACCAAAATATGTAGATCCAAGGACTTCGAAGTATTTCAGTGCTGCAAGGGAGATTTGACTGAATAGCTCTGAGCCTACGGAAACAGATAGGCAAGGGGCACTGGGGCAAAGTCTGGCTTCCTGAAGACTGAGTTTGCAGTTGATGTGTCAGAAGATCTGAGCTCTACCTGCAGCATTTCCCACAGTTCGAACATTTAGCCTTTTTTCATAATAGGGACACAGATATTTAGGGTTGGATTGTCTTCCATAAAATACAGGCACCAATTTTTGCATATCCGGCGGAATCAGCAGCTGAGCTTGCACAGCTATGTACAAGGGACAATTATAGTTAGGAGACTCACAGTGTCTTGCACTTCCATAAAAAAAGAAGGAAAAGGGAGCCTTAAACTGTTACCAATGACATGCTGAGCTGGGTAAGGGATGTTTATTTCAGTTTATTAATAAAGGAGAAAAGTAATTCCCATGTGGTCTAGACCCTACCATAGATGCAAATGATCTCTTGACTTAAGTTAAATGTAAATGATCCATAAGCCCTGCACTTAGTTATATAAATACTTCCATCTACTAAGCCTTTCTAAAAGACCCCAGAACGTTCATGTTGGTGTGGAACAGCCCCTTTTTAAATGGAAAATACTGACCTGCTATCAGCTGTACTGTCTTGTCCGACCTAAATACCAGCTGTGTTGGCTGTGGTAACTGTCAGCAATTGTTTCTCCGACAGGGAGCAACAGGGTTCTGTGCTGAGTTACACTTTTCTGTCCTTCTCTTTTGGTAGCTTGAGTGTCAGATTGCAGACAACCAGCATGGATTCATCCTCACCATGCTATGGGTTCTGTGGCATGCAGGTTTTTAAATCATCATCTTCCTTTTAAAATCATACAGTTTAGTAAAATAAAATCCAGTACTGTAGCACCCAACACTAAAACATGTTGCGTGAATTCTTTTTAGAACCATGCAACTCATGTAATTAAAAATCTGGAGGTTTTGCCTGCTTTTAAAGAATATAGGAGTTATTGTTCTAAAATTAAATTTTACTTTGCCATGTTAAATTTCACTTTGTGTTATATTTATCACGTTTATGTCATAAATGTGAACAGTTTGTACTGCTCATATTCCCCATTAATAGAATGTTGAGGTTTATTAAGGAATGTAGGATTTATGCTCATATTAATGTATTACATGTAATTTGCATAAAATTAGCATCTAGTTTAATTGTTTAAGCCTGAAAGAATTATTCAGAGTGAATAATTTAGACTCCAAAAATTTATTCCCATTTCCTATCTCTAATTACAGCAGTAGAAGGAAAAAAATAGACATTTTTGCAGTATGGGAACCCGATTCATAGCTGGTTCATTTTTTATTTAGAAACACAAATAGTTTGAAAGGACTTTTTTTTTGGAATTAGAATCCTCTCAGCCCTGGGCTCTTGCTGAATGATCAGCTTTGATTATGCTTAGTTCCACTATTACCTATAGAGCCATGTAAATCACATTACATTGTTGCTCCCTCCTAGCTGAAGGGCAGTGCCTTTTAAGCATTGCTTTATGAAGATTTCAAACAGCCTAGCACTGTCACTGGCTTTTTACTTTCTGAAATATTATTGCAAACAAAATATCATTTTTATGCTTCCATAAAATGAATTAAAAAGATGATGGCTTCCTTCAAAAGAAGTCTTCTGATTTCATTCATACGAATTCTGATAATATTTATTTTAAAGTACTCTCTATCTCAGCTGTCAGCTGCCTTTAAAAACTAAGCAGAAGGAATGGTTTGTTCCAAGCATCATAACTTGAGGTAGCCAGTCCTGTTTGCTCTAAAACTGTGAAATGTCCTTGTAACATCCCAACTTTAGTTTCTAGATTTTTATGGGACTGTGATCCTTTCAGGAAAAACCTATTGATCGTTAGACTCACCTGGTTTGTGATTAACTCTTATTGCACTTAAGATAAAGCCTCGTTTTACCTAAAGCATAAGATTCCAGTTTGAACAGAAAAATGGAAATGTGAAGGTCTTGTGGAACTCATGCAAGGGTGAGTAATGCCTCCATGTTTTTATGAACAGAACTGGCATGCTGAACGTTACTGCGTGCAACCTCTCTTTCTATGAAGGGTTAAAAGGCAGAATAGGTGTTACCTCAGCAGGCAGGAGTGCCAGGTCCTCTCGCTGGATGTTTTCCAGTGACCTTTGGAATTCCTGCGGGGAATGAAAGGCCATTTCTCATGTCACCCGACAGTGGTTGCAGGAGAGTTGGTGCTGCCCCGTCAGCCTGCTGCATGGTCAGTCTTGAGGTGAAATCACTCTGTGGCAGGGTCAACATGCTGCAGATGGGAACTTCAGCACCGTGTGCCAGCTCCTAAGTGTAGACTGCCTCTGAAGTCTCATCTTTTTGCAGTGGTTATTCTTAGGAGAGTTAGGGAAATTCTGATGGCAGAAGTATCGCTATTATTAGCTTGAAACTGATAACAAAGCCGCAATCATTGTCAAGCTGAGATTGCCTCTGACTTGCTTCCTTCCTCTGTGCGTCTGTTGTTCCCCAGTGCTGGCGGTTGTTTTGATCACGGTTTGAATTCATTGGTGATGTCACCGAGTGACTCTAGAACTTCGCAGAGCTTCCTTGTGACTCCCTTCCCTCTTGCTGCCTTTGACATTTTTCATTTAGTAGGCCAACTCCTGCTTAGATTACTCATGCCAGTAATCCCTGGGCTGGCAGCAGGATAATTAAAGAAAGCTGAGTTTAGCTCAACAGGGAGGTCAAATTTTCAGATACAAGACAGCATCAACTCTGAGCAGTAAAAGTGCTTTCTAATAGTATAGAGTTGGTATTTATAAAACCTGACATTTTAAAATATGACTCTATTTTTATACACTGGTCTTCCTCTTCCTTTCCAGTCCCATAGCTCTCACTTTTCTTATCTTCTTCTTCTGATTGTAAATTCTTTGTGTAGCAAAGGGTCTTTTTCTATACTTCTGGAAAGTGCCTGACATATTTTGTTATTGCCATAATATAAATCTTTTAATGTTATTTTTGCAGATACTCCCAGAATAATGTCCACGGTGCAAACAAGAACTACTTAGAAAGAGTGATGAAGCCTGAGCCGTGCTGTACCGTCTTTTTTGAAAGTCTTTTGAGGTCAGCAAAAAGTAACATCTAAGTCAGTGGCAAGGTTCCTCATTACTTAAGTAGCCTTCTCAAAATGTATTAGCCCATCTTTGTAAATGTACCTTCTGAAAACCGGATGGTTTGGAATTGACTATACGTGGTCTCCTTACACATTGCCAAAGTTATACTTACCCCAATAAACTACCTTTTGCATTAAAAGAACAGGTGTGAATAATGTTACAGGATGACTACATGAATATTTTCAAAAGAATTAATGCAAAGTCAGAACACATGTGTAATAGACAAACAAGGGTATTTTCTTCTTGTGTGATTCAGTGTTACATTGCAGTGTTCACATAGGTGTGCTCTGGAACAGTTACCAATATACGTGCTTAGCCTTAGCTGCTACTTTAGTTAGTATTGCAAGTGAGTATTTTTAGGAGGAGCTGATAATCATAGTACACTTTGAGTATCAAAGTGAATTACTCATACAAGTGAGAGGATGCTATTGCTCTAAGTAGCAGGATTTTGTTAAATAGCGATGCTAACCCAGGTGTCCAGTCCAGATGACTTTATGCATGACAACTATAGAGAGTATCTAGTTTTAGGTGCAGTTCAGGACATACATTGAGATTCGTGAGCCTAAGTTCCCCGCATAGCTCATGTAGGCACTTTGAGAGCATCTAAATTAAATGCCTGAAGTTGGTGTCACCTGTGTGCAACCACAGGTACAAGGTATGTTCCAGTTTTCTGGGTTTACAAGGAGGTTAAATCTCCATTTTTGGATTACATCTTGGATGATGCCATGAGAAGTAGCCAGCCATATTGTAATAGTTATAATCTTCAGAGCACTTTAAGAACACTCTGCCCTTAAAAGCAGAGTTGGGAACTGAGTTTGGAATATCATAACTCCCCTATTACTATTCTGCTGCATAATTTGTATGCCAGCTAAGGGGCTGCACCAGTTCCTACTCAGATCAATGAGAGTCTTCAATTCAATAGACTAGGGGTGGGGTCTAGGGAAAAAAAAAAACCTGTATTTCCTATATGCTCCCTTAAGGATACAATGGCAAAAATAAAAAATAAAAGAACGACATCTTCTTGGCAGTTCACATCAGAAATAAATTTATTTCAAGATAAAAGTTAATTTAACTTTTCCATTAAAAATAACAAGGAAGTGTATGAAAAATAAAGCGTTTCATTTGTTGGGAAGCAGTAGTCAAACTTGTGCGTGCTTATTGGTTGTGACAGTAGCTCAGGACATAGGAGAGATGAAATTCTCAGCTTTGCTACTTATTTCTTGTGTGGCCTTGGCAAGTCATTCTGTCTCCCGGCTCTCTAGCTGTGAAATAGAGAGTAACAACACTGATCCACCTCCCAGGGAGATGTAAGCATGAATGAATTAAAGATTGTGAGCTATTCATGATGAGAGAAACCACTGAAGTTTGTAAGGTAGACAGAAGATTGGAAAGTAAATTCAGGTGTGAAAGAAGGGAGGTGGTTGTTTTAATCTGAGGTAAAAGACTAGAGAGGGAATGGATAATTTGTGGATAGGCCAAATATTGAGCAAAGGGATAATTGATGCATACCAGTAGGAGAACTGTAAACATGATTCAGGGAAGTCTTGAGGCAGAGGTGATGGCCTAATACTGCAGAAGAAAACAGTATGGCGAGAGGTGAGGAGCAATACTATCACATCCTTTTTTTGTGGTATTTCAACTGTGTGTTCTTTGGAACAGAACTTAATTCTGTATCTGAAAAGCATTTGGAATATTCTGGGCACCATGAATATGGTCAGTGAAATATGGTCCTAACTATAAAAGAGGAACTATGTACGTAATGGCTCATTAACCATGCAAAAATTGTGGACGGATAAACCACTTACAACTTCACAGACTGATTGTACATGATTACTGGTGACAAGTTGGAACAGATTGGGTTATGAGCGCCATTTGTATGGAGGTGAGCAGTAATCAGGCAAGTGGAAGTGAAAAGATGCTCCCAGTCAGCTAGCTTGGTGATTGCAAAGGGCTCAGCTCTCAGGAGAGGAGCCAGAAGTTAGTAGAGCACAAGGACAGCAAGGGTTGAGGACATGATTGTCGAGACCCTGAAGGCAAGGGGAATGATACAAAAAGGGAAGAGGAAGATAGCATGGATTTGAGTTGGTTCACCTTGCAGTTGTATACAGTGTTTCTCCAAAGGAGAAAAACTGTAATGATAAGTAATTAAATCATCTGTCATTGGACCAAACTGCACATCAGAAATGGTAATCAGTCACCAGCTGCCTTGCCCAGCTGAAGAGAAGGTCCTGGTTGACTTGTCATACCATGCTGCGTACTGATCTACCGGCTTCCAAGGCTTTGGCACGTAAAGCCTTTTCCTTTGAAAATTGTCATGTGTGACAGCTTTTATGTGCAGTATCATGTTTCCCCTCCCTGGGGCAGAAAACACAGGAGAGGAGAGAAGTTTGTGTTTCATTACACCGGAAGAAGTAAGATGGTAGATTGCCGGCTCTTTATTTGCATAGGAAACTATTGCTGCTCCATCTCTGCCTACTCCCCTGGTGCACTCAGGGCACAGCACTATGCCTAGCTGCGGATAATGTCCCCTTGTCACTTCCAGGACAGCCCTACTGCCCTTTCTGCTCCACAGTGCCCATCCCTGCCCTAGCCAAATCTGTCTCCTGTCCCCCCACCCCTTCTGCAGGTGGGAGAGAGGAGAGCTTGGGCCGTGCTGACATTCACCCCAAGAAGTTTTGCGTGCAGACAGGACATTCTGGAGCGTTGTCAGTAGCAATGAAATATTCTAGTTTGACAAGATAGTAAAATAAATGTGTAATGGCACTCTGATTCTTAATGGGGCTGGCACATGCCATGTTCTGTACATCCTTCCGAGCTGTTGGATCAGGAAGCAGAGCGTTTTAAGAGCCTTTAAAGCCAGACGGGATCCTGTAGCCAGGTAACCCATTTTGCAGCCCATGGGAGTCAGAGGCCTGAGAACAGCACAGGAGCTGAGTTCAGGTGAAATGAAGAGACTTCAGTGTTGCAGTGCAATTAAAAACTCTTACCAGTCACAAAATTCGCTTGCATAAAGCAGATATTTGCATTCCTCCACAGATTATGTTTTTCTGTTCAGTTTCCTTCCCTGCTAGCAGAGACCAGCACAGCTGACTTTGTATAAATGACTTTTGGTGCTGTTTTGAATTGTGGAGCACTTCTCCCGTCCTCCCCTAGCTTCTAGACGGCGAGATCTGCTTTGAGATGGAAGAATAGCACCCTCAAGAGTTGACAGCCATGCTGCTTCAGGGATCCGTAGTATGCAACAGACATCCTTCCTCTTTTAGTTAAACTCCCTGACACATGTAACTGAAGCAATGAGAACGAAAGTTTTCTCTTGACATTAGATTTTAAATCTTTGGTATCAGTCACTGTTCATATGAATGTGGAAATACGCATTTGTACTTGTCTGAGGGCCGATCAACTTCTAAACATTTTATTTGCCTTTAAAGAATGAGGGACAATAAAAAGACGAAGAATTGTCTTATTTGTCTAAGTCTGGGAACCTCATTTTATATCATATTAAAACAATTTGAACAGGACTTTGTGTTTTCGTGTAAAAAGATTATTTAGAAGTTCTTAACTTAGATAAAAGGGGTCTATGTAAAAAAAAAAAAAATACTGAGCAAACCAGTCCTTAAATTGTGGGGACTTGTTCGTTAATTACAGTAATTAGGAATGGAATCTGATCCTAAACTTTCTGATTTACTTTGAATTTCTTTTAATATGTGGTTAGGCCTTAATTTCAGAATGATTATAAAATGTGAGAGTGTTTTAAGACTACAGAGGCGTAGGTATCATTATTAAATGACAAACTTAGTTATATGCTTCTGCTGTTTCATGCAGCACTGACCTTTTATTTTAAATGTCCATGGCCTATCCCTGTTTCTGCCGACTTCAGAGTTGGATAAGGCCCTTGGAAAACTGCGAGTATAAACTGCTCACCAGCTGCTATTCCCGATGATGTTTCTCCCAGCAGGCAAAAAGTCCAGCTCTGGGTTTGTCTGTTTTCTGGGAACGGGTTCACTTGGAATAGGACAAGCAGAATTTGGAGAGCCCGGTGCAGTCGGGGACGTTTTACTCTCCACTCTGAAGTATCCAAAACTTGCTCCTGTCACAGACTTGAGGCTTTTCCTCTGGATCGTGACTTTGTTCAGAGTTCTTACCAGCGTTTTGGTTGTTTAGACAGTGCTACAGCTCCCTGCGGACCACTGAAGCACCCCTGAGAGGCTGCTGCTGCCTTGAAGCCAACACGTATAATTATAGAAAATACTGACTATATATAAAAAGAATTTAGGATTGATTTTTTTTCCTGTTGATAGTGAAAGGCGAAAAGTATATTCTGTAGTCTGTAAATTAATATGTTTCCCTGCTGTAATTACAGAATCCATTCTCCTGAGAGGATACTAGAGTGCAAAAGCCAACTGACTCCACTGGCCTTGCTTTTGCTCATGAAACAGAGGTTCACAGGTGCATCGTGTGAAACAAAAACACGGGTTCCTGGTACATTGTAATTTTGTTTCCTGTTTTAGCCTTTGTCGATCATTTTTATTTGCAAGGAATCTGTCGAACCCTTTCTGAGCAAGGAATTTACTGTCACAAGTTTCTGTTTTACTAGAACATCCAGAACTAAGAATTGCAGAATTTTTTTTTTCTCCAGCCATCGCTACATTTGAATAATTTTCTCTGCAAATCTTCCTGTAGCAATTTTAAGCCTGCACCTGCTCCAATGGCCTTGACTTGTCCTTTCTCTACACCAGTTTCAAAGGGACCTTCTGGAGCAGCAGGGCTAAAGGCCCATGGAGCTTCCTAAGGTGGAGGTGTGCAAGGGAGGACAGATACATCTGCTCTGCAGGCTGCCAGGGATCGCAGCAGGAGGGAATCGTGTGCATCCTCACCCTCCCGAGCTGAAGCTGGAAACGGGGGCTCCTGGGAAGGCTGTGGCTTTACGCAGGAGCTGCTGTAGGAACAGTCCCTGCTGCAGGAACCGTCCCTGCTGCCCTGGGAGAGGAGTCGCGGTGGCCGAGACATGCAGCTCCTCTCTCCAGACCCGCGGTGCGGGACCATCGATCGCCTTCTCCGAGGCCGCCAGGAGACGGAGGCTGGGAAGGCAAACGGCGTCTCCGCGGAGGCTGGGAAGGCAAACGGCGTCTCCGCGGAGGCTGCCGCCGCGGGGCCGGCCGCACGCCCGGGTTACCCGGCTGCTGCTGCTGCCGCGCCGCGGGGAGCGGGGCCCGGCTGCGCCCAGCTTTAGCGCGGGGAAACGCCGGGAGTCGGTGGCGCCCGACACTGGCCGAGATGGCTGCGTGTGCATTTTGGGAAATCTGTAATTAAATTTACCTGCTTGATTCGTGCGGGGGGAGACCCGCGCGTTTATCCCACCCTTCGCGGCACGGCGAGAGCCGCGGGGCTGCCGGCGCCGGGAGCGCACCACCCCGGCCTCCCGCCGCCGGGGCCGCTGGCCCGCTGGGGGCCCGGCTCGGGCTGTCCCGTCCCGGGAGGGCAGCTCCTCCGGGCCTGCCGGACCGCCGGTAGGCGCCGAAGAGGGCAGGGCGGCCCCCCGGCCGATCACCCCCGAGCAGAGCGGAGCGGGGGAGCCCCCGCTGCCCCCCGAGGTCTCCGCCCCGGCCCGCCGGGCGCCGTCCCCCACGGGTCCTAGCGCCGCCCGGGGCCGGGCTCCGCGGGCCCCGCTGTGAGCAGGCGAGCCCCGCGGGTCCCGCCGGTGAAGCCGGACCGCAGCGGGATGCGGGGCAGCCCCGCTCGCCTGCTCCGGGCCCGCCCGGCGACAGGGCGCTGCCGGCAGGTCACCACCGCCGGTGAAGCAGCGCCCGGGTCCCGCAGGCAACCACGGCGGGGCGAATACTCCCGACTGGCCAAATATTTGCAAGTACGCGCGGATAATGGTGAACTTTGAGACTTTCTCTGTAGCGCGGCCGGGGAGCCGCTGGGTCGGAGCGCTCGGCGCAGGGGTGGGAGCGGGCGGTGGAAATGTACCAGCCGCCTTTGGCCGCTCTGCCCCGCCGAGCGGCCCCGGGCAGGGAGGGCGCAAAGTCCCCGCGCCGCTTCCCCGGGCCTCTTATCAGCGCGGAGCGTCCTCGGCGGGCGTAGCCCAGCGGCCCTGCGCCCGCCGAGCGCGGGGCGGCGGCGGCGACGGGGATCCGGGGCGTGCGGGCCGCTCTCCCCGCCGCGGCGGCTCCCGGGGGAGGGCGGGCGGGCGGGCGGCTCTGCCCGGCCGGGGCGCTAAGACCCGGCTGCGCGGTGGTCAAAGGTTCCCAGCAGGAGGTTGGACACTAGAGGGCGATCCCCGGCCCTGCTGCGGGGGTGTATATATACGGCACGCAGGACCGCGGCAACCCACTAGCAACAGGGCAGGCAGGCAGCGAGCGGGGCTCGGGCGGGCTGGGGCGGGGGACGGGCTCCGGGCGCGCCGTGCCGTGCCGTGCCGTGCCGTGCCGCGCCGCGCCGCGCCGCGGTGCCGTTCGCCGCCGAGGGCCGGGGTGCCGCGGGCTTGGTAGAGCCGCCGCCGCCGCTGCCGCCGCCCCGTCCGAAACCTGGATTGCAGGAGCCCTTCACCATGCCCGGCAGACTGTAGGTGCTTCATGGAGCAAGCCAACTTCTACGAGGTCGATTCCCGGCCCCCGATGAGCAGCGGCCAGCACCACCAGCTCCAGACTCCCCTGCCCGGCAGCGCCTACAGCTACAGAGAGGCTCCCTCGGCGGCGGCACCTGCTCCGGGCGGCGCGGAGCTCGGCGACATCTGCGAGAACGAGAACTCCATCGACATCAGCGCCTACATCGACCCCGCCGCCTTCAACGACGAGTTCCTGGCCGACCTCTTCCAGCACAGCAAGCAGCAGGAGAAAGCCAAGGCCATCCTGGCCGGGGATTTCGACTTCCACAGCATGCATGGGGCCGGCGCCGCCGCCTCGGCGCCGGGGCACCAGCAGCAGCACCACCAGCAGCCGCTCTTCGGCTGCGTGGCCGGCTACATGGACGGCAAGCTCGACCCCCTCTACGAGCGCATCGCCGCGCCCGGCTTGCGGCCGCTGGTGATTAAGCAGGAGCCCCGCGAGGAGGAGGAGGTCAAGTCGGCGGCCCTGTCGGCCCTTTACCCCCACCACGCTCCGCAGCAGCACCCGTCCCACCTGCAGTACCAGATCGCCCACTGCGCCCAGACCACCATGCACCTCCAGCCCGGGCACCCCACGCCGCCCCCCACGCCCGTGCCCAGCCCGCACCACCCGCACCACCCGCACCCCCCCGGCGGCCTGCCCGCCGCCGGCGCCCTCAAGATGATGCCCGCGGACCACCGGAGCAAATCGAAAAAGACAGTCGACAAGAACAGCAACGAGTACCGGGTGCGCCGGGAGCGCAACAACATCGCGGTGCGCAAGAGCCGGGACAAGGCCAAGCAGCGCAACGTGGAGACGCAGCAGAAGGTGCTGGAGCTCACCACCGACAACGAGCGGCTGCGCAAGCGGGTGGAGCAGCTCACCCGGGAGCTGGAGACTCTGCGGGGCATCTTCAGGCAGCTGCCCGAGAGCTCGCTGGTGAAGGCCATGGGCAGCTGCGCCTAGCGCCGAGCCGCGCCGGGACTCGCGGGGCGGCCGCGCCCGCTGCCGGGCTGCCCTCGCTCGCCTAGAGATACTATACGTACCGGAGCGCAGCGATCTCAGATTGTTTCGAGGGGGGGGAAGGGGGTTGGTTTTCTTGTTTTGTTTCTGTTTTGTTTGTTTGTTTTTTAACAATTAACGACCAATACAAGAAGCCAGGCAGCTGTAGTATTAAAAGGTTTGTGCCTTAGGGATGACACATGAATAAGCTGAAAACATGGTGGGTTTTATAAAGAGGAAGGCGAGGGGAAGGAAGAAATTCAAAAGCCCACGTGTCTACACAGGGTAAATAATAATAATAATAACAATAGTAATAAAGCACACACAGCAATCCAGATGTGCCTTAAAAGCTGGCTGCAGGAGCTCGGGGGCTTTCTGTCCCCCGCAGCCTGGCAGGACGCGAGGAAAAAGGATGATGGCTGTGCAGGCGTGAGGGACAGGGCGCCTGGGGGTGCCGGCCAGGCCCTCCCCAGCTGGCCTGTGGTGCTGCAGGCGAGGGCAGCTGCGGGGAGGCCGGCAAGGAGAGGGCTGAGGCTGAGAGACACGCAGCGCTGGACGCCCCTTTGGAGCACTGAGGTGTGGGGCAGCTGCTGGACTGCTGCCAGGACTGTCCCAGCCTGGCTGGGCTGCCTCTGCCGAGCCCTGTCCCCTGCCTTGGCTGGGAGCAGGGCAGGGGCCACCGCCGCTGCGGGACCGATGGACAGCCTGGGACTGACGGAGCAGCAGCTTGCGAGGGAGCATGGTGAGCTCCCTCCATCAAAAGGAAGAGCAGCAGTGTCTTGTACTGTATGTCACGACGTGGCGAAGCACAAATGAATAAATACCTATCGATGCGGGTATTTACTACGAACTTTCAGTGTATTTTGCTTTATTCCAGGACATTTAGCTCCTCTTCATGTCTCTGTCTGTCCAAGCTGTGCCTCATGTAATGTGAAAGCCTTTCCGTGTATACTAGCTACACTTTATTTTTATTGCGTTTCTTAGATCTTTGCCATCACACAACTTTCTTATCTGGTGACAGAGACTATGCCCTTGTGCTGCAACGTTATTTTATTATTTGTGTGGATGGGTGAGTGTGAGTGCGTGTTGCCTTCTTCACGTTGTCCTGGGCTGGCCGCTGCCTCCCGACCCCAAGGCAGGGGTGCCTGGGAGGGAGCGCGGGCCGTGGGGCTGCAGGACGCCTGCGGTGGGGTGAGGAGGCTCATCCCTGGTGCTGCAGCACCTTTGGACTCTGGAGCTTCTCCCAGGGTGAGGAAAAATAAACAAACAAACAGGCCCCCTTCCAGGGAGCGCTGGTCACCACGCAGAGCATTTCTTCCTCGTGTCGTAGCTGCACAAGAATTCGTCCAGTTGAAACAGTCATGATGGGAGAGGAGAACAAGGTGGAGATGTGAAGCTGTTTGAAAGCATGACAGCGGGAGCGCAGTGCTGGGGCGGTGTGTATGCGTGTGCCGTGTGTGTGTATGGGTATGTATACATGTATGTATATGCACACACATTGGTGGGATTTTTTTTGAATTCGGGGGGGGTGGGACTCCATATAAAGTTTGTCGGAAGTCCTGGTTACGTTCATAAATAAACAGCATATATTCTACCATAACCATTCGCCTCTCTGTGTGCTTCCAGTTCTTTTTCTGTAGCGGAGTGCGAAAGCCCTCCTCCTCCTCCTCCTCCGGACCACGCATCCCGCTCCCCGCCGGCACCCGCTTCCCCTGCCGGGACCGGTGACCAAAACGCCTTCGTGGAGCGCAGCTCCCTCGTTTTCGCCCCAGAGAAATAAATACACGGTTGCCTTTAAGAGAACGGCAATTTCCTAAATACTTGTGGTGTCAGACGTGTGCCTGTGAGTCACCCTTCGCTTAACCCTTCCACCCGCGCCGCGGCGGGGCCGGGGGCTCGGCCCGCCGCCGCTCCCCGACCGCTTCAGGACGAGGCCGGCGAGGGCGCGCAGCCGCGGGCCCCCTCCGGCCTGGCCGCCCGCCGCCCCGTCCCGGGGACGCCGCGGGCCTCCGGCGGGGCGCAGGGGACGAGCCGTCACCGGGGGTTGCGAAAGGGGCCGCGGGCCGAGCCAGGCCCCGCTCGCCCGCCGGCGCTGCCGCTGCCCGTCCCGTCCCTCCGAGACGCGGCCCGCGCCCCTCCCCTCCCCGCCCCGGGGGAGTTTCGCCCCGGCCGGGTCGGGCCCGGAGCGGCCGCCCCGGGGCTCTCCGGTGTCGGCGGGACGTGGGGCGCAGCGCGGGCTCCGGCGGCGGCTCCCCCGGGCCGCTCCGCGGGGGCAGCGGCTCCGGCCCGGCCGGGCCCGGGGAGCCCCCACGCCGCGCGCGGGCCCCGCCCCGCCCGCGGCCGGCGGCGCGCGGAGGGGAGGTGGCGCGAGGCCGGCGGCGATAGGGCCCCGCGCCGCGAGGCGGGAAGGGGCGGCCGCCAGCGGGGAGCTGCCCCGCCGCCCCGAGGTGGAGCGAGGCCCGGCCCGGCCCCTGGCGCCGTGCCCCGGCGTCCTGCGGGGAGGTCGGGGGTCCCCCGGCCGCCGCCCGTCCTCCCCTCCGCCGGGGCTTCGGGCCTGGGCGCCGCCGGGCCGCGGCAGGGCTGGGGCTGCGCCTCAGGCGTGTGAGGAAAAGCTGCCCCGGGTGCCGTCCCCTTCAGCCGCACCTGTGTCCACCCTTTCCCGGGGAGGGTGATCCACCCGGGAGAGCTGAGCTCCCCGTCGCTCACTGCCCCCCATGGCGTGCCCACCATGTGCCACCAGCAGAAATTAAACACCCCAAAGAGCGTTTTGGACCCGCCGGTGCCCGACCCAGCGATGCCCAGGCCGCGAGGCAGGCCGTGTCCTCACAAGAACTCCCGGAGCCCCTCCGCCCGGCGCAGGTGCAGCCCTGCGAGTCCCGCTCGGCCCCCTGGGCTGGCGGCTGCCCCGCCACACGGTCGGTGGGGCAGCTCTGAGGGTGCCGAGGGCTTTGCCCCCTCCCGGCAGGGTTCGTGCCACTCTGCGGAGTGGAGGAAAGGTGAGGCTGCTCCTCCGAAATCCACTGTGGCCATCAGTCTGCAAGCGCTCGCTGCTCGGGATGGGTAAAAGAGGAGTGCAGATCAGGATTACAGATTTTATTTTTCAGTTAGGTGTAAATCGGGAGATTCAGAGTTGGTAGTTTTCCAAGGGAAGAGTTAAGTTCTAGTGGTGTCGGGCGAAAAGAATGACTTTTACTTGTGCTTCCTTCCTCCCCCAGCCCGGCAGAGCTGTACTCCCGTCGGGTATGATGTGCCTTACTGAGTAATGCCGTCCAACGTGTAAAGTGGGGAAATGCTGTTATCATTTGAGCAAGGATTATTGCAGGGTATATGTGGGAGGGACTGTAATCTAGTGGTTAGAGCATGGGAATACAGTCCTGGTCGTTTGAGTTATGTTCTGAACTGTGACTCACCGTGTGTGTTTGTGTGTAGTTTCACCAAATCATTTATGGCCTCAGACAAAGCAGATTTTTCCATTAATTTAAATGAACTGTAGGTTAAACAGGTCTTCAGTGGCAGAAGAATCAACCATTTTATGATTCAAAATTATGATCACCTGTCTACCACATAGGTGTTTCAATAGTTATATAAACACAGCATGCCCTGGAATATTACAAAGGGTAAATTATTGATAGCAGAAAAGTGTTTAGAGACACTTGCCTTAAACATAGTGCCAAAGCAAGCCGCGTTCCCTAATCCTAACCCTAACTGTAGGCTGAGCCTTCGACAAGGCCCCCAGCCGTGGCCTAGACAAAAAAGTTCTTACAGCACGGCACTCTTTGCAGCCTCTTTGTGTTCTTTGCAGCCTGTGTTTTACTTTGGCAGCCCCCTCCCAGCTCTCCCCAGCTGCAGCTCTGCATTTTCTCTTCCTCTCAACCTGAACCCTTACCCCAGCACAAAGCTGAGCCTTCGACAAGTCCCTAAGTCATTGCCCAGATGAAAAAGTTCTCACAGCAGCATGTTCAGGGATGTTTGCCTTAAGACCAGGGTCAAAGCGAGCAGTACTGCAACACTCAGATCTTATGTATGACCCCCATGTATTGCCTGTTTCAGCAGTGTTTAGGCATGCATTATAAATGCTGGGTGGTGGAAAGGATTTTTATGCACTGTCTACTCCAAATATCCCAGGACAGTTGGAGCTGGAAGGGACCTCGGGGGATCATCTAGTCCAGCACGCTCTTGTGAAAACAGCTGCCAGTCCATGCTGCTGCAGAAGAGGATGGTAGGCGGAGGCTGCGCTGCTGTGCCGTGGCTGCCCTGTGGATGCAGCAGGTAAGCGTGGCAGGACCGTGGGCAGGGGCTGGCCTCGCGTGTGGCACTCAACTGCCCGCACACACGCACCTTGCACCAGGACTATTTATCCTGGCTTGGGCAAGGGCTTGAGCGTCCCAGCGCTGGGCAGGGTGCTGTGGGTGTGTATATAGTCAGTGGCATTTGTCTTCACAACCGCGGGGTGGCTTAGAAAGTTTCCCACCGAGCCTCTTCCTTTTGTACGCAGCACTGCTGCGATGCTGCCAGCCTCTGCCTGTTCTGCCACACAAGTGTGGCTGTGCAGTCCTTCCTTCTCCACCCCTCACCCTCCCCAGTCCCAGCCATGGGGTTGGGGACACAGAGGGGGTGAGACATGGGGGTGGGCAGTGACTGAGAGGCCGAGCAAGTAATCACATGTTGGGGAGGAAGGGAGTAGTTGTCTGCTGGCATTGTGTACAGAGTTGAGAGATTGCTCATGACCATAGCAAAGTCCTGCAGCGGGTTGGGGGTGGCAGAGGAATGTCAAGATTTCTCAGTGATTTATTTTCTTTCTGCTGCGATGGGCAAATTGCCCCTGAGGAGCTTGCCTCATCCACCTGCTTCAGGGGGTTGGAGGACAGGAACAGTTTTTGGAGTGCTCCACACGAATTTCCACACTGAAGGGGAGCAGTGGAAGATGCTTTGCTGTTAGGAGAAAGCAGGTGCTTCTCAGTGCTTTGCACTTACTGGTTTGAATTTACTGGTTGAATTGGGTTTGAATTGGGTCAAACCCAATTCAGTGGTGAAAAGAATGGCGTCTACCTGAGTAAAGGGTGGAGGAACAGGCCTACTGCCCTCTCTTGGTATAACAGATTAAGCAAAAAATAATTTTACACATTGATATCTCTGGTTTTGGGCGTCCCTTTCTTCCCCTGTAATGAAATCTGTGTTTATACAAGTGAAATCATGTACAAACACACACCTTGCACAGAAATATCTGTGTTTCAGTGTGATTTGCTATATCATATCTGAGGTTACTGCATTTTAAAGCTGAGACAACACTTACTAATAATAAGCATATCACAAGAAACTTTAGAAGAATCAGAAAGTCTGTTCAGATAATTCCTTCCAGCCCATATTATATTATTTTTATATATATATTATGGTACTACTTCGTATCTCAAACTTAGGCTATAGATCCAAAGAGAGAAAGTAAGCCCTTATCCTGAAGCATTTACAGCTTTGGTGGAAAATCAGCATGTGCTCATAGTTTATCGAGTACCTGTATATCCAGAGTAACCCAGTTCTGTGTAGGTAGCCTGAAACAAAACCCAACTATTTGGAATACAGAATTTTTTTGTCATTTCCATTATCAGGTTTCTCCTCAAGCCATCCTGGTGGGGTAAAGGCAGTGTGTTTACACTACCTTGCCTGCCAAGTACTTTGCTAGAGACTTCCACAAACTCCCTCTCTACGCAGGAGCAATGGGCTGATGTCCTAAGGACTATGTGGGTATACCTCTTTAATTGGAAGGGAATCCTCACAAAAGGGAATCTGATTCATTTACTCTAAATATTTAAGTGCAGTTTTCTTAGTTTAACACCATCCTATTTTACTGCAGTATTGCATCTTGCCTCTGAAATTAATAGTTAACCACGGAGAAAGACAGGTCTGGCAGAATGGAAATCAACCATTATATTATCCCATGAGTCACATACATGCAGAGAACCAAACAAGTGTCAGCCAATGGCTTTGAGCCCAAAATATGTCAAAGAGGAGATGTGTATCTTCATTTATATTAAGTAGATAGAAAGCTTGTTGCCGTTCCCATTAAAGAGGTTGGAGTTCTGCCACTGACTTCAGTGGGAACAGGATTGGGCCCATGCGGTGGAAGCTGGCTCTGGTTACCTGCACTGACTGTGTTTTCTGTGCAGCAGGGCAACTTATATTTTAACAACAGTTCCTAGTCAACAGAGAGATTCAAGACCTCCCCTAGTTTTAGGCATTACTTCTTCCTTTATTAGTTTGATGACTTGACTTCTTCAAAACGTGAGGATGCTCAGTAGTAGGCAGCAATGGATGCTTTTCTGAGTGCAGCTTCACTGAGAGTCAGTAGCAAGTGACTGTAGAGAGGGATTAGCACAGCACCTTTTCTGAGCAGAGTTTTGTGATTTCTGATGGTTTACATTTAAAATAAAGAATCACATTTAGGAATTAACCCCACTTTAGGCATTCAAACCATTCTCTGGCAAAGTCCCATTAGAGTCAGGGAAAGTCTTGACTGAATAAATGCCTTAAAATGTTTCAGAACTTTCTTGAATACTGGGGAACTTTTGTGCCTCAGTTTTCTCACTCTGGGTATTCCCTCCACAGCTTCTAATGCATCTGGCTGTAGAGCTGCCTCAAGAACCAAATAAATCTTGGGCTGCTGATATGTATTGGATCCACCATGTGATTTGTACTGAAGGCCCTCAGGGAGAGGAGACGATGCGAACAAATACCAGTAAGTACACCCGAACCAGCAACTGTGAGATCAGGGCTGAATGCCAAACCTGCTGTTGGTCACTGTCACATATTTGAGCTTTTATATACAAGCTTATAGTCATCTCTGTCACATACACATTTTACTTTTGTTTTGTTGTCGGTTGTACATTAGGGTTTAATTTGCTTTGGTGGAACCAAGTTCAGTTTGGTGGACTGGGAATGTATGTTCACTAACTTTTTAAAAGTTATTTTCACATTTTTATTGACATGCCAGTTCAGTTAAAATGCTGATGACAGAGTCAGGCTGAAATGAGTGTCTGTTGTTGATTCATAATTGTGCAAATTAGCATTTAGACTTCTCATAAAATAATATAAAATTTGGAAGGCTATGTGCCAGTGCTGCTTGCCTCATTCCAGTCAGCAACCCTCCTGTGTTTACTGGAACTCATGTTAAATATCAAAAGAATGGGATTGCCAGAGTTTTCATACCAAAAATTTCTTGACCTATCTTATTATTTGTTACAGAACTGGCTTATTCCAATTGTTTCTGGAGGCAAGGGGGGTTGCTATTGACTGCAATAAAACTAAGATTTGATTCCCTAGGCTGCAGTTTTAAGAATAGCACTGTATTATTTGGCTTGCTAAGTGAGGAATGTATACAATAACTCTATTGGCAACATTTATTTGAAAAAGTCAATACGTGATTACCACATGAAAGCATCAAGTTCTGATTTTAAGTGAACATGTAGGTAATGTAAATAAATAAAGCTCTAGGTATACTGCTTGATGTTTGCATTGTGAGCTGTAACATTTGCAAATATCACATCAAGAGTTCTGAGTTGATAAAACCAATTTAAAGGTAGCCTTTGCTAAGGCAGACTCCAAGTGGATATTTCACGAGGCCCGTAACAATATATAGGTCATTATATAATATGTGAAGAATGTCATTCACATTTTTAATTTAGCTCATGGAATTTATTTTGTAATTTGATTACCAAGTGGTGTAGGAAATCTGACTTTTTAGCTATCAGTAACATAACCGTAACTTTTATTAGGTAATTTGTATATGGATGATTTCCTTAGAATTTTAAACAGTAACAGATGTTTCTTGACATGACTGGTGTTCGTCATGACTTTTGTTCAGTAGCTGGATGTATTCCTCAGTGTTACGTCAGTGACCTGGATTATCCCCCCAAGAGCTCATGAGCAACTGGCTGAGAGAGAGAGTTTTCATGTATTCATTTAATCGAGCGAAATTTGCTCTTCCCCTTTCCGTAGCCAATAGGAGAAGATTTCAAGTAATGAAAACATTTTAGAGCTCAGCTGAACAGTATATATTTCAGCATTTGTATTTCGTGCTTATAGCTGAGTACATTGCTTATATACTTCTCTGCATGATGCCTGCTCCATGCCTGGTACAGATTACAGGTGTCTTTTCATTGGTTTCACTGGGCATTACTGGTTGACTCGGAGGGAGCTTCCTGGAAGGACACCGAGTTGTGTCTGCCTTTTCTTTCTCGGGTATGCTGCTAATAGAGAGAAAGTTTATGTATTGATGCGGCTGCTCTTCCCTTTGCAAATCATGCAGTTGACGGTGATAGTAGCTCAGCTGGTGTCCTAGCTCTGCCTGTTCTCGCTGCAGCAGGCACTGTGCCCTGGACTAACTGAGGAAACAGGGCTGAGCAAACGAGCACAGCAAGACTCTAACATGAGCCTAGCAATGCCGTCTCCAGTGCTGCCATGCGTGTAAAACATATGTGAATGAGAGAGCAGGTTTCCCTTCCTCAGCATGGTGCTACAGCACAGGTCATTGCAGGCCAGCTATGGGCAGCCACCAGTGAGCAGAAGCATAAAGAAGGCCATTGGAGACAAGGAAGGATGTATTTGGAAGAAAATGTGATACTGAGGGAAAGTTAGAGAAGAGAGAAGAAAAAAGGCTGCCGTTAGGATGTAGAAGTGAGGATATTTAGATATTTGATTCTGCCAGTGGCAAAATTTGCAGTGAGTTTAACTGGAGTGGGAGCAAATGTTCAAGGAGAGGAATCCAGGAAAAGGAGAGAGAGGGCCCAAGAGAGAACAAGCTGTCCAACATCTGCTCTTGGAGGGCCTAGCGCTTGAAATGGTATCCAGCCAAAGCCTGGGCATGTGTGCGTGCTTGGTGATGGCAGGCAGGGTGTAGGTGTGCTGAGGCTACTTTATTTTTTTAGCTTTCATGCTGTATAACATAATCTGTTTATTTAGAAAAGCATATTTTTGCCCAAGTCAGAGTCATTTCCCGTGAAAAGCAAAGTGTTCTTGCTGGAGGACTGCTGGGTTTTGTGAAATATGAGAACAATGAGAAAAGTTTCAGAAAATTTTGAAACATAGGGGAATCCTTCCCTGCATTTCTTCCATCACAAGTGTCCCATCCGTAATTCCAGTGTGATGGGAGAGCAGGGTAAGGGAACAATTCAAGTTTAGGGTATGTGTACATCCTGGGCACCCTTTTATGATGTACAATATGGAATATATCCTCCCACTGGAGGAGGAAACACACTGATGCAAGTTAAACTGGCTAGCAGCTATCATATTAGCATGTAACACAAAACTGGAAATAAGCTTTTATGGAAGATTTGTCAGTTAGAGTGTGCTTGCCATCATAGGGCTTAAAATGCAGAAGTTAGTTACCTTCTGATATTGCCATTTTACAGTGGCAAGCTTGCCCCATAAGCAACTGTGAATCCCAGTGATAGCATTTGCATGGCTGTGTGTGTACGGTGCAGCTAATTAGTATATATTGTTGCTGCAGTTCATATGAAAATTATTCTTACATGCTGAAAATCTGGCACATTGTTGCACATCCAAATTAAGCTGTTGTTTACATTTATGTAGAGTTTTCTGATTTGGACACACAAATACAAATTTTCAGGAAAATCTTGCATTCTGAATAAAATGCACGTCAAAGGATCAAAAGATTTTCAAGCCAAATTATATTTTCTGGGGATCAAAATGTATAGGCTGTACTAGAGTTCCTTTTAAAATGAGCTTTACAGATTTCATATGTGACTGCATTAGTAGAGTCAATAATCTGTTGACAGTTATGACTTCTGGACCTTTGCAATTTCAGTAATTTTATGTGCTAATAAATGGCTCATAGGCAGCTCCTTCTTCCCAGCCAGAACAATAATGCCAGCTGAAGAATCAGGAGACTTAAAAAGAAAAGGAAAAAAAAAAAAGAAGGAAAAGAAAAGAAAAAAAGACAACAATAAACGAGTTCTTTTTTCAATTTATTGTCTCACTCCTTTAGCTTAGTGCACTTGAGCTAGGTTTTCAAACTTTCACTGTGTTCATGCTTTTTAATAAAAAAGCATTAATTCTCAGGAGGTCAGGAAAACATGGTTTGCCTTGAGAACTGTGATCAAATCGTAAGTGGGCAATGTTGCTGTGTATCGTCTTGCATGCCAGAGTAGAGCTGATGCGTATATGAATTGGCCAGTCTGTTGCTGTATGTACCCAAGGGCTTTGAGTCTCTAGGATGGTCAGCATTCATTCAGTTCGTGTGCGTGGATGACAAGATACGCCTGTGTGAGGAAAGCCAGCCCAATACTTCCAAGGCAGTTCTTGTTTAGAGGTGTACTGGAGTCACTGGCAGTCAGAGGATGGGTGTGCGTGCCAGACACCATCCAGAGGCATAGAAGAGGGTAACAAGCCCAGACTACCTTAACTGCGAAAGAGTGACTCAGCTGTTTCTGCTAAGTTTTGAGTTTCAGCAGAATATTTTTTCCGCTATGCTGACAGCTTTTCCACCCACGTATTGCATATGTGGCTTTGTGCCACAGAGGTATTTTAGGATTATAAAGCCTAGTGTAAATTTTTAAAGTTACGTATGAAAAAAGGTGCCTTCCGGATCTTAACATGTATAGATTGTGTGTAGAGTGTAGGGAGTAGGGGACATCTTTGAAAAACTCAGAGCTTGGGGGAGATATATTCCCATCTATCATTTACCTGGTTTTATTTATTCCAGCAGAACCTAGTCGATGATGTTTTCAGACAACCTGTATCTACAGAGGCAGAATTACTCTGAAATCCCCCCAAAGTTTTGGCATTGTTTTTATCATGGGGCAGAGTTAGTCATTCACATACCCGGTATGTACTATTCTTTTCTTGATCCTGTTACTGTAAGGCATTCCCAAACAATCCTGCAGGGAAAATAGAAAGAGATATGCAGGGAATTAAACCTAATAAAATAAAAAGGTTTCTTAATCTGTCAAGTGTATTGCAATATTCAGTGAGTTACTATACTCAGCTGAAGATGAAGTTGGACGGAGCATGCTTGTAATATTATTCCAGCACATTGAGCCATTACATGCGAATACATCCAATCTGCTTTGAGCAAGTCATTTGTCAGTTCTTTATGCAAGACTGTAACCCTGGCTGTCACTTTGTGACTGCTGCATGAATCAGGCATGGGAGGACGGATTGAGGAGGAGGAGGACAGTTAGGCGCTGGGGTTGTGCTTGGTCATTTATGTCTTTAAGCAACCCAGCTGTGGAATCCAAAGGTTTGCTCTATTGTCACAATTTTTTTTTTATGCCACAAATGCTGACAGAGCAGCAAAAGCCTCTATAAAGGGCCTCACCACATCATGGGACTGGAGAAGAAAAAAAGCAGAAATCCAGGGAAGTAATGTTAGTGACCAGTAACCACCAGTCTATGGCAGATCACTCTTGTAAAGCAGGCAGGGCTATGGCTTCTTTTGACTCCATGTCAGCTGAAGGAGCAGTAATTCATTTGTGATGTCTGCAGCACTCCTCAGCTTTCTTTGGTGTTTGGATTTTGGGGTTTGGGATTTGGTTTTGTTTTGGTCATTTATGAAGTTATTTCCAAAGAAAAGATATAATACAAAATGACAGCATATATTAAGCATAAAAGCATCACTGTCCTCTGGGAGTTGTCGGAGAAGAAAACACAGAGCCACTGAAATGCAACCCCGTCAACTGTCAGAAGTGCCCACCGGCAGGTCAGCAAATCTCTGTGGTCATTGCTGGGCAGATCTAAGAGAACCAAAGGGACAAGTGACTTTTGTTCCTGGCAAGCAGGAAGACGCCAGCCAGGGAAACAAGCTCACCCTTTGTTTCACCATCAGGCTGCAAACAGACCAGGAAATAAGTCCTCCCAACACCTTGCACTGGATGCTGATCATATTTTTCCTGTGTCACACTAGGGCAACTGGGTTCCTCCATTGTTTCATACAGTAGTGAAAAGAAAGGGGAACAGTCCTGCTCCATAGCTGGAGCCCAGGCTTGGCACAGTTTATCACTCTAGGCTGAGTTTGGAGATTTGTGAAGCTGAAATTCAGAGTGAAACTCAGTGGATGTGAGTGCCATGGGAACCAGAGCAAGCAGGAGGTTTGCATGGATCCCCTTAGGGTTGGAGCTGCAGAGTTTCATATGGTGCTGAAAAAAAAATAATACAGTGTCTCTGGAAAAAAAATCTGTCTGTGTCTTGAGGCAACTGTGGGCACCTTCAGCCAGCACCTGATTCACTAGCAAACAGTTACCTACAAGGCATTTCAGCTGGCAGATGCTTGTCCTAGGTGCCGTAGGCCGTAAGGGCTGTTTTCAGCTTAATCTATTTTTAATGTGGCGCCTTATTCCAAACTGCTGAGTTCTCACATTCCCAAGCTGTCATGGTAATAGGATTGTGCAGTCTTATTGGCTAAAGTTTTCCACCCCAAGTGCCAGAAGTTAGGCTCCTAAATCCATATTCAGATTCCTTAATGTGACTGACAAATCCCGCAGGAGTCAGTAGGAACTGGACGTGGTCTGCACCTTGGAAAAAAAGCCAGGCCATTAGGTGCATCAACAAAGCCCAGCTGCAGGCACCCAGATTTTCAGATGTGGGCCACCATATGAATGGATTATGCCCAGGCTACAAACCTGTATCCCTAAAGGTCAGACAGGTTCAAGTACAGTCCCACTGTACCTGTTGTGAGATGCAACTTTATAGTGTGGTGACCGTGTGAACTATTACGCAAGGCACAGGGCAGCTTTGAAAGGGCAGGTTTAAAAGCAGCCATTCTCCTTCCTAGTGTGGCTACCTTTTTATCCAGAACGGCTACAAATGTCAACATGAAGAAGGGAGGCGAGGTTAATGCAAGTGGGAATTTTGTCGGGGATTTGGAAATGGAGTGCATTCAAAATCGTAGCAAGTGGCAGAGAGCAAGAGCATGCCTATCCCTCTCATCGACTTCCTGTCTGCGCTACTTCTCTACCCGTGATCTAGCACTGCATATTTTTACTCTACTACCTTCTTCTGCTATTTCTATTTGTAGCACCCTGCTAGACTTGTATCCAAGCCAATCCAAAATTCTTCTGAAACTCGCTGTGCTAGCAGCGACATGAAAGCAGAACTCTGCAGTGGCTGCAGCAGCTATGGTAGGGTTTAACTAAAGTTAAGAGCGGTGTCAGTCACTTCAGCCTTTTGAGTTACACTGAAAATGGAAATGCCATCTGCCAAGAGAAACAGCTTACAAAAATTGTGTTATGTTGTTGCCTTTTTTCATGACTACCTGGAATTTCTATGTGGAATTATCAGCCAACACTTGAAACTGATGAACTTTTATTGCTTTGTTTTATATGGAAGGTTTGTTTTCTTCTTGTTATTATTATTGCAAGATAACGCATAAGGCCATGAAAGTACAATGCACTTTCACCCAGATGAGGCAGAACTTACTCGGTACACTTTAAAGAGTGTTGTACTGCAGCGTGAAAGTGTCAAGTAATTTTTTCTCCTATTTTCTACAAAGGGGGGGAAAAGCAATTTTCAAAGTATTCTGTCCCACCAGAAGACAAAAACAGAAAAGCCAAAACAAAAATTCCTGTAGAACATGTCCATTCACTAGCCAAAAGACCTCTAAAGCCTCAGTGAACCACATCCTTTCATCCAAAAAGTGCAGACGAAATGAAATACCCCTGTGCTAATAGTGCCCCCCAGGCACCCCAGTCCCCTGAGCCGCAGAAGTGCTAGCTGACTGCAGGTCGGGGTGCACGAAGCTCAGTACAGGGCACAGGTATCCGAACAGGACGTGCAGCCATCTCTAGCCTCGAGAGCCAGACCCTGGAGCCAAAAGCAGCGCTGTTGTGCCAAGGCTTCCTAGCCCGTGGATGGGGAGGAGTCAGCAGGCCAGGCTGCTGGGGCGGGCTGAGGAGATTGTAGCCCGGATGAGCGTGTGTTCCCAGGGACCAGAGCAGAAATGCTGTACAATGGCATAGCCCTTCCTTCCCCCTCGTTCTCCCTGTTCACATCAGGGCTACATCCAGACCTGACCTAGACATTTGAGACATCTCTCTCCCAGAGAGCATGTTTGATGTCTAGAGGGCAGACTGAAAATACAGGTGTTTCTGAAATCTCCTTCCACTCTCACATCCCTGCCATCCTATCAGAGCACAGAAACCTCACTCAGGACTTCATGCTTGAGTCCTGTAAGGACTCTGAGAGTCTTCTCCCTAAGGACAGTGCCAGCAGTACCTTGGAAGTAGGAGAGTAGTGCTCCTTCCTTCTGGCTGGTGTCTCTCTTCTAAGTCACTGTCTTTTATTTAGAGCATTCACTGAGGAAGTGGGAGACCTGGGTTCAATGCGTTCCTCAATCTGAGAGTGTTCGTCTCTCACTTCCCATGAGACTGTCTAACTGCCGGCCGATCAGCTATTCCGGGTGAAGCTCTTCAGAGTGAAACCATGCCTTCAACTAGCGGGATGTTTGCCCTCCCTGTCCTGCTGGTGGTGGGCAGCTTCTGTTTTAGAGTGAAGTGATCAGAGCTTCATAGTGTGAGGAGCCTCAGGCTGCATTTGGTGTTCTCAGAGCTGGTTTGCAAGACCCCACGCCTTAGGGCGTTCAGAGAAGGGATGCCTTGTCTCTGGGTTCCCGTGGAGGATAGCATAAAGTGCATCTCCTTGGAGATGCTGTTCTGAGCAGGTGCACAAGCAGAAAACTTGAACGTGAACCAAGGAGAATCCATGGAGTACAGGTGGCTGAGAGATAGTGACCTCTGTGACTCTGGACTTCAGTGCCTGAGTTCAGTTAAAGTCTAGTTTTATGCACTTAAGTCCTTTATTGGTGGTAACTCCTTAAAACCCAACTCTGCATTTGGCTCCTTCATGTGGACAGATCCTGGAGTGAGGATCTTTACTGCCACTTTGATAAACATTTTGAAGGTTTATTAAACATGCTCTGTGACGTTCTTCTGTGGAGACAGTAATTTGACAGTCATCACATGAGAAACTCAGAGTTTGCCATCTGGCCTGGCAAGACTTTTTTCTCCTCACTATTAATTAAACTGAGGTTGTTGCAAAATTTTATTATGATGGTTATGATTTGTCCTCTGATAATGCTGGGGCTAATACCGAGGCATGCAAAGCACCTTCCAGGCTGGTGACGTTAGTGGGAGGTGCAGCTAAGCAGCACCTCTTCGAACTCTGGTGTCAGCTCTAATAACAAAATTTCAGGGCCAATTCCTGCTAGCCCTATTCGGGCACCTTACCCGAGAGCGGGTTCTTCTGGTTCTGAGGGGATGGTTTCACAAGTAGGAAGATGTAGCTGGGGGGGGAGGAAGGGGGCAGCTGCTTGGCCACAATAGTGTCATATAACATGCCCTGGCAGGAGATCTTACTGACCACAGCTTTGCCCTGCTTGGTGAGACTGTGACCATTCGTGGGAAAGTAGATCGGCAACAACAGATTGTTAGAGCACAGTGAGAAAAGAAAGGAGGGAAAGGGAGGAGGGCTAAAGCTGAAATGGACGTGTGTGGTATTCGGGAGCTTAACCTCTGTTTCCAATCCACGCTCAGACCCAGCTCAGGGCCCTTGAATGTCAGAGGCTTTTTCTCATTCTTCAGTGGTCTCCAAACTGTGACTTTGCAAATATGCTGAGACTGGTAGGTTTGAAGAAGCTGTTCGGGTATGAAGTTGGTGAGACGTCATCCCTGGCACTAACTCGTGCCATCTTTCCCTTCTCTGTCAGAGGCTTGAATGCTTCACTGCTCAGACTTAACAGCTTCACAAGAGATTCAATAATATTTATTTTTACCCAAATCCCTCGAAGTCTGAGGGACTGGAGACAGCATCAGTTTGAGATGAACAGCCAAGAAAAGTAAATCATCCTTGGGTCAGGGTGAACTCTCATTTGAAGAGGCCACAGATGGCAAAGATGTTCATGAATCAGCAGTTTCACAGACCTCTGCCCATTCAGAGAGTAATGTGTGTAAACAGACATGAAAACAGCACAGAGCCACAGAGCTTTCCAGATCCTTCCCGTTCCCTTTGCGCTGCTGAGGGGGACCTCCACAGAGGAGCCACAGAGAAGGAGAGGGCTGAGGTGCTGGGCATTGAGCTAGTCCCAGGGATGGTCATCCTACACCCTCTGCTGCAGCTGTGCAAGAGCCAGAGAACAGGGTGATGGTGAGACACTGTTCCCTGTGTCCCTGTTCACCCAGCAGCACACCTGGGTGTGCTCTTCAGTAAAGGAGACAGCTACCAACAAGCCTGGTGTCTGAGATAAAGGTAAGGAAGGAAGGGTTAGGTGAGGACGCGAGCTGTTACACCATTGCACTGCTGCAGGTGCAGAACAGCTCCTGTACATTTGGGTTGCGTGGAGTGGCCTGGCCCACCGGGCAGCCACTCTCTGCAGCTGATGGATGTGTGGAGGTGAGGAAGAGGGATGCAGCAAGCCATGGTGACATGATCCTGCTCTTTGATACCTTCATTGGGTCCGTGTGCCCATGAGTCTGGGACCTCAGCAACGCATCAGGGTACTGATTTCTTTACTGTAGTCCCCCACCGTGGTCCTGTCCCCTGCTTGTAGGATTGTCTGTCCTTCCCTGTTGTGCAAGGGAGACAGGACAGGCAGCAGAGACCACAGTATCTCTATAGCGCAGAGCTCACAGCTGGGTGAGACAGAGCTAGGAGAAAGGGGGGATCTGTGCAAATCCAGAGTGGCTGTGCCCGTGGCAAGTGGAGGTTACACACAGCTGTCCCCAACCTGTGGACAGGCACTTCTTCCATGCAAAGGTGTCCTCTCAGGCTCTCAGCAAGCTCAAGCAGCTTTCCCTTCATCCAGCCCTTGATTTCTTTTTTCTATCAATCACAGTCACAAAAGCTCTTCAGAAAGCACTGTATAATTCCATGGCTCCATGAATGACTGCAGGCCAAGGGTGTGTGCCTGGACAGAGCATGCCTCACCCCACAGAAACCCCCAAAGCTCCTGCCGAGCTGGTGTGGGGGGATTCTTCCTGCCCCTCTTTGATGTTTGCCAAATGTTATGCCCAGAGAGTGCAACACCAGAGGGCTGTGCAGAGGACCCCCGCTTTGTTTCGCTTGTGTTGTGTATTCTAGGATCTGCTGGCTAGGAGGGCTCCCAAAGAGACACGGCGTCACTTCCATTCCTGCCCGAATGTAAGCCCGGGGGCTGCTTCTGCTGTAGGATAACATGTCAGTGGTGAGAGCTGGCCAAGCCAGAGACTGTGCCGGAATTGTTTGCAAGACTTTTATAGACTGTCTATCTGGGATGAAACACAGAGCCCAGATCTTCAAAGCACTGTGTGGGATGTCAGCTATGGGACTCCCATTAAAGTCACTAGGCATCACATGACTGAAAACTTCTGTGACACCAGTGTGTTTCTGCAGAGGAATAGCTGGTGCTGGGGCTGCCGAGACAAAGGGAAGCGGAGGAAAATGAACTCTGTCATGCTCCCAAAAGCAACACCTCACAAAATTTCATCCATAGGGCTTGCATCTTTTTTTTTTTTTGTAAGGAGCAATTATAGTGGGTATCACAGGAGATGTAAAGGAACATGTGAGACATTGGGATTTATTGTCAGCAAATGAGATGCTTCAAATTCATTGCAAAGTTGTAGAACATCTAACCTAACTCTGTAAAGAACTTGAAGGAGTTAAGTGGAGTAAACTGGATGAATATGACTGTGAAGTTAGAGCATCTGGTTGCCATCCACCTTTCCAGGGAAGAGAAAAGGTTCTTAGAGCATGTCTTCAAAAAGCGTAGAGCATAGGACGTGAGCACAGTCACAGAGTGAAAAGTTGCCCACCAGGTGAAGACCAGTGAGTGTATCATAGACAGGGAAATTGAGTCAGTCTGGTCACAGTGCTTTCTGTGACTCTAAGAAGGCACTGATGGATGAAGACTCAGTGAAGACAGACTCCCTTTTTCTTACTGTTTTGACATCTTTCAGGCTTTAACATGAACTAACTACTATTATCCTAATTTTGCAGATGGGGACAGACAGGTTACGTGACATGCTCATGATCACATGAGCAGCCTGTGTCGCTGTGAGAAACTGCACCTGGATCTCTCAGTTGTGAGGCTGTTGCTCTTGGCACTGTGTCCTCCTGACTGCAAACAACACATCCAAATTGACTTTGCCCGTGTCCTTTCTATGCCTACAAATGGTGAGGTTTTTGAACGAATCAAAGAAACAAAAAAGTCACTCCTCCAATTTATATGTCCAATCCTCTGTACGCTGTGGCATAATGTACCTTAGAGGAGTCTGTAATTAATACAAGTAATTACCCCTTGCTGCAAAGACTCTTAGACATCACTGGTTAAGAATCTAGATGAAACTTTCACCTTGTTTACTGAGTGCCCAATGTTGTGGGATTCAGAATGGATTTGGGTGATATCTGCAGGATAAATTAACTTACAACCAAGATGAATTCTGCAAACTCCTTGGTGCCATTGTCATGATTTGGCCACCACTGGAGCTTTAATACCAGTAGAGAGAAGAGAGGGAAATAATTAGGTAGGAAAAGTAGTCATCAACTATTGCAGAGGGATTCCTTGTCATTGTCAGAGTTTGCCCGCTCCACTCAAAAAGGTTTAATGTAAAGGCTGACAAAGGAGTGGGTATCCATAGTTTGTTGGGACAAGAACATGTACAGGTTCTAGGCATGTTCTTGGTCTTCAGCTTCATTGAAGATCAGCAGGAGTGGGATTTTCCAAAGTGCCCAAGGGGCCATTGGTCATGGCACAAGACACCTGGGGCCCACATCCAATAGTCCCATTCTAAGCAGCACAGCTATTGAAAGCCCAGCTTTCAGTGGAAGAACCTATCCTTTTGACTCCAGTTCCCAAACCTCCTACTGACTTCTGCTGCTCCATATACGTACTGTGGGCTGCTGCTTTTAACCTGGCAGTGTTGCCAGAGGCACTGGGCACCTGGCGTTTTGTGACACCAAAGGAACAGCCATTAATTGAAACTCATCAAGCAAACAGCCACTTCTGCTTGCTGTGGCTCTGTTTTCAGCTCTGAAGCGAGGCTGACAATTTTTGCTGGTTTCTCAGACCTCCTGTTGAGTTTTGTTAATTAATATTTGTGAAATACTTAGATGTTTTCACGTTTATGGTGATCCAGAGTATTATTATTACTGCTGGTATTATTAAGGCTAATAATACTGCTAATAACCTTAGTGAGCCTGGCAAAATTCAATTTGACTAAAATTTCTTGCCACGGATGAAAAAAACTAACTCCAGTGATGTGAGGGGGTACGTGACTCAGTTACCAGTAACTGCTGTTTACAAGGGGCCGGGAGAGTATATTTGCTCAAATGAAAAAAGGTCAAGGCAGAGGCCCATTTGCTGTTTGTTAATAAGTAATCTAAAGTACAACACAGCTTTACTGTAACAAATCAGGCTGGCTTAGCTTTTCTTCTATCACCATTATTTCCAATCCAGTTCTGGACTAAAATGCCAATTCAAAAATAATCCATGTTCTCATAGATTATTTTCAACATCTCCAAATCTATGGAGAGAATTTGTAGCTAACTGGGGAACAACAGCAACAACAACCAAAAAAACCCCCTCTTTCCATATTTTTGCTGGTGTTTGTCTCAGGACACTGTAGGCAACCAAGGTTGAAATATCAGATAAGGCATTATTTATCTCCTGGGAAATTCTCCTTTAGGCTCAGACCTGTGCATCTTCCCTATGGAAGTGTGCCAGTCAAGAGCTGTGGTGTAGCTGGCCCGCTTACAGCCACCCCACTAAGTTACTGATGTAACTTACAAAACCACCTACATCATCTCTGAACCTGGCTCACAGTCAACAGTTAAAATTCAAACATGGGCGCTAGAGAACATCCTTCTTCCAAGTGACTGAGCATATGTGCACTTTATGCATTGTGACCCCTGCCCTGTCATTGTCCTTTGCCAAAAAAAAATGCTCATTTTCCAAGCAACACTTGTCTTTAGCCACCGAGCAGCATTCTGGAAAAGGGCTGGAGTCTGTCCTTTGTGGTTCGTCAACTGGCTGCAGGTAGGATTCATTAGAAAAGGTTTTGCCATTAATGAGCCACTTAAAGTGCTTATCAAAAAAGCAATACTTGTGCCAGCTGCCAGCTAACCACAGCTTCTCGTTTGTAACCCTTGGTGTTCACGTCCTGGAACTGCACTGGCCTGAGACACTTTAGATGTCACACATCTAGTCCTCAAAATAGGGAATGTGATGTAGATGGTGCTAGAGCCGGCATAGCCAAAGCGCAGACAGCGTGGCACTCTTGGCATGCACCCACAAGGCTGGTTTGTGACAATGTTTTGCCTTATCCATAGTTATTTCTTGAAGGAAGGTAGCAGAGGCACACACACACACATGCACGAGGTCACCTTTGGAAACAGAAACCATGCAGATTGCAAACTACAATTCCTAGCTTCCTGAAACGCAGTTTTGAGAGGCAATGATCCTTTAACAAATCAACAACCCCTGCTCCAGCAGTCCCAGCTGCCTGTCCCCTCTGTTAACCCAGGGGGAGGGAAAGAGGTTGGTGAGGAAAGATTTTTACCTGCAGAGTAGGTCATGCGTGGCTGTTAGAGCATCTTTCCGGTGCCAGAGCCTTAATAAAGAGCCATCATGAGCTCTGTATTCTCAGAGGGCACCAGGGCCTGGCTCCATCCAAGGCAGGGCCACACGAACGGGGAAGGGGAGGAATGGCTTTCTACAGAGCTGCCCCTCTGGCACCAAGCCCAAGACAGTGAGGCTGAGCAGCAGATGCTGATGTGAGGAAACAGTAGAGTGTACAGGGAAGAACACATGTTGTAGGGTCTTTGTAGTGGGATGGAAAGAGGATTCATGCAACTGAGTACTCACACACATCAGAAGGCAGCACCAGTGCCTCCTAGCTGCCAGGAAGGGGTTATTTTGGATGTCCCAGAGCCCTCATGTTTGCCCTACTGTTCTGTGTTACTGACACGAGAGAAGAAGAGGCGGGGTGGGGAGGAGGGGAGCGGAGGACACATGGTGTCCTGGGGAAGCAGGCATGGCTGGTGCTGCCCTGTGTGTCGGTACCTGCATGATGGGCTGCAGCTGGGTGGTTGGCAAGCAGTACAGTTCACAGAGATCCTTGAACTGATCCGGTGCGTGCAGGATGTTCATCCCAGAACACCTGGTGTGGGCAGCAGGGAGTACAGCAGAACTGATGCTCACTTTTATGAAATCTGGCTGAACTGGGGATCCGGGCAAATATCTTGTAGCTTAAGCAAGGTTAAGAAGATGGTAGCATAAAGTCCTAGATCCCGTGCCTCCACGCTGCTCTGAAGGAGCACATGGCCATGCCATACATCACACATAGTGGCAGGGAGAGCAGTGTTACTAGCTGGCAGCCTTTGCAGAATGGTGATGCCACATGAAAATGCACGTGTTCATTACTCACAAGATACGCATTTACTGCCCATCCCCGCCTTTCTACAGTAGTATACACCCAGGGTGGTGGAGCTTTCTGCTCCTGTCCCTGGATGTTGTGCTGTTTCCTCTTCTTGCGCTTTGTTCTGGGTAACATCTGTTGTTTCTGAGTTGCCTAGTGAGTTGCAGGAGTCTTTAACAACACTGATACACTCACTCTTCCTCTAAAGACCAGGGAGGATTTACTTCTTCCCCTTACAGCAATGAGAAAACTGAGGTACCAGGATGTCAGGTGACTCTCCTGAAGCAGTGAGATTAGCTAGAAAATGTTAAGTATTCCCTGAACCCAGTCCTGAGCATTAGTCATCACCACCATGTCACCCCTCAGGGCATCACGACAGTGAACTTCTGGACTGTACAGTCTTTTGCACACAAATGAGAGGCATTTAATGAAAAGCAAGCCCAGTGCTGCAAACACCACCGTAGAGACATACACTCTGTTCTAACCGGTAGCCAGGATGCCTGGGAAAATATGCAGGTGGTTTCAGAAAATCATAAGTAGTCTATTATCACAGAGGAGGGGGGAAAAAAAACCCTCGGGAGATTTCCCCCATGACCATCTGTTAATTTTCCCCTGAAGCCATTATTGATTTGTATGGGGTGACATACTAATGCCCTGCAAACAGTGCTGTGAATCAGAGCTCTGCACTGCTGTGCTGGACCAAGCAAGCTTCACTGATGGGAAATAGCTTGGTGACATGCTTCCTCAGCTTGTACCTCGGAGCTTCATGCACCTGGCAATCATCAGCCTCGGAGAAAGTTCTTCTTCTGTTTTCCCATAAACACTGTGCAGCCTGTGGCAGAGGTGAGCCCCTCTTGTTTACCCACTGGCCGCCTTCTGTATAGTTGGTATAGCCCATAGCCCTTCTAATAAAGAGAGGTCTTGCTCATAAACTGCCATATGTGCATACTTTTAGAGATACTCAGATATCTAGCTGTGCTTCAGGAGTGGCCCAAGATCACCACACAAAGGCTATGCTATTTTAGGGGTCAAGTGCTAAGACTGTTCCTTGTCTGCTGTCCCCTTTGGCCCTTACAATTTGACCAATACATACACGTGCAGCACAGTAAAAATACAACGAAGGTTGCCTCATGGCAACGCGTGTCAGCCTTTTGTCTGTGCCCTGCGGTATCCATAGCCCTGTGTAGCTGTTGGTGGTCTTGGGGCTGGACCCACCAGTGGCTGTGTTTCTGCTTTGTGCTAAGCTGTGGAGGAGAGGAGTCTCTTAGAGCAGCAGCTGTAATGCCTTACAGCTCGGTTGGTAGCTGCCCCTGCTTTTAGCTGGAGCGTCCCTAATGTTGCCCACGATGGCGAACGCAATGGAAATGCAAAGTTGAGCTGTGCCATTAGTGGTAAAACCCTGATGGGGCTGATTTTGGCTGAAGGACACAATTCGGAAGCATTTTCCCAGCTTTCTCATTCTTTTCTTCATTCTTCGGAGGTATCAGAAGGAGGTATTGCCCCCAGATCATGGCATGGGGGCAATGTGAACAGCTTTGCTCTTTATCCTGGCACCTCAGACAGAAGGAAACCTGAGAGTGTTTATTAGAAGCGACTTGGCCTGTGGCTCTCTCCTGGCATTTTCTCTGTGTGTACTGAGTGTGCCGAGTGGTTTCCAAAGGAACTTTCTGAGCACTGCAGCAAATGGGGAAATTCACTGTGGAACTGTTGCTGCAGTAAGTGAAACTTAGAAACAACTTTTGCTTTGCATTTGTGAGCAAAATATGGCGTTTTACAAAGCATTTTTTTGTGCATTTGGTCCAGGGCAGAATTATCAATTTCTACCACTGCAAATATAATTTGTGTAGTAAAAAATGGAAAACAACCAGACCAAGTTGCAAGCTGTCATGAATTCGGTCTGGGTAGAAGCTTGTCCATTTGGATGTTTCCTCAGAGAGATATCATCATTTGTGCATTTTTATGGTAAAATAATTCTTAGGCCCATGAAAACAATGTTTCTAGTATGTGTGAGCAATGCAAACAGATACAGAAAGCATTTTGCTATTTAATGATTATCTAAATACAACTTTTCCCCTTTTTTAGAAGAAACAAAGCTGTTTCCCTCCTCCCCCAAACAGTACTGGATGAGACAAATGCACCAATGCATGTTAGGGAGAGAGCCTTAGCAGGGAGGGCGTTGGGTGTGCTGCTGGGCCAGGGAAAGACTTTGTTTCTCTGCAGCGATAGCAGCAGTACAGATTTTCCCAATGGCTTTCTCCCTTAGCACATGCTAATTCATTAAATTCCTCGTGTTACACACCAAGACCTGAGTGCCCAGGCTGAGTAATTATGTGGTGTAGCCATTTGCAGATGCAATTACGAATTTTTTATGTTATACCCAAGAGTACTTTGATGTCTCAGTATTAAGCTCTGTGTTTCTTGGTTTCTAGTGCCCAGCTTCTGACTTCAGAGCCAGCAGTCCCTGCAGTGTGCCCGAGGCAAGCCTGGCACTTCCACACGAGGTCCAAAACTTTCAGCGTGGTGGCCAGAGAGACTCATAGGGAAATTTTAAGTCTTAAATGCTACTGCTGCAGTGACCCAGCCCAGCAGCTCCTCTGGAAGGTGAGTACAGCCAGCCTTTCTGTCACAGCAAAGATGTCTAATCTGAAGCCCGGATTACCAGCAGCCAGGAAGTGACAGAGTCACTGTTCTCCTCAGGCTGTTTGTTCCCATCTGCCATAACTAGCAGAGCACCCAAACCACAAGGCAGGGAGCTGGACACTCCTAGCCCGCTCTCTGCTGAGGATCTGCTGCTCTACAGCAATGTGCTGTTGAATCATTGGGCTGGAAAGCAAGTGCACGTGGGGGAGCATGGCTGTCTTACCTACTGGTTCAAGCATTCACATGGGAGTTTGAGATTCTGGACTCTGCTCCCAGGACTGTTTATGCATTTTACATGAAACAGTCACCAGGTAACATATAATCCCCGATCAAAGCCCTCAGGGGATTTAGGCAAAGCAACGCCCAGTTTCTGGATCCTGATCAGACTTAGGTGTGAATTGGGCTGAGCTGCTTGGCCCTGTCAGGACTGGGGCAGTTCTGGGCATGCACAAAGGTGGAACTCAAGATAGCTGATGAGCTTGAAAGTATTAAAAAAAAGCTGGAGATTGAAGGGGCCAGATAGTGGGAAGGACCGAGGAGCTGCCGTGGATGTATATTTCAATCTAAAGTGCAGATTTAGGGTAAAACATCAGGTGCTTCAGTAACAAAGTCCTCTTACAGGGAAACAATTGTTCTCACAGATTCCTGAAGTGGAAACTTATTTACATAACCATTTTATGTGCTTTTTAAAAAAAGAAGTCCCATCTTAGCCACTGCATTTGCTTGGATTTGTTTCCACGAGGCTGCATGTGCTGAGCTGCACAATGGTGGCTGCTGTATGAATAGCTTGTTATTCTTACCAAGCGTGACAACTGCTGTAGCGAAATCAAGAGCAACCTGCTCTAATGTAAACTGATTTCAGATTGCCCCCGGCAGTCCCAGCTACCTCATCTAACCTCTTTTTTTTGCCAGTCTTTTTTTTCTTTTTTTCCTTTTCCTCCCCCCCCCCCCCCCACTGAAGACACACCCTATGCTTTCTTACAAGGTGTTTTAGCCATGCTGGCTGTTGCACTGCTGTCTGCGACCTGCAGAGGAGCTTCTCTGGTATTATCCTTGGTGCATTCCAAAGCCACCTGGACCCTCCAGCAAAGGCAGACTCCAGCTGCCTGTCCACTCCAGGGATGAGCTCTGTAGTGGCCGATGATTTTACCCAAGAATACCTAGCTACAAAGCACCACGGATGTGTGTCTGGCTCTTGATGGGGCTGTTGCATCCTTGACACCCCACCTGCATGTTTGGGGAGTGCTGCAGGGCTGGATAAATGGGGACAGGGGGGTTTATTCAGAGCGACACTGCTGTCACACTGAATACATGCCAGGTACCAAGTGGGAAGCAGATGTGTTGGTAAGAGAGTGGGGGTCATCAGGGAGTGGATTTGGGGCAGCGAGTGCTGTGGGAGAAGCTGTCCAATTTGCCCATCAGAGCTGCCAGATCGGTGTGTACGATGGGTGTGATATAAATTACTATCTATAAATAAATACCACAACAGCATTTTAATGAGGTGTTTTCTAGTAGCACTTGTCCAGGCTGGTAGTGTTATGTTAAGGCTGGAGAAGTATCTCCAAGCAAGCTTCTTGGCTAAACCTTCATAAACATGGTCTCACCCAAGATCTAACTATGGTTTGTTTGGATAAGAGGTTTTGCTTGTTTGTTTCTGAACATAATTTCAAATATGTTTGGGTTTTTACTTTTATTTATTTATTCTTTCCTTCTTGGCCCAGGTTTTGTGTTGGTGTCACAGAACTTAAAACTGATGCAGAGATAGGGGACAAAGCTGGTGCCCTTTCTGAGCATTCATCATTGTTCTGACAACAAGAAGCTTGCAGAAGGGCTGGGTCATCTGGGGCTTTGGGGCTGGGGGGCATTTGGGGCTGTGACTCCCAGGAGTGACCTGTGTCTCCCCAGAGTGGCAGGTGAAAATATCCTGGCCCGTCTCAGGGAGTGCTGTGTCCTTTGCTCCTCCTGCTGTGCTGACACACCTGCCATTGCAGCCAGTGCTGTTTGGAGGCATGGTCTCATGGACCCATGCCCCACATTTGCATATGGTTCTGCTGAGATTCAGCAACCAACTTCGATTTTTTTTTTTTTTTTTTTGTGGCAGCTAGCTATTTTTCTGAACATTTGGCAGCCCGGACTGCTGGACAAATGGCTGCACATGGTGCACAGCACAGCATGTTGGATGGAACTCAGCCACGTGCACTGTAGCAATCCGTGTCTGCTGTAGGGTTGCGCTGCGCACATACACGCTGTTTATCTGTCTTGGTCTACAGGGTCCCCTGCAGCATCGTGTCAGATCCTGGAAGGATGTCCCCTGCGTACCCGAGTGCACAGGCTGCTTCCTACCTCTGTGACAGGGTAGATCCTGGACTAGAGATGGGCTGTGTTCTATCTGAACCAAACAGGTCATGGTGGGAGGCAAATACTGAGGCAGGGGCTGGGTTTGGAGGCTGGATCTCAGGCGTTGCTTTCACAACATTTCAGGCCAAAACAACGGTTTCATCAGAAAGCCTCTCAACATGTTAAGTTGCCACCACAAGTATGTGTGAGAGCTGCATATATCCAAAACAAAGCCGAGAAATAGTCTTTCTCATGCTAGCTCTGGACTGAGGAGTCTTTGCAAATTTGACTCCTGTGTGTTAATGGCAGGACCTCTTTTCTGCTCAATTTGAAGATCTGAGAGAGAAAGTTCAGTTCTTTGATCCTTAAACATAAAATCTCTGAAGTGAAGTCTCTTGACTGGCTGGGCTTGTGATGCATACTCAGAATTCATTCATATTATAAATAAATAATTGGCAGGTGATGCTATAGAGATAACAGGTTCCATTCTTTTTGAGGAATCATTAACTCCAGCCAGGTCTCCCTCATCAACAGCTATAAAAAAAAAAAAACAACCAACAACAAAACAACCACAAAATAATATCAGTTGGAAGGGACATCTGGAGGGCTGCACTCCAACCTCCTCAAAGCAGGGCTCTACTTCATCATTAGCTTAGGTTGCTCAGGGCTTTGTCCATTAAAATTTTGAAATCATAGAATCATAGAATGCTTGGGTTGGAAGGGACCTTTAAAGGTCATCTAGTCCAGCCCCCCTGCAATGAGCAGGGACGTCTTCAACCAGATCAGGTTGCTCAGAGCCCCATCCAACCTGACCTTGAATGTTTCCAGGGGTAGGGCATCTACCACCTCTCTGGGCAACCTGTTCCAGTGTTTCACCACCTTCACCATAAAAAAGTTCTTCCTTGTGTCTAGTCTGAATCTACCCTCTTTTAGTTCAAAACCATTGCCCCTTGTCCTATCACTACAGGCCCCACTAAAAAGTTTGCCCCCATCTTTCTTATCAGCCCCCTTTAAGTATTGAAAGGCTGCAGTAGGTCTCCCCGGAGCCTTCTCTTCTCCAG
This sequence comes from Theristicus caerulescens, assembly GCA_020745775.1. Classification (NCBI taxonomy): domain Eukaryota; kingdom Metazoa; phylum Chordata; class Aves; order Pelecaniformes; family Threskiornithidae; genus Theristicus; species Theristicus caerulescens. Next base: position 42,557,331 of record CM036565.1, on the reverse strand, counting down.
ACTGAACAACCCCAACTCTCTCAGCCTTTCCTCATAGCAGAGGTGTTTGTGGCCTCCTCTGGACCCACTCCAACAGGTCCATGTCCTTCCTGTGCTGAGGGCTCCAGAGCTGGATGCAGTGCTCCAGGTGGGGTCTCACCAGAGCAGAGTGAGGGGCAGAATCACCTCCCTCGACCTGCTGGCCACGCTTCTTTTGATGCAGCCCAGGATATGGTTGGCCTTCTGGGCTGCAAGCACAAATCTGTAAGCATGGGGATTTCACAAACCTCTCTTGCCACCTGCTCCAGTTTAACTGCTCTTATTTTGAAAAATTTCTTCTACTATGTCCAACGGAATTTCTCCTGCTGCAACTTGCAGTCATTGCTCTTGTGCTGTGCACCTCTGCAGAGCGCCTGGCTCTGTTCTCGCTCGTGCAGCCCAGGGTGCGATTAGCCGTCATCACTGCAAAGGCATGCTGCTGACTCCTCTTCAGTTTCTTGTCCACCAGGACCCCAGGTCCTTTTTTTAGCACAGCTGCTTTCTAGCTGCTCAGTTCCCAGCCTGCGCTGCTGCACAGTTTATTCTGTGTCAGATGCAGACTTTACATTTGTCCTTGTTGAATTTCAGAAGATTTCTTTCAGCCTTGTCTTCCAGGTTGCTGAAGACCACCTGAATGGCTGCCTTGTCCTCCAGCACAATGACCTACAGCCTCAACTCAGTGTCGTGCACAAACTTGCTGAGGAGCCATTCTGCTCTGTCCTCCAGGTTGCTGGGGAAGACTGGCCCTAGCGTTGTCACTTGAGGAATGCCGTCTGTTAACACCAATTAAATGTTTAGTTGTTGACCATTATTATCCTTTGAGCCTCATGGCCCAGCCATGAGCTTTTTTTCAGCCAGGTTGTGGTCCATCCATTCAGGCAATACCACCCCAGTTTGGCCCATATGGGAGACACAAAGGCCACACTAAAACCAAAGTAAATGACATCCACGGCTTCCTCCACCTCGTCCCTCCAGCCCGTCAGTCCAGCATGGATGACAACCACTCTGGCCAGGTACAATTTGTCTGTAGTAGATCCCTGCTGGCTGTTCCTAGCCACCTTGTTGTATCTGGACATGGCTTCTGTGTGGACTTGCTCCATAATATTCCCAGGAAAAATATACTGATATCTTACGTAAGACATCTTCATCTTTGCTAATGCTTTGGCTAACCCCTTTCAGAAGCAGCCTGTTGATTACATGTGTTGAGTTTGTGAGACCTTTAGCATGAGCCTGCAGCGTTGGTTGTGGGAATTTTTGGTGGGGAGTGGCTGAGCAGGTCAAACTCAGAAGCAACCTAACCAGGCCACACCTATTTCTCCTCCGCTGGGAATCCCTTTCTTCCCAGCCTCACCACCAAGGACGATCTCCCTGCCATTGTTGCCATGGCCTTTGTGTTACCTTAGGGCAGGAGCCCTAAGGGGAGGAAATGGGAAAAGAGGAGGAATGAGGCTACCAGGCCAATGGACAGCAGGGTATGGTAGTGTCAGATCCTGGCACCTGGCAAGGACTCAACTAGTTTGAGTGGAAGGAAAAAATAAGAAAGAAGAAAGGGTAACATCATCTGCAGGGAGTGCTAGGGACAGGCATGGTCGTTTCTAGAGAGCATGAGTAGTTCAGTCAACAGGAAGGGCCGGGCACTTGCCAAAACACACATTTGCACAGTGGCCTATAGTAGTCTGAATTCACAGAAGACGGTTGAGTTTCACTAGGTATAACTTTGGTTCACTGGGGTCTGAAGTATAATACTTAGGTAAGTACTACTATAGAAAGTAAGAAAGAAAATGGTTGGAAAGCCACCAGGCCTGACTGCGGGGCCAGAGCTGGACAAATGCTGCTTTGCCAAGCTGGCATGCCCTGGGGTGGCTTGAGGGTCACTCCTGCCGCAGGGGGCTGGCTGCAGCCGCAGGCCTGCTCCCAGCCAGGGAGGCATCTGTGACGTCCCTGAATCGCTCCGGTTCTGTGGAAGACAAAACTCCTGGAAACGCTGGTCAGTGCGGCGATGGGCCGGCCTCGTGGAGGGCCTTGTGGGATTCCCTGGGGCCTTCACAGCTGGAAAGGGCTGGCAGAGCAGATGTGTCCCCTGTGACTGGAACTGGACCACGTAACTGCAATTGAGGAAAGAGGCAGGCGCAGCGGTGGGAGGTAATGACTCTGTAGGAACACTTGGGCATGCAGCATCGGGCATGTCCTGCTAATTAGAAGAAGCATACATAATCCTATCATCTTTCGCTGTACCCATACTAATGTGATTGTATTTCTGCGATGGACTTACATTTGTAATCCCCCTGCTAGCACATTAGAAGACTTTTAACAGTGATGCACAGAAAAGCAAATAGGACGTTCGTGTAGTGACAACGCTGCTGTGGAGCCCCGTGTGTCCCTACTGAAGGAGACACAATCTCAGAGCTTAGCTTCCTCTGCGTGGCAGGCTGAGGTTTCCAGGGTCCCAAGGGAAGCGTGAGTACCTTCGCGCTGCAGGCCCTCGCGCATTAAGGAAACCTGACTTGCTGGGTCACCCTCCTGCTTAATTTGCAGTGACACAATATCATTTAAAGTTGTTTGCTTATTACAGAGATACTATCACAAGGTGTGGTGCCCTGATCGGAGTCTAGCAAGAAAGTAACACTCATTCACCCACCCGCCCACCTCTGGCAGATGGTCTGAGGGTCTCTCCTTGGCTTTGTGACGGAAAGTGGTTGATTCACCTCCGCCCAGCGCTAATTATGTGTTGCTGCCTGCTGGAAGTTCCCATGTTGGCATCAGAGTGGTAAGCCTAGAACTCACTGCTGAGATTAATTGCAAAGCAAAAGCATGATTTCTTGATGTCTGTTTTATATTCAGCCCAGTAAAAGTTACTTAATACACTGTATCATTTACTTGTGATTTTTTTTAATGATCATTAAAATGCTCTTAATTGCTATTGCCCCGCCACACTCCTATTTCTCAGCAGCTATTTGCATGCAGCCTTCCTATCAAACTAGAAAGCAGTTCTGGTAGCAAAAATTTTATGGCATTTTTGGTTTTTCCTTTCCTTTTGGAAGAGTCCCCTTTTTAATTCTTTTATTCTAGATCCTCCTGTGTAAAACACAGCTCCTTCTGGGGGGGCTTTGCCCTCCTGAAAGGTTATGGTTTCGTCCCCTCAGCTTTAGGACACAATTATTCCCTTGTCAGTGCAGTTCTTACTGCACCAGGCTGGCTTGGCAGGTCTCCACTCCTTCTTTGTTTGAGTTTATTTATTTTCATATCAGAAAGGTAATAAAATTGACAAAAGAGGTTTATTCAGACGCTAACTGTACAGTTTACCACACAAGCAAAATAAAACATCCAATACACTTCCTTTTGTTTATCGCATCAGTGCTGAGCCATTATAGTACCAGCACTAGGTAACTTTTCCTCCCTTCACCTTTTGAAACCTCTTTTGTCCCACACCGAGCTTTGTTTGCTCAGCATCCTCCATCTTCGCAGGAGGTTGTTGGTACAAAGTGGAAAACTTTGAACAGAAGCGAGGCCAAGCCTTCAGGGCCCCAGCCCGCGGCGTGCAGGGCTTTCCCTGGGAGGGCGGGCAGGAGGAGCGAGGCAGGGGGCTTGAGTCCGCCTTCAGCTGCTCAGCTGGATGCTCCAGCCACAACACAGTCTGCAAGAAGGCCCACGGATTCAGCCATCTCCTCGTTCAGGTTCCGTGGAGCCCATCCCCACGGGGGGATGTTCCCAAACACCTCATCAGGACGAGCGGTGGCCTCTGCTTGGCCAAGTCCTGAGGTCCTGGAGCAGCTCAAAGCTGTGGTGCTGAGCGCTGTGATGAGTAACCTGTTCCATGGAGCGAGCGCTAAACCCCAGAGTCCTTACCCAACCAGTGGGCTCTCATTTATGGATCAGGTGTAGTATCCAAATGATCCTATAAACATAGCTATGGAACGGCAGCTGCGATCTATTTAGCAAGGTCTGTTTTCATGTATGTTTGTCAGTGAGTTTGGATCAGAGTGGGAGTAGGTCCTGGGGATGGTTGACTGGAGTTAGCAAAGAAGAAAGAGGTGTGGGAGGATGGAGTAACATTTCAAAAGAGAAGGTGCATTCACATCTTTACTGTTTCTAGCCGGTGTACAAGAATACTCCTGATACAATCAGTAACCTGTGTTGGACGGTGGACTAGGTTTCACAGGATTCTCCAAGAGCTTCAGTGCTACTGAAAGCCAGTGGGATGGGGTACCCAAATCCCTTTGGTGCTGTCAACATCCCTGTCTCGCTTACTTCAGGCACGTCTGGCAGGTGTTGACCACCAGTGCTTCCGAGCGTCGCTGCCCATGTGCTCTGAAGTGCCTGCCTTTAGAAGCCAGGGAAGGGCATCGCCTCCAGCCCTTGAAAGGATGCACAGAGTCTGTGCTTGAACTCGCCAATGGCTGCAGCCAGAAACCAGCCTTGGGGGGCTCTGGTTTTGTCTGACAGCGTCTGACTGCCTGCGCCTCGCCCTTGAGAGCCCAGTGCTGCAGCCGAGGTGAGGCGACCTCCTTTGGTGGGACAGACACCCACGCTGTCGAGCCCTCCCAAACATAAGCGGTGCCTCACCTTTGTGCTGCTTCCAGCTGAACAGAGAGATGACTTTTCCCTTCCCTTCTTGTATCAGGAAGGTCAATGTCTGCACGGACTGGATTTTCTTTTAAATCTATACATTGAAAGGCATCATAAAATGCTGTAATAGGGGTGCAATTAACGACTCTTTGGAAGCACTATGTGATTACTGGCTCTCGGTGCAGTAAATAGAAAGCAGTGAGGTTCTGGAGTTCATTTCCAAACAGGTGAGTGGGAACTCTCAAACCAGGAGGTGATTAGTGTGTCTGCAGGTCTGGTTTCTCCTTTCCCTGAAGTGAAGGTGGGCGTTAGGCTGAGGTGTGCAACATCCACATGATGCCTCATCCAAGATTTGCCAATATTCGTTTGTTGCTTTCCACTCTTTAGCAATCAAACAGAAACTTTTCAGCTGGTACCTTCTGGGTGACAAGGTTTGAGAAATAACCTTTCGGTCACTATTGCAGCATCGTGAAAATGTTCTTAGGTGATATAAGAGCTGCATCACATGAGCAGAGCACGTTAGCTCAGAGCTACCTGTATTCTCCAGTATGGTTCAGAGAGTTTGTTACCAAAAATGTGGATTAATTTTCTGAGTGATCCTGTACACACTGCAAGGGGAATGCTCCGGATGGAGCTGCTCAGGCTTACATGAACATATTTGCCCGTTACAGAATCCTTTAAACTTACTACTGCTTAAACACTGGCAGCGGCAAAAGCTACCTTGGCTGCCGTGAGAGCAGGGCTGGGTCAGTAATGCCGTGTTACAATAAATAGGCCAAGTTGTATCACCAATATTGTGATGGCCCAGGAGGCAGTTGGCCCTCTAGTTAGTGCTGGGAAACAGATTTAAATTTCAAAATTTGTATCATCATATTAAACCACTTTAAAAATATAGGTAATGATATGTAACAGACAAAGGTATCTCTTCCCAGTGAAGCCGTGTTGAGTCATTTTATATTACCACCGAAGGAACAAACCAAGTTTTTACAACAATAGTTGGCAGTATTTCTATTAAATGGTATTAGCCAATAATTTCTAAAACTGTCTGTTAATTACGGCATTCAACCCTTGCAGGCAGCTCTATTTTACATAAGTGCAATCCAGTTTCCAGCCATCAACTGAAGACTATAGCCTTTTGTCATAGCCAAACAAGACCACGCGTTACCAAATTAATTTCCTTTCCAGGGTAAATCTATTGTCATTGGGCTTTTGGGTTTTTGGTGTTGTTTTTTGTTTGTTTGTTTGTCTGTTTTTAATTCTGACATTGCCAGGTAACATTCAAAAGAGACGGCTTACGCACCATTACCTCTGGGCAGCTTGTCTGGCTGGTGCGCGGAGGCCTGCCAGCTGAGGTCCAGGGCAGCTGCTTCGCTCAAACGCGGCACTCTGCGGATGCGGCTGGGCTGTTGTGGCAGCCAGCCTGGCTCCAGAGCCCAGGTAATCTGCTGTCCACACCACGGCTCTGACACCAGCAGCAAACTGCTAGTCCAGGGGAGCAGCTCTGCGCTGCAGCCGCCGGCCGGGCTGGGGACCGCTGGCAGGCACGGTGCAGACAGCGCTGAGCTGGCTCCGCGGGAGCCGGGGTGGGCTGAAGAGCAGGAGGCTGCCTGCTCTTTGGGGAGCCCAGCTCCACCAGCCCGGGCAGCTGAGCTGTGTCGTGCAGCCCTTGCATACTGAACCCCCCCAGCTCATTCAGCAAGTGGGCTGGCGCGGCCTGTGCTGCTGGGTCGGTCTGTCGCTGGTCCTCAGCTGCTCTCTGGAGGTGTCTGCTGGGTTCACAGCACGTCTGGAGGACATCGCGTCGTGCTGCGAAGCTTTATCTTCTAGCTGCACAAACACATCCTAGAACGCACGGAGCGGGAGCAGATAAGGATAAATCTCTTGCAGGTAACTGTAACAGTGGCAGGAAAAAAGTGACATTTGTACTTATCACTTTGACTAGCTGTAATTATTATTGCTGTTGTTAGTGCTTCTATTGCAATATTACCTGAGGCTGCCCAGTCAGCACTGAGCTCCATTGTATTCAGCACAAATGCACCCAAACCCCTCAAAAAAACTTACAGTTCAGAATGCAAGTGACTTACGATGGTGGAGAGGAGGGATAAAACCAAATGGATACAATTAGCTTAGGCACAACTTAGTCATCCTCTTCTTGGTATAATTATAAAATGGACAAAGGTAGCGCCAACTAACCTCAAATGCCCTTCTAGCCATAATTAATTATATTGCATAATAATGGTGTCAGTTTAAACATTGTTTAAAACCAATGCTTTGCTTGAAATTACTGTACAGCCACACTTACATCTTGCACAACAGACTAACACATAGCAGTGTCTTGACTTCCATTTTCTATTATGTTGTGTCATCTGTGCATAGAAAAAGCTCTTGACCAAAGAGGAGTCAGTGGTACAGCGGTAAATAAAAGTGGGTAGATTCATCTGTCTGTGGTATATAAGGAGCAGGTAAATACTAGAAGTGCCCAGAGTAGAAGTGGGAACAAAGGGAGTGCCCTTTGCCTGCGTTTACCCTTGACTACACCACTTAGAAGAGTTGCATAATTGATACAATTGAACCACATCAGTCCTTTATTTATAGAACATAATGAAATGGTTTTCAACATCCTGGATCACGCTGCATGGGTGATTGCCATATATGCACCCAAGAAGCATAAATAAAAACATTTCCCTAAGGTATTACATCTCTTCACCTTCCCTAGCTGCATCCGGGACTTTATTTTGAGAGCAGTTCTGTGCGGAGTGCGGCACGAATTCCTGCTCTGCTGCTGCACACGCTTCGGCAGAGGAGAGCTGCAGCCATGCTGCTCCGTAACGCTGGAGTTTCACGTTTCCCGTGCAGTACATAAAGCGTTGTCATAGTTTGGGGGAGCTTAGGGTGTGCACGTACCTAAACACACCACAGACTATTGAGCGCAGTCTCCTGCATTGTGCTTACGTTATTCCTTGTTCAAGCTCCATAGCTGCATTTGACATAAATCTGGCTTACCTAGAAAGCATATGGGCTCAAGCTCAGGAAAAAACCCAACAGCTGTGGCATTTGATAGCTGCTTTCAGTGATGGAAATGGAAGTGAGTCATGAAGCAGTCCCCTGGTAAAGACAAATGACATAGATGATCTGAGCCCGCTGTTTGGGCCACAGGCTCCCATACCAGCTTGTGCTTGTGCCAGTCTCTCATTACTGAGTCTGACACCGTGACTGTGAACGTCACCCAAGGAGGAGTCTGGTCTACAACAGAAGCATGAGCATGAGGTGGCACTGAGACAGGGTTACTGTAAAAGTTACTGTGCTGGGTTTGGCTGGGACAGAGTTAATTTGCATCACAGTAGCTGGTATGGGGCTATGTTTTGGATTTGTGCTGGAAACAGTGTTGATAACACAGGGATGTTTTAGTTCCTGCTGAGCAGTGCTTACACAGAGTCAAGGCCTTTTCTGCTTCTCACCCCACCCCACCAGCGAGTGGGCTGGGGGGGCACAAGAAGCTGGGAGGGGACACGGCTGGGACAGCTGCCCCCAGCTGACCAAAGGGATATCCCACACCATATGATGTCATGCTCAGCACATACAGCTGGGGGGAGGAGGAGGAAGGGGGGGATGCTCAGAGTGATGGCGTTTGTCTTCCCAAGTAACCGTTAGGTGTGATGGAGCCCTGCTTTCCTGGGGATGGCTGAACACCTGCCTGCCGACGGGAAGCAGTGAATGAATTCCCTGTTTTGCTTTGCTTGCACACACGGCTTTTGCTTTACCTATTGAACTGTCTTTATCTCAACCCACGAGGTTTCTCACTTTTACTCTTCTGATTCTCTCCCCCATCCCCCCCAGGGGGAGTGAGCAAGCGGCTGTGTGGTGCTGAGTTGCCGGCTGGGGTTAAACCACGACAGTTACATAAAATAAAACAAAGCACTGCTATTATTTTATCTTTTTTGTTGCTATTTTTGGAAAAATATGGATAATTTAGAAGTATTTCTCTTGCTGGATCATTTGTCCATCTTTATATGATGTTCTGCTGTTCCTATTGCATCATTTGAATTTGGCCTTTACTTACGATGCTATATTGTTTTATGTATACACTTTATAATTAGAACTACTAATTGCAAGCTTGCTTACTGCCTTTAGTTGGCTTTTCCAGAGCATTACTTGCAAAAAGATCACAGTTACTCAGTTCTTTTCAATTGCTTGGTGAGTATTTTCATAAATTGAAAAGAAACCAGGACTAGGATTTTAACTTATCCTATCTCTAAGCTTTACACGGTGCCCATCTGGTGCATAGAAATGAACTGCATCAAAAATTGCATCTTTTCAGAAGCTGTTTAAGCTCTCCTCTCAAAAACCCTCTTTTTTTGAATACAAAAAATATTAATCACCACATCGACATACTGAGGGAGTCCCATGCTAGCTGTTATATTAGATTGTAACTGGTTTTTTGACATGTAAAACTTTAGCCTAGACACATTGTCCTGTTCTTGATACTTGTTCTTTTGAACTGAAAAAAATCCATACAGGTTAATGTTTCTGCAAGAAGGAGCTCGTCATTTCCATACACACGCTGAGAACTTAGACACAATGCTCCCATTTTATCATTTGTTATTTCAACTTTGCTGATGATTCAGTGGTGGCGTTCCGCTGCAAAACTGGAGTAAAGCAGCAGTGAATCAGGCTCATTGGCTCTGCATCTCACTATCTAAAATGAGGATCCACCTACAGGTAAAATACTATCATACTGCAAGTATCTCACAGACTGCAATCTGTTCTGGCTTGCCAGATCTTCATCGGAAAAGGATTGCATAGGTTCAAAATTAAAGTGCATGCTGACTGCATTTTAGTCAATGGGAATACTCGTGTGAACAAGATGAGCTGGTTTGGGCTTTTCTAATTACAAATCACTCAAATAAAAAATAGCAGAGCATAGGGTTACTTTTTTTTGTTGCCGGTGTTTTCATTACCTGGCTGCCAGGGATGGAGAAAGCAGCACCTCCGCTGCTTGCCCAAGAGGGCTGCGAGGCGCGGGCCGGCACCCCGCGGGGACCCAGCACGCAGCCTCGGCGGCGCGCAGGGGGGTTGCTGGGTGCGCGGTGAGTTCAGGTCGCTCTCTCCCGCCACCAGGCACTGAGGCTGGTGACAGCTCCGAGGAGACACCTCCGAGTGTGTGTTCTTGCAGCAATGGGAGTTACATCAGATACTACAGCTATTTTATTGGCAGCCATGAGCTCAGCTTCACCATGTTACACTTTGGTAAACTCTCAATGGCAAATAATGCTAGAAAGTGTATGTAAGTGTAATCAGCCGACTGGGTTTTCTTCCTTCAGTGTGATCATCTCACGATTTTTTAAATAGTCTCTATTCAAACTGCCAAAGAGTTTCCCCTTTCCCTTATGTGTCATTCTTGTTTTGTTCCCTTCCCAAAGTCAGCCTTAAAGGGCATCTCACAGAAATGTGCATTCATCCAGTGCCTGCAGACGTAGCCCTCTCCCCCTGGCTCAAACGCTATATATTTACCTCTCATGCACCCTGTGCTTCAACTGACTAATAAAAAAATGGATCCCAGTTATGTGATGGTCCAGACAGTCTCAGCAGGAAACACAGCCAAATGGCCATTGATTTGACAAACCACCATCACAGAGGACCTGAGCAATTAACTGAGTGTCTAGTTTTATTTGGGGCGTGGAGGGGGTGATTAAGGTGAGCTGCCTTTAGCACATTAACAGGCTGGGAGAGGGGCTCCAGCTTACACCTAGCGATTGCACGGGGAACACAGCTGGAAAAGCTGTTTTTTTCTGTCACTTGGTAAGAACGTTACCTTGGGTAGCACCTCTGCTGCTGCAAGCACTCAGCGGGGCCGCGGGCACGTTGCTTTGCCTGGCATGGCTTAGACCTCCACTCTGGGACCGCAGATGCAGTGCCCAGGCACTGCTCGCCCAGGAAACCAGGGGCTGAGCACGCCAGGCGTGAGCGGTGTGACACAGGCTGCAGTCTTCAGGCTGACATCAACACTGAGACATTGCTGCTGGGTTTCACTGGGTTAGCACAAGCTTTTTCACCCCATTGAAGGCTTTGTCTTTGGGTCTTCAACCTGAAATCAACCCAGGCATTAGGAGGTGAAGGTTGGTGCTGTCTGCTGGTGTTCAGCTGGAAGGAGCTGATGGCATCAGGCTGTGGTGACAACTGGGTGACACCATGAAAAGAGTGCCAATTTGCTGGTGATCCCGGCATGGGGGAAGGGGGACTGTGATCTGCTGCTCCCCTGCCAAAGGCACAGTCACCGTGGCAAGGTTTGGCTGCAGCAGATGGGAGATAAGTCCCACGTCTAATTGCACGGCATGGCTTTCAGGAGCAGAGTGATGGCTTCATTCTGCAGTGACACGCAGCCTCAACCAGCACTGAGCAATTGTCACTGTCAAAGAGACACCAGATGAACCCAGCAAAAGTGAAATGTCATGAGAGAAAGTAAGAAATGAGCCAAAAAGGCAGAATCTTACAATAACACTAATGTAAACACTGGTCTATTAAGAAATGTCAGCCTAGTTTTTATCTTGTAGCAGGGAGATTGTTTTTGAGAACCTATGCAGAGTCAAATGAATTCATAAACCTCCGTACCAGGTGCAATCATTAGTCAGTAAATGAATTACACATAATTATCTGCTTTGTATTTAATTCACTTGGCTTCCAGTTTCTTACTCTTCATACAGTGAAACTCTCTATCTCTCTCACACAAACACACTCTCCATGGGCAAGGAGGGTTTGGAGGGCTGCCATCATCCTGACTCATGAATCAGACTCCATGATCTGAATGATATTTATCTAAGCCTGCAAACAAAGAAGATGGCTATGTGTCCAATGAGAGAATAATTATTGTTATTATGTTTATAGAGCAACAAAGTCGGGAGTTAGGACCCTGGGGGAAAGGCGGCAGGAAGGGCGAGCTGGGCAGAGGCAGGAGGCTGTAGGCAGTGTTTCAGTGCAGGCTTGTGCCAGGGCCCTCGAAGGGTTCCCTGCCTGTGAGTCACCTCTGCCAGGAATCGCCCAGCGGCCAAGGCGGGCGGCCAGGTGACGCCTGCCTCGGCGGGGACGCTCGCCGGGAGCCGTGAGACCACCTCCCCGGGGGCTCTCACCGTGATGCCAGGACAACCCTGGGCCTGCAAGGGTTTTGGCAGCAGCTGAAGGGAGCTGGGGTTGGCACAGAGCACCCCAGACGGCTGAGGATGGGGACGTGCCGGTCTGCGGGCGAGCCAGCCCTGGCTGCATTGGGTAGCAGTGCTGACAGGGCAGCCTCCTGCTTGCAGCAGTGTGTGTTTTTTTCTTATACAGAAGCTAGCTGTACACTTACATCCACAATTACTTTAACTAAACTACAAAGAAAGGAAAAAACAATCCACAAAAGAAAAAGCTTGCTTTGCAAGTAACAGACGCTGCCACAGCAGGTCGCTTAGAAATAAAAATGTCCCTTGAAATGACATTTGGGCTCACCCTGCTCCACAACTTCAGTGCAAGCTCGGGCAGAGGAGCCCTGCTCCACTGCCTGGGAGAGCTTTGGATGCTGTGACAGTGGCAGTGCTGTGCGTGACCCAGGCTTGCTCCTGCCAGGTTAATGCTCTGTGTACTCAGAGAAGGCAGTGACAGAGGAGGCTCTACCTGTCCTTTAGGACTGTCCGTAGTAGGCAATAAGTTTGGGATAACCAATAATTTGAAACCTGTATTTCTAAAATACATCTGCCACTCTAAAGCCTCATCTTGGCCAGGATTGCAAGGGTCCCCTGAATTTAGAGAGCACCCCATGCCCTGCTAGGAAGGGGGCTGCAGACCTCTGATGTGTGGCTGTTGCCAAGGCATGCACCTGCACAAAACTCACTCACGTTTCTCGTGGGGCTAATGAAGACAGTCACCCACGTTCACGGCCGACTTCTGGTGCATCTGCACAGTGGGATAATGACTGGCAGGTTTTCATCAGCTTGGTACCACCAAGCAACAGCCCTGGCCATCACAGCCGTGGCTCTGGAGACCTTGGAGAAGGATGCCAGACTCTGGAAATGTCTTGGTTTGCGGTTTAAGGACACAGCCAGCCGTGGTAATGGCAAGTGGCACTCCTGTTGAGAAAGTTGGAAAAAGTGTCGTTTACTTCCATTCACTCAGCTTTAGGATGGTAAAGTTTGAGCCACCTTGCAACTATCTCTAATGACCTTTAGGTTAACAACATACAGCCAGAGAGACAGCAGGACAAACAGCCAGATGAAGAGGTTACCTGGAAATAATAATGAATTTAGAAAGAATCCTACGCAGGGAACAAGACATCCTGTTCTTGCTCTCCCAAGACCAGTGTGAAACACTTCCAAATTTTTTCCTTGTTATTGGAGGGGAGGCAAAACCAATAACCTGCATAATAATCAACGCTCCAAACCATACCGCTAAAAATGCAAGATAATTAACTTGATGTCCCTTCCACTCAACCCATTTTTAGAAGTAATTTTTATCTCACTAGATGTTTTAACTGATGATTAAATCCATGTTAATACCCTAGGGAAGAAACACAGAAAGGCTTTGACTAAGGAAGAGTTGCTATTGCAATGATAGGCAATGATACTTTGGATCACAAAGCATTCCTTTGCGGATGTGCATTGAAGTGCTGGCTTTTTTAAACAGTAGTAAATCTTCCTTACTTAATTCCCTTTTCAGAACAACTGAAATTTTCTGGAGAAGGTTGATAGAAAACACCTATATGCCAACATTAACATCCCAGGGGAAAAAAAAAGGGGGGGGGCTTTATATGAGAGCAATCAAAAATATTGCTGAGACAATACTGGCCACAGGAGGAGCAAATGTGTTTTTATGGACTTAGTAAAGGCTAGGAGTCCTGGATCAGGACTTTCTCAATCTCCCAAAACTGGCACATAGCCTTGAGAAAGCCAACCCACCTCTCAGTGTTTTAGTCTGCCTCGCTGTAGCAGCAATGAGACACTGGCTGCCTCCCAGGTAGCCTGGGAGAACCAAAGGACGTTGCACTGGTTACCTGAAATCACAGCACTTCTTAGCCTGTATTTACCACTGAAAATTGCTGCTTCTGTTGAAGATTACTTCAGAATGGAAACAGACCTTTGTGCCCCAAAACATGTTTGTTTGTTTATCAGTTGATGTAATAAAAATATTACTGCTCCCCATCAATTTGGTCTACAAGGCATTTTAAGATCCTTGAATGGAAGAAGCGAACAAAACCATACAGTATATTACCAGGCAGGCAGAGAAATAGCTAAGCACAAGACTTCATAAATATTATTGTGCATACAGCAGTTTCTGCATCTCCCTCTCTCCCTCCCTGATACACAGAGGTTCTATATTATTACTACAGGAAAAAAAACTAGATAGTAGCCAAACTCATATGAAAAGCACTCCCCTGTTTATAGTCCCTGAGAAATAATGCCATGAACTATGGGCCCAACGAGAATGCCACAAATACTTCTCTCTGAGCTAGCTGACAGAAAACAGTCAAAAGAACAGGGCTATAAATTGCTGCTTCATTATAAATCACTGCATTTGGCACACCTGTTCCAGCACACCTTGGGGCTGTTGCTGGACATAGTGTGTCTTTAATTTTTTTATTTCTTTTTAATATTGCATCCCAGGTGGCAGCTGGCTTTGCACACATGAGCATGGTCATGTTGTCACATGTACCACAAGACCACAGAGCAGTCATGCTCTTCACTATCACACCCAAGGAGGTTTCTGAAAAATGTTGTTCTCCAGTTGCCTGGTCTTACTGAAAGCACATGGCAAGGCTCAGGCGCTGTGCTGTGTAACACGGCTGTAGAGCCGGCACGCATCCAAACATCGCAGAGCGTGAGCAAAGCAAGTTCAGGGCTGTCTGCACCTGTCTGGAGAGATGTATTTTTTCAGCACAGCACAAGAACTTAGAATCAGGTCCTTTTCCAGTGTGAATGCTGCCTATTTTGGTGCCAAAGCAGTATGGGGAAATATATTTCAAATCTGGGGAGAGGAGTTTTTCCTAGTTTACAAGCTGTTCAATGTTTGCAAAGTTTTAAATTGGAGTCAGTAACAAAAGAGCACAGATTCAGCAACAGAGATTTGAATAAGCCTTACAGTTGCTGGACTTCTTGAGTTATATCAGTGAAGCTAGCCTAGTATTTTGCAGAATGATTAATAGCCTGTGCTTGTGGGGATTTTACTAATTTTTGGTGAAGTTACTCAAGTAATTTAGAATAGGAATATTGTTTACCAGCCCTGGGAAGATTACATCGCTAGGCCATGTTCACGTGTGCTTTGGAAGGCTTAGAAGGGGACAGGAAGAAGGAATGGAAAGAACCACATCCTCCTCTGGATCACAAATCATGCCTGTTTGTACCTGAAAGACCGTAAATTTATCTGTTTGCAGAGTACTGGCATGTCGCCTGGGAACTTCCATTAAAAGATGTAGTTGTACTGCACTGCAACTCTCAGTGTCAAAGGTGGCATCTTTAGCATGCAGAGGAAAGCTTTAAGGTCATGTCTATGGTAAAAAAAATCCCTGATCAACCTGACGGCAGATTCAGCGTTGCCTTCCTGTGGGGCTGTTGGGGTATTTTCTCCAGTGACGTTGCAGCCCGCTCTGGCTTCCAGCTTTTATGTTATTCCATTTTGTCTTGTTGCACAAGCCTTGCTCTAGGATGAATGTATGAATTTGTATTTTGGTGATGTGAAGCAATCTAGCCTTGACCTTGCCGTGGTTTCTTACACACACATAAAGCATCCTCTGAAGTCAGGGAGAGTTTGGTTCTAAAAGCTAATGGCAGGACAGGTCACGTCCTTTACGTCCTGGGCAGGCAAGATCTGCCTGCATGCCCATGACTCCCAGACCTTCCTAGCATCTTCCTGTCTGATAGAGAGGAGACTCATAACCTGGGCTCCCACGTACAGCTTTGTGGTGTGACCGGGCTCTGTAAATTCACGAAAATGAGTCCCCCCAGCACAACTAATGGGCACAGCTGTGAAATACAACCTTTTCTGAAGAACCCATTCCTGGCCCTGCCTCCTGCCGCCCCATGCCAAAGTAATGAACTAACCCCATTTACAATTGTTTTGCTCGACATATGGGTCCCAGATAGGGAGAAATAGCCAAAAGAAGGCAAATTTAACTCAATGTGGGAAAGTCCCTACTGCACTGGGCGTGGGTACATACTGGTGAGCTTGGCTCTAAAACAGGGAAAGGACAAAAAGCCAAAGAGAGGAGGAAAGCTGAGCTGGGAGGGAGGGGCAGAGGAAGATTTTGTGTGCGCCTGGAAAGGAAACAATGGGACAAGGGGAAGGAATTAAAAGAACCACATCCTTCTCTGCATCGTAGCCCTGCAGTTTAAGTTACTCCCTCATGCTGGACCAACCCATAGTGCCCTACTTCTAACATTGCTCCCCTGTGACTGCTGTGGTGAAGCTCCATCCCATTAGATGTGTCTCGACCAGGGACCATTAGGGCAGCAGTGCTCTTAGTGTGCTAGATCAAGCCTCCCTCCTTTCCGATGACATTTTGATGTGTCCCCCACCCTTGCTGGCCTATCCCAAGCCCCTACAATTAAGCTCCAGCCCCACAGCCTCTGCTGAACATAAGCCAAAAGATGTTCCTCTCTTCCCTCCACTTCTGACCCCACAGCCAAGCCAACCCTGCCCCAGGCAGACTAGCTCTCTCCAAAGCTCCCCACAAACCTTCAGTGGGGAAGTCCTTCCCACCCACCCCACTTCTCTGCAGTGCCTCTTGGGGAAGAGCTACACAAGGAAAGGACAAGAGCAAAATGGTATTTCCTTGCACCCTTTTGTACCTATGTCCTCTCCTCTCATCTCTGCCCCCACTAAGTTTCTCAAGCTCATCGTCTTGTTTGTGAACTGTTGCATGTCTCATTAATGACGATATTGGTGCTTTTCCATTATTGCTATATTCCATAACATTTGTACTATTCATAATATTCACCCTTGTACACTCTTTGTATGTTCCAAGCATTCGCAACTATTTACTGCTCATTTCTTCCAAAAGCAGTGCTAGGGAAGTGGGGATGTCAGCACTAGCAGCCCCACTTAGCAGATGGACCAGTCAATACAGAGAGGATAAGAGTTATCAGCAGCAGTCTCAGCATTTGAGTGTCCAGCATGAGGTCTTTTGGTCTGAACAACCCAGAAATGGGTCTCCTCAATTTACTGTTTCCTTCAGATTAAAAAAAAACTCTGCAAGTGTCCATTCAGTGGGTCACCTTAAGAGCTCTTAGCCATGCACAATGAGTAAAAATGGTTTAAAAAATGCATGTGTGTTTATAAATACACACATATGCATGTATATATGTGTGTATTTATATGTGTATATGCACATGTATATATGCATATACATGCCTATATGGTTATACATACATACATACCTATGCAATGTATAGTGTGTATCTAAGGTAGAACTGCAAATATATAATAACGTAATGTATACAATATTGTAGATATTATATATATAAAATATATGTTATATATTATAATATATATACATCCCTATGAGATATAATCAGGTTTCATTTTACTTCAGTAAGCCTTTGACTATGGTCAAGGTATCTATCTGAACATTTGAGGTTGCCTGGAGGGTGAACTATAAATGTCCAACTTCCCTGTCTCCAGAGAGCAGAGGAGCTTTATCCCTTCCTTGTAGCACCTGTGAGAGCATTGGGTTGACATTCAGCAGGAGAAGCCTAAATCAACCTGAACACCACCACCCTCTCAGCTCTCTAAGTCCTATGGCTCTGAGGTCACACCGTAATAAATAGCACTACTACCTGGAGAGCTTCTGTTGCTGAGAACAAGGCAAGTACGAGGGTACAGGTTACACACTTGGAAGTGTACAGAGTCCTTCAGGATTTATTTGTTCACTCCGGAGAGAAAGTGAGTCATGAGAAACCTTAAGGTGGAGCACTCAAAACAAGGAGTGTATAAATGATTAGCAAGGGAAGGTCAGCACTAGTCCTTCAAGTCTGAGCATGTCCCGTTGTCGATGGTACATAAATAATACTAGTTGGATGCCTGTGGTTGCAGGAGAACAGCTATCACACTTCTAGTCTCTGACACTTCTCTGACTCATATAATATCATCAATGAGGCTGATCTCAGTTTTCTTAAAAAAAGGTAATTAAGGTTATAGGAGTAAGGTGGTAAAAAATGGAACTCGATCAACAGACCCAGTTTCCAGTCAAAGCTGCATGCTTGACAAACGCCAAGCTTTTTTTTTTAAAAAAACAACCCAAAACCTCTTTACTACATGGAGAGCCAAATGCAGGGACGGGAGATGGACCTGAATTCCACTTGCACTCGTGCAGCAATGCAATTAATCATCTTGTCAGATAAAATCCGATTGCAGAATCTTTATTAGCACACTGATGCAAACGAAGGAAAGTGCACTGCCTGTTTTCTTCAGATCGCAGGTTGAGTTTAGAGCATTTGCAGCTAGGAAAAAAATCAGTTGACTTCAGTGAGCAGGAATGACTAGTGATTCACTTGGAGGTATCTGACAAGAACATTGAGATTTATTTTTTTTCCTAAGGTAAGCTCTTCTATACTATTAATTTTAAAGAAAATATTCTGTGGATAACACACCAAAGTGCACTAAATACATTATCCTTAAATCCACTGATACTTGTGGCATTGCATGATATAGCATCTAACTACTGAGTACAGCTGTCCAAAGGCTGAAGGTTCTGGTATTCTCAGCAATATCAACTGTATCAACTATGGAGGAATCCAGGCCATTGTTGCAGTTTATTACCTAGTTGTGACTGCTCTTAGACACCTCTGACACCACATCTCTTGTAGAGCTACTGAGTACCTTTTGCAGTGGTACTAAGCTTTTCTTCAGATACTCTCCAGTAGATTTCTTATCATGGATTGAAGTTGTACAGGTGAGCTGCATCATAGAGATGGGGAAAATCCTGAATGGTGCAGAGCAACAGAAGCTTCTGTGGAGTGTGAAAGTATACAATCATATGCCTTTATCTGGTCTTATGCTAAAATGTACATAAGTCATTTCACAGACATCTGCATCAGAAAGGACAGGCTGCACAGCATTGGGTGAAAATGCAATTTTTTCAGCATGTTTCTATTTAGAAATTCAAGAGCACAATCCTACCACAACCCAGCAGTTAGAAGGAATGCCAAGAAAAGCTATATATACACATACAACAGACAACATAGTCATCAGTCTGCCTTTTCTCAGGGAGCTTCTCTTCTGCATTTTTCTTTCACCTACAGTCAGTCTAAGACACACTGATCCCTACATCCAAGCAGACACCTGGCTGAAAGCAAAGGAGCCAAGAGACCACAGAGATGTAAAGCCAAAGCCAAGTGTTCTCAGTGAGCTGTGGGGGATGAGGTGGATGGAGCACCGTGGACTGCTGGATGGAGGGGACCAGCTAGAACAGGGGTATGCTGAGCATGAAAGTGCTTGTGGTTCAATGGCTCCTGTCCCAGCTGGAATAGGGCAGGTGACAACTGGGTGATGCCACTACAAAACCTGAATGTTGACCGGTGCTGTCCCTGCCCCTCCTTGCTCTCAGGCAGCAGGTGGCAGAAATGGTGATGCTCCTGCCCTCTGACTCTGGAGGCAAGAGGCAAGAAGGATGTAGTTCCCATGTGTTTGGGTAAGGATCCTATTTGGGCCCATTTCCATATGTGCACACTTTCCAGATACAGTGCCATCTGACTTACCAGCACTTCCTTTGTATCCACCACTTTCTGTCTGGGATAATTCTCAGCTCCTCTGGTGACACTACAGTGCTGGCAGAGTGTGCCTTGCTGGTGGTTTACTGAACTGTGGAATTAAAATGCAATTTTGAATTTTAATGAGGTTTAACGCTGCAGAACCGTACAAAGTTCAATGAAATAATTTTGCATTTTCTTCCTGTCTACATACATCTGTAGCTATGTGTCTTGTCTTAATGTAATATATTTGTGGATGTGGTCCATACATCCCTTTGATTTGAGAATCTTAAAACATTTTACAAACAAATATTATCTGTGGAGTAGGGAACCCTCACTCTGAACTATTCTCACCCTTCAGAAATGCTGAGGTGCAGGGGAGACATATCTTCTGCACAGCAGTCATATTTTTCAGGACCTCAAAAAATCTGACACTGAAGTGGCCAAGAAAAGAGACGAGTCTCTTGCTTTGGTAACTGGATGTCAACTTCCCGCCTGTCAGACAACTTTAATTAACACTTGACCTTGTCTGGTTTGCAGATTTATTTATTTTTTTTGCTTTATGATCAACAAAAATAATAGAAAAGGTCTTTGAAAAATAATAGAAAAGATATCTGAAAAATGCCAATCATTGTACAAACAACAATGGGTGACATCGGGAGATACAATTTGCTTTGCTAGCATTTGTGGGGAGTGGCAGAAGGAAGCAGAAGCACTGAATGGCTGTGATATCATCTTCAAGTTATAAGATCCTTTTCTAAGCCATTTCAACAAATGTTATATGCTGAGTCTGCCTCATCCTTCTCTACCTTCTGCAATCACGTGAGTACTCACTTGTGCAGCAATAGTTAGGGGAAGGAGCAAAACATAATTGCCTTGTTTAGATAGCTGAACTTCTGAAAAGCATAAAACCTAACCTGATTTGTAAGTGCTGCCTGTGGACTAGGCCCACATATGTACGTTTTACCTAGAACAGTATTTTTCTTGTGCATTTCTACAGGCACAGTAAGTGCTGAGATCATGGCCGTGAAGTTTACTCATGCAGAAATAAAGTAATGAAATGCAGTCTCTTGCCTGTTTTCTTCTTTGGGAGGTGCTACAGAGGGCTGCCATTTTCAAAGCAATTGTCAGTGAAATTGTGTCTGCGTCCTTTTGTGTGAAACAAAAGAATGAGACAAGACACAATAAGAGTTACAAACTAATCAGAGGTTTGGCAGCTGCTTTAGGTCACAGAAAAATGTCTTGATCCACATACATTTAAATGAATAAATAACCAACTTAACTACTTAAGCAGTGCTATCATTCTTTGTCAGCATGATCCTCATGCTTATGCAAAGCGTACGAATGCTTTTATGCAGAGCAGACCAGCATGTTAGAGAGATTAGTGACTCACAGTTCCTTGCAATGAACTATACTGAAAAAGGATGTTTAAACCTGTAAGTTCAGAATTGCTCTGTCTTCATCACACATGCACATTGCTATGACACGGCTGACTGAGAGCACAAACAACTTCTCAGAGAAATTCATAACAAAACCCATGTATTTATTCCTTTTAAAAGACAGAAGGAATAACCCCCAAAGCTGACCAAGCTATTTCCTTCTGTCCCCTTTGTTATTTTCTAGTATCGCTGGGCCTGAGTCAAAACCACAGCTGTCCACCCAAGCCTTCCCACTGACTTCTGTGGGGCTTGGATGGGGCTTGCTTGTTACCAGGCTTTGGTGCTGACCTTCCTTAGTCTGCCATCTCATCTTCCAGGCTCCCAGGAAGAGAGAACAGCAGACCCCAAACAACGTAAGTAAAGAATTCAGGTTAAAGCTGCCTGGGACAGGTCTCAATAGGTGTTTTGAGATAACTGGTAGTGAGGCATGGCTTCAAAATCCAAATAAAGGACTGATGTCTCAGCATGATATTCCAGCATGTGTTTGAAGAGCACTAAACACCATAAAACTGGAGGCTTTGGGCAGTGCTGCTGATTTAATAATAAAAAATAGAACTGTGATTGAATTTGAAATTTGACCATATTTCTTGTTCTCTCAACTTTGCTGATACACGTTACTGCTCCATTTTTTTCTGGGAAAATAGGAAATAAGGACAAACCTTGAGGGTGTAGCTTTCTGCCTGGACCTGCAGTGCTTTAGCCAGATGTCTGCAAGCGGCCTGGGCATAAATCTTCTGTCATCCAGAATGGCACAGAGGGCATCGCAGTCATTCCCAGGTTTGCTAGCAAAGCCTCAGCAAACTATTGCCATGCATTTGGGTCCTGGACCAGGACACATCCTCTAAACATTGCTCCTTGCAGACCAGCAGCCTTCCATTCTCCTATCATCTGTGTTCCCTCCTTTTCTGTATGAAAAATGTAAAGCACAAGGAAGAAAAAGTCAATGAGTGTTCCATTTATCCAGTAAGACCTTGCATACGAGATGGAATAGCACATGCTACCCAGGACAACATCAAAACACAGCTCTGCTTAAACACGGTGGGTTTTGACTAAAGAAGTAAAACCAGGAACTAGTAAAAATTAGAGGAATAAGGTACAGTTTAATAACCACAATAAACAGCTACTAACCATGCAGTAATGCAGAGGTTTCCATAAACGCATGACATTTGTGAGGCTGCTGGGAACATCCAGTGCTATCTTCTCAGGTGAGAGAGCAGGAGGAAAGAAGGGGTACTCCGCAATTCATCCCTTTATTCACACCTAGGAGGGAAATGTCTTCTGATGATGATAAACCACAGCAAACACAAGAAGCCACCCCTCTGTTACAACGTGCAAGCCTGCGTTCATGAAGTAGGGTGCACCCAGCATAGAGTACCCCCAAACTTCTGCATTTTAGGAAGATCAACCACCCCCTTTGTGGACATGCTCTGCCTTTGGGATTTCTTTGCTGTTCCTGAAGGGCTGTGGCTGCTTCAGGGAAAGAGGAGAATTTCAAAAAATCACACTTTTAGGCTAGTGCATTATCATGGGTGACAATTTTCATCATCCTTTTTAAAGGGGTGATTCAGTGGCCCTTTGAGGATTTGAGTGTATTTTATTTTTGCTGTTTGGACAAGACAGACTACAACCATGGATTTGAAAAATAAAGTTATTTAATACCCCACTGGCTTTAAAAGAGAAGGTTTGGCATACACATCTTCCCTTTGGGATTTTGATTTCTCAGATCTGAAGCCCTTGCAGCAGGGGAGCCATCATTTGGCAGTAATGCAAAGTGTGGCATGGTGACATTTTTGTTCACACAAATCCTTGCACAGACAGAATTTTGCTGAAATGCAGGTAAATATTTAATGAAACTGTGGGTGGATAAACTAAGACTCTGAGAAATAAAGTTACGTGGAAGTGTGGCTCCATGAGTGAAAAATTGGTATCAACATCCTATTGCTCTAAGTGGACCCGAGTATCATTGCAGGCCAGGAGTATGAACCCTGAGGGCTCAGCTCGTTGTTGTAAGAGCGGTATGAATGTACTGGATGAGTTTTTAGTTCAAAGAACAATAAACCTTTTGCCAATCAACCCCAAAATATAGCTAACCACTGTTTCCTCACCCCTGCATATTGATGACTAACTGTTTCTTATCCTCCTCGCATTCCTGTTTTGGCTGTTTTCTGTTTTGTTTAGTCAACTCAGATGTGCTAAACAATGCCATAGGACTTTTCATCTCCAATCTCAGTATCACTTTGTACTACAACGCTTCAGTGCCACTTAATACTGTGACGAGAAATAATGCATTGACTGCAATGTATATTCCTTGTGTTCTTCTTCACTGCAACAATGAGTCATTATTCACAGTATGTTTATGTAATATCATAAATACCAATCTCTGGTATTTATGCAGCATAGTATTTATTTGGGCAAGTTGCCACATGCACTAAAGAAGTAAACAAAGAGCCATTCTTTGGAGGGTTAAAAAAGTCTTAAAACAAATCCAATTTTCCTTCATAAGGCACTCCTTGTTATTTTACCTAAAGTGGCTCTTTAAGATATACAGTATGATAAAACACACAATTCCTGGGAGACGTAATTATGGTTCCTAAGAGACTGGTGAATAAACAATCAGGAATAGAGTGTTTGTTTTCCCTAGGTTTTTCTTAACTATTAATGGAAGGCATTAAAAAAAATGGCGAGGAATGTGTTGGGTTGATAAATGGTAAGAAAAGTTAAGGAGCGCACTTCACTGAACACACAGGGTTTCTGCCTAAAAGCAGTACTATTTTATCGGATTGCTAATAATCCTATTTTGCAAATGCATTTGTGGTGAGCATAAATACCACAGTGGACTCTTTGTTTGTTATATTTACTGTACTGTGTACATCAATGGCACAACGTGTGTTCTAAAGTAAAGAGTTTGCCTTGTCTCACATTACCTTTAAGCATTAACACAAACAACTTCCTTCGAATCAAGGTGACAAAATCTTCCGCATTGTATGAAATGTTCTGTCTGACCCAAATTCCTAAGGAACGGCAGGGGGGCCCCATCAGGTACAGTGCTGAGCCATTGCAAATACTTTTCTAGCAAATCAGGGACACTACAGTCAGCCCTACACACGTGCAGCCACTGAAAACCTAGAAGACGGCTAAAGCTAAGCTGAATCAACAGCTGAAGAAAACCTTTTTGCAACCTGTGTATATCAGAATGCAGTGTTTAATCGGGGGTAGTGTTTAATAATATTGGTCCCCATAAAGTTAATCAAGTGATCCATCACCTAAAACCAGAGGCTCCCAAAGCCACTGGTCACCTCTCTACATCAGTTACCTCTTCTGTAAATCAGATTGATGAAACCAACCTATGCATTCTATTTGATGGTGTGAATCTTCAACTTGCCATCATTAGTAATATTTAAGCAAATGATGGACTTCGTAGGACCCTTGCAGAAGCACAGCTTCACACCACAGGGCCTGGACACGCACCAGCACCTGTCACTGCAGGTTTTTAACCTCATGAATATAATGATTTGGTCTTGTTAGTTTAGCAGAAACAAACACAGACCTCACATTCCTCCTGTGGCGAGTAGGTGTCGGAGCAATAGCTCACACTGCTGTAGTTAATATGCATTTATGATCTACTCATTTCCTTTAAAAAGACAGACAAGACAGTGAAAGTCATGATAAAGTCTATTTTGTACCAGATCTGAAGTAAATGCTGATGCCATTACAGGCTAAAAAGCACACAGCTCATGAGTTACTGCCTAAGTGATAGGAGATATTTTGTCTCTTTCTATCCTGCACATACAGATTTGCAAAAATGGCTACAAGAAAAATATATGCACAGGATGAATCTGGTCAAGCTAGTACTTGTTCCTGTCTTAAGGATTTATTAGAGAAGTGAATAAACATGCTTATTGTGGTAATTAACCCCATGTAAATCACAAATCTTGCCTTTATAGGGTTTTGTTTGTGCTGCTGTCATTAAGGACCATTCAGTGTTTCCAAACCAGAGGCAGGCCTGAGGTTAAACCTCAGCAAATGAAGGAGGAAGATGCACAAAACGGGGGACAAGGGGCCCTGGCAGGGGAACCCCATCAGCAAGCCAGCCCCCTTGTCACCGGTTCACTTCCTTGAGAGTCCCAAGAAAGGAAAGACAGCAGCAATAAAAACAATTGAATCCTACAATCTTTGGGCAGTCTCAGCTTGGTAACTATATTTCTGTAATCTAAAAAACAAGATTTACTTCCAGCCTCTCTACTCCCGGGCTCTGTTCATGTGAGGCCTTTTCCCTTGCCCAGGCGAACAAGGGTTTAGCCAGCCCTGCGCTGCCCTGGTGTATGTGGCACGTGTGAGGTGTGTGCGAGGCGCAGGGTATGGCCATCATCCCACACTGCAGGCTGACAAGGAGCTAACTGTTCGTGCGCTGCTGGGTTAGCTGCTCCTCAGACTCTGGATGGTCCCTTTCACAGTCTACTGAAAACTGCAGGAATCTTTTCACTGATTTCAATGGGCATTGGATCAGATTTGATGTTCCCAAACCAGATGCCAGAACAGATGTATGGTGGCAGTGCTAGTTCAGCCCTCAGGAATAGCCCCCTATCTTCTCTTTTGTTTTGTAAGGCCCATCATGCCCTGTTTTTTCTAGCAGCTAACATCATCAGTAATGGAAGTCTATATCTAATAGGAAATGCCTTCTTTCCTGTAACATAGCCCTCAAATTAATTAGCAGCACTGTGATGCCTTCGAAGAAAATCTGAATTGATGCTATAACGCTGACTGAGCGGATACTTTGGTAACTTGCTAGACCTCTTGCTGACAACAGCTATATACAGCATGCAAATGATTAAGGTTAAATAATAGCAACAAGGAACAAGATCGTTTCTACATGCATACTTCTGATCACTTTGGTAAGGAGTGGTCCATCAAAGATGCCTTTCAGTTCAGGACACTTCTTACTCGAGGAAGTTTAATCAGTGAATAATCTGCAGCCACACAGTTAGGAGCATGCTGGAGAATCAAAAATATAAGCTCTTCATAGGTCAATACTGCTTGTGAGACAACTACACTTTTCCTCTCCTGCTATGAACCCATCTTGTCTTCTGGCTACACTGAAGAGAAAATGATCACCCAACAAAGACAGCACAACACAGCAAAATTGAAAACATATTTAGCAATTTGCATACCTTGCATGCCATAGAACACCCCCAAATCCTGGTGGAAATGTGCATAATGTGCCAGACATCTTGAACCCAGGAACTCCCCTCCCCATAATCCCTCGGGACTGAAAAGTTTCTGATTGTACTCCAGCTTCCCCATAAAAGCTTCATTGTTACTGCAGCCCAGCCTTTACCAGGAGTCATGGCATTGGGCCACAGCCTCCAGGGACACTCTCAAGCTGCACAAAACAAGTTTTTCCAAACAGTTTAAGTATTTCCCAGCCCAGACTCTCACATTCTAGTTGTTTGTGCAGGGACAGTAACCCACCAAGCCCTGCCTAAAATACTGGTTGTTTAAACTCCACAGAGACATTTTTTTACTAACATTCCTTACTGCTGTAACCTCTTGACCATTTAAAACTACTATTAACGGGCAGACTCCATAGGCCTAATGTCAAGGAGCCATCCCTGCTCCAAAAAAGCAGCAATCAGACAATAGATACATAATTGCTGCTTCCTCTGGACCATTGCTTCAGCTAGCAATTTCTTAGTTTAACTGGACTTTGCCACAGTCCATGAGATACATGCAGCATCAGCCGAACAGCTCTTAGTTGCGATAATATTTTGTGATGAAAACAGGAAAATTTGCTCAAGGGAAGTTGACTTGGTTCAGTGGCACTGGAGGAGCTGTATCTCTTGGAGGGACCTGGGCCACCCTACAGGCAGCAGTACCAGGGTGCCAGCTCAGTGCCTATCTCCCTCACTTGGTGCCTGGAGCATCCCAGCCACAGGGGCAGGTTTCCATGGCTAAATTTTGGAGAGGATGCATCCAAGCTCCCGTGCAGAGTTTTCACCCTCTTTTCTAATCAGGCAGCACCACAGTGGGAAGAAGCCATTGCAAAATTGCTTATTGTACTTAAATTTCTACCCTGGGAGTTAGGGGGGAGCCTGGTGTTTGCATCAAGGGCACAGACAGGGTGGGTACAGGGATTTGATGGCAGCAGGTAGAAGCTGGGGATGAGGAATGTCACTGGGACACTCTGCAGCTGCCATGACAGTCTCTGAAGGTGTCTGTCTTGCACACTGCTTGTTTACAAGGGGACACCCCAGTCAAAAGTTCCATGATAGTGGCTCAGGCTCCCCTAGCCCCAC
This sequence comes from Theristicus caerulescens, assembly GCA_020745775.1. NCBI lineage: Eukaryota > Metazoa > Chordata > Aves > Pelecaniformes > Threskiornithidae > Theristicus > Theristicus caerulescens. Next base: position 42,530,310 of record CM036565.1, on the reverse strand, counting down.
CATAAAAAGCAAGAGTCTTCTCCTCTCCAGCAGGTTTCTGCCAGCCTCTTCAACGTGTTCTATATGAACACCGATCCATCATGACCTCCCTGCTCACAGCAAACAGCTGGCAGTCTGAAATACACTGCCTTCGGGGATTTGATGAGAGTGGCTACTTTCTGCAGAGACAGCAGCACCCTACCCACCTGTCTCAGCCAGCCCCATGGGAGCCGTCAAGCTGCATATTCCTTCCCTGCAGGACAGCAGCTCCCCAGCCCCACTTAAACCAGAGCAGACCCCCAATATCCCACACCTTCCCCTCCATTCTAGTCCTAATCAAGCTAATCATGGCACTCATTTGCTAAATTAGTACTAATTAATGAAACACTAATTAAAAAAGGGCTGACTAATTCACAGCTTCTGTTCATAATGGACTTCTCTCTCAGCACTTCAGAGGCACTGGCATCTCTGCCCTGTGCTGAGAAGGTTGAAGCAATTCAAAGTCACAAGCACGGGTCACAGGGACACTCCATCCACACTGCCTCAGCTTCCCCAGGCGTCTCATGGGGGAAAAATAACACCGGTTTGAGTCACCACTTAGCAGCATGGAGTGTTTGGTGTTTTTTAATACAGGGCCCTTCAGAAGGCAGCATTTGGATGGCTTGCTCCGTAAAGATGATAAAACAAACAGAATTGGAGCTAGAGAGGAATTTCTGGAGTGCTCAGCACCAGCTCTGGCCTCTGCCAGGAGTCCAGGCAGGCCCTTAATGAGCTGCTGCAGGCTGATGAGTGCCAAGTGGGCATAGCCCTTTTACAGGTGTCTAAACACACAGTTATTTGAGGAAATAAAAGGCTTTAAAATGTGCTCGTGAATTCAGTCAGGGGTGCTTGTGTTTAAACGACCTTAGTCCATCCAACCTTTATCTCCCTGGACACCTCGAGGGGCTTTGGGCAGGGATGTAGACACTACAACCAGCCAGCTGCCTTCCCTGCTTTTCACTTCGTAGCAGTGTCCTCTCTGACCAGGCAGCTGCAGAAAGCAAGCGTCCAACGCAGCGTCATCTAATACCTTGGTAAGGCCCTTTGGCTCAGTTTGGTCTAATTTGCTAACACACACACCATAATTACAGGGCTTGTGTTTAGGCATATCTCAAGAGTTCCTTGTACATGTAATAGGAGAGGACAATTCATCCAGAGCCCATCAGGGAAGACCAGCCCTAAACTGTCCAGGGCCAGGCACAGAGCCCTTTGTACAGATGGGAAGAGCCCCAAAAGCATTTGGAAATCTGGTGCAGATCAAACCCGATGTCTGGCAAGATTCTGCTTTTGCACCTTTCCCTTGCCTCTTTGCAGCCTCACTGGTGACCGCTGATGAGGTGGGAGTAGAGATGCAGGCAAGCTCCCTCACAAGGGTGCCCAGTGCCACTCCAGTTTTCAGTGTGGCCCCTCTTCCTTGCCTTGCTCCAGCTAGGGACACCCTGGCAAGCTTGAAGGTGCCAACCTGGAAAGGACAGCGCCGGCCAGCCATGCTGGAGATGACTCCTGTGCAACTGTCCCCAGTCTGCCAGTGGGGTGCACAACACAAAGGAGACTCGGCTATTTACATAAGGCTCCTTGCCAGCATAGCTACGTTGCTTAGAGGTGTGCTACCTTTCTTGTTCCTGACCATTGTAGCTATGGCCGCAAAAATTTAAATGGAGACCAAGCCCAAGTGTGGGAGTTGATCCTTTGCCTTGTGTGTGCCTAATGGCAACATCTTGTGTTGTCTAATAAGCTCTGTCTTGCATCTCTCATCGTACAGATTGAGCCTTGTAAAAGCTTATTGGATCTTGTATAAGCCCTCGGCCAGGTAACGTGCAGCTTTGCAGAGAGGGCAGCGTCTCCTGGCTGTGCCCCCAGCAGGGGCTGAGGTTTTGCTCTTCCTTCGTGACGTTTGCTGAAGTTCTGCACTGAAACACTGAAAGCATCCTTGTCCCAGACTCAGCAACAGTCACTGCTTTTGAACACCGAGCAGAGCTGTTTTACTTGCTTTGAGATGGCAGCAAACAAGCAAAGAACAGCTGATACAATTAGCTGATGGAAAAATAAGTTCATGGCATTTTTTTGGCCTAGAAACATAACTCACATTAATGCAAATATTCTATCAGGATCCCACTGAGTCCATTCTCCAAACGGATCTATGCCTGACGGAGCAGCGCTGTGGAGCTGCACCACGCAGTTACATGCTAGCAGGCTGCAAAGGTAAGCGAGGCCCTGTGCAAAGCCCCGAGGGCTCTGCACCCTGGAGAGCTTGTTTTTGAACTGTAATGGTTTCTCTTTGCCATACAGTGAATTCTTGGCCTTCAAGTGGGGCTGTTGTGTGGGGGCACAACGTGATGGTAGCAGCTCTGCAGTGGTTACAGTCTTTGGGGAAATGGCAGGGTGGCAGTGTTACCAGGAAGGTTGGTGCCTCTTTCCTGACACTTTTATGGAGTTTCTGACAATTGTTTTAGACATTTAATTTATAAATTTCTCAAGAGAGACTTTTACTTCCCAGAGGATTGAAACATTTTGAGCTCTTTACACTGAATTATTTGCTCTGGCTGAAGATGAAACTATGCAGCTGCCTGGACCATAATGTTTCCATGAGAGGATGGACATAGCTGTCAAGCGTGGGCCCTGTTGAGGCCTATCTCCACGCACCTGACGAAAGATCACAGCCACAGCTCTGAGCTGGCAGGAGCCCTTCCACTGAAGTGCTGCAATTACAATTGCTCTCACTAAAGCTACGTTTGGCCTTTTATCTGACCTTCTTTGATCTTTTCCACAACCTCTGGCAGGTCTTCAGTGCATTCAGTTCTTTATATTAAAGCAATCAATCCCACATGCAACCAATTAGGTTTAGACACAATTTGGTGACCATAATATTGTACAGACGTTCTACCAAGTTTTCAACAAGAGAGGGTGGCTCCTACATGTCACTTTCTAGTGGGGAGCACGCTGACTGCAGTTCAGAAATATCCCAAGGAGAAAAACATATTCCAGAATTACACTCCAAGCCCAAATGTCCCACTTGCAGACAACATGCTGGCTTTGTGTACATACAATAGGGACCCAAATGCTGCTCCTTCTCCTTGGGCACAGCATGCAGGGCAAGAATCTCACTAGACCTGTGTGACCAGGTTTGTCACCCAATAACCTCATCACCTGCCACTGTCATTGCCTGTGACACACACCAAATACATTTTGCTTATCAGAAACAAAGAGGCAGCAGCACCCGTAAAGTCTTTTAGCTCCATCCATTTTGTCCAGGCCCCTAAGGATGGGTGAGAGGGCAGTCAGTACAGGTAGGTATTTGCCTTCACTGCCTTTGCACTGAATACAGTGCAATCCTCATTGCTTCTCTCTCCCTTGCTGCTGTACTGATGCAATGCAGTATGGCCAATGTTTATCGTATTACCTAAAGCTCCTCTTTGGGTAGTCTTCAGTTAGAGATACATCCTCAATCTGCTCATAGTGTCAAAAAGTTCATACTTGGATGTGGATGAAAAATGAAACTCCCTTCTGCTCAGATAAACCTGGAACAGCGCAAGTGTTCCAAAATTCAGCAGAGGCATCACATCACCACTGTCCCTTTTGAGCTCTGGGATACAGGCTATTGACACTGCTATTTGTTAAAGTGTCCTAGAGGCTGTTTGCCATGGACTTTGCCCTGTAAGAGACGGACAAGGAGCCCATTTCCTTTGTGGGTGATTTCCTTTCAATGGAAGGAGCCAGCGTTGATGCCAATTTCTGGCCTGTTTGCTTGCTCCCCTGCCAAGGAGAGGACTTCTGGTGTCGGGAGGCTTGGTGGCAGCAAGAGCAACTTGAGGCCAATTCTCTCACACCTTGAGAGCTCTCTTCAGAAAGAGTGCTCTTTTCTTCCTGCTCACACCTTGCCAAGGAGAAAGAGACAATCTGTGCAGACCTTCTAGTCTTGCCATTGCACAAAAATGCAATAAGAAGCCCACAAGCAGCAGCATTATAGACCATGGTTCTGGTGCTAGACTATTTGTAGGGTTTTTGCATTACAGCAAAAGGTCTGGATAACATGGCAATAGGAACTCTAAAGAACTTCAGATGGAAAAATTATTTAATGGAGTAGATTTCCTTCAAAAATGTCATTCTGTCACAATCAAAATGCTTTGTGAAACTATTATTTTTACCAACTTTTTCTTTTTTGAGGAAAAAAATGCCAACAATTTTTGGAATAAAACATTTAGATTTTTTATTTTATATAATATATGCATTTTTAAAAGTTATAATGATCTAAATAAGCCAAAACTATTTATTTTTGTGGAATTTTCCTTTGTGGAGAATTTCAACATTTTGAGGTTTTGTTCTGAATTAGAATGAAAACAAATTTCAAAATCTCAAAATCGTCTGTGAAACACAATTTCCATTCTCTGGCCAGCTCAAGTTTCAGGCTAGAACATGTATAATAGCTCCCCTGCAGGGAATCCCTTTAGGAAAAATGTCTCTGAATGAATTTACTGGTGCAAACATACAGTTCTAAAGATTTGTCTATTTGTCCAAGCAGACATCTCACCGCTGAAAGCTCCTCCAAGTCACAAGAAGCCTCCACAAGTTCCTGAAAGACTTATTTCTGAAAGTCATTGCTAACTTTGTACGGTTGATGGTGGTCATTTCCTGGTATTGATATTAGTCATTCAGTTAAAATTGCCACTTATTTGCCATAGACCACAGAACTGATACTGTAAATATTTTCTTGTCCCACTTTAGTTGGACTGCTTTTAACAGTTTAAACTAGAGATGATAAGCTTTGTATTACTTTTCCAAGATAGGTGCTGTCTGTTCAGATTAAAATATTCAATAGAACAGAATTTATATTCTAGAATATTTAGATGGATTTAAATATTTACAGCCCTAGCAAATAACTTTGCCTCAAAAAAACTCACACATTACAAACAAGACGAATTGCACTTTCATGTGTAAAGAACAAAAACCTACCGTAGGACAAAATAATTATTAGGGATGCTGATGGAGACCACTGTAAGTGCTGTTTTCAAGTGAGTTACTTTGGATTTATAGTGACATAAATAAGATCATAGGCCAATCTGTTCACAGCAGCTTTATATATCACAAAGGTATGAAGAAGCCTAATACTGAAATGAATTAACATAAATAGATTGTAAGTTAATCACACACTCTATTAAAAAAACCCTGCATGCCATGGGTTTTTTTGCTGCCTTTTTCTAGTTGTGTTTTACTGGAGGGGGGTTGGTGTGCACTGTGTTGATGTACTGTGGAGAGTGTCTCTGCTCCTCGAGAAAGCAAAGGCTTTGTGTCAAGGTGAAAGCTGAACTAAACACACACTCTGCAGTCAAAGTTTGTTTATAACTCCCAACTCTGCTGGGTCAGTTATATGGCAGTTTCACTAAACAAACAAGTAAAAAGCAGGTCAATGTCCAAATACTGGAGTGCAACTTATTTAAACTGCTTCAACAGTTGGTGGAGGAGTAAAGCTGTAAGTGAAACAAACTGCCTATGCAGTAAATAAAAGTACATGAAACACAGTGGATCAAACTCATGCCCAGGTATGACTCTGTGCTGTCCTTGTCTTTCATTAAGATGCCTTTGACCAACTATCTCAGCATAACGCAGGAAGTTATTGAAAGCACATTTGGCACTTGATGCATTTGTTGCAGAATCAGCAACACAAATCTTTCAATCCACTGTCTTGAGTTGCTATATTGTAAGGTGTGTGTTAAATCATCACAACAGGAATCACTCTCTGAAGGGCTGGAGAGGGGAAAACAAACCAAAATTGCATGGTAAATCTATCAAGGAATGACACAGAAGAGCGTAGCCAGTTGAATCAGTACCGTATGTGTCCCTTTCCCATGCCTGACTTCAGCAAGATATTTTCTTGAATCATTACCCTATTGAGTTAGCTGTTTATCTTGTACAATACAAACTACCTCCTTTACTAGACTTCCCATGCATCTCATCCCCCTTAACGTAGTTCTCTTTAGAAACTCTGTGAGGTACAGAAGTGCCATTATCCCCCCATTTTATATAGGCAGCTGAGGCCTAAAGTTAGGAAGCTGACAAAATATAGGCACCTAAACACCAGCCCTGTCTCCAGCTGCACCTTCCCCTTTGTATTTCCTTCTTGAAAGACTGAATGCTTGTCTGGGTCTGGAGAAGAACATTTCCATCCACTGGTCTTTCAGTCTCCTGTGTACCCCTTACTGAACATACAAATATGAAAATGAGCAATCAGTCATCTGATGCATATCAACATGTATTTATCTGTTCATAAATTTATCAGCCCATATGATGTAACTACAGCCTTTTGACTTAATATCCCATCCTTCCTTCTATGCTAGAATGCATTTAAAAAAAAAGCCCATCTGATTAGATACCTAATGTTAAACAATCCCTATATAAATTTACTCCCTCCTTGCCTTGTATTGTCCAAGAAACATGTTAGCCTGCTTCCTGCTCGGAGGCTGACTTTGCAAAGGCACTGCCAAGGCACCCCGTCACACCACCACCAGGTAGTCGTGCCAACACCACAGCTCAGCTCAACAGCAACTCTTTCCTCCTTGGGAGGGGAGCTGTTTCTGTTATTGTTGGAACTGGAGAGGAAAGGGTCTAGCAGAGCGTCAGCTCCCTGCTGGGAAGGACCCGTTGGTAGTTCTCATGTGCTTGATAGTAATTCACTTGTTTGATATCAATAAATTCATCAACTGGAGTCTTCATCACTTTTCTCAGTGTAAAATTTCAGTACGGCCATTTTAGAATCATTCATTAATTTTTACTCACATATTAAGGCTCTTCTTTGTCCAGTATGCCTCTGCTCCTCTGTTTGGAAAAGTTCCCTTTAGATGCTGTGGTTGCTCTCTTACATTTTTGCTTTCTGTTAGTATTTCTGAAGGGCACTGTCAGAAACACTCGGTGTTGGTCTCGCTCTGCTCTGCCCGTAGCGTGGACTGAACACTCCAAAGTGAAACAAAAAATAAAGATTTGCAAAATTAAAGCAACCTTACTCATGCAGATTTATTCTAAGGGAAGCGGGCAGAGAATGGGTCCCAGGAAGATCGCAATACAGGAATCCCTAGATTCCTAGACAAAACCTGTCTAAATGAGTTTGTGGTCAACACTTGAAACAAGAAATTGGCCCTCCCATCAGCTCTTACAACAGACCGATTATGGCAGAGCTCCATGCGGCTGGCATGGAGAGCTCCTCCGTGGCTTCTGCTGGCAGTCTGACATGTAAAGGTGTGGTAATGTATTAACTGTGCACCACAAGATGGAAACCACTGCTTCTTTTAATTCTACCTGGAATACTTTTTTTTCAACTCAGTGTGTAAACATGTGAACAAAGAGGGAGAATGGTTTAAAAAGCAGCAAGCATGATCAAAATGCTTAAAGGAGAAGAAGATATTGTTTGGCTGAGCAGAAGTGAGAGGGAGGCAACTATCCAACTTGGAGGGACAAGGGATTTGTTCAGGGAGCCACAGAAATATTTGTCTGGAAGCCATGCAGAAAATGAAGAAAAGTATGCTTTATAATAAATATCAAGACGATCTTGTATCACTAAGATCTAGCAGGCTGGCAAATATTTCCTTCAGGGAAACTCCGGACTTTAAAGTCTAACAGAGATTTTTCTAATAGCTGCAGAATAAACCCATGCATAGAGTAATTAAAATAGTATTAGATTCCCATGAAGAATATATAAATGAAATAGCAATAGCATTTTTAGAGCAGCAAGTGTTATACAGGACTAAAAACCTAGTGAGACAAATCTAAATTGCTGTCCCATAGTCAGCCAGCTATGGTCTCTGATCTGTGACCCTGTCAGTAGGAAATAATGGGAGAAATTAAATGGGTCAGTATAAAACCAATAAGGAAGTAGAAGAAACACAAAATCTGTGACACAAAATCAATATGTTGATCACTTTTTGTTGTCCAGTTCCTTTTACAATGTGGAAATAGCTGGTTTGCAGTGCCACAGTACAAGAAAAGCCTACTGCAAGCCTTCTTGCACCTTTCTAAGCAGATGATCACAATTACAAATTCTACTTAACAATTAACAATTCTATTTTATTAGTAGTAGTAGCAGCATCAGCAGCAGTAATGGTTGTTGTGTTACAGTAGCCTCGAGAGTCACGAACTGTGTGCCCTGGCCTGCTGCACATTGCACTCTACAAGCACACAGTAACAGATGGAAAAGTTTAAAACCTTGATCTTATTTGTTTGTAAAATTTTGATTTGATTTAAAATTTGTTCTGTTCCAGCAAAGATTTATTTGTGTGCTTTTCTTTACCACTGTGAGGAACGTGACTACTCACAATGTGGAAAGCAAAGCACATGCAGGATGAGAATCAGAAACAAGCAAGAAAGAGAGGGGAGATGGAGAATATTAGCATCCCTGAAGACTTTATTTGCCTTTGCCTCTTTGTAATGTGAAGCTTTATTTACTGCCAAGCCCCTCCACACTCAGAAAACATGGGTGAAGACCCAGAGCATGCTTAGATTGCCTTAAAACTTCAGAGGTTTAAAAATGGCAACACAGTTTGGCTTCTTGTTGTTTGGCATCTGGTTTCTGAGCCTTGCAGTGCATTTGGATCACATTTTCAGGCTTTTCCCTGCAACTGGAAGAATTAGAAATTTATTGTTAAAAAAATGAAAAGTGAGAGAGTCATGTGATCGTGTGCTTCCAGGAGCTGAGACTTGAAGAAAAAGCCCACCCCAGACTCACAATAAAATCATGAGAATTGAAAACACCAGACTTAAGAAGCTCATCCAAGCTTTCTGCTGTGCATATGGAAAACCAGGGTGTTGTCAGGACTAGTTAGCTAATGTCATAAAGCACTCAGAAGAACAACGTTAGTTATTATTTAGGAGGAAACCGAAGTGTAAAGTGTTTTACATATAAATCTGCCCTTTAGAAGAGCAACATTAAAAACTCAAGATTGAGCTCTGGATTACTGAAGGGTAATAAAGAGGTTTTAAACACAGCCATAACCCATTCTGCATGAAAATGACTCAGCAGTGTCTTGACCAAGCTGGAAACAGGACCTCTGGAAGTGATTAGGAGGACTGTCTCCCATCATGCCTTCCCTCACTAATCTGCTTGGGATGGTAGATGTGCAGAGCAGCCCAGTGAGAGGAGCTAACCCCAGAGCCAAGTAGGGAGACGGTGGCTCTGCACCTCCGCAATCAGCCTGCCTTTGACTCAGGAGCAGAGCGAAGGATGGTGGCAGTGGCTCTGCTGGCACTGACGGGTAATGCCTTGCAAAGAAGCAGATTGTGCCATGAAATACATGGTGTGGTCATCCTTGTGTCTGTATCACAGCAATTTCAGGGGTTTCAGACTAGCTCTAGCCTGGCTATGTGGACTGAACACCCCCACTAGCAGTCAGAGTCCATTTGGTGCACTCCTGGAGTGCCTCTGCCCGTTTGCTTTTAGGCAGAGCAATCCAGTTTGCATAGCTGAGACCACACTGCAGTGCAACCAGAATTGGGTGAGTGGGGACAACAGGGAGAGTTCCTTCAAAAGTGACTCCTGAGCTGAACCAACCCACTGCCACAGGCTCACCTGCAGCTCTGCATGGTGGACGTAAGGAACATCGGCTCTGAGGGCAGAATTGAGCCTTCTGCAAAAAATATTTTGGGCCAAGTGTTTTTTAACTTTTTCCACTTGTGGATTCATAAAAACATTACCGATGGTGGTGAGGACTCGGTGACAGCAAATGCAAGCCTGCTGACAAAAGGTTTGCTTTTCCTTTGCACCTTTTGTGGACTCTTCAGAAGTCCCTCCCTTCCCCAGACACCCCCAGCTAAGAATCACTGGTTTCAGTCTTTTCAACCAGATGTGCGAGCAGTAGATCTCTGTTCAGTTTGGTGGCAGTAGAATAATTCACACATGTTGAAATGTTCATTTCCTGGCTTTAGCTGCTTTAGAGCTGGACCTGTCTTACATGCTACATAACTGCTTGGAACCCACTGGTCCATTCCTCCTTCAGACACAACGCAAAGGGAGTGCTGTTACTTTGTTAGAAGAGAACTTAAAACAAACAAGCCGCCACCAACTGCAGTTCATGTATATGGTTATGATTTTAAATTGCAAACAGGAGGTTACTTGGCTTTGCATGGTAAGCATTGTCTGGCAGTGGATGGGCTCCTCTGATCTCCCTGAGCCTTGGATTGCTGCTGTGAGATTGTGTCACAACTAGTCATTAATTATTTCATCAAAAGCTTATTTTTCTCATTTCCTCATCATTATTTCCACCTAGTTTCTTATAAATTGAATCCAGTTATTGGCAAGGCTTGTTTCTCCCCTAAGTGCAGTCTGGGCTTTGCAGAGAAAAACATTGACCTTAGAAAAAATGTACTGTTTATATACGTAGTTCACGTGCATATGTATGCATACACCAAGCAAGAAATTACTGTATATGTGTATAAACATTGCTCTGACCCTCCTTGTCCTCCCATTTACTCTGGAAGCAGATTCCCCTTCTTCCTACCTGTGAATAGACAGAAATATTGTCATTCTCACCATAGGAATGAATAAACAAGGAAAAGCAGAAAGGAAAAAGGTAATGAGTGCAGCTATCAGGAGATTCTAACTGTATCTTCACCTGCTTGGGAAATACTTATTTTTAAAAAGCGCCACAGTATTCTTGGAAAAATGGAGACCCCTCCTGGTAATGCCAGCCCTGATAGACAAAACAGGATAGCACTACTCATGGGAGATAATTACAACCTCAAGAGAGTGGGGAGTACCAAGCCAAAGAAGGGGGGGAGGCATGAGGCAGCCAAAAGGTCCAAACAGGAGGCTCAGAAAGCTCTCCTGTCACCAGCCACCAAGATGCGAGCGAAGAGAGAGGAACTACGGGATCCACCAACCCCTCCATCCCCTCAGGGAAGAAAAGCAGCCTCACAAGCACATTGTGGGCGACAGCCCAAAGCATGGAGGCTACCAGGCCACAGTGGGCCAGAGGTGAGGGGAATGCCCCAGGAGAGGCTCCCCAGGCAGCCCCAGCAACCCAACAGCCTGGCCACTAAACAAAAACAGCAATAAAAGCTGTTAGACAGAAAGCTGCTACTGCCACCCTTCCGTAGCCTGGAGCTGGAGCAGCCCGGCTGCAGGAGACAGGAAAACTAGCAGCAATTTGCTGTACCTATGTAAGAGTCATCTTGGTGAAGAGCTCAGTTGTTTTTGGGAAACACAGAGTCTTCTCCTCACAATATGTTCAGCATGTTGTGCGCAGAGCAATGAGGAATGTCAGCAAGATCCCTTCTGTGCCTGACTCAGCAATGGCGCTGTGATAAGCGCGGTTTGTCCTGCAGCTTGTGTTAAAGAACGCAAGACTTACCACAAGGACTCCAACTCTTTCACAACACAAGAGCACAAGAACATAAGAGCAGCCACACTGGGCCAGGCCAAAGGTCCATCTAGCTCCTGTCTCCAACAGTGGGCAAAAGCAAAATGCCTGGGGAAAAGTATGAGCACAGGGTAAGCACATACAATATTTCCCTTGAGTGCTCTCCCAGCCGCCAACCATCTCCAGATTAGAAACTTCTGGAGCCAAGTGTGTTTTGATGTACTTAGAGCCCTGTAAGCTGCCCTGGGTTGCGTCCTTCAACAGTCCTTGTGCTTCCTCTAACCCTTGTGCTCTCTCAAGACTTATTCTGTCTGATCTCTTATTTATTTGCCCTCCAGATACTCTTCACCCTCTTCATGCTGGATGTATGCCCCTCCATACCATTCATCTGAATTTTCCACCCTTAGTCTTACATGCTCCTCCTTTCTTTCCCATCCTTCAAACTTCACCACAACTGATGAAGACGATGCCTAAAGCTCAAAGTCACCTACTGGGACTGTCCATCACTTGAAACTTGATGCTTCCATGCTACAAACTCTCAAAACATTTTGGTCCCAGGATACACATATTGTCCCATGTTTCCTCACCCTCACCCTTTCTTTCTGACTCTTCATTTTTGCAGTTCTCTGTCCAGGGCTGGTGCCCCTCTCCAAGGTTTGCCTGTGCTCCCCCCAAAGTCTCTGCGGATTATCGGAATTTCCCTAAATTTTTTTGACTTATTTGTGGCAGAACTGTTTAGGAGAAGCAATGGACCAATTTTCTTGTGCTCTCACCTTGTGTAACCAAGGTTAGGCCATGGAGTGTGTGACGCTCCTGAACTAGGTGGATTAAATGTACACCAGATTTCTGCAAAGTGTGAAAAGGACAAAAGCCTTAGGTCCTTCTGGAAATCCCCATGCAATCTTTTTTGGCTCCTGAGAAAGCCCCATTAAACTGTCTGCAAGCCCTTATTGGCAAAGACCTCATTCTGGGGGACTCTACATGTAGCAGCCCAGTCTTAGTAATTCAGAACTGACAGTGAGGAGACAAGTCCCCAAGATCTGCACCACGTGGCTCATTCCCAGAAGCAGCAAGTCATTTTCAGTGCTACAACAGTCAAGGGAGGAGTTCATGTAAGAGATCACAGCTGTCCCTTTTGGGAAAGCAGTGTCCATACTTCATCCTGGACTTCCCCAGTGATGAATCACCTCTCCAAGAAAGCTGTTCCCATGAGTGCAGTGGGTTCAAAGAACGGCTCTTGCACCCATGGCTATGAGTCAAGCTTCTGCTCTCTATGCTTTCTGTTGGATTGTCATCAACGTTGACACGCAGGGCGTACTGCTGCTCTGCCTGGGGAAAAAACTACTGGAGCTTCCTTACTAGGGCTACAAGCTTCAAAATGGCACTTTCCTTCTTCTGGGGAAGACGAACTAATCTGATGAGTCAAAGGAAGACTGTTATTCCTCTCACCCCTCATTCCTGATGGAAAGGGAGGAGGTCAGAGAAGGTCATATGATATTTCTCACTCTCTCTTCACTAGTAATCAGAGTGAAGGATTGAGCCTTATGGACTCTGGGCAATTTTTTTCCCCATCCACATGCTCCACAGATAAGCATTATAAAGAGTTAATTTCTTGTCTGGCCTCTAATTCTGAAGGTTAAAGTCCACTGCTCATAGAAATGGTACGCTCTGGGCAGGGTTCTTGTAAGCACTTTCACATTCCCCTGTGCTGATACTAAGGTGTAGAGACCATGTCTACATATCTGCAGGGAGCATGGTTTAATGCCCATCTGTCTCTGGCTTCTCACAGCCAGTAAATATGTGTCATTTCAAGCGGTGTTCTTGTGGGCTCCTGAGTGGTGCCCTGCCAGAAGATATCTTAATTTAGAAAAGCAAATAGTGAGGCAAGCTTTGTCTTGCTGCACATGCAAAGAAAAGGGAGGATGTAGAAAAGCGTGTAGCTTAATCCTTGGATGCTCATCACAAGGACTGGGCACAGAAGCCATCACAGCACTTCTGGAGTGCCAAACCTTTGCCAAGCCAGCTATTGCTCACCTCTGCAAATGGGACTGGGAGAATCCGTACGTATTCTAACCCCGCAGCACACCATGACTTCAAAAGCCATCCCGAGCAGATGATGAGCTGCAAACTGTCCAAAGCTGGAATTAGCTCCTCCACTAGAAGGAGCACACAAAGCACAAAGGAAGGCTATTGTCAACATAAACAGTCTTATTTTGGCTTTGCCAGTTGTTGCCCATTTGCATCTGGTGTGAAGTCATTGTCCTGTAACTAACAGCAGGCGCATGCATGCATGACATTATCAAAGCAGAAGGAGATGTAGTCATGCTCCACTGGAATTAGAAATCTTGCCAGGAAGAGGAAAGAATATTTTTAAATACGGTGTTGCTACATCCCCATGTCTCTACAGAGCAGGAAAATGTTTTAAGAATTCTTACTTAACACCTTTATCAGTGTATAAGCAAAATAAGATTATTTTATAGCTAAGGTTTATCTGTGTAAAAAGTTGGAATAAAAAAGGATACTTAAAACCCAGTAAATATGTAAATCAGCCATTGGTTGGAAATGTTTCACTTGGTTCAGGGGAAAAATGTTATTACAGCATTACCCTCCACCCACACTTTTCTTCTACCTATTCCTTTAAATCATTCATGTGTTTAAAACAATATTCAATATTTGTAATAGTTGCTATATAGAGACTGTGAGTTCTTAGGGGCAGGTACCACTTTTTTTTTTGTCCCAACATCTAACACAACAAGGGTGTGCCCTGGCTAATAGCCAAGACATCTGTTCCCAAATAAATACTAATGCTACACCTCAGCATGCACCCTCTGATAGTTGTCAGGGCTGTAATTCACAACACACATTTCACTGAGAGATTTTCCGGCACAGCACTCCAAAGACCTAACAAGCTTTGAGCAGATGACAAAACAGTCTGGCAAGCTGGCAGTGACAGCAAAAATGGACATTTGTGCAGCAAACCCAGAGATTTATACAACGTCTTCTAGAACAGTAATACATTATGGAAACACTACACATCTGCATAATTGCACTCTACATGATGCCATCTACTCTATACAGCCCACTGTGCTGGAATATGTGCACTGATCACCTAAGGTACACTGGGCTCCATTTAAAACACATTAGTACTAATCATAGCATCTTCTCACACTTCCTATGCAAGAATAAACACCAGGAGGAATGCATTGCTCTGCCCTTCCCCCCACGTACATGCAGAGACTATACAGCAGCATTGTATCCCTTCACAGCAGACCTGAGACTCGGCATGACATAGGTTATCTCTTTATGGAGGTATCATCACTACACACAGCGCATGGATTCAATTTTCAGCAATCTGGCTGGTTTAATGGTAATTAGTCCCTTTAAAAGTTTTATACTGAGACATTCACACCCCTAGACCAGCCTAGCTCAGATGAGCTGTCTTTACAGTGTCAATGCCAGCAGCCTGTCTCAGAAGTCCCTTTGGTCACAGACCCTTTTCTCCAGTTGCTCACCCTCCTGCGGTTTCCATCAAATGTACTTCAGACAGTTCTGAGCTCCAGCTTGGAGCTCTCAGCTGCCACCAAAGAACAAACGTGACAGCAGTGGCAGAGCCTCTGCCACATTTCAATCCCAAACCTCAACCACAGCAGGGGTATGAGCTGCAGGAGCCCATGGGTGCCCCGCACCACAGCACACACCAACCCATGAGGCTGAGCCATAGGCATCTCTGCAGTATCTCTCAGTGTTGGCACCACTCACTGAACTGAGCTCCGAGTTTTTAACATTAAAGACCAACTGTGTCTCTCCTTTCCTCTTCCTCTGTGTCCTGTGGACTCTAACAGCAGTTGCACATGTGATGGTGGGGAGCGTAAGGGAGATATAAATTAGTAAAAAGTTAGAGCTCCTCTAGGAAAGGCACACAGAAACCAGAAAGCTAAAGAGACATCATGGTGCCAGTGCCGTTTCTGAGATAACTCATTTTAAAGCAAAAGGGGAATAATATATTTAAACTGAGGCAGAATTACACAATTAGGAAGGGCTGGGATACTACCCAGTTGACAGAGTCAGCAATAGAAGAGAGCCTTAGCCATGCATCAAGAGAGGAACTGGACACATTTTTGGAAACAAAGCAAACTGAGGCATAAAGCCACTGGCCAAGGTTAAATGAGCTGGAAAAGAAAGTGATTTATACATCCTGGGCTGATAAGGGCAGGTCTTGCTGGGCTTTCAGGGCAGACTTTCCCCATTTGTTAGTGTTCCTACATTGCTTGCGTGTTCAGTTCATATTGATGAGATTAAATGTAATGGCTTTGGAAGTGTGAAGCCATGATTGCTTTGAAACTTTCAATCAATGGGATAAATCCAGATTGCGTTCCCTGAAGTCAGTAGAGAAAGGCTGGACTTAAACCAGTTTGGCAAAAATCAGTATTCAGCCTTTGATAACATAACATAACATAACATAACATAACATAACATAACATAACATAACATAACATAACATAACATAACATAACATAACACTGTTTAGATTAAGCAAAGGTAGCAGATTTGACCTCTTGGGAATACATTGCTTGTATCAGAGAAGGGGTATTCTTTCTTTCCCTACCATGAAATATTTTTGTGGCAACCGAAGTGGCATATGGGCTGAAATGCAAGCT
Organism: Theristicus caerulescens; assembly: GCA_020745775.1. Classification (NCBI taxonomy): domain Eukaryota; kingdom Metazoa; phylum Chordata; class Aves; order Pelecaniformes; family Threskiornithidae; genus Theristicus; species Theristicus caerulescens. The sequence continues at coordinate 42,514,295 of CM036565.1, read as the reverse complement.
GAGGTTTTACAGCTCCCATTGGTTCAGCAACTCTGAAAAGTCAGTGCTGTGCATATGCACAGTCTCAACGGGGAAATAAGGATGAGGCATCCTGGAGAGGAGACCAGCTCTTCCCTGGCTCACATCTAAACGTGTCCATTCAAGCACGTGTATCATGTCCACCACCACCACCTACTACATGGAAACTGAAATCCTTGAACCAAGGGGAGGGAGGAGGCGTATGGGGGGTGTCTTCCCTCTAGACTTGGTAATGAGAGCGAAAAGTTACGTCAGGCTTTCTCAGAAGCTAATCTGTGGCTTTCAGGCCAACATGGGTTGTTGCCAATGACAATTTGATTTCTGCATCAGCAGGTCACAGAGATCAGGTGGGGGCAGAGGGAGTGCATGTATCAGCCCAATGAGACAAGGCTGAGCTCTCTGTCCACCGTCTCCTTCCCCTTTGGTTGGCGTCTCCCCGTCCTGAGTTTGGGGGTGTGTGGGGGAAGTAACCCTTTGAAAAACAAAATCCAGATGTACTCAAAGGCAGCTGCTGGCCACTCCTGGCTGGCAGCTGTGGTGCTTCCTGGACAGTCAGGGGACTCTGTAAAACCGGGAGATGAAATGACTGTGTAACACACAGGGTGTTTACCAAAGGCTAGACAGATGAGATAGTGGCTGCGATACCTGTACTAACAATACTGCATCGATCTCCTTGCTGCTACTGCAGGGCACAGCAGCTCAGGCACTGGCCTCTCACCTCCTGGATTACTGTCCTGATGCACAGACTCTACAAAATGTCTAAGGACGGAGGCCACTGCGGTAAAGGCCACTCGGCAGCCTGCCAGGGAGGTGGGTGCCATTGTGGTGCACTGCACTGGAGTGGCTGACCTTGCTTCAGGTGACTGGTGTGGGGTCACCACGCACACTAGCCTGGCTGAGAGTCCTCCCTGCTGGGTGGGCTGCTTTGCAAAACCTGCTGAAATGGATGCAGGAGCTATTTTGTCAGAAGATAGCATCAGACGAGAGGCACCTACTGATGCAAAATGTGGTGTAGGATGTAAAATCTGCACCCTGGCTCTTGGAGTCAAAAAAGAGGAGACAGGTGAGAGTTGCACAGGATGAATCTCATGTCCTCAGCCTGGAAGCCTGGCTATGCTGCAAGCACACTGGGGCAGGAGGTCCAGCTACAGCTGCTGGTTAGCTCTGGCGCAATCTGAGGACATTTTGGCCATCAGACTTGCACAGCATAATCTTTCCCAGCCTATCCCCAAAGCCCGAGAGAGTTTAGCCTGATTTGTCCTGATTGGATTTTGGATCAAGCCCAGAAGGTATGAGGGTTTCAACAGAAGATGGTTGGGACCAAAGCTACTCGAACAACCCTAAAGCCAAGCTGATAAAGAAACTTTTACAACACAGTCCCCATTTTATAAATGAAGCAAGAGATAAGAGGAGATAACAGATCAGAGAAGATTACTGTCCTCCACCAGTCCATGATACTGATCATACCAACCTCCAACTGGCTTTAGCCCAAGGCACTCAGACCCTGCAGGGTTGAGGCCTAAGGTAAAGCGTCTGGGGAAACATCATAAACTGAATATAGATCTCCTGGTTGTGGCCATGATTCCCAAACGATAAACACAACTTCCTTCCCAATGAAACATTGAGCAGATAATAACAGCCTTAAATAAAACTCTTACAATAAAACACTTAAGTAAAGCAGCTTGCGATCTGGAGTTGTGACTGGAGTGAGGAAACTGAGAACTTGCAGTGTCTTGAAGGCACACTGATAGGTAACGGTTGAAGAAATCTCGGAAGCAAAAATTGCTACCACCACTCCAGGTTTAGACTCTTCTAACAATGTAGAATTATAACTGCATTAGCAGAATCTCATGACTGTAACATAAAAATCAGTTCAAGAAACAGCTTGTAATTAATAGCACATACTAACAGCAAACTGATCGATTCATGTTATCTTCATGATCTTGACACATGCGGATGCTCCAGCTATGCAAGTTGTACACTGGCTGTACTCCCAGCTGCGGAGGTCTGTAGCACCTGACTAAAGAAATTCTGCATTTCCTGACTTGTTCTTACTTTTCATACATCTTGGAAGAAACACCTATATATAATAAGGTGCATTTCCCTCTCTATCTTAAAGCAAAACCAACCAGAAACAGACACACAGTGGCTTCTGGCCAGGACTTTCTTCAAAACATCTGCTCTGCAGCTCAGTCAGGCTCTGTGCCCTGTGAAACCAGATTTTAATGAAGAAGGAAAGGAAGAGGAAGCAAAATCACCTGTGGCTTTGCTTCTGAAGAACTGGATGGTTACATCAGGCTTGGTTTAGCCTGGCTTTGAGCACAGGTGTTAACTAAAGAAAATGTGTTGCTTTTCTGATCTGCAGCCTATAGATTCAGGGCAAGGAATGCATGGTCTGATAGTAAGGAGTCTATTGCAAGCAAGTCAAGTAAGTTCATGCAGTATAAAAGTCTCTTTAAGTTGCTACATTTTGAATTTATACACTATGCAGCATAAATGTGTTACTGGCTACCATTGTTACTAGAGGTCCAGCCAAGTCAAACTGTAACCAATGTGAATTTGAAAATGTCAAGAATTAGTACATTTAAGATATTAACTGCCAAACATTTCAGAAATTACTCTGAGTTTCACTAAATCTTAGCACTAAATCCTCTTATATAACCTAAAGAACAGATCTCTTTTTGTTTTTAAAATGTACTCAGTGTTGTCTGCTTGGCTACCAGCTGCTGCTATCTGCCTGCTGTGGTTGGTAACTGTAAATGTGGGGGGCCATTTTGAAACCAAAAGAGATTAAAGACAAGAAGAGGAAGTCCAACAACTTGAAGATGCTATCATCAATCCACAGCTGGCCGGGAACAGGAAGCAAGCGGAGATGGCATACATAACATACAGCCTCTATGGCAGAAAGACAAACAAAAATTAAAGGCTGTAGAAATGGTAGAGATTATTCCTCTATGGCCATCGTTATTGTTTTGGGCTGGTCATCTGTGAATGAGGAGCATGCACTTAGAGCATGGGCTCTCTCCCGGTGCAGACAAGGCACAGTTTGTCTTACAGCACAAATGCTTTTATAGCTGGTTTAGAAAGGGAGCAGGACAAAGCGCAGAATGAAGAATAATGATCTGTGAGGGAACTTGAGGATCGGACTTCATTCCCATGAATGTCAGAGCTTTGTATTGACCACAGTGGAAGGGTATTCAGGTCCTGAATGGTTTCATCACCAGTTTAATTATAGCAGATGAAATGCAAAATAAGACATGACTTCTCATACACAGCTTGCAGGGAAACATAACGTTATCACCACCTCAGGATCCTGCGTGCAATGGAAAAGCTGCCATTAGGAGAAAGGCCATTTCAGGCCAAACATGAAAGAGCCAGATGTGGGAAGGCACAGCAGTCCCTGAGAACAGGCCTGGAAAGGCGGGTGTGCTGGATACGCTGAACCACAAAAGCAGCAGTTGCAGCAGAGCTGCTTTGCTCCCTCCCAGCACTCGGTCCGAGGTGAGGCCTCTGCTCAGGATTCACAGGAGCATGTTTGCTGCTGTGTTGTGTCCACTCGGGGTGGCAGATGCGTGTGCTTTGGCTGTGGCCTCCCCTGCACCTGGGCCACAACGCAGTGGCAGTCAGCAGCGTGCCATGCCATCCCTGCTGCAGCTGCATCGAGAAAAGGCACCCACAAAGAGTCTACAATATTTTTCAACCCCTTGTGACCCCTGAAGGCCAGTGTAAATGAGAAGAACTCTCAAGCCTGGGAGGAGCAGAGCATTCAGGCTAGTGCCAGGCACAGGACAGGGAAAGGAAAGCATTACGCCCTGACTTGCAGCCAGTGGAGTTCGGCCAGCTCCAAGGATCTGACCCACAGCTCATTAAACACTTCACAGCGCAGTCTGAATCTCTTTTTATGTTTTGTTAATGCCATGAAGTAAATTGTACCTGTAATACATTTGTATGTGTAGCTTGCATCAGGTTGGATTAAGGTATAGAAAGCTGCTTAAGCACAAAAGTGCCCATTGTAAGAGTGCTGTCATTAATGACACTGTACTCATTTAGAGGAGAGTTCAGCCACAGCCTACCTAGCGTCACTGTAGAGAAATCAAAGTGGGCACATTCAACCTAAGCACTAATACTCAATATCTGCACCAGTGAGGTAATTACGATAATCCCTTAATTACTGGCACCGGGAGAGTTTGAGGAAAACCTGCCTGGCAAACAAGTTCACCCTATAAAAACAAAGGTTTACAGGCCTGAGAAAAGCTGGAAATATTCAAGTCAATGGTTATATCAGCATGAGTAGAAGATAATCAAAGTGGGAGACAAATAAGAAGAAAAACTAGAATCCACATTTTACAGATGACTTTCTTGTCTTTGCTGCTTGCTTCCCATAGCCCTTCCCAGCAAAAACACAGGATCCATTTCATAGACTTCATTGAGGTCCCTCAGTGCCCCAGCTCTTCTTCATTTCTGGCACTGCACCTCCTGGGAGAGCAAGAACATGGAAAAGCACAGGGAGGATGCACCAAAACTCATGCCAGCTGAATCACAGCCCCTTGCTGTAACCACTAGCTCCTAGTGGTTTCTGCACAGCAAACTCGCAGCAGGCAGCAGGCACTGTGCTGTCCCGACTGGCGTTAGGTGCTAACAGGAAGCCCAGAAAGACTAGATAAAAACTGAAAGGAAATGAACAGCACCAGATGCAATGAATTTCACCAAGGACTAGCCTGTGCCTGAGCAGCCTGCCCCAAGTGAGGGGCTGTGCATGGCTCTGCTGCCTCAAAAGCAAAGTGGGGAGAGTGCGGACTGTGAGTCACCGCTTGTTTCCTCTTCTCTTCCCCCTCTGTGATGGAGCAACTTGTGCTGGCTGTGCCAGCTACTCTTGTCGGGGCACTCAGTGTCAGCCTGGCACTCCTGCTCCAGGCTGCAAAGGGGAAGGGAGCCGTGTGGCGCCGGCGTACCGCCCTGTCACAGTGCGGGGAAGCTGCTCTGTGAGACTCCCGTCACCCCTGCTTGGCTTGGGGAAGTCAGGGGTGCCCCGGGTGTCATGTACAGCAAGTGGTGATGCTGGCCTGGAAGCACATGAGTCACAGCCCAGGCGAACTCCCAGGAACTGGCTTGGTCAGAGGAAAGGAAGGCTCTCGGATCCATCCCCAAGACATGAATCTGCCTGGAAAGATTTAAAAAATGGGGATTCTCCAACAATTTGGTGTCTCAGGACACTGGGGTGCTTTGCTTGCATTAAAATTTCCCTCTCTGATTCATAAAACAGATGGCCTCAGACTTTAACTCCAAGAGGACTTGGGTCTGTGTTCTCTTCATCAGAGCTCCAAATGTGACGATGGGGAACATACCATGCTGAACTGCATGGAAAACGAACGCTCGGCTCAGGCTCCGCGAATAGTGCATTCAGGACTGTTTACTAATAACAAACCACAAATATAGCATAGCACACACTGTACTGAAACTACAAACCACTGCAAAATTACTAATGCAGATTTGTTAAAACAGAATAAAATAGGTCAAGCAAAGCACTAAACAAACTCTGCCATACCAATCTTCCCTCGACAGGATGGCGCTCATTCTTCATTTTCACAGTCTTTGGCTCTTTTCAGTTGCATGAGCAACTTTTATCCTAGTTAATCATCAAAGAATTCACAGGCAGTTTTGCCTTTGTTTTAATTGCTAGAGGCATAGGCAAGACTGCACTGGGGTCCAGGCACGTGTTTAATTGATTAGCTGAGAATTACACTACAGTAATTGGGAGACCTGTGCAATATACCAGGGGATATGATAAAGCTTCAGGGGAATATGAGTTTTATAAAGCAAAAACTAAGTATATATCACCACTACCACAGTACATACCATCAGTACAGATTTCCCGCTTCAAATGACCAAGCCAGTTATAATATCCAGGGAGTCTGTTTCTCAGAGAGGAGGTACTGGGGGAGACAGAAATGAGCACAAACCTGGTAGAAACTTCTAGTATTAATTAAACCAAAAACTGAGTCTGGCATCATCTGTGACTTATGCTCTGAGAGCAGAGTTGCATGCAACATTTTGCTGCAAATTGCCTTGTCCTGTGATTGTAAAAATGAAAATAAACACTTGAAGAATTGTTCTCATATTCACTCTTCCAGCAGCAAATATCAGGCCAAGTTTATCAGCTCTACTGACTTCAGTAAAGATACCCCCAGACTAAATTTGGCTCGCTGACCTTTGCGCCTCTTTAAATTTGGAGTAAATGTTATTAGTTGTGAAGACTATGGACTGAGCCAGACAGGGCAGGCACGTGCTGTGCAAGCTTCCCCACAAAAGTTCTGCTGATACAACACAATCCTGACCTGCAAAACCTCTGCTGGTCTTACAGTCTGCCTTTCTTAAAGAGAAACTGTTACTAATGCGACACTAGATCAAATTTTTCTGTGACCATGAGCACCTCTCTCCTAGGAATTAGACCAAACATACTTCATGGGTGATCCAAAGCAGCCTTGAATTCTGCTGTGGGTCTAAAAGAAAATAAAACCTCATTAAATTTGCAGGGTAAAAAGCCCCCCCATCACTCTCACCAGAAACCTGATTTTCAGGCTTCACCAAAGACCTCTCCAAATCTAGGCAAACCTACCAAAAACTGAGCAAGCCACACCTGGCTAACAGTTTTCTGGAATGCTCCAGTGAGCTGGTAAAGGAGATAAGATAAAAGTGAAATATTTTCATGAAGGCTCATTAAAAGTGTCCCTATCATGAAGGATGCGTGTATCTTGCAGTACAGAAAGACACCAACAAAATTGTGGGAATAGATTCTGCCACTTTTTGTGCCCTTGCTGTATTCTTTGTCTCTGACTTGCCCTCAAGCTTAATAATGAAGTGATTCTATATAGTGGGTGGACTAGAGAATTGCATATATGTGCTTTGCTTAATTGCCTGTTGCATGCTGTGGACGATCATGCAATAAAAATGAATCCATTATAATTAAATCTGGGAATTATTAATTGATTCCATTTACACATACTGTCGTCTTCCATAGGAGCTGCAGAAATCTGTTGTCTTTAATGAAATTGCACTAGAAATCTTGGGGACTGTTTGAAGTCATGTAAGACAGAGATTTACCTGTGGTAGGTATTCCTAGTGAAGATTAGGTAATTAATTTTGTGTATAAATAAAGGTTCACATGCACATTGTAATCATTAGGTTTGTTTTGCTTTTTAATGTCAAAAATTAAGGACTTAACTTGTTTGCTGCCTAACTATAGATTGGTTTGTGTGGAGATGTTTATAATGAAATTCAGCAGCAAGGGAGCAATATAAAAACCAAGGAACTGGAACTGATCTCAGGAATAGAAGTTCAGTATTGTCCTAATAATTATGCTGGCAGCTGTATTTGCATGAAACCATGCTTTTTCTGTAGTACTCAATTAAGGTTATTCAGCTGCCTTGATGTGTTTAGAAACAAAACCACTGGCATCCAAATAAGGCTAATAACAAAAATGCAATATGATGTTTCCCATTTCCAGCAAAGGGTAAGAGAACAGATGTTCCTTATGTTGCCATGTTTCACCAGCACAGGGGGGAGCTGAGAAAGTTTGCAATTCATAGTGACAGTGCCATTAAACTAATGTAGTGCAGAATGTGCGCAATGGAAGCATGCAGCTCTGAACAATCTGTTTGGGCACAGAGGAAAGGATGGGGAGAACTAGAATTGACCTTTCAGGTTAAAAAAGAAAAACAAACCAACAAAAAAATTCCTCTGGCCTCTCTTCCCATATTGCATAGAACAATCAGCTATTAGATGGGACTGCTGATGGTATTCCAGGCTCCTTTTGTTGTCTGGACATCCAGCCTGTGCTATGGACATTCAGGATCCAAAGGGAAACGGTTGCTTCGGCCTGTTGCCCTTGGCTCACACGTGGGAGTGTCGTGCGCAGTGCTGCACAGGCAGACTCTGCTCTTGCAGCTATGAGAACACCACTAAAGAGGACAGTCAGCACTGTCAAACAGCTACCTCAGGCCATGAAACGAGCTCTTGATCTCTCGTAGACAGCACATCTGCCAGTCCATGCCAGGACGTAGCATTACCACAGTGCAGGATGGACCGACACAAGGTGGCAGTACTCTCAGAAAATTGCCACAGCTTCTCCTCTGGGATCTTCCAGAGCCAGGGTGGCTGCTGGCGCTTGCAACCTTGGCGTGGCACAGCCATGCCATGGCCAAAGGATGGCCAGGCCCCTATTCCCATGGGTGCCCCACAAGGCCAGCTGGCAAGGCTGGTGGCTGCTGCAAGGAACGACAAATCTTCACTGGGATGCAACTGTTCCCTGGGCCTATGGCTGTGGGGATGCCCACAGTAACCTGACCACTAGGGCAGGGGCTGGGGCACTGTGCAGGATGGGGAAGCAGCCTTTACTTTTCAAAACTGTTTATTCATCTCCAGAGACCTCCTGGTGGCGGATATTTGCAACATGTCTGTCACACGCAAGGACACAAACAAAAGCTGCAGAGCGAAGCACCCCTGATTCGGACCTTGCATGCAAGACCCCCTGCCCCAGCACGCTGAAGCACAGCCTGCGCAGGGAGGCTCTTGGTGGGCTCCGCTGGTGGGATAGCCGTTTGGCTCTCTGCGGTGCCGGGGCCTCAGCGCTGCTGTGGACAAGAGGGGGTGAAGCACAGTGGGACAACTAACCCTGAGTCCCAGGACTGTCTGCACTCCTCAGGGAACACCTAAGTCCTTTTGGAGCCATCCTCCAGCCCTCCCTGGGCAGCTCCCTTGTGACAGATGAGCAGGGGGAGCCTCTCCCACTGGAAATTCCCAGAATGAGCTGAGCAAACCATTGAGCAAACATTCCCCCCCAGAGATCTCCCCTCCTGAACTCAAGTCATCCTAATATCCTGGGGACCTAAACCCAAGAGCAAAATATTGTATGACACATGTTAGCACATTTTGGGGAGGGGGAAACAAGGAACCACAGACTGCATCCATTCCCTTCGAGGTCTCTGCCAGTGCTAAGTTAATAGTTCAGGCGTCGCCACTGGGGCAGGCTGGGTGCTGGGGTGGGAAGGCTGCTGGAAGACACACAATATCAAGCAAAGGGTAGATCTCCAGCGAGGCAGATGAGATCAGGGCCACCAGCAGAGAAGGAGACACACAGAAACCAGTGACCACCAAAGCAAAGCATCAAATGGATCCAATATTGATTTTACTTTCTGTGCAAATTCCTCAGGAAGGCCGCGAGCGCCCGCGCAGCCTCAGCAAGCCGGTTACTCTCCAGCCTGCTCCTGAGCGAGCACCACCGCCTCTGAGGGGTGCTGAGCACCTCCCCAACGACAGCAGGTCCTCAGCACTTTGCAGGATCAGACCCTTTGACAGATCTGGAGTATTTTCACTGACCTTCCTCCAAATGTGTCTTGCCTTGGCTCACAATGCCAAAGTAAATAAATAAATAGACTAACAAGCAGAAATGCCTTTACCGGACATTATTCTGGGCTGATTGGTTGTGAAACTTTACTCAAAACCCCAAAACCACAAAAACTGCCAGTTTTCCAAGCCCTGTGTTTTTCATAGCTCTCATAGCATTCTGAATAGTTTGCATTATTTCAAACATAGAATAAATATACATTTAAACCGGTTGGATTATTTACACAGAAAAAAGAAAAAGGCACTTAACTCCTTGTTCTGTTTCTTTTTCCCATGAAGTGAAATAAGAATTAACACCACTGAATTATACCTTGGACTTTCACATTTACAGATGTAAATGCTGACAACAGCCAGAGTGCCTGCAAATGCAATCATACAAAATGCATTGAATAGGTGCACTTTAAATTAAAAACAAATCAAAATCCACCACTTATGTTTCTGTGTCATTTACTCAGAGAAAGCCTATCATAATGATGCCAGGCATTTGCACAGTTTTTTTCACTGTGTTATACACCATGTTCTCTAATGTTAGCACATCACCATACTTCAGCTGAGCTCAGTAAAACACTTTGGGCTGCAGTTACCCCTGTTTTATAAATGGAGCTGTATCTTTATACAGGTAACTTGGCCAGAACCGTGCCTAAGTCAGTGGCAGTGGTAATGAGTCTCGACCATCAGCTCTCTGCTCTTGTATTGTTCATGAATGGTATTTGGTAGCCACGGACTTGACTTCTAAGGCCAGAGGTCTGCGGTAACATCCAGATGGGGCACAGCTTTGTGTGAAGCATGAAGTGCTGGTGCCCATGCCATGCCCTGGCACAACTGCTTGTCTGAGCCCATCTAGGCTGCACGCTCAACCCCTGGCCAGGGTCACTCACAGCCACAACGCCTTAGGGAAAAATGGCATGTTTGAGCTGCTGGTCCCCTATTGGAAAATCAAGCACAGAAGGCAATTTCTCCATTATTCCTTCAGAAATGCTGTTGTATTTCCTATGGTCATAATTCCATAAATTCAACACACTGCCAAACTATCACAAAAGGCTACTTGAGGACAGGAGGACAGACGTCTGGGAAGGAAAACCAGTCTGTTATATTTGGAGATCCTGCTCTAATGAGTAACCGTACACAGTTATTCAAATACAAATGTCTGGGTAGCTAAAGTGTCATATGTGATTAAATCTCTGCAACAAATTATGTTAATATTGTTACTTCAAGAACACAAATTAATTAAAAAGTTACAAAATGTAGGCATGGAAATCATGTTGTCTAGAACCTGTATAGACAGTTTCCCTTTTCATACAATAGCTGGATTAATTACTGAAGTTGCAAGAAAATGAGAACCCTTGTCAAGTAAGGTATTAGAGACTTCAAGAGTCTTCACTGAATAACTCGCTCTCAGTACTCTTTATGCATACGAGTGTGATATGAGGAGATGTTCATAAAGGAACATGAACAGTATCGTGTCCATACTTCTTATACTAATTGTAACTTTGAGATTATTTAAATTAAAAAGTTTTGCTGAAAAAAAAAAGATCAGTTTAACCTTGCTCTCTTCCTTAGTTAGCATTTGTGCTGTTCTCCGCTTATAGGCAATGTAAATGGATTGATTTTTTTTCAGCTTCATATTTGTTTCTGACCTGTTTCATCCACTTGCCTAAACAATTCTCTTAAGAGACGGAAAGTCAACGGCATTTGGGCAGTTGCTTAAAATCAGGAATTTACTTTAGTGCTATCTGGATAGGGAAGTGCTTTCCTGAAATGAGGTCTTGGTCCGAGTTTCACTTCTAGTGAAATAATGCTTTCTTTAAAGTAGTAATAATTGAACCATGGAAAGAAAGTAAATACAAACAACTCCAGTTAAGCTTCAGTTGCTGCTTTTTAAACAGCAACAAAAGAAAATCCCTTTCAACTTCAGTTGTACTCTGGGCCTAGAACTGTCCAAGTCTTCACACAAATGCCTGTCCTTTCTCTGGGACAAGACGAGTGGCTGCAAAGGGTCAGACACAACCCTGGCACACGGGCACTCCTGTGGGGAACAGGTCCCAGAGATCCCAAGCAGACTCACCGAACCTAACAGCATTCTGCACAGGTGCCTCTTTCTAACTGTGCAGGACAAGAGCCTTAAACAGTCTTCTAAATCAAGTGAAACTGCAACAGACGGAGGAGCCAGGGCTGCTTTCCACTGAAGAGCCAAATGCCTTCAGGACTGCCTGGTTTTAATACAGAGCATGCAACCAAAAGTCTTTTATTTATTTCTTTGTTCTTCTGAGCTGAGGGAGGGATGCCATTTTTCTTTTTATGCTGCTGCAACGTAGTCACCTATTAAAGTTTTGGTTGTGCTCATTCCTGGAATTTGTTATGGACGGTAATTGTGCCTGTAATAGTAAAATTGCTCTCAGCTAGGCTTTAGCTTTGCTGTGATGCATTCCCTACTGTCACCCAAATCCTGGGATAATAATGAGGCTGAGCTGCTTTTATCACAGACAATAAAAACTGAATACACAGTATTGCCAAGAAACAAAGTAGAACACTTCCCGTCAGACTATCAAAATGTAATACATCTGGGTTAATGAAAAAACAAAGTACTTGGTGATTAATTTGAACATTAATTAAACCCTGTATTAAGATACATCTATATAGTGCTGGAAATTAATACTAGGTCCCTGCATCTCTCTGATTTCATTGAGAAATTACAGCAGCTCAACAGCTCTGGAAAACATCACATGCCTTAAAAGAGATCTGCATTGCATTAGTAAGTGTCATAATGCTTTAAGTAAATCAATTGCTCCAGAACCATCCCTGATTAACAGTCTGGTAGCCCAGCGTTCACCAAATATGTAGAAGGCATACGGAGGCATTGTTCTTAAATATGTTTCAGTCCTTATTTCTAGAGATGAGATTATTCATTTCTGCATCTTTACAGTAACTTTACTGACACTGATCTCCATTTTAGCTGCAAAGCTTTTGGACCCAGAATTTGGGATGACCACAAAATGGAAGTCTGGCTAAATCTAGGCTGCAAATTTGAGCTCTCCTATCTTTCCTGATATGAGCTAAAGGTATTTAATTGGGCTTTTGCACAAAGTGGAATAAGAGTGTGGGCGAGCTAGAAGTTAACTGTATTTTTTAAAACATTTTGACATCTTCATCAAAGGCTGGGTGCAACCATCAACACATGGTACTACAGCATACAAATTGTAGGAAGTAATAATTCCCGAGTGCTAATAGAAGCAAGCAGAATAGGCTGCTCAAAAGGTGAAATGCTGCCTACCTCAGTGGGATACCAACTTTAGCAATCATCTTCCCAGAAAAAATAACTAAAAATAAAATTTGACAGTGCTTCTACCTGTGTTGGGCTTAGCAATTGCAAGAAGAATCCATACTACCCTCCACCTTACCTGGAGTTCGTAGCACTCCTTATACTCTCACTGTAATATGTCAATGCTCTTCTTTCCCCAGGTCATTTTAAGAATGAATATGCCATATATAATTCTCATCTAAGCCTATTACAATGGGCTATAATAGAAACAATGGTGAAATGGCTTTGAAATAATGATGAATTGGGCATGTGGCACACGAATGTATGCTTCATCAGTGAGTGCCTTGTGGACACTCTGTGTGTCTCTGAGGCGAATCTTACTTGTAGTCCATTATTATTCTTTTCAGCAGGAAGACCTCTTCTGCTAAGCCATGGTCCCTCTCACCCTGGGCCCCCGTTCTTCTGTATTTTATAGCAATTCTATTTCCCAGTCCTGTTCCCAGCCATTTTTACCCTACATTCAAAAATAGGAAGGATCCTGATACAGGTCTGCTGCTGTTACTTGGTGGGTATGTCAGAGCTTCCTATCATGGCGTGTCTCAACAGCAGAAAATACACATTGCAACAGCACGGAGCTGTGGCTTATGGCCAATCAACTGTTACGATTACACTACCACACTGAGCTGCTTTTGCATTTCTCTGTGAGGAAACCTTTCAGAGGCCCTAAACTATGTTTCATAACCTTTTCTGGTTTTACATGTCAGACTCACTTACTTGCATCTTCCCCTGCACAAGTTGCCCTTGGGAGTCTCTGGGCGATGCTGATGTGGGCAGCAGAAAAATGGGCCCTTCATTAATATAAACTGTTCACTGAGTGCATGTTAAGGGGACAATGTTCGGGACACCAATGGGAGCTGGGTGCCCAATTTCTTTTCAACAGGGCATCAGTTCAAAGCCCTGTGAGAATGCCTGCCCAGCCTCCCAGATTTCTTTATAGGGATTGTACAGCCAGAACATACAAACCAGCTTGGGTTGTGTCAACAGCAGGCTCTTTTCAAAAACTAGTGGTTGAGTGCTAAGGTCCTGCCTTTGGCTTCTCAGGAACCCTAAAATAAGATAATCTATGTACTGTACTAAATAATTAATTTTAAAAGTGTGTGTGAAACTGTTCATAAGCAATTGAATCCTAATAGAATTACCTTCAAATACATTGATACTCTATTACCAAAAATCCAGTAGTAACAGAATTCTAAAATGCAAAAAGCTGAGGAAAGGAATCAGCCTTGGTAAAGCAGGACGAAATTGAAAAGCCATCTTTCACACAGGCCATATCTATTTACCATCTGGATATATTAAAAATCTTTTATCTTCTTCATTCACTCTTGCTGTTACCAATGAGAAAGTTGGTAACAGGATCTAAAATACGATGTCATGTAATGGATAGCACATTACTATGGTACATACTGATGTAATGTGAACATATCTATGTTTTATAGCTGAAAAAAATGGGAGATAAATGTGGTCCTCGCTTCTGCCCAAGCGCAGCACAGTGCTCATCCTCACCAGTCCTGCATCAACCAGGCATTGAGCAGGTATTCAAAAGTCCTCAGTTGCAGTGCATGCTGTAGCCTATAATCATAGTAATCCTGTAAGGCAGTGCTCCATGGCTGCCAAAGACTGATTAAAAAACTGGAAATATTACTTTTTTTTTTCCCCTCCCCAAATCAAGCCCAAGGCAAAATGTGTTTCTTTGCCAGATACTTTCATCTCTCTGTGGATTAGCTTCCCAGACAGGGGTAACCAGATGCTTTATACACGTTTCTAAACTGGCATTAAAGGTGTGGCCTCTGGTTTTCAGTTTTTCAACCTGTCAAATATGTTCCAAATTTTGGAGGCTACACACTGTTGACCACTGCTTGAGCAGCAAGGGAAAACCCTGTCAAGTACCCTTCCAGTCTTGTTTTCATGTGGGTCATTTGTAGCTCTGGCTAGCACAGCTTGACAGGCTAACACAGCAGCAGGGCAAGAACTGGACCATGCTTGGGTGCTCCCTGCTACAATGCTGGTGAAAATAGCCGTTGATAAGTCCCGAAAGAAAGACAAATCCAACACCTCAATGCAAAGACTGCTGTCACAGTCATCTTCAGATACAGTGCCACACTGTGCTCTGAAATGCATTTCACTGCAAAACAGTAGGGAAATTCAGTGCCCTGAAATGAAATATAGGCTGAGCTGTAAATGCTTCTTCACACCACAACAATAAACTGTCAGGAATATTTAGGAGCCACTGAGGCATATACATTATTTACACAAAGGGATGCCCTCAGCAACACTGGGAGTTCCCTACAGGCCAGGGACAAGGTAGAAGACGAAAGAGGTTGGAGTCTTATGAAAGAAAGCTCAAGGAGATAAGATCTCCTGAAATGTGTGGGCCAAAGCTATGTGTAGGAAGTGGGGGCACACAATGTGGTGGGGCAGCTGGCTTTGAGCAATGGTCTGATCCTGTTTTGAGCCACTGTTGCTGAGCATGAGCCACACAGCAGTATGGTGTGCTTTGGTGCATCCCATGACAGTCCTGCAGACACCTCTGGCCTTTTGGACTAGCAACAGGGGGCTCTCCTGGTCCACCAGGACTTTACCACTCACTCTGTTAGGACCTGGAAGGAGTTCATCCTACAGTTTTAGTCTCCAGTTGCTTATTTGTTATTTATTATTGTTTTTATTACGGTAGCCTCAAACGGCCCAAACATACAAGGGTACCACAGGGTTCAGCCTTGATGAAAAGCAGATGAGGAGCCAGACCCTGCCTCCAGTAATAAAATGCAGAAAGCTGATGTAGCAATGCAACAAGGCTTTTGTGTGGTTTCCTTCTCACTACCCGTCTCTTGCTTCTTAGGGGATGTAGGAGACAGAGACCTGGTACTACTTTGCAATATCATTATTAAGGGGACCTATTTTCAGCAGAAACCGAAGGCAGCTCCTGCCTCCTTTGGCCAGAGCCAAGTCCCAATAGCCCTGTCACATGCAGCAGTACCCTGTATTACCAACAGGTCCTGTGATATCCATGGGGTTGCTGCTCACGCACATATAAAATGAGAGGTATAATGATCTGGATCTAATCATCATTTAGCCACAATTGTCTTGTTTGTGCCAGGTTTTAAACTTCACACTTCAGCCACTTTGGAGGAAGGGAGATTTTTACCAGAGCTCTGTTCACAACAAGGTGGTTCAATTTACGCCGGGGAATGTGTAAAAAGTTCCTCTCCCACACACAGAAGTGGCTGAAGAAGATCTTGCTCAACCATAGCACAGAGAGCGCTGTACCCCACTGCACAACAGAAGCTGAACTCAAGAAGTTTCAGCAAAAAGAAGTACACAGTTCAGGAAACTGGGAGCCTGCTAAAAGCAAGGATTGTAATGGAAAATATTTTGCAACCCTAACTCTTGCTGTTTCTAGAGAGATAAGCAGAGGATAGCCAAACTGAAATCCAGCTAAAACATCTGGACTAATTCTTCTGCAAAATGTCCCATAGAATTTTTATTAAAAACACAGTCAGTGCCCTCAACAGCCCAATGCAATATAAAAGCAATGCGGGACTATTGACTCAAGCCACCTGCAGAACTAGTAATACCACTTCTCCCAGCATCTACATTACACCAAGAGGTTTCCCATTCAAATTCAGATCAGTCATCCCTATTTAGCTGGTTAATTCTGGTGAGATTATATCAGAGGAGATCTGACTTAATGCTGATTTTAATAATGTATCAATTTTTTTTGGACAGAGGTAGAGTCTGTCCTAAGTAACACTTTTTTTTTTTTTTAAACTATCAGTGTTAATAACACAAATACAGAAGTGACAAATACATTTGTAATTGCACAGCTAGTTTGTGGTATTGGCATAGCAGAAAATGTTTCAAGCCTATAATACTGTCAGTAAGAACTACTTTAGGTAACAACTTGGGATCAGTTACTTCCTCTAAAATTGGAAATTGCTGAAATTACTCCAATTACCAGAGCTCTCTGGGAACAGATATACACATACCACTTGTCCTCTGTGCTGTTTGGGAATATTTTAACTGATAGGAAATTATGGACTATCCATAACTGGCTATCATTATTTCAGAGAGAGCTTTTCATCTAAATCTGATTAAAAGACCATTTTTGTTTCCCACGTTTAGAGAATACAGCAGATGTGGATTTGAATGCTGTTATGTTTGCTAATAGATGTAGGACACATGGTAGTGTGGTATTAATAAAGGATTGGGCCAAGATTTTCAAAAATAGGAGCCTAATTTTAAGATTCCACCATCCATATTTAGTGTTGGAAATGAACAACCTTTTTTCACAGAGCTCCAGCAGCTCCTATTGAAATCAGTGTGTGTCAGAGCTTTTGGAAGTTGAACCACTAATTCAAGAATCCCAAGGGAGAGTTAAGAGCCAAATTTTCATCTCCTCATGTTTGAAAATCTGGGGATAAGATTCTGTGTGTAGCAAAATTTCCATTCATTTCAATAGAGCCAGGATTTTTCTCTGATCTGGAGCTGGTTTTGAGAAAAACAGGTTACCCCGAGAGACACAACCAGAAGCAAGTGATGCAGGTCATTTCAGCACAACAAAAGAATGAGGTCATCCCAGAGATGCCAGCAATCTTATAGAATAACTACTGCTATTTTAGATTTTTTTTTTCACAGTTCTAACAGGCTTGTTAGTATATTTGTTGCTTTTCATTTTCCTATGTGCTGAGCATTCTTATACATACGGAAGTAAAAGACAATTTTCACCTGTGGGAGGACATGCTCAGAATCAATACTGTGCATATGATATAATGCACATATATGAAAATGCAGTATACTGCAGAGACTTCTCATAGCTCATCAGCTTCAAAGACTGTTGTATCACAGACACTTTCAGGGACTGGGAATGCAGTTCCTGTGGTCTCAGAGCGTAATCCATTTTTCTCTAATTACTATTACTGAATGTCCCCCAAAATACCTTTCTAGAAAGCATTTCTGCAGCTACCACAGGCATGAAGAGGGGCTTCCTGACAGCAGAAGAGCAGGGGGAGGGAGATGCAAGACCCAAAGCTGGTCTCTGCCCTTTGCTCAGCCCCTCCACTTTGTGCCCACGGGACACCTCTGAGGTTCAGGTCTGCTTCCAGAGCTCCTGCTGGCAGCCAAGACTGCGCTGCGATCAGGACATATTTTATACACGTTACGTCCTTACGGATGTGAAACTCTGGAAGACTGGGGCAGATTCACTCCCTGCCTATGTCATCAAAAACACAGTTACACCCAGTCAGGCTAGCAGCAAGCCCTTTGGCTCCAGCTGGGGTGAATCATGCCAGCGTGGAACCTGATTCTTCAGGGGAGATAACATTGTAGCTCGAATTTTTAATAAACAAGGTTAGGCTTGAGCTTCCTCTGGGTAAAACCACACTGGGCCTCTTTCAGTTTCAGGAGGTGAGAACCAAAATGATACTCTGCCTCCAAACAAAAGCTCTCTTTTATCAATTTCCAGGATTTTCCTAATGCCAATGTTGTGATTCTCATTTTTCCACAAAAACATTGCTAATAATGGAGCCATCTCTTGAAAAGTTCCAGGATTTATAGCAACTGGCAGCATGTTCAATACGTAATTGTTTTTTGGAACAATCATAATCTTATTAGTTGCCAGTCTCCCCCACCAAGATAAATTTAAAGGAAATCAATCTGCTGACACTTCCCTGATAATTCTGGTGGTTCTAACCTTTAAATTTAGCAGTTGCACTGAGCGTATACCTTGAGGGTGTGAAATGCTAAGGCTTCCAGTTAAGAATTAAATAGTTAATTTCTAGCAGTGAACAAAGACCATTCACTAGCATAAGCCCTGACTTTGTCCAATTAGTATTACAGGAAGATATTGAAGCAAATTTGTCAACAAGTTCAAGCAAAGATTTCATGGAATTATCTGGATGGGTAACAAACATCAGAACGTCATCAGCGTAGAGAGTCATTTTATACTGCTTCTAACAAGAAATATGTTGTATCCCTTGAACTTCTTCCCTGGGTCCTGTGGTGATAGCATGAGGTTTCAAATCATAAATTATCTGCACTTTGGGACTGGTCAAGGTTTTGAGTTATCTGGCTAAGTTTACAAAGTATCCCTGCTTAGTGTTAGCTGGATTTATTTCTTTTAGTGAAAATTCAACTGGTCTGGCGGGATATCAAATGCTGAATAACTATTTCTATTCTTGAAATTCTAACCTTTGGGAGAATAAAAATCTTGTAATCAAAAATCCTGTTTACCCAATAATGTTAGATTATTAATGATACTGTCAGCAATTGCTAATGGTGACAAACTATTAGTTTGGCAGCGCAGTCATACACATCCAAACGCAGATCTGATATAAGCGCTGCAACCATTTGTCTGTTTACAAAATTTGGCCCACTGAATACACACATGAATGCATGAATTGAAAACACAAATATAAAGGTTAGATGTGACCAGAACACTTGGAGGGGTTTGTTCTGCAGAACCAGTCATGCCCAAAGCTCATACATTTACATGCCATGCAATGCATGCTTAGCGCACCATGGATGCTCATGTGCTGCACAGGTGCTATGCCAGCCGTGGTCAGTTGAGTAAACAGGTGTGAGGCCTATGCAGCTAACCTGGAGAGTCAAGTCACATCTTAGAGGGGCATACTCTATAGATCACTCAAGAGATTTACAGGTGAGTCAAAATGAAGGTTAACCTCTCCCAAATGTCTAAATCCACAGCACTGAATGGCTACGTCCAACTTGGTCCACAGAGATTTCACAGAATACTTTCCCGCAGTTACTGCTTAGTGCTATCTGGCCACTTTGTAACCTCTTTTCAGCTGTGCAATTATACAATGAATACACAACATCTGGTTTCTGTTACGTTTGAAACATGCCTCATCAGTGTTTGAATGACAGGATATGCTGGTGAACAGCTCTGGAAGGATGGCTGATGCAGCAGCAGAGAGCATTGCCTTTCCACTGATAGCTCTGGCAGCATGTGAAGCATTCTAGCTGGAGCAATTGCGGTCATAATGGTATGCAGTTGGCATTTCTGTTTGGAATTTATTGATATAACTTGCTAAAGAGGATACTATGTGAGAGTGCCCCCTCCTTACACTGGAATGTTTCACAAGCAGGAAATATCACCTCCTCAGCCAACCTGGATCCCCACTACTGCCGGAGAGCAGGAGATGGTGCAGCTAGCAGAGCTGACGGCACTTTGCAAAATGACTGAGGATTGGTGGTGAAGAGGAGAAAATGGCCCAATTTTGAATTAAATTCTCTTGTCTAAGCAGAGTTTGGCTCTTTTTTTCCCTAGCTAAATTAAAGCTACTGCTCCCTGTAGGTGCTCTGTGGGGAGATACTACAAGAGCTGTTGAAACTGAAGGACAACTAAAGAAAAACAGGTATAAAATACACATGAATATATTTGGGCTAGAAACTGAAGGAAAGCTTCTGGTCATGAGAGGATGAGAGCCAGAACAGGATTCTAGTAAGAAAAGGGGGAAGAAAAAGCTCATCTCAAATGTGAGCAGGATTAGAAGATACAGTTGCCTGCAGAATCTGGAAACTAGACTTGAAGAGTTTTCCCATCAATATATCCTACAGGAGATGAAAAACAGAGGCATTGCCCAGACACAGCTCAGAAGGATGTTTCTAGCTCTCTGGTTGCCTGATTACAACTGCAGCTCTGAATCCCAGGTCTGTGACTTTAGGGTGAAGATACGGAGTCTGAACTGGGCATTTACACATGTTCTTCACAGCCTAGGGATCAGAAGCCTTTATTAAGGTATATGACTCTTGAAATATGGGCCCCTACATTGGTATGATGCAACTCCATGTATCATCCACTGCTCGTGGTGGTACTACTAAACTGTCCCCTTCCCGGAGCTGCTCAGTCTTCAACCCATATCCATTAACATGTCCTTTAGCCCAAGTTCATATTATGAGTAGTAATATTAAAAATTATTTTATCATCCTTTAGACAAAATAATTACTTTCCATTTATAGATTTTCTCTCTTTTTTTTCCCCAATTAAAAAATACATTTTCTACAAAGACAGAAATTTTCCCACAACAGTTTAACTGAACAGCAGTTTTCCCCTCAAAAACGATAGGCAGGCAAATTCTGAAGAACGGTCCTTAAATGACAGAAGAAATCCAACGTCGTTTTCTTACCTTGCTGAAAGAATCACAAACCCATCTTTTCTTTTGTCATCTTTTATTTACACAGTTCAGCATTAAACCTGGATTTTGAATACTTGAAAACTTAATTAAGTTTCCTCAGCAGAGATGAAATCACTGAAACACTCTGTTCATTATATAAATAATGTTGGAGCAAATCAATCCTGAACAAAGCACCAGTAACTATTGTTAAGATTTAGGTAGATCTTTTACAAAGTGTCAGACTTCAGGAATTAGTAGTTAAAAACACTGTTTATATTTCAAGACAAAATACAGAGCAGGAATTAATCTCTATCCATATTCTTATCCATTTAAGTGAGTGATGACAGGTACTATATAAACATCAACATGTGTGATAAACTGAGTTGGTTTTAATTCAGTGATCTAACTGAAGCAGTAATTGTGCTGAAAGGTATTTTGCGAATCAGACAAATGCAGTCAGTTGCCTGACTGGAATAAGTCTTGCTTACCATTTGGTAACTACAGTTTGCTCCTGACTGACCACGTGTGCTATTTAGCGATGAGCATAAGCAGCTGTTTGAGCCATGCCACTCAGTCAAGGTCCAGGTGTCTGCTGCCCTAAGATATCGCAAACTATGACTTGTTACTCAAAGGCGCTTTGTTTCAGCAGATTGCACTGGCGTGGCAGCTAAATCCCACTTGTGAATGAAAACATTCACTAGGTTCCTCTTGTGTCAGGTATTTTTCCCTCCGTTACATGTCCCATACTAATTATAGAATTATCTGAAGGGCTTTCTAAGTGATAATGACTGTAAAACACAGTTCAGTGTTGCAATTACATTTCCTCTTTCTATCCTGTGAGGCTAAAGATTAACTGATTTCATCCTAACATGCCAGTTTTTTGATAACTTCATAATGCTTCCTAATCTCTGACTAACTTCCAACTGATGAGTTAATTAACTACTGTAAAATAGGTAACACAAAATCATCTTGATTAACTTCTTTTCAGCAAAAGCAATGAGTGAGAAAGACAGGGAAACAGCATACAGAAAGAACTCAGTTTTACTGTGATTCATATGGACACCAGACTAAGTTCTGGACTAGTTTTGATTATAGGAATACTTTACATCATTTTTCATGACTCGTAACGTATTTCAATGTTTTAACATTTCAAAACTTCCATGGTAACCTTTTTGGAATTAAATGTTTCATTTTCATTTGAAAACATTTTACCAAGGGGGGAAAAAAAGTTATCTAAGAAATATTTTTAAATATAAAGGGTCAATATCTAAATGAAACTCCAATTTTTTTTTCTTTGATAATTTGCAAAACATACCAACATTTAGTTTGTCTCAGATTTGGGATACTTGCTTTCAGCATTTTGATATTTTCAGAATGAGAATATTGATTTCTGGGCAGGAAGTTGGCACCTGGATTTCAGGAGCCAATGATGCACACAAGCCAACTGTGGGATGATCTCCGCACTCATTTCATTACTAAACTGTCTTTCAGACTCTTCCCAGTACCACTGAGTAGGCAGTATCCAATACAGAGCACTTTCTTCTATTTTTCCTCCTTGGAACTGTTGAGGATCCAAGGAGGAAAACAGCCCTGCTACCTTCCCCCGGCTGCTGCGGGACCATTGATGGAGGAGTTCTGAGGCAGCTCCCTGTGCTGGGCTGCTCTGCAAGTCTGCTGCTCTCCCAAAGAATCTGCATGTTGTAGACACTCACTCTGGGAACGTGTGTTTTGGCCCAATTCTTCCCATGGATTTTGTCCCAATTCCAGGCAAATTAGACAGCCCCACTGTGCCTGCATTGATTACCCCATTGTTCTGCACAGCGGCAGTCAGTCTGATGCCTCAGGGAAACTTTAGAAATGTGGTGCGAGTCCTGTAAGCTGTTCAGAGCATGAAAAGTAAATCTGACCTGTCCCAAAAGAATTGGACTTAGTGCAAAGTAGCTGGTGCATGTGCATATATTTCTGTCCTTAGATTATTTGGGTCCATCCTTTGCTGTGTGAGATGTGGAGCAGGGATGCAGACCCAATGCAAAGAGAGGGAAACTCTGGAGGATGCAGCTGAAATGGTATGTGGGTTCAATGAATGAATTCATGCAACTATGGATGGCGGTGGCCAAGTGAAAGGGCAGAAAACACTATTGCAAGCCCCGTATTGAGAAGGAACATATATTCTCAGCAGACTGACAATAGCATTGCCTTGCACTGCAGCATCCTCGTTAATTCTGTCAGCCTGTCCCTGATAAAATGGGACCCAACACCCGAGAGTTACTTGTGCCTGTGTTTTGCAGTATTGACTAAACTAGCTTTGACAAACATTCATTAATCCCATAACTGCCTTCCGTGACAGATCAGAGCATGCCCTGATTTGACTTACATTTGCTGTTGAAGATCACACACTGAGTCAGACACAAGTGGAATCCAGGAATCCTGCCTCTGTCTCCTGCGTTACCCACCCAGGACTCTAGCTGGCAACTGATTTCATCAATCATTTCAGTATTTAGGGGGTGCCAGTCACCCAGACTGCAGGATCCAGGAGGCATAGTTACCTCAGTGCTTAAGAAAACGGGAAGAACTGCATTCCCAGCGCATGGCTGTGGGTAACTGTGCACACATGTAGACTTTTTAAAGAAACTCCTCCTCACCAGACTACAGCTTCAGTCCTAAACAAAGGAGAAAGCCAGCTCTCTACTGCACTGGGCATGGCTTGTTTTCTTGGTAAAATCTGTAGACATATTCCAGTACGTCCATTTAGAGAGCACGCTGCGTTTTCCAGACTTGCTGAATATTGCTTAGCCCAGGTAGGAGCCATCACAGATAAAATACACAGGGTGCAATTAAAGGTGGTAATTTTGTTTCAAGTCCCCATTGTATCTGAATAAAGTTGAGCAGGTAATCTTAATTATGGCATTTGCTATCTGCTCTGTGTTTGACCTTGTAACCTAAATAATTTTCTCTTAATATAATTTTGTGTGTGTGTAGTAGCACTACATCCACTCCTAAAAGACTGTATAGCCTTCTTCATCTGCCACAGACTTTCTGTAAGTAATTGGCAAACATTTGTATACAGCTAAATAAAGTCCCTCCAGTAGTCTGAACGAGGAATGTGTGTACTCGCAGGCCTGAGCCTGCGAATGTTCTCGGTGTTAGTCAATACGCTAACCTTTGGCCTTGAATGACACAACTTCTGCCAGTGGCTTGCTGGCATTTGTGTCTGTCTGCATTTGACGGAAGGCCTGAAGTCTGGCCGGCTGTCTTTCTGTCCGTATTCTGTTTTTATAAAGCTGCCTACTGTAGAGTCTCTAAGCACCTTCCAGGATAATTGAAATGCACAGGAATTAAGATAATACAGTACCTGAACGTGCAAAAGTCCCAAGTTCAATAGTGATTATGCCTGTGTCAGGATTGCAAGATTTGGTCATACATGTTGATTATTAACAAGGGTCTTAATTTCTAGATTGCTCTAAATAGTCATGTTGATTTTCTAAAACCCAAGATTTAACTATTTTGCACAATCAAACACTTGATGACCTCCTGCAAGCAAAGATTTTATCAGCTGTCTACCCTCTGTGTTTGCAAAGTCTTAAGGATAAATTCCATCTTGCAGAATATGTGAAACTGCTTTCTGTCACCTTAAAATAGACAGTGGTTCTGCCAGACAGATGTGAAAAACAGATTATCAGTTGGACATTGTGGGGTTATTACCAATGCATCATTGTTTTTAATTGATTAATCAGATAAGGAAGGCTAGGGGTAGTTTTATAACAAATGGTAATTTTCTTCCCCTCTCATATGGGTATGCTATAGGAAGCAATAGACCACAGAAAATGGCTACCCCCTTTGATTTTACTGCAGATCTGGCCACAGGAAATGTTGCACATTTGGATCAAGCAGGATAAACAGCAAGGGCTTCCTCTTTTGTGAAATCATCTTTAAGCAGCACCCCTCCCCAGGAAAATAGGTTTTCCACTTTACATAATGTTGCAGCAGCAGTGGTTTGTTCCTAAGTTTTTTCTGGGTAGGTTATGAACTTTACGGCTCTGACCACAGATCAGTTATTTATCATAACAGGAAAGATGAGACCAAAGATATTTCCTAACCTTCTTCTTTGCAGATCAGAGAGAAGCAAGCCAAAAAACATTAACGCTTCATATTCAACTGACAAAGATTGTACAGAAATTTTTGCTTCTCTCTTCTAATCATATTTGGTTGAATTAATCTGTAATTTTAAACAGCAAGGAGCAAATTAATATACGCAGTTTCACTCAGATCTCTTCTCCAGTGCAGTATGATCAGTCTCTCAAAAGTAGGCATTCAGATACAAAAAGAATAGGTTTTTTTAGAGACAAACTAAAGAAGGCAATAGAGAAAATTCTTGTTTCTAGAGAAGACTTCTCCATTTGATATCTATTACAGGTGTTCCTATGTATCCTGGCAGCATGTTAAATACATGAAAAATGTTCTGAAATATTGCCGGAGACAAAAAGCTGTTCCTCATCTGATGCATTTGCCCCTCAAGGACTGCCCCTCAGCATCATGGAGCCTGAAAACACTGAACTCTAGTGGCAGACCTAGCATATTTTTTATGTTGCAGGAGAAAATTAATAACTGTAGGAAAGTGTGTTCCTACTTTATAGTGCCATATGACAAGGCACACATAGCTGGGATTGCTCAAGTTACTGTACCACAAACCTAAAGAGTAGAGTATTTCATACAGGACCAGATTGCAGCACTTAACCACAGGCCTGCAGCGTGCCGGTGCAGAGCTGTGCTGTTCGAGGGGGAGGTGGGACAGATACTAACCTCTCCCAAACTAACCTACCAGGACTGAATTCAGAGCAGTCACCAACAACCATGTTTACAAGTAAAAAGCTTTAAGAAATGAAGGATTAGTCACAAGTACGTAAACCTTTACTCCTGCTGCCTTGGAGCAGCATTATGCCCCTCTTCAAACACTCCTCCATATTGTCACGCACATCAGTTGCCCCAGTTCATGATGAATAGCTCGAGCCAGCACCTTCACTCTGCGCCTGTCAGTGAAAGTGTCAGTTCCTGTTAGTTTGCCCTGTGTCTAGGTAGCATTTTGCTACCAGTCCTGGAGAATTTGGGGTCTTGCTCTCAACTCACTCTTCCAGCTAGCACTATGCTCAGGTGCCCTCAGCCTGTGTTTTAACAGGTTGTTTTTGTCGTGTTCCTCTAGGATGCTGGTCACCACAAAATTAATAGAAAAGGGCAACTCTAGTGCAGTCCTTCACAACTCAGGAGGTTGCCTTGGGAAGATCCTTCCTACTCAGCTGAGGGAAATGCATTCAGACAGGCGGGGAACATCATTGGTTACATTACAGAAGACACTCTGACCAAAAGGCTGTTTGAAGTCACGAGGCTCAGCACTGGCTTCAGTAAACTTTGGATCAGATTCCAAATGAATTATTTTTGTTTCCTTTGGACATCAGTTGGACACTTCCTAGTTCACATGAGCCTCAACACCCAAACAGGACTCAGCAGGTTGGAACTGCAAGCCATACAAAGAAATCCTGCAAGCCTGAATTTGCTGAGGCTTGCCTCGAACAGAAACGTGGGTGATCTACAGCTTATGGGGCGTAAACCACAGACTGCTGGCTGTAAAGCACATACTGCCATTTCTCCAACCCTGTGCATTAGCCAACACACATAAGAACAGAGATATTGAAACACTATCTTGACTTTAACTCAATTCAATACAATGCCCAACTCAACAAAAGATTCCCAACTGTTTCCTTGCTGGCGACAACATCAAGAGAATATATGCAATTAGCACTTTAAAAAAACTTTGAGTAGCTCCCAGCAGACTCACCAGTGTATCTCAAGTAAGATTAACTCTTCCAGATCGAGAAGTATGGTCTTTATCAGCCTGCCAATAAACTTTGTGCCTTGTTCCTGCAGCCAAAGCTAGTCATAAAGGTTGTGGCCATCTTACTGTGTTTAGAAAATCCTTTGTAATTAAAATAAATAGATAGATAGATAGATAGATAGATAGATAGATAGATGAACAGCAATTAAATTTAAACTCATTTGTTCCTGAAATTACTGAATTTCCTCTGAACGCAAGTCTGGCTGTTATGCAAATATCTGAAATCTACTCAGTTTAATTCTTTAAAATGAATTCTACTTTGTCTGCTAAAGAAAACTTGACTGGTGCCCTTTTTGAATCAAGACCCTTCTGTTTAAGCAGAAATGTCATTTATAATAAATACAGTATTGGTAGAAGAAAGACAAATCTATTGTCTGAGAAGAACAAGCTATTTAAATTCCACAATGGTGGAGAAATTGAAGGGAAAGAGGTGGCTGAGGGGCTTTGTGAGTCGCACAATGCCTTGAGCACTGCAATGGGTCTAGAAAATAATAGTGATCTGCTTAGGGGTTGTGTCTGTTTCAAACAATGATGACAACTCTTCCAGTCTCATTTGAGTACTGTTGCTGTTATGGAAACTTTCCCTGTCCTCATCAGCTCGATTATGTGTCTCTATGACACTAATGAATCACAGCTGACACTTCCGGGGCTCAGCCTCTTTTGAGGCATTTGCTTCCTTTGTAAGCTCTTTGGTCAAGTTTAAAATCTTATTTTCAGAGGCTGAATGAATAGTATGAGGGGAGTTTTGTGGATTAATTGAGAAACATGTGAAAACAGCAACGACTGTTACAGTACTGGTACTTCTACCACTGATGTCTTTCTAAATGATGTCCTTGGATTTTTGAGAGGCACTCAAATGCAGACAAAAAGAAAGTAAATACAAATAAATAAAATAAATTCAAATTCCCCTCCCTGATCTCTTGAGTACCTGTTGTCTGCTTTGCTGGGACTAAGCTCTGTGACACAGGGAATACTCTTACCCCTCCTGATGAAAATTTGCTACAGGTACTTATAAGGACTCAGGGGAAGAAGTATTTCTTCTGATGGTTTGGAGCACTCTTAGACACTTGATCATTTAAATCACTTTTGCAAAGAAGATTCACACTCCCAAGGATTACATCCACAAAAGACCATTGTAATGCTGACTTTTAAGAGCTCAACCACCCAGCAGAACCTGCAACCCTGAGTACAGCTCAGTTCAGCTCCCTGTACAATGCCTCTAGAGACACAGACATGAAGGAACTGTGCAAGAAAATCAACCATCTAAATTAGCCTATAGTAAATGTCAAGAAGAGAGACATATCTTTGACCCTAATCATGTTGCATGCTTTCCTCTGGACTGCAAAGACACAGTGCCCACTACCCACATCCTTGCCTGCAGGTTGGTACTGTAATGACACCAGCCCTTTCTCCCAAACCTGGCAGGGGCAGCATCTGTTTTTCCCTTCACTAGCTCAGTGGTTACAGCACTTGTCCGAGATGTGGGAGGCTGGAGTCACTTCCTCTGCCTGAAGGGAGTTGTTCCTGTGGGTCCAGCCATCACCCACTTCCCAGGTAACCGAGGGAACCCAGGAGAGCCTGCTGTGAGTTCAGGAGCAAAGCTGGTGGTCTTGAGCGCGGGGTGTTGCACATGCTCCAGAAGAGATGCTGCCAGTACCAGCACAGCTAGCTCTCTGTCCCCTTTCCTCTGGGGTGTCCTTTCAGCTGAGAGCTTCATAAGAAAGGGCAGCATGCCTGTGCCAGGTAACACAGCAATACTGGGGGACTCGTTACAGCTGTCACCTCTGCTAGCTAAAATAAGGATACTTATAGCTCCCAATACACCCTCCTGGCTGAAACAGCAGTGAGACAGTGGTGCCAAGGGTGGATCATGCACTACAGAGGGATGGGATGGGAAAGCAAGGCAAGTAGTATGCACAGCAGAGGGGTGGCTCTGTGCAGTTCAAGCGTGTGTAGTTTGACTATAGCCCACTAATATACAACCCATTTCTGACTCTTAATGAGAGTGAAAATTCTCTTTCAGCATTTTCACAATTATTAGGCCTCCAGGAGTTTTTACTGGAAATCACTGACAAGCTCCTGTCACAAGTATAGATAACTCAGTGTTCAATGGCAGAGTTTGGCTGACAGTTTTATTACACTCCTGAGCCAAACAATCAACTGCATTTAAGGCCAGATGACTCTCCTGTTGTACATCCATATATGCTTTACAGTACAGCTGTAAACAATAGTGAAAGCTTCTACAGGAAATTAGATTTGCAGATTTCAGCTTTTAGAGGTTGGGCAAATTAATTTCATTATTTAGTGCTGATCTGTCACTGATGCATTTTGCATTTTGCATTCCCAGGGATCTATCCAAAGCAAGACACACAATGTGAGATTCAAAGTCCCATTGTCACCCTAATTTTAATTTTACCCACTTTGAAAACTACTTCTAGCAAATCACCAAACATTCAGTTATGGTTTTCATGAGCTCTAATGCCAAGAAAATACACTTATTCACTAGCCTAATCATACAATGCAATGACAGAAAGGGCACAAACAACATGGATTTCTTCCCAGTAGAACTATATGCTGTGAGCATTTTTATTAGTAGCACTCACCCACCAGATGAAGCTGGCCCCATAACTCAGTCTAAATAACTCCTTCCTTCTCAGCATTTTGGAATGTATTTTCCATTTCAATTAATTTCTTCTCATTTGAACTCTAATGAGCCATGGGGTGCAACCCAGTGGCCTCTCCAAGGCGTGCTGGCTGTCCAGCTTTGTTACTTCAGGCAAAGGCCTTTTATTTTTTCTTTTAGGTTTATTAGCTTGGATGGGCATGTAAAGAGAAAAAGCACTATGTATAAGGATTGAAAGTAAAAATCAGACATGCTTTTCAAAATCTATTCTCACACAATCTAAACTACCAGTGCTGGCATGCATATAGCAGCAGTAGACATCCTGTCTTGTACTTTTACTTCGTATTCATCTACACACAAACTTGTACCAGGTCAGTTAAATCAGTGAAAGCTTCGATTTACAAGCAGAATTTGTGCCTTAGCTACAGCCCATCCTGATTAGGCCCATTAACTAGCCCCAGAAGACTCTGCTTCAAAAGATGTTGCAGGCAGCATTTTATACAAAATTAACAATAAAGTTACGTTTCATCTCCAAATCAGTTTCAACTGTGAATTCTTTATTTTCCACTTATTTTCACAAAATTCCAGTATTTCCTAGATAAAGTGAGCTCCACATTACAGGAGTCTGTCTCCTTGCCTCTCTAGAAGCTAAATTTTAAATTGGCCATATGGCCTTTGCCACTCTAGAAAAATGACAGCGAAGATTTGAAGATTGTCTTGAGGCCAAAGAAGCCTTCTGCTAGACTTGGCCTTACACTGTCCTTCACTGACCACCTGCATCCCCAGGACATTACATAAGAAAAGCAAAAGAGCAAGTAAGACCCAATGGGGTTTTAGTTAGTGAACAACAATTGAAGACCACTAGGCAGCAGGGACAGACCAGTGGGTGAATATTGATCTCAAAGTAGTTAAATTGTATATTATTCAATATAGATTTTAATAAAGTACATTTACAGCATGAGTGAGGTACTAACTGCTTCACAACAAAGAAATAAGCCAAACAAATATGACACAGAATTTCATTCCGTATTCTAAAACTGCGATTCAGATTTATCCCAAAGTGAGAGCCAGTCCACAGATCAGTCTAAGAAACAGTAAAGAGAACAAAAGCTATCCAACAAAGGCACTAATAACAACCCACAGCACATAGGAAGAGTTGTCATGTAGTGCTTATGCACTTATGAAATAGTTTTCTAGCTTTAATAGTGAATTACAGCAGTTTAACAAGAAAGTTCAGACCACAAAAAAAACCCAAAATAGTGCAAAATGCTACTGGTGAACTGCTTCCCTAACCAAAGTGACTAAAAGTTACCTACTTTCTTATATAACCACTGACTTAAGTCTTTGAGAAGCAGCTCCAGGAGAATAAATATTTCCATTAAAAAAAACCAAACAAACCAGTTTTTCTGAAAATGGATTGTCCATAGATCCTGAAAGGTCTATCTATCTGTGGCATTTTGGATGCAGCCTTAAGAGAACAATGTTAAATTACCTCCTATCTAGGGGAAAAAGGAAAACAAGAGTACTGGGAAAGATACGGCAAAGAGAGAGGAAAAGAAAACTTGGTAAACTTTGAAACTCTCTACAAGTGTAACTACTCCTTGCTAGAAAGCCTATTCTGCAGGACAGATGTTAACTGCACACTTGTTTAGAGACAAAGCAAAGTTTTTAAAATAAAAGAGCTAGAAGTTTGCATCACTTCTCAGGTAGCAATGTAACAGTGCTACTTTGGTGCTCTGCATACTGCCAATTCAGCCAGTCCTGTAAGCTGGTCCCCCATCAACTGTTGCTGGCATGATCACAGCATTATTTTTAGTGCAGCAGGCGGAAGGAAGACAGGCGTGTAGCCAGCAGAAGAGGTCTGATGGAAGGATTTAAGTTTTAAAATAAAGCAGTACGTGCTGGTTTAAAAGCTGAAAGGGAGAACAGGGAAGATTTAAGAATGGTGGGAAAAGGAGAGAAAGAAAATTACTGCCCTTCTGTTGGTGTTCTTGGGAATACTTCACTTGTTCTACGTAACTAATGTGCAACCCAAGGTGTGGACTGAAGGAAAAGCTATTCTCACTCCATCAGCGAGATTGCATCATCGCCTTGAAAACAGACCAGAATTCCTTCCCAGGAAACATGCACTGGGATTTATTAATTCTCTCCTGAACTCAGATTATGATGAAGTTTACATGGGTTAAACTGGCAAGAACATAATTTCTCATCTTCGAGAGCACAGGAGAGCTGTAAAGCGGGGATTTGTATGGAAAATTCAGCTGTGGTGGAACACGTGAAATCGTGCATATCCACTATCCCTGCGAGGACTGAAAACGGCCAAAGATTGGCAGGCAGTGAAGACAAAGTAGAGCAAATTCACACCTTGTGTCATCCTGAGAACTCCAGCATCACACAGAGCAGCCTGTGGAAATGGCCGCATGGGAAGTTTGGCTTCAACAAAGTGATGCCCATATGAAAGAAGAGACACTCACATCCTTGGAGCTGTGTCAGGCTGCAGGTGCACTCCCAGAGTCATCCTGCCTCTTCCCCTCCTGGGCCAGAGACAGTCCCAGTGCCTGTCCTCCTGTCCTCGGACCTACCCATGCACGTGCTTTGCCACAGCCCTTCACAGGCTCTGCACGCTGCAAGGATCTGCAGAACCAGGGAGGCACTTGGTGCAACACCCTGTTACTGATGGGAAGAAAAATCCTCCATGTTTTTGCAGTGTTGCAGGTATGCAGATCACTTCAGACAGGAGCTGAGACACTTGTCTACTGCTTCACAGTGCCATATACAGGGTTTTTATTTTCTTCTCTTTAGCTTACTTGGACCAGGGTCAGCCAAAGTACAGCCTGCAGCTGCTCCCTTCCTTTGATTATTGATGAGGATTAGGATTTATTTTTTTATATACAGCTCTGTAGGTGTGCAAGACATTTCACACAAATATACAAGGACAGGGCTCTGAAGAGTTTATACAGCCCAAACAAGTCGCAGCACAGCTAGTGAAGACACGCGTACGATTAAAGGCTTATTGATGTAAGCTCCATGTGTATCTTATTAGGTGGACAAAATGTAAATTGTTTTGTGTGGCCTTTTTCTGAAGGCAGAGTCATTTTTAAGTGTGATACTTTAACCTTTTGTTATAGCAATCTGCTGTTTCAAAGCCTAGCTCACAGGACTCCCATATTGGAGCTTGGTGAGGTGATTTGCTTCAAAAATAACTTGTGAAAAGGTTTAATTCAGATTAGCACTCAGGAAATAAACATTATTGGGTAAAGGGCAGAAGATGGCCCCTTGCTCTTGTTCCAGAACAAAGCCTGTGTTTCTCCAGCTTTGCCTACAGGACTTAGTAACTAGCTGAAAAGATGTGGGACTACTTTCCCAAGTTTTCTAAGCCCTTTATTCTCCCAGGAGTAGTCCTAGGGGTTGGGCAAAGGGAATGATAGGATTTGCCCCAAACCACAGAGAAATAGCGCCCTTGTACTTAGGAGAAAAAAAAAAAAAAAAAAAGAAAAACAAAAAGCTGTAGTATGCTTTCTTCTGTTGTGTTACCTCTCTGCTGCTGGCACCTCATTTAGGGTTACAGCTACATTGCAGCACGTTTCTGTGGCTCACAGTGGGTATCCACAGTCACCCCATTTCTCACTATGTTTCTTCCCTTCCACTCCCAGTGATTAGGGTCTAGAGCCACAGGCAGCCTAACGCTGTGCATCCTCACACCATCCTCCATGCACCTGAACATGCAAAGACCTTCTGTAAACTTTTAAATAAGTTTTTGCTGAGCTGGTTTCCTAACATCCCCTTGTCTATTTTACTGCCTGTGCCTCACTGTGACACAGCGTCTGAACCAAAACGTGAATAAGGGATCATTCTCTTCATGCTTTAACAATGTGAATGAGTTTTAAATGGCAATGTTTTGTCTAGTTCTTATGTAAGCCAATTGCAATATTCTTTGAGTAGGTGTGCGTTGAAATGGGATAAGATCAGCATGTTATATAGCTATTCAAACACATACTCTGACAGACGTCCTGGAGAGGGATGTCAGAGACACCACAGCTCTGATTTCAGCTGCACTACGTAGGTGCTGCATTGCACGTAACTGAGGCTCATATTTATGACTCTCCCCTAGCTTAGGGGGCTCAGGCTAAAAGATAGGAAGACCTGTTTTCAGAGTTGGTAGGCAATGTTAGCTGGGAACAAAGTTCTGGAAAACAAAGCTTAACATGTCCTATGTGTCCTCACAGACACTAAGAAGGACTTGTCACTTTCTAAAGCTCTACCCTGAACTGTCCCCAGTATGTACCAGTACATACCCCAATATGTAAAAGGAGGACAATAAGTTTAAGCCTCTAATATGTGTTTCAAAGGGGACTTCAAGGGGCTTTGGGGATGAGCATGCTGTCAAAGCAAAATTTATGCTGAAGATGAAAAAAACATGTAAGGTTCAATAGTGACCACTTCTGCTGATCACTGGAGCATGATTGCAGCTGGCCACTAGAAGACTTGAATGATGGAGACTAATACAAACCCTCATCAAGATAATGCTCAGGACTCTGAGTGAGAGGTGCCAAGGCCAGAGGCTAACAATAAACAGAAGAATCAACACAGGGACATTGAGAACTAACTTGGCATACTTGAGACTCATTGAACAAGCAATGCTTACCATCAAAGACCGCTAACATTACTGAAGAAATTTATTTGGAACCACTTATCCAAGGGGTCTCAGATTTGACAATATAGCATAGCAATATTTTAAGCCAACATGAAGCAATAAGTATCCAAGAGGACAGCTGTATCTAAAGAATACATGTGGCAAGACTGGACTTACAGACTTCCATAGAGCCATCACTGCAAGATATGCACTGCTGTCCATGATGTTTCAGCAAAACACCTCCTGACTCCTGGAGCCTTCAAGTCAGCAACATTTACTGGAAAGGACGCAAAAACGGATGCCTTGAGTAGAAGCAAATCTACAAACCAGCCTTTCAGCTAGTGAAAAAGGGCACTGATTAATGAGCTGGCATACACAGACAAGCTTTTTATTCCATCAACTTTACAGGTTGGCTAAAAGCCCCCAAAATTTTGCAAATCACGATTGCTCCTAGGGGACTATCTCTGTCTGGTTAGTTTATTTGTTTGTATGTACATTCGGTAACTAAGGTCAAAAGTTTTATAGCAGCAACTGTCTCTGAACTGTTACTTGGCTTTGATTTTTCAGCTATGGCACTGAGACTTTTATGCAATATTTTTAATAATAGAAATGCACTTTGTTTTAGTTTTAACTAATTATAGATTTGCCTGATGCAGTATTTCATGTGCATGGGTAAAAGGTAATTGTTATAGCCTTATAAAATCTAAAGATTAAATTCTGCCTTTAATTACATAGATTTCACTGGTGCTGCAGAGGATTCAATGACATCAGAGTTCATCTACAGCAATGCTTTAGTCATGCGATTAGGCAAAATACCTATTACTTGATGTCAAATCATAGTGACACAAACATATTCTACAACGTTTAGAAATGATTGCCCAGACCTGACCTGAATAAGCGGAGTTTGCACAAAGACAACTGATTCCAAGCTGCAAAATTCACATCGCTAAATTAAATCAGATGTTGTGCAACCCAGAATCCACTCCTGTATTTACAAATTCAAAGCCATTCTTATTCCACCCAGTTTCAAGACCCCTACATGGTGTTTGAGACAACTTGAACAAAAGAGTTCTGTTCATTTAAGTTTTAAAGCAACATCTAGTTGTGACATTTCAGCCTCCTTTGATTTTCTAAAGTAAGTGTTTGCAAGCCAATAACATTATTTGATATTATCATTCACTTTAGACTTAGTATGCATACACAGGGCAAATACTGTCTATGAAATCAGGGAACAGAGATGACACCATGTACTTAGGTGACCCTTCCCTTACAAATACTTAATAGAAGCAGCAAAAGTCTGACAACTGTCCACTTCGTCTTTTGTGGCAAATGTTCACAAATAACTCTAAGAAATAATATCTGCAGAAAGTGGGAGTTTCATGAACAGAAAAATAGCTAAATTCACTGTGCAAGTGATTTTCAGTTGACAATATTGCAGACTTACTGATGTGTAGCTTTATTTAAAATTTCTATTGATAAGCTGAAAGGGAGGAAAGTAGCCTTAAACACTGAAGAAAACAGACATTTTCACCTTTAGTATAAACTGCAAAAAGAAGCAACACCACAAGCATCTACAACAAAGGGCCCCTCTGGGCACGATGCCATCATCACCACTGCTTTCCATTATCAGAGTACGTTTGCAAGAATTATGATGTTCAGGTTCCATTTTGAACTCCCGTTCATCACAGTGTATAAACTTGTCCTTTTTCATTTTCTTTAAACTGAAATTTGGCAGAGGAGTGCTAGTGGGTGGGGAGTTTTTGGAAAGATTATTATTTCTAAAATTTGGTCTTTTCAAACTGTTCTAAATACAGCAGTGGGGAATATGCCCTGAGGAGCAATGCTGTTGCATGTCTCTCAAGGGAGGGGTATTGACAATTAGACATTGTCAGTCTCTTATTCAGCGCAAGAGGAAAACAAGCATTTGTGTTTCAGGCTAACTAATGGAAGGCCTCTGGCCCAGCAGAAATGATGAGTTTAGGGTGATGCTGTGGGGCCAGGAGGCCGGGAAGCTGTCCATCAAGGGTTCCCAAGGGTGGTCTGTAGTCCTCTTGCAACACACAGAGCTTTTGTATGTGGCCTGAACAGGATCTGGGGGTTGTGGCTGTCCTCCACAGAACCAGCTGATTGTCAAGGCTGTAGCAACCGTAGGGTCTCCTCCAGCAGCGCTGGGATGGGGTGAATGTCTGGACACTCGGGATCTGTCAGCCATTGAAAGCCTGGACTAGCCTGCCCCTCCGGAGCAGTCAGGCATTTTGGCAAGTCTCACAGCTGTGTATTTCCGACCCCTGGCTATTTCTCCAACCCTTCCCATTACTCCATATGACAGCAAGAATACTCTGCAAGAGCTGGCCCAGGAGTGCAATATTTCCAGAATTGAGATGAATGTCTGCTTTCAAGAGCAGCAGAAGCAGTACATAGCCTGACACGGTGCTAGAGTTGAGCACAGATAGGGACAGCAAATTCCCACTTCAAGCAGGGGCCAAAGTGATGGACAGACTCTGTCTCTAGGAGATGTGCTCCAGAGGGAATACCAGAAGTTAAATCGGAGAGAGGAAGAGGGGGATAATGAGTGATAACCAACAACAGAGTTGAGGCAGCCTAAACACCAATTTGCAACACTAATCCCCGTCAGATTTTTTTCTGAGCACGCTATAATGCCCACAGCTACCTGTCTCACATACCAGCACATCACCTGCCTCGTTCACCACAGAATCCCAGAAACCCCAAACACAGGCTGCTTAGAAGGAGCTCAGGAATGTGGTCTAGAAACAAGGACATTCTGTTTACTTGCATGGTTTCCAACTCATTTGCAAATCGTGTTTCTTTGCTTTTTCTCATTTTATGCCTGCCTGTACCATAGTCCCCAGAATGATGCTATAGATAATGACAAAAGCAGTGAAAGTGTTTGCCAGGGGGCTAGCACAGGGCAAAACTGTGCTGTTGTGAATTGCTGAATGAACTTAGTTACATGCTGCAAGATCTCAGCGTTGTCTGGACATTGCAGGGTGGTACAATGGCCTTAATTACTTTGGTCTAATGGAAATGTTCCAGGCCAACTAGAAAAAAATGGCCTTTGGATCAGGCCCTTATCCTTTAGTTTCCACACTTGCCTGCTTGCAAAACCCCAAAGTATTCATTCAGCTCCAGCCTGGAATCTGGAGACCTAGAGCTAACCACAAAACATAGAGACTTGACATTCAGGACAGAAATTTTGAAAAACTTCTTCATTTCCAATTATTTTAAAGAATAATGTATAAATGGATCTTTCTGTACATTTGTGCTGATTTGGATTGGATTACGGGGGAATTCTTAATGCACACTAATTGCTATATGCCGTAAGGTACCTTCCATCCACCCTGTTCTAAAAAAAGATTCAAATCATGCACAAATTGAAATGTTGGCAGCTGATCCTTTCAGCCCTGAGAAAAAGCGACCATCTTCACACCTGCTAGTATCTCACTGGATTCAGCAGGGTTGCTCATTCACATTTGCAGGATTGATTTGTTTGCGTACCATTTCATAGTACATTTAATTTATCAGCTACACAGCAATATAGAATCATAGAATCATTTAGGTTGGAAAAGACCTTTAAGATCATCAAGTCCAACCATTAACCTAGCACTGCCAAGTCCACCGCTAAACCATATCCCTAAGCACCACATCTACATGTCTTTTAAATACCTCCTGGGATGGGGACTCAACCACTTCCCTGGGCAGCCTGTTCCAGTGCCTGACAACCCTTTTGGTGAAGAAATTTTTCCTAATATCCAATCTAAACCTCCCTTGGCGCAACTTGAGGCCATTTCCTCTAGTCCTATCACTAGGAGAACAGACCGACCCCCACCTCACTACAACCTCCTTTCAGGTAGTTGTAGGGAGTGAGGAGGTCTCCCCTGAGCCTCCTCTTCTCCAAACTAAACCCCAGCTCCCTCAGGCACTCCTCATAAGACTTGTGCTCTAGACCCTTCACCAGCTTTGTTGCCCTTCTCTGGACACGCTCCAGCACCTCAGTGTCCTTCTTGCAGTGAGGGGCCCAAAACTGAACACAGGATTCGAGATGTGGCCTCACCAGTGCTGAGTATAGGGGGATGATCACTTCTCTTGTCCTGCTGGCCACACTATTTCTGATACAAGCCAGGATGCTATTGGCCCTCTCGGCCACCTGGGCACACTGCTGGCTCACATTCAGCTGGCTGTCAACCAACACCCCCAGGTCCTTTTCTGCCGGGCAGCTCTCCAGCCACTCCTCCCCAAGCCTGTAGTGTTGCATGGGGTTGTTGTGACCCAAGTGCAGGACCCAGCACTGAGCCTTGTTGAACCTCACACTTTGCCTTGGCTCATTGATCCAGCCTGTCCAGATCCCTCTGTAGGGCCTTCCTACCCTCCAGCAGATCAACACTCCCACCCAACTTGGTGTCATCTGCAAACTTACTGAGGGTGCACTCAATCCCCTCGTCCAGATTGTTGATAAAGATATTAAACAGAACTGGCCCCAGTACCGAGCCCTGGGGAACACCACTTGCGACCGACCACCAGCTGGGTTTAACTCCATTCACTACAATTCTTTGGGCCCGGCCATCCAGCCAGTTTTTTACCCAGCGAAGAGTACGCCCATTCAAGCCATGAGCAGCCAGTTTCTCCAGGAGAATGCTATGGGAAATGGTGTCAAAAGCTTTACTGAAGTCCAGGTAGAAAATATCCACAGCCTTTCCCTCACCTACTAAGTGAGTCACCTTGCCATAAAGCGAGGTCAGGTTAGTCAAGCAGGACCTGCCTTTCATAAACCTGTGCTGCCTGGGCCTGATCCCCTGGTTGTCCCGTACATGTCGCATGATGGCACTCAGGATGATCTGCTCCATGACCTTCCCTGGCATCGAGGTCAGACTGACAGGCCTGTAGTTTCCCAGATCCTCCTTCCAGTCCTTCTTCTAGATGGGCGTCATATTTGCTAACCTTCAGTCAACTGGGACCTCCCCAGTTAGCCAGGATTGCTGACAAATGATGGAAAGTGGCTTGGTGAGCACTTCCGCCAGCTCCCTCAGTACCCTTGGGTGGATTCCATCTGGCCCCATAGACTTGTGCGTGTCTACATGGTGTAGCAGGTCGCTGACCATTTCCCCTTGGATTATGGGGGCTTCAATCTGCTCCCCATCCCTGTCTTCCAGCTCAGGGGGCTGGGTACCCCAAGAACAACTGGTCTGGCTATTAAAGACTGAGGCAAAGAAGGCATTAAGTACCCCAGTCTTTTCCTCATCCTTTGTCACTATGTTTCCCTGCACATCCAATAAAGGATGGAGATTCTCTTTAGCCCTCCTTTTGTTGCTAATGTATTTGTAGAAATATTTTTAATTGTCTTTTACGGCAGTAGCCAGATTAAGTTCTAGTTGGGCTTTGGCCCTTATAACTTTCTCCCTGCATAACCTCACAACATCCTTGTAGTCCTCCTGAGTTGCCTGCCCCTCCTTCCAAAGGTCGTAAACTCTCCTTTTTTTCCTGAGTTCCAGTCCAAGCTCTCTGTTCAGCCAGGCTGGTCTAATATGATACCATTACCTAACAAGAATATGTAAAAAACTAGGATATGACATGCAGCTGTATCTATATTTCCTCTTGTGCTTCTTAGAAACTAATGCAATTACAAAGCCATTTTGATGAAGACACTTTGTCTGACTCTTTCACATAAGAGAAGTTAGTGGCAGGCTCTTATCTCCTCCATCAGAAGAGTGTTCCTGGAAACAGGACAGTCCGTGGCTAGAGATAACACATCGTGGAATCTTCTGCACCTGCTGGGCTGCAGCATCCGCCTGCTTGGTCACGTGTAAGTTATGGTGATAAGAGATAGTCATTTCTGTCCCTGCGCAGATCACCACGCTCCGCCCCACAGAGCAGAAGTGGTAGCAGTGGCGGTTTCCATCTGCTCAAACAGCGTGAAACCCTTTAAGAGCCCGCTTCAGACCTAGATCCTTTTCAGTCACTTGCCGTGGAAATGTGTTCATATAAACCCCGCGAGGAGGAGGTAACCTGCCCATTTCTGGAAGTGTATTTCCAATATGCAAAACAAACAGTACCTACAGTGTACAGCTGTTATCCTGAGGAGACAGATTCTATGCTGGGACCAGGAGCTAATTAGTGACAATCGTTCCTATTTTAAATTACTGACAACCACTCACTGTATTACATTCTTATTGGGAACCAGCACTAGACATGATTTATTTTACAATACCCAAAGAGGAGCTGTTTTAATCCTGGGAAAAATGTACCTTTTATGTCCCTTCCCACCGCCCATCTCCCCTTCCCTGTTTCCAGCACACAGATGGCAGAAGTCTTTCACAGCAGCTGCTTGGATCACCCAACTTCAGCTGAAGAAATCAGTGCATTTAGTATGTAATTGTGCAGGATGGTAACTGTCACATAAAGTGTGCCATAATACAGATGAAGACATAGCTCATCATCAGTTGCCCTTAACCATCCTACTTCACTTGAATGACAATGAACTCAGTACCCCTGCCCTGAAGAACTTGCAGATCAAGCCCAATGATACAGCGCCCACTGTAAGCTCAGCTTTCAACCTGACCAAAAGTTAGGTGGTAAACAGGAGACATGAGTCAAGCAGATATAGTTTTGCATAGATGCTTCTTAGTTACATGTCAGAATCCAACGTGACACTCAGAACAGGGCTGATTTAAAAATTAATTTTAAAAAGGTAGGGAAACTGTGTGATGATTTGTTTAAATCTGGGCAAAAAGAAATCAATCCCTGAATTATACTTTTGTTTGGCTCTGAGGGCTGCCACCTGCTGTTTTAGCTATGTGGAAAGTCAGGGTGCTCCTTCTGTTCTAACATTTATTTTCTCCATCCTTGTTTTATTTTTAACAGCTTACAACAGAAAGAAACGCGTTATCGCATGACTGTCTAAAGCAAATAGTACATTGTGGTTTTGGGCTTGGACACTTGAACGTGTAACTTCCCAGCAACAAGTACTGTTCTCTCTTTAGGGCACTTCTGGTAACTCATCTCTCCTAGTGAGAAGTAAGGAAAACTGTCACCTAGCGAGCAAAACAGCTATTTCTTACAGCCCTACCAGTTGAGAAAAAGCAGAAATATGACAACAGATTGCAATTATTATACAAGACATAATGCTGCACAGAAAGCAGCAGGCCTTACTGATTAACACCAGCACTGGGCCTTGGACAACTGGGATATGATCCTGACCTGCTAGAGGCTACTGTTTTTCCCCAGCCAAGTCATTTCACTTTTCTGCACTTCGATTTCCTAGTCTGTGAAGAGGAGTGTGCTGTGGTTTATTTTTAAGCATTTCAGCAACTGACATACTGTACCTCAAACTCCTTAAATGGTTACATCATTTTCACTGCTATGAAAAGTTCACTAAAACAGCATTTCAAAATCCCTCTCTATGTATTGTACTTTCTGTTCTCAAGTCTGACTGTGGTTTGACTTCTGGCATCTGAAGTTCGGGCTACTGTGGTTGTTTGACTTCAGACAGTAATTGCTAATGAACGCAGATCTTCTATAGATTTGAATGGGCTGCATAATCAATGGAAACATAATCAGTGCAGCTTTAAACACTGGTCTAGACTTCTTTTGCATAGGTCCTGCCTACCAGTGGCTACTCCTTTGAGAATATCATTAAGACCCTGTAAAAGTTAACAAGTGCCTTGTTCAGATGCACCATTCATTTGGACCATTCATTCTGGACCCAGGTTGATGAAGAAAATGCATGTAAAATGTTAAAAACAAAATAAAAATATTTTTAAGAAAAACTGCACTTTCCATCCTTGTGAAAGACACCATATAGCCACATTTGGCCCTTGTGTTATTTGTTGATTATTGCCAGTTTTGTCAGAAGCTGAGAGATCCCTTTTTGTTGCCAAAAATGACCAGAAGCTGGCAAATTATTTTGGTGACGACTATCTTCTGCATAGATTGTCCTGCCAATAGCTTGGGTTTTCTTAACTATATTTGATCTCAAATATATTAAAGTTAGAAACTCATCAAATAAACGTGGTTTCTCTCTTCTGAGTTTTGCCATATTTTCTCTGTCTGCTGCTGCACCCAGCCTGTCAGTGAGCTGCAAAACTGCGATAAACGGGCTCTAGAGCAGCTGAGGCCAGTGGTTGCAGGCTGCGAGGAGACATAACAGGCAAAGGGAGGAGGAAGAGATTATTACAACACGTACAGAGAGAAATATGGCCAGGATTCGATTTAGTTCAACTCTAGTGAAGATAGCCCAGAATTACCAGAAGCTGAGAAACATCACAACTACCGTGCACATACTTTAACAAGCAAAAGTCAATGGGATGTTCAATAGGCACAATACTGAGACAGCCCCTGTAGGCGGGTATGCTTACCATGCATGGCAAGAACGATTCATATCATTCTGAGAGCTGATAAAGGCATTATAAAACCACTTTGCCATGCTAATAAGGAATCTTTATACTGCCAGAGCAAAAAAAAATCTAATCCTTCAGCATCTGTTCACATGATTAACATCATTGATTATTCATGCGGTCTCCTGAGGAAAGACCAGATGGTTTATTCACTGCGTTTGAATCCCTGATTTTTAGCTTAAAAAATCTGGCCTTCTAGTAAATGAACTCAAGGAGTCATGCTATTAGTAGTACAGTAATGCTACTAAGAGGTAAGCAGTAGATCTCATCTTGTGCAACTGGATGCCGCTGGAAAGTCCAATACATTGCAAAGATGTTACACACCTTCCCTCAAAGGAAGCATTATGCTAATGCAGCTGAATTCAGCAGAATTCAAGTCAAGCATTTGTCATTTTTCATGACGTCACTTCCCCTTCTCCTGCCTGGGACCTTTGACTTTAAATGAAGGGTCATTGGCCTGTATCCTAAAGGCAGGTTGCCCTTCAGTATCAGCAGTATAGGATAACCACCTGTTATGTGGATCTCACTAAAACGGGGCACAATGTACTCTGTGCAAAAGCATTCCACATACGGGGATCTATTACTTTAGCTCTAAAATCACACAAGCAGTGAGGGGGATTCAATCGCTGAACACATCTTTCCTAACCATTACTTTCAACTATTCTGTAACTGAGCAGTTGTCTTGCTGCACCAGCTGTGGTGCAGCTTATCTTTCAGCACTAT
Source organism: Theristicus caerulescens (assembly GCA_020745775.1). Taxonomy (NCBI): domain Eukaryota; kingdom Metazoa; phylum Chordata; class Aves; order Pelecaniformes; family Threskiornithidae; genus Theristicus; species Theristicus caerulescens. Next base: position 42,471,153 of record CM036565.1, on the reverse strand, counting down.
TTCCTACTCTACCCTTCATCACTGCATCTAGAGTCATGATTTTCCTTACTATAATTGATGTAATCCTACCATTGTCTAACATGCTGATTTCAAATGTCATCATATCAGAGCTATAGCAACAAATTTGCAGTGAAATGTGAAAATCAAGGAACTGCAAAGAATTACTTGAAAGTAATAGCAAAAAATGGATCCTGCTGTTAAACAAATTAAAAAGCGAACATTTCAAATTTCTATTATTTCCATTATTTGCATACTTCTGTTACTGAAATCAGAACAGTGTCTTCCAGTAAAATCTGGTCAGCTAAATGACTCATATGACTTCTGAAGTGACCATGGATTGCTTCTGAGTTGTATGCACTCACTTGCAGGAGTTCTCGTGTCCAAGGGTGGATCAGAAAAAAAGGGGAACTGAAAATGGCTGACTATAAAGATGGCTGCGTACTGGACTTCCTTATTTATACCAAAATAAAATAGAAAACATTATTAACCATTTTAAACTTTAAATGATGCGACCCCTGGGACTAGGAGCACCAGTAGACATGCGTACAAGTCCTTGCACTTCATTCATGCCTGTCCTGCATGCTAACCAGACATTACACACACACGCAAAAGGACTTTTGCATTCAAGTCTTCAACCTGCACGTGTGCCTCCCACAGCAGGCACAGACAAGCTGGGTGCCCTTTACACAGACAGTCTGAGGCTTCCCACCATCCTGTTTAGATTCAATTACTACCTCTGCCATATTTCCAGTTCCAAGCCTAGGAAAAATGAAAGCTAATAGAAAAACATACCTATGCATTGAAAAAGCCAGGCCAACATTTTCAGGTGATTTGGTATGGCTCCAGTGCTGGTGCTCAGCCTTTAAGACCTGACCTAAGTCTGCTTTTGGGGCACGAGTGACCTCACTCATTGCAAGGTCTGGCAGGCAGAGCAAACAAAAGAGGAGTTACCCCAATAGCTCTCCATTTCCGAGGATCTTGGAGCTCACTGGTTCTTAGCAATGGCTTCTACTCAGAGCCATATTACAGGTCTAAAATTCCAGCTCCAAAAATAGAAGAATATAAGAATAGCATTGATTGAGCAATGCGTAAGTGAAACTATTTTTAAAGACAGACAGTGAGTGACTGAGAAAAATGGTGAGCTTAGAAATTACGAAGTTTTCACAGAGGAAAACCTACAGAAATTGCAGCAGAGGAGGGAAGAAAGCTTAGAATCACTGGTACCCACTGGCCTCCAAGAGGAAGAACGACATTTGCTTTAGAAGAGTAGATATTTGAAGGGTGATGTGCACTGCTCCTGGCTTTGACATGGAGAGAGATCACTGTAGTCCCTAAAGCAAAAGCTAGAGAGGACTAAACTCTGTGCAAATCCTGAATCTCTGCTTTTTTTTCATGTAGGGTAAAATCTACTGACTTCATTGGAACTGCTAGGTTATGAACGAGAGTAGATCTAAACCCACAGAAGAAAAATGCTGTGTTTATAATTTTAGCCTCTGCATTCTCAATACAGATTTACATTCTCACTCTTTTGAATGCCAATGACTACAATAAGGAGGAGCTTTAAAGAGCATGAGTTTGCTTGTTCATGGCACACAGCCGAAGTTTGCTTCCTGCAGAGTCTGAGCAATTAATATTACCAGCCCAGTCCTCTGTGGGAGGTGAGGGTCAACATGACACATCTAATATCCTGAAAAAGAAGAATGTTCTCCCTTCATAAAATTCTGAAAGAAAAATTCTGAAAAAAATCTAGGCCATGCCATGAATCCTGCACAGGAAGAATGGCACAAAGACTAGTTTGCCTTTCTCCCAGGAGATACCCTGGAGTCTCAAGTACTTCTTACACAGGCACCCCAGGGAACTGAGCTGCCAGAGGACAGTACCACCATGAACAGAGCTAGCAGTGCAGATGTTACTTTTACTGCACCTCTCAGACCTGTCCTACAGGTGAAGATTTTTTCATGACATTGTATGCTTACAAGAGAGAGCAACCAGCAGCTAAAAATAATGCACACACTGAAGCACAGAATAGAAGAAAATATACAACAATAATCATGGAAATAATGGGAAGTTTTAAGCCATGGGAAAAGCAGATTTTAATTATTTGTGTCTTCCAGAGCAGGAAAAAAGTACTTAAAATTCACCTGTTAAGTACACTTAAGGCCACATGGGCTTTCTCTTCCTGACCTTACTTAACCTCAAAGTTTTCATCATCTTGCTCAACCCTGCAATCGTCTATTGTAATAAGGGGCAAAACAAACTCCACTTCATGACTCTTCACTCCTCTTCTAAAGTCATGCAGAGGAAAATTATAGCTTCATTCCTTTGGAAAAACACTAGCAGATTGTTATCTTGACACTGATTATGAACAACACTGTTGAGCATGAAGGATAGGACTGAACTGTTTCCTCTACGACATCACCATAAGCCATGCTGCACTTCACAGAGTGCTGTATCTAGAGGAGTCTTTAAAAAGGGACAAACAAGCACAGCTAGAGCAAGGTCAGGGCTGAAGCACAGAACCACGGCACAGTTGGGACCAAAATGCATCAACCGCTCACAAAGACATACTGGTCTAATTAAAATGAGTTTAAGGCTGATTCAGTGAGTTCTTTTAAGGTTACCTAAAATTCACCTAACATAACTTACTGTGGCACCCAACTAGATTAAGATTCACCGATATGAGCTGTTTTAAATTGAGTGAAGAGTATCTAGGCTGGGAAAGAGAAAAGAGAAGTTAGTTACAGCCATTCAACAAATCAGACTTTTGAGTTTGACTAGGAACAAGCTATATTGAATGAGGGTCTCACACTTGAAGAGCTTTTGTTTCCCTTCTCAGCCAGCCTCTTCTGCCTCACCTACTAAAACATCTCTGTGCCCAACTCAGGGTGGCCGAAGGGGGACTGGGATTTGAGAGCAAAATGTCTTCTCCCATACAGAGAGGTGCAGATACCAATATATTCCTTTGGAGGGGGTGGAGAAAGGAAATGTACACAGTACTCTGAGTTAGCTTCAGATTACAAACTTCCATTCATCGTTCTTAAGCTGTCTGGAAGGAGCATCTGGGGCTGCACTGCATTTGGACAGTTCCAAAAGTGGCAGGTGGGGAGTGGCAGAGTATGTGGGGATGATGGGGGCTGCTGGCAGGGGGCCTGGAAATGCTGACACAGGTTGCAGGACATGGGAAGGGGCATCCTACCTGTGTGTGCCTATGTCCTGACAGTGCAGGATGAAGGAGATGGGCTCTGCATGGGGGGTACTCTGTGTGTCCTGAGCACTCAAGGGGTACCAGGATGCTTGGAAGGTGTAAGGGCATGAGCCACTACTCAGCTGCTGAGTGGTCTGGGCAGCACCATCTAGTCGAAGGCCAGAGGGCAAGAAAACATCACAGCTGAGAGATGTGACATCTTGGACCTGTATCCAAGAGGGTGGTGCACTCTTGGGCGTTGGAAGGGAAGCAGCCCAAGTTTAGCTTGCTGCCAGCCTCTGTGGTATAATCTGGTGCTTAAAGACAGAGCATTGGCAGCCCTGACACAGTCGGACACCCCAGGCTCAAGCTGAACAGTGCTGCACAATGCACAGCAGCCATGTGCTTAAGGCAGCTGTGTGCAGGAGGAAAACAGTGAGATCCCAAAATTTTCTGTTTGTCCTCTCTTACCCCTCTGCCCCCAGAAATTGTGCCACTTTTGGCATGCTAGATGTAGCAACACAGCAGCTGGCAGTGCTGTGACTGCCAAGACTTGTCCACTGCCACAGGGAATCTGCTTCTGAAAGCAGTCAGGACTGGAGCCCTTTGGGGGTGCTCAGAGCATGCAGAGCCTCTGCGGCATCATCAGACCATGTGCTACAGAGCAGCAGAGTCAATCTACTACCCTGCACCCCTAACACCACTGTCAGACCCATCTATCCCCATTAGCAAAGCAGCAAAACTGTGCAGAACTAAACTTACTTGTCAAAATAGATTAAGCCTATCATTCCCCACAATACAGAATGAAAGCAGCAGTAAGCCTTGCTTTGTCAAGAAATCAGCCGAAGTCAATGAAAACAGCATAAAAGCATCCATAGCTGGCTTGTACTGCCCTTCTCTAGGAGCTCTGGCCTCCTTTAAAAGGCATCTATAGAAGGCTACTAGCAGAGCTGAGTGAATCACCTCTCTCCTGGCTCTCACTGTAAGGGCATCAAGAACCTATCCCTTTTATTCTGCACCTCCCTACGAACGTCCCCTTAAGGATTAAGCTCTTTCCCAACCATTGGAAAATCCAGTCGATAGGGAGTGGAGGGGGATATCACATTTGTTTCTCAATTGATTGAAAGACCAAATGAAGCTGAATCAGACAAATCCCTTGGTTTCCTCACACTCCACTCCCTTTGCTTTGGGGAGCTCCAACATGCTGGGAGGGGAGATAACATTTGGCAAAGGCAAAGAGAAGCATGCAGGAGTAGGAATAGGGAAGTCCACCTCCCAAAGATTACTGTAAAATCTGACTCTCAAAGATAGGCTGGTGAGACTGGAAGGAAGTGGAAAGTCATCTCGCAGGAAGGCTCCATTTGCTAGTCAGAGAGCAGAAAAGCTGGTCACTACCAGCGGATGTCTCCTATTTTGTTATCTCTTCCTGCTGAGCTGCCCAATGGGAGGATGAAGATTTAGTCAGCCCATGGCCTCCTCACTTCCGTGTGCTGCCTCCTTTGAAAGAACTCACTCTTTTTTAGCCTGGATATTTTATGTTGCCAGGGAGTTGGTGCAACCGGTTCCTGCAGCCCCCTGCAAGGCCACAGCAAGGGCACAGAGGGGTGTAGTCCAACACAAGCCATGCTCTGTCAGGCCCCAGTGGCCACCGGCAGCTGGTCCTGATTAGAGCAGCCCCCAAGATGCTGTAATCCCTTCTCTAATATTACTCTAATCAGTGCTGGGGCCAGCTTGTAACCTGTCCTCAGATCACGGAGCTGTAATTAATTGGCTACGGCTCCCCATAGGACCTGGGCACAGCTCAGATCCTGGCCTTTGCAGTTTAACTTGAGGCTAACACTTATCTGAGTCTAACGTTGCTGTAATTAGTTTTTCCCCAGTGCAAACCAGGATTGTTAGTGCTGCATGTTAAATAGAAAAGATATGAGGACAAAAGTATGTGAATTACTGTAAGTTTTGACTACTGTTCAGGCAAGTTTCAGCTGCCTGTTTACTTTGCTATGGTATGAAGGCCCTGCCTCAGTGAGGAACCTATAGAACTGAAACCATACATAAATCAAACCTGAGCAATGCAGGAAAAGTACAGTATGCATTTCTTCCATAAAGGTAACAGTAAATAATCTACTAAGTTAATGGTTCACTGATGCAACTCAGTTTAAGAGGTGGAAAAAAACCTACAGACGTTTTATCTATGACCCTTGGCTTAGGTCTGAGATACAGCTTTAACTGAAGAGCAAAGGTTAACTGTAATAGAAAATGTTGGCATTACTACAGCTTACAAGCCACATTCTGATTTTTTTGTCAAAATGAAGACAACTTCTTCAATTATGACAACACAGCCATAAAAAGTCGATTGCAGAGAACTATTTGTCAATGTTTCTTCAGAGTACCACGGAAGAAGACGACAGGAGTAGGTGAAAAGAGAAGACTTAGGGAAAGAGGGAGACTTCATATTTGTTTGAAAACTATGAAGAGAAGCAATAGTCAGGAGAGCTCTCATTGATGGGAAAAACATCCTTTTAGACAGAGCTAAATTCAGTAAAATTCATGTTTCAAAAGTTGTGCCCAGGCACAGCTTTCGCTATGGGCTCAGTATTATCCTACCACATAGAGCATAAGCAAAGAAGCTAGATGCAAAAAAATTAGGCAAATAGTAGGAACTCTTCAGACAAATGTTGCCCTCGGGTAGCGCATAAATGTAAAGGAGAGCAGAACATAGTGCCTCAGCCCAGGGGACAGCCTTCCAAAACGCAGCTGGGGGAAAACCATACATTTCCCAGCTGAAAATCTAACAAACACAGCATAAGACTGGAGGGTACTGCCATCACGTTGTTTGCTGACAACTGCTAATACCTTGAGGCATGGTGAGGGGAGGGAAATTCACTCCTGGCAACTATGAACAGCAAGTCCCTGCTCTTGACTGGTATTACAATGCACCAATACTGAACTGGTCAGCTTGCACAGAAATAGCATGAAATAAAATGACAGTGAGGGCAGCATGAGACACTGACAAGCACCAAAAAATAAAAAATAAATTGAAAGCAGCCAGTCTCCACTGAGAGGAATTTTCATGTGGTTTTTCTGGCATTGTCTTTTGGAAAACACTGGGGTTTTGCTACCCTTTCAACTTCTGGAGTTCTCACAAAACCTCTAAACCAGGTCTTTATTTATAATAGGAATTTTGAAACTATTTTTTGCATTCTTTTAGACTCGTTCAATTCTTGACCCCAATTACATTGAATAATGTGGTTACCACTAACATAAATATAGTTCCGTTATAAATCAGGACATGTTTGCCTGGAGACAGCCCTTTTTCTTCCCCTTGCTCATGTTCTGCAGCTGTCCAAATACATCCCCACACTCTCTGGAACCTGCAGCACAGTCTCACTGCCACAGCTGGTGAGGGCAGAGGTAATGGGCTGTAGGCTTCCCTCTCTTCGTACCCAGCCAGCAAGCCAATGCATGCTCCAGTTTACACTGTGATGCTGAAAGGCTGAAAGAATATCTTGTTCCTGTGATGGGTATTCGATCTCCCTACTAGGGATGAGGGCCATCCATGTCACTTTGATAAATATTCAGTAGCTGGCTGGTTGGCTCCCTGGGGCACAGTTCAGTCTTGGCTTAACTGGAGCAAACATCTTACTGCATCTCTATGCAGAGAATAAATGATTTCAGGAATGCAACTATAACTGCGTATTCAAGGCTTTCCACAGTGGGGATTATTAAAAAGACAGCAATTGTCATCAGATATCAGCGATACCACATTTGATTAGAACAGGAAATAAAATCTTTACTGGTATTATCTGCTGGTGAATGCTGATCTTAACTGTCATGCTGCTCTGGTATATCAGGTGTCATATCAACACCAGGACAGCCAGGGGAATTAGGAGCCCAGCAAAGCACTTCCATGATCCTGTCTTCCCCCCTGAACAGAAGACTTGTCAGGAAGATTTTGCATTAAATGATACAAATAGCAGGGGCAGCAAACTGATGGAGAAAAAGGGCTTACCCACCTTTACAGAATTAATTTCTCACCATGTGCCTTGTAATTCTTTTTTTCATCTTCACTTCCTACTGCCAGCTTACCAAAACAAACCCCTGAGTTGTGCCAAGACAAGAGGATCAGCTCTGCTTCTAACATTTTCAGTCTCCACTGGTATCCAAGAGGCCAGAAGCGCTCCCGGGAAAACCTGTTCTTGGGAGGTTCCCACCCCAGTTCCCAGTTCACTGGAGGTCACACTGGATAAGCATTGACAAGCTTAATGAAACAGTGGGGTTCAACATCTACCTGCAAATACATGCCAGCTCAGGATCTGGTCCTTCAAAAGTGTATTAATGTATAAACTCCCGCTCAAGTCAGTGACATGGTACAATGTCCCTAGAAGAGAGTCTTTAACATCTCATATAAGAGTTTTAAAAATACAAATGAATTTTCAAATTATACTGAAACACCACCAAGCCTCTAAACTGTCATTAGCAAACATCAATCAGGTCAAAAAGAAGAGAGTTTAGCCTTCTGCCTACAAGGGGATCTAGAACTCAAATTCCACCATTTGTACCAATTTCTCAGATGTCCACACAGTTTTGCCACTATCTGAGGTATACATTTGCACAGTAAGTTGGTGGTAAATCTATTTGATTAGGAGCTGAATAAGAATTGAATTTAATTTTTTTTTATTCTTTTCATTTTATTAGAGTCAGGAAATTCTCTGCTTGATCTAACAGATCTTACTCTCACGATGTTTGATGGAACTCACTGCCTGGAGGCACAAAAGGCCATAAACACCAAAGTCCCAGCTGCTTTTGGTCTGAATGCCTCATGCTAATGTGCCTGGTGTGGGCACAAGCAAGACCCAGCTCCGTGCAGCAGTCTCGCAGGAACTGCCTGCATCTTCCTACACTACTCAAGCAAGTAAGCAAACTGTGTCGTTCCTGCAAACAGAGCTGTCTCCCCTCAGAACATGGTCACCTTCCTCTTATACGGCTATTGCCTTCATCCCCCACCTTCACCAACAGCTCAGTGGCTAGAGCATTCACACAAAATCGCAGTGTGGAAGGAAAACAGGTTTAATTCCCTTCTGTAATTGAGGGACATACCTGCTACCCCACAGGCACTGGAGGAATGGCTTTCTCAGCTCTGTTGAGAGCCACTGTTCAACTTTGCATTGAACCATTAAGCAGTGACTGAGCCAGAATGAGGGGATGGGACAGGGAAAGAGACTATTTCTCAGCCTAAAGCTAAAAAATGAGGTGGCCTACAGAATATATTAACTCCTGCCTCGGCTGCATCCACAAGCTTAGGACTTCAGCTACAGTTCAATAATTATGATGTGCACCACCACAAAATGTCCACTTCCCTTGACCTATGACTGTGTAGTATTTATGGCTCTTTTCTGTATATTCCCTGTTCACGGATGTTGAACTTAGAGATTATTTACTCAGGGGCAGATTCTGATTCATTAACACAGAAGAGAGCTATTCCATGAATAGTCCCACTGAGACTAACTGGACTTTCAGCTTTACTGCCCAACTCTATACCCTCTCTCATCAAAAGGTTAACTGGGAGTAAAATACTAGAGGATTATTTTTATCCACTAGGGTTTTATTTCAAAATACCTCCATGCTTTCAGAACATTGCATTTAGAAAGTTCACCCATTAGAGTGCAGTACATTGGCATGAAGTGAAAGTTTGCAGCTACACGTGATCCCGGAAACTCTGCAATACATGCTGAAGTGCAGTATCATAGTTTTGCAATTAGATTCACATTGTAAAAAAGAACCGAGATAAACTAAGAAATAGTTCTCCTACAATATGGCAAAGAACTATGAGAATTTATATGAAGCTTGCAGACAACTGCTTCCCAGCCTCTTGGTCGTTACTCTCAGCTTAGCAATGGGGAAAAGTTAGGGTGGAGCGAGAAAGCCATTGTGTCTTCACACTGATGAAGTTCTTATCATTAGGGTGGAAACCACCTCTTGGTACCTTGGGAAGCCTGCATGCACTCACAGTGCTAAAACCTAGTTCCACACATTGTATCAAAGTGTTACCTGCACTAACACTGAGCCAACATCATGGTAGCTTCAAACTGCACTGAGGGCTGCTGCTGCAAGGTCTGACCATGTTATCTCTTCCCTTGTGCAAGCACTAATCCTTGTGTGACTGCACAGGGAGCCAGATCTGGGAACCGATCCACATGAAAATCAACCCAGTGCATCAGCTAGCCTGTGTTCTCCACACCACTCCATAAGCACTGGTGCTGAACACAGGTGGGGCAGTACAGCCAGTGTACTGGCTGTACCTTTCTCAGGAGCAACCCACACCGGATTAGCACAAGGCAGTCATGATGCTGCAGTCTAAGGGGCTCTGCTGTCACTCTAACCTCATGAAGCAGCAGTCAGTGGGAATGGGATGACAGGACAGGTGCTGAGTGGATATCCACACTGCGTATATCTGATGTACAAGGGTTCAAATAGAAAATTAGGTTGCTCTTATATGCCATTGTGAAATTCTCTTATTTCATAAACAAACATTTGCATCTTGGACACCTTTTAACATTTCTTCAGATACCCATGTTGAGCAAACTGGATACATATGTTTTCTTTGTAAAGTTTCCAAATACAGTTGCCTCAATTCTTATTTCAATGTCAGTGGGAATCTAACCTAGGTAAAAGAGCTCAAGACAGGGCCCTTTGGGTAAAAGAATATTGCAAATTATTTATCCAAAAGATGTAGTATAATGCAATTTAATGTTTTGCAATGGCCAGCATTTCACATGTATCAATACTTCTGTATGGATCATGCAAGCCCATCACAGCGCACACAAGGGAAGAGCACAGCCTACGCAGCCTGCTGGCTCCAAACTCAGGAAGGAGCTGCTGTGCCCTGACAATGGCCCTGTAATGTGTGCACACCACACTGTGGGTGACATGAGGCAGTAGCACCTGCACCTGCCCCAGAGCTTCACTCACACACAAACTCATCCGAACAGGAGCTTGCAAAGGGCCTCACTTCTCACCAATACCTGTTATGCAAGCATCATTGGAACCACCAGACTCTTTGGTTAGCAGAGGTGACCTCAGCTCAGTGCAGGACTGCATTCAAGACAGAGTTTTTGTAGTGCCCTTTACTAGAAATGGGTGGGAACCCGTACAGTTCATACTGCAAGGGCCACAGAATTGTCTTGTTCCAGGCTCTTACATGTAGTTCCTCATCTTTTGACCCAAGGAGCTTTTGAGGAGGGGACAGAGCAGCAGTTGTATGATCCTAGGTCATTGTTATCCATATATGTGTTGTGATTCAGGTTATCCAGAGCAATACGCCTCTGATAACATTAGCTCAAGCAATGGCAAACTAGCTCATAAACCCATGCTGGAAAACAATGAGGAGGTTGCTCAGGGCTTGGCAGTTGGAACACAAGCCTTGGATCACCTACAGGGGTGTAAATCTTGCTTCAGTGGGCTTAAAGAGAGTCACATAGGAAGATTTATCCCCAACATTGTCTCTTGCAGGACATGCCTTGCAAGAGCAGATTAAATCTGCAAGCAGAAACAGTACGTTGCTTTTTTTCCCACCTCCCTGGAATAATTTTATTGATACAATGCCAAATCTTCTTTTCTGTGTACAGCAGTATGATTCTGTAAGTACTTATTTAAAATCGGCAGTTAGCTATGGCCTTACACCCACCGAACAGAGCAGGATTTGCTCTGTTGTCTCTTTGTTGAAATGTGACTACCCTTCCTTCATACCCTTCCTTCTCTCGTGCAGATGCTGACCACAAGGAAAACCACAATGATAAAGCTGTTTTCTCTTATTAGTCCATTTTTGTAAACAGTTCTGAATGCATGAGCATAGCTCGTTGGTGTGTGTTAAGGAATGGAAATCTCCACTCTGAGTTGAAATCCTAATGAATAAACTTTTGTTTCTTTATCTTGAAAGGAGAATGTTACCTAGGTAAAGATATACCTAGAAAAATCTTTTCAAAATAAAGGGGAATTTAGGTGCAAAAATAATGCAGAATCAGCTCCTAATTGTTCCCATACTTAGACTATTCTGACTTTTTTCTGCTCTGCTGGAGCATTTTTTGTTTTCATCCCTCTTTTCTTTACTTTATTGAGTTATTGACAGTCAGATAAAATATTACAATATACCCAATGTATCTAAAAAATAGGCCTGACTCATTAGGCTGAGTCAATCTAACACATTTTCCAAATTATACTCATATAGTCTAATTTTAAACCATTTTAATGTAATTTTAAAATGTTTCAGATTTTGGCAGAAAAAAAAAGCAGCTAGCAATGGTAGAACAAAGATCCAGCTGGCAAGGAGATAGAAAGGAGAAAACAATTTTGAGAAATACATTGTAAATGGCAAGGAACTAAATATCTACTGTAATGAAAGCAAATGGATTGTAAATAACCCAGCTAAATTGTTTATGTATTTTTAAAATAAAAATAATTAACCATCTTACAAAAACAAAACCTTCTTAAATACAATGTACTTACAGAGGCTCTTGAGTGGAAAAGCTTTCTACTGCTCTGGCTTATAGAAGAAACACATACAAAAGAAATTCTGTCCTCTAAAACCACATACTAACAAATGTTGTGTTTTGTTCTCACATTACTCTGCAAAAATTATTAGCTAGTAGCTTTCTTAGATACAGATAATTAATTATTAGCTGTCTTAAATACAGATATGCAAAAAAATAAAACCAAGAATACAGCTGTCCTTCACCTGCCATTGTCACAGTCAGGACTTTGGACTAATTATCAGATGAGCTGTCCTTACTGAAAGGAAAAGTATGGATGCTTCCAGAGATACCTCTAACAGAAGAAATAAGAAGTAATCCTCAGAAAATGGCGCTTTTTTTGTCCTGAAAAGGGTATATTAAGAACAAGTATGATCTTTCTACTTGGGCTTTCCATAGAAAAGTACAGTAACTGAGACAAAAAGAAGAAAGGTTGAAAAGCAAGATATGTTCAACTGAAAAAGAGAAACTTGATCTGGAAACTGCTTAAAACATGTCTCAAATGTAGGCAAATGTCCTGGATAGGCTACATCTCCCATCATGTATCTCTGTCCTCCCAGCATGGAAGAAAATTCTGTCACAGGAAACCCTTGCCGCAGTGTATCAGATGTGAAATAGCCCAGCTGGGGACATTGTCCTCTCGACGCAAACAGGCTCGCAAGAGCCTGTTTCTCAATTCCTGTTGTTAAAACACTCAGACTTGATCTGGGGCTTTAGCAGGTTTTTGGGTTTAGGAGGCAAAAGATCCACTAGAACAGGGTAGCTTTGGGAAAAAAAAAGCCTTTCTGGATATTAGAGCATCAATCTAGCTGCAGCCAGAGGAAAGCCCTGTGAAAGAAAACTGACACATACAAGGCAACCAAACCTTAAGCACTTAAAACGTCTTCTGGCCCACAGCAGCAGGACTTGTGTGCTATGTTACGTGACTGTGGAGACTGATGTAGACAAGACAGAATCTTGCAGGTGCCCACCCTCCGGGGGCCCCATGACCAGCTGCAGTACAGTGCAGTGGCCACGCTCACTGCTGTTGCCTTGTAGCTCAGGTGCAGCTGGTCACTGGCTTGCAGAACAGCCCACATGCTGCATCTTGCACATGGGCCAATGGATCAAGATCACTGCAATGAGTGGGAGACAGGATGAACACTCACTGCGCCTTATTTGCCATGTGAGAGACTTCTCTGGTCTGAATTAAGAATTAACCAGTAACAGATAGTCAACACAGAAAACCGAGATGGCAGGTACTTTGGTTAAAATCAGCAGCCAAACTGGCAGCAACTTAAGAGAGTGTGATCCCTAGGGATGCTATGCTAGAACATCATCCTGCTAAACCCACAGAGTCAGTAACAACAGTTACTTTGGGTAGCTGTGCTCACCAGGATCAACTAGGATGCCAGTCCTACAAGGAGATCTGCAATGACCTGACTGCCATTGAAGACAGTAAAAGAAACAGTCTCTTTGCAAGATCAGGGCTAGAGAGTTTAAATGCACAGAGCAGCCAGCTCTCCTTTGTCTCCTTTTGACTGGGCAAATAGGTGTGATGAAGGAAATGACCTCGCTGCATCACCTGCAAAACCTTGTTGGAGGTTTCGGGAGTTGGTCTGCTGGCCATTTGAGGTGAAGCCATAGCCTCGTGCTCACCATCAGTCTTCCCTCTCTATTCATGCCTTAGCATCTCATCAGACAGGTATGCTTGTAGCCACTCTGCTACCAATGGATAGACTGAACAGCCACAGATGTGCTCAGAGGCCTTACGATTGTATGATGCTAATGACGTGGTGTGGAACTGGTCTGGGAGGTGCCTCTCACCAGACACTCCTTAGGTTAGTTGCTGCTGACAACTGTCTGTCTCTCCTTTTCTTTCCTCAAGGCTGTTTGCTCCAGCTATCACATGACTTAGTGCCAGTGCTCTCAGCAAGGAAGGACAGCACAGCTGTCCAGCCAGACTTAGGTCCTGCCGCAAACTTTTTGCACAACCTCTGCACAGCCCCCGGTACAGTGGGGTTTCAGGTGCTGCTTTCGATAGTGCAAATGATAAACAGCTTCTGGCACAAGCACAGACTCAACTTCAGCAGCACAAAAATTAAACAGTACCAGGAGATGGTTTTAGTTATTCAAATTTTCTCTAGTTTCAATACGTTGCTCAGAAAATGACTGTGGTGTGCACAATAAAAAATTAGGAAAAAACCCAAATCAAAGGGTTAAAGAGATACAGCATTGTAATTAACAAGATATTTATATTGTTTGGTGGGGTTTTTTTCTTCATGATTCTGCCAAAACCGACCTACAACCACAGCATTCAATTTTTCAAGTGTATTTGCCTGAGGCAAGGCAAATTTTTGCACCTACACACGTGGGCTTTTTCCAGGCATGTATGTGGCTGTTGTGAGTGCTATTATCCTTCATTAAAAGTGATAGATCTTCAAGATAAACAGGCACGGATTACCATACCCCAGCTGAGTCTGGATCTATTACGTAAGTAGTCACTCAGTTTCTATAGTTCAGCTTTACAAACATAAAGTTATATGTGCTTTCTCAATGTCTCTCATCACATTATAATTTCTCTGTACCTGGAATCTCTTACAATTTTTCAGAAACAAAAACAGTTTCTCTTACTAAATACTAACCAAGTACTGAAAATACATACATTAAACTGTGGAGTGTTAGCTCAGCAAAATCTAACTTAGTTCCAAAACAGAAAGTTTTTCCCTGGAAAATACTCCAGGTGTAATTACAGGCTCATGCAAGTTTGTTTTTCAGTAAAGGTAATGTAGAATTTTTCTTCATTGTGCAAAAAAATCAGTAGTCACATGCTGTGAGAAAGCTTGTCTGAATTGATGATAGGTTGCCTAGATATACCAAAATGCCTGGATACACCAGGATGAAAACAGGATATTTTTTTTTTTTAAAGAACAAACCACATTGTCAGACATTAAACAGACTTAGTCAAAGATCAGATTTTCACAGAAGTGGTAGTATCTATATTTGTTCAACGAGCTTGCTTTTAGCTTCCATACACAGCTAACCTCTCAATCAGCTCCTTACATTATTTGTTGGCTAGCCTGAAAGCATCAAGCAAAGCTACTTAAATGGCCATTTAAGTATGCTTGTGTCTCAAAGTGCTGCAGAGAGTTTGCATCTCTATGAATGAAATCAATACAGAGAAAGAGGACAGAGGCAGGAAGCCACAAGAAATAGTATCTTAATATTATTTGCAGTGTGGAAAAACTGCTCTAGTTCTTCTATTTATCCGCATGCTAAGTGCTCTGGGGGCAACCTCTGGTCCATGAACGTTTGGCATTTGGTTGGAGTGATGTCCATGTGCAGTAGGCAAGCAGCTGATTGCTTTTGCTTGCACGCTCATCCACATGGTCCAAAGTACATTCTTTTAATGTACAATGGCTCAATTATGGCTCTGCCTCCAGATGTTCATTTCCAAAGCCATGGTAAAATTCTGCTTCTCAGACCCCTGGCCAAGTTTGCCATGTACGGAATTAGGGCTGGCTGGAAAAGAGCTATTCCATTTCGTGCAAAATTATTTCAGTGTTTGAAATTTGTCTTCAACACAATACAAAATAAAACCAAAAACTCTCAAATATCTTGGGAGACCAAGCCCTGCATCCCCAACTCAATAGTCAGCAGTAAGAGCATTCATTGATCTGTGCGAGACTCAGGTTCAAGTCCCCACTCTGAACCAGGAAAACATTGACTTGAATCTGGATCTCCCACATCTCAGATGAGTGTCCTAACCACTAAGCTTGGGTGGAGCTCTTCCTCTTGCTTTACCCCACCCTGGATCTGATGACATTTTTACTGGAACAGATATATTTGTGTGAAGAAGAAAAAAAAAAAAAAAAAGCCCAAAACTCAGGAACAACTCCGATATGACAAATCACTTCCAGATATTTAGAATCTGCCAGAATCTGGATTTATTAATCCATTTTGAAAACAGGTAAACACATGATGTTTTTACCTCTTTGAAGGACCCCATTAAAAAATACAAGACAGGCCTGTTCTGCAGTAGGGGAATGGGATTTGTCTAGTGAAACAGAGGGAAATACATCCATTGCACATTGCAGAGTGCTCTGCAGAATCTACTGAGCAGTGGCCAGAGCAGGAGGACAAAGGAAGAGATTGTGCCAAAGGTTTCAACAAAATATAGACTGTCCCAACACTCTTCCAGTCATGGAAAAGACACTTTGGAGCAAAGAGGATACATATGGAGGCTCCCTTGATCATCCCTGAGGCATGGAGAGCAGGGCAAAGGGTAAACTGTGTCTCCTCCCTTTTCTGCCAGCTCCTTGAAGGGCAGTACCAACGAGTCACTGGGAGGTAGGTCGGAGCTTTTCAGATGAGGATGCCAAGCACTTCAGCTGGTGAATTGACTCAGAGCCCTCATGCCCCAGACAACAGCTAGATCCTGTTATTTTCAGGGCAGAGCTTGAGCCTGCTGAGTATGGTCCAACTCCTATTTTTGTGCCATGAAAACTCACTGAGAAGGCTGCTGTGAAAAACAGCATCAGTTCCAACAAAGCTGCCTGCTTTTCTGTTCAGCAAGTGTGAAACATAACTGAGTTATACCAGTTTTGTGGGGGAGGGAATTACAAAACTGCCTGACAAACTGCCATGGATTTCACTAGGGGCCAGTCCAGCCTTCCCTCAGTGAAGTCCCCACTGAACTGCCTTGCTTAGGGCTCAGCCACACAGCGTACTGTATTGCATTATTCTGTTCATTATTTCCTTTTCCTGATGGGTCTCTTAAATCTTCCATAGATTTTATACATATGGAATCAAAAGCTCATTTTTTTTATGTACTCACAGGTCAAAGAAAAAGATGCACTAATTTTCCCAGAAGTTATTTCTACTTTTTTCTTCTTTTTTTTTTTAATATAGAAGCCTTTGCTATGAAATATGGGATTCTCTTCAATTATTAACTGCTATCTGGTAACTTATTATACAAGATAAAATTAAATGACTGTTTAACCTTGGGCCATACACCAGCAGTAGTCATTTTGTGTGACACCATTTCACACTGAATTCCCTTGTACCAGGGGAAATCTTTGGGTTTTAATTTTTTTTTTTTAATTGTATTTATGCTCAGGAAAAAGATGGTCACATTTCTCTGGCTCTACTGGAGCTTAAACTTGATCATAATAGTACTGAAGTTCTCAAGCACTATATCAGTTCTGTGAATGTCAAAAAACACAGCAGGTGTGCATTAATAATTGTTTAGGGGGGAACTATTTTCAGTTTTTATCCACTCAAAGCAATAGATGTAATGGGAAATAAAGGAATTAAGATGTCTGTCTTTCCAGACACCTGAGTTCTTTTAACATCATGGAAATGAACAATCTCATTGAAGAGGCCAAACAATATAAGACAGAGTTATGTAGAAAGAAAAAAAAAAGTTATCTTCTAACACAAAGATATTTGGAGAAATTCATATAACTGATTACCCCACAAATACTGAAGAATACAGACAAGCCTATCAGTTAGTGCTCCCAGGCAGCTTATCAACTGGTGCTGACCACCTTCCTGTTTGGCTGCAACCTTTTTTTTTTTCTTTTTTTTTTTTTAATATCAAATTGACACCTGACATCTGCTCTTGAAAAATGCATCTCCAGTCATGTCATCTCCCCTATCAGCAGACAAATATTATTTGTTTATAATATCACAGGAAAGACTATAGTCTAGCAGATGACAGCAAGGGTGTTTACTTTCTACAGGATTTTTTTAAAGCAGTAACTGCTTCCACCCAGCTTAGATATTGATACAGTCTCATCAACACTCCCTATTTGTACAGTGCCATTGGATGGTTCAGGATCAACAAATTGGAGGCAGATCTGGAACTGGTAATTTCACTAGAGACATAAGAAAAACATCACTAGATCAAACCAAGGTCCTGTATCGAGGCTCCAGCAGTGGTGAGTAACACACAGTGATATTTCCCCAGTACAGCCTCCCAGCCTACAGTAACTGCTCTAGCTTCCTAACCATAAGAGTATCCTTCTGCTTAACAGCCTTTGATGGATTTTCCCTCCATAAATTTCTCTCATACTTTTTAAACCTGTCGGCTTTTGGCATCCGCCACAATTCATATCAATGGGTTTCATATTGTGCTAAGCCCTTTTCTGTTTCCTTTGAATGTGCCCCTTGGTAATTAATTTGATGTCACATTCTGCCACACTGACCAGTATCCCCTAATCACCTTTACAGGCCTCTCAGGACCTCAGTTGCCTCTTACTCAACCAGGCTGCTAATTCCTTGCCACTTTGGTTCCCCTATGTATGGAAACCGTTCTCTGCCTTTGGTTGCCTGCAGCTGTTCTGTCCTTCTTGAGAGTGAACACTGCACAGTGTTCAAAATGTGGATGTATCAAGGATTTACACAGTGACATAACAGTATATTCTGATGTGTTCTCTATCCCTCTCCACTAAATTTGAATATTTCATTTACTTTTTTAACTGCTCCTGAACCCTGAAGCCAGCATTGTTACAGAATTAGTTAATAAAACCTCCAAATCTCTACCCAAGTGCTAGTAACGGGTTCAGAACCAATGAAGTTGATGTGTTTTTCCTATGCATATTGCTACACTCCGAGGTCAAAAAGGCTCTACTAGTATGCTACAGTAGAGTATGCATCACATGAAGATCTGGCATCAGATATTGTAAGTATTTCAAAGTCTCTGTGTGATTCAGTTTGGTTTGTTAATCTGAAACATCAATTCAAGTCTTCTCTCGGCTTCTAGGGTTCCTCCCAGAGGGCTGTTCAATCCTTACACTAGATTGTCCTGTGTACTTTATAAAAGGCAGGGGAGTCTAGATTAATATTCAAGCTGTTGGAACAGGCAACAGGTCTTTTCTTAGCTCTTTAAGTGAAGCATCCATCCATCTCCCAAAAGATGTTTAACTGCTAACACATCTGCATTTCACAGTGGTCTTGAGAGAACCCAGCACATAACAAATTTGACACTAGTTTGTACACTTAATATTGAGTTAAGACCATTTCCAAATAGCTGCTTTTTCTTACTGTAATACTAACCCTTTTCCATACTTTCCCACTCAGTCACTTCACAGAAGACAGGTATGCTTCATTTTTAAAAAATTGTTGCAGACGATAACACCAGAAAAAAAATATTTAACAGGAATACACACAACAGATCTTATAGCGTGTAACCCTTAATTTTACCTACCTCCGACCAAAACATTTAATTGTGAGGGATTCACTTTGTCAAAACCTTCTCTCTCAGCTATATTGCCAATACAGAACATTGTCCTTTACCCTACATTTAACACAGGTGACGGAAAAGGATTCTAGTCAGTTCTATTCCCTAAACCACAGAAGCTGTCCTTCCACAATAATCTCTTTATCAAACCACCAGGTTGTTTTCTTGCTTAATATGACAGACACAATAAAACATTGGGGTCTTTGAGTTTCTTTCCAAAGTTCACAAGGTATGTTGGCTTGTACATACATGCTCTAATGACAAAAGCTAAAACACACTGAAAAAATATGCAGCAGCATTGAAAGTGATCCAGGATGAGCAATATGATATTCAGCTTTACTAATTAGCGCAGAACATAGTTACTAAATTACCAATATCATTAACACATTGCATGCAACTTTGCATAATAGACTGTAAACTAACCACATTGTAATTCCTGAGAACAGATAAGCACATTTGGTAGATGAGGCTACCAAAGAAAATTTCCTTAGTCATAACAGGATCCAACTCTTCTATTTTCCCTCCCCATCACATAATTTTTTTAAGCAGATGAACTATTGGACATAGATTTTTAGTGGGTTTTTTTCAAACAATTAGTGAATCTGATATGAATCTGTGCAAAGCTGAGTGAATTTTCTGGATAAAGCATTAAAATCCAGGTCACACTCGGTCACTAGTCATCTTTGTATATGCAAAACTCCACGTCACATAGATAAGAGAAGATAAAAGCCTGACAGACTCCCAGTTACTTACCTTTTGTATCACATTACTTATTTCAACCAGATTTGACAAGAAAGGGTATATAACCAAAAGAAAGAGAATGCTGTAAATAAGAGAAAGCTTTATATATTTTAAAAATTCAGGAATATCAAGAGTTCTTTGGCTGACAGCAAAACAAAGCCTCCTCTGTGGTAGCTGCACCATCAAAGTTCACACAATAACAACCTATAAGTGGTGAAGAATCTCCCACAAGCTTCCATGCACCATCACTTCCATGGCTGACCTACCCAACTATTTATGTGACCAACGCTACTTAGCCTACATGTGAGCCCCTCCTCTCCAAAACCATACACACTTTACCCTTTTGATTTCACAGTTACCTGTGTCTGAGACCATATCTTATAGCACTTTGGGCTGAGATGCTTTAGGACTCCTTTCCAGATAGCTGGCCCAGCTGCAGGAGAACTTGCCTGTCTTCCAAGAACACCATGGCAAAGGCACTGCAGGACTAATAGCCCTTGAATGATTTAGTCTCACCATAAGGTGCACAAGTTCCAGTCCATGTTACAGGCAAATCTGGGCTAAGATAGGCATGCACTTCAGCAAAATTTGTGCTTAAACCACCTTGATACCTAAATCAAGAAACTCTTATAGGGATACCAAAGGGACTAAGTCACGAATCCAGCTAAGATTCAGGTTGGCAGTGCAGTATTGATGCAGTCTGACTAAAATGCACCTTGTGGGAAGTGCCCCCTCCTCCTTGAATTTGGCAAACGTGGTGCATTTAGACCTTTCACATCAGCGTATACAACCTTAGGCAAAAGCTGGGAGTCACCCACTTTCTCAGTTCTAATTAGATGCCAGAAAGCACTGGCTGAAAGCATTTTTTGGTCTCTTTCTACCTCGTTTCTCTCTCTCTCTGTCTCATGCACTTTGCTTAGGATGGTACTTTGTGATTTGCCTGCACCAAGGTCTATTCCTGACCAGTCTAAGACATGAAGACTCTTTAGTGTGGTGCCCTTTTCCAAATCCTCTTGCACATAATTAGTTGATATTTAAATACAGTCAGTTGGAGTTGAGTATGTTGTCTGTAAACAATGTGAAGGGAGTGAAAGAGAGAGACAGTGAAGCCAAACAACTTGACATCCTGCCAACCCAGCAGGCATCTGAAAGGAGTTTTCAATTTCACATCAACATTTTTGTTCCAAGAAAAAAAGAGAACTTGCACTCTATTTAAAAGCTGTTACAATTCTATACGCTGCCTGAAAAGGAGCGTACTTCACCTAAACTCCTCACATTTTATAAAAGCAGCAGCCTATTGACACAAATTAGGAGCTCTGGTGCTCTTACATCTCTACCCATCAACTCTTTCTGTCAAAAGGCTTTACATATTTAAACGTACTGGAAGAGATTCAAACCTGCCCTTTAACCTGGTGTGAACTGTGCTTCTAAGTTAGTGTATAAGTTTCAGCATTTAATATCATGCCACACTCTCCTCACTTTTTATCCTAGACCACATGCTTTCATCTCTGTAAATGATGCCTGTAAAAGTTAGATTCATTTGCCAAATTTAATAACTACCCAAGGGTGATTTTTGTCTATACTAATAAATTGAAAACATGCATGTTGTTAAAAAGTAATCGTATCTCAATTTCATTTCCACCACTGAAAGTTTTCGAGTCTGTGCCAAGCTAGGTAAAAATACTGGGTTCCTGAAGATACTTACACAAGACAATTACACAGGTCTTTTCGAAATTTAGAATTTACAAACATCTGGCAAACCTTTTGCTATTATGTCTTTCCCCTCTGCATGCTTTTCCTTTTCATCAGTTCTTGCAGTCAAGTTGATCAAATACCCTAAAACATATTCTCGTATTTTGAATAAAATAATTAGAATTTAAACAAAAAAGCCTCACAAATATTGTCTCAATAACATTACTTCAGTTTCCTAATGTGTTTTATCCACAGGTGATGTCTCCACAGATTAACAGGCATGAGAATTTTCCCCTGGTTCTCTTTGCTGGCCAGACATCATCTGAACTTTAGAAGTCACATAGACTTCAGCACGGTCCTGAATCTGACTTGGTAAGCCTTGCTAATGAGGCAGGTATATTAGCCTGGGCTTAGTACTGTGCTATTGTGTTTGTACTCACATCCAGTCAGCTCAGTGTACAAGCAGAAGAGCGTGTGAGCCTTTCTTCTCTAGTAGACATATCCATTGCTTTCTACAAAAACAGTACCTGTAACCTGCAGGCAACTATGCAATGAGATAGAAGCAATACCTGTCAAAACACAGACTGAACATTCAGCATCCACAAATACTCTTATTGAAATAAGACGGGCTATAAGCATGTAAGATTGGCTCATCCTCAAGAGTACAGTTAATCCAGGTACATGCACCATGTGCAATGCTATTCCACAGTCCCTACAGAGTTCACTTAAAGCGTTTTCTTAGATGGCTTTTACAAACTCTGAAAGTGCTCCAGGTACTCCACTCAATTTAGCATCTTAGAAATTTTATGATCTCAGTGTGGCATACACCATATAGAAAGCAGCTGGGTTTTCAAACAGGTTCTCCTAACCTTTCACACTCTCCCTTTTTAAGCCTTCTTTCCCAGGAACTCACAGCTGAGTCTCCCCTATCTCAGGCAGCCACATCTCCCACCTTTAAAGGACATACACTTCACATAATCTATAGTCTTTGCATAGTCTATCCCAAGTCATCTTCTAAACCAAAAATGCAGTTTCTCAGGAACCATGAAGTATGGTAAATTGCTTGGTATTCACATAGGTAACATGCTAAACGAAGGTGCCAGAGAATATAGAGCATGTGTGCATCCTTTAAGGTTTTAGCTACACAGTAAGTCACCAAAGCAGGCCTACAGTCACAAAGATATGATCTACGAGTATTTGATGATCTTAAGAATGAGTCTACAAATGCCATCCTAGCATAGGTCAGATATTTTCCTTAAAAACAAAAAGTAATTGGGAAAAACACACCTGCTTTAAAAAACTGCTTACATGGGGAAAGCTGAGCAGCAGCAATGTAATGCTGCCATTGGTTAAGGCTGATAGAAAGAGTGCCATCCTTCTTCCCACCAGGTCACAGCAACTAGATGAACTGTAGCTGCTGGTGTAACAACATATTGTGCACTAAGCTGCTGTCAGAGGACAGGTTATACTCAGATGTTTTTCATAAAAGGTAACAGGCTGCCCAGAGAGGTTGTGAAATCTCTATCCTTGGAGATATTCAAAAGATGTCTGGACATGGTCCTGGGAAACCTACTCTAGGTGTCCCTGCTTGGGCAGAGGGTTTGTATGAGGTGAACTCCACAGGTCCCTTCCTACTGCAACCATTCCGTGATTCTGGAATTACATGGCTCCTTTCCAGAGACATGAACATGAAGGGCAATGAAGCTGGTGAAGGGTCTAGAGCACAAGTCTTATGAGGAGTGGCAGAGGGAACTGGGGTTTTTTAGTCTGGAGAAGAGGATGCTCAGGGGAGACCTTATCACTCTCTACAACTACCTGAAAGGAGGCTGCAGCGAGGTGGGGGTCGATCTCCTCTCCCAAGTAACAAGTGATAGGACAAGAGGAAATGGCCTCAAATTGCGCCAGGGGAGGTTTAGGTTGGATATTAGGAAAAAATTCTTCACCGAAAGGAGTGTCAGGCACTGGAACAGGCTGCCCAGGGAAGTGGTTGAGTCCCCATCTCTGGAGGTCTTTTCCAACCTAAACAATTCCATGATTCTATAACATCCACTGCTCCACACTGGCACTACTTCGGACCATAAAGTGACAAATAATAAGGATGAACATGCAGTGCAGATTTTATCACACTTTAGAAGTGGCACTTAGGAAATCAGCATGCCACTCCCTTGTCAGTGCTTTATCAGATAAAGCCAGTGCTTTATGAGTTCCCTTTAGCCATCAGTCAGTACTGATCCTTGATGACTCAAGTTGCCCATCTGGCACTTTCTTGTGGTGCCACTAACACAGGTGACCCTCTGCCAAACAAGACTCAGTGCAGAGCAGAGTCCCTTACAGCACACCACCTCCTCTTCTTCCTCCCCTGGCAGGACAGCAGGAGCAGCAGAACAGTTATATAAGTTGATCTGTCCAAACAAAAAATCTACCTTGCACCAAGGGACCCTAGACTGGTAGTTCCCAGCCAGATTAGTCTAAACTTCAATATTTGAATCTCACAGGGGAGCTACAGCCAAACTAAGACTCAAATTTTTTTTTTTTTTTTTTTTTTTTTGACAAATACAGGCAAAACTGACAGGTTTGAGGAAAGGATTTGGGGAGGAACAGAATGGAGAGCCAGACATTCCTAGATGTAGCCCAAGGTGTAACCAGAGCACTCTCTCTGGGCAGACTTTCTGCACTGTTTTTCCCCTCTGTTCTGCTGTTTGCCAAAGAGCTAAAGGCCTGAAGAACATCCTCTGCATCAGTCCCCAAATCATGGGCTACAACAGCATCAGTACAGCAACACCTCCTCAGCCCTGGTTCATCCCCCTCAGATGTCCCACATATTGCAGGACATCAGTGATGTTAATGCCAGAATACAGTCCATGCAAACATGAAGCCCTTTCCTTTTATTGACTCAAGCTATTTACTAAAAACAAAGAATCACTACTCTAAGGTTACAGAGCGTTATTTATATGGATGAGGTCTACAGCATTTTAAGATTTTGTCTCTCTCTGACTGGAGCTTGTCTTCACAGGAACGCTTTCCCAGTTACATGGTACAATTACACTGGTGTAGTTAAACCTCTGTAGTTATATTAGAATTACTTCTTCCTCCCTGTGGTCACTCTTATTCCAGAATAAGGATGGGGTTTTATGTCTCATTTAAACTACTTCCAACTACTACATGGGATAAATAAACAAACAGACAAACAAACAAAAAGGCATTCTTGGATCAGAGTAACTGTGCCCAGACACAAGGCAAGATCCACATCACCCCCTCAGTTTCTTTGCACACTAGATCCAACCTGAACATGGTTCCCTTGCAGAAGAGCCCCTTGCTGCTGTTGCATTGCACAGCTTTTCCTCAGCTGCTGGAGAAAAATGCCCAGAGGAGTTAAGGCCCTGCTGTGCACACGCAGCAGGGCCCTGTGCTTGCTTTGGAGGGCCTTTTTATCCCCTCAGCAGCCCTCCTCACATCACAAAATGTCTTACTCCAGAAGCTGCCCTGTCAGAGTTACAATAAAGGGAGCATTTTCTATAAAGAGCAAACATATGCCAGTTCTAAAGATGGAGGTACTGTGGGACTCTACCTGTCCAGACCTAGACTGGAGCTGATCTGCATTTGCCAAAGCTATGCTGAGGTTTCCGTATGTCCTAATGAGAGACACTCCAAGCAGCCTGCTCACTGCCTGCCAGACAGGGAGCCACAGAGAGGCACTGCCTGCACTGGAGCAACAGCAGTAGCGATGTACGACTCTGAAGAGGTGTTCATTTTCAGGCCACTGAGTTTGGGTGCCTTGTCCTCTCATATTAACAGGACAGTAATGCAGAGGCAATTACATGGATACAACAGCTTACAGACCAAATCCACAAGTGTATTTCCACATCATTGTGACTGCCCACATCAAGAGAGGCTGTAGCCCATTATCGGTCGAGCACTATGTGGACAGCTCTCAGTCAGCTTCGCCCAGCTGTCTCCAAACCCATTTTATAAACTGCTTTCCAAAGGCACCGTCATCCTCCTCCTGCCACCACCACCATGGAAGGCATTGGGGTCACAGCCACTATAGGAAAGCAGGAGCAGCTGCAATCAAACCGGAGCTGAAACAATTGAGCCACAACTTCTCCTCACAATACCACAGGGAAGATGAAGGCCCAAAAGGTGGCTTAGATACCTTGCTATAACCTGGGAGGGGCTGGGATACTTGCAGAGGTGGTGCGCTCAGCTCCCTGGAGGGAAGGTGTGCCTGGAATCACTCATCAAGAGGTTCCAAACCAATTAAGAAGAGACGCTCACAGGCTACACTGTACTTTCCTTTTATTTTTTTTCTTAAAGGAAATTGCTGGGTCACAGTATCAATGAACTCGTACCTCTTTTCCAGAATCACATGCTGGAGATTATATTGAAAAGAAAAATTTAAAAAATCCCCCACAGATTTTCTGTGAACCTTTATCACTGGCAAGAGCCCATCCCACAGTTCTTGTTCACAGATGACTCCAAAATTATCAGATCTGAGTAAAACTTCTCAAGCAAAACCATTTTCCCAGTACAAAATGTCATTTCACTGAAAACAATCCTTTTCTCTAGCGGCATACTCTATTTGTTAACATTTAGCGATGGGAACTGTCAAAGCAATTTTTTCTGCATTAATTTTAAAATTTCACTCCAAACAAAATTTCTTATAGAGAAATTTTCTGGCTTTTTTTTTTTTTTTAAACAGGAAGGACAACCAAAAAACCTCAACTTTCTAATAGCTGTTAAAAGTATCGGTTACTTGTTTGAACTTGTTATAGGAAAAACACTAGGAAAAAGACAACACTGTGACTGTGTTTCGTTTATGTTACAAGTTAATATGCTATTAAAATGTTTAGGTCTTATTATGCACTTTAAAAATGTTAGCGCTTAATGTGCTCTGATTAGGGCTTAACAAGCCCTTTAAAATGTTACAATGTTAAACCATCAAATCACATTGTCTCTAAGGAGTAAGAGGCTTAAAAAAAAATCTTCTGTTCTTCACAACCTAACCCTTACATTAATAAAAACAAAATCCAGTCATAATGAGTTTATATCATATATCAGAATGTTTTGACATCCTTAATGACTGGGAGTTAAAAAGTTGGCTTAACTCTGTGTGCTAGTGTGTGCTTGTTTGAGTGTAGGAGTTAAGGTTAGTGGTTTTCTGAAAGCCTTAAATAACAGAGATAATGGAGATGAACATCGTGCGTTTTTGCCATAACTGGTGTCTGGAATCCTATTGCCTAATTTAAAGGGCCAGTTATGTGACTGTGAATAATTGAGAAAATATCCATTTAGCTTCATAGCTGTGATGCAGTGGGCAGAATATTGGGCTAGTGACACTGCCAGCGAAATCTGGTAAATTCTGGTTGGTACCCGCTGCTAAGCACTAAGGCACAGATTTTCAAAACAGGTACAAAAGCATACCCACAGTGCCGTGTGGGGGACAACGGCACAGACTAACAAATGTGGGCCAGACTCTACCACCTTGCTCAAACCAATCAGTATTACATGCCAGGAGCAGTCTTGCAATGGCACTGGTGGTCACGGATTTCCAGTATTAGACAGTTCTTACAGTCACACTCTCATAATAAACAGTTTTCGTTACTACTCCTCACTTGGAAAAAGCTCTACAGCAAGGACATCTATCACAAACTCCAACATAACGTGACAAACAATTAACAGAGTAACAATGTTGGCTTCACAAAAGAGACGCATGTGACAAAATAATTGCAAAGTACAACATTCTAATTGGGGGAGGAATTGTTCAGGTCTGTACAACAAAGGATACCTGCAATGGCAGTCAACGGACGTCCCCTATCTACAGCTGTGCACAGAACATTATAACAGTAAACATGATAGGCTTATTTCTTTGTTCTGCTCTTCTAATTAAAATGTGTGTTACTCTGGAATTTGAATGATCACTCAGGCAAAATGTATTTGCTTCAGTATATGCCCGGCTTTCTTGAAAACTATAAATTTGGGAGGCATCCAATCACAGCAAAACAAACCCACATGACTTATCTAGCTAGTTACAGAGTGTGAACAGTGAATTCTAAAGTAATAGCCATGGCAGATAGTTCTTGAGGTTGAAATGCACTTGCACGCCCTATTCATCAAATAATTCCAAATAAATAATTCAGCAAAATGCTCAATCTTCATGGATAATTAACAGAAAAAGTGGCCTAATTAGCTCAATAAACTGTTTGCTGCAAATAACTCCACTAAGCTTTAAAGGCCATTCTTCATGGATACAGTTTTCAAGAGGACTGTTAAAGTATCACTGAGTATTTTCCAGTGACATGGGACGTGTTTTCGAGCTGACTACTGTCACAAGACAGACCATTTCAAGGTGTTGAGAGCACTGATGGCTCCCCATATTATTTTCTCACTGCAGATAGCTCAAGGTTATGTTACCAACTTAACTTATGCACACCTCTCTGCTAATATACCACCTTGCTATATTCAAGCCCACAGTGTTTACTTACTCCTCATTAAACTGGATCAAAATTTATTGCTAGATAACATGACATGGAGAATTTTTCTTGCCTTTGGTTTTACTTGTTTACTAACACCAGCCTATTGTGAAACAAACATGAAAAATGTTCAAAGGCTTAAAAAGTTCTTTCCCTTTCTCTTGAACTTTCATGTTCTGTTCATTTCAAATATGTGGTAAATTGATTTTTTGTTTTCCATATTAATTTCCCCATGTTCCTTTGTATTAAAATAACTAACAGAAAAATTATTCCATCTGCTCTGCACTCAGTTGTTTATGCCTTCAGAGATGCTGGGCTCTGTGCAGAGAGCAAATAGAGTGCTTCAGAGCTAGTCTTCCCAGTCCAAATTTTCTCCAACCTCAAGCACCCAAAATCACAAGCTTAGATTAAAACTAATTATTCTTAATCAAACTCATCAAGACACAAAAAAAGCCCAGTGCTTTAGTTTTCTTTCCATTTTCTTTCTAGGGTCTGAACTTTTCTATTATACATATGGCAGGTTTTCAAAGTTGTCTGCTTAACAATTACAGCTTAAAGCTTGTGTGTGAGAGACAGAAGACAGAGAGAGAAAAAAAGAGGGAGAGAGCAATAGGGGAGAAAGGGGGGGGGGGGAGAGAAAGACAGCCATGGGATTGCTGACTCAGCAGTTATTCGTTATCTGGGAGGGGACTGGGGTACCAAGGCCAGAGATGGGTTCCTGGGACAGTGCCTGGCAGAGTTCCCCAACGTGCCCAGGCAGCAAGGTCAGCCTCACGCTTTCCCATTTTTTGGGGACATGTGCTGTGGGAGGTGCACAAGCACAAGGCACATGCCTGGAGCCAATGACTCCCCAGGACAGCCCACGGGCAGATGTTCTGCACAGTTGCCTGCACAGTTGCCTGCACATTTCCCCTCTCTGGGCCCATAAAACACCCTGGCCCATCTCCCTTCTTTGTCTTGTGCTCCTCTCTAACTCATCAACTTATTTCAACAAATAGGAAATTTTTTTTGTCCTGTGCCAGCCCAGTCCAGGTGCTGCAGTGACAGCCAATCAAGGCAGAAGCCTTGCAGGGAGGAGTTTGTGAGGAGGTGTGGGGCAGGAGGGCCTAGCAGCATGGACATGCTCTTTTAGCTGGACTCCACAAGCTGCTTTCCAGCTTCCTTCACTAGAAGAGGGCTGATGTGCATGTGCTTTGCTTCACACACATTTCACCCTGCGCCTGGGACACTAACCAAGGTTGGCAGCAAGCTACAAGCGTAGGAGCTTGCAAACATGTCCACTGCCATGCTGTGGACCATTACTACCCTCCTTTCCCGCAGTGCAACAGGGAGCAGCATTTACTGCAGTGGAGAAACTATTAAATTCAGATCCTGTTAATATTCCTTAATAGGCGAAAGGCAGAAGAGTGGGGGAAGAGAGCAAACAATATGTAACAGTGTTTAAATTATAGTGAAGTACATTAACAATAAATACTCCCCTGTCAAGAATATGTCATGTAATTATATTTACTGCACTGAACAGAGGTAACCAACGTTTTGAGAGGGTGGTTTTGCACTCCCAAGATGACTCTCCTTCGGGGACAGCATATGTGAATAATCAGTCAGACACGGGATATCAGCTGTGAAAAAACCTCCTCCAGCACAGCATGCCAGTTGTTATGGCTAGAAAGTTAGCTCCCTCTCCTGGATTAGACCAGAAAGTTAATGTACATTGCACTGATCTAAACCAGGGCTCAGGCATTCTTTGGCATTTTTATTCTTTTTCTACCTAGTCCTAGAGCCTCAGTCAATGGAAATCTATGCTTCCTGAAGAACTGGGGTGTGCAGAGAGATACAGCTTATCACCTAAGCAATGACAACAATCTCACTGCAAAACTTACTGTGATGTTTGTTAAATTGCCATACAACTGTAAGATGCAGAATACACATTTGCAGACCCCAAGCAGTGTGACCTGCTGTCACAAAGTGCTAGGATCCATAAAAACATCATTGCAAACCAGACCTCTCTCATGGCTTTGACACTTCATCCCTCAGCCCTTCTGCAAGCAAAAGGACCATTGCTGTGAGTAGGAATTTGGCCTGGATAGAGTGCACGTAAGGACAGCAGGACTTACTGCCTGAGCTGAGAATTCGAGAACTAAGGCTGAGGTGGAGACAGAGAGCAGATCATAAGAAGAAATTTTACTAGCGTTTTGAGTGTTGTTACTAAGCGTCTTTGCAAAAAGGTTGAAATATTGCACAGTTTTCAAAGTTTCCAGCCCACATGGGAACACAAAGCACTTCTATTTAGAGAATTACAGCTTCAGTTTGCAGATCACAGAAGCCTGGACAGCTGAGATGCAACTAGGAAAAGAATGAAAACGTAGGTGTTCATACCTCACTTACCATTTGGGATTTGATCAGATTCAGATAAAATCAATGGCAAAGTAACTAAGAAGTTCCCCTTGTTTTAAACGTAGGGCTTACAATAGCTATATGAAACTGCATACACAAAAGTTTAAATAAGGTTGTTTTCCTGTCTAACTGTAGACTTTACAGTCCTTTAATATTATATAGGAGCTTTTATCTGAGAAACTGAAGTTTCTTCACACTTTGAACAGCATCCTTTGGAAATAAACATGCACTATTTACAAACGAGAAAACAAGGCAGAAAACCAAAAAGCAAAATGAAATGCACACAGGACAAGTGATTTCTCCAAAGAGGAAACCATTAGGATTAAAGCCCAGACTTTTTAACTCCTCTCTCTCTGCTTTCACTACAAAAAGAGTCATTCTAAAATGGCAACATGTAAAAAACCAGTGACAAGAAAGAGACATATCTACGGACAATTCAACCTCCTCTAAGTTGGAATCACCTCCTGCAAGAGGCTCATCCTTTCTACTGAGGAGTCAACTGCCTTCCAGCTCAGACACTCCAGTTAGGTAGTCTGAGCCTTTTAAGAGCAGTACTGCCAAAGAGTTTTAGAGCAAGCATGGGAGTCCATTCCATAATAGGAGAGATTATCCACTACTGTATCTCACTAGCTGGGTAAGAAAAACAGTCTCGTTATCCAAACTCAAAAACCTTGGACTTTATATTACTATTATAAGTAGATATTCATAGATACACATAGAGTTGTCTCCAGGGGTGTTGGTGGTGTATAAACACTGAGCGAGCTAAGGTTACTCTAGTTCAATTGCTCAGATAGGATGAGCTCCTTAAAAGAATTGTGAACCTCTCTGTTGCTGAGCTTGGATCCTCCTGAGCATCTCTGTCACAAAGCCACTATTCAGTCGCAGACTTTGGGGGCAGTTTGAATAAACTCCATTACTCAGGTTTCAATAGGTGCGAGAGTCCCTTACTGACTGGCAGCCTTTCCCAACATGGGTGAGGTGCAAATGGGATGGGTAGTGTCATGGACAATGCCTGCATTGCCCTCCAGATCTGTCAGTCTGGAAGACCTTCACAAGAGCCAACACATATCCAAGCAGTTTTAATAAAAGTAAATAAAAAACCTATTTTAAACTAGGATATCTACGCAAAGAATTTCACTGGCAAAATTATATCTTTCTATTTAGTAAAAAAAAAAAAAACCAAAAAAACACCCACCACACTTCTACAATAAGCACACAACAACATAAACTTTCACTAACAATAAAATATACAATACATTTCAGATACTATTTTCAGGATACCATATTGAAAGACTTTCATAAAATAAAATATTCTACCCTAATGCCACACAAATTAGTAGTT
The DNA here is from genome assembly GCA_020745775.1 of Theristicus caerulescens. Lineage (NCBI taxonomy): Eukaryota > Metazoa > Chordata > Aves > Pelecaniformes > Threskiornithidae > Theristicus > Theristicus caerulescens. The sequence continues at coordinate 42,439,583 of CM036565.1, read as the reverse complement.
AGGTTAGGGCTAGTCGGCTAATACTAGCATTAGATGAGATAGGTTATAAAAACATGTTCTGCTTGAAATAGCAGAACATCACACAGAGAACAGCCATCTTGCCCAGGAAAAGGTGCAGAATTTTCTGCCACCTGAGAAGATCAACAGCTGTTGATTTTCACTCCTGGGATCTGGATGAAGTTTGGCTGTAGCAGGAGACCAACTGAGTCACTAGAATGCTTCCCACCTTTCAGCTCAAATTGCAGAGGACTCATTAGCTTTGATAAACCCTGAGAGGAAAAGGGACAGTAAGGGCTAGCAGCAGCCCTGATCATTATGTAGGAATTCAGCCAAGAAAGGCGGAATAACGCCTGGATAATGAAGCATAGAGATACAGAAAAGATACGTGTGTACTAGAAACCTTCAAAGGGTCCTGCAAATAGTCTTTTGCATTAAAAATCTTGGTTAACATCTGTGACATCTACATATATCCCCAGAGAGACACATATTTTGAGGCAAAAGGAAGATTCAAGTTGTTCTAAACTGTGTTTTCCTGGCTCTCTGCACAACTGGTATCTGTAAAAGAATCTCAGGAACAGTAGAGCATGGAGCACAGAACCTCTCCCAGGACTCAAGCTAATGACATCATTTCTATGTCAGGATGAATCTAAGTTGCCAGAAATTATTTTGGCTCCTTCAACTTCTACAGAACTCCTGGAGAATTAAATATTCCCAAATCTTAGTTTTGTAAAAGCTGTACCTTAAATTTGGCCCTATTTATGTCACAACACTGTACAATCTGGCAGCATTTAAACACAGTTTGTGTTGAGTGCACAGTAGTAACTAACAATACAACTGGTCTTTTATTCTGAGTATTGGGTATAAGAATTTACAAGCTTGTATAACGTTCCAGGGTTGTACTATTATACATCTTGGAGATTTACTGTAATTTCTATTGATATGAACAAAAAAAATTCTTTCTAAATGAAATGTTGCAAGTTAGTGAAGACTTTTATTCTCTGCTGCATAATCTGATTCATGTTTACCCTCAACATTAATATTAGCTGTGACAGCTATATTAATAAATGCCTACAAAAAGTAGCAGCTTTACAAACTCTCAAGTTCCTGCAGTGACTGTTGAACTCTTTTTAGTCAGATAACGTAACTCAAAATAAATGCAAACTGTTTCTTTTATTTTTCACTCATGAAATGTGTATTTTTATGCTTGGCTTTTGCAATTATTAAAAAAAATAAAAAAGAAAGGAAGTAATGTCCATTATATCAAGTGTTTCCCATAAACTCCCCCGATAGGTTCATTGCCAATATTTTTGTTGCTAGTCCCCATGGAAACCAATATAATGGCTTTCAAATCTGTTTCTTAGAAAGGACTATTCCAGTCCCATCTTTCAGTCTCTGTAGATTTTCAGTAATTGCTGAGATGTTCTGACGTTCAATGATGCTATCCAAATAGGTGTCAAATTTGATAATAGTGCTATGTTAAAATAATCCTTTTAAAATACTATACGCACACTAGTAAGAACTTGTCCAAAAAAGACAAAAAAATTATCAGTTAATTTAAATAATTTAAATATAGTATTTTACTTAAAGTTACAACAGAATTATTTACAATTTAAATATTTAAAGCCAACCAATCACTTTGGTATTCTCAATTTTTCTGTTGCTTAATTTCTGAGCCCTCCTACTCCCTTTTGATTCCACATCTCTACAGTCATGGTATAATGGGAAAAGAAAACAGAAAGTAAGAGATTTAAAAGTTCATATTTTAAAACTCCAGTTTTCACATGAAGAATTTTTAATTTTTAACCCATTTCAACTAATTTGCAACTATCTTTTTAGAAAAACAGCAGAGGCATATACACACATGTAAACAAAGATCTTAATGGATAGGTCACAGTCTGTATTTCTTCTAATTAGCATCCGTGCAGATGGCTAGCACGTGCAATGAGGTGCAAGTCAAGCACACTGCATGAGGGGCTATTTAAAAGCTAAGAGCTATAGAAATAGTAGAGTAGTCAGCTATAAAACCAGATTTTTTCGGAATAATGAAGAGGTAGAAGAACAAATACTTAAGACTTTTTTCTAATTTACTTGATAATTTGAAGAAAGCCAGAAAAATTATCAAAAAATGAGTCTTTTAAGAACTTGAGTTGCCAGTAGGGAAAGAGAAATCTAAATAACTCATTTTTAACAAATGATTACTGCCATGATCCATTTGCGAAAATAGCCCTGACTTTCAGTGAAAAATAGTGAATCATTAAGCTAAAGCTAGAATATTAATGACAGCCAGTAATCACTTTGAAGCTTTATGCATTTGGCCTGTTTGAATGTAAGCCTAGTTTTTCTGGTCTTGTCAACTGGAAGCAGATTCCCCTAATGTCATCCTGAGCGCTCCAGTGGGAGTCCGCCCTGCCACTCTTCTTCCCCTGTTCCCACTGTGCTGAGAGAAAGCCAAATGCACCTGTACTCCTGTGGAAGCACATAAGAGACAGAGAGGACACATCTAGGGACAGAATCAAGGTCTGTGGCCATTCTCACCTCACAAAATGGTTGTGGAAAAGTCAAAGGACTACCAAGTGACCAAGACTCTATTTATGAGACCTGTGCAAAATAACAGCCATTATTATGAGTTTATGCTCTGTCAGCTATGGAAGAGTGGCTTAACTACTACTTAAATGAGTGTGCAAAACATGGGAGATGATCAAGAGAGTGTCTGTACAAGAAAAGAGTCTCTTACTCGGAGGAAATCCAAGAGGTACTTTGTCCTGCTTGGAGACAAACACCATTGCTGAAGTAACTCAACTGCTCCTCAGGACTCCTTGTCAGACTCTCACCATTCCTGGCAAACAGGACAGACAGTACGTGTTTCTGTTCTATGTTGTTTCTAGTACTGCACCAGTCATAGAAGGAGCTGAGCAAGTGCTTCATTCAAACTAAATAACAGTGCCCCATAGAGTGACCAGGATTTTTACTTTTTATTTCAACGAAGGCAAATCACAATGTATGTGCTTGCATTTCCTTCCAAATTATACACTTTGAATCCTAAGTGGTCAATTTATGTTACTCAAAAGCTTATATTTCATCTCAGTTCCTTTATATAGGTCAGATGTATCTCAAATTTTTTTCTCATCTTCTTCAGTATTATGAAACTGAAGGGCAAAAATGTCTGAAGTTCCTCTTTTATTGGGGGTATATCTTGTACAGAAAGTGTTGCTTTCATTACATCTTGAACCCTTTTTGTGACCTGTTCCCTTAGGTTAAAAGGGCAAGGGTTGTCCAGCAGTTGCTTTTATGAAGGACTCAAGAGCTAACTTATAAAGGCCATAATGTCCCTCTGTTTGTTCACAGTGGCAGTGTTCAATTTACATAGCTAATAGGTTATTTCAGTTAAACATTCACATCCTGCACAGGGTGAATTTCTGAACTATGAATGGTATCCATGCTATTGTTGATACACCCTTTCAGAATCTGTGGTGCATCAGTAAATATGGTTTTTCTGCCCAAGCATCCTTGAATAACACCAGGGTACTTGTATAAAGCAAATGGCAGGAAGGGAAGCTGAAAACTGAAACCTAAGATGAAATCTGAAGAGATAATTATAGTTAAAGAATTTGTGTTTGATTACTGGGCTTTACATCTGGGAGTGTCTTATTGCACTCTCATATTAATATAATCTTGGCAATCTGAGAACGACTGGGCAAAAGAAAAAAACCTATCATTCTGCACAGATGTGAATCAGCAGAATTGTGTTTTCTCAACTGGGAAGTGGTTTAAACTTCCTCTTTCATCTCCTATTGTTTTTAGAAAATTGTCTTGTGATTGTTCTTCAGCTACACAAACTAAGCCACTCCCTGGATAGGCCTAGGATATGCTTTGATTTCATTAACAATTTGAAACAAAAACCAAGGGACCTAGCAGTAGGATTAGATGCGTACCAGGAGATATGACACCATCTCCTTGGCACGAAGGGGTTTTTTCCATTCCAAGCTATGCTGAACTTTGATATAATGCAGATAGCCAGGACATAATCTCTTGGCTTAAAAAGAGAGATGCTTGTCCTCCATTCTTCCCTTGGCAGCACATACTCAGTGCAAGACGGGACTAAGCCACCCTCTGCTACTTCCCTTGCAAATCCCATGGCAGTGAACAGAAGACTGTATCTGCAAGTTACAAGTCTCTGAGCAGATTCTGGGCCTCAGTGTGCCTCAGATCTGTATACACTGACACCTGCAGAAGCTCAAAATCTGGGTGTAATAAAGACAGTCTTACAAAGAGCTCCCCTCACCCTGATGCACCTTTTGCCCAGACTGCAACTCCTGCTCTGAAGTATCACACACATCGGTTGACTGTCTTCCTACTGCAGCAAGGCCTATGATGCACCTATTGAAATGCCCACCCCCACACCCATTTTCTTTCACTGACAAGTGGAACTAATATAGAGAAGGAGGAAAAAAAGATAGAGGAAGAAGACTCTCATATGGTCTGCTGCCAGCAGTGGCTTACAGAAACACCCTGCCTGAAATTTGTTTGCCTTTATCACAATCAAATGCATTCGCCTTCATTTGCTTGCAGGGAATTGTTACATTTTCACTTTCCTTCAGTGGTAGAATTGAGATAGTGAAAAAGTTTAAACAAAAGAGAGATGAGCACCTAGCTAGTATCTGTGTCTTTACTATGCCTGGTAAGTCTGTCCATGTGTCAAACTCTCCTCTTAATGGTCATCAATTTATACCAGGATACTAGAAACATCCCATCAAGCTCATTAAAATTACATTTGTCTCATTTGGGGTCACTAATATGTGAAAATTGCCCAGTTATGGCTTTCAAGTTATATATATCAGAATTCATAGGTGACTGAGTTTTGAAGGAGAGGGATAGAGATTGCAGTGTGCGGCATTAATTCTGCAGGAGAGCTCCCAAAGGGAGAACAGTGGAAGCTGCTGAGCTGCAAACAGCTGGAGGCAGAAGGGGATCTGTGGGGTAACACCTGTGTTTGCCTGCATTTTCTCTCTTCCCTCACATCATCTGCTTCTGGCCATTGACAGAGACAGGGCACAGGGAAGAGGGAGTTGAGGAAAGGGGCTGAGGCAGAATCTTCAGGGACAGCAGCAGTCACTAAAAATCATACAAGTTACTTCTGTATTTTTTTTTTCCTGCTGAATTAAAAAACTTTTAACTGGTCATGAATTTGATCAGAGAGATTTATGATTTTTAAACTCAGGAAAAAGCTGAAATTTTAAACTAGAAAAATTTCCCTTAGTAAATGACTTGAACAGACTAAGGGAGAAGTGATTTCATGGCTATTAACATTAGAGTAGTCAGCTGCATAGCATTCACATTTCATTGTAGAAACAAGCAGATAAACAATCTCTTTCCATTGTTTGTAGCAATCACAGACTGCTAAATAATTTCATGTCATTATTTTAGTTGTGCAACAAATAAGAGAAATAGCAAACGAAATCTAAAGCTCCTTCTGTGTGTTTTGTTCTTGTATTTAAAATCTGTCCTTTTTTTACCTAAGACAAATCTACAATTTATGCATGGTGTATATGAAAAGAGGACAGGCATACTTTTGCCAGAACAAAAGTGCATCTCAAATCTTCTTTCCCCAGAAATTGTGCTCGTTTATATATTAGTTATAAGATTCCAGTCCTCTCAATGCCATATAGAAGTGAAGCTGTGTAAAACATGTTAAATCTAATAGTATTCTGCTAGCCAGTAAAACTTAAACTTTCAAATCTGTCAGACTGAGAAAGCTTGGACACTTAAGCCCAAGAGAAAAAAGGAAGTCTGTATTATTCAATAAAATTCTCACCCCAAGCTTGGTAATCTCCTTTAAAATAGATTGGTGGTTAAGGTACCTAGAAAGCTAAGAAAGGCAAACAAATTCTTAATTCTATTCATTCATGTTTGCATTCTGATAGCACATATTATGAAATAGACCCTATTGCTCTGGGCTCTGTTCAAATACAAAAGAAAAATAATTCCAGCCTACAGGAGTTAATTAACGAAATGGGTAGAATAATTCTAGCAGACTTGAGCTCTGCTTGTTCGCATTTAAAATCTACAACATGCGCTGTAGATGGGAGGATATCACTGCAAGATCATCAATAGCAAGATATTTGTTCTTGCTTGGTGCAACTTGGTATTGATCCCTTACTGCTGGCACAGATTAAAGGAGAACATTTTCAAACAGATCCTTTGCTTTTGTTTTGTTTTCCAAAACCACATAGTAACTGTGAGCTTAAAATAAATATGTTTTACCCTTGATCTCCAAAGCCCAAATCTAGAACCTATTGTAAAGCAACATTTTAAAGACCATCCAGGAAAGAATTGTAAAGTCTCAGATAATTTTTATGCCAACTTTGTATTGTCAACTGGTGTTAAGTATCTCATTGTTCATGAGTGCAGCACCTGAACACACTGAAATGCAGAGTGACTGCTGAGTTGCACATTTCTCAGTGTGTGTAGGGAATGAGCAGGGAGAAGATGGAACATATCTTTTAAAACTACTTTAGGCCCAATACGTGCATCCTTCATTCACTGCAATGTCACAACATGCTCTGTGTACACCAGCATGACCTTAGATAACTCAGGGGCTGCAACAGCTCAGCACCAGAGTAAGCTCAGACTACAGTGTTGGCTGTTTTCTTGATCAAGCTGAACCTAAGAATTAGTTACTTTGGGTGAGTGTATTCATATCTGTTGCTTTGACAGCACAAGGATCACTTTTCACCATAACACACTTGAAGCAGAGGTGGTTATGGGCAACCTGAACACCCAGTGTTGAAAGGGAAGACGACCTTGTGGTACCATTGTTTGTTCTTATTAATATACTGAAATTGTTTGACAGTATTCCCTATGAACCACTCTGGAGAAGACAATGGAAGGAATTAGATGTCAAACTGCATTTTCCCCACAGAATCCATGTCTAAGTACAACACCATAGAGCCACTGAAGGTACTATTACTACATTATCATCACAGAGCCAGGCAGATGTGATGTTAGCTGAATGCAAAACAGCACAGTCATGACAGGAAAATGCTCTTCCCAGGTGAATTTAACTGCTAAGTGGCCTACACAGAATGCTTCCTATCACTAAAGGCATTCATTCGGAGAGATCTCAGGTAATATGGCCCAATCCTGAAGAGCTGTGTGTCCTAGTGACTTAGGCCATGGACATGGGAACTTCAAAGAAAAGAGCAGAGTCACACTGGAAAGAAGGGGTGGACAGGCAACTCAAAAGAGCACACAAATGGGGAAGAATGTAGCCAGGAAAAGGGAATATGAAGAGGAGGAAGAAAGAATGGAGAGACACGCTAAAGAAACAAGAATGCCACAAAGGAGCAAGGTCAGCAGTAGAGTGGAGGAGGGTGAATTTACTGGGAAATGCTGCTTTAGTCATCCTGAAACTGTTAAGTGGTCAACTGGTTTCATCTGGAGAGAATTAGCAGGGGCAGAGGGGGAGAAGATTCACAAAAGTGCCTGAGGAAGTGGTAGTGTCAACCCCCTATCGCCAAAAGCTTGGCTGTCAGCACGCTCACTCAGGTTGTGTGGGATCAGTACCCTTTTCTGGCTGATGGCATCTGAACCAACATTTCTGGAAGTGCCTTGCCGTAGGGCATTCAGTGGGGTGTACTGAGCAGGGAGGGAGGGATGGAGCAGTCTCTCATGTTAATGCTATTTCACTCTGTATGAAATACTTTTATTCAGCATGTGTGAAGGATGAGGGAGCAAGGAGAAAATTACTCCATTACCTGGTTGTTGACAAGATGGATGAAAAGGTTGAAGTTGCTGAATAGTGGGTATTTAAGAATTTCGGCAAAGTGGAACAGTGACTAAAGGATAGATTGGGAACAATCAAGGGAGCCCAGACTACATCCCAGTGAGGGCAGCTGTGTGCTCTCTTAGAAGATGTTGCTTCCAATTATCTCAGGCAGAATGGGAATAAAACATCTGTAATCCAGAGCAACTTCTTTAACTGCTGGGCAACTGGATTAAAAAAAGCTTACAAAAAACCTGTTTGAAATGTTTGGAACAAAAAGAGAACCTGATAAACAGCAACAATTCATGTGGTTTTCAATTTGGTAAAGAAAAACTGTAATGTAATGGTTTGCTGGAATTTTTGTTATTATTATTACCATCATTATCATCATTATTATTATTATTACTGTTTAGCTTGGCAACCAAGCCAAAAATTGATTTCTTATACAGATCCAAAAAAAAGACAGGAACAGAAACAGTGGTCTTTCAGCTGTGAGACACAGGAAGTTTCAGGAGAATTCGGGCATGAGCAGTGGGGAAGCTGCAAAGAGCAGCCAAAATCAAAGGCAAGAAAACTGAAAAAGGGAAAATAAGACACAGAGAGGAAGAGCTAGCCCCACCCTATTCTTTCTGGCACCACAGGCATCCAGAGTACATGACACATGATTTCTTCCACTGTATTACAGGAGTAGGAGGACTCACTTGATTTCTACCACGCCTTCTTATCTACCATCTTCCACCTACATTTAAGATTCAGAATTGCCAGAATTCAGATTTTTCTCTCTTGGCAATGTTCTCTTGTCCCTCCCTCATTTCAGTCTGAGTGTGCTGGGGTTACCAGGGTTTGCTTTGATCCTGAACCAGATCTGAAGATATCTGCATAAAGCCTGTTCAAGCCGTGAGCACACCCTTAGGTTAAGCAGGTTCTTCAGCACTGCTCAGTTATTCCCTCACAACTGTGTATAAAAATATGTAGTTCTCTTTTACAAAATAAAACTAGTTAGGCAGATGCAAGCATTCATCTCATTCTTCATCCATATGTAAGTTCAAAATCATTCAGTCTAAGTAATTGTAATAGTAAAACCATTCAGAGACTTTGCAGTGAAATATCACTCAGAAAAGACTTTAGTTCATTAACTTCAGGATCTTCTTTACGTTTTTTGGCCTACTTTTTCAGTTCCTAATGTGGATAAAAACAACATACCTAATATTTCTGACATAGTTCAATCCTGAGCCACACTGACTTAACAAGAGTTCTTTTGACTTTTTTTTTTAAATATGCTTCAATTTACATGAAAAGTACTCAAAGGTTACATTGAGCCAGTCATGACTCTCAGTGTGAAAAGTACAGTTGTCTCCCTAATAGTGAAGAACACTTCAGTTAAGGGACAGAGGAACATGCTGAGAACCCAACCCCATTCAGCCTTATGCACATGAGCAGCCCAGGTAGTTCAAGAGGACCAGTTTTGTGAGAGTGTGGATCTTTACGTATTTAACACAGTGGAGCTTCTATGTGCAAAGTAAACACAATAATGTCTTCAGGACTTCATGTCAGATATGTTACAGAATATAGCAAATATAAAATATATAGCTCAGGTATTGCTTTAAACCCTCTCATGTTTCTTTTATACCACCAGTAGAAAACTGGGATTTTTCTAGTAATTTATTCTTAATGTGTTCTAATGTCTTCTCTTGAAACATATCACAGAGTGGTCTAACAGCACTTTATTAGCATGATCAGTAAAAACCACACAGCTGAAGATTGGTTTGAGCCCTTTGCCATATACTGTATTCATGTTACTTCTGTGGTGACCCATGGGAAGTACAAACATATGACACACGAGATTTGTGTTGAGTTTTCATGATAGGTTAAATAAGCCAAAAGTCATTGTGATTCATTAAATCGTTTTTATGCATGTCAATAGGATTGCCTATTCTGTGATAATTGCGCAGTTATGGTTATGAATCTTATAATTAACCTCTATCTTTAAAAAAAGATAGACCAGTCAGACAGCCCAAAAGAGGGATTCCTGTGGTACACAGCATTATGCACAATTACTACACATTAACACAATCTTAATTATTCATCTTTTGTATTTGCATAGTGCTTTTCATCCAAAAGCACTTTGAAAGTTGTATACAAAGAATACCAAAGAAATACTGCAAGCTCTAGAATCCTGGGGCAAGAACTCCCTGTCCCAGGAAGAGTTCAGCAAATGGGGACAAAAGCTCTCAGCCACTCGCACCAAGGCAAACCCTGCCACAGAGGGAAAGTACCACAGGATTTTTGAAATTCTTCTAAAAGCAGAGAGGAGCTCTACTTTAACATTGAGCAAGCTGAAACTTTTGCATTTGTCTTACTTGGAAGAATGTAATCTTGAGTTATTGTACAAGTATTTTAATCCAGAATGCCAGACATCACATTTCACGCTTCAATTCTGTTTAAGAACACACAAAATTCTGATTCAACTACATGAATCGCACACCTTTCCCAGTCTTTGCTTTGTCACTTCCATGCTGCCTCCTTATGCTAAGGACAGCTTTATTGCTTTATTTTCCCTCTTCTTGCTTATCTGTGCTGTTCTGCCATCTTGTGCTCGTTCAAATCCTTCCTCAGAAAGGCTTGAGCAACACAACTCAAAGAGGAAGCTAATTTTAAAAATAGCTAAAATGCATATGTCTCAGTATCTAATTATGAATAAGATCCCTCTTTATCTTTATTATAAGATAATAAACTCTGTAGAACAAATATTGTTCTTTTTTTTTTTTTTCCCACTGTTATGGGCCAAGTAGTTTGTCATCTCCTAATATGTGTACTGTTAGGCTTACATAGCAGCTAAAATATACTTATCTATTTGGTATTCAGAAAACACCATCTATTAGTCAATTAAATCAAAGTAACAGTAAAGTGTTTAACTTGATAGGAACTCTCCTGGTTATTTACAAAACACATCGTTCAGCCCCTTCGTTGTCATAACTTCTTTAAAATACCACAACAGATACCACGAGAACAGAACAGTTTTAATTTTATTACAGATATATATCATAATCAGAAAACAGGTCCTGCTCAAGTAGGTGCTGTGATGTGTTACATCACATCCGTACACCAATGTATCACTGAATCAGAGATGTTACACACTGCTGGCATTCACCTTCTTTCAGGGGGTCAGCAGAAAGGCTTCTGCCCAAAACAGCTCTCACTTTCACACCATAGCCACAACATTGTTGTATAACCAGACAATAGCAAAAATAAAGGAATATATAAATAAATATAAAAAGTAAATATTGTCAGCGCTGTCTCCTCACTCCTGTTTACATTTTAATGAACTCTTCTAGTAATAACTTCCAGTTTCCTCCATTTCCAGAAAGCCAGCACTCCATAAATATTGAGTTGTACTATTATCTGCTGATGTACCAGTTTTCTATAAACAGAGAAAATCCAAACTTATCGCTGGGCCTAGCTGTTGAAAAAGGTTAGTATAACTAAATAACAAAACAGGAATGTTGTTTACTTGCTAATGTTCTACTAATGAAAAAAAGCTGCTATGGCTTTGATTAATCTAGACCATACTGGACAATTCTGGCATAACTTTCCTTGAAGAGTGACTATTGATTTCCTTTTCATTCTACACTTTGATACAACATATCTGGAATCTAGCCCAGGTTTCATAACTGCTACTATCTCCACATTAACAGCCTGTGCAAGATTAGAAATAGCTTTTGAAGATATATGCAAGGGTGAGGCAATCCAAGAATTTTCTCCATTTCCACAGGTTGAGCTTTTACATCTGTCTGTGTAACAGCTTTTAAGGAATTAAAGGTGTTTGTAGGCATGATCAAATTCATCAATTGCAACTAATTAATTATGCCATTGTTTAATCTTTTAGCACTGCATTGTTTTTTCTCTTCTCTGCCTGTATTTTTAATACCTGGTGTAGACGCAGTAATTACCAGATACCATGGGATGGTGACTGCTTTATCAGCATGAGCCTGGGAGAGCCACACAGTCTCATAAACGGTGAAGAGTGAGCAATACCAATGGTCTCAAGTAGATGCCAGTAAAAATCTTTGTACTACTCCCCGCCATCTCGTATTCTCTCTAATGATATTCTGCATATAAATCTGCATTCTATATGGATCTCTCCTATTGATTTAAACACACGCAAGGCACAGGCACAGCTTGTCCAAAACTTGTAGGTTAGGTAAGTAGCTTTCACCTATGAAGAGCAATGTATTCAAAAAAGGCCATGGTAATTTGCAAACAGAAAAAAAATTACTTGTAAAGAAGATATTTTAAAATATTCGGTGTAGTGTATTACTTGCCTGGCACACGTGAGACAACATCATCATAATGTATTCTGGTCATTTCTAGGAACACAGAGCATAATAAGTGACATGGTATTCATGCCTCAGATAAGTCGTCTTTGAGAGTTGGTATATTCTATTTTTGCATTTTACTTCCTCAAGTCACAGAATAGCTACTCTCAAAATCTTGTGTCTGGAAGTTATAAAAGGCCCAGCTGTGCGATACTGAGTTAATAACCAAAGAACTGCAATAAATTAGGAGTTCATCAGTTTGCAACAACTAAGATTAGGACCTGGCCCATGGAATGATTATGAAGCAATGACACAATGCCAAAATTAAAAAGGCAACTGTACTTCCAGAATGGATCTGAAAAGGCTCTTCCAGCAGTTAGGAAAACATCAGTGCCATGTAAAAAACTCTAAAGTTTCCAGTCCCTCTTGTTCAATGTGTCATTTGAAACTGGGATGTGTGTGCAGAGAAGGTCACAAGGACGAAAGGGGCTAAGAGGAAGCCTTATAGAAGGGAAACAAAAATAGCTGGCTTGATTGGCAAAAGCCAAGAGGGGACAAAATTATTGTTTATGAGTACAGCCACAGGAGTAAGCACTAAAGAAGGAAAACCCATTTAAACACATAAACAGTGTTCACTCATTGACAAATTAACATAAACTGGCATGTAATAATGTCAGCTGATATTTGAAAGACCATTTCTAATTACCAGAGCAATCAGACTTTGGAAAAGCCTTCAAATCGGAGCAGGCAAAAAAAGGTAACTGATCTGATGACCTTCAGTACCTCTATAAAGAGGAGCATACACTGAGTGGTCTGTGTAGAAGGGTCTCTGTGGTCCTAAAGTTTCATCAGTCTTGAGTATGCATACATGACACATAACAAAGGACACATTTATCAAAGGAAGTAAGTATTGACAGAGGCCTATGAGACACTAATCATAAATCATTTCTCAATTAAATTAAGCTCTCTTTGGTGGGCCAAAGAGTGGATAGGAACGGGTAAGGAACAACTCGGCAATGGAAGCCCACCCTCAGTGCAGTAGAGATTTAAGAGAACGCAGACAAGGCAAGTCTGCTACAGCCCCCGTACTTCATATCTGGCACTGATATAGTGACCATAGTAGGCACACGGACTCCTTTAACTGTCAGCTGCAATCCATTTAGACAACTTGAAAGTGGCATTTCTGCAGTACTGAATCAGTGTCGTTTTCTTCCAATGGAACTTTACCCTTAACCAAGCTTAAAAAATAGGAAACAACTTTATTCTATCTCTTCTTTCAAGAAACAAGTTTTAGGGTTTTTTAATACCTTTGACACTAATGGATTTTTGGTTTTGCTATGTTTTCATTTTAATTAAATTTAAATATATTTATGTCAAATAATACAAATTAATAATGTTTCATTAAGCTTTCCTCTTTTCAGCTCAAACTACATTAGCTAGTATTACAATTATTTAGCATAAGAATTATTTTTAAGATAAAGTCATAGTGTAAGCTATAAAAATCAACCCACACTGAACAAATAATTCAGCCACTATGAATTTTAGTGTGTATCTATAATGCAATATGTCCATGACAAAACTCAGGAGTAGTCCTTTACTCCTCTCTTTACTGGGAATGTATTTTTACTGTGAACTCCCAAGAAAACTGGTAATACTAATTTACCAACAAAAGAAAAATAAAACCATACCTTTTCTGTCAATTGTCAGCAACTGGCACAGTCAAAAGCAATGAGATGGCCATTCTTACAGAAAATCTAATTTATGGATCCCTTTTTTATAAAAACATCACTGTTAAAATTGCTCTTTTTAACTCTAAATGTAGAAGTCAAATGTCCAAATACAGTAATAAGAAATTGCTTAAGACAAAAAAATGCTGTATAAATGTAAGACTCTTACACCCATTGCTGCCACAGTCTGCCAAGCACTCACTACCACAAGGAAATTTTTTCTGTCTAGGTTTGTGTTAGGCAAAAACATTAGAAAATGAAGCTGTTAGTCAAAAGAGAGGCTTACTGTTACACAGCATCTTCAATTAATATTTTGCAATTGTCATGCACTCCAGCAGGACAAGATGGGGGACATGTGACAATGACTGTTAGATGCAGAAGAGAAAGCCTGGTGAACAGCAGGCTGAAGGGGAGTCTGAACAGTGCTCTGCTGTTGCAAAGCGAGTAATCATCAGGTTGAGAAGTGAGAAGGAGCATTATGCATAGAGTACGAAGTTACTTCCTCCTGCGGGGCTACTGGTAGCCTTAGCTAGAGCTCTCTGCTCAGATGTGGAGCAAGGGGGGAATTCGGCAACCGTCACACTCAGGGAGCTAGAAATTGTGATTTGTGCAGACGAAATGAAAGAAGTAAAGCTGTTTCCAAACAAGAGAAAATCAAGTACTAGGTAAAGAGTTTTCGGGTTTGTAAAAGGTTTCTGCTTGGACAAGTATCAAGCAATGTTGCAGCTCACTACTAGGTAGTGCTCTCTAACACAGAGTAGCAGGGAAACAGAGTGACCTGGGGGCACTGGAGTTCCTTTGAGACTATTTACAGAAGTCTCTGAAAGTTTTAGGCAGATCTATCTTGGAGGAGGAATAGCAACAAAAGGACCTTTCCAGCCCAATTTTTTTTTTTTTTTATTAATGATCTTAGACAGTGTGTACAGGTTTTCTATTTTTGTTGTTCAAACCACAAAAAATAAGTAAGAGAGAAAGGGAAGCAAGTGCCCACTCTCAGCTTCCAGTGACACCAGACAAAACAAGTAGCAGTATTTCCTTCATAGCCCTGAAAACACCAAGACATACTCTGGATTTGGTTTCTGCCAAAGCTCATTTCAGAAAAGCTATAGGCCTAATGCGAGCATAGACTGGGCTTTTCTATCCATAATTTAGTTTCCTGAAAAGCCAAAAAAAAAACATGCTGAACTGATCTACTGAGAGGTTTTCTAGTGTGGAGATCAAGGGTCATGGGAATGGACCATATTTCAATGAATATGCTCCCTGTTCTTAGCAATGAGATCCAATCTCATACGCACAAAGTAGATTATTACCCCCTTGATGACCAGTTGCATTCACATGGGGACCCACATGAAAAATTGGAAAATTTGCTTCTTAAATTTTAACTGGATATTACAGTAGAATTACAGACAAATGCATAACAGGACACAAAGGAAGCAGAAGTTTTAGACAGGCAAAATACATCCTATGCATTTTTAATAATGCAGGTGATTAACCAAGTTGTTAGGAACGTGGTACCAAAGTCTTTACATCAAGGTCAGATGTCTTGGTACCTAACTAGAATATACTGGTTTCCAGCAGGTATTGCTTGATGAAAGTCTATGGCCTTTGCCATACAGGTCAAAGCATTCCCTTCCAGCCCAAAGAATGTGATTAATAAGGGCAGTAACACAGTAGGTAAAGGATGGAACAAAGAAGGCCACAGGCAAAGGCAACAATTAATAAATAATAGTCTGCAACACTCTAATATAGCACTTCACATGTCCAATGTGATAACTAATTAATCATAGCAACAACTTTGTACTCTATGCTGCCTTTCATCCAGCACCTCAAAGTGCTTTACAAATGTTAATTAATATGTAGGCTGTACTTTGAGGAAATATATTATGGCATTGGCCCCAGTCAGTATTAATTTGTTCTTCAACAGCACGGCTTGTGAAATCTGGTCGACTTTCCCAATGAAACATAAAATGTGCAAATCTTCCTGGCAACAAATCTGAAAATGTGTTTCTCCATTCAAATATAAGCTATTCCATTGTATTGCTGACAATATGGCATGCTCCATCCCTTCACATTGTACTCCAGTATAACCTCACATAACACAGCATGGTTTAAATGTAAGAGGAGATTAACTTTTCACAAGAAAATTGGATAACTGGTATTTTAGTCTGAACATCTGGCACATTTTTAGCTAAACTGTTTCTTTAAAAAGCTATTTTTTTGCTGTGCATTCACATACTACAAGTGTTTGACTAACTTTAGCTCAACAGCTGAGACAGAAAGCTAATTTCTTTGCTGCAATGACCAGACTGGGACTACCCAACATGACTGGATGTCTACATATTTTACAATTATTCTAATTCCTCTATTTAGCACTGTAAATTTACATGACATTTTATATACATTCAACCAATTTCTGCTCATACAATCAATCTCCTGGCTTCAAAGGAGTATGTGCATGAATGAGACACACAGGATTTATCCAATATGCCCATTAAAAAATCATAATAGATTGCTCTTTAAATTCTTTGAGTGTGTTCATATTGTGCACACATCTTCAACTACAGAGCTGCTGAAGCAAAACTTTTGGGGCCCTTATGATCAGAGCTTGAAAAGGTCAGCTAGTTCCCCTCTGTTACACAGGTTAAGTAGAAAATGGTTAATAGTTGGAAAGCTATTACCAACTGTCGCAACTTCTCTTTTCTTGTCTTCTTAAAATCTCATAATAGCACATCCAGACAACCTTAAATTTACACGGCTAGAAAGCTCTATTTATGGTCCAGAATAATAAACCAAGGATACCTCCTTATGTCATTCAGGTTTTGTATCAAAAACATCTTTGCAAACACATATTTTAAATACACATGCACACACACACATTTAAGTTGTTGGAAGGAAATGCTAAGGAGAAGCAATACCAAACTAATCTGATCACTAAAGCATTAACATCATAGAAAGGGCTGCCTAGTATTCTGCAATAAACATTTACCATTTATTTTGGGAACCACTTCCCATCTTCATGCCCTAGAAAAATACCAGCAGTGCAGGATACAAACAGAACTAGCAATTCCTAACTTTTGAAATGAAAAGAGTTCACGGCAGAGCCAAGTTTCACTGTAAGGGTTGGAGAAGGGAAGGAAGGGGAAAAAAAAAAAAAAAAGGAGAGAGAAGAGTACAAGCGCTATCATGGAACAGGTGTCTGCATAATAACAACATGAGTAGAACTAATAAGCTTAATTTCAGTGAGCTTTGAAGTCAGGTGCAGGCTATTAAGAGAAACAGTGGGTTAGCATTCCTCAGAGCAGGTTTACTAATAGTATTACACAAATAAGAAGTAATTTCTTTACTACTTGAATGGTCATAACTAGCTAGGGCTTACAGCTTTCTTTTATTAATAAAGTGATTAAGACAATCCAAATCGCAATGTAAACCGACACACTCTCTGTGTGTGGCTCTGTGTATGTGTGTGTGCGTGTGTAGCAACCGCTTGTAAATTATGCAAAGCATCTACCTGTGTTACATTCACCCCAATTGGTTTAGAACTTAAAAATGCAGATTATGTAAACTGGGAAAAGATGACAAACCTCTGCCTAGTGACCAGTATCATGTTTCAACAAATCTAAAGTATTCAAGGGATACACTTAGTAGTAAGGAACAGGAAAGAGTCAGAGTCAAACTGTTGCTTGGATCATGAAGCAAGCAGCCTTCTGCTGCTCTTTAATCAAGATGTATTTCAACCTCTCATCCTTTCTCCCATCCAGGGACCTGACAAGCAACTCCCTAGCTACCACTTCTCTTAAAGGAGAAAGACAGCATGTCCCAGTGGCACAGAGAACCTTTTGACACTGTTCTCTTTTGGGGGTTTATGTATGCTTTTTAATAAAAAGAACAATCCTTTTCTCTTTGAGATAATAAGGAACTTAAGAATGAATGCAACTTCCATCTAAACACAGTTTAAGTGTGTTGATACAGTATTTCTTTGAATTCTTAAGGGTAGACAAACAGCAGCCTCCTGACTTCAGCAAAACGCTGCCTTCACTTCATTGAATCCAATATCTTCTTCCATGATTACATCATTTAAATCCTTTCAGACTAAACATAAGGACTGTACTCTCCAAAACTTAGCATATATGGCATAGCTGGAGATAGATGTCTCTATTAAAACAACCTATTTTTCCACATATCTTTCATTTCACTAGAAATGCTGAAACTTAAAGAAGAACCATGATTACATCAGTTTGTGACCCACTGTATTTCTGGTTAAAGTTTTTTCTTTTAAACCCATAGTAGATACCCATTGTCAAGGTCAGAGATATTAAAAGTGATTTGTTAGATGTAAAATACTGTTTATTATAGTCTAAAGAGCAAGCCAGCTTGAAATAATAAATTAGTGCCAGATGAAAAACTGCCAGAATTCTCTGTTATACATGCCTTTCCCTGGAAAGCATCCCAGATTTTTTTTCTTGATAGGCTCTTTTACTAAAGACTCCCTGACTTATGGAGTGTGAGCAAAAGTTATAGCTTATAAAAGGGTCAGTGAAGAGCATTAGGGGGCTCTGAAAACAACAACAACAAACAAAACTCGTGTATAAACTGAGCTGTGGCTACAGCCTAAACGGTACAAACTGATGAACTGCGACAAATGCTAAGAAAAACTTATGAAGTTCACCCACATAATTGCACTGGGTCAGATACTTGTAGCATCATCAGAAATATGAAAACTGCATGAAGGAAGAAACCTGAATTATTCTCCTCTTCCCCACCACTCTGCATTGCTCTGTGCTGTTTTACAGACAACATGCATCTGAAAGAAACAAGTAACTTGTCTGAATTATGCATTTCACTCTCAGCATGAACTTAAGTGATTTGGGAAGAACACATCTCAATACCATGAAAGAGAAAAGCACTACTGATACCAGTAGGAAGACTGGACTGTAATGGAAGACTGTTTCCTGTCCCAAGGTAAATGTCACCAGGTATACTGCAAATTGTTATCTGTTGCTATTCTTCAATGGAAAGTATCATACTTAGAATTTATATCCTTTTTTGTAACTGTGAGACAAAGGACAAATGGAAAAGTCAGCCTCTTTCTCTCATGCATGTTTATTGATTTCACCACTATTTGCTGAGAAAGCAGGGTGGGACCACCGGTCACTGCAAGTCAGCATTAACAGCAGGGGCATAAGGAAGTGCTTAAACCCAAGCAGCTGGCTGTGGCTGGGAACCTGGAGAGGGAAAGGCATGACTAGAAGTTTTCATTGTACATGTTGCAAATATCGTGTAGTTCCAGGTCTGTTAGCTTGCTGCATCCTCACAAATAAGCCAAAAAGTGCCATCAAAAGCAGTCTGCCAGCAATAAAGCAACAAAGAGGCCCCCACCGGAATGGTCAATGCTGAAAATAAAAGTCATGTTATAAATGTTTACATGATGTAAGTTTGGAGTGTAGAGTCCAATAATTCTCACTGGCTCTTCTCTTTCACTTCCGTTCTTGGCAGCTAGATAACAAGTTCAGCCAAGCAACTTACTTAAAATGTACTGACATGAATCCCCATAGTGTAAATAACATATCTTACCTACGAAGGGTGATTATGTTCCCTTTATTCTTGAAAATAACATCTTCCTAGCCTTTTCATGAAAATCAACTGTTTGCATTCTTCATACAGTTTATAGTATAGTCTATAAACACAATACTGAGTATTGCTGTTAATAACTAAAAGTTTGACATGGGCCCAAATCTAAACCATGGAGCTGACACCCCAGAGCATAGAGGAAGTTTGAATCTGAACATTGCATCTCCAGTCCGTCTCTGCGGGAAATGAATTCACAAAGCAATAATAATATCATAAACAGCACTTAACGTGTTAGGGCTGATCCTGCCAACCCGTACTCCTCCAGCACAAAAACTCTTGGCAGGTCTTACGCACTGCTGAAGTCTCACTGAAACTCTCTAAAGGGACCTTATGCGGGATTTAAGAATCATACCATTGCCAAAGGGTGACATTAACCCTTCTTACCCGTACCACTGAAATCAGTCATCATGCTGGCGTAAGCAGTACATGATGCATACAAGTAGATCAGGCCATACATCACCCCTGCAAGAACACCAGTCATCTGATTTTTGTCATTCTCCCTTTTGGGATTTTATCACTAGTGATTTTTAAATAAGGGCAGATGAATCCCATGAGCACCAAAATCATGAAACACATTTGGATCACCTTCTGCAACATCACAACTGCTGTTGTCTACTCTGCAGAATCAGATCCTTTTTGTTGACGCTTTCTGCAGCTGACAGTCCAGTTCAGTCTGGCTGTAGGTCTGTCAGGGACTGGACTGGAGGGTATCGTACAAACTGAGAAGGAAGCCAGCAAAGGCAAGTGCTGTGTTACTGGAGGAGGTGCGGACATGCTGAACAAGTTGGAACAGTACAGCTCTACTAGCTGAAATCTGTCCCCTGTCCTCACACTACTGGCACTGTTTCATTCTCCAGCTGGCTAGATGTGTATCTTCCACAGCAGACCAGCATTATCCTCCTGAATACACATGCTCTTGCCTTCAGATTTTCACAGTTGACTTTTTCTTTTCTCCTAACACATCCACAAAAATTCAGGCTTTGTCTGTATCTTAATGCATTTTCTGAATATGAATTCCTGGAGCAATTCCTTACCTTTCACTCTTCTACAATCTTCAATGAAAGCATTAAAAGAGAGAGTACAATTTGGGCAAAATTTCCAGACAGTGAAGAATGCTTTCTGTGCAAAGAAAAAATTGGCATACGCAAATACTGCATATGGATAAGATTACTTGCAGGGACAGGTACCATAAAGGTACTTGCATAGACAAGTATACAAAGATACATACAGTACCCAATTCATATACCGCCACACAATGTTTGCATAAGAAATTCAGAGGTATATCTGCTTTAATTTATTTATTGCATGTACTATTAAACTACTGAATTTTTAATGTGTTTCTTCACTCTAATGTCAAACTGAACTTCCAGGGATTTGCTGTGAAAGAGGAAAATAAGTATTTAAAACAATGGAAATTGCCTTAGCAACACTCAGTTATTATCACCTTTCAATCTAGGCAAGCCTCAAAGCTTAAAAAAAAAACCCAAACCCTAAAAAACCTAAAAAATCTAAACACTGAGACATACTCTTTTCAAGTTGGAGGTGAAGGATGCCAAGAAGTAATACTAAATTGCAGCTGCCCTAGAAAACTTAATTCAAGACAAGCCAGACTGACTTGGTGTGGATTCTTTTCAGTGGAGCAAAGCAAAAATCAGCAGTACAAGTTGAGATCAACAGAGATATAGTAGCACGGTTCTGAGGATGTTTGTCTCACATTGGCCCTCAACTGGAACTTGAACAGGTTTGTGTCCTGTCAGAAGTGATGAAAAATCTTCATGGAGAGGGAAAGATAAAACAGCACTCAAATGGTATGGGACATGCTAGCACCAGAGCTCAAGAACCTCCTCCTTGACACCAGCAGTCACAGACTGATGTGACAGCAGCTCCAAGCTGCTGAGAAGAAATTGCCTGCTCTCCTTGTCATACTTAGCCCTTTATCTGCTCCAGGATACCAACCAGAAAACCCTTAACTGGAAGACAACAAAGCCAGCAGTAAAGAGACATGACTCTGTATGTTTCAATGCTCATATACAAACACTCATGGGCTGGTCTCTTTCCTCCTGACACATTCCCATCTGGGATTTGGAGGATGCATCACAGAATTCATAGTATTTGGGATTTATTTACTTGCTGTCTTAAGGCCTTCCTTAAGGTAACTTGAGCATAAAAGATTTTAAAGCTTAACAAACTAAACAATTAAAAAACCCAAGCATCTCAAATGGGATAACCCATGTCAGCAAAGATAGCTAACAGATGACTGTCAAGCAGAAGTAACCCCATATCTTTGTGGTTAAATAAACAGAAGATGAGCTTACTAAAATGTATCTTCATTTTTTTTATATATATATATTATATATATATGTATATATAAATAATTTGAGGAGAGTTGGAACCCTCTCCTAGCAGAACTATAGCAGATATCAGTTAAAACTGCTACTGGAACACAGCAATACAGCAGACCAGCTTGGAAATAATTCTGTTGCACTTTGGGTGTTATATGTGGCTTTTGCTTCCACTATCAGACAAAACTCTGTGAAAAGCACCTTTCTAACTAGCTGCTGAGCCATTACACCTTCCCTTACCACCCCTCAGCAAAAAAGACACAACTTAAGATAAATACATAAGTACTAGTTGTACAATCATATTTTGCCCATTACTTTTAATAATGTTACCTCCATTAATTGTAATAATGTTTTCATTCATTTCTGCTGTCTAGCAACCCCTGGCAATTTTCAAAATTAAGTCTTCTCTTCATACAATGATTGAGGAACTGAAACACTACAGAACTGTAATATTGTTATAGCTTCACTGCATCTGAAATCCTGCTACTCATTCCCAAATAATTTAACCTGAACAGTGAAGATTTTTTAATGGACTTTCAGAGCTTATATCTGAAGTGAGATGGTCCCACAATATAAAAAGCAATTTATAAGATTTGCTTAGCAGTAACGTAGACCTCTTCATCCACAAACATCAAATACTCCAAAGCAGAGGCAAAACTTTTAGCTTTATTTCACAGACAAGCAAAAAGACAGACAGCAAACAGATACCAACTCTGCAGAAGAGCTGGTACTGGAACCCAGGTCTTCTCACATTTCCTGTTCCATGATTTATTCACCGGGACTACATTCCTTCCATTCTCTGGGCATCTTTCCACCTTTTAATTAACCTCCAGTAGCAACCATTAACTTGCCTGGAATTACTAAAGAAAGGGGAACTGAAGGTCATCTGTGTTTTTGAGGAGATGGGATAGAAGCCCACCAGCAATCTAATATCAGGCTCACTCCTGGCAGGGAACATTGCCACATGGTTCTTTCAAACCTTCTCTGGCAGCAGAAAGATACTGCAATGTAAAATACAGCCAGGAGTCATGAAGTCTAATGAAGAGCCAGAATGAATTCCTAGACTTTTTCCACCTCAGTTCCACTGATACAATGAAGTGATTCCCAACAAACAGCACAATCGCTCCGAGTGCCAGAGCATGAATCAGCATATTGGTCCTTTCTGACCAAGGATTCTCCAGCGGTTATCGCACTATTCTGCAAGGCCTTTGCTCTGCTCAGATGTCCTGTTGCCAGCAAAATGAAACCTTCCGTGTTTTATTTGTAGGATCTGTCATAGCACCTCATTCAGGGTAAAGAAGTCTCACACTAACTTATTCTGCATATTTCGGTTCTGTAGACTCTCAAATCAGTTCAGACACTACAAGAAATCCTATAAAATTTGTCCTTAAGCACCAGTGGAACAATGTTAACATGCTGTCATTGTACAGTAATGGAACATATGCTTCTCTCAGGATTCTGACAGCCAATGTTCAGGGACTGCACTGTCATCATCTTGTATTTTTCACGCTTCCTTTTAGATATGGGACAACTCTACCAATAGCCTGTTACTCAAGGCTTTGCAATAACTAAGTTGGAAGTATAAGGTATTTCGTGTCCTGTGCATATTCTAATGCAACTGAAGTAAATCAAGCAGTAGATACAAGCATTCTGAATAACAGGCCACTTTAATTTAGAAAAATGTGTAGGGAACCAAGGATTAACTCTCATGAAAGATGCAGACATTTTACAGTACCATTTAGGAGGAAGGTAGGTACCTTAGTACAAAACTGTGATACAGAAACCTGATACCTCATCTGGGTATGCCCTAATTCCAGAGGAACCCTTAATTTTTACTATATCATCTTGTTCCTTGAGTTCTGCTCAGCACCTATACAATTGCTAGCTTGGATCAGGATGCAAGAATTTGGTGCCTGCCCATCAAAGCCTCTTGACTTGCCAGATGGTCTCAGCCATGCCTGACAGCAATCAGAAAACCCCACTCTTTCAAAATGCAGAGAGCAACACACACTGTTGAAGTGCTCATGTACAGAAAGCTCAGAGAGCTCACCTGGGAACTGTTTGGAATTGGCACTGGACCCTGATTTCTGGTGAATTCTTTAGTCACTGACTGACAGATTCATTCCCTCCCGTGCACTCAGTCTCTCTCATACAGTCTTGTATTCCTTCTTACAGGCAGCTGACACAGCTCTCCTGGAAGAAGGAAGATGCAGGCTGGAGACTCTCCTACCTGAGGAGGGTCTGAACAATAGCTTCCTCATTAAACTGCTGGACTGTTATATACAAAAGTGGGTAAAATCACCTTTTAAAACAAATTATTTCTACTTAATTCTTTGAAAGAACAGTAGCCAGCACCTATCCTCAGGAAGGTGGTTTGAGCTATGAATCCGCAGCTCCTGCTCTATATGGGCCCACTGAACCACCTGCCTATGTATCCCCACTGGAGACCCAGTGCCCTCCACTTGGAGCTGATATAGGGCTCTGCTCTCTCCACAGGCCATCCTCCAGGACAGGGTGTAAAGCCACTTGTGTAAAGCCACAGCCACTGACAGAAACAAGCTCTCAGTGACTGAGCTCAGGTACCAGACATGATACAAATGTATTAACTTCATGCTCTGCCTAGGCTGGTTTATCCTCATCAGAAGAATGGCAGTCTGCCCACAGGAACAATGCACTGACACAATTATACTGTTTCCCATATCCAAACTAGCTTGTTCAGCAGTTGTCTTGGTACCACTGTACAGCCCTGCACTGCTCCACGTAGGGCATTAAGCCATCACTGCTTAAGAACTACATTCCTACCTGAATCTACCCTCCAAGTCTGAAAGTTCTTGTCAAGGTACTCAAATCAACAGTTTCCCCCATCTCACTAAGTACCCACATGAACACTAAGTCTTGCATTTACCAGCTATGATTCCTTGCAAATTCATCAATTCCTTGATCCTGTTCACTATGCTGAAAAAGGTGGCATGGCAGAAGTTCAATCAGAGCATGAGAGAACTGAAAGGCTAAGGGGGGAGCCCTAGCCTAGAACATGAAAGTGTTGACCTGGAGCGTATCAAGAGTTGGCTGAGAGGAGATGGGGACAGACAAACTCATCTGTCTTTATGGTAAAAGACAGCTACGTCATCCATATAAACAGGGAACTTCTTTACTTCCTCAGAGTTGTAGCGCAACATCTTGTAGAAGTAAACTGAGCCTTTCAGGGATGCAACATCAACTCAACTAAACTAAAAAACATTAAAACCTTTCTCTCTGTACAATGTGTAGCAGTCATTGACGGCCATTAGGAAACTAGTGTCCTTTTGCAATCACAAATGTCTCAGCTCTGTACAAAACCTAGTGTAAAGCTGTCTGAATCCAACTGTGACTCACCAATACGAAAATCCTGAAAGTGCTAATCTTCCATTTTTCATATGCTGTACTTCTGTAATGAAAGGATTAAGTGTATATTTTTAAATAAGTATAAAAATTACACTAACATTGTGTGAATAGGGAGAATAAACTTTGACAGACAAAAACAGAATTCTGCAACAATATCCAACAGACGTTTTACTGCTTTACAGTGGTTATAGCCAGCACTTCTGCAACAAAGGGGAGTTTCAATTACTCTGGGGCACCAGGCACAGATTGAAACTCATATTTCCTTATCTATTTAAAGTTGCTCAAATAAGCATAAAGTAGTGGTGTAATCAGAGAAGCTATTTCCATTAATCTTTATTTAGATTTTTTTAAAAAAAAAATCATACCATAAAGTTAGTTTATAGGGACGACCTTTCTTTGCATGCAATCTTACAATACACACAATACCTGTGGGTTTACGCAGGCAGAATTCCCACTGAATCTATGGGGAATTTTTTCCTGATTATAGAGCACAGAGTCATTTCCAGTATTTTACATTAGTTATCTCTGAGACGAGTATTGCCAGTACTGGAGCAACTTTAAATAGAGAAGCAGGAGTAACTCCATAGTAGCTTTTGCCTGAATTCTGCTAGCTATGACATTTTGTAAGTCCAGGACCAGCTGTTATTAAGATCCCTGGGTGTATGCTAGGGCAGCCCAACATGTGACACTCTGCATTTAATTAGAACTTTAACTGAAATATATTGAGACAAAAGTCAGGATAAAAGGTGCCCCTCCCCTTCATTCAATAGAAATTATACTCTCCAACACACATTGGAGAAAATTATATTGTTTCAAACTCTAATTAGAAAAAAAATAGAAAAACAATTCAATTACCTCACGTGTATTCCTGTAAGTTATTCATACAGAGCACGTGAATGCCATATCTTCATTACAAATAATACAGACATGCATTTATACCTAGTATGCTAGCAATTGCAGTAGATGATGTAATGCATATAAAGCAGAATGCTGAAGAGGACAGACTCATTTGCTAGATTTACCTGGAATTAGGAAAAAATGCACAAACCCAAGATACTCCCATTAACTTCAGCAGGCTTTGGATCGGGCTCTACTTGCCTGCCTAATTAGGGCTCTTCTGGCTTCCTGGCAGTGAATTTCCAAGAGGCCACCCTGCCAAGACCTCTCCTACTTGCTGCTGACTCTACTACTCCCCCTCCCCAAGGAGGTGGGGGTTCTACAGCACAGAAACCAAATACATCCTTTCCAAAACTGCCAAGACATGTATGAATCCAAATGTGCAATCCAAAATTCGGTTCAGCTTTAACAATATTTCCTTTGTCATATGGAAATTATTGCATGCTCTACTCCAAGGAAAATACAGATATCTCAAAGTCTTACTCAAAAGCTCAGCTTTTAACACTTTCAAGTAAACTACAAGAGTCGAAAGCTTTGGCGAGCTTTACCAGCCGGATTTATCCGATGTGTTTTAATTGCCATCTAGCGGGAATAACGTGCAACTCCGTCTCTCTACGTTTCTCACATTACAGCCCTTCATAGAGAAATCCTGTCCTCTCCATCCCAGACGAACTTGCAAATTTGCAGGACGTAACAGCCCAGATGATGTTTGTTCTGGCTCGACTCACCTGGACACAATGAACCATTTTGTTTGGGCCAGGGGATGTCTATTAAAACCAAGTGGCGGTGATGCCTTTTTGTCCTCAAAAACAAAGATATACCTAATCAGAATAAGCCCCACACTTTTGTAAGGTCTGAGAAACAAACAATTTCTGTATGCCATTCCCAATGTGAGGTTTTCAAAACTCTGGAAAGACTTGGACTAAAATGCCAACAGCCTAGACTATGTTTACAGCAGCTCTTAGGCATTGGTAATGAGAAGATACTGCAATGGTTAGGAATCATCATTCAAATCCCAAATATTTATAGGGAAAGAAAAAACATAATTCTTCACTTATAGGTTATTAAATCTTTAGGACTAACTTAACGAGTAGGCTAGCCCTAATTTACAAACATATAATCAAAAATATTTTCTTATTTTCCAAGTGTAAAGCATGGAGCCTACCAGCAAAGTCATTAAGCAAAAGCAATTTCCATTATAAGAGCTTAGATTCAGCTTTCCAAATACCTCATTTCTATCCCTCCAATTAGCATGCCACATATGGAAGATATTATACCAGATGTCCTTCACCTTTTGTCCTCAAAGCTATGAGAGGGACCAAGTGTTCCTTATTTCCTGATGAATCCTTAATTACCTGCAATGTGACATATTCCTCCTTCTTTCTTTTTGATCCTAAAATCTGAAAGGCAAAGCCAGCAAAGCACACTGTCTTTCTCTGACCCTTTCATTCTATATATTTCCCAGTCACAGACTTTAAATAATAAACACTTGCAAATGCCTAGTACTCATCTGCATTCCCTTTCCGTCTGTCAGTCTCTTCATAGACCTGGTAATGGCTCAGCTAGATTCACATCCATGATCAGTTATTTCTCAAAGGGCAACAGAGATGTACCAGACAGCAAACTGCTGCCTGCCCAGTATGGTGCCAGAACCATCAGACCCCAGGCATCTGAGTGGTCATCAGACATTACAGCACAATCAATGTTTTGTTTGTGACATGACTTCAGATCTCAAATCCTATGTGTTAATGTAGGCATCACAGGCTGACACAGAGAGCAAGGGAGAAAGAAGGAACTGCTGGAGTCATCAAATGTATCTATGCCTATTCCCTGCTCTGAGAACATTCCAGTACCACACCACTCCTTCCAATAATAGCAAAGTATGTCAAATAACATTTGATGTCCTATCCTACAAATACACAAATTGTCAGGCAAGTCAAAGACACGATGCCTACTTGGAAAAGAACAGCCAACTAGCATGTGGCACTTTGCTATCAGCCTGGAGTTCCCATGTTAACAGACCTTAATCAGGGCTGGATTAGCATTTAAGAAACACTTTTTGTATAAGTTTGTAATCCTGAAGTTAGTATCTGGTCGATGGTAGTGAAGAAGTCTATTGCATTAAGCTGACAAAGCTCACATTGGCCACCCCTATCCTACACCTCTCAGGATCATCAAATGGTACTTAATACTCAGGACAGAGACAGCGGAGACAACTACACCAGTAAGACTGCCACTGTTAAGGACTTTGCTCAAGAGTGGTTTGCTCTAGAGCAAAACAAAAATGCAGCTTCAGTGGATGAGCTGGGAGTGTGTTTTGCTTAGGTAGCGTTGTGGTACACCTACAATCATCTGCATGCTATACCTTTAAAGTGTAAGAATGGCATAAACCCATTCATCTCATTTTTATTTTTATGCTCTAACCTACTTTAGAACAGAAGGGCACTAAAGCAGCTCAAGCAGTTTTCCAGACAGTATGTCTAACAGCAAGGTAAGTCGGCTTCATCACATCTGTGGCCTTGAGTGGAAGAGACTGTCTCTCTAGACAAGTTTATCTCATTGCAATTAATGCAGGAGTCCTGTGTGCTAGAATAATCATACAGTTGCACTTATAGTACATGGCAAGTGAGGACAAAAAGAGTATGACCTGCCTATAAAACAATAACCTTATTGAAAGAAGTTTATTATCCCAAAATGATCTGATCTTATTTGTTAATACTGCCTTTCTATTTAAGGCTCATGAATGCTCAGCTACAAGAAAAGCCCAATCACATGCTCAAATCCATGTTAAAGTACAAGCACAGTTTATAACTCAACACTTCTTGAGTTATTATGTCCTTGGGACACGGAGTTTCTGCTACAATCAGTTATTTTTATTTCTCGTGAAGCAGCGATTCCATCTGGAAACAACACAGTTATCTCCTATCCAACAAGACAGCGTGCTTCCATGTGCTACGTGTCATCCCCTGGTAACTCAGCTTTCCTCGGACTTCAGTGTTTCAGTTGAAAAAAATGGAGAAACAGGCGGTGGCCTGTTGCATAAGGTACACTCAGCTCCTGACAAGACTGGCAAACAGTTAAGGAGGCACCAGGCACTCATTGCTAGGACAATTTTCTGAACAATTGCTCTGTAATGCCACCTGGGTCAAGCCTGACCAGCTACAAGGAAGCTATCAACAGAGACTGCAGGCTGTTACTGCTTGGCTACTTCACTACATTTAAAAGCAATATGACCCATCTTACACTTAAGTGCATGATTCAAGGTGCTCAAAGTATCAAAACAGCCAGACATTTTGTGACCATCTACTAATAGCCATTAAATTCTCAAATGAAAAAAACCACATCTCAATGCCAATATTAGTTTAATTACTTACTGTGCTCACAGGGACTAACTTTAAACCATACAAACAAAACTGAAAACCAGTAAGTACTGTGGGGTTTTTTTTCAAAACATGGTTAATAAAAGAATAGTAATAATGTATCAGAAAAACACAGACGCAACATAATAATTATCCTTCACACTTGCACAGCACGTTTCATCTGAGAAACACAAAGTACTTGAAAGACTAAAATGAATTCTAATTAAACCTCTCAGCATCCTATGTAGTTATATGACATTTACAGAGCGGCAAGCGAGAGTCAGAGGTTTGGTAAGTTGCACAGGATGATACAGCTTGTCATTGGTGGAGTCAGATCAAAAATCAAGATCCTGGCTTCTAGTTCTGTTTGAACTGCTAGGCTACCCTGCCTATTTTGTTCAGCACCAGGTTTTCTGCTATAATAAAATGACAGATGAGGCAAAGGGAAGAG
Organism: Theristicus caerulescens; assembly: GCA_020745775.1. NCBI lineage: Eukaryota > Metazoa > Chordata > Aves > Pelecaniformes > Threskiornithidae > Theristicus > Theristicus caerulescens. The sequence continues at coordinate 42,409,717 of CM036565.1, read as the reverse complement.
CAACCTATTTATATTTAAAAATTGTGAGATTTAATGGCAAGCTAAATTGTTTTAATAACTGACTATTTTCTTCAGGCTCTACATATGCTTCTCCATTCCCCAGTTTTCCATCTCATACGTAGTCCAAGCATGTTGAATCAAGCAGCGTCAGGATAGAAATTACCTCTGGAAGGGAAAGGTTTTGTCTGTCCACACAAGATGCATTTTCCAAATCTAGAATGATTTCAAAATACATATAATAGCAGCAGCCATCACAAGTAGAGTTTTCCATTAGAAATAATTATTAAAACATACATATTTAACTAACTGTATTTTAATGCGACTTTTTCTTTTTAATTATTATTCAGTTCTCAGGGAAGAAGGAGGGAAACTAAAGAAGCCAGACAAGAGAAGAGATAGTGGGGAATGAAAAAGAAAGAAGGTGCTGATCAGATAATTGCTTAGACCAAAAGATAAACACTTTCTAAAGCATTACAGTAACATTTCACATTACAAGAGATGTAACATCTGCAAAAGAGCAGATTTTTTTCAGTCTTTTTTCTTAGCTTATTAAAGAATTATAATGGAGGAAAAAGCCTTTTTGAACAAATGAAACTTGTTACAAGTATACAAGTAATATAATCTATTATTTGAAAATTATTAGCAAACATAATAATCACAGCAATTATTTGCAGGTCATCAAGGAAAAGACATCATCTACAAGAAGCAACCATTCTGAATGCTGATACCTCAGTTTCAACAATGTCATTCAAAATGTAACTGATTTTCATAAAGATTTGGTATATAGACATGGACATTTGGGAAATGGGAAGAAAACTATTACTAATTCACAAAAAAAGTCAAATTTCATAGTCCTATACCATACATAATTCCCACTGTCCAAATGACTGAAACTGACAGTGTTTAAATACAGTTTAACACCATTGATCTTTCCTCTATGAGGGAAAACAGGACAGAAAATTATAAATCTGATTGTAATCATCCATAAAAGGACAAGATCAAGGGAACGACAATAGACAGGACAAATCATTGTGCTTAAAATAATTGAAATACGTAACAGATATTGAGGATGAGTCTATTTAGAAGTATGTATGCTGAATTCACCCATTTTTTCATGGAGAAATTACTTATCCTAGTGAGTAGAAAACACATCTCCTACTTTTGTGTCACAGCATTGAAAAATCTGACCTATAATAAGTCATTTATAGAACTAAGATGTACAGAACCACATATAGATCACAGAATAGTTGAGGCTGGAAGGGACCTTTGGAGGCCCCTAGTCCAACTCCCATGCTCAGCACAGGGCCAGCTAGAGCAGGTTGGTCAAGGCTCAGCTTCTAAACATCCCCAAGAGTGGAGACTCTGCAATCTCTTTGGGCAACCTGTTGCAGTGCTGGACCACCCTCCTTGTAAAAAAAGAAAAAATTTCCTCCTATCTGTTTGAAATGTGTCTTATTACAACATGTGACCATTGACCCTGTCCTTTTGTTGCATGCCTCTGAGAAGAAAGAATGGAAAAGTATTAAATAATTCCTTGCTGAGCTTCCTTTTCCACAAAGAAATGTCTTTTAGCATTTGCTATCTGAACTCCTGGATCTCACCCATATAACCCACAAGCATAAGGATGTTTGTTTTTTTCTTTCTTCCTAAGTTTTTTTGGGTTGGAGACCAGCTATTTCATGTGGATTTTGAGCAAACTGTAATTAATTAAATCGAGTAGCTGGAATCATCAACAGAAAAACCTTAGCATGCATTCTGGAATGAACAAGTAAACTAATGCACAAAAAACAGACAACAAACTATTGTAACAATAAGCTGTTAAGCTTTATGATAAATATGTAAGTCCTGATTTGGGGAAACACACTTTAATAACTCTAAGTCACTCTTGTGAAATGATAAAGAAGCAGAATGGGAAAATATATGATTTTATACCATTGCTGTTTACCCCTAAAATGTTCAAGAAAAACTTTTTGAATGAACATTGATATATTGATAATGAATTATTATCTGCATAGAACACATCTTGACTGCCAAATGTGATACAGATTTCTGTATGTTGTTCCCAGCCCCCTGAGAAGGGAAAGGGGAGACCAAAAAAGGCATAGAGCTAAAAAGAGCTGATAATCCTTAGCTGTCACTAATGCCCCATGCATTGCTGCTACAGAATCCTCACTGACTACCCAGACCATCATGTAGAATCTCATTCCTTGCTATTATTGTTTGGGTACCAATGTACATGATGTACACAGATAAAACATGATACTGGAAGAACTGCGTGCTAGAGAGAGCGAGCTGAGAGCTTCTGTATTGCAATAGCAGATCACCTTGCCTCACATTTACCAATCTTTTCCTGAGGAAAACATCTTTCATATGAACTTCCACTTCCTAATTTAGCAATAAAACCTTCCTCTTTTTTTTTGTTCTAGCAGCAGCTTTTCCTGTTTAAAATATTTTGCAATTTTGTTCTGTCTACACGAAGGGGGGGACAGGGGATGCAGGGTTTATTTTTTCATTTTTAAGTGTAGAGCTTTTAATTGAAACTGTAATGTTATGCTGTACAAGACACGATAGGAATAGGACAAGATACCATTCTCTGCAGGTGAGAAAATTACTTGTTTTCTGCTTGTGCTTGCTACACCTGAACACTTGTATGACAGAGCTAATCCTGTTTAATAAGCAGACACTCATTTTATGAGAGTCCTGCTTTTACAATCCTGGTTTTCTCAGAGTCTGTAATCCAATTTTTATTCACTTCCATCTACAAAATAATTCAAACTTCCACACACTGATTCTTTTTTAAAAATGAAAAGACAAGGAAAAAGGAAAAGGAACAAAAAAATTGGATTCACTGCACTGTAAAAATCCTAGGTTCACTGACCAATGTCACCAAGAGAAATCAAGATATAAAAAGTTGGTTGTTTTTTTTTTTCCATGACAGTTGTCAAAACTGAAGGGATCAGAAAGGAAATAATGTGATAGGGTTTCTGCTTTGCCACAAGGGCCTGTTATATTACTTTCCATGTAGCCATTAACCTCTGTAGTAATAGATTGACATGTCAACCATTTCATTAGAGCAACACAAGAAGAAGAATGACTCTGTGGTTAACACAGAGCACTGAAAGTCAACAAGAAAAGGTCCTGTTCCTGCCTGATACATCAACAGTCTGCAAGAATCAGGGCTAAATTTGATCAATGTGAGGCTAAGATCCACAGAAGTGTTAGTTCACAGTATCCTGCCTGAGACATCTAACCTCTTTCAGTCTTTCAGAGATGCTGAGCACCAATAGTTCCTGTGAAGAAGACTGCATTTGTGATTGTCCACCATGGTCACCAACATCCAAAGCTAGGCATCCAAATTTTGAAGATTTATTTGCAAATGTAAAGGCCTCGGTCTCTAGGACTCAAAAATTGTGTTTTAAGTGTTTACGTGCCTCTCAAAATGGTTTAGTGTTTCTGCGATGCCAGGATGCAAAATTTGCGATGGGACCAGAGGCCATTGTCTAAGTAATCCACTAATGCAGGTAAACACACTTCCTTTAAAGAGCTGCTCGTCTCTCAGACGTTCTCAGATGAATACTATTGAAAAAAAAAAAACCCCAACACGTTGGTGTTATGAAATAAAAATAACCAAAGGCTCAATACAGTAGGCACTTAGAGATTCTGTTTATGAAATGATACACTGTGAGGTCCAAGCAATACGCATAAGAGAGCAATGTATATATTTATATATAATCTCTCACACATGCATACAGCTTACAGTATTGTGCAATAAAAGAGTGTATGTGTTTTTGACCTCCTATTTTTCCTCATAGCATTTTGTGTACAGCTTAACTGCTATATTTGGTGTAATGCAAACAACTACACTACCACAGATTATCTGTTACTAATTACTTCTGTATCAGTTTTCATTTTCCTGTTGTGTAAAGCACTGTTCATTTAGCACATTTCTCAGAGACCCCGACCTTATTGAAATAAGTTCTCAAATACTCTTGTAATATCAAACAGTCGTTTGAGTCGTTGCCTAGCCCTCCACACAGCTAGATGTCATGCTGCAGGGTTGAGCGTGCTCCATTTCTGCTAGAGGTCACAGTGGAGCAGGTGGGCAGAGTGTGAGAGTTACTGGAAGAGCCTAGTAAGTTTTTTTCCCAAGCTGCCAGGATGTTTAAAAATAACAGTGCTGCTTTGAGGACAAAGAGCAAGAGAAAGTACAGGGGCAGGCAAAGATAGGGCTCTACTAATGAAATGCTCAGGATCTGAAAAAACATCACCCTGCCCAGGCTGCTTGGATAGGAGCTCTCCCTTTCCTTGCAGGCCTAGACTCTTACTGTTAATTTTTTAATTCAGTGACAATGCAAAGGCACTTTTGAGGGGGGGTTGGGGTCGGGGTGTATGTGGATTTGTTTTGTTTTGGTTTTTTTTTAACGTGAAGACCATTTGTTGCCCATAAAGATATCCAACAGCTTGCGTATCACTTTTTTTTTTTCAGCTTTTTCTTTTTCAGCTTTTTCTTAAAACCAGATTTTACAACATAATAGTACATCTCAGAATAGTAAAAGGGGCCCCTAGAGCACCCAGACACTGCAGCAACAAAGGAGCTCACTGTTGAAAAGCCTCCATTAGACTCCAAGAATTAGCTAATAACCATTTTGTTTTCAAATGGTTGGTCTCACAGAGCTGCACTCCATACTCCAAATTTCCCAAGATAGTGACAGTTTTCTTCCAAAAGTTCAAGTTTTGATAATTTATTTCTTCCCTTACCACAAGTCTGTCCATCTCTCCAGTCTCCTCAGCATTTCAGCTGCTATGGAAATTGCACTAGCCTGTTACCATACTAGAACTATTTCAACTCTTGAGTTCAGAACACACCAGAATCATGGTCCACATAGGTCATAGGTTTTTAGACTACAGTCTTTACTCACATCCTCTCCACTAGAACAGAAAAATGTGATAGGTGATTTCCACACAAGATCTTACGTTCTTGCCTAACACATCAGGTGACTGGCTCAAAATTTATTAGCACTTATTTGTTATTAGTACTTTGCTCCTCACCACTGCTACTGAGTCCTGAATATTATCATGTGGTGAAAAAGCATCTAATTTGCAAGAGCACTCAGCATTAGGCTTAGTCTCGCATCTAAAATATACTTCAGATCACAAACTCAGCATCATCTTGTTGATCTTGTTCGGAAAGCTCACTGTCAGATCCTAGAGCACAGCTACCAGAATGGACCTTGAAGAAGGCACATCTGAAGACAGACAAGTATGTTACTGTTGGTGACCCTTCTATCCCAACAGTTCTGTTTGCTAAGAATTTATCTGCAGCATAAGACATCTGGCATAGGTATCATATCCTGTGTGAGGGCCTGAACTACGTATGCCTTTCTAGGCATAAGCTCTACTATGTTCCACTGGGCATTTACAATATGATGCTCATAGTGCAAGAAACAGAGAATGAACCCTTAGCCAATGGTTGCAGCACTCAGCTGGGTGAAGGACAGCAAAATCAAACAACTTCAGTAAGAGAAACTGGCAGTGGCAGCCTGTCCTTGACAAGCTAGCTGGGAGAGCACTAGGTGAAAGCCCTGGTGTCTAATGCAGGGCTATGGGGTTTGGAGCTCAGGAAGTGTAGAATGAGGCTGTTAGTCTGTGGTTATGCACAGGACCACAAGGATGCAGAGGACCTGCTGCGCATACAGGTTGCTGTACAGCACACATCGCATGCCAGGCTCCCTGCACCATGCACTGTAGCAGCCCTTCACAAATGCAGTAAATTAGAGCTGCTACACGCAATGTGTGGAGCATAACCACAGTGTATCATGTGCAACAGTCCCCAATTACAGGTAAAAGGACAGAGTCATTTTTTGTGAACTTCATTCTGAAATTCTAAATATGGTGAATTAGGTTCAAACCACATGAGATAAACTGATTCCTGCATCTGAACTCTTATCCAGAAGCATTCAAACTCTGCCTATTCTGCCTATGTAACACAAGTTCACCAGTCATGCCACGCCACCCAAAAGCACCTGATGGTTAAATATCCAGGATGTAGATTACCAGACTGGGTCCTGTCCTCCCAAAATATTGCCACTTGTTCTCTTCGTCTCTGTTCTGCTAGCTGCTTTTTGCCCCCGAAGTGAACGGAAATTGAAAACACAGAGAATTCAAGAATTTTCAGGGAGAAACCAGTCCTGTGTGCAGTACATGTGTTTATGGGCACCAGAGTGACCTTCATTATCCTTGGAGGCATAGGAGAAACTGAGTTTTTGTTCTCTTCAAGTGCCTGCCTCCCTGATTCACGTTACCTTTTCACCCCAGTTCACGTTCTTGCAAGGAGCATGCATAAAGCAAAGTAGCAACCATGTACAACTAGGGGCAGTGCCCTGTTTTACAACACAAAGCAGAGGGCTGTAGGCATTCTTCAGAAATTGAAAAGCTAGCAAAAAAAGGGTGTGTTGGGGTATATGAATTTTACCTTCGTAATTACCCTGTTATTTAAAGCTAATGAATAATTACTACAGCAACTTTGCTGTCATACAGTATACACCTACTCACCCACAGCTCAAGATGAAACCAGAGAATCACATTTGGGGCCTAATCCTCCAAATACATCTTATTGAGTTTAATGCTTAATTTGCCAGCATCTCATGTCATTAAGCACCATTTACTGAATCAGATCCTTTACTGGCATTCATTGGTCTCAAAACAGTTTCAAATTAATCACATCTAGGGTTTCTTTTATACTTCAAAATTCTTGGCAATAACTCGTCCATTCATGTTTACATTAATCCACTGATCCTTTATTGATATTTCTTCTAGCATTTAAAACTTTTTACATGCTGAACTTTCCTTCAGAGGTGCTGCTGACAAGGGAAAACCAAAACCCTTCATTAGTACATGTGATCCACAATAACTGAGAAATCCCAAAAGTGAAAGTAAATTCAAGCAAACTGAGCGAGTTGAAAATTTTTGCAACTTTTACAACACTAAAGCTTTGAAAAAATTAAGACAGTGTCTATATTCTCCTCTGCAAATCTTGCAAGAGGGCCAGTACTAGAAGAGTTAAAATGGCTCTCCTATAAGCAAACTTTACCTGCATTTGCCTTTTAAGCAAAGCAGATTTTCTGACTACTGTGTGCTCCTGTATGAGAAGCAGATTAAAAACAATGTATGTTTGAAGAAAAAAAAAGACAGAAAATACTAACCTTGAATGTGGTTTCCCTATATTATCCCCTCTACAGGGTATACAGGAAAGAGGTTGATTCTGGTGAAGAGTGGTGCAAAAGCAGATGAAATTCTACTAGGATTCTGGGTCACCAGAAAGGAATAAATACATTATTACCTTAATGGAATGCAGGTAGACTTTATTCAGGTGCATTATCAACAATGAAGCCACTGTTTCATACACAAAGAAAGCAGAAATAAGCCCACTTTAGGGAAATATGGGAAGGTTGGGGGTGGTGGTGTTTTTTTGTTTGGGGTTTGTTTGTTTGTTTGTTTTAAAGAGATCCTTGGAAAGGTGCAGGAAAAGAATGCAAGCTGCCTCACAAAGCAAAGCACTGACCTTAGCTCACTTCTGAGTAGAGGGAAAAGAATGTGTGCAATGTCTCTTTTGCCTCTCCTACTAATTTTCTCCTCAGTATGTGGTACAGGCGGCCAGAAGAGAGGAATAGGCCAGCCCTTCTCTCACCATCCCAAGGGGAGATGTACAGAAGCATTGTAAGGAGCAGAACCCAGCACGTGGACTCAAATTCACCCCATCTACTAAGAGACTTTTATGGTCCCTGTCATCACAGTTCCAGAGTTCTGGCAAAATATGCCTATTTGTGCATTATCATTCAAGATTATCAGGGTGATCTATTTGTTATTACCACTAAAATTGAAGCACAGTTATTAATTAGGACTACCTATACTGTAAAAGAATTTAAGACTAATTTCTAATGCACATCACTTAAAGTCTGTTAAGAACTCATCCCTCTTCTCCACATCAATGCTGTTTTGATGATACTTCTCAGCCAGAGTTGTAGTCTGCTGCTACAGTGTAAAAGCAAAATTATCAGCTATATATATACTGTACCAATATAAAGCAGAGAGAGTTAAAAGGTATGAGATGATATTGTCTTCTCTGTCAATCTCAGAAGTATTTTGTTTGATGTTTTCTAATGTAACAAGCTTTTACAGTGCAGATGCACAAAATAGCCATCACTGACATCACATCAGCCTGCATCACCTGCAGGTGGTAATTTCCAAGGTGGTTTGCTCATTTGCAGCTATCTTTCCAGAATCACCTTGGCACAGATGTCATATTCCCCACAAGAAAGGAAGGGCATAGTATGATCCCCATTTTAATGCTGAGAAAGAGAGCTGAGCAGATTTCCAGTGACCAGAACGAGAACGAACAGAAATTGGGCAAAGTTCCTGGACTCCATTACTACCATTAGAGCAATTCCCTTTAACAGCCAGCTACAGGTAGATCCAAATTTCCTCAGTTTTATTTCTCTAACAAGGTAAAGCGCAGGCTAAATGCACATAAATGTTTGCCATCTTTGGAAATGAAACACTGAGCATGATTTGCTTTGGACATTGAATTTATTTGGTTCTCATACAAACCCAGTCATACAAAAACTGTACCTCAGAAGTAATTTCCTACCTGAAAGGTAAACTTAATATTATTTTAAGCACCAGAAATATGTTTGACAATAAACAGGGTACATGAAGACAGGAAATATATGCATAATGTTAAGCCAACTGTCTGTTGGAACCTATATTTTCTTAACCTCTATGTTAGGGAGTCTGAGTTCTCCACCATAACCTGAATGTTCATTGCTTTGCAGGTCTGAGCCCCAGGACAGGATCAGCCAGTATCAGCTGGATAGACACAAGTATAAACCACTAAGGAAAGACATGTATATGGTATTTCCGGAATGGATAGCAAGAATTTTATCTGGAAACATTCCTTATAGCTGTCCTCCCTGGACTTCTGCTCCTTCATAAAGAGTATGAGCTGAATCTGGTCATCAGTTCTCAGTTATACAGACTAAAACAAACTAAAACCCTTCTTTGCCAATGTGAACCAAGCAACTGGAAATTCAGGGAAGGATTGAGGACCCGCCCTGGAAATCCCACGCCTTCAAGTGATACCGCTTGTGATTTGCTGAGGATGGCAGACAGATACTAGCATGGAGATAGGCAAGAAGTCAGCCTAAGCTGAGCAACTTCACATGAAATTGGCACAAAACCAAGAAAACTGCCAGGCAGGCACTGGACAGTGGTCTAGTCAGGCTTTCTGGGTCACAGAACAGAACTTCATTCTTCTGACCACAGCAGAACACACAGACCACCAAAAAACACACAGGAGGAGAGGTCAAGATGCTTTCTCAGGGGAACGCCATGGGGCAAGTTTATCACTCAAAGCTGTTTCACCTTTCAGACAGCAAACACAGTAGAATAAGTCATTATTAGGGTGGGCGCTGTTCTGCTCTTGGCCCCCTTTTTGGACTGCTTTTCCATCTAGTCTAGGCATCATGCAGGAGAGCAACAGGTCCAAGTAAGAGCCTGTCACACCACAAGGCTTCTCTGCTGGGTTCAGAGCTACCTCTTCCCTGGGAAATGTTGCAAAAAAATGCTTGTTGCTCTACAAGAGGGTAGCAGAGTAACACAAGAAAGGCCCTGACAGTTGCCCTACTGTGGCCATTAGGAGGGGAAAAGCTGTGTCTCTCTTCACACTGAATCTGAGTTTATCATGGCTCAGGGCTTTTCCACCTCCTCCTCCTCTCCTCATCAGGAAGAGGGTGGGAAGCATGAAGAAGAGAATAATGTCACAAAGTCAACAAGAGAGTCACTTCCATTGATAGGGATAGAGGAGGAGGAAGCCAGCCTGGGGGTGGAAGAAGCAGTCCGAGAGCTTGTTTGCAGGGGAACAAAGGCGAACTAAACAGGGAGAGTCAGAGCACAGACATCACTGACTGTCAAACACCTCTTGGGGTGCTGTCTCAGGAGTAAAGCAGCACTGCTGTTTGTCACCTTAAAACACACACCTGGCCACCTTGCTCCCCTTTGCTTTGGGGATTGACACACTTTTGCATGTGTGCTTCTCGGTGTTAGTTGGCTTATACTAGCCCTCTTGAGAGACCCTGCGGAGACATGGGGAAAGACAGGCAAAGAAAGGCCAAGCAACTTAAGCTCGTGATTGTGCATCTCAAGCTCTGGTTCTCAATTCACTTACAAGGAAAAAAAAAAAAATAGATGGTTGGATAGGACAAACATTGCTGAATCTTTACTATTAAATGAAACCAACTCTCATTATTTCTGCACCTGCCTTGTAATTGTGACAAGCAGGGTAAATGCAAATGCACTCTAGTTAATTTTAGTTTTCTGAAACCACATAAAAATGAAGCAAAATTTGGATTTGGAATATTATCCATGTTGAAACAAAGCTTTATAACACCTTCTGAGACAGGCATAAAACTGTTGCTGCATATCAAAACAATGAAAAGACAGCCCAGTGTGTGTTAATGTGGCAGCTTTACAGTACATTACACCTCTTAGCTATTTTTATAGATTTATAAGAACTGAATTTCCCAGTTGTTCTACCTACCCGCAGGCACCACTGTCATGGATATAAGTCATTCACCCACTCACTGTATGCAAAATGTTAGATATCGAGTGCCCAGGACCAGACCGATTACTCACAAAACCAAAAGGACCATGAACAGCTACCCTGTGGGGAAACACTCAGGTTCAAAGCTATCATTTTCTTCCCTTAAAAATACAGTGCTTTTCAGAAATGCAGAAGCTCTGACAAACCACAGAAACAGAAAGAGTGAAGAAGCCAGTATTTCAGTTTGATAATATATCCTAGTACAATAATTCAATACCAAAAAGGGTGGACATTAGAGCCTGAATGAACAGTTTCAGAACACCACAGTTAGTGAAGGGTGCCTGTAACGAGCTTTATATTTGTACAGTGAGCAAATCCATTATTCAATATCCTCAATAGTATACGCTAGATCTCATGAATTAGGAGCTTTTGTGAAGCCTTTGTTACATGCTTCTCCCGAGCCCTATTTCTACCTATCATTAGTTCTCGTTTCCATGGGAGCTCTCCAGGCATTAGCCCTACAAAAGTCACCTGAATTACTGAGGAACGGGGAATAAAATACCTGCAGGGATTTCACAGCTGTGCCCAGAGGTTTCAACCATTGTATACATTATTTTCAGACGATGCCTAGTTTCCAGGCTTTTGGTCCACATGGGGCTATCCTGTTGATCTATTGTGTCTTTCAAGAGCCAGTTTCTTGGTCTGTTGGGGTTTTGATTACCTGAGAGGAACTTCTATTTATTTCCTAGCACTGAAGCAGAAAATGTCTCATGATTTAATGAGTCTACAGGTAAAAATCATTTTAAAACACATGCCATCCTCAAAGATCAAGTGGACTTGCCACAATTCTAGATCCTGTATGGTTTATTAAGCAGAGAATAATACATGTCACAAAAGACATTCAATAAACCAGAAGAATGCTATTGAAATGATTTGTGGATGGTCAGTCAGAGAACATTTAGTGCATTTCCAATGATGGAGAATTATTTAATACATGTCTAGAAACAGACAGAGGTAGATATATAAAGACTACTGGGAAGTCATTCACCACCACAAGTCCTCAACACCAGACAGTTGTTCAGTGCCCTATGAACTGTAAGCTTGGTGGCAGCAGAATTTTAGGTGATCAGAAGCCCACATCATAAAAAATAAAAATCTTTTTGAGTACTGCCTCTATAAGAAGCTTCAGAAAAAAGTTACAGCCAATCTGTAATGAAGACTTTAGCACCCTCTCCTCATAGAGTAACTAGGAAGCCAACTTCTGACTCACCTGCTCCATCAGAGCTTCAGGCTGTAGTCTCAGAAGCACCTGCTCTTCTAAAAGCCAAAAGAAATTCAGATGACCTAGATAAGCATGTGACAGGGATGGCAGAAAGTAGCATGCCCTGCAATAGAGGAAAGTTGAATATCAGACTATTCCTGGAGCGCAGGCTAAGGCTTGTGCTACTATCTGAGAAAGCAGACACACATTGGGGGGGGGGGGGGGGGGGAGAGGATTTGGAAACTGTAGCCAGAGGTGCACAAAGAATTATTTTATTTTGGTATGACGCCAAGCTCCAGTGGAGCATTGGTCCAGGACTCAGTTTCTGTATATTCAGCTACTTTTCAGGGTGAGAGAAAATGGCATGGATGATGTGCTGGTTTTTGAGCAAGGAGTCCTGGTACTGGTGTGGTCAACAAGTATGATCTAAAACTGAAGATGAAAAGGAACTTCCCAAGCTTTAGTCAAAATATAAACACTTTAATTTACAAAGCCCTAGGAAGAAAAGGGCTCCACCCATTCTCCAATCTACAGACCCTAAATACTTAACAAAAACACAGTCTTGTAGATTATTCCTTTTTAAATGGGAACAATCTACTTTTCTAATTAGCAAATGTAAACAAGCCTTCTGCCTCCTACTTTCTCCCCCTGCCCCAATCTCATCTTCTACCTCTTTGTGACTGAGAAAGACTTCTCACTCTCCTGGGGATAAAGCAGACATGACATCGGCGAAGATGAAAACTATTTCATATTTCCTTGACAAAGGACAGTAGCTTATATCAGGAGTACCTGGAACAATAGATGCCATGAGCTAGAGTGCTAGGTATGAAACCTAAAGAGAACTCAATCTGACCCCCTGTTCTATGAGTCGTCTTCTGCAAACTTGCCTGGTCAACCTCCCCTGTAATACCACCTACCCTAGAGGGCTCTTGTAGAACAGCTGTGGTAAAGACAGTGAGGCATGCTGAGGACAAGGGAATGGATGCCAGCAAGGAACTGCTCTTCACTGTGTTCCTTTCCCTTCAAGTTAACAGGAATTGGAGCAAAGCCTTTTGTAATGAACATAACAAAAGACGATGAGTTGGCCTCAAAGCAGTAATAAAAAAAAATTTAAGAACTCTTATAATAAAAAACACATTCATATAACTGGCTTTTATTATTTCCCACAGTTTTATTTTAATATGTGACTCAGGGTGTGGAGACGAAGGTGTGATTCAGAGCAATAATGGGACTTTAAAAGCTTGTGCCACAGGGGTGGGCTAGGCCCTCTGGTTGCCATTTACAGGAAGCCCCTAGTCAAACAAAACTACTACCCAGGTCCACGTATGCTTTGTCCACATAAGGTAAAATGTGCATGAGGCATGGTGGGTACACTGGGAGGAACAGAGGTGAGATGTGTATATGAAGATAGAAAATACTGTGACTAAAAACCAGCAGAAGTGAAAGTGCTAGCCTTTAGATGCTGTTAAGTATTGGTAGTACTTAACATCAGGTACCAAAAAGAGCACCTAAATACATCTTGGTTCTTAGTCCTTGCATAGTATTTTACCATGCCCTTTACACTTCAGGAGGCTGAGCACCCTGAAATCCATGCACCACATGGTACCATCAGCAATCAGTGCTGGGTAAGCAAAGAGGAATGGGTAAAGCCGATGTTTTCAGCTATGGCAGCATGCAGGTGTTCATCCAGGACACTTGGCTTTGGCCTTCTGCACACACCTGCAATTGCTCCATTGAGAATCACCAGCATTTCAGAAAATTATGCTTGCTCCCTTTCCTTCAAGAGACCATCTTAGTAATTGTCAGTGAAGAGAAGCAGATGTTGTTTGTGAATCAGAGGAGTATACCAAGCCTCACAAGGAAGTGCAGCATTCAGCCATAGCCAAGTTAAACAAGATTCTTTGATTTGTCACTGGCTTCCCCAAAGCCCCAAAGATTTGCTCTGAGCTCAGCTTGAATGGCCAACAACTCAGGTAGAAAAACACCAATTTGTCTGAGCTGTCAGCAGCTCCCTGAGCTATTCCTGAAACACTACAGGACTTGACTCAACAATTTGAGACTCCAGCTGAAAATATTCCATGTGCCACAGGTTGGCTGTGGTTCCACTTCAACAAAGCACTTAAGTACGTTTCATTAAGAGCACTTGCCGAGCAGTCTGCTGTCCTATAGTTCCACAGGTGTTACACGGTCTAGATTATCACTATTTTCAACACTATGCGCCATGCAGTGCTGGGCTTCTGCACCTCAGTGCTTTAGAACTGGCTGCAGTTGGACACTTTGCTCTTTTGAGCAAGATTACCCAAGAAAACGAGGGTTTGCAGTCATGCTATAGGTATGTCTGTCTGTCCATGTCTTCCAAGTTTGAAAGGAGGATGAAGATGGTCAGGAGGCACGTAAGCACATATGCAGAGGGTCAAGAAAGGACATTGGGCAGAGTACTGAAGGGAGGCAGAAAGAAGCCAGTGAAGTTAGGGTGAGCTGTGGGAGATGAAGGCATCCTGCAGCAACATTTGTTGTGTGAATGGACAGAATACTACTGGAAGAGAGGTCAGTGAGATTACAAGCAAAGAATGAGCTCTAGATTCTGATCCTCCCCTCTGTTAGAGACACAGCCTTTCACTAGCTTACAAATTCCGCTTGCATTTCCTTATTGTGATGTGCAGACAGCAAGTGAATACCAACACCTGGCTTAAACTGCATCTTTCCAAGAGGTTGATGTGTTCACATGAAGGATGATTGGCCAAATGCACACACACAGAACAGTCCAGCTGCTTTCCAACATAATCTCCTTCTCTGTTGGCAAGTTGCTCCAGAAAGAAGAAACATATTGCCTTGGAGAATCTTCTGCTTCTACTTGCATTTGTGCAGGCTGCTCCCTGTTTTGATTGAGGGCCCTCTGCACTCTCGGTAACCCTACAGAGAGGTGCAGCCAGAAAATCTCACTGCACCCACCCACCTCCTGAATTTTGTCAGGCAACACCCGAAGAGCCTAACCCCTTTCTAGGAAAAAGGGGAAGTAGGAGAAAAATCTGATGCTATCATCAAAAACGTTTGGGATGATGCACTGTGCAGCAAATCCCCTACCCCTGTGATGATACTGTCAAAGCCTAACATAAAGAAAAGGCATCCTGTCCCTCCTCCACTTGAAAAAGCCCACGAGTGATAACAAAGGATAATACAATACATAAGACTACAAGTCTCCAGGCAGATTGCAATGGGAAGGAAACATCTGTTTTAGAGATAGGCGATCAAGTCCAGAGAGGAGAAATTTGTCCAAGATCACGTTAAGCACCAGTGTCTGAGCATCATTCGCTGTTTCTTGGGCTGGGGCACATAGCAGATGTCAGTGAATGGGCTTACTGGCAATCCCACCTACCCATAGTATCCCTGCTCCCATGCAGCTTTTCTTTAAACACAAATTGTTTTGACTGGGAACCATCCAAGGTTGGCAGGTTGGCCACCCAGAACTGAAAGAAATCCACCAATAGTGCTGCAGTACCCTTACAGTCTATATTCTTCAAGCAGTGTGAGGAAAGAAAAGTTTGGTGGTGCTGGTCTAGTGCATTTGAGTGGGACAGGTGTATCCACTATGCACACCTCCTTCTTGCTCTGCCTTGTGTGTGAACAAAGCTCAAAAGCAACCCAGTCCTTTCTGTCTGAGTGCACCTGTACCCTGCAGCAACCAGAAAGGAGGGGTGGGTGGATGACCTGATGTACTTGCAAGAGCCTGTCATCTCTGTCTCAGCAAATTTTGGGGCCCGAGTTTGTCATTAGTGGGGAAGCCAAGCCCAGATTTTAACCTCCTTGCAGCTCTGTTTTCCCTGTTTACCAGAGAAAATTATTTAATAAAAATTATTCCAGCGGGTTTACAGTGTAGTTTCTGTGAACTCCTTTAATAGTTAAGCACTGGAGGGGATGTGTATGAACTCTAAGCACAATGCACTTAAACCAAATATACATTTCTGTCTGTAAGACAGCTCTTCATCTTGCATGTAGATGAGCTCCTGGATAACAGGATAATCTATTTTATTTGTGGTTCTCTGTGCAAATATTCACCAATACATTAAGTGAAGAGCATGGTGCATGTTCCAACTTTGTTATTCTTCTCAAAAATGGTAATATTGTACAGATATGAAATGTTATCATTTCCTTACTATTCTATGATACAATAGATATGCCACCTTACTAATAGGAAAGGGAAAAAAAAAGCTTTTTTGTATTTCAAAGACTGTTAGACATCCTGGTGTGCCAAACTGGCTTCCCCAATTTCTGAAATACACAACAAAATAAGGTTCTACAATGGAGTCTTTACCCCAAGCCACTCGCAGCACCCCTGTGAAGCACATTGTGTGACTCTGTTGGACACCTTCAGGCACAGCAATCCCCCATCTGTGCTGCACAGGCATGGAACAGACCTTTGCAGGAAAATATACCAGCTAGCAGCTGAGACATGACAGCTTCTTATAGCACCCCTCCACTGGAACAGGCCATAGGAGCATACCTTGTCTCTTCCAGGGAAAGCCAAAAGGCTACTGTAAAGCCTCTCACCCAGGGCATACAGTTCACAAGCCGTTTAGAAAGCTGTTCCTTTCTGTTTCTCAGCTGTTAGTTAACACCTTCCAGCTGAGACCCAGTAACTGGCTGTGTAAGCACTTCCAGTCAGTTCTAGGGCAAAGTCAAACAAGTCAGTTCAAACCACTGCCAGGTGGCTCAGCTAACTTGTTTTATTTTGTCCTGGAAGGCTCAGGAGTATTCACAGGTCAGGAAGAGTTGAGAGGGAGCTCCAAAATCCTGGATGAATGGAGCTAACTGGCATCCTAAGCATTAGTCCCTTTGAAGGCAAAGCCGAGACAGGTTAGGTTAAACACCTTGCCTTGACACGATCAATTATCAGGAAGACAGTATGCAAAAAGGCAGGAGGCAGCAGTCTTCTCCATCATGTCTCAGTGGTAAATCTTTAGACTAGCAGCCTGGAGATTTTCTCTGGCAGCTGACTTACCCCCTACAACCAGAGAGCTGCTCTGCCCCAGCATCTGGAGCACAGGCCCACAGCACACTGACACAGCCACGCAGCCATGCCTTGGCCCCCCAGAGAAATCTCCAGGCTCCACTCCCCCAACCATTGCAAGAGTCTATAGAGCACTCAGCAAGAGCATAGCCAGCAGATCCCAACTGTGGCCACATGATGCTATCAAAATGAAGCAGTAGGTATGGTTTCCAGCAACTTCAACACAATCAGAAACAGAATTCCAGAGCTAATGCCATTAGCAGAACTAATGTTACCTGAAGTCTTTAAAACAGACTATACCTTTTCTATGACCTATGGATCATGGTGATAATGGTTGGCCTGATTCGAGAACAACCTCTACCCCTTCATCTAAATTACAATTGGGCCATACTCAAAGAGTGGGAGAAAACACAGCAGAATGATCCCTGGTCCTCTGTCCTTCCTATTTTGCTTCTTCATGTATCAGGCACGGATACTCAAGTGTATTGCACAGCCAACACTGGAACGTATTCCAGCCGCCCTCACAGCGATGGCTCACTCCTTCGATGGCATACTATATAAAATTGTGCTTTGCAAATATACACTGAAGGATTATTAGATTTTTTTTTTTATGACAACGTGAACCCAAACTCACTTCAACAAGACTTTTACTACTGCAGTAATTTTAATCTTAAGCTTAGATGCCAAACTTTGAGAAACAAGTACTGAAAATAATGAGCACAGGAGGCAACTGTCATCACTTTTACTTTAAAATACTGAGTTACGGATCCAGAGTGCCATCTACCGGGCTTCTCAGAGGATGACAACAGTTCACAGGAAGGAGGGATATTCGAGTCGTGGTTTTCGTCCCCGATAGGGAACTTGTTTCAGTAGATAAAGGGGAAATGGTAGATATGAACTAATTTCCTTTAAACTAGAGCTTTTAACGCTGCCCAACGTGTCATGTTCATAAGCAAGATAACACGAAATAAGAGCCAAGTGACAATTGTCATGTTACCTGTGTAACTGGTCAAAAAAAAAAAATCCTATCCCTCTCAAGGTAATTATTCACAACACACTGTCAAACCAGAAAGAAATTTCAAGGTGGCTCCCCTGGAATCTCTCCAGGGGCCAATAGTATTCATTTTAAGTGACCAAACGGAGACTAAGAATTCATGGCTGCACGAAGCTGAGAGCAATTGCAAATGCAGAAGTGAGGAATAAAATTCAGGATGATCTTAGCTGAGTGGTGAAATGGTGTAAAGTCAGGATGCTGATATTCAGAGCTGAACAAGTGGTGCAAGAAGAAAGAAGGGATCTAGCACATAGATACAGAATAGGGAAGGACAGGGTAGGTAGCAATGCAGAGAGAAAAGGACTTGGTGGTACTTTTCCTTCTGAAAAGGATGTGAAACAGGTTATGGTGAACCTCAAGCTAAAAGCCTAAGTCAACAGCACAACCATGTCACACACACACAAAATGTCCCAAGCTGGGAGAAATGTCACTTGTAAGAAATGGAGGTGACTATTCCAACCTAGTTAGCAGTTGTGATGTATTAGCTTCAATACTATGTCCAACTTAAGACACCGTCTTCAGAAATTGAAGCCAGTCCTGACGACAGCAATAAGAACAGGATTTAGAAAGCATGTCCTTTGAGGAAAAAAATTAAGAAATCAGGGATGCTTGCAATATAAAAGAGGAGAGTAAAAGAAGTGTTCTAGCAAACTGGTAAACCAAAGCATAGTATAGAAAAAATAAGACAGTTTTCCAGTGTCCACTGAGGAAGAAAAGGTAGAATTATGTTAATCACAACAAAGAAAATTTAGATTGGTGGTTTAAGAAAAGCTTTTTAGTTGTTATAGTGGTGAAATGTTGAAATACTACAGTGTTGTCAGAGATCTTAAAAAAAAAATGCATAAAACAAATGCTTGTTCTGAAATTGATCATCCTTTCAGATCCCTTTCACCACTGCATTTCAGTGTACTCTGATAACACACCAATTGTACCAGTGCGTAACTGAAACTAGGTTCTTTCAATAACCCTGGCTCTAGCAACCTCATTTATTCACAACCTACAAATAGCTCTTTACATAATCTACTTACGCTCATCTACTTATGAGCTGTCATTAAATATCTTTGAAGGGGTGATACAATTTGAACATACAATGGCCCACTTCATCTAAGTAGAAGTTTAGAAATAGAGTTTTTATACAGATATATAAGTGTCCAACAGTTTATACCTGATGAATAATTTACCTAAAAGACAGCAAACATTCTGGTCACCAGAGTCTATGGATAAAAGCCTGCTGCTCAAAGGGAGCACTAGTGCAGTGAAGTATCTGGCCCTGGCTTTTCTGTACCTTGCCAAAATACTGCCCTTCATAGAGGCTGTGGAGGGAGTTATTAACACTAGGAGAGCCTCTGCTGTGTACAAGACCCACATTCCTCCTAGAGGAGCTTGAAACACAGTGACGCTGCCTGAAGAATCCCGTGAGCTTCCTGGGATTCCTTTACTCATGGGATTTAAGTTTCCAGACCTTGCAGAGGACCATGAAAGAGTGGTATCAGTCAGCCCAGTCAGTCAGCCTTACCAACTAAGGCTCTTCCCAATGCCCAATGAATGCAATACATTACAGAATTCAGAAGACATACTTCATTGTCAGAAATAACTCACACCAGAGAGCTTCAAGGAAGACCTGATTCTCAGCTTACTTTTCCAATTATCTCATCCAGGTGCCCATTCAGCAAGCCTGGAACATACTCTTAAAGCTCAGCCCACTCAGAAGCCACGGTTGTAAGCCTGAAGATCATGTATTTGCTAACTCCAGCTCTCGGTTACATTCCTGCCCCTTACTGACATGAAAGGGAGTCTTCCCAAAAACTTGAAACAAAAGAAAGAGACAATCTAATGTTTTATTATAAACACAGACTTCCCACTGCCTTACTGCATGCCACAGGACAGTTTTGGTTAAAGATGGTTGCTGGATTTCTATGTATAGCCCTGCATTCCCAGCACCCACACTAACCCAACCACACTAAGGAGAACTCCACTTACCCCTTGGCACAGCATGTTTAAATTGCCCTGGAGAGCACTGCTTTGCTAAGGCAAGGCAATGGAGGGCGTGAAGGATCTTCATACTTGTTGCTAGAGAATGGCTCACACGTTCTGGTTACTCAGCTCTCATGTTATCATTCGGCAAGGTACAAACATAAAAGGACATTATAAATAATATTTGTTGTGAATGAAATTTGTAATAATCAAGGAGGATGACAGAAACACAGGCAGCAAATTATCAGGATTATATTTAATCATAGGAATTACTTTTACCTGGTTCAAATGCTTAGCTAGTTTGCACAAGCTAATTAGCCTCTTTGACCTATTCCAGAACTGTTCCACACTTGCAGGAACCTTTTTCCTGTTGCCATGATTGCAGAGAAGAGTAGCTACCCAAAAAAGCCACTCTGGACAATTTCCTCCTCTATTGGACTAGAGGAAAAGACTCTGCCTTCCCTTTTCAAATGTACATCCCCCATTTTCTTGTTTAGGTACCGGGGAGTCACGCAGGAGTCACATACTAATGCGGCTTCCTCTACTATAGCTTTCTGAAAACAGAGGTACAATATCATGTTACTAGAAATACAAAGAATACAATTTTTTCCACCTTTATCATATAAACACTGAACATGACAGAGCAAGGTGATGAAGAACAGGATGCTTTCAACAAGTAACTGGTCCACCTGCGCCTGGCTACAGTTAGGGTTGCCTGTTGGGACTCATTCACATTAATGTGGAAAGGCTTCATATGGTTCCATCCCACTGATATCACCTCCCAGTAAATGGGCCTTCTTCCTGCTTGTATGCTTGCTCTTACTCCTAATGCCCCACAAGTCTCTGTACTACTACAGAAAGGTGACGAAGCACAGAGTACCAGCAATCCTATTGCAGTGGGACCTCACAGTCCCAAGTCAGCCACCAGCTGTGGGGCTGGCCAAATCCCTCTAACATGGGCTTGACAGAGGGCGCATCCACAAGGGCAGTTCAGACCAGAGTCTCCCATATTTTGTATGGACATAACAAGATTTCCACAGGCACTATTCCACATGGCAAACCTTACTCAAATTTATTAGCAATAAACAATCACTTTACAATCCCTTTACTCCCCAAATTTCCTTTTGCTAAACCAGTCAGCCCACTGCTTTATTTAAAGCTACACTACAAGTAACTATTTCCCAGCTGTTGTTTATGGTCATCCCATTACATTCAAAGTTGAATTATGTTTTAACATCTATGGCATGTTTCAGTTTTGTAGGGTTGGTTATCTTTTAAGACAACAGAAATTTGTTTAGATGGATACAAAAATGGAGTAAGATTGGAAAGAACATCTACTGTCATGGAGAGTCTTTATGTTTCTTTAACCTTGCTCTCTTTCCATACACTTCACATACATTAAAGATCATATCCATCTGAAAACTCAGTCGCAGCATCCCTTCGTAAATGGCATATTAAATTCCCTCTATTATTTCTTCCCAAAATACAAAAACCAAACTGCGTTGTTTGCTTCTCTTTTTTTTACAGCATAAATAACAATGAATAAAATAACTGGTTCCAAAACTTTAATAATTTCTGTACATTTCAGAACATGGAGAAAATGAGGACAAAAATAGCAACAAAAGAGAACACATGCAAGCTTCATTGCATCCTCTCTGTGCAGTTGCTATGCAGCAATTGCCCTCCTACAAAGAACTTTGGCTTTTTTGCTTACTAACATTTCATCATTCAAGTAGATACAGTATGTTCAGATCCAAAACAATTTAAAAGAAGTCTTTGCTCTGAGAGTTGTCTCAGATAACTACTAATTAGAATGTACATGCCCTCTGACTTGCTCATTTTGGAACTATATTAACAATAGGACAGAATATACAACCTAAATAAGCAGCCAACACTGCCACAAAAAGAGAAAAGTCCTCTCTTCACCCTCATGCAAAAAACACAGTGAAACAGGCAGCCACTCAGCCTAAAGGAAAAGAAAAAAAAAAAAAAAAGCAGCCTTTTTTGGCAGTTAATGTGGGCAACCTTTGTCACTGCTGTGTTTTCCAACAGGTTTCTGGCCCACTGCTGTTTTACACCCCTGTGTTTTGCTATGGATGTAGGCATATCGAAAGCTCATGTTGTAAACAGCCACCTGCTTACTCCTTCAGCAATAGTAAAACATTTAAAACTTTGAAAAGGGAAGTCATTTATTATGCACACACTAGGAAAAGAATCAGTAAATCAATGTTCTTTATATGGATTTAGGTAAAGAATTTATCCTCTTTCCAAGGACAAATGAGAAAAATTAAGTACTCTACAGGGGTCCAGGACTACAGTCATAAATTAAGTTACCATCACAGATTTTCTGGCTGTATCCCCTCGCCCATAACCGTTACTCCGTGCACCATGTACTCAGTCTCACGTGGCAGGGAAAGACTGCACTGCTGCTGCACAGCCACCATCCTCCTCCATCACCAACACAGCTGCACACAACCCCATTTGCCCACCCTGTTTATTCCCCACACTACCTGCTAACTAGGCTAAACTGCTTACAAGCTTATTGCCTGCACTAGGAAGTACATTCTGGCAGAGATACCACAAATAAGCACCTACCAGAATAATGCTACGCATCTTAAGAAAAAGACAATCATATACCTTTATCTTTGTCTCCCAGGGCAAGGGTACAGGTCCCTTCAAACGGACATTTCTAAGATCCCTACTAGGGTGGGCAGCCAAGGGGTTGTGTCTCCCCTGTCGGAGGCCTCTATCATGGCCCATGGAGCACACACTGCCCAGCCACAAAGGCTGCCTATTCCTTCTAGGAACAGCTCCACACAAAGGCAAGGGCATGGATACCACCCTCAAGGATGAAACTCACAAAACAGGATCTGGTGCTGAAACCGTAAGGTGTAACAGACAATATCCTGGCCTTGCTGAGCCACAATCAGGTGTGCCAGTTCATTAACGTTTCTGCTGCAAAAGGTTTTCTTGGGATGATGCTGAGATTTCACCCCATGGTTCTCCTGCGCCAGCTCTGTGCTTTTTAGCCTTGTTCAAAACGCACCCTGTGCCAAAATTCTCCTATATGAACTGGACAGGAAGACAGAATGCTCTTAGGGTTCCTCTGCTTTTTTCAGCTTTAATGATTTGTTGGATACCTCTCCTAAGGATAGTTTTCTGGTGCTTTTCTGTTAGGTTTTTCCTTTCTTATTACCAGTAAAATACTTGAAAACATATACGTAAAGTCACACAGTTGTGCCTCGTCACTTTCAGCAAGGAGAAACAATTACAGTACAAAGTATTCATATCAGCAGGCAGACAGCACACTTGTATGAATACTTAGCATTTTCCCTGGCAAACCCCCCTAAACTGTCCAGAATGTTGGTTTGTTTGGTTTTTTTTAAATCCTGCAGCTACTGCATGGTTGAGTTGAAGATGATTATTAGAGTTAATTGAATTCTAGTATTAGTTTTCATCATCCCACAGCCAGCATGCACTGTTCCTCACTAATCAGTGTAAGAAGGCTGACTGGGATTTTTATCTTCCACACAATACCATAAAGATTATACACATATTTCAGAGCAAACCAATATTTCTACCACAGCAAAAGAAACCAAGTGCAGTGTTATCCTTCTAAGTAGTCATTCATTTAACAGAATCTGTGGTTGTTCTGTAAAGGTTAATTGATCCTAAACTTCATTAGACTCTTAGAACTCAACAATACAGTTAGTAACAAAGTTAGCAACACCGTTCGTTCCCATATTTCTTGATTTTTCTACTTTTTGGATGAAGTTCAATCTCTTTTTTTAGCTTTTACAAAAGAAAGAGACTGTCATAGACAACTTTCACAGAGTTAATCATCATGTCCATATAAGACCAGCATGTGGAGACTTTCAGAGGTGCTAGAAATTACTTGAGCTGCTACCAGTGGAAAACATAGCTTTGAAACAATCATTTAAATCACCTAGAAGAAATACCTAAAACATCAGGTTACTTTTGAACACCTGAAACTTCGTTTCTAGTCTTTGCATTTCCCTGTCTTTAAAAGGAGAACGGTAGTACTGTTTATATAGTCCAGAAAGTAATTCTTCTTGTAAAATGCTTCCTTATAAAAAGTACATAGTAATTCAATAAAAGGACATTTTAGAAGTAGTTAGTGAGGCAGTTCATTTAGAAACAACAATTCCACAGAGCAATAGATCAATTTAGGAAACAAGTCTCAGCCTCTGAAAATCAATAAGCCTTTCTATAGCAGCAGCAGTATAAAGCAGCTTTATAAAGTAAAATCACTTACGATTATCAGCTTTGTAAGAATAGTCCACTGATTTCCTCAAATGACTCATCAGTTTTCAGGTCATACTTTTCATTCTAAAGTCAAACAAAATCAGACTGACGTCACCACAGAAACTTCCCACCTTCCTTCACTGAGGTGAGGAACCAGACCTTCCTTCTCCCATTGATACCACCCCACCACATCCAATTTCCATTACTATGTTGGTTGCCCCACTGATGCACACTAACTCCTTCCCACACCTCCCAGATACCACATAATCTTCTTATGAAAATTTTCTAACCTACGCACTTTCAGAATAGGTCACCCATGTGGGGATCCTCTCTGAAGACAGAACTGCTCTCAGGAAGGCATTCATCTTGCCTTGTAAACAAAGAATAAACCAGGGATTTCCATCAATAAACCCTTGGCTGTTACAGCTTGAGGGAAGAGTCCAGGCTCCCAAGCTATGATGTCATTTTCTGATTTCACCTGAGAGCAGAGGAGACACCATCCATTGAGACTCTTATGAAGGCAGCTTGTTCACAGAGCAAAAGATTTGTGAATTACTACATGACATTATTTTGTTACATTTACCTTGGTATTCCTACATCCTTGCTGCAATGAAGTATCCCAACATTTATGCTCCATCCCCTGTGTGAGGAAAGGAAATATTTATTAGTTCCTTAAGTGTGCCAACAGATGACTCCAGCTGCAGCTTATCGACAGCCTGCTGCCTGCCCAGCAAGGCACCTGGGGCAGCGGGGAGGGCTGGGGGGGACGCCCTCAGCTGCAGGCTTCTCAGCACCAGCAGCTGCAAAGGGAGCTGGTACACCCACGGGCTGGGGGTAACGCCTTTCGCAGGGCTTTGAAACTAAGTGAAGAAACTAACATGAAAAGTAAAGGCAGAAACCAAGCGGTCAGCATTTGGGCATTGCCCTGTTGATTTTAACTCCGCTTGCTTGTTTGGCCACACGCTGTCAGTACTGATCACAAGCAATAGAATGTTTTTTTCCTTTAAATTATTGCACTACCACAACTAATAAAGCACAACAGTAGGTGGACCACCACTGAGAAGGTTCATGTGGAGACAGCGCTGTGAAAGCGAGCCCTACATGGAGTTAGGGCGGCTGGACGCACAAGTCACGCAAAACGAGCCGTGGGCACGCAGGCTCCCTGGGCGCTGGGCAGACCCTGCTGCCTTGCAAACCAAAGGCCAAACCGGTCACTTGGCACTTACCAAACCGTGCTAACTTTGGCGTCACTGTGGTTGTTTCATAGAATCATAGAATCGTTAAGGCTGGAAAAGACCCTTAAGATCATCGAGTCCAACCGTTAACCTAGCACTGCCAAGTCCACCACTAAACCATGTCCTCAACATGCCTTCCCCCGCTCCTCGGGGGACACGTTTGCAGGTTTCCCAGAAGTGGCTGTCGCGCCCGGGACGCGCAGCGCTCTCGGGCACCGCTCCCCGCAGCCGCCTCTCCTCAGAGCGGCGGCGACGGCCCCGCCACCTTCCCGCCGCCGCCGCGCGCCCCCCAGCCCCGACGCCCCCTCCCACCCCCGCCCCGGGCCGGGGGCGGCGCATGCGCGCGGCGGCGGGGCAGAGCGGCGGGGGCAGCGATGGCCGGCGGGGAGCAGCGCGGCGCGGCCGGCGGCGCCGAGCGGGTGGCGCTGAAGAAGGAGATCGGGCTGGTCAGCGCCTGTGCCATCATCATCGGTAAGGGCCACCGCCGCCGCCGCCCGGTGTCCCCGCGGGGCAGCGCGTCCCGCCGCTGCGCGCCCTTGGGCAGCTCTGGCAGCCGGTCCCGCAGCCCGTCCCGCTCGGCTGAGCCCCGCGGGGCGCTGGGGCGGGGGCTCGGGGCCGCCCAGCGCGGCGAGGAGCGGCGATGTGGCGAGGCACGGCCCCCGCGGGCAGGTGTACCGGGGCGGCAGCTGCCCACCCGGGACCGGGACCGGGACGGTCACCAGGCGATGTTGCGTGGGACGGCGCGTCTCGGCCAGCGGTGAGCTGGGCGGAGGGAGAGAGCGGCGGACGGGACGGTGTTCCGTTATCGCCCATAATGCACGGTCCTTCTTGAGGTACCAACAAAATATGAGTAAAAGGCCCCTCTACCCCAGCCGTTCGGCCGAATGCAAAGTCGTGAGATTTTCTAAAGCGTTTTCCTGATGGCCTTTTGAGCTCTTAAGGCTTATGTGGCTCTTGTTTCTAAGGCTAAAACAAAAGTTGATTCTTTTATCTGAGATTGGGGTCCTCAAAACGACAGTGGCAGCTTGGGCTTTCAGAAAGCCACCAGACATCACGGGACCCACGATAGCTGCGCGGGAGTTGGCAGCACGGCCATCGGCAGCGATGTGCTCTCCCGCTTCCCGCACCTGCTGATCGCTGGCAGAGCCGCCGCCGGTCGGTGCCTTTTCCGACAAACCTTCTGGTTTGTGTTCCAGAGCTGCCAGCCAGCAGGGCTGAGCCTGCTTCTCATGCTTCTCCCGTAGGGGAGCCTAAACTGATAAATCGGGGCAGGCTGTGCTCAGCACCTTCCCTCAGCGTGCTCTGTCACCGCGGTGTTTGGGCTAGGGAAGTGGGGCCAAGCCTGGGGAAGGAGCCGTTTCCCAGCTGAGCACAAGCAGCCTGTACAAACCCAGTGAGCCTCAAAACCCCACAGGAAGACCCAGCCATTGCCTTCTCCACCATGAGCTGTTGGAAAGACTTGCAATGACAGCTGGGGCAAGGTCCGTGGCAGCACAAGGAGACAGCAGTGGCACCACAAGAGCTGCCACAACCATGGGAATACGCTGTAGCAGAATTGGCTGGGACTTCCTCTTGTGTCTGCGCAAAGGACATCCTAAAGCTTGAGGAAGAGGACTTTACTGCATAATTCCTATAGGTTGTCATACTATCATACTGCAGTTTTATACTGTTAGCCCTGTATCCCTTTATGCCCCATTTAGGTGGATAGGGTCTTGCAAAAAAAAAAGAGAAATTTTAATGCCATTGAACAGGATCTCTTGCATCGTGGGCAAGGCTATTATATAAAAGTATTTCATTCTGTTCCCATAGTGAAATACTAAAATCTAATGGGCAGCTATAACTGCAGTTTGTGGGAAGACGTGTTGTAGGTGTACAGACATACATTTACATTGAATCCCTTGGCATATTTAAGGGGGAAAATCTAGTTTCTGGATCTCAGCGGAACACAGATGACCTTGTGTAAGAGCGGCGTACTTGTGGGTATTCAATGAGGCACAGTGCTGTAAGTAAGGCACTTCCAGCGTTAGGTATCCCCTGAGTTGTTGCTGGTCGTAGGGAAAATTTATGGCATCTATGTCATTTGTTCATCCTGATATTAGATAATTGTATCTCAAGACTGCTACCCTGCTCTCTCAGATGATTACCCAGTCAACCTTTCATCAACCTGACTCATTTGCAACATGTTGCAAGCAGAATACATATATATAACTCTTGTACAAAATAAATCTTGTGAAACAGCCTCTCATCTAATCAAAGACATTTGAGTAGGGAAAAATATTGACATTTATGATAAAGTCTAGTACTGTCAAGCAGTTTAAGTGTTATCGGCATTACCAAATAGAGCCTAAAAATTCTGCTGCAAATTCCCCCATATTTTGATAAAAGAAGTTTGAAAAACAAGCCTAGGATCCTATTTTTGGGTTTGATTTGTTTGTGTGCAGGTGGGTGAAATTACATCATGTATCACAAAGTCTTCAGTAACAAAGTGGTATATAGTAAGAGTATAGTATAGCTTTGTAGATGTCACTACATAAAACATGACAGCCTGGAGGACACTATAAATTATACCAAATCAGCTTGCAAGCCATTATTGAGTTAAACAAGAGAAATGTTTATAAGACTCTTGCAGCAATAAGACTCTTGCAGCAAAAAACTAAACTACTTGATCTGAATTGGTATTAGGCAACCCGTTAGCTCACAAATTTTCTGTATGATAAAATTTAACATAAGGGGAAGATTTCTTTCCAAATGATTCAATGTGGGGAAAAAAATGGGTGCAGTTGGTGTCATAGCCTTCTGAACTGATGACAGACCAGGACTCTTATGTCATCATGGATTTCCTGTTTCTGGGTGAGGGAGAGAAGCCCTTTTCCCTTCAAGGGTTTAGACATCAGACTCTGATGTGTCCCATGGCAAAGTCATACTTCTTGAGAACACCAAGAAAAAAGAAGTCTCCTTTGAAGAAAAAAACTCTTCTTGCTCTGCATGGAGCTAAAAGAAGATTATGCTCTCTATGTTTCTTTAAATGTTCTTGTAGGTTATCTTTATGCAAATAGTGTACAAGTGCTGCAGATACAAAAAAATGTAAGAGGATATTTTTGCATTATCAAATAAAAGTTTGATGCTGTGATCTGGCAGCATTACAGCAAATGGTCTGTTTTAGCTGACTTTTACAATTCTAATCAGCTGCAGGATGGATATAGGGAATGATAATCTTCTAGTAATTAGTAACAGGAAGAGGAAACATGAGGGAGTATTTGGAAAATACTGTAAATATGAGTCTATAAATATGCGATTAATAAGCTCGTGGTTGCCTTCTATACACTAATTCTGCTTGTTTAAAATAAAGCATTATATGATTTGTAGTTGGAAGAAAAAAAATCAGATTGTCTACTTTGTGCTCCCTAGCATAATGAAATAAGGGGAAAGACAAGGCTTGGAGGTATGAACACCATTATCTGGTATATTTGAGAGTATTCCAGTAATGTCAGGGTCTCTCAAAATTTCATAGTCCCATGAAATTTCATAGTTGCATCTGAGGAAATAAAAACTATCTCTAGATGCAGGTACATCACTTCATCCAGCTTAAACATTACATGCATCTGGGTGTTAGAGCTAAGGAGATGCTCAGTCTGCCCTGTGAACATGGGGCACGTACTGGTTCGGGGAGCAGTGACTCTGTTACAGGAGGGCAGAAGCAGCCCTCATCCTGCCACCCTGCCAGCTGCCCTGCAGCTCCCATGGCCTGTGCTAATTCCCTGCAGAACAGGAGTTCCTTTTCCGTCTTCTTTCCATGTTCTGAACTATAGGACAATTTTCTTACTACTTTTACAACTGACATATTTGTCAATATAGTGAATTGCTATGCCATCTTAATACACTCACAAAACATTCTTTCAAATTTTTGTCCTCTCTTTATAGAGGTTTGAAAGGCTTTGCCCTAAGAAATACCAGTTCACCTAACAGAAAATATTCAGAAAAAATAGCAGAACAAAGTACATCAGATTAGGAATAAAATATGCCTGTTTTATATCCACCCCATAGGGTGGTCTCCTGATTTCTCCCAGCAGCCTAGCTTTCTCACAAGACTATCCTTCATTACTTTATTTATTTATTTTTTGCATACAAACAAGCCTACTTAGAGAAGAAAGCTGTTTCCAAAGGTTGTTTCATGTTGAGGCAGAAGACACCTCTTTGGGATATCCTAATGTAAATGCAGGTACTAAATACAAAACCTTTTTGTTTTAATGCTAAAAAGAGACTGATACTTAATGACTGTAAAGCTGAACACAGTGTTTAGTAGTAGTAACAAATCTTTTTGGCAATTCATCTCTGCCACAGAATTTTGGAAAGTGCCCGAGACTCACTGTAGGAGCACCCAAACCGCTCTGTGTTAAACATGGCTATGTACAGTGAAAACAAATCTCTCACAGGCTCCAGCTATTAATAATCTTCTAATGTACTCAATTACATTGCAAATTAAGCTTTCCAATACTCAGATGAAGTGATACAGCTTAAAAAGTAGTAACATATGTACTTTATTATCTACTAAATAATAACTTACAGATACCATCTAATTGCTTGAAAACCCAATTAGTATTTATTCAGCAGACACAGAAATCTAGGCCATATTTAATTCAGCAGTTATTTTATGCACTTTCTACATAGATGGCTTTATATCTTATTTGTAGAGCTATATGTGTAATTAAGATTATTGCACATGTATCTTTTCTATAAGCATAGGTATGTTAGCCATACAGAGAAATTTTTATTCAGTGCTTTCAATGAGAGTTTTGCCTATGTAGATGAAAAACTAAGTAAGAACCTCCATGGCTTGGCTCTGTGTAGTTTCTGCCACATTCCACTGTTCTTTAGAAAAGTACAAGAATTAGAAACAGCAGCCTGATTAAAGTCCGATACCAGCCTGATACTTTTGGTCTGAATAATGAAATTCACCATTCTTGCATTAGAAATGTATATGGAACTGTATACGCAAATTGCATGTATATGACATTTAACGAGATGTTTGACTTTTTTAAAATACAGATCAAGTAATTTTATATAAAACAAACAGTTAAACAGCTCTTAAAACATTTGTTCATGCAGCTTGTAAAACTGCATGAAAGTAGCCATAGGGTTGCACTCATGTTACAAAGTCTGTTGTATGCACATGAATGATTTTATGTCAGGCTATATAAGACCCATTAGAAGACCTATAAATTGAGCTACAATAAAATGTCAGCTAAAACTAAATACATCTCCTTATTTTGCTGAGCACAGGCGGTCAAGTTATCTGTGTCAGCTGACTTTGGGTTGCTTAAAAAATGCTTGCAGTGTTTATTCTACTCACACACAAGCTTGGTATAAGATCCGCTGTAAACAGGTTCCCGATTCAAGTCCAATGACAGTATCAAAACTGTTATCAGATGGCCAGCGAGCAATATGTTCAACTACTTCTGGAAGTAGCTTTCTGGAATTTGTCTGTTCACATCACCCAGCAAACAGCACACACTCGCTTTCTTCCATAGCTGATGTCAGTCAGCCACCTTATGGATGGTCTCAGCAGAATGCATGCAAGCTGAAAAGCCCCATTACGTTGGAGATGCTTCCTTATGTCAGGATTGTCCTAATATGTAGTGCAAATTACTGTCCACATCATGATAATCCATCAAGGGAGTGACCAAACAAATTTCCTTGGTTGTCATTTTACCTGCCTGGCACGGTATTTATTTACTAACAATCGTGTATGCAGTTTTCATTTACATAAGTATCACTTCCAAGGGCAGCGCTCCAAGATAACACCAAATTCAGAGGTATAATTACACTGGATGTGATTTTTCCTCCTTGCCATTAACAGAAAACTATTTACCAGCCTTCCTTGCTGCTATGTCCTTTGCTGTTCTGATATGCCCTAAATCCTGCAGACGGTCTTTGTTATAGACAGAAATTTACTACAGGATTCAGCAAGCTGCTAGCTTAACACTGGGGAACAAGAACACACAGAACTGGGAATAGCCTTCATACTCACGTTTTTCATTTTAAAAAATAATAACTTAAGTGGAAATGGATAGGTATTCATGCCACTACTTGGTGAATCCTCTCCGACCATGTTTCATACACCACCGTGGCTTAAGGAGACTGGTTATTGGTCATTGAGTCAACTGGCGCCCATCAGATTCATCTCTTTATCAAGTAACACATCAAATCATTAGGAGATCATTCCTAGACAGCCCCAATGGACTTCACTAGAGTAGTACCCAAGTTACAGGACTGCAGCAGAAAGAGAGATGTATGAGAAGGACAGAAGAAAAACACCCACATCTCCAGATGATTTTTTGCAATTCCTGTGATCCTACCCGGGGTCACAGAAAATGGTGGTGGTGCAGCAAGAGTCTTCTCCGTCTCTGAATCTGTAAGAGCATTTCACTTTTATAGCTAGCTGAAGTTTCAGGACACATTTTGTTTCCTGACTTGTGAGAGTAATACAGATTACTTCAGTGGTTCTCTCTCTCAAAAAAAAAGTGTTTCTAAAAAGAAAGTGTCTTCCTTATCTCTGTTACACACCTTGCTAACTAGTATTTTGAGCATTCAGTTCCACATAGTACTTGCTGACGTAGCACACAAAGTATTTACACATAGATGACTGATTTTTTTTCAGGACAATAATTCAGGATCTAGCTCTAGACTGTAGAGAAATGTAATTCAACATCTTGTTCTCTTATAAATGCAAATTATGGTTAAATAAAGGCAGGAGTACATTTTTGTACTGGGGGGAAGAAAAAAAAGAGAAAGAAAAAAGCCTTAACTTTATATTTTTCGTAATTGAGTCTTTCTGGGCATAGAAAACAGTTTTGGTTGTCCACAGATGTGCCTTTCTGCTGCAGTCTGTATCGAGGAGAATTCAGCATGTGAAGTCCCTCATGTACAACGCGAAGAGCAAAAGCCAAAACAGCAGAAAAAAAAAAATAAAAAGTGTCAACATGAACAAGTCCTTCCCATGTGATCTTCAGGAACAGCAGTAGGGCATAATGAAGATCTTTTGCAAAAAAAATCAATTTGTACTTTATAAAGTCAGTGATAGTTGAGCAAAACTTGCAACATTTGTAACACAATTCTGTTTCCAGGTTATTAACTGTCACGTATTCATTGACTGGTGGTTTTGGTTTGGGTGGGTTTTGCTAGTTGGGTTTTTTTTTTCCTTCTTACCTTCTAAAAAAGTAGAAAATTCTGATTGGGGTACAATGACTCTGATCAGAAGGCTGAAGCGATGGGCTTTCTGCAATGGATGTCAGTAGTTTAGATATCCTGCAACAGAAACTCTCCTTCTTCCTTGATAGATGAAAAAACAAAGGTAGCATCCTTTGGTAGTGTCTTACTCCTGATCTGGCAGTACAGTGCCTGCTTTCAGCGGTGCCATAAATCTCCACTCGTGTTCCCTTTTCCTGTGCCTTGCAGCTCATTTCCTTCTAGCATAATGTAGCCTTTTCTGTTGAGAAAGTCTGTTCTGCTTTGGCAGGCTCACAACAAGCAGAAATGGTTTGGTAGAGGTTTAGCTTTTTTGTGTTTGGAGCTTTTTGTGTGCCAAACTTTTCCTTTCAAGACCCCGTTTTTTGTTGGGCTGCAGGGGGAGTTTCTACTAGCTGCCACACTTTTTTGTCATCTTGATTGCAGCATGATAAAATGAGAAGGCATTTGTCAGTACCAAAGTGCCCCAAATATAAAACATCCTAACAGTGTTGTTTTTTCTCCTGGTCCTGAAAAACCCAGCAGTCTCCCAAAGAGTTCTTTAGCAGATGTTCCGCAGCGAAGAGCAGGGAGCCAGCAATCCAGCATGGACTGAGCATCTCAGCATCCTAATTCCTTTTTAAATGCCTGTATCCCTCTCTTTATAGTGAGAAAGCATAGAGAATATGCAAGCCCTGTTCTCCTGCAGAGGAAAGCCATATATAATGGTAAATACATTTCCTCACATGCCATCCTCCACAAAATCTCTTTATGCAGTATTAATTTGTTCTCCTGATGTGGTGTTCTGGCACTGGCCTCTGCAAGTCAGCACTGAAAAGCAAGATTAGAGGAGTGGCTGTCTACAAATTGTTCCCGTTTTCAGGAACTTGTAGATTCTGTTTTTCTGATTTCAGGGTAATGAATGGGCCAATCTAGTGTTAGGGTGAGCCAATTAAATTCTTGCTCCTGGACATGGTTCATCATCTCTTTCAGACAAAAGAGACAAATTCCACTGGATCTCAGAGAAATAAAGGTGGAGAGGAATATACTGGTGATGTTTAAGCCTGAGGAATTTCTGTATCATTGAGTAATGGAATAACCCCCACAGCTGAATTGCTCTGATTCATTTAATACTTTCTTTAGAATACTACCAAAACTTGCGGAAAAATAAAATCTTTCTGCATCTGAAAATTAAGTTGAAATTTTTTATCTGATTCTTAAATACTGTTATAATCACAGTTCAAACACAGGGCTTCAAGATCAATAGTGTAAAACATAGCATTAAAAATCAGTAAGACTTCAGAAAGGTTACTTCTGACTCCAAGAAATAGGTCAGTGATCTGGATGAGTGGCAGTTTTTTCTGCTGTGAAAAACAATAGCTCTTTCATCAATTGTATGGAGCCACATAATCTAGATCAGGCCAAACATCTTAATATAATATACCACAAAAATTATGTTTGAACAGTATAAGGACCTTATCTAGAGTCACAAAAGCCAGGAAAAATCAAGTTAAGGAAGAATCTCATTCTATTGAATACACTGGCTCAGAGAACTAAAATCCACAATAGTAGATGATCTATGACAATGAATGTCACAAGGCTGCCCATCACAAAACCTCTAGTTCACCTGTGACACTGGACAACTCACAGACATGTTAATTATGCTACATTAGCTCTGGGTCAGATAATCACACAGGGATGAGCAGTCAGGCTAGAAAAAGTTGCTCTCTAAGTATAGAGATGCATTCAGACAGTGGAGGATAGAAGTTGAGCTCTGAATACTGAAATGCCTTCTCTAACTAACTTAAGCAGTTTTGCAAAAAGGTCATTGCACTCGAATACATGTGCATGACGTCATAAGCTACAGGTCTGACAAGAAAAAGCATCATTAGTTGGCTAGTCTCTTGTAGTTCCTAAGTGTCTTCCAAATTTTTGCTGCTACGTTGTGCAACCACCATGAGACAAGGAGAAAAAACTATTAGCACGTCATATATGATGGGTGTTTAAAATAGTCCCATATTGTGCTGTGAGATCTCTCCTACTCAGGCCCCATGAGGAAGGTTGATGAATCCAGAAGAGTGTTCCTTGCCTCCCTGCCAACCCATGCTTTGGAAAGGATCAATATGTGCTTCTTCATAAACCTGAAGATAATGACTGCCAAGGAATATGAGGACTTACAGCTTTCAGCTGTGTGCTTTTATATCATAAAAAATCATCCTTTTGTACCAAACACCCAAGGGATCAGTTTTTCTTAGGGAGTTGCAAGGAATGGACCAAGAAGAATGAAAATGAGGGGTTGAGTTCCTTCTCTGGATTATTTCAAAATTCTTTAGCAGCTCTCCTGAGAGCTTACTAGAAGAGGGTTTGCTTGCTTGTTTTAAGGGAGGTCATCTCAGACTATATTTAATTTCCATTTCCCCATGACTTTTTTTTTTTTCTCTGCCCAGATTTTGTCCTGTTTTGGTAGCAAACTTATTTCTTTGGTAGCTGGGGTTTCAAGCCTTGTTTTATCACTAATTTAAAACAATGCAGACAGTTCTGATATCCATGAAAGGGAGATGAAACCATTTCAGAAACCGCGTTCTAGGACTCCATAAACAAAGACGTTTCATCGTTTCTGGTACTCTTAAATGCAGTCTGAAGACTTGAAAAGCCATACGCTTTGGAAACATAAATAATCAGCTCTTTTTATAAGTGTCTTGACAATAGTAATAGCATTAGTTAGTACAAGAGAGCAGAAAGTATCCAAGCTTGTTAAGCTTCCAAACACTGTACTTAGACTCAAGTAAATTAAAAAATAGCTGAATCAATATTTTAAATAATAAGGGAAAGAAGTATTTGATTCTGGGTGGTGTCCTCACATGCCTAGCCTTCAGCTTGGAAGGGATTTCTATTTGTATGACAGAATTAAAATATTTGTAATTAAAAAAAGCTGACAAACTACTTTTTTGTATTACTGCTAGTAGATCTTGTTGCAATAAAGCCATTTCTTACGGTGAACTCTGCCAGAGACCAGTAGGACACAACGTCTACATGTTTGTTGGTTGTGGACACAGCCAGTTCCCTAGCAACGCATTAAGATTTAAGCGGACTATTACAAAAGGTACCCAAATCCTGTACATATTACGAGTGCATACAGAAGGAATAGCTCCCCTTCGTGCACTCAGGCTCCCGACGGAAGATTAAAGACCCTTTTCTTAACAGGTCTCGAATCCCTAAAATCCTGCTGAAGTCAATGAGAGCCGAGGACTTCACTGCCTCACAGGGTCAGGCCCTAAATTAAATTAAAGCAGATAGGTATGAAGCACATTAGTCCGTTATTACCCACGTAACAGAGTGAGGCTGGCAGTCATGCTGCAGGGAAGTTGGATGTGAGAATGGACCGTACTGTGTTCAGGTTGCACAGCTCAGCGGAGAGCAACGGGGACAACTGTAATCTGTTCTTGTTAATTAAAGTTATAGGGGGCCCATCTCACATACTCCTTTTACCACAAATCTAATAATAAAAATGCTTGTGATTGACCAAACATGGTCAGGGCACAGGAGCTGCTCAGGCAGCCCGGCTGTCCTTTGTAGTGGGTAAGGATCATTGTCTTGATTTCAGAGACGGGGAAAGTGACATGCAAAGACCAAAAGGAGCAAATTCACTTCCAGCCACCAACTCACAGGACCTCCCTAAAGATAGGTCTCTGAAAACACCATCTATTGAAATCCCTACATTTCCCTTTGTGGCCTTCTGAGATAGTCCAAGGACTTCTCGGCTGAGATTTAGCTGCTCGAAAGCACCAGAACTGAAAAAAACGCAAACCAATGACAAAAATTCTGTAAAGCAATAAAGAACCTACTTCAAGCGGAGGTCTATTGTCTTGTTTTAATTCTTTCCTAGTTACCTAAAAGAAGTCAAACATCTCCAATCTGTGGCTGAACTAGAACAGAAAGTGCATTGTAACCAGGGTCCTATACGTTGTGGTGGCAGGAGTGTTCAGGTCTGTGTTAATCTGTAGTTTGTAGGATTAGCTAATTTAATTTCATATTTCTGTGTAATCAAAACATTCTGTAAACAAGCTTTTCCATCCAGGGGGAAGGAGTGACATTTTTTGGATCACATTTTTATACAGCTGGTCAACTGCTTAGACAAACTTGATATATAAAGACATCAGTGAGCAACACGAAGTCTACTAATTCTGAAGATACTTAATTTCAAGAGATAGTTGCGGTATTTGCTAATACAGGATTCGAATGCACAAAGGAAAATTACGTAGTAATATTGCTAACTCTTGAGATCATATTACAACAGGTCTGGCATTTTCCTTAAATTCCCAGATTATATTTAACAGCTTCAAGAAAAGCTGACATTTCTTTTGGAAATCAAGAAGTTTCTAGTTCTTGTTGGTAAAATTATCTAAAGGTATTCTTTAAAAATAAAGTCAAGATTCAAGTCAGCAACAATTTCTAAATATACGAGGACAGCAACATGACATTGTAAGTGATGCCTGTAGAAGTGTATACTAAGCTGATAAGTATTTGTAAATCTCATTTAAACTCAGGTTGAGATAGTTATTAAAGTGCACTTAAAATTAGGTGCGAGCTTTAAATCAAATATCATTGTGCAATAGTTGTGCACACCCCAGGAAACATAGTTAGCCTTTTTTGCTTTTAAATTCCACCTCAGTTCATTGAGCATAGTGAAACATAAGCATATCTTTGTATTCTTTGCTAAAACGGAGGCAGAGCCATGTAGAGATGTAATGATTCCATGCTGATAGAGGTAAAACTAACTACACCAGAATTTGCTAACACAGATTTACGGTTGTAAACTGTAGAAGAATGTAAACTTGAGGGCCTGAATGATTTCCAATCAAGGAGCTGTGAAACTTGCAAGAACAGCAAGCTTTGCTAAAGAGCTCATGTCTTGTTTACATCTGCATCCAAAATAAGGTTTGTGTAAGATCCCAGGCAGTGGCAGTAGAGCTTATAGGAGGTTCTTAATCAATCTTTCTTCCCAATAATGTAACCTGAGCTATAACACAACAGTTGGTGTATTTGCATGGCTTGTTACTGCTATTTTCGTATTGCTTCATTTTAAATATGTATTGCCTGGAATTTCAATTCAGGAAGGTGCTGTCAGCATTTAACTTCTTTACTGTTCAGGACAATATTGAAGATTAAGCTTTACCTTAATGTTTAACGTGCTTAAATTCCCATGATACCCCTTCAGAGATTAAGGATCAAGTGATGTCTAGTTTAGAGTTTAGAGATGTTCTTCTTAATGGATCCCAGGTTATAATGTTGTCACAGGTTTGCAGAAGCTACATAAGCACGGTCAAAAAATTGACTGACTGGCCTGAGTCTGAGCGCACTTTTGCAGGGCTGATCTTTGTGGGGTCAGAGCAGGATGCATAAAACGTGACAATTCGAGAGCAAACCAGGGGCAAGAGTGGGAATTAAGTTTTGCCTTATTTACAGTTGAGCAAATCAGTTCAAGCTGTGTCTTTTCTCCAGACCTGCCCGTTCCTGTAACGCTGCCCCATGAGTCCCCCTGTGTCCCTTTGCTGCTGTAGAGCCCTGGGGCAAACAGCCCACGTGCGAGTTCTTGGTAGCCATAGCTGAGGGTCGAAAGGGCACCAATGCATGCAGAGAGAAAGTTTTAATTTGCAGCATTCACTTTGCTGAATGTACACATATTAAAGGAGGAACATTTTTCCCCAGCAAAAAGCTTCAGAGCGATGCTGTGTGAGGTAAGCAGGGAGGTGCCGCAGCGGCTGGGGAGCAGGGTGGGGGTCAGGGAGACGGTGCCAGCTTCCAGGCTGGTTTCTTCCACAAGAGCCTATACTCAACTAAGAAAAAAGATCCTTCTGTGAACTTGTATTAGTGTACTGTGCGACTTTTGAAATTGCATACAGCCATTTTATTGCATCTTTCTAATTAGGGAAATGATGATACTTCCATGAGGACTGACAGCTTTCAGGAATGGATAGGAAGAGGCTTTCCCACTGGGCAGCAGTTGCTGATAAGTTTTCCAGGCTGTTCGAGTAATCTGTTTACCGTGCTCAGTCACAATGAGCAAGAAGAATAGAGCTAGAGGGAGAAAAAAAATTTAAAAAAAAAAAAACACCACAGCATTTTCCATGAAACAAATTATACTTAAAAAATGGTGCAAGGGTCCCTGCCATTGGCATGAGTAGGGCTGAAGAGTCTGGGCTGGCAAAAAGCTGTATCTGTCACACTGTCCTTGTCTGACCCACAGCGCTCCCTGACACAGCTGAACTCTTTGGCTGTTATTAAAGCTCAGTTGAGGAGCTTTAGAGCAGCATTTTGTAATTGCTTTTCTTCTTGATAAATACTGAAAATCATTGCAGGTGCAGAGGGCACTGTGAGAGCCATCCCAGAGGCGCAGCTGTCACTTGCAGGATTTCTCAGCCAAGGGACAAACATTAAATCAGCTCCATGGGCTGGCATCTGCTTCTTAAGCCACTATGGGGGGACCTTGCTCCACTATCAGTTGCTTTCCTTCAAATCAGGATTTATCTGGTAGTAGTCAGTCACACGGTGTCCAAGAGAACACCCCACCTCCTCCAGCATGCATGCAGGGCAGGGCATTACAAACTTCTCATTTCTACATCAGAGGATTTAATGACATTTCTGCCGTTTGCAGGTAAAACTCCAAGTCTGGAGGATATTGAGGTCCAGACTGCACAGAAAACAGATGTCGGACAGATAACAAGGGCTAATACAGCCTAAAGCTGCACTATTTATAGAGAGCAGCGTGCAGTGCTGCACTTTCTTACCAGGACAACCCAAGGATTTTAGGAACATTAGAGGGGTTTCATCTACATCTCTCTTACAGCCTCAACGTATGTTGAGCATTCAGTTTCTCTTTGGAAACTAGCGGAAGGGTTGAAGCCTTCTCTAACTCCACAGGAGTGCTTAGCTTCAAGGGTCACAGTAGCTCCTTTATGGTCCAGACTCCCACAGTCAAGGGGGTAGTCTGAGCCCCTGTTCCCCACAGCCCCCTGCACTGCTGCCAGCGGCGATGCAGTGGGACCCACCAAAAAGGACTGCTCTGCAGCTCTCTGTTGGGGCCCCTCATCTTCACCTGGCAG
The DNA here is from genome assembly GCA_020745775.1 of Theristicus caerulescens. Classification (NCBI taxonomy): domain Eukaryota; kingdom Metazoa; phylum Chordata; class Aves; order Pelecaniformes; family Threskiornithidae; genus Theristicus; species Theristicus caerulescens. Next base: position 42,369,995 of record CM036565.1, on the reverse strand, counting down.
CACTGCCCTGCCATAAACCCTACTCAAGGTCCCTGGTGCCAGGGAAGAAGGCAGGAAAGGAAGGTGCAATATGAAGGTCAGCAAAGGTGGCTGGTAGTAATCCCTGCCTGGACACCCAGCCCTACTACTGCATAGGCTGCTTTCATCGCGGCAGCGTGCTGGACCTTGCTCGGTGTTACTCCTTTGAGAATATCCCAAGGAAAACACCACCTAGTCCCTAAGAGAAGGCTTTTCCCAATATTTCTGCCTTATCATTGCAGCATATAGAGAAGGGCACGGGAGGCTGAGGTTTGCTCTCTGTGGTAATGAAATGCAGCCCACATATTCCAACACTGGCAAGAGAAGAGGAGAACAAGTCAGAAGTTAAGGAAGTGGAGAAATCAGACCAAGTACAGGAGTCAGAACAGAGGAGCAGGAAATAAAGCACTGGACTGTGTGCCTGAAAAGAGCAGACAGAGCCTGCAGCCGCTGAAAGGATTAGCAGAATAAAAGGAGTTCTCAATTTAGAACAACAACAAAAATCCTATCATACAGGCTTTAACTTCTCCTTTGATATAAACACATTGCAGCAGTGTTACTCAAATAAAATGGAATAAAACCATGCACTAGCAGACATCCGTCATCTTTATTATTTCACATGCTCCTAAGTGGCGTGATCCCCGAATCTCCTTACCATTTATCTACCTTAGTGCAGGTCTGTCCTCTGCATGCGTCATCTAAATGTTTGGGATGCCTCTCCAGTGCAGGGAGGCATTACGCAGGTGGGGACCAGCACTGACTGATGGGGACAACCATGTCTCCTTCCAGGTGCTAAACTGGGCCCTGCAATTTTGAACACACAGATTTGTAAATTAATCTATCATACCCAGTGTACGCCCATGTGTGTACTCAGGAAAGCATGATGCTTGCAAGTCAGGGAATGGGATCAGAGTTTTTGGTTAAGGGAGCATTTGCATTTGACTCTAAGTACTATAGTGATAATATCCCACATCACGTCTTTTGCAGTGAGGTCTTTAGAGTACAGATGTGCCCTTCCTACAAGTACGGTCAGCACCTGCCAATGTAACCTCCTTTGAAGGCTATTCAAGCAGCAGATTATTTTGTGACGATCATGTTACCAAAACAGAGGCTTAAAAGCTTTCTTGATGAAGTTTCTCTTGGTTAGCCTTCTTCTGTAGAAGAAAAGCCATTGACAAATTATCACTAATTTTTACAAAAAGAAGATAAAAGAGCAACCCCTTTCAGAAAGGTAGAAATTTTAAACCACCACATTTTCTGTTTTTAAGCTATTGGGTACCTTGGCAGAGGTTGGGCTACTAATGGTCTGACCATGGTCAGCCTCATACGGTAAGCAGCAGGCTTCAGCTGAACAGCAAAGTACTGCAGTCCCATAAATGCACCTTGCAGGTTTTACAAGTACTGTTTTCCTTTAAAGCTGCTTTCCACTGCTGGTGGAAAGTGATTCCAAACTAACAGTCGTTATTAAGCAGTTTATACACCTTAAGCCAGAGCCAAATGGGCAGCTTACTACTTTTAAAGAACTATTCCAATCGCCCCAGATATATTAAAGGTCCTGGGAAGACCAAGGTTAGCAGTTCTCACAAATTTGCTTTGATTGCTCTTCTCTAGATTGTGAATTTTTCCATCTAATTGCAACACAGCTGCCTAACACACCCCCAAAATCACCACAATGCAGCCGTCATGTATAAGCAGTACACTTGTATCCACTTGCTGGTTCTGCTCATCAGTGCTCTTTGCAATTTAATCAGTCTTGTGTTTTCTTAAAATATCAAAGACAAGAAAACAGAGGTTCTTCTCTCTCAGGGGAAAGATACATGCCATCGTCTTGCAAACAGGTTGATTACGGTAACACCGGGGAAAACAGCAAACCAAAAATATGACAGCCACAATAATATTCCCTAGAATTCAGGTTAAGAATGATATTCCATCCACACTGCAGCTCCCCGAGCTATCCAGATAAAAGACACTTCCCAGTCCCTCATGTTTCCCAGCTGATGGCACAGCTTGATTTTGCCTTTTTCCTGCCATCTGTGAGCTCCGTCCAGCGGCAGGGCCCGGCCCGGCCCGTGGCTGTGCGGGGGCCGGGGCAATGCCCGGCATGGCCTGAAGGGGGCGGGGCGGGGCCTTCCTCCCCCGCACCGCTGCGCCCCGGTCTCCGGAGAAAAGGGAAGGGGTGGAAAAACCAACCATGTTTCTTTGGGGTTTTACATTCATTAAAGGATGCTCGTTTGTTCGTTTTTTCTTAAGTGAAACGGTTGTGCAGGAAACTGAGCCTGGCTTATTAAATATTCTAGTCGGTAAAGGCAATACAATAAATTGCAGGCATCCTTGTGAGGATGCTGCAGCTCATTTTAATATATAGATATTACATTTAAATATAGAAATATTTAAATGTTTGACAAATCTCCACAGTATCCTATGCAATAGCAAAATTTAACCCTAGGACTAAAACAGACTATCACATCCTCTGTAAGGCCACATCAGTTATTATTAGTGAAGTTATGCCTGAAATATTTACTTTCCTTTACTTGGTTTTCGGTTCTACCCACACCTTCATTGTTAAAAAAAGCTGGTTCTTCAGGTCCTCATGGACTACACCTGTATTTTAGCGCTCAAAGGCAAATATCTTCTTTATAAATCTATGACAAGTTAAAGAAAACACTTCTGTCAGTATTTTAAGTAGCCTAATTTTTAAAATCTTTAAAGTTGGGTGTAGCATAATCAGATTATAAATTCTTAACCCAGTAAAATCCACTTGGAATGCTGGAATTACAGGTTATAATGACTAGTCATGTTCTTACTTGCTAGGAATTTTAACATAAATATTTGAACTGAAGTCAGATTTTAAGATCATTTAATTTTGTTAAATACCAATCCCTGTAGACATTAAATTATCACTGTTATTTTTATAGCCACTTTTCTTTTGCAAGCGTATTAGCAGAGGAGCCAAAATTCATTTTCCACTGATACAGTAGTTACATTTTTTACTCGCATATGAAGTTAAATGGCTATTATTTTAATGCCAAGCTCTATAGATTCTTTTATTCTTCATCCATTCTTCATTAAGAGTTTTCTGAATGCTATTTAAAAGCAAAGAAGTTCAAGGCCATTACATGAAATATCTAAAACACTGCCACATAGCCTAAATTCATGCTTTGACTAGAGGTAAGAAAACGCACTTGGAGTGTTTGCTGGTTTTAATTCAATGGAGTCCCTATATCCTAGTAATTTTTTGGGGCCTGACTGCTTTGTTGTTTCAGAACTTCACTTACCCTTTGTATTTTAAGGGGACACGCACACACACACGCTTATAATCTCTTGTATTAAATGCTACACTTCTGTTAATAAGCTGGAGAGGAGCAGGGCAAAGGCCGAGCATCACCTTGTGCTCATCCATCCCGTTAACTGCCATGGCATAGCTTCGGTGCATGGCAGCCGTCATCACGCTCCCGGCAGCGCCGGCACGTGGGTCAGGGCAGAGACCAAGGTCAGCCAGGGCAGAGAGGAGCAAGTTTATTTCCTGGAAATAAATGGAGCCAGTGGGACTGCCTGTGCTGCCACAAGATTCCTGGTTAATACCAAAATTATGAGCTATGCATGTTACTTCTGGTCTGGTTTTATAGGCGTGTCATGCCCTGAGTTCACAAACAGGCAGTGACAATCAAAACCAGTCACTAACATCCTCAATTACGAGTGCTTAACTTCTGAAAGCCTATTAGTAACTGGCAATTACCTGGACTGTAAGCTGTTGAGTTTAGCAGTTTTCTGCTAAATAAATATATAAATAAATATCCACGGTGAGTTACATCATCATCATTAATTGATGTAATCCACTTCATTTAATTTGGACTTAAACAATTTGTAAAGCACAATTCCTTTTGACTAAGCTTTTTTTGTTGTTGTTAAACAGTAATCTCAAGTCTTTACAATATTTCATACTCAAATAAGGTACATTTATTAACTCCCAGGCAGGGTGCAAAGCTTCAGCACTCGTTTGTAAGACAGCTATTTTAAGCAATGACACAGACTGTCATCCTGTTGGCCTGAACAATGTCTGCTTAGAAGATGTGGGAGTCCTGAGAGGATGGGTAGACTTTTGGTTATTCTTCTATTCACAGCTATCGCTGAAAACTGTCTTTATCTACTGTTGAGGATACAGTATACCAATATAGCAAAAGAAAGCTGTAACTGAAACCAGGCTGGTCCCAAACATTTTGTTTTTAAAAAAAAAAAAACAAACCAACACTCATTTTCTACAGCTTCATAAAAAAATGACAAATAATGGCTTACATTCCCCACATCAGCACTGAGAAAGGATGCTGGACTTGCCCTTCATAGCTTAGATACCCAGACACATACTCAGACCATCTGTTACAACTGTACCAATGAAACACCCAATATACAGTTGGGGATATAATCCTTGATGATGCCAACTACTGTCTTCCTAATTCCTACTCTGATTCGATAAACATGGGACGCACCTCCGCAATGATGCTGAAGGAAGCAGGACGCCCGGGTAACGCAGGCTTTCCCTCTGCCAGCACTACCTGCCAGGGGCTGCCTTCAACCATCACATCTCTCCACGGCATTACCTGCAACAGGCCACCGAGTGCTGGGTGACCCGCCTTGAGCTTTGGAGTACCATCTCCTGAAGACAATAAACAGCACTCGAGGAAAGCAGGAGTCTGGCAGGATTTGTGCCCATGAACCATACACAGTTTTTCAGGAATGTTGCCTGCTGTAATCCTTCACTGAACAACTAGTCACAAAGTGATTTACCTGACTGTGGCCAAAAAAAAGGTGCAGAATTTCTTTGTTGTTAATATTTCGCTTTGTAGGGAAAAAAGCTGCTTAGACAAATTTCTTGTCCATATTACAGACCCATTCAGAATTTCAGATATATAATGTAGATCTTTAATGAAATGCACAAGCAGTAAAAAAAGGCACGAGTGATATTTTTTATCGCTAACCACACAGGAAATTGCTTCATTTTATCAGAAATATGGTCTCTAAATACAATCAGTAAAGGCATTCCTAAAGAACTGCTGAATGCTTTCAACAGGCTGCAAGATCCATTATTTTTACAGTCTGCATGGATTGTATGCTGCAGATAAATAAAAGATGCCCTAAGGATTTTGTTTGCTAAGTGAATATGCAAAGTATTGCTAGGTCCCTTTATTTTCTCACAAGCATGGTGATATTTAGTGTTTTCCTTCAAAGTGCAGTTCTTGAAGTGTTTTAATGAGAATTCAGCTTTTGTTTAAAAGATGAGTTTCAACTCCCATAGTTACATTGAAAAACATGAAAATGCACTCTCATAGTTCAAAAGCCAGAGGTGAACTGAAACCACTGGATGTTTCAGTAAATCCCCATGCCCTAATTTTCAAGGCAGTAACACGGTTCTCTAATAGTTTAGCTCTGCACGAGGCACTGACCTATGAGCAAAACTGCACACTGCATGTGTGAGCAACTGGTCTGGGAAGCCCATCCAGGGCCAGGTCTCAACATCAAAGTTACAAGCACAAAAGATCCCAAATGTAATGAGATTTATCTGGACTGGAAATTTGAAAGGACAGGGGATTTGGCATTCTGGTTGGTAAAAACCTGGTGTGGGGCCCACTAAGTTGGTAGAGACGGAGTGTGGCTGGTAGCAGACTGAACTCGCTTCACACCCAGTTCACTGCCATGTCACAAAGCTGGTCTGGGTTTGTCCGAGCTCCAGCGGGCTCAGTGGCACCAGCAAGTGCACTGGATCGCAGCCGCCCCAGCCGTTTGGGCTGTGAGTGCGGCTCACAGAGGACAGGCTGAGCTCCATTCTCGGATAAAACTCCCCAGCAGCAGGTTACAGCACTGCATACAAAGTGCACCTAGGAAAAGATTTGTTCAGTATTAAAAAAATGTAAAAAGCATAAATTCCTATACCATAGGATGTTTTTCTTTTATTATCTGCATCCTATTGTCTCACCATAGTCAGTTGCTGCAATATGCACTCTTTCCCATATACAGCGCAATATTTTGTCATCTCATATCTAGGTGTTTGTTGCTTTTTTTTTCCCCTTTCACAATAACTCTTGAAGTAGTATTATTCCATGAGAACCTCGGCTTGTGTTTAAAAATGATGTTCCTAACCCTCATGAGTTGTTTTAGAAAATTGTCAAAATCTGAACCATGAAGCCTTAAAAAAAAAATTACAAAACACAGAAGGCAAGTAAAATAGCCTGAAATATACCACTTCTAAGATCTTATCCAGTGGGGTTTTTTTGGGGTTGTTTTTTTTTTTTTTTTTTGACGATGTTGAGAGTGATTTCCACATCCTAGAAAAATAGGAAAGGAGGGGGAGGGAGAAAAATTTTAAAAAAAAAAAAAAAAGGAAGAAATGGCTGTGTCTTTTCACCTCTCCAGTCAAGTAACACATCCAGCAGCGCAGCGCAGCTGAGCGAGAGCACCCCAGGGGCTTAGTCAATGTGTGCAACTAGCAGTGTGGGAGCAGAGCACCCAAGGTCTCGCTGGCTCTGGCAGTCCTGCCAGGGTCATCTTTTCACACCAATGAGCAGCTCCTGAGCAATTTTATGGGCCAATTTCTCTAAGTTAAGAACAAAAATGCTTTTCTTTAACATCAAGCAGGTGTAGCTGTGAGGTCTACCTTTCTCCTCATCCCCACCACACGCCATTGTTATTGTGAATAAGCAAAAAAATAAATTCACAGAATTTGTCAAGTTCAAGGCTCTCAAATATCTCTTTTACAAATTCTCAACTGACTAGAGCAGAAAGAGGATTTCGTTCCAGAGGTCAGTATTCTTGCAGGATGTCTCTTCAAGGCTCATTGGTGCTACACAATACAGTGCTGGGTGGAGGACGGCTTTTGTCCTGCAGAAAACTGATACTTGTTAAAGGTTAGGAATATGAGAGGGCTGAGCAAGTGAGTACCATTTTTTTTTTTCTTTATTATTAGCAGAAACATTTTCACATGCCAAGGGAGCGGGCTTAGGCCAGCAGACAGAGACAAACTGGGGCTCATCATTCTGCTCTCCCCCACTTGGCACACACTTCACCTGCCCCATTTCACGTGGCTCCATCGCTCTCCATCCTCTGCTTTTGTGGCTGGCGTAATGCACTGAGCATCTGCAGTGGGCTTGGGGCGCACAGCACCGCAACACGAGTATGGATCTACCTTGCCCAAGCAATTGTGCTGTGTGAATGCATCAGTCCCTCCTTAGGCTTGATCTGGAGGTGGCGAGAACATCACCCACATGGGAAGCTCGTAGTTTAGTGTCTTTAGATGAGGTGCTGTGTGCTGTGATAACTTAGTATGGATTTGTTGGGATTGGTCACACAACTTCCAGTAACTGGCTCATACCTCCCACACAGGCTGTATTATTACCAACAAGAATTTATATATATAGTTCTAGACAGCTTATTCTGTATTATATTCATAAGATATGTCCATGACATGAACATATATGCAATTCAAGCATTAGTTTCCTTTCAGTTCAGAAAGATAGCTTTGTAGCAAGAAACTCTAGTAGAGGCCATGAAGGAGCAGAGAAAGTGGCTGTTTTACAAGAAGGAATTATTTTTTCCATCTATGCACATCTTAGGAAAAAAAATAAATGCAGTGAGTATCAGGAGTACCAGGACTAGTAAAGCTGAAACAAATTATCCCCGACATAGTAAGCACAGTAACGAGAGTCTCCCTGAACTGCACAGCCAATTTCTTTCTTGCCCCAAAGTTGCTCACTAAATTCCCTCCAGTTCCTGCTGACCGAGGCTTGTTTTGAAATACCTATTTGTAGGTAAAGCATCTGCCTTACTGCTAAGTCTCCTGGCCTACGAGCTTCTGCTAAGGACCATGAGACCTCCTGAAAACTCTACTTCTCATCAGGCAGTTTCTGACATCTCATTTTCTTGGAGTGTTTCAGCATCTCCACCATATCTATTTTTAAACATGTCCTACGCCAAGTGAAGCGAAGGTACTTCCCAGGCACATTTACCACATTCATGGCAGGTTTCCATAAGAACATTTTGTTGTCGGAAAGGGCGTAGCACTTCCACTCCTGCTGATACGGCTTTTGCACATGTTGCAAGAGCAAAATAATAGGAAATTCCTCATGAGGTTGGAAGAGAATTTTGCCTTATCATGTATTTGTTCATGAAGGACATTAGATTTTTTAAAATATGATTACTTAATTTAACAAAAAGAATCCTGTGAATGTTTGTATGAAAGGACCATCCAGAAGGCTGCCTGTTCCTTCTTGTCCTGCTCCTTCACATAGCTGCACCCAGAAAGCATTATCCTTAAATTAAAAAAAAAAAAAAAGTACTAGCTATTTCCAGCTCAATACAGACACATGAGGACGACTGCTTTGGCAGTCTTGCCATAACAGGAGGGTGTCACTCTAAGCCACGCTGTGCCACGGGTACCTCCTCCCCACAGCAATTTGGGTTTGGCAAATTGGCAGCCCCGCTGCCAATGCCCCTTGCTGCCCAGCACCCAGTCAGCTGGGGACAAGCAATGCCCTTTCCTAGCTGCAGAAACCCGATGCACAGAGAGATTCAGGGCTGTGACAAAGACAAATGCAAGCATTTAAAAAACACACCATAGACTTTCTGTGTACGTATCGAGACTACACTTTATCACTGCCATGCCAGACAGCTGTCGCCACCTTATCTCTGCAGTTGCACCTCACCAGGACTTGTCTCTCTTTTACGGGTCCATCACAGCATGGCCTGATTATGCTGCTTCCCACGGCGCTGCCGACGCTTATCTCCCCATTTCCCCACCCTTCCCAGCCTGCCAGCAGGTCTGCCCATCACACTGAAGCAGCTGAGCAGGTACAGAAAGGCAGGCACGCAGTCAGCCCTCACCCCCTCGCCAGGATACAAGCCATAGCAGCGCTCGGGGGTCACCCCATCAGCCCCACACAGCACAGTCTGCAGAGACACCACGCTGTAACGTTGCACATCACCTTGAACATTTGCTAGATTTCTTGTCCGTTATTGGTTTGGGGGATACCATGCTGCATTTGGATTTTATCCTTTCTCTACATACTGACACAATGAAAAGGTGACAGAGTGTGGGGGTGGAAACTCTTGCCGAGAGCTTGTTGAAGGATGAGTATTTGCATCTGCTGTTTGCTGCCAAAAATAGCAGCAAACCTGAGCTAAGGTAAAAGAGAGCACTGAGCAGGAGGAGACTGTGTGAGAAGAGCCAGGGGACTCATTTTGGGTTATTCTGTCTTTGGGCAATTCCTGTTTGTTCAGTGCTGGGGTTGCCAGAACAGGAACGAGTACTGTTCCATCTCAAAGAGGCAATTAAAACCTACAGATCTACTGTGGTGAAAAGTGGTATGTCCTAGATTCAGTATGCTCCCCAAAATACCACTGGGTCCTCCCAAAATTGCAGTATTTTCATGTGCACTGATCTGTGAAAAATAGATACACACAGGTATCTATGCTGGCAGGCAGAGGATCATTTTTAAGGGTCCTTTATAACTTAAGGCCTTTCTCCATATGCACAAGTATGACTGTTACACCTGCAGCACACAGCAGTGCCAGAGACTTTGTTAAGACAGTTTTTAAACTCCTGAGGCAGGTATTTCTTTTTCAACTTAAATTCAAGAGTTGTTAACAGTTCCCAAACAGGGCACAACCAGCCTTCCAGAAAAAGCTTGTTTGTTTTAAATATGTTGCAATGCTTCAGCCAGCAGGAGAAACTATGACTAAAAAGCCTCATAAATTTTATCAAGTATTATGTATGCTTTAGCAATACATTAACTCCTCATCTATCTTCTTGAAAGTTTTCACCACTCCTCTCCAGCCATGTAGCCTTCCGGTAGGGAAGACCCAGAACAAATCTATTAGCGCTATGAATAATATTGTGCGACTCATCCACATCAAAACCCATTCCTTCAGCGCAAGCTGCCATAATTAATGCTGTAGCAGTGGTTAGGGCTCCCTGTGCTAGTTCAGCTAAGGAATAGCTATATTTAATTTTACTGTTATTCTAGTATGATCTAGTTTTGATAACAGCTACATCCCTGATCTGATTTTTTTTTAAATGCATAGAAAGTGCTTCTGGTCCCAGAGGATGTCTATCCCACCTGCATGAGCAGGTCTCAGGTGGGAGATGCCTCAGTATTCCACAGGGATTCCCTCCGTGGCTAAAGATCAACACCAACAAGATTTTTCTAAGCTTTACCCTCAATCTCCTCCATCACCACTTAAGCCAGTTATTTCTGGCTTAATCTTATCTGTGCATCACGGACATTAAAGAAAGCAGCCTGTGCACATAAAAATGTATTCCTTACAAATATTGTCTGTATATTTGCAGACTTATCTTCTGTTATTCAGCTCCTCTCTAGAGTAAACCCCAGTCCCTCACATCATATTTTACAGTCTCTGGACAGGGAGCTACTGAGCCCAACCCAGCCACCGCCCCCGGCTCCAGGCGGGAAGGAGGGAAGAGTGTGGGCAGGAAAGGCTGGCTGTTCCCTTTCCCTTCCTAATCTCCCTGCTCCCACCCATTTTACACCTTCCCATTTCTCCATATGTGAGCTGTGGCACCAAAGGGGCATCCCTGCACCCTGGGCCCCAATTTGGGGGGGAAGGAGGGGATTTGCATGGCTGTCCCCTGTGCCAAAAGGAGAATTTTAAATAGCCTTTGAGTTAATCTGTGATCGATTTCCTTGCACATGCAGCTCCTTCCTGAATACAAACCTGCCCCTGCCTTGCGTTTTACCACTTTTTAAGTGAGCCTCAGCAAGATGGCCACAGCCTTCACGCACTGCTGCACACGTCTGCATAGGAAGGTGTCAGACGTAGCGGGAGGGTCCCCCACATCACTGGCACAGAGGTACCCACCCCATGGCTCGCGCACCAAAATCTGTCCTCTGCGGGAGCAGGTTGAGCACTCTCATGGACACAGACCAGCCAGCTACAGAAGTTGCTTGCTGAGCCCTTTAACAATACACTAGCAAATCATTTTTTTCTTTTTACATGGCTTTCAGGGATGATATAACATTTAATAATGTTGCTTTAAAGGCATTATCAAAATTTTGGTGCTATTCAGTGTATTTTCTAAAATGGCAGCTGTGGCTCTCAACTTTCATCTAAAAAGAAAAGGACTCTGGCCTGCCCATGTCTGTGGAACGACTCTTACACAGAGAAACACAGCCAGCTGCAAAGCTTACAAATTAAAATTAAAAGTTGAAAGATTTTTTTCAATGTCATGCCTTTTTTAAAACGATTTCACAACTTGTGGGGGGTCCGCATCAGTTTCTTTAATCTGTACCACTATTTCCTTACTGCTGTGCTTGGCCAGCCTTACTTGAAGCCGCTGCACCGCAAATTGAGCTGCCTGGGGGCACTTCGTCACGTTTCAACTGCACATTGAAAAGCCAGCTTTTACACCAACACAGCCCTCATACGCAGCACTGCCCTTGCACAAGTGGCCATGCCAGCAAACAGGAAAGGCACAGCCCATGTCCCACCACCCCATCCCAAAAATGTATCTTTATTACATTACATATTACTGTATTTAGTCAGATTCTCTGGTTTGCCATTGCAGTGCTATACTAGTGCTTTAATGCTCGGGGAATAGCTTCACCTGTGGCAAGACCCTCATGCCACAAGCAGCCCATTGCTCCAAGAAGCCCGAAAGCCTCTGGGCAATCCAGCACGGATTCGGCAGCGGCAAGGCTTCCCCCGTGGCCTTCCACCCTTCCGCTCTTGCTGGGAAGCAGGCACCTGCTTATCAGTTGCCAGAGTTGTCTATTTTCTACCTTTCAATTTCATTTCAAAGCACAGATAGAGTATCTGCTTCAACACACATGCTGCAAACGCACAGCTCCGTACGAGCACAAGCAGGGTAGACCAGCTGGATGAGCCGCACTTCCAGAAGCTGCTTTAAGAAATGCGAGGACAGAACTGAAGCCAAATGCAGCAAAATTTGGCATAACTAGATGTGTTTAGGGAACTTGCTATACATCGCAAGCTGAAAAGCATTTACAAAGCAGAGGGGAGGAAGAGAGCTTAGATTTGATGACGCGCAGGTTCAAAGGCTGCCAAGAAGCTGGTTTAGGTGACAATAACTCATTAACAACCAGTATCCAGTATTTTGTTTTCATGTCTACACTGATAAGAAATGCTGTTCAACAGCATAGACTGAAACTCAACTCTGTTAGTGAGGATTTTAATACTAACTCATAAAAAAAAAGAAAGCCCTCAGCAAACACCTACAACAGCAGGGTCTTCACATCCTTTTGGGCAAAGAGTGCTATTCAGGTATTGCTCAAAAAGTCCCAAGACTGACCAAAAAAATATCTCCTTCCAGACCCTGAGCAGCTATGAAGCACCTCTTGCAGAGCAGTTCCTGCTGGTCCGGGAGGACAGCCATGCCCTGGCCCCATGCGAACAAAGAGCATCTGTGATAACCAGCACTCCCTTTCCACACCCAGCACTACCTCAGCTCACATGCTAATTAAACAACATGAGTAGGACAAAGTCCACATTGTCCACTATTTCAGTCACCCCGCAATATCCGTTTAAAAATCTATGGGCAACGACTAAGCAGCACAGGTATTGCAAATATAAAATGTTAATTAATTTCTAATATGTGAGACTTCGAGATGACTTTTCAAGCACAATCTTAAACCTGCCCTGGTGGCAAGAGCACCTTTTGGTCCCTCCATTATAGATAGTGCTACGGAGGGTTTTTTGACTTCCCACACCCCCCAAAGATGGGCCTTATCTTGTTTAGATTCCTCTCAGGAGGAGATTAAAATCTTCATTACAAAGATGCTTCTAACTCCTTTCGATAAAATACTTGGGCATGGCAGGTGACAGCAGCTGTCTGAGTTCATGCCACAAAACCACTAGTTGCAAACACAGATGCTCACCCAAGTCTCACCATGCTTCAGCAGAGCTGAGCACGCACTTACTGTCCTTGATTGCTGATAAACAGCAACGCTTTCCCCAGGGCCTAATCAGATAAAATACAATCAAGCAAAACCTGGAAGAGAGGGTTTGGTGGGGGGGTTCTTATTTGGTTGGATGGGGGCTGTGGGTTTGTTTGCCTTTTGCTAATAAAAAAGAAAATAAAGTGCTTTTCTCGCTTTCTTTTACCTCACTGCAAACCTTTTGTCCTTTCCAGGTAATATCATTGGTTCTGGGATCTTTATTTCGCCAAAAGGAGTTTTGGAGCACACCGGCTCAGTGGGACTGGCTCTCGTTATTTGGGTGCTTGGCGGCGGGGTGGCTGCCCTTGGCTCGCTATGTTATGCCGAACTGGGAGTCACTATCCCCAAATCGGGAGGGGATTATTCCTACGTCACAGAGATTTTTGGTGGGTTAGCTGGGTAAGTACCCTATCGCCATAAAGTAATTTGAAAACAAGTTTATACGAAGTATATTAAGTGTGGAAAAGAGATCTGACTTGGAAGAGACAGCAAATATTTGTCAATAAAATGCTTTTGCAAAGTCATTCTTTCTGCTCTCATTAGAAATACCAAATCACCCCTACGCAGAGCTACAGACACTTTCACATCTCTCTGACTCAATAAAGTCCATGAAAGGAAAGAACAGCGCTGTAAATGACGCTGTGTCCAAGTGACATTCCTGCGTGCCAGCCATAAACGATCAGGACCTTGTACCGAGGAGCTTCATGCATCAGGGGAGCCAGGCTGGAGCTACTTACCATAACCCAAAGCCCTCCTTTAACTATAAGTAGAGAAGGCAGCAAATATTTCTATGGCATTACATTGCGAGACCTTCCTATAGTAGAATGCAATCACTGGAGAAGGACATTTGCCCACAGAAACGTCCCAGGCACAGGTGCCTGCTGGCAGCACTGTCTCGCTTACTGCAACTGTACAAAATAAGTGTTGGAAAGTCAAAGAGAGGGAAAGGCTAACTCAGGGAATGATTTCTCTTTGAAAATACCATGAACGGAGTAGTGTGGCTAAGGGAGGAAGGGACAAGTGAGAAGACGCCATCATTTATATTTGACTGTGTTTTTTACTGTGTCCTCAACAAGAAAAATGAAACAGACGGCCTGTACTCACAGCTCACAAAAGCAGCACCAAAACTTTCTGGCCAGCTCACTCATTTGTGAGTAAAGAAGCCATGCCACATGTTGGTGTTTTATTTGTGAAAAATAAGCACCATAACTGCAAACTAGAGAAAGAAGAAGGAAAAAGAGAAAAGAATATTCCTCCTCATTTGAGATGGAAAACAAGCTCATAACAGTTGAGCTGGCTGCTGAGTAAATCAGCACAGGCCTAACACCAGCAGGCTGTCACCTTGTCCCATGGGCTGTCCCCTTGCTCGTGCCTGCCTTGGCTCAGTGCAACCCGGGCACTGGGCACAGTCAGCATCTGAAAACATGCTAGGTGACAAGGTAGTTTTCTGATGCTTGTCAGACTTAAGCTCTTGCCTTAAGTCCTCATAAAAGTCTGTGTTTCTTCAGTCAGAGGAATTGCTCCTCTGAACGTTGTCCCACTTTGCATAGAAAATTACACCGGCATCGCAGTGTGGATTGAGGTAACAGCATGGGCTTGGTTAGCCAAAATCTCAACTCGTCTTCACTGAGGTTTGTTCTCTCACCGGGCCAGGACCTGTATGGGAAAGCCCCTGCTCCCGCAGGACGCTGCGGCAGCTTCCCCTGTCGCCTGCTCTTGGGAACAGGTTCTGCAAGCAAGGACCATGAAAATGAGAGAGCATATAACTGCACAAGCAGCCACAAGTGCTATCCCAGGCATATCGCTGTGAGGGAGGCCAGAAAACATCAGTTTCACAAAACCAAAAGAATTATACTTTCTAGGGGAAAAAACAAAAGTAATTAGAAATCAAGTACAACTAAACCTGGCTTTAGTTGTTCCTCAGCTCACTCTCTGTGCCACATTCAGAGAATTTGCATGGTACCAGAAAGCACCAGGCTATGCAACTGCTGTAACAAACCACACGGCCATTCATTGATTTCTACCCAGCATTTATCTGGGGACAGAGCAATGCTCTCACCTCCCAAAGCTGGGAGCTCTGCTGTGGCAGCAGCTCGCTTGGTGTCCAGGCTTCTGATGCACAAGCAATATCAAAAAAGCACAACCTTGTCACCTGAAGGGAAGCAGTGCTCCCATTCTTGCTTTTTTGCAGAGACTTTACCTTTTCTCCCAAGGAAATAAACCGTGTCTTATGTATGACAAAGGGTTGCCTTAGGCAAGAAGCCTCCAAGTAGGTTTGGGTGTTGTCGTGGGCCAGCAACTAAGCACCACACAGCTGCTCACTCGCTCCCCCCCGGGGGGATGGGGGAGAGAATCAGAAGAGTAAAAGTGAGAAAATTCCTGGGTTGAGATAAAGACAGTTCAATAGGGAAAGCAAAAGCCATGCGTGCAAGCAAAGCAAAACTGGGAACTCACTCACTGCTTCCCATCGGCAGGCAGGTGTTCAGCCATCCCCAGGAAAGCAGGGCTCCAGCACGCCTAACGGTTACTTGGGAAGACAAACGCTATCACTCTGAGCATCCCCCCCTTCCTTCTTCTCCCCCCAGCTGTACGTGCTGAGCATGACATCATATGGTGTGGGATAGCCCTTTGGTCAGCTGGGGGCAGCTGTCCCAGCCGTGTCCCCTCCCAGCTTCTTGTGCACCCCCAGCCCACTCGCTGGTGGGGTGGGGTGAGAGGCAGAAAAGGCCTTGACTCTGTGTAAGCACTGCTCAGCAGGAACTAAAACATCCCTGTGTTATCAACAGTATTTGATTTACTATGATACCAGAACTATGGTACTACTATGATGCAAATTAACTCTATCCCAGCCAAAACCAGCACAGGTGTAAAAAGGGGGGGGCTCAGACATGCTTTCCAGTGAAGCCAGGCTGGGATTGCGCCCTGCTGCACTTTGCTGAGCCACTACCTAAAGCCTGCAGTTTTGGGGAACTCTTACAAACACCTTCAGTTTTCCACTTCAGAAGCGCCCATTCCCCTGCTGGCACTTGCGCATGGGGCTCTGAGCTGAAAGGGGCCCTTTGGGAGCCTGCACTGTGCCTCCTCCAAGGAAAAAAAAAAAACAAAAACAACAAAAAAAAAACAAAAAACAAAAAAACCCCACTGCTTCTCCAAAAGTTCAATTTTCTCTTCTGATTTAATCCTTCTACAGCAAGGAACATTAAATTCATCACACAAATCTGGATGGTTTTGTCTATTCACATGAAGATGTTTATTATAAGAGCAGGTGCTCTACCCACCCAGACCACGACATTTCCTCTTCACTTCTGTTTTCTTGTCCCTGCTCCCCAAAATCCTCCCCGTTTATTAGGTTTTCCTGCATAGGTATGATGAACAAAGAAGTACTATTTGATCATAACAGCCATTGGAGTACTACATGCCCCAGCTTCTATGCCTGGTGGTATTGATAGTTGGTTTGTAAATAAAAAAAAAAATCGTAACACTGCTAGTTGTGATGTAAGAAAGTGAATGGAATAAAAGAGAGGCAGGACAGGGCCAACTCCTGAGCTGGCAGAAGCTCTGGCTGCAGAGCAGCAGCCCTGCTCCGAGTCCGAGTACAGCTAAAGGACAGCGCACGAAATGCTGCTGAAAGCAGTGGTGGTGGCAGAACTCAGCTGGAGATCGCCCTGCAGAAGGGACACTCCCCAGCCACTCCGGCCAGCGGAGGAGAAGAGGCGAGGGAGGGCTGCCGTTGCACTGGGCTCTGGTCTGGCCAGAGAGCAGACTTCCCACTTTCATCTTCATTTAGAAATCATCTTGGTTTAAAATAGCATTTGTGTATGAGCACACTAACTGCAGGGAATGTGTGACATCCCATGCTGCTGGAGTCATCTGAGCACAGCTCATCTTACATGCATATGGGCTTGCATGTCTGTACAGGTCATAAAAAGAACATTACCCAAAATAGTAAATAATAGGTTTAATATGCATTCTTGCAGAAGGCAATGAATAAATTCAGCTTCATGAAAAACCCACTAGTGCATTTCTGATAAATACAACTTCTGAATGCTCAGCAATAACATTGCAACTAACATAGCTGCTTCACCAGCAGCAACTGATGTCTGGACATACGTCCTTACTAAAAATCAATAGTATTGAAATCAGCAGAAAGCTTTAAGCCAAAGCTTTGATAAGTGTCACTCCAAACTGTAAGTAAAACATGCTTCAAATAAACTTCTGTTTCCTTTTTGTTGTTGTTGTTGCAAAAATCTAAAGTTTCCAAAGGCAATAATTCTTTCAGCAATGTAGGATAATATTAATAATCAAACTAGCTCCAACTTGCTTAAACCAGTTCAGATTTTCCTGTGATAAGGTGATCTGTACTACAGCATCTATTTCAAACTGTTTTCTTTTGTTAATGACGCACAAGCAGGGTACACTCCAATTTTCTATTTTCACAGGCTGCTTTGTCTCCATGAGATTTTATATCTAACATGAGATCCTCTTGGGAGTACAGGCACATCCCAAATACATGTTTGAGAACCAATTTCACCAAGTCCACTAGGCTGTTAGAGACCCAGGTCAAACCATGCTGTTCATGTCTTTCTACAGGTGAGGAAATTAGTATGCAGAGCTATCTGCAAAAAATTCAGCTTTGGTCCAGGGATGACTAGCACTTCCACATGAATGCCACACCTTCCCAAAACCAGCATGTCCCACCACAGATTGTCACTTATTCCAACATGCTTCTAAAATGGGCGGGAGGGAATCTAATTAGAGGTATTAACTAATACACATGCACATTGATGGGAGCATAGCCATTAACTTCAATGGACTTTGGATCAGACTCAGCAACAAAAAATGCAGCAGAGGCCATCCAGTTAGCAGCTATTGATGCTCAGAGTACAGGCAGGGAGGTTATTTTACCAGCCTTTTCGCCATCAGCACATGCAGGAGCTCAGATTTCCCACACGCACTCCAATGCTCCGGGGGGGGGGGGCCAAAGGAGAGAGAGAGAGAAAAAAAAAAAAAAAAAAAATCACAAGAACAGCTACATCTTCCTTTTTCTCTACATTCAGCTGTCTCAAGCCTGTTTCTAAAGATCTGATCACTTCTTAGTCATCAACGAGGGAAGATTTAACTTCTTAGATTCTTCTAGTGCTGTAAATTACTAACTGTGGAAGCCTGTCAGATAGGGTTCAGCTCCTGACACCCTCAGTGCCACAACTCAGCCCTTGGGGCAGTAATTCCCCCATCTTCCATTTGAAGAGCAGGGCAAAGTAATTCCAGGTGTGCCAGGATGATATCTCCCTGCTTCAAGCTGGACTTTGGGCTCCCAGCCCTGGTTACACCCCCTCTGCACAGCTGCCCAGGGCGGAAAGCACACCTCCAGCCCTTCGGCTTGCACCTCGATTTGTCAGATTGCATGCACCACAACAGGAAGGACATCTGAAACTCAGTTATGTCTGCAGGAAATTTCAGCCCTGTGTCACTTAAATTAATTATAGCTGATCTGGAACAGTTGTTCTTTGCTAAGGAAATTGTACTCTTAACTCTTCCTACACAACAGATGATAAAAGGTGGTGCTTTAAAAGCAAAGACTTCCTAGAAGACTCAGAGTGTTGGGTAATCATCTTGGGATTAATTCCTGCCTGCCAGCCACAGCAAACGCTACCTCCCCACAAGCAATTTAACTCAAGAACAGCCATCCCCAGCCATCTGGGCCTCCGGCTCCTGATCCTGCCCCTGGCAGCCGCCAACGGCACTGCGAGAGCAAAGCAAGTGCTCAGCGGTGCAGCCCCAGCCCCAGCAGCTCAGTGTTCAGGGACGTGAACATGATCTGAGTGACCAGCATGGATATCGTTTTCTCAGAACCAGGCTTTGGTTAAAACTTACCTGGAAAAACGAGATAAAAGTGGGCCTACATCATAGGCAAGCTTCCGTCTTATTTTAATGCCATATCTCGTTTGAGCTTCCCATTGGACAGTGCAATTTTGTCACCCTCTGCTAAACTTCTGCATTTACTTTAATTGGTGTTATCAGTCCTGCATGTATTTCAATTCAGCATGAAACAAATTGACTGTCAGAAATCTATTGAATTATTCACATTCCCATCAAACCGTATTCTACCCAATACCAACTGTAACGCACTCCATATTACAACACAGAAGCAAGGGCCAATTTTGCCTGCAATACTGTTGTCAGAGTCATTATCCCCACTGAATGTTCTTAGCTGAACACAGTTCTCAGCCTACATAAATTGTATGAGCTAAGATAAACGTGATAGGGAAGGACTGGTGGCCTCTGCCCACCAAACCCCATGGCCCTGCATGTGCGGCTCTGCCTGAGCCCTGCCAGCTGGCAGCAGCACTGCTGGGCATACACAGCTGGGGCTCATGCAGGGGCAATGAGAGTTGAACTTAACCTCACTCAGCACCACCAGCATCCTAAACCTATCCACAAATTATTATTGCAGTCTTTAAGTCATATTTAGTCTTCAGGGGGGACCAGCTGGGTTAACTCACCCAGCAAGCAGGGTCTGCAGAGCCACCCCAAGCTAGGTACACCACCCACAGCACCGAATAGCACAAAGCAATTACGGGAGGAAACTGCTCTGAACCACGATGAAAAACATTAGAAATTGAAAAAAAAGAAAAAAAGGAGTCACACAACAAGGTTAAGAGAAAGGAAAGAAACCCCTGATTTTTAAAAACAATAGTACCATTTCAGAAGGCAGCCAGCTCTTGCATCATGCCAGCTTACCAAATTAACTTTCTGGTAGTTAATAAGAAAAAGGAAGCATCAGATTGCCCCATACTTCTCAGAAAAAACAAGGCAAAGTAAAGGATGGGACTGAGAGGCACTCACCACCTCGGCCCAAGGAGCACCCAGCAAGCAGCACTCCCTCCCTCCAGGTTAAGGGCACCAGGAGGGACCCCCCCAGCTGTGCTACATTTAAGGGGCTGGCAGCAGGCAGCATACTGGGAGGGAGCAGCCTTTAAAAGAGCAACTCACGTAATCTAGAAATTATACTGTCTTATTTGGAAATATCATTTCTAATCCTCATTTGTCCTGGGCATCCCTGCCCATTACATTTATGCATGTATATGAATGAATGTGTATGTATCTGTGTGTGTATCTACATGGCAAGAAGGATTTCGCTTTCTTACAATGACTACTTCTCACTACAGAAATAATAATACTTCCAATATTTTAAAACGCTAACCAGATCCACCGTTGCTTTTATAAGATAAGTATTTTTTTCCTTTTCCCAGAGTGAGAAACCAAAATATCTGACACCTTATATTTGCAAGGGTACCTCATTTGGTGCAACCACCTTCAGCCACAGCTGGAGGCAGCCAGCCAGCCTGGGTGGACGTCAGCTGAGGGATCACAGAATACTGCAGCACTGAGCTGCCCTGGCCCAGGTCGCAGAGCCAACACAAATGGTGACAAGAAACCCCCCAGTGACCTGCGAGGAGCTGGTAGCAGCCCCAAGAGTGCAGCTGGCCTGCAGCTGGGGGCCCTGCCGGAACCCTTCAGAGATGCCTTCAACGTAGGGACTGCTGGCTGCTGCGGTAACATGTCAGCCCAGGAGCAGCAGAGGTGCTTTCACTTTGACATAGAGAGCTAAATCAAAGCGGGCCCACTGGGCATAATCCTCACTCTTCCATACGTCCCTAAACTGTGCTTTGCTTAAAAATGTTTAATTTAAAATCCAGATTGCGCTGGGAACATGAGAAAGGGGATGAGGAGAGGCCCAAGTAGGTGACTGTTAGGTGTGACCGGGACGAAGGTGCTCGGTCCTGATGCCTTGGGAGCCATCCCAAAGTACTGCACAGCTGAGCTTGCGTTACTGCCTCCAGCACACCCTCAGCGTTGCTTTCTTGTGCTTTTTCTTGTCTTTTTCAGGTTTCTGCTGCTGTGGAGCGCGGTGCTTATCATGTACCCGACCAGTCTGGCCGTCATTGCGCTGACCTTCTCAAACTATGTCCTGCAGCCCGTCTTCCCTAACTGTATCCCCCCCTATAATGCCTCCAGGATCCTCTCCATGGTGTGTTTACGTGAGTATTTGCTTCTCGTGCACACACAAAGCTTGCCTCGGTTTTACATGGGACCACTCGAGGGGCCGCACCAGCCAGGCTGGGGTCATGGCCACAACCCAAAAGGCAAGCAGGGAGGTCCCAGGACAGGCACCGTGACCGGTGCAGGATATTCAGTCCCTTCCCACTTGCCCTCAGCAAGCACAGTGGGCTGGAGCGGGGCACAACAGTGCCCAAATCCCTGCAGGTCCCAGGGAAAGTAGCTGCAGGTGAGCTTGTGGGATGGGACAGTGCTGTGCTCCCTGCAGAGCCACGGGCGCCCAGCATGAGTGACCCACCGGCTTGGGTGGCCCACCAGCACAGATTACCCACCACCGTTTGAGCCCTTCCTAGTCGTCTTTTACATTCACAAATGCAAGTGCGTAGGAACCGCAGCACACCGCCAGCTCTGCAGTAATTACTTATGGATCTGGCAAAAGCAAACCAGAGCTATGGAGACTGAAGACGTTCACCGTTTCCATGAAGAGGTGGCAATCCCTGCACATTGAGCACTACTCAGGCACAGTTACCAGCGTTGGGGGGAGCCCTGACCGGCAGCGCCCGAGGGGGGAAGGCTGCTGGCTGCCAGGGGTGCCCCTGCAGCTGGGAGTCTCCTAGGGCAAGGCAACGCTCCTTCTCACCCTCGCTCCTGGCCACACTAGAGCTCCCCACAGGAACGTGCATATCAGTCTGTGTTTTTCAATGCTCTGACTGTGTGTTCTTAAATAAACATAATTTCATTTCACTGAATTCAGTCTTTTGCTCTCCAGTCCTCCTGACCTGGGTGAACAGCTCCAGCGTTCGATGGGCAACGCGCATTCAGGATATATTTACAGCAGGAAAACTCTTAGCCCTGGCCCTTATCATTATTGTGGGCTTCATACAGATCTTTAAAGGTACTCTGTGAGACAGCTCTAAGACGGGTATGGTACTGTTGATAGACTTGATTTTTTCCCACTTACTGCACTGTTTCCTCCTTACAAACCGACCCGAAGGAGCACTGGGTTTAGCCAAGCTGCAGGGCTGTATGCGCACACAGCCATGGAAAGGATGGCACAACAGAGAAATCAGCTGTGTCCCCTTAAACAAGTCCCTTTCTGGCCCGCCTTGTCGGTTGAGAATGATTCGGTATAGCTACTGAATTTTTTTAATCTGTTGTATGTTCCTTAAATTTGAAGTGCTCTGGGTGTAAAATGAATAAGCCATGCCTCGCCCAGGGCAGGAAGACCCCTGCCTCGTTTTGGGCACTAGTCCAATTTCCTACAAAAAGTCACATATAAGATTAAAAATAGGTAAGAAAAGTCTCATTGATTCACCAACTTAACGGAAAGCAGAAAACACAAAAGGCTCACAATGTTTTTGTCTTGTATATGATGAGTCATATAAAGGAAGATGAAATATGACATTTACAGAGAGCAGAAAACTTGTTTTCTCAGTGGTAATAGTCCCACAATCTTGACAAATCTTCCAGCCCCATAGACATTTTATTTTTCAATATTTCTACTAAACAACACCAAACGCTTGTAAAAGAAAACCGCATTAAGAACAGGTAGGAATTTACCCCGCCAAGGAGCCATCCTCAGACAGTGCAGGCTGGCAAAGGGTCCCGTGAGTCGCAGCGGTGCCACCAGTGCCGCAGCACAGATGGCAGTGAGGGATGCCCGTGCGTACAGCCCGAGCTGCCTCCCCAGGATGCCGTCCCGCAGAAAGCACTGCAAGTGCCATGCCAGCCCATGGTGACATGAAGAGCACGAAGTCCCAAATCCAATAAGGAATAAAGAATAAAAATAAAGAATAAAAAGCAAAAGTTTACCTATTTTCCAATGTCTCTGATAGGTAGGGGTGGCTTAACCTCTTGCTTGTGCTCTGTGCAGGAAACTACAAAGAGCTGACACCAAGCAACGCATTCAATTTTTGGATGACTCCATCCGTGGGGCATTTAGCATTAGCTTTTCTTCAAGGGTCATTTGCATTCAGTGGCTGGAACTTCTTGAACTATGTAACAGAAGAACTGGTTGATCCCCGCAGGCAAGTATCCATTTCCATGCCATCTACATTTTCTTGAAGTGCTGAGACTTCAGAGCCATCTGGTAATATTATTCATGTAATAAGCTGCAGCGATGTCCTTCCATATCTATGGGACTGGTCTTTCTAAAGGAGAGAGAGATTTTTTGTTTAGAACAGATAGCAGGCAAGTTAAAGAAACACTGAAATTAAAAATCCATTGCGCAAGGCATTAACTGAATCAAACCAGCTTATAGACAAAGCAGTATCTTTATGGCACTGTTCAATCATACAGTGCTTCTAGAGCAGAAAATTAACCGTTGATGAGATGCCACACAAGTATCTATAGGGAGAATCACTTCTATTAGAAAAATGTTGAATTATGCTGGAAGTTGCTTTGCTTTTTCACCCAAAGGGGATCTTCCACAGACACCTGGAAGAGAAGATTAGAAAGTCGTTGCGTGGTGAAGGCAGCGCTCCCTGCCCCAGCGTGGCTGCGGGCACCTGCCCGTCGGGGCGACCAACGTCGGGTCGCTGCTGGTCCTGGGTATGGGAAGGGGCTTGGAAATGATTTATCATGAGCAGGCTGGGAAAGCTGGAGGGAAAGTGAATTTTAGTTTAGTAAAGCAAAGCTCAAATGTTTGAATGTTTCTGAGCTGGTGAAGTGGAGTGACAAATGCCAAGAGCAGCTCTTGGAGCGTTAGTTGTTTCTGGGCATCCAATGCACACAGCAATTAAACAAGGAGAAATTTAAGCTATTACACCGCCTGGATTGGAATGAATTAAAGCTGCAGCCTTATGAGTGGCTCTGCACATGCCTTCACCCTAGCGAATGGCAAAGCGCATGTCCAGAGGTCTTGGCAGGAATAAAGAAAGTGTGGTAATGTGTTCCCTCAATAAAACACCAACATTTTAATGGACCACCTCAATTTCAAAGCTGTATAATGAAAAGTTATGACTTAAACAAAGCAAATATGGCCTTAGTTGAGAAATAAAGAGAAAAAGGAGTGAATGGCCTTTTTAAAATTATTTTTGCAGTCTCTGAGGGGAAACTAAAATATAAAAAAATAATTGGATAACCAAAAACACTTCCCATTTTTACAAAATCTGTTCAAAATCACAAAGGTTAAATACGTTTTTTAAAAACTTTTTTCCGAATCTGACACACAGAGAAAAATGCATTATTGCGTTAGATACAGAACGGTTCAGGTGTCCACCTCTAAGCAGGTCTCTGGATCGGAGGTCAAGTATGTCTGGACTACTGTAAGTTGCCACGGTGTTGTATGACCAGACCAGGTTTACGGCATGGGACAGGCCAAGGCAGCCACCTGAACAACAGGATCCCGTTCCTTTTCAGGGCAGGTGAAGGTAAAGCAAAACAAGGCATTTTATTCCACCACTGGTGCCTGCACATAGGGCTTTTGAGGACGGCTGTTTCGTTTTTCAGGAACACGCTGCCTCCATCCCAACCAACAGCCCAAAGCGAGCACGTGGTATTTTTGTCCCAGGGAGCTCCCCTGCAGATGTGGCATTTCATAGCACTTTTAACCTTCTCCAACCTGCAGTGGGTCAAAGAGACCATGGAAACACTGCTCTCCTCCAGAAAAACAGCCGATGAACCCCCCCAGCTGGGTGACCTCCCCTGGACCGTACACGGTTGTTGTGGTCTCGCTGTGCATGACTGTAATTTCTTACCTACCCTCCTAATTCTTTTATTAGGAACCTACCTCGTGCCATATTCATATCCATCCCATTGGTGACATTTGTGTATACGTTCACCAACATTGCATATTTCACTGCCATGTCACCCCAAGAGCTCTTGTCCTCCAACGCTGTGGCGGTAGTAAGTAAACCATTCCCTGGATGTCTAAAATACACTTTGATTTCGGTTCTGTGCTTTGCAGTGTATTTCAGTTTCTCTGCCTTCTGTTGCTTTAGACATTTGGTGAAAAGTTACTGGGCTATTTTTCCTGGGTTATGCCAGTCTCAGTGGCCCTATCTACATTTGGAGGAATAAATGGATACCTTTTTACCTCATCAAGGTTAGATGGAGTACAATTTTATGAACGTTATCTAATTTGGGGAGGGGCTGTTTTAATTTCATTTGCTAAAGAAATGCTAGCTAGACATTTTGGATGTTGTACAGCATGAGGTCATTGTTGGGCATGTTGGATACATTCATGAATTCATCTGTTTTGAATCAGCAAATGTAATATGGAATCGTGGAATCTCTTGCAAAATAATCCTGACAAGCTACTGAAAGTGTCTGCAGATGTGCAGTAACTCACAGTAAGAGCCAAACACGGCTTTAGTGTGGAACCAAAGTCATTTTACATCAATAAAGTTCCAGTAGCTACAAGCTAAACTGTGCTTCGCTCAAAGAGGAATTTTAGGGCCTGGTGCTGCTCACGATTACAGACATTTTCATTCCTGTGCTGGAAAAACTCCTTTCAGGCAAGATGCTTTGCATGCACACTGCTGATAGCGGGGCCAGAATCTGTAAAGTCTATTATGTTGTAGTCTATGAAGTCTATTTATTTTAATTGACCTCTCTGAACATAATTTAAAAGTTATAAAAATTTTTTGAGGAAATGACTCAAGTCTTAAGTACCTTGGGAAAGTTATTTATCTCAGCACTTTCATAAGTATAATGAGATGCAACAAATCTGAGTGCATATGTAACAGGTTATGCACTTAGAAGTGTAATCTTAAGGCATGTTAAACCTTATCCAAAACCCTTTTGACACTGGAAACATTATCTATGAGGGTTTTTATACCTTGGCTATGTATGGCTAATCACCACACAACCTTCACAGTATTCATCCCACCCTGGGTAAGGAGGCAATGCTGGCCAGCAGACAGGGACTGGACAGATTTTGGTCCTCCTCCTCAGAGGTAATTCGGCATCTCAGAGCAGGTCATTTCACAGATGGCATTAGCCATTAAAGGCCTCATATACTGAAGGGTCTAGTTTAAATAACTTACGCCAGGTTACACCGGCAGTCTCTAGTTGTCTCCCCAGTCACAGGCCACGGCTCCCTTCCATAGCAAGACCGATGCGGGCAGTTGAGATTAGAGACGTTATATCACTAGATATTGAAGAGGTTGTTGTACACCCAGTGGATTCAGCATTAATATTCTTATTTCCAGGTTATGTTTCTCCGGTGCCCGAGAGGGCCATTTGCCGAGTTTGCTTGCCATGATCCACGTCAAGCACTGCACGCCCATCCCCGCCCTGCTTGTCTGCGTAAGTTTTACCGTCCCTGCTCTTCCACCCTGTAACCTGCTCTTAGAAATACTGAATCACAGAGAGGAGAGCTGGAAAAATCCTCGAGAGGCCATTTTACCCCAGAGGAGCAGAAGCAAGTAGGCCTGGAGTGCTGCTGGTGGGTGCTGGCTGAGCAGCTCCAATGGCCCCAGAGAGGAGCAGCCTTCAGCCTCCGAAATAATCTCTCCCACACCCAACCACCCATGACACTGGAAGGGTTTCCCTCATACCTAACTTGAGCTGCAATATAAGCCCATTACCACTTGTCCTACCCACAGCAGAGGTAGAGACTGGCGTTTGAAACAGAGATACTTCATTTAAGAAAAGATGAGCTCTTTCGACCAATTTTGCCTGCTTCCCACAAACATTTGGAAATCCCCATGGTCACTGCTAATCCCACTCGAGCAGGGCTGGTTTAGATCCCTCCATCAAAGCCAGAGACATGGCAAGTCCCAGGGAGAGGACAAAATGCTCCAAAAGTTACTTACTCTCAATGAGCAAGACATCCTGTGAGGGACGATCGGGCAGTGCTCTGAGGACCAGGGGTATTTCTTTTCTGTGGGCCAAAAAATTAAGTAGGGACGATGATGACAGTGGCCCTGAATAAAGCATCTGCTGAATGGTACATCAGACAGACAAGAGGTCACCTGGAAAGATCAGAGACCAAAGTGTTGGCAGGGCTTGGGGCTGGTCAGGTTGCCAGTGTGCTCCCACGGGAAGATTTCTCTAACTTTTTATACAGCGTAAATGTCCATGATACTAATAACTTACAGAAGTTATTGTTTGAAACAAAGTGCTTTTTACACTTTTACCAATAGTGAGGATAGAATATGTGATGGGTTTTACTGTGGTGTAGAAGATGTTAAAGAGGGAAATGATTCCTGGCATTGCCATCCCCGGCTGCATGGCCCGAGCAAGGGAATTCCCCACAGGGCATCTGCTTGAAATCTCGGCTGCATCAACTGCTGCCAACTGCAGATTTGCCACTGATATCAAAACAGCGAGGGTTTGACCCCAGATGCACTAGGAAGGTGCGTTTATGTGTCTCCCAGCTCTAACAGCAATTCTGGCACAATACACCCAGACCAAATTTCACCAAATAAGCCTCCTGCACATTCCACTTTTATGACAAAATACCTGTCTAGTTGAGGCTTTATGGCATTCCTGGGGCATAGTACCCCACCACAAACATTTCACACGTTGCCTGTGCAGGGTTTTGGGGTAAACTGCTCATGGTCTGCCCTGCCCCGGGCAGCCAGAGAGTGCTGGCCCCGTCACGGGCTCCAGCCGGGCAGCTCAGCACCGCTGGTGCCGATGAAGCAGAACTCCTTTGTCCTTAAAAATGCATCGGCTGAAATAACACGCTGTGAGTTTCAGAGGCTGTTTTGCTGTGAAACAGCCCTGACACAAGCGGGCTGCCTGAGCCAAGCTGGCCGATCAATCAGGTATACGCCAGTCCCCCGCTCTGCTCAAGCCATCCCCTCGAATTACAGTGCAAATCACAGAACCAACGCTGCATATCAATTCATCAGTTGAAGGCGTTTTAATGCAGCTCAGGATATATCAAATGCTGCTAGGAAATACTAATTTCTTAACAAATAGAAATATAAAAATAATACAGTGTAGGCAGCTACAATAGCAAACTGGGTCAGACTTTAGGCAAACCTAATTAATACATCAGGTTCCTTCTTCCCTTCCAGTGAATCACACCTAGCTCTTTGCATGGAGAAAGGTTTCTTTGTACATAGAAAAGCCTTTTTAACACCACCAGTGAGACCTGTGTTTTTACTAATCCTTTCAAAAATGAAGCGGCCAAGCTAAATGTAAAATAAACAGACTGGGGATTTTTTGCAAGACAGTGGGGAGCGGCCGGCTCTCCCGCCTGCTGTGCCGAGGCTGTGGCCAGGCGATGGGGGGGAGCAGCACACCCCTCCGCAGCCTCGTACCACTCGGGGATCACGCCCACGCCGTGAGCAGATCTGACACATCAGCGTCACCTACGCACGAAATCTCACTGCTCCGAGCGGTGTCACTGCAAAACCTGCTCGTGGCAGGAGAGGGTCGTATGTGCGTACGACACCGCAAGCCTGTCAGAGGAAAGCAGGGAACACGTTATATGACACCGATACACAACATCATTGTCCTATTTCACATCCATTCTGTGGTGAGACGGCTCAATGTGTTGAAATCCCCTGCCCCTGCCAAGCCTGTGAGGCTTTGAACAGGGGAACAGGGGGACCAAAGGGTCATTTGATTGCGGTGGAGCATAACTCCTGGTGCCGGTGGCGCCGAAGCCCTCCCTCCCAAGAGGACTTTGCTATTGAAACAGCTAATTAAGAAAAAGGGACATAAGCAAACGAGAGTCTGGAGTAACACAGCCCCAAATCCTGTGCGCTCTCTGGAGGGATTTGGATATTTAGTTTCCCTCAGGCTCTGGCCACCAGCAGATGACGTTTGTAGGACCGGTACGTGGTGCAGGCAGGGGCTCAGCTCAGCTCAGCTGCTGGGGTACCGACGGGCAGGGGTGCGGGACCCAAGGACCAACCCCCTGGCCCCCGAGCCAGCTCTCCTGGCTTTACAGAGTTATGAAAAATACAGTACAAACAAGCAAGAGTAGGCATGGAAATTTCCACTATCCATCTGCCAGTTTCCAAACACAAGTAACGCTCAAAAGATTAATGATGCCGGTCATCTGTAGCGCGAGCTGTGGGCTGGCCGGGGGGAAAGGGCAAAGCTCTCATTCTTTATAATATACAGGGCACCTGCAACAACGTAGTGCACTGACCGCAACGTGTTAGTCTGTGAGAAATCCTTCTTTTATCAGAAGTCCTCTCCATAGGGTTCAATAGCTTTTAAAACACGCGACAGAAATGGGTGAGTGGGGCCACGGGGAGCTCTGCCAGTCCTCCCAGCCCTGCCTGCCTGCCCACGGGCAGCGGAGCCACCTCTGCCAGCACCCCGGGGTATTTATAAACAGACCCGCTGGTCTCGGGCTTCGGCATGCTCCAGATAACCCCAAATCCCCGTTCAGCCCCAGCCTTGGAGGCACAGCTTGAGGATAAGGCATCGAACCACAGAAAGTAGCAGAAGCCCGGGGGCCATAAACAAAAGGGGTTTACCTGCTTTTATGGGTTTTTTGCTTGGTTTTATTTCTTTTAAGCTACCTTTTCTAGTAATGACCCAAGTAAGACCATGCTTCTCTCTTTGCAGTGTTTGGCCACTCTTATCATCATGCTCGTTGGAGACACATACACGCTAATCAACTATGTGTCATTTATTAACTACCTCTGCTACGGAGTGACAATTATAGGCCTGATCGTGTTACGGTGGAAGAAACCCAAAATCTTCAGACCTATCAAGGTGACAATGTTAAAGCTAAATCTCTTGGTCGCAATAGTGATGCAAAGGGCGGGACAGGCACACCAAGCCCTCTGTCCTCCCATTTTGAAGAACGGTTTCTTTTTTGATGTAGTGATAATGCTTCAAGGTCCCAAACCATGTCCTAAAGTGCCATTAGTGGAAAAACAGGACGCACAGACAGACCCTGCTGAACTTGCTGGGATGGGCAGAGAGGATGACAGTGGTGGAGGGAAGGGGGCACGACCCACGGGGAGTCCTGAAGCCACAGCACTGCCCGCAGGCCCCCACGTTCCCCTGCCGCTGGTCGGCCACTGCTGTTGCTCTGCACAGTCGTGCTCTGCTCTGCTCTCTCCTGGCAGGTGAACCTCCTCGTCCCCATCACTTACCTGGCGTTTTGGGCATTTCTGCTGATCTTCAGCTTATACTCCGAGCCGGTTGTCTGTGGAGTTGGACTCATTATCATTTTAACTGGAGTGCCAGTGTTTTTTCTTGGAGTCTACTGGAGAAATAAACCAAAGTGTGTAAATAGGCTAATAGGTAAGGCAGCGCCGCGGTGCCTCACTGCGCTCCTGGGGCCGCTGGTTGTGCTCAGGTCTGCAGGGATCTGCTTAACCCCTGATGCATCGGCACTAAACCAGCCAGGGAACCACCCGCGCGAGCCTGACCACCGCTCGCAGTCACAGGCGGCCCCTGGGCACAAAGTGCCTCTGGCTTCAGCGGTGCTTTTGTGGCCAGACAGCACTTGCCTTTGAGCAACTGCTTTTCTCACTCCTGGGTGTGTTTGCCTCCTTTCGTGGCCCTGTGCATCTCCCCACCCACTCAGCTTGCTCAGGGCAGC
This sequence comes from Theristicus caerulescens, assembly GCA_020745775.1. Taxonomy (NCBI): domain Eukaryota; kingdom Metazoa; phylum Chordata; class Aves; order Pelecaniformes; family Threskiornithidae; genus Theristicus; species Theristicus caerulescens. The sequence goes on along the minus strand of CM036565.1, from coordinate 42,339,488 downwards.
CTGTCCCGGAGCAGATGCACAGGGGTGTAACTTCAAGCATATGAAGACTAAATGAGCTATCACAAAAGGATTAATAAATGGCCGAGAGCTTTGCCTCCCTCCTGCCCTGCTTTCCTCCCGCTGTGCCACTAGCACGTCCCGCTGCACAAGCCCCGCACGGCATGATGAATTATTTCATACTCAAAAGATAAGAAAGCCTGACTTTATCACGCACGTAAAATTAAAACTGCATCTAAGTCTTCTATGTTTTGGTCGTGTTTGGGTTTTAATTGTTTTGCTCCAAGGTGAGGACTTTCACAGAAGCAAGCCAGGCCCTTTGCTCAGACCGGAGGGTTTCCACCGGCTGTGGTAGGGCTCCGCTGCCAGCAGCTCCCCGAGACCCCCGGTCCCCACCGCTGCTGCAGGGCCGATGCAGTGCCAGGAGGGCTGGCAGCCGGCCCGGCCCTGCCAGCCTGCCGTGCCCAGCGCTGGGCAGCTCTGCCAGGGGCCAGGGAAGGGCTGTGGGGAGGCATCCCTAAAGCTGCCCAGTCTTAACCTGCCCCTGCTTCACAAACACTGATTTGTGGCTGAGCTGGAGATGAAAAGAGTTGGAGGGGGCGGTCAGCTGTGCAGCAGGGTCGAGCGGCCCCGGCTGGGAAGATGCACGTTTGGTCACATGTTGCATCGTCCCAGCATCGCGCTTTTGTTTAGAAGAGCTTGAGCATCCCCATTAACCACCCACACGTTTGCTCTTCACAGAGTCCATGACGTGCTGGGGCCAGAAGCTGTGTTTTGTGGTCTACCCTCAGGGGGGAGTTGCCGAGGAGGAGGAGGCACCCTCGGCCCGCTCTCGGCGACTGGCGAGCGAGATGGCCGCGAGGAAATAACGACAAGGCCTCTGAGGTTGAAGTGGCTTCTTGTTTACATGCTGATTTTTGCAAAAAGTTTTTCTGTTAAAAAAAAAAAAAAGTTTCTAGAGCTCCAATAGTGAAGCCCATAAAATGAGCTACACCCTTTATGGCATCTGTAGCTTTTAGTTTTTCCCTAAAAAAAAAGAAAAAAAGAGGAAAAAAAAAAGAAAAGAAATAAAATATAAAATAAGGTACTGGTTGTTTTTTTCTGGCAGTGTACTTGCTCAGCAGGGGAAAGCAGCACAGATACAGCTCTGGAATGCTGATTTTAGCAGCCATAAGGGTCCATCAGAGACATACGAGTTTAGGCATTTCAAAAGTAGGGCAGCTCCCAACGCAAAATCAAACTGGAGAAATCAAGAGAAAGCAAGGAGACCCTGGGACACCCATCCCAGCAGGAAAATTCCTGTTGCTGTCCCTGGGTGGGGTGAATCCCCACGGAACACGTGAGATTTCACAGTTACAATCCAAAAGATCATCCCTCCACATACCTGCAAGAGCACAGCGCGTCCGTCCGAGCACCCGAGCACCAACACCGGCGCGGCCGGCTGCGCCGGGACAGGGTCGATGCACTGAACACTAACCAGCCTGGGCAGACCTTAGAGTAAAAGGTACAAAATCAGCAGTTTACTTGGCTGTTCAGACATCATTTGGTGACACAGAGAAAAAAATATACAGAAGTAGCGATAAAATCTCAAGTATCTCAATTCTGAAGCGTTTTTGCAAAGGCGGAGCTGGGCTCCTGTATCCCAGGTGGGGCTGGAGCTCATCGCACCGCCCGGGAGCTCTTGCGTGAAGCTCAGCACGATCCGGGTGCCAACAGGGGAGGACGGAGATGTGGAGGGGTTTGCAGCAGGCTCAGCAGGGGGAACTCGAGGGAAACACGGGAACGAAGCCCGACATTTCTCCTTTTTACTGAAGTGTCAGGTGATGCCACATTGCTTCAGAGACAAATTCCCCATTTCAACTCTGCTCAGCCAAGTAACAAGCCTAAATCATTCTCACATCAGATGCTCTTTAGAAAGTGTTTTGCATATTTTATTTGTGGCAAACACTAGAAAAAATCTAGTTCACATATTTAATTAATATATAGAGATTTGCTGCTGTAGCAATATGGCCACTTTCACACCAAAGAATCTTTTGAAAATGCAAAATGCAAGAACAGCTCTGAGCAATATTTTGAATTGCTACTATTCTTTTGCAACTTTTGAAAACAAAAACTATCACGTTCAGTAGCCTTGGTAACAGCTGTGTGAATTTAATTTTAAAAGTATCTTTCTATGCGTTACAGGCCTTGGTATAAAAATGAAGGGTTCATTAATCTCTGAGTTTGTCAAGTACCACACGCTCTACAAAGATTTAAGAATAGACTCAAATTAAGGAGCAAGTTCAAGGAATGTATCTTTCCAACACAGTTCATTATTCAGAATTATTTTTTTAAATATCTATCCATCTCTCTCCGAACTTTCAGATGGTAGCCACTAAAAAGAAACACAACTTACACTCTTCTCTCTGTATACAGCTATTAATCCTAAGAGACCAAAATATATATTTAGCTAAAGAAACAGGTGGGGGGTTGTATGTACATATGCACATATGTAAAGAGAGATTCCACATTTTAAATAATGTTATGAATATATAAAGTTTGCTAATGAAAATCATATATATTCAGCTTGCCTTTTTTTTTTAAATTCACAGCACACCTCCCCTATTTCTACTGGCTAAGCGGCACCCGAACGCTTAACCCGTGTTGGAGGCTCTCATGGCTGAGTCTTATTTTCCATAGTTCAAAATCCATTTTCTGTGCTATAATTTCCAACAGATTAATTTTTTCAATAACTTTATTATCTAGTGGGAAAATTAAATGTATTATAGCATAGGCAATAATGATTGTTTTCAGAACTGCTGAGTTTTGGTGTGGTTTTATTTTTGTTTGTTTAAATAATTAAGGTATGGAAATCAGCCAGCACGGCAACTTTGCAGTTCTTGAGACAACAAGTCCATATGGTAATGAGTAGCAATAATAATAATAATAATAATAATAATAATAATAATAATAATAATAATAATAATAATGTGCTGTAACTGCTACCAAGGCTTTCCTTGGCTATTGTTTAAGGAAATCAAAGGCAAAATTAAAGGACCAATTGCCTCATAGTTGTTAACTGGGTTTGGCTCAAATTTTCCCTGATTATACCAACATGCTTTAAAACAATCAACATTTGGCCTTAAATCAGAAGGCTGAATTTAGAACAGGATGGTTTAGTAGAGCTCATCTTCGAATTACATGCCAATCCCCAAAAGCTGTTCCACGATGTCTTATTTCATTTTTAGGAACAGCTTCATCTGTGCTCCCAACATCACATATATTATTTTTTAAAAACTTTGCAAAAGTTAGTTCCTAATGTGTGCAATTTCTAACCATGGAAATCAATGTACAGAACTAGAAAGATAAATTCATATGCTAAACGAAATTTAGCAGCGTGCTCAACCCCGGATAAGTGTGATTTTTTCCAAAAGATGAAGCAACAGGCCCAAAGCGGACATAATCGCTAGCATTTTAAAGCCCACTGAACAAAAGAAAAACCCTGAGACAGCTGACACTACAAGCATGTCAAGAATATTGTGATACTTGATACAGGAAAGCAAGTTATTTCCAAAAGAAAGGAGTTTAAACAAAGCTTTAAAAGCAATGCAATACTATATAAGACTATCTTATATGCTAGCATGTAGTATAAAATATTAGTGGCTGTAATGCAGAAGAATACTCTGTGCTGTTTATTCTTTTAGCACTGGCAATGATACAGCATTCAGAGAATTTCAGAGGGAAAAAGAGATAATGTGAGCATTAACAAGAGTATCACCTGTAAGTCAGCTTAACGCGAAGTCAATGAAAGATGTATTGGATTATTCTTATCTGCATTATCACAGTATTGAGAAAAGCCGCAACAGATCACGACGTCACTGTGCTAGGCACTGTGCAAAACGGGGCGGGGAGACCGTCCCTCTCCCAAATCAGATGACGTTCAATAGGAAGCAGGAGCTGGGTGGGCACCGATGGGAAGCACAGGGAGACTGAGGCAGCGGTGCTGCTGCTGGCCTGGCCGCTCTCAAGCATTTTCATAAACTTGATAAGGAATTGGTTGTCTTCAGTTCATGTTAGTACATAAACCAGAAGAGTTTGACCTCAGCAGGGTCAAGGAAAGAGACTCATATCAGTTCAGAGCTTTCATCCAACTCAAGGATTGATGAGTCGCTGTGCATTTAATAATACATTTGAGTTGGAAGGATCTTTACAAAAAATGTGTCTGAAAATAAGCAGACAAGATTTCATTAGCCACACTCAATCACTTCTGAAAGCGCAACCCTGACTCAGCCTTCGACCACGGGACTGGAGCTGGTGGCTCCAGAAGCCCACCACCAGCGCCCGGTGACGAGCTGCAGCGGGCTGGGAAGCCCGGGACAGAGCCCCCTGCCATTGCTTTGCTGTGAACAAGCTAACGCTGTGCGAGCAAACAGGCCTCTCCCTACCGAAGAGCAGGAGCTAAATAAAATGACTCATCTGTGAGGGGAAAGCAAACAAACGAACAAAGAAACAAACACCCCACCCCCAGCAAACGCGCTGTCCCACGCTTTGTTTTCAGAGGCCTTTGTCAAGGTATTTCTCATGTTCCTCTCTCTTATTTGTGAATTCTTGAAACCTTGAAAACAAAACACGTTTGCCTTCCAGCCCCTTCATACCAAGCACCGAATGACAAAAATTTAGCAATTATTCAGCTGCTGCGGAGTTTTATGAGAGATATTGAATTACATGTCATAAATGAAAATGTAAAAAAAAAATGAAGCTTGCTTGGAATTTGTTTTTTTCCTAAAGCTTTCGATTTCAGGCGGGTGTGCCCTGTCTCCACCTCTGACTCCAGCTGTGAATACAGGCAAAGCCTCTTTCGTTTTTTACACCTCCCCTCCTCGATCCTTGATGCTTCTCACCAGTGCTCTAACTTCAACGAGAAACTTCTGCACTTGGACAAATGAAAAAGGAAAATCCAAGGAAAAGGATTAGAAAGTGACCAAGAGACTCTGAGAGGCCAAAAAGAAATTCGTCTTAAAGTCCTAAGGTAAGAGGTAGTGATAGAAGGGAGGGAGACCTAGACGGCGTTGTAAGACAGGACACGTAGAATGAAGAGGGAATAAAACATAAACCTCTGCCACTCACATCGGCCGTGGTCACCATTTAATCCCTGTAGCCAAGAACACAAGAGCTGGGAGCTGAAAAGGGGAGGGTGGCCTATTGACCAGCGTTTGCCAGGGCAACAGACCGACGGCAGACAGATGAGGTTTGCTACCTGCGAGGCTCACGTGATGGGCAGATGGCCATTTGTACTGGATTTTAAATCCTAACACCTGCCTGGGAGATTAAAACTCAGTTTCTGCGAAGACCAAAAATCTTAAATAAGCAAAAGCAGTTCTTCTCCCTCTCAGAGGAAGGTCTGATTAAAAAATACATAATTCCCTCAAGGCCTTTCGAGTTAGCTCCTTGGTTTGTCCTAAGACCTATCTATTGCACTGCACAGGCTGTCAACAAACTCTGCTGCAAATGCACAGGTATTGGTTATTACTCTACTTCTATTTTCTGGGCTATATTCATTTCAGCCTCACTTACATCAGGATATGGTTTGTAGCATTGCTGCTTGTGCCATATCATTGCAGCTGAATCAGCACTTCACGACGAAGCAAAGCAAACTCTTCCTGCTGGGTCAGGAGGTACTACCCCTCTGCATCGAGCTGCGGCCTCCCAGCCTTCATGGCTACGGGTAAATCTGGACGACCACAAAGTCTGTCCAGTTCTCTTCAACACAGATAAGATTTCCAAGTCTGTAGAGTAAACCTCCGTCAACACCAAATAACTTGGCCTCCACCTTCGACTGAAAACCAGCAGGACAGAGCCAGCGGTACCCTCCAAAGCACAGCCTGGGAAGGGGAAGGATCAGCAAAACAAGCTTTGCCCTCAGCGATGGGAATGAGAGGTTATACTTCAGACCTGATTTTTTTTAACTACTGAAAGAGCCATACACTTCAGGACTTCTTTTTGTTATCTGGGTTATTTGCATACATCCATTTTAAAGGCAGTTGTATACAACAGTGAATTGCTAATGGTAAGATTTCCCACGTACTATCTAAAAAAGTGATGCACCTCCACAGCTTCAGCTACCAGAAAAATTAAAAACAAACCAAAACAACCAAAACCACCCAAACCAAAACCCAAAGCAAAACTAAAAACCCCCACCCTTCATATTCACGTCAACACCCTGAGCCATGAGTTGGCCTATGCAGAGTCAGTGAAACAAGGGCTGTGGGAATACAATTTGGGCACCCTCAGTCTTTGGTGTTGGAGTGACAGTCAGAAACCCACAGTCTCTGGGCACATGAATTTTTATTAAAAATTAAGAGAGCCAAAGCACGAGCAAAGTATGATGATGCCCAGCATCTTACTTGCTTAGTATCATTGTCCAGGAACCAGCAGACACTGGCAACTATGATGCCATACCTGAACCATATACCTGTACATGTGTTACGGTAAAATGGTATATCTAAATGAATATATACAACTCGTAAATTAAAAAAAAAAACCACCAAAGCCGAGAACAGAAAAAGAAAACAAGTACATTTAAGGGATGTTACAGAGTCATACAGAAGCTGGAAGGTGCCAGAATTTCAAACAGAAGTATTCCCCATGTTTCAACAGCAGTAAGAGAAACCATAAGGGGGTCACTTTTCCCTTAATGCTGCCTGTGAGCTTCCATTCTTCTTAAACCAGTGTAGGTATTCTCTATTCAGAGATTTTTTTTTTTTTAGGGAGGTTTTTTTTGGCTGCTTGGACAGGGGAGTTTTGTATCTTAAAAAAACCAAAACTATCTTAAATACTTTGTTTCCCTTCTGTCTACAAAAATCTTTAAAGAGTGCAGAAAAGCATCATTAAAATAACAAAAATTTGAAGAAGTTAATTAGCTGATTAATGTTCGGTTTTATAGTCATTAAAGTGTGATATTTTCCACTGAGCAAAGAAATGCAACAATGAGGTTCCTGTTCACATGTCTGGCACAGTAGCAGTCTTTTGCCTTTTTTTTTTTTTTTTTTTAAATTTTAAGAAGTTCTGACTAGAAGGAGGCAGCTTATGTGAAACAGAACTTCGGTGTCTTCGAGAATGGTTGATTCACTGCTAAACGCTTACAAGGGCTGGAGGAAGGGCAGACAGACACCAAGGCAGGCTTCGTGGTTTCTTCAGGTACTGACACTCCAGGACACTGCAACACACCTGGTTGTGCTCACAGCGCAGACAGAGAGACTTCTTCTGCAAAATTAACAGTAAATTTGTGTCTCTTCCCTCCAAGGAATGAGCCAGGGGAGCCGGGAGAGAATACTGTCTTGCAGAAGACAAAATTTAGGTGCTTACAAAGAGCACCAGGCTTCTCTCTCTCAATGCGAGACTCTAAATGCCAGTAGTGAGGGCTGTGAACATTTCTGTACACTTCAAGCATCAAATTTTCATTAACCTGGATTTTTTTTTAACGTTTCTACAAATAAGACCTTCTCAATGAAATTTCCACTGAGTTACCAAATGGATCAGTACACAAAGTATGTATGATATAGGTAAGAAACTATGTGAAGTTACACATCTTAAAATAAAATACAGTGTTAGCTGTTCAGGGTTGTTCCCAAAGTATAGCAGTATTCTGAAGCACATATATTTCAACTTTAAGAGCCTTACAGTGGTGATAGTTTAAGGCATAGTATGATCAACATTATTTTATTATAGAAATATATTTCTGTAACAGAATATACACTTATTTCTAAGGTACTTCATATCTGCACAATATTAACCTTGAAATATAATCTTCCTCCCAATTATAATTAACTACTTTACACATACAATTCTATGCATTTAAAATTACCTTTAGACAAAAAAAAAAAACCAACAAAACAAAACCAACACTAAAACCTGTAGCCTTAGATGCAAACAACAACCCTGGCAGTGTAATGACTACAGTACGTGGCTTTGCAAAGGTGGAATGTACCTAAAAGGTTTACAAATGCTATAAAAGCCAAGATCTGTTTCAAAACTACATTTCCTGTGATGACATGAATTCTCATCACAAAAGCACTTGGAAAAAATGAGTGAGCAGTATTTATTTAATGTAACTACGACTCTTTCCTGTTGCGCATTTTGCCACAAGCCCTTCCTGCTATTAATGCCCTTAAGGAGTTTGAATCTTCTGCCTCTGGAATGCACAGTATGAAACCAATTTGCAACTGAAGAGAAAAAAAATAAAAAGACTTCAGTTTAATTCTTCCATGTTACATTTCAGTAAAGCCAAAGTCCTATTCCTTGTTCTTCTTAAGGCACTCCCCCAAAGGGAGTCCTAGTAAAAGATCCAGGGCAAAATATAGCCCATTTAAAGGAAAAAAATCTTTGACACTTTGACGTAAACTTAACTGTTCACTGCGAAAGCCTGTTTGCCTTCACAGCCAGGAGGGTCCAGTGGACAGCAGAGCCCAGGTCCACCTCAAGTTTACAAGTTCAGTTAATAACTTTGGGCAACTTGAATTCCTACAGCAATAAAGAGGCTTCAGAGCACTTGGGTATTTACAGAGCAGCAGCATCAACTTCCTTGTTAATTCCTATATAAAGCATTTTAGTTTGTCACTGCAGCACGGGGGAACTGAAGCAGAGCTCTTGTTAGAGCGTGAGAGAGCCTGGCCAATGCCCCAGCCATCGCAACAGGGCCAAGCTATCGCACAGTCATGTTCTGTCATTCTGCACCCAGCCACTCCTGGTTAAGCAATGTCACCCTCCTTCCAGGTAAATAACTTGCTTGCTTTTATTTACACTCTAAAAACCAAAAAGGCACCAGTTTACATTTAAGTGTTGTACAATCCACACAGTGTCAGCTTGGAAAATGGCACTGATCTATTTCAGTTTTTAAAAGAAAAAAGCAAACAAAATCTCTAAAAATAAAAATTATTTATACATCTGCACCTAGGTAGCAGATTTACAAGCAAACTTGTGAAGCAAGTTTTATTTCAAAATAAAATAGGAGTCTGATCCCGACAGTCACCAAGTGCTCAATGCTTCCTAGTGCAGCCAACAGGAGCTTTGAAGCCTCAGTATCCTTCAGGGCGCACCCAAAGTGGTATAATCATGAAAGTCCCTGAAAACAGAAGGGAGGAGGGGAAAACGAGGGTAGGGAGAAAGCAAACAAGTCTTCAACCTTCACAACATCACTATGAAGAGAACGTAACATATGACAACACAAAAAAGAAATATTGCTGCAACTGGGGTTCGATGTACTCCACTTATACCAAACACTGCTCATCTCTTATTACAAAGCTGTAGCAGGTAAGAAACCTGGTCTCATTCTGGGTATTCTATACAGAAACTTCGGTTTTAGTGGATGCCTCAAGGTACATATGGCCATCAAAACATTTCTGAAGGAAGCAAAGGAAGTGAACAATTTCTAAAAAGAGGAAGCTACACAGGATTTTATTTCCTTCTAAGTATTTGTAATTAAAATTATTACATTTTAATTAAACTATGATGTCTAAAAAGACAACAATGTTATTTCTAGTTTAGTACTCATAGTTACAATGACTGGTGCCTGCCCCAGGTTCCACCAGAGTTCTCTCTAGTTTCAGTAAGACCACTTGAAAAGCAGAGAAACACTAATTCCCTGAATGCAGAGTGAATAAATGCACAGATGAAATACCAGAGGATGGAGGTGCCTCCAAACTGCAGTGACACATTCTTGCTCTCCTAGCCCCTGACATCGCATACTGGCCTACTTCTGCCCCACTGGAGTTTCAGGAATAGCAATGAAGACAAAAACTTGTCCCATTTAGTCTTGTACTGTACTCCCTGGGGGATTAAAGCACACTGGTTTTAAGAGACAAAGTTGAGAGCACAGACATACCACCTATCATCAAAGTGCACTGTCATACAAACAATGAAGTTACAAAATTTACAGGGCCAAACCAAAAATTTTTATTAGCAAACAAGTAAAGATTCATCATCACTGGTATTGATTTCAGAGAGGGGAGTAGAGGACTCTAACATTGGCACTTCCACAGAATGGCAACAAGCCGCATGAATACCCAAAGGCTCCTCCCGGTATGAGTTAGGGCAACATCGGTTTTGTCCATCCACTTGGATATGAACATTCATAGGGCTGTCTGAATAAGCAGACTCCCACTTTTTTAGGGGTAACCTACATGGCTCTTCACTCAGCGGATGACTTCTACTTAAACTACTGCCCTCTGGGACAGTCCTCCTGGATGCTGATCCTCCATGGATCGTTTCTGTAACACTTTCAGACAAAGGATCTCTGAAAGCCTTTCCTGAATCCGCTTTACTGGACTGCCTCAGCTCACTGCCAGAGGTCTCAGCACCTAGACATTTATCAGCGTGTCCAGCCTCAGGCTCTGCATGTGCAGCTGTGCAAGTATTCAGTAAGACATTAGAAGGCGATGGCTCTGTGATTTCAGTCTCTGGCTGCAAGCTGCTACATCCAGCTTCTTGTAGGCCCCTGGCTTGGCCATGGGCATCTGCCTCTAACGTAGGTCCTTCGGGGGAAGGTGGAGGACTCTGAATAGTCCCATCAGCACGGTTGATGATTCCATCACCCAGTGTAGTCTGTGAAGTGCGGGCGGGCGTCAGGAGCGGGATCTGTCCTCTCACCCGAGGTCTGTGGAAGAGTCTGTTCCAGAGCCTGCCCAAGCGCCGGCGAGATGAGCTCCGTCTTGATGAGTGTCGTCTCATCTGCCTCCTCATAGCTGTTCGAATGTTCTGCAGCACAGAAGCCTGTAACACAGATGTAACAAACTATGATTTCACACATACTCAAAAGACTCCTCCTAAAACCTGTTCTTTCCACTAATATCTCCACCTTACCAGAATTCTCAGGCTTGATCCCTACACTTCCTTGTTAAATGCCTATTTTCTAATGAACTCTTTAAGAATACCAAAGACAGCTCTGTCTGTACCAAAAGACTCTCCCTTAAAGCGTTTCCTTTATGAGTTTAAGCTCTGCTTGTCTGCCCAAGAAGATGCTCCACTCACGCAATCAGATCACCACTAAAGTACCAGACTGCAGATCACCAAGTCCTCTACCATCAGCAATAGCAGAGGATCCTCAAAAGCTGATGACAACAGCAGAGGAGAAAGGCCAAGGCAAACTACTTCTCCACTTCAGTAACTACAAGAGCTTTATCACACTAGGAACTGTATCACAGCTGGATACTTTTGACAGGGCACAGGAGATTTTTGAGAACTCAGCAATGAAATAGAAAAATGACTTAATGGCTTCCCAATGTGATGTATTTGTAAATGAAAAATAATCCCAGAATTTCACAAAAATACTGCTAGAGACCTTACTTTCTTTTCGCTTCAGGCACATTTACAGTTTCAGCTTGAAAAGCCTTTTTTCTATTTACTTTCTGACCTTTCTCTCTGTCTCTGTTCATTCTATCTTGATGTACAGCAAAACAGCATGTGCTTATCTCACTGCTGTTCCCTAGCAAACACATTTAATGTGTTAAACTACCCATAGCGCCAAGATGTGTAACTGTGGTTCTTCATTTTTATATGACTTCCATATAATTAGCACAGCTACTGAAAGAATACAGTTCCAGATTGATTCTATCTAATTTATAGTAGTTTGGCTGTTGATAGGTTCATTGGCACTCGTGTCTCCATACTTGTGATGCATTGTACACAGGGAAGTCTTCAACTGGGGGGATAAGTCCTTGTGCAATCAGCTGCCCGTAGGAGGGTGGAGCTTCCCGCCGCACAAACTCTGCCTCAAGTCGCGTCATCTGGGTCTCAAATGCTCTGGAAACAGAACCAGAGGGAAAACATGGAAGAGAAGTAACAGTCAGTTTGTCCTCCCTCCCTCACATTAATGTATAAAAGCAGTGCAGAGGGCTTCACGCTAGCAGCAAAAACGCAAACCTTCAACTAGGCTCCGCGACAATCTTATCAGGATGCTAAAATAAACAAAAGGAATAAGAGTAGAGGGTATAAGCATCAGTGAATCAAATCAGCAAACTCTTTGGTGCAGTCCCAGGTTGGACTCTGTGGCAACTGAAGTTTTTTCAATCGGCCAGCCTATGCTAGTAACAGTGGTAACTTGTTCAGCAAGGGCCCAAAGGTTATTTTTGGAAAAGACAACATTAAGAACTGGAAACAATCACACAACAGGGGCAGCTCGCAGCTGCAGAGAGCTTTGGCTGTCCTGCCAGAAGCAAGGCACCGAGGTTCCCAACATAGCACAGCGGCTGGTTTCCAGCTTCTTAATCATGCAGATTTGATCAGGAAAGAATGTAAAGCACACTGTGCTGAAAACACAAACGGTGTCAGCAGCACGGCACAGAGCTGGTGCACATGACAAGAGACGGGCTTCAGAAAGTCCCTTATGACTCCCCTCCCAAAGGGCAGAACCAGGCTTGCACAAACACACAAAACACAGATGTGGAAACACACGCACTATCCATACAGCAAGGCATATAGGACCAGGGAAAGGGGCACAGCTCACACCAGTGGGAACAGTGGAGGTAAACAACTCCTGCTCAGAACAGGCCCTGCCACTGCAGGACATTGCTTTTAGTAGAACTGAGAACTAGAGTATTTGGGGAGGGCAGGGGGAGAGTTACTCAGTTCACATTCAGCAAAGACTTCACTGAACAGTTCAGCATTCAGTTTTTGGCAGTGCAAAGGGTTCGTTGCAGGAGGAGGAGGTGGGAGAGGAAACTGCTCAAAACAGTTTTAAGTTAGATACAGGTTCTGCCAGGCTGCACAATAAATGTGTATTTCTCATAGATCACAGAAGAGCTGACGTTCCCCTCACTGCTTCTGAAAATCTTAACTACTTTTCTCTAAGCCTAATGCTGTGACTGCTATTTAATTGTCCTCAATTCCTTGGATTGATTTCACAGTATTTTGCAAATTCTCTGGTTAACAATCAACTTTTTTCCCTTTAAACAAAAAGGAAAAAACCCCACAGCTACTAAAGTATCATAAAAGCAAGATGCTTACCTGTATTCCCTGGTCCTCAGAGAATATAATTTAAATGCACAACCCAGTGCTATCACCAGGAGCAAGCCACACACGAGACTCCCTATCAGAGCAGCTGTGATGACCTTCCTGGGAACGATCACCAGGCAGTTATGTTCATCGCTTCCATCCTGGCAGTCTTCTTGGCCGTCACATCGCCAAGTCTCAAAGATGCACAGATTTGTACCACAATGGAAGTTTCCTGGCTGGCAAGTAAAGCAGTTTTTTTCATCCGAGCCATCTGGGCAGTTCTTTTGGTTATTACAGCGGTCAAGTATTGAGTAACAAAGCCCGCTATTTCCTTCACATGGGTATTCGTTCTTCTGGCAAGCGGGACAGTTCTCCTCGTCCTTGCCATTTGGACAGTGCCACCAGCCATCACAATGTTGCTTATCTGTGAAACACACCTCATCGCTTCCACAAGGGTGTTCCCAAGGAAGACAATAGCCTTTCACCTGATAGGTTGCATTGAACCCATGGCCAATGCTCTTGGAGCGGGCATGATATGCGACAGTGAGCTGGCCCTTCGACGACTCCACACTCACCGAATGCCTATTGTTGTGGTACGAAAATGTCTGCATTAATTTATCACCTCTCTCTCCGATGCCATCATACACCTTTACATAGTCATTGTAGCCTAACTGCAAATCAAGCTGCAGCAGAACATGTCGATTATCTTGCGTGTCCACGTACCATGTGCAACGAAGGTCTGATCTGCTGTGATCAGCACGGAATAAGTCTGGGGAAGCAAAAGATCCATAAAAATTACCCAGCTTTTTACCACAGGAAAGATCAGGACAATTATCTTCGTCCGAACCGTCACTGCAGTCTTTAATGGAATTACATCTCAGCTCGTTCATCAAGCACTTGGTGGAGTGGGCTGCACTGCACTGGAACATTCCTGAGGGGCAGATGCTGGACGGAGGCTCTGTTGGAGGGACAGTGCAGTTTCTCTCGTCTGAGTTATCACCACACTCATCCATGGAATTACACTTCCAAGTACTGGGAATACACTTTCCGTTTGCACAATGGAATTCATCTGACTGGCAGACAGCTTGACCTATCTTTCCTGTGAGAGAGGGCAAGGAGAAAAAAGTCAGTATCAAAACTTCTGGAACCATCTGATGTCACTTTTTAACGTCTACTACCCTGCACGTCACAAGTCAATCGGTCAGGCCAGTACACTTCAGGAATACTGTTAAAGAGCCAAGTGATAATAATACTAGTGTTACCGTGCTAACACCTTACAGTCATCAAGACTGGCCCAAGACTCCTGTCAACAAAAAATATACCATCTTCGAGTTCTGCCAGAAGGAGTATAAGTGAAGCCACCAAAACTGTAAGGTTTTACCTCTAATATAAGAAAGGCGAAATCCCTGAGCCTGTCCTGAGCTTGATGCATCTGAGTGAAAAAATATCCAAACATGGTCCCTTGCAGAGATGAAAGACGGAGGTATGGAAGATCCACACACTTTATACTCCTCCCTCTTGGAAGATGGGCCAATCATCAACCAGTCTACTGTACACTTCTGAGAGTCTTCCAAATCAAAGTTCTTAAAACTGTCAGGAACAAAAGAAAACACAAGTTACAAAGAGGATGTGCATCTGGAACAAAGCCAAACATAAAAAACCCAGACTGTAACAGCTGACTTTATGTCAGCACTGCTTGGTGCAGAAAGAGATCAAATTCAAAGATAATGAAACACCTACTGTATCTTGAGTACATATAAACAGAGCACTCAAATTCCCCCAATTTCAAAAAGCACCCATCTCACAGGCGTAAACAGCATGCCAAGTAGCTCCAAAAGCTGAAAGGATGATTCCTCTTTTACTCAGAGTCCTTAAACAAAACTGCTTCCTAAAACACAGATATGAGTAAAAGCAAAATTCCAGAATACATTATACAGAAGGTAGATTAATTTCAGCAGTCTTTTCCAACCTTAAAAGCTATGAAACTATGGGATGAGAGGAGAGACTACTGTCTTGGAAAAAGAACAATAGGGAGCAGTACAAAGAACCCTAAAGGCATAAATATGAGAGACAAATATCAACTCTTCAAGCTATGGATAGACAGGAACAAGGCAAGAAGACAACAGGACTGCAAGGGGTGGAAATGGAACCTAAAGTCTAACACTATTATTTTTTAACTAAGAGACTAAAATATTCCCTTTCTGTGAACGCAAACACAGACCAAGCAAGCCTATAACCTTTTATAGCCAAACCTCCAGCCCTTCCGCTGCCCCAAGCCCAGTGATTATTCAATAGGAGCTTACCTAGTGCAAAGAGGTGCCCCAACTGTTTGCAGAACACCGAACACAACCAGGTAACACTCCCTAACCTGTAGCTCAGGAACCACACGTTCAGTAATCTACAATGACAATAGCATTGCACAGGGAAGCACACTCATTAGGAAAGGGCATGCTGTTCAGGACACTTAGAAATGAATTCTGGTCCTCTTTCATATAACTCAGCTACACAAAATTAACTTGGTAGAAGTTTGTGCGTACCCCATGCAAATACCTAGACAGAAGTTTCAGAAAGGCTGAAAACCTGCTACAAAATACAGACCTCCTTCCACAAAGGACTTTTCACAAACACAAAAGACAAATTATTTGAAAAAGATAAACTGAAAGATAATTTTCTGGTATCACTGTGTATTTACAAAAGTCTGTCAATGCCTGCCAGATCTTGTCGTTTGAAGGTGAAAGGGAAAGAGCAGCAACTACATAAACCAGCCAATTCATTTAAGCAGGAGACCCAGCCTACACACACCTTTAGGTTCTGCCAAACATATTGGCTTAATAACTCTCAAAAAAACGTTATCAGCAAGAGAATGAAAAGTAAGAGAGCACTGAAAGTGTTAAGTTAAAATGGAAACTAAGAGACGTCCAACAACATATGTGCAGGCAAGGACAATCCAACCCAGAAATGTGTCCTTCATCTTTTCTAACTCTTTTTCTCCTACCACACTCTATGTGTCTTCCCTGCTGGGAAGAAATATTCCCACAGCACCTAATTCTTTGCTATAAGCGATCTCATCAAGCTTCTGAAACCAGCATATTTTGCAAGGAAGTTTTAGACAACTGTGCAGCCAGAATGAAAAGATTTAAGTATTCAGCCACGCAAAGGTAAACTAAAGAGTGTCTGTCCCAGGTGTTCTGCAAAAACCTTTTTAATGACCAAGAAAGTGTATGAACAGGCACTACGGCATGAAAAGGAATTATACAAAGCATCAGTGAAACTATGGGCACACATGTCAAGTCTGTTGCAAGAGATGTGAGACAGCATTACTGAGCTACCACATTGGTTTTGCTCTCTTTAACTCATTTTGGTACCAGACATCAACAAGGGTTTCTATCATCTACTTGGAGGATTGTTTGTAGGGTTTTCCTGTCATAAAGACTTTTTGGATAAGTATTAGAAATACCTATCTGCCCAACAACAAAATTTTTTAAGAAAAGGGAACAGTCACTAAATCAAGAAATGGAAACTCAGAACTGGGAAGGGGTGGGGGCAATGACTAGAAAACTTCTGCTTGTGCGATACAAACAAGATCATTTACTAAATCTTTTGATCTCTTACTTCTATAATTATTGTAGAAGTACCAGGACCAACCTTAAAGAGCTAAACAGCTTGTTCTCCTATTTTACCCAGTTCCCAGCACTCCAGCCAAGTCCCACAGCCGCTCATTTTCCCCACTCTGCTGAAAAGAGCTATTTTTGTCTATCAGGTAAATAATTCACCCATAGTGTTGCGACACAACCCAGACTGCACACACCCAGGGGAGAATTTGCCTATATAATAAGCTGGCTGCACATTACATTAAAATGCATTTCGTTCTAGGAAAAAAAAAAAGAAAAAAAAAAGATTTAATACTTTTAAGATTCCAGCAAACAGAAAAGTCAGCTACATGCACATGCCTTGTTTACAAACTCTTTTGCAGATGATAGCAATACCTCTGGAAAGCCTGCATTTGTGTATAATTAACAAGATTTTCTACTTGCACCTTAAGAATGTAGTATTGTACATTGCTAATAAAGGGCTTTTTTTGGTTTATTATAAAGAGTGTGGAAGAGGAGGAAACTTTAGTCCCACCTTCCAAAGCAGAAGCACAGGCATACAGAGGATAACTGATTTTCCTGAGTGTCAGTTGTGGATCTGAAATCGATTCAGAGCAGAATCCCACACTTTTCCACTAAGAAATCCAAGCTTTAGCCACAAAACCAACTGAGTACAAGGGTGATGAAACAGAACAGACTTGCAAGGAAGTATCATCTTTAACAGCCTCCCTAAAACCACCATGCCTCTCAGGGATGCACGAGCTACTGAAACAAATGCCTTGGTATTCAAAAAAGGGCAATACAGAATATTCACAAGAATGAACTCCTTTTAAAAAACAGTGAGCATCTTAATCACAGGTGCCTAGGAGTTTCAAACACCATTGAATAAACACAATTTCTCTGAAAATATATAATAGATACCATAGCACTTATAAAATTTCTTCTTCTAAGGGCAAAAGCAAAGTCAAAGCAATTATGTTCTACCTCATGCAAACCAATCAACAGACATATTTTGAACAAATTTTGCTTTGACTAAGGCATTGTCACTCCACTCCAGCATCCTTTTAAGTTCTATTGTCTCCACTGGAAGCAAATTTTGCCCCATTTAAATTGATGGTGGTTTTACTTAAGACGAAAAGCACGATGTATTTGAACAAGCCATCAACAAATCTCACCACAAAAAACACTCCTTTGTAACGAAACACGAAAAAATGTGAATACATATGTGTGCACATATAAATATACACAATTGGTTTTCGCTTTACAACACATTAGCAACAACAAGGTTTTGTGTCAGAAGTTTCTGCCATGCTAATCTGACATTAAAGAGCCCATCGATTTATTTTACCTAAGAGTCCTGAATAGTGCGTTCAACCTCTGCTACTTCATTTCTTTCATCTTCTGTAATTAGATCTAGCGCTGCTGTTGTTACAGTCTTCTGAAGAATAATTTAATCCTGCTACCCACAAAATAGAGCGCAGGGACATTTACTTGTTCAGTTCAACTTTCTCAAACTGGAATGCAAATTTTTCTGTCAAAAGGATTAGCCCAATGGTTGAATGATTGAGGGCATTCAGTGGAAATAAGGGACAAAGTCTTGTGCTCCTACTGCTTGTAGGACTATACAAACATCTTACAGTCTTTGGAAAAGTACTGAATGAAGTCTGTAGTTACGGTTCTTCAGGGAGGTCTCAGGCCCTTTGCATCCAAAACCCTCATCATTTTCTGCGATTAAAACAAGAAACAGTATCAAGTCATACTGAAACAGAGAGTACTAATGGACAACGTCATCCATACCTCACGCAGCACCAGGCAGTACTGCCGCATTTTTAAACATCTTGGGCAGGGAAGCACATGGTTTGGGAGGAAAAGCAAGAGAAGGTAGAGGGCAAACCACTCTGATGCACCTGAAAGAGCAGGACGTGGACCCAGAGGTCCATCCTACCATGCAAGCTGCAGTGCACAGTGGCACTAAACTCCAGCCTTTGCACCCCTCAAATACAGCCTTCCCTACCACACTGCAGCTGCTCCTTGGGATGCAAACATCCCCCTTTGCCCACAAGCTTCACTTACAGGGCAACACTCCTCTGCTCTGTCATCTCAGTGCTCGACAACAAAGGGAAGGAGAACCCGGCTTTCCTCCAGGCTTTTTTCCTCTCCACGACCAGAGCGCACAGCCCAAGGTCAGAGGGCAGGGAGAAGAGGAGCACTCAGCTACAATACTGCAGGAGTCGAATGCTGGTGTTTCAAGTACTTAGAACTGCAATATTAACAAAGTGCAACATCCATCACTAAAACACAGAACATCCTTTAAAATGCTTTGGCCCTTAAGCTGTTCTCACTGCTACCTGTGGGTCTCCAACACAACACAGGAATAGAGGAGGAGGTTGGTGTAAATGATCAAAATTATCGGACCAAATTTTGCAGGTGTTCTTTCTTCTGAAAGATGCTATTCAAAAGCACTAACTCCAGTTATCTTGCTTTTGGAACATCTCTTCCACAGCTAATTCCTTTAAAAAAAAAAAAACCCTAATTGTATACAAAAGTACAGGAGTTTATTAAACACTGGAAGCATTCAAACTCTGAGGATCAGAACAACTCCATGTGAACTAACAAACACAGCACTAAATCTGTTTTTACAGAATTCTGCAGAAATAGGTGAAATCATCTGATTTTTCTTTCAGTGGTATGATACTGAAAAAAGGTTACCTCCAATACTCAGCAGGACTCCAGGAGCTTACAGAAAATTAAAGGATCGGCCATATATATCAGATCTTGCCTGTAAAATTACTCAAGTGAAGCAACAGTAGCCTACAATGATATTTTCCTATTAACTGTCAAGTATTTTTATATTGCTGGAAAGAACCTCATTAAACCAGCTTATCATAAATACTCATTTACACTCTGAAAATATGAGAAAAGTGTGCTACCTGCAAAACCAATGCTTAGCAGAGCTAAGCTTTTTGCCATCTGCACTGAAAAGAGCAGTAGCAGCTAGGAAAAAAAAGTACTTTTATAAATAATGTAGGGAATTCCCTACAACCCTCTTAGTAATTTAAGCACGAGCTACTACAGATTAAAACAAAACCAAAAAAAAGCATTCTTAATAACTGGAAAAGGACAAACATGGGATGCTCAGGAATACAAACAAAAAAAGGCTAAACTGTTTGAGGCCCAGCAGATGTAAAATCTGAATGAAAGTAATTAGTAAATAAATAAATTTTTTAAATGTCCGATTTGGCCCTTTAAACTCATTAAAAAATGGGAGAATAAATAGTATGGGTAGATCAGTAGAGCACAGTCCCAAAATAAAACAGACCAGCCAATTAAGCAAGAAAAGTTACTTCTATTTGCCAACCTCTCACAGCAAGTGCAGACTGTGAACAACTGATGACTTAATTGGCTCATTAAAAACTTCTGCTTAACCACTGAAGCACAAGGACCTAGAAGTCAGGAAAGCCCTATTCTATTCCCAGCTCCCAAGCACCGGCTAACTGTGTAACCTTAGGCAAGAGACACAGGGGCTGTGTTTTCAAAAGCCGAGCACATGCAACTGAATGAAATAAATGGGTATTTATGAGTTTTTTTCTAATTAATGTCAATTTCTGGAACACTGTGAGTTTGCTAAATAGGCTATGAAGCAGTCCCTTTAATTCTTCATACAGTTACAGACCAGCAAGCCTTTACACGAACAGGCCTCAGTTTTACTCAGAAATTGAAACTCAGATGGTATCTCTGAAATTTTTTTCAAAGCCAATGACGTGAATCACTGAAGTGAAAGCCAGTGAAGGTGATCCCGCCTCAATTAATAAGAGACAGCTTGAGTGGATCACTAGGTAGATCACTTTTCAATACTCCTATCTTGAATTCTGAACACAGAGAACATTTTACTCTCAGTCCCATAGATTCCTATAATAAAATGCAATTCATTTATACTCTTACCACATCAGGCTAATTACAACCATGAGGTAACAGCAACTGCTAAACAAAAACGATTTTGATCTTTTTCTCAGATATGAGGAAACATACACATATAAAGCCTGTAAAGGATGGTACAAAGGCAGTTACTGCATATGACATCTTTATCTGATCTTACAGGATTTTTATGTAGCCCTCTGTGAAAACAGGCATAAAAATACAGAAAATAGGAGGAAAAATCAAGTCGTTTCCAAAACAACAACTAACAGACTGATTACCTGAATCTAAAGTGACACAACAGAGTCCTGGAAAACAGCAGCTACACACTTGTTCCCAGGTCTCGACAGCACCATTTCATCAGACACACAAACTTGGAAGAAAGTATTGAAATGTGCATAATTAACAGAGAGGTATAAGCACAAAGAACATATATTGCCTGTTCTTGTGAAGTCTCCCCCAAGGATTTCTAAAAAGTAAACTATAAAGCAAAACAATAAGCATGGAAATGTGAGGATATGAAGAAAACCATTACAGACACATGAAAGGTAGGTATTAAGACAAAGCTTCTAAAGGACATGCCCACAGGAGCCAGCATCTTACATCCACGTGCAGATCTGGGCACTGTTTTATTGAAAGCTGCTGAATAATAGGTTTATAAAAAAGGACTACCGACTGCAAATGTTTTAGAAATCAAAACTACTTTCAATTGCAATTTTATCTCTTAATGACTCCTGCTGTATCTCAAATATGATGCTTATATAACATTTCTGTCTTACTGTCAATGAGAATCCAAGATCAAAGGAAATGCTTTCAGTGTAACATAACACAAACGAGGTGGGGTTTTTTTAAACCTTTCAAAATCCAGATGTTATCACAAGAACTGTGTTTGATTTTCCTAGGAAAATTTAAAAAGCTACTCTTTTATGCCCTTATCAGCACACTCCTAGGACAAGAAGCATACCCAACTGTTAAGAGGAAAAAATGTTTGTATTTGAATCCTCTTTCCCAGTTTGCCTATACCATGCTAACCTAGGCAAGTCAGCTGCTTCTTTTACATCCTTGGCATTATGAGGGCTACAACCTTCTAAAGAAATCCTCTGATGCTGTAACATTTCGCATTTCAGACACTGGAGTGAGTCATTCCAAGTACATTTATAGTCAGAAATGTAACACCGCAACACTGCTCCCTAGGACGTAAACACATAGCTCCCATTGTTTGCATGTGCATAGGAGAGCAGGATATGGCAGTGACAAACAAACCCATTAAGAAGAAATCTTTCAAATCATATTGCTATGCACACATCTAAAGTGTATACACACATTATTACCAGTTTCCTCCTCTTACTTTCCTTTATTTCTTTAGCCTCTGTAACACTCGTACGTGCAGAAGAGAATCCTAATTCTACCTGGGAGCTCTGAGAGGTTTTCATAGCGTATATTGCAGTACTATTCTCCAGAGCCAAGTCCCGTGTCTCATTTGTATGCTTCCTCAGAGTTTCCAACAATCTCTGCTTTGAAACAAATTCCCCAAGTCCAATACAATTTAATGGGGTTTAAAAGCGTGTTTCTATTTATGGATCTCAAATGCTGGCAGGTATCTACTTCCTTACTTTTGATGAGTAGCTCCTATTTTGAACTACGGATGGTGGAGCCCTCCTATTATTCCATCTGTGGCAGATTTGTTTTTAATTGCTGAGCATCTGCAGTTGAAGAGGTTTGCAGTCCTTTTAAGCAGCTGAGCAAAGAATGAGCAGATGGTGTCAAATACAACAGTACTAAAAACCAAACAAAAAACCCTTTCCTAGGTTTGCTTTTTTTTTTCCTTTTTTTAAATAAGAAATTCTTGGTTTGAGAAGGATACTACAATTAGCCCAGAGAAATTAAGCACATTCACAGTATGCTGATATTATAGCCTAAGCATCCTTAACAAACCATTTGTAATATATTCTAGTCTTTTCTGAATCATATTTTTCAGAATGAGCAGAAATTGTGCCGCAAATGCTAACTATTATTTAATTCTGTTGGAAATAAATATTAAGCAGAAAAGCATGTGTCTTTTGGTTAACAAGTAACAATAAGCAATGATTATCTTCAACTGTCAATTAAACATAGCACCATTTCAAGACATTACAGAAAAAGCCATTTTTGCTCTAAGAATTTTACTTATCCCACTGAGGCTGTTCCAGGTTTTAGAGCCTTCACCTATTCCTATTTATAAGCAATGAAGAGAAGGGGGACTATTTAATGTGAGTAAATATATCAGTTTCCCACCTCCTCATCTATCAGAGGTGGATGAAATCTCACACAGGTATTGTGAAGATAAATATATTAAAAGACTACAAGTGACTTGCGTATATAATAATGGATGTCAGAAGTAGCCTACAGAAACAAGACACAGTGGAACATTTCTAAAATGAGAGAGGTACCCAGCCTGCAATCATGCTCCAGTGTAATCAACTTCAGCTTCCTTCAACCATTCAGTAGCTCTGACAAACAGCCCCATACTGGTGTATCAGATAAGACCTCGCATTTTGTTTCATTTCAGCAAAGCAATCCTTTATCTCCACAGAGTATCAAACCATACCTAATTGTTATCATGTCTCCACGATCTCCTTTAATGTACCAGCTGCAGTTTACAGCTGGAGGGTAGTTCAATGGCCAAGAAGGACTATAGATGACTCCCCGTCTCTCTGTGTGCTCTTCCAGTTTTCCACTGCAAGCAGCTGTTAATAAGGGGGAAAAAATATTATTGTTAATGTTTTGCCTAATCAACAATTCACATTAGCTACAAGAGCTTTCATCACTTTCTGGGGATTTCAGACAAATGAGAGTCAACAGTTTTATCCTCTTACTGCTTTCTTCCCTGCCCCAGTTTTTAATTAAGACACCCACTCTAAGTGTAGGTAAGCATAACCTGCATTTCAATGCAGGATCAATCAATAACCTTGTATAAGTCTACCAAAGGCTACAATCAATATTACTGCATGGATCTGCCAAGAGGATATAATACAGACGTCCTTCTTACCCGCTTCCCAAAGCTTGGGTACATCACCCAGCAACTGAAGAAGATCCATATTCAGTGCAAAGCATCTAGAAGCTCATTTTATTGTAACATGTTCCCGGACACGTTGTTTATTCTCCTAACCATACAACAGACCTGAAGAGTTTGTAATGGTTAAAAAAAATCCCCAATAAAAAAGTAAACTGGACTCCAATGTCAAATGTTTTCATTGAACATTAATAAGTACCCTAAATTCCTTCTGAACTCCCATAGATAGGAGAAATTTTCCAGACAGGGAAAGGAGCAAACAGGGCTAAATAAAGCTCAATATTTTCAAAGCACTTTCAGATCTTCCTATGGAAAACAGCAGGCCAATTAAGGCTACATCAAATACTTATAATTTGTAATTAAGCAATTCAAAAAATGAAAGTGAAATGTTCCAAGGACAAGTGGGAAAGCTGTTCTGATGGGAAAATGTACTCTCAGCAGACTGCAAGAAGGGAAATTCTGTGTAATGCAATAGCTATTCTGAACATTCTCCAAAAATATTTTTAAAACTATTTTTAAAACAAATGACTATCTAGAGCATGACTTGTGGACTGCAGCTGAATATTCCAGTTTTTGACAGAAGCTTACTTTCTCGTAGCTTAAAAAGGTGGCAAGGAAAAAAAAAAGGTTGCCTATGCCTCAAGTTTCCTCATACACATATGTGTCCAAATATACTGCGTTATAAATCACAGATTTACAGTATTACTTGAAATTCAGCCACATAAATGCATCACTTTCAAGTCACAGTCGGGATCAGATTTAGCTGCACTGGCGGGATGAGGTGAAGAAGTGCCGGCAAAGCTGCCTGGCTGCAATCAAGGCAGGTGGCAGGGCTGCCTGCAGAGCTCCTGGCTGGGGCTGGGGCCAGGCTGCAGTATCCCCCCAGCAGTAAATCTGTTCCCAGCACTATTCTGTTTGTTCACAGTAAGCACTTTTGAAGTGACAGCCACAGGAATATAAAAAGCATGAGGTGAGTAACTTACCTGGGGCAAAACATAAAAACCCATTATTTTTACTCCCCAAGCAGAACATTCCACTGAAATGTATGCATGTAATTCCTACTAGTTTAAAAGGCCACAAAAGCATACAGAGTACCTAAATCCATGAAAACATCTATTTTCCAAACAAATATTTTGCAATAAAGCAGTTACGAAAAACAAGAACATTTTCGTTATCACATTTCTAAAACCAGAGAGGCTCCATGCTAGATGCTGGCAAACTATTGAGATGCAGAAGCAATTACAGAATTCTAAAAGCGAATGTAAGATCCACAGGACTTTTCAACTCTAGTTCTCCATTTGTTTAGGTCTATAAATGTGCTCCTCCACACACTTGTCACCGCATCAACGTATCACAGCAGCATAAGAGGACCTAGAGCTAGCAACCACATAAAAGGAGCTGGGAAGACTGCATTTCGTAACTGCCAGGTTACTAAAACTTCTCAATGGGAAGGAAACAGAATGCACAAAGCAGAAAGCAAACACACCAGACAGCACTATCCAGAGGCTTCCAGCAACAGTTCTGCAAATAATTCTGTTCCCCTTGTACCAAATACTGTTCTGGATTAATATCCCTTATTCATAGTATATGCACTAGAACACAGAACAGAATCATAATTACACAAAGCTTATTTTAGTTTCCATTATGAAGAAGTCCCATTGACATGCTGGTGACTCTGCATGAGCACTTCCACTCGCACATTCATCAGTGCGGTTAAGCAGAGCTTTTATTCTCCCACATGCTTGTTTCTCAGTTTTAGGAAGTATTTACAAAGATCCTGAGCAATAGTTATTTGAAGTATCCCAGCTTTTTTTGAAGTAACATCACTAGTATTTTTTCTTTTGCAATAACGTATAGTTTCCTAATTTGTAAGCAGTGGATCTGATATAACGTGACAGTTCAGGTTCTCAGTGAGAAATGCTTTTTCTTATTAACACTGCAGATCTGCTATAAACGTGGGACATGGAAAGAAGAACAGACAAAAGAAAAAGATTTTCCATTTTAACAGAAGAATTGTAGCTGTGAAAATCTAAGGACATAAGCAAGGTAAGGGCTGCACTGACACTATATGCCATTTTGGGCAGTTCATCTGGCAATGGTCATTGTTGCTCAATACTTTCCCATGGCTTTACCCCTCTGACACGCAACAAGCATTTCAGACTTGCCCTACTCAAAATTAAGACGACAACAGCTTTGCTCTTACAAAGGCTCCTCATCTGAATGGACCACTAATCTGAATTCATATTGCCAAAACATAATTACACTATTTTAAGGATATGTCCACAGTCCCCTAAACCTACTGGAGCAAACTGGGGACACACACCCATCCACCCCCCCCCCCCCCAAAATTACTATTGTGTTTACCCAAACCTCACTTAATTGCCTTGTGCTTCTGATGCCCTTCAGTTCCCACCAAAGCTCATTACTGTGGTATTTGCAATAAATCAATAGATCTCTTTCCCAACCAGTCGTCTGCCTCTTTACTCCTCGTGCGCTGACTGCTGCGTGGCAGACAAGGTGAAGTATCTGGGCGCTGCTTTCAGCAGCTGTTCTTTCACCTGCATACATTTTGAAAGACAAACCTGTACTAAACAAAGCCTTCAGTGCTGGCAGCAAAACAGAAAAACCACACAAGGGCACAATTTCGTACTGTTGGCATTTCAGTGTCAATAAAGGGGCCCCACTTCCCTCCTCAGCTCCTGGCCACAAAGTTCGCAGAATCACATACCTGCATAAGTATTGTGGTATTAAGTTGGGCTTCAGCATGACAGTGTGATTCCTTAAGGAAAATAAACAAAAGCCTTTTCAGATTGCCAAAACATCTAAAGGAAAGGGAAGTCTCTAAATAGAAAGGTACAGTCCTGGATTCTGAAGGCCTTATCATCAGCGACAACACATGAGAAGAGCGGTGACAGTATTTTTTCAACAAGTGTTCTATAACTCTTTTTCTGCAGCCTTTCTGCACAAACCCAGAAGAAAAGTGAAAACCCAAAGCCCCAAACGGCTTATATTTTCCACATTTAGGATTACTGAAGAAACATAAGAGAATACCAGTCCCTGGATTGGCAAACCAACCCACCAAAAATCTTACTGAGATTGTACTTTTAAAAAAAAGATAAATTCTCAAGACAGACAATAATGAATCTTTTATAGATTAAAAAAAATAAACAAATACCTGAAGAGGTTTGAGTTCAGAGAGTTTCTGTCAAGCAGGTATAAATCTTAATGAGGCTCTTTCTGTAATAATCAAACGGATTTCTTCTACTGTAAACAGCAGTAGATTCCCCTGCCAGTTAAATATGCCACAAATACTTGCAAGAAAGTTTCCAAAACTTTACATGAATAGTATTACTCCTATTTTTGCAAAAGCGACTGTAACAGAACACACATCGAGCTCCACCAGAGGACAGCACTGGGGGCACTAAGCTGTGCAGGAATAAATTTTCAGATGATCCCAGTGGAAAATAAATCCTGCAGTTTCACACCCTTCTACGACACCCCGGGGTCTGCCCCAGTCCCAAGGGACACATCCCAACCATCTGCTCCGGGATAAAGGATGGTTTGCACCTGCCACAAGGAACCTTCTCTCAAAACTGAACGCTTGGCAATATACAGTCCCTCAGTAGTTATGTCAGGGTCAGCAGGAAACTCTCCCCGAGTTCTCCAAATGCTCCTTCAAGGAGGGCTTGCACACACTGCTTAATGCAGATCCCTTACGCCTGTGGAGAAAAAAGGACTTAAGGCACCCCTTCGCTTTATCCAGTCTCCAGCAGGCTGCTTCTGCCCCCGATATCAGAACCAGCAAAGGCACAGCCCAAGGGTTCAACTGGCTGATCTGACAAAATCTGAGCTCACGCTCCGCTGGATCAACGGGCTGAACTGGCTCGCCGCAAGCCCGGGGAAAGGGGGCTCAGGGGGAGGACTGCTCCCTGTCAGCAGCAGCAGCTTTTCTGGCTTAAAGTCATTGTACAAACACAGCCGAGATGGTGGCTCAATGTGCATTCTCCAGAACTCATTATTTCTGCTATTACTTGCTTTCTGAAAAGAAACCGCACTATATCATAGAGATCAACTCTGTAATAAGCTGCTTTATCAGGACATGTTTAGGACAGCAAGCATTCCTCCCAACTTTTATCAGGGCTCCTAAGGAACATCTCCTGCGAGACGATTCCTGGCAGGGTCATCCGCCTTACGACTGCACTATCCTAACCTGTTATCCTCCAATGCACAGGTAAGAGAAGCTACACATGGATCACACTGCTGCAACAACCTTTTACGATCATTTTTCTTCCCCGCTCCAGTTATGCTGTCAGGAGGCAAAGTAACTCAAAACTATATCAAGACAAGAAAACATGAAGGCTACAGTACTCTGAGGCTTTCAGCATACTTGAAAGAATAAAAGCCAAATGTTACAACTCTCTGTTTCTAGCAAAAGAACAGCGTTAGAAAGCAGCAGAGCCAACTGGATGAAGTATTACATACTTCAGGCCGAGACAGTGTCACCAGTCTAGGCCAGCCACTGTATAATTACTCAAGTGACACTTTGTAAACTCATATACTTACTCAAGTGACACTTTGTAAACTCATATACCATCCAGCCAATGGATGGCGAACTCCATCAAAAGCCAAAGAACCATCCAGGCAGAACAGACTAGGACACAGATGACATTCTGGATTTTTTCCAATGAAAGAATGGAAATACTACGTTGCAAACAACACATGCCCCATGTGGTTCATCCACACTTCCCCTAAGCTAAATTTAAGGAAGTTACCTAATCATAAAATTACTACCTTTTCCTGATTTAAACCTTGTCTCAAACACCCATGTTGACTTGAACGCTCAAGCTCCTACATTCATCAACCCACTGCTTTAGAATTATTTTTGTTTTCCCATTTCCTTTCCTCCTGTTTCCCTTATTGGGTTTTCTGTTTTAATTTAAGTTGCAACCTCTTTGGGCATAAAGTATGCCTACCAACATGACTGTGGATTGACAGGCACAAGAGGGCCCTTATCACTAAGAGGACCCTGATTGCAATGTTCCTGTAATGTCAGTAAGTCACAGTACTGCTATAGAGAAGGAAATTACAGTAAGTGCTGTGATTCTGGTTGAATTTCCACTTTGACATTCATAAGACATTTTTAACATTCTTGTTTTAGCTCTCCTGGGAATGGGCCACTGTCCCTGGCTTGATATTCCCAGGCATATTTTCTAAACATAGAGTTTTCCCCTGAACATATCAGCACGTACTATGACCTTATCCTCAAGCTTACGATTTTTTCCTAGCACAGTGACACTGATGCAGCCTATAACCCCAGGAAGACTTACAAGTCCTAAACTTCCTAAAACGTCATTGTTACTCTCTCTCAAACAAAGGTGATACCGTTTTGTTAAAAAATCTCTTCACATGGGGAAGAAACAGTAACAACTCAAAAGAACAATAAATACAAATAAGAAAAGCACGTCTTACCTAATGAGGTAACAGCACTTTCGATTTTCCCAGTCAGGAAGAGATTCACTGTGTAAAGACAGAAAAATAAGGTTGATACAAGTTCCAGTGGCACAGGGTGGCAGTCAGTAGTTAACCATTTCTAGGTGTTTCCTGGGGTGTTAATATAAATGCATTGCAATCTTCCAACAAGAACTTTGCTTATCTACACAGGCAAGTCATGTAATCAACTATTATCCTTCACTGTATAAGAAAAGTCAACACGCAATGTTAGTTTACTATCTGTCAAATACGCTACCCAAAAAAACAACTGCCAATCTATTCTAGGTTGTCTTCTGCAGGATTTTTTTTAATTGGGGAAGACAAAAGAACAATTACACTAAAACATTCATCATCACAGCTAGTCACTTTACCTACTTAAATGCTGGAAAATAACTAATGAGATTATTACCTTTTATTATGTCTCCTCTGCATAAAGCAAAGTTTGTTCCTCTCAGGTAAATGTCACCTTGAAAATAAACTGCTAAAGCTAACATGATTACCTTGACTAATCAAAGGCAACCAAATTTTCAAAAAGGTCCACTGGTAGAATCAAAACAGGATGAGGCGGTGCTTGCAACATACATCTGACTTACAAATTAGTTTCCAAATACTGTTCACTTTCTCAGAAGTCTCCTCTCACAGTATATACCGTTAGAGTGATCTGGTGAGAGTAGTTATTGCCAAAAAAAATTTCTCCTGCGTCATTGTTGCTCCAGAGGTCAGTGTTAACACGTAGTTCCATATTAGTGTCCCCATACATTCTCTAAGGCACTTCTCTAACAATTACAGCGTATTTCACTACCTGCTCTCATTTTAGCAGTATTCTATAATCTACAAAGACAGCCTATTAATAAAATGACAAATGTTTAAAAGAATTAGAAAGTTTTAAAAGGTTACCAAAACTCAATTTACAACATCCCAGCCCAAGCGCTCACTTTGGCTTTATTTTGCATGTGTAAAGTCCTAAATCTTTTTATAGTCGATCTGTTGGCAAGCATTTAGTAAAAAACATCATTAAAAAATGAACAATAGGAGAAGAGAGGAAGAGAAACCATCTCTGTTCCCAACAGTCACTTGGGAAGCTGCTGACAATTAACACTATTTATGTCTCAGAGTAGCGCGTACGAGCGCGGGCCCCCATTGTCTTCGACACCGTCCAAACACATCACAAAACAATGACCCTTGCCCCGACCACCTTCTGGTGTAACTTAAACCAGATCAAGAGGAAAAACGTACCTACCACTAAAGGGCTGGAAATAGAAAAGCTACAAACAATCCCTTAGCTTGCCAGTTCAAGCCCAGTCACGGTTTTCAGTCAGTGGTAGATCTGAGCTATCACCAAATTGCAGCAGCCCAGGTGCCTACAGCAGTCCTTCCCTGACTTATAGAATCATAGAATTGTGAAGGTTGGAAAAGACCCTTAAGATCATCAAGTCCAACCGTTAACCTATCACCGCCAAGTCCGCCACTAAACCATGTCCTCATCATGTCTGGATGTTCACAATTCAGACTTTCTCCTTCCTGAAGCCAGAGCTCCAAGGGCTACATGCAGACAGCAATTTCAGCAGGCACACAGACTGCTATGGACCTCGGGCTGAGGCCAGGCCCTCCAAACCAGAGAGAACAGCTGCTCCTGGCGTCACCCATGGCAGAGGACTTCAGGGTACTACCACAAGGGCAAGGGCAGCAACTTCTCCCTCCTTCTAAGTGGTTGCAGGATTAAGCTTTCAGTAACACACAAGGGAAGGAGGGCAACTAAATGGCAGTGTACCTATGCTGTGGCTTGAGAAGAAACAGGCCTGAGCTGCAGATTTGTGTTAATAAGCATTAACACGATGTTCAAAGGACCTTAACAGCACTGATTTTATTACATAATTAACGTACAGCAACATTTGTTACATGATAATAACAACGTGCCATGTAATTATTTCCTTTGTTTCAGAGTGCTAGCTTGCTCGGATAGGTCAGCAAGCACACCTAGGAGCAACACTACCATCCTGTTCCAGGAAACGGCTCGGCTCCGTTAACTCTTGCTCTGTGACAGAGCAGCACGTCCGTTTGTGACAAACCTTGGATCACAGCAATAACGGCGACACAACATTTTCTCACACAGTATTAAAGCACCACTATTCCTGTAACCATAGTAATACACTCATAAAGACCGAGAAGAAATTAACCAGTGATTAAGTCACAAATTTAATTTCATTAAAATTAATTTTTTTTTTTCTCCAAAGAAAGTACATGAATATACTCTGCATCACTATTAACGCCACAACTGAAAGGAGTGTTTGAAGATGCATTGTATGGAAACGTCTAGGTCTGTACTACCATTCTACAATCTTTTTTTCATGTTTCCTACCCGAATCTTCCCGATGGCCATACCAGAACACGAGCTCCCAAGCAGAGGTTCCCTCGCATGGCTGATGAGGGGCCCCTATGCCCTTTAAATGGAAATAAGTAGCATGAAGACAAGGGGCGTGATAGAGTGGAATTAGCCAACTCAGAGCCACATCACTGTCTTCTGAGGACAGTTACAGACAGCCCTAGTTTGCTACCAGAAGGACAGTTATAGGCAGCTTTGCACACCGGGCCTGGCAGATACCTAAGAAGGGCAACCCCCAAAAATGCTCTTCTACCTCTGCAAATGCAAAACATCTATTGGCTGCTGTTGTTTGCTCTCACTTTCAAACTCTTTCACACTACGAAGTCAGCAGTCACGAACAGTTCTTTAAAATAAAGTCTAAGTTTCACATCAGGTACTTTCCCCAGTGACTGAATACGCTTACAGTTTCCAGTATCTGTTCTCCTCGCTCTCTGTCTCACTCAAACCAAACCACAAGAGCGCTGTAGATCAGCATTTTCTGAAGCACTCAGCTCTCAAAAGTGTCAGAGGCCCAAAAGAAAGAACAGCCATTCCCTGCTGGTTTTCTTGTCTCTTGTCAAAATAAAATCTCATCAAAATAAAAACAGGTGAGAGGCAAGGGGTACATTAGAAAGTTTTCTAGATGCTGTTTTTCTTAACTGTTGGGCAGAGTTATGGGAAAACCAGAAAAAACAGAAGCAGTTCAGTTGGCTTGAACTCCATGTAGGAAACTTACTGTGCCATTCATTTGGATTGCTAAATAATTCTCAGGGTGAGGTTTTCAGCTGGGAAAGCGGTTATTTGGATCAAAAGGGAAATTTACATCTTGGCACCTCCAAACCAAATGACAGCTACCAGGCTTTTCCCACAGCCAGAAGGAGAGACATCAGCTTTGCTGTTTTAATTACTTCCTAATTGATAACTTTCTATGTCCTCCAGAATTTCTTGAGAATGAGAAACAAGATGGCCTCATGAAAGAACACTTGCAACAAACCCAGTTCCAGGCTTTGGAGCAGCAGTTTACAGATGAGGTCACATACAGCAACGGTCAGTGGCAGTGCATTGATACAGACACCAAACACCACATACAGCTTACGGGAAAGCAAAAAGTAAAAGAAAAGATTGGCAAGAAGCAGGAACCAAAAATAATGACGAAAGGAAAGGACAGACAAGCAGGAAGTAGAATACAAAGATAGTTAAAGCAGCAGCATTATATTCTCATGGGTTCCCTCAAGCAGAGTATCTTACAGGCTTCCCACCTCTCGTGTGTCTCAACTTCCACTACTGTCAGCTGTGCAAAGAATAGGAATTCATTCCAGCTGAAAAGAAGAGCCAGACAGTGAAATTCTAGAAGTCATAGAAAGCAGAAATCTACTAAACTTTCAACCTGGCATTACCCACAGCTAAATACAAGAAGTGTTGTCACTTCAACTCTAGAGTTTACATAATCTTTTATTATCTTATTAGTCATTTTAATAATAACCATGCTATTTCTGTGAAATAACAAAAGCTTTAACAAAGGTCTGATCGGGCCATGAAAAAAACAACAAGAAATTCAGAGATATGGGGGAAACTTGTATCTTTCTCTAACTTTCAATAAACAACGCAGCAGACATTATCCGCATGCTGTGCACAGCTCTGACGTCCCTTTAAGCCTCTGCAAAAAAAAGTTGTACTAGCTAGAACGGATGTTCAAACTGGTTTGTAATTTAGATAGCTTTTTACATTGCACTTCCGTTAATTAAAGTAGATACATTTGAAGTAACCAGAGCAGCTTTTAAACTTCAACTTCCTACATTTTTCTAGGCAAGCACTGATGTTAAAAAAACACTTTTACAAAAATAGAATGAGCAGTCTGGCCACAGATACCCATTTCTGATCATTTATGTACCGAATACTAACTGCCACTTGGGATTATTAAAAATGAACTCTAATCCGCATTAGTAGCAAACAGCTGTGGTTTTAGCACATTCTAGTTCGAGGAGCTGTAAGAGTTTTACCAGATAGGTGTCAGGACGGGTCAGAGCAGCCCCGGCACGGCGAGGCTGCGCTTCCAACAACGCTGCTCTATCAGAACCTTTCGGCAGCGCGCAGGAAGGGAGCAGTCAGCTTTAATAACTCCCAATTCCTACGTGCCTCTGTTAAATACGCGGGGCCTTTTGCTCGCTCGTTCTCGTCACAGGCACCAACGCTTCTCCCTAACAAAAAACATCTTCCCTGACAGAAAGGACTGACAGACTGGAAACCAGTAATACGCTTCATCACGTTGCCATAACTTAACACCTGCTGCGAAGCAGAGCGGAGAGCAATTGCTTCAAGCAGAAGGGAGGGAGGAGAGCAGAACATGGCAGAGAAACGGGGGGGGGGGGGGGGAATGCTTCTCCACCCTGCCACTCAGGGAAGTGACAGGCAGGCGAGAGAGGCGACCGAGCGCCGGGCGGGCGAGGCGGCACCGCGGGCAGTTTCGTAACCGCCGCGGGAGCCGCTGCCCGCATCGCGCCTCGCAGAGTTAAAGTCTGGAGAAGGCACCGATCGCGTCCAAACTTTTTTTTTTTTTTTTTTTTTTAAGCGCTATGCGGGGTTACCGCAAAGGTTTCAAAGCCAAGGGCAAAAGGCTGGCTTCGGCAGGGACCGGGCAGAACTCCGCTCGGCCTCCCCGCCGCCGGGGAGCGGCCGGGCACGGCGAGCCGGGCCGGCGCCCTGCGGGACCCGCGGCCGCGCCGCCCCGTCAGAACGCGGAGGGGCGGGGGGGGGGAATCCGCCGACCCGGCTTGGTGCGTCCTGGCCCCGTCCCGTCCCGCTCCCCCCCGGTAACTTCCCCCCGCGGAGCAGGGGGCCCGCCCGCCCCGCCGCAGGTGCCCGCGCCCCCCGCCCGCCCTGCCCGGACATGCCCCGCCGCCCGGGGAGCGGCCGGGCCGGCACTCACCCAGGCAGATGGCGGTGAGCGGCACCAGCGCGCCCTGCCGGAGCTCCGCGGCCGCTGCCTTCTCCATGGCGGGTCGCCGCCGCCTGCCCTTCAGCGCGGGGGGAACCACGGCAGCTCCGCGCCCGCCTCGCCTCTACGCCGAGCCGCGGGAGCCGGCGGCGCGGCCGGCCCGCGGTGCCCCCGCAGGCCGGGGGGCCGGGAGCGGGGCGGGCGCCTGCCGCCGCAGCCCCATGGCCGGCCCGCGCTCCCGGCTGCGGGGCAGGTGGGAGAGGACAGACCGCCGCGCCAGCGCCGCCGCTCCGCCGCCGCCGCCCCACGTGACAGGCCCGCCGTGCAGCCGCGGCGGCCGGGCCGGAGGGCGAGGGGAGCGCCGCCCCGCTCCGCGCCGCGCCCCGCTCCGCGCACACCTGAGGGGCCGCCGCCAGCCGGCGCGGGCGGAGCGCGGCCCGGAGCGGAAGGGAAGGCGAGGGCCGAGCCCGCCCGCGCAGCGCCGGGCCGCCGGGCTTCCTGTCAGGCACGGGGCGCCCCGCTCCCGCCCCGGCCCCCGCCGCCATGGCGCGCCCCGGCCCCCGCGGCGGGCGGGGGGCGGCAGCGCAGCGCCCCGCCGGGGCTGCCCCTCC
Organism: Theristicus caerulescens; assembly: GCA_020745775.1. Classification (NCBI taxonomy): domain Eukaryota; kingdom Metazoa; phylum Chordata; class Aves; order Pelecaniformes; family Threskiornithidae; genus Theristicus; species Theristicus caerulescens. The sequence goes on along the minus strand of CM036565.1, from coordinate 42,304,570 downwards.
GCCGGGCGGGCTGCGGGGAGCCCGCGGCCCCATGGCGGGAGGCCGCGCCCAGCGCCGCCGCGGCCCGCCGGCCCCCCCTGCCGGGGGAAGCGGCCCCGCGGCGGGCGGAGCTGCCCCCCGGCCGCCGCAGCCGCCCCCCGGCCGCCGCAGCCGGGCTGGGGGAGCCCCCGCGGCCCGGCCGAGCCGGCGCCTCCTCTCCCGACACAGTTCCCTCTGAAGCTGTGCTGCGGGCCCGTGGGCGGCGGCGGGGGCTGCCTCCTCCGCGGCTCCCGAAGGCGAACGCGGGAAGGCTTTAAATCGGATGTCACGGGTAATGTGCACGGGGAGAAGAGCCTCCCGAGAAACTCGGCTGTCCTCCGCTCCCTCCAAAGCACGCTGCAGGTCCCTCGGCCGAAGGGATGGGACCCAGATCCTTCTGGGCCCGGCCGAGCATGAACCAAGTAATCTGGTCATGCAAACAGGGTTATGTACCCACAGCAAGTCAACACAATTTGGATCAATATAAGCAACGTAAACCATCCTGTTCCACTGAAAATGGACAAAGTCTCGTGTTTACAACAAGCAGCAAGACAACAAAGTTAACTGGGAACTTCACGAGCAGAATAGCAAAACAGCAAAAGATGAAAGATAGCCTTGTTCAGGTGACGAACTCCTAAAATGAACCAGCTCTGCCTCATGAATTTCCTGAACTTTTCATTGTTTTCCTGTTCCAGGCGCTGACATCCTCCCCCAGAAAACCAGTACCAGCTCCTCTGTTGGTGGCACAGCTTCTCTCTTCCAAGGAGCAAAGCCCCGATGCTGCCGCTCTGCCCTGACATGAGTGCTGCAGCCTGCTGAGCAGCAGTGTAATTCAGCTACAGATACCAACAACAATACAAAACTCCGTGACAGCACCTTTTCTTAAACTACACAAACGAGGGCTGTGCTACAGGGCACAGTTTAATCCTCCAGGGCAAAGAGGAGGTCTTGCTGCATTTCACTATAAACACAGAAAAATTTCCCTACCTGCTTTAAAAAAATTGCATCTTTGCATTCTGTGGCTGTATCGCACGAGAGATACCGGACGTGCAGTCTGTGGCTATTTACAACAGAAACTCTCCAATTACGAAATTAAATATTGCTTGGTAAAATCAACATCACAAAACAATCAATAGCAGACGTTACTGTACCCAGTTTCCCATGAAAGGGATGCAATTCCCAAGTAAAATTCATATTTCAGGGGTTTCCACCCAACGTGAAGGTCTAACTGTGCTAATGACAGGCTGGCGTGCCCTCCAGGGTGAGCTGCGGTAGCTGCAATTCAGTTATACAAACAGGGCCTCGGTTATTCTGTCATCGATGGGCCCAGGTTCAGCTCCGCACTCTGACTAGACCTGGTGGAGCAATCGCACCCAAAGGGTGACGTTCCAGGGGAAGCATAAGACCACCAAGAGACAGCAGTAAGAGGAACTGGGATGCCGAGGTAAAGCTGAGGCGTTTGCTAGCAGTGAACATCACCTTTTAGCAGCACACACGCCACGAGTAAGATTCTCGCTAAAGAGATGCAACAACATAAATTACAGTTGCTATGCTCTACCGAAAGCTTTGTGCTGTTTCAAACTTCTGATTGTCATCTTAAGAGTCAGGTTTAGATCGGGTACTGTGCAAAACCAGGTTAAAAATAAGCCAACAACAAAAGCAGACGTGGGGAGGGAAGCGAGTGGCTGTTGGGGCGCTGGGCTTCCGGAGCCCGTGACAGGTAACTTGCCCAGTTGCGAACATCAGCAGGGCTGTCACACCAAAGGCCCGTTTGCTACACACCCAGGTACACATTGGGCAGATATTTCAGATATTTGTTAATTATACGTGCCCCATCAAGGAAAACAGCTGCACAGTTCTAAATGGTTTATATGGTTAAAATATGAGAGAAAAGCATACTTAATTTGCCTGGGGTACCATGCAGTTTAAAAATATTAATTAGAACTATGATCCTCTTTTGCCCATAAGCTCATGAGTGTAATTTTAAACACGCAGCTCAGTTAAACAAACACTTTCAAACGTGTCTACAATAAAACCATTCCACAGAGCTACTCTCATGGCACCATACCTTGTTTAAAATTAATCCACTCAGCAGAAAGTTTCAGAGTCAGATTTGGCCAGGGAAATAGTGAAAAAGACCAAGTTATAACATGGGAAAGGAAACGCCAGATAAGAAAGAAAAGGCAGAAATGGATGAGAAAATGCCAGGCCAGGCTGAAAATATTTTAGGGCAATGGTGATGACAGATGCTTTCTGGAGCGTCTACGGGAAGCAGATCGCGTTAGACGTAGAAAGCACATTAAAGTTGAAGCACAGACTCAGGTTCCCTTTTGCTGATTCTTATTTGATAGTGAAAAACTCTGGCAGAGTGCTGAAACAGAGGGCTAAGGGCTTTAATGCCTGGAAGCACCACAGTTCACCAAAGGACATCTCTCAGCACACTCAGATACTGCTTTAGGCCTTTTTATTTCAACAATATAAAGTGTGGCTACAGTAATATCTCGGGGGTTCAGGTGATCCTTATCCTCGCTGAGCTACAGACTTGTGCGTTATCTTAGCAGCCCTTTGATGGAATTAAAATAATTGTAATTCACATTTGTCTATCACTCTGGATCTTAATGGATGCCTAATGGATGATTGGCCTGAGGATCAATAGTATCACATCTTGTCTACTTGGGATGAGAGAAGTGGATGTTAAAATAAATACTACTACTATGCTAAAGATGTAGAAATAATAAGCAGATCAATGCAAACACAGTTCACCCATAGGTGAGAAGGCCCCGCACGCAGCACGGAGGGGACCGGGCTGTTCTGCAGATGCAGCCTGCTTTACAAGTACACGTGTCTGTGCGCTTTTTAAGTAGCATAATAAATCACAAAACATTTTCCACAACTAAATCCTTCCTAATCTAACCAGACAATTCTTAAACCTTTAATGGGCCCATGATTGTAAAATCATTTCGTCTGGGTTTTTGAGCAGTAATCTTCAAATTACAGGTCTGTAACAGCAATAATGGAATGTGTCATAAAAGAGTTTTTGCTCAGTGAGTCTATTATTGTAATAAAATAATGTATCTAGTCACCTCTACATTCCGCATTAACCCTTTTAATGGTAATTATGAGTAAAGTGCATCTCTCATTTCCATTAAATAATATCCTTGCACCTCACTGAAACAGTAGACTATATAGGACTGAAAGCAAAGCGACAGACGCACGTTCTTTTTTAGCAGATTCTATCCATGCCACTAACCTATTGTTAAGATAAAACCCACTCAGTTTAAGAATTATTCTTACACTTTCGTGTTCATGTGAGACTACCTTAAAATTCTGAGTCCAGCTTTTCAGTCACATGCTTTTGTGCTCACAGAAATATAGGTACAAATTAGAAAATTATATATGAAATTACACATACATATGCTCCAGCATCTACTGGCATAAGGGAATTCATGATCATATTACGCCATCCCCATGAACACCTTGAGAACATAACCAGCAGAACCCATTCTAGGTGCTCTACTTCAGGATGATTCGCAGATCATTTTAAAATTACTTTAAGAGTTGCACCAAGCTAAACCATCGTTGCAAGCCAAGTGTCAAGCCTTCATATCTCATTTCAGAACATGTGATATGGAGATGGCTCTAGAAAATTTCATTAGTAGAAGTTATACATTATATACGCTGGAGCTATAGGCATGTTCACTCATTTTAATGCTTTTGACAGAATTGGATCACAAAAGAAGTCATGTAACACCACCAAAATAAAGTTCTGATCAAGTTTTACCAAGTGTAATCAAAGGATATTACAAGTTATTTTTTTAAATATGCAGTAAAAAGATGAAGACATCATAAAATGATATGCAATGTTGACAAAGAGATTATGGATTTCATCAATATTAGTACTAAGAATGTTAAAATAACTTGGAACCTTATCCTGTCCATGTGAGTAATCTCTGTCTTAGCCTGACTACATAAAATTTTATTGCATTTTCCACATCAGTTCCCTCTGTATCTAATTTTTGTAACTCATAAAAGCTTATGCCTCTTTTATAAGCATCTCTTTGGATTAATTTGGTTCAGATTTCTTTAAACTAAGACTATAATTTTACCTGTTCCACAAGTTCTTTCTATGCATTTATCTCTTTTTCACCGTAAATCGGTTTCAGTGCAAAGGTGGCACGTACAGAGTTGTGTAGATAAGCAAGCCTGCAATCCCATATATTTTAATGACTGCTGTTCTCTTTTGAAACCTGGCATTAAAGAACAGTTGGTTAGAAAACATTAGGTGTGGTAACGTGCCTTATTTGTCTCAATCTCACATAGTTTACCACCAGTTTTATTTTTACAAGGGTTCACACTGCACCACCATACAACACTATCTGCCTGGATTTAAAAAGGTTTACATTTAGTGACAACTACACTCACCCTGAAAGGGAAGAAAATTCTCAGGGGTACTTTGCTGCACCAACTTTAATGCTATTCCTGTCTTGGTCCATTATAGATCATTGCTAAACTTCACAGTGAACTATTTTCCTTACTCTTCTTTAGGAATGTGTTATTCATGTGTTCTACGAGGAGCTGAAAAAACCCTGTTGTAATTCACATTCGTTTTATGAAATGTGATGGGAATAAATATAAGCAACTTGGTATATAGGAAAGCGGATCCAAATTGTTTGATGGAGAAATACTATAATAAGATCACCAATGTACAGGCATTTTTCCAAAGAGAGTGCAAAGCTGTGATATTCCTCTGTGCCACTCTGAATGTTCAATGAAATCCTGAATTTGTATCAAGCAGACCAGATTATGAGTAGCAATTACATTAGGGTAATTGCTTGAAAAATAAAATAAAATCATTCTCTCTTGAAAGGGTTCAGTTGTCTTTGTAACTACTATCAAGACAGCATTAATTGCATCTTAATTTTTTTTTATACTTATAACTTTGCTCTCTTAACAAAACTGAAGGTCTACACAACCTGCTCCATTAAGTAAATTAGGTCTCATTTTTATTTAACAGTGTTATTGAGATCAGAGTTTTGAAGCATGCAGCATAATTACAGAAGAGGATTAGAATTGCCTTCATTTCTAATCCTTACAGAAATAATTTGAGGAAGTTTATCAGGGCTCCTTGTCAAAACCGTTAAGCTGCACTTTATCACTAAGCTCCACTGGACAGCAAGTCATTCTGGACACCTGAAAGAGTCAGGCCAAGACCAGCACAGTTTCATTTCTCTCTTATTTTTTGCCTTTAAATATTTTCAGCGTGATTCAGTTTTAAAAGTGTAATCTCACGGCGCTGTTTTATGCCAGCAATTATGTCAGTTGTTTCACGAGGCTCTCGTCTATCACCTGCCAATATACAGACCTCGCTGCCTGCAGCACCCTCCCCGGCTCTGGTCCCCGGGATACTCCGAGCACCTTCCCAGTCCCGCCGCGTTGCACAGACGTTCTGCAGCTTACACGAGTACAATGAGTTCCTACAAATTTATTTCACTTGTGACTCCACAGTAAAAGGCTATTCAACACCATATCACACCTCCTACCTCCCCAGTGACTTTATCATTTAATAACTGTATTTGGATTGATTTAAACTGTAGCAATGCTAGTTTTTATTATCCGTGTACTGGAAAAGCACTGCAACAGAACAGTGAGTCCCCCGATCTACTAAGATGCTAAATTGATTCCTCGCTTCTGCCCATTGCTTCGTATCTATTGACGAGCTGAGTTTGGATGATTTAATTTAGTTTATGATAAATCCTTTTATGCTTTCGTTATGTTAGGGGCTTACTCTCTCTGGTAGCTGGAGTCATTAAAGGATTTACTATTCTCTTTGACATACAAAATCTTTGGTATATGAAGGCTAAAGTCAGTCAGAAGTGAGTCTCTTCCACTTGTAAATGATAGAAGAGCAATGCCAAAATAAGGCTGAATCACGTTTCAGGTGTGTGAATGTGTTTTCAGATTCCCCTTCACACACAGAAATTCAGGGAAATAATGGGCTCAGTAAGGCCTGAAGTTGTCTTCACTACTTTACTGCTTTTCTACAGAAGAAAATGCAACAAACTATCAATACATTCTTAGCCAAACACACACTAGCTGCATGAATGACTCCAGACTTATTTTAGAATTTAAGTAGGAGATCGAACAGATTGGAATTAGAAACATGAAAGCTCCTCTAAGTCACAGGACGAACACAGTGAATGTGCATTAAAACTATCTCCTAGGGAGAGAAGAAATATTTTCTTTGCTCAGTATGCATATTGTTATCAGAGCAGATGAAAATAGCCACATGAGGTTGCTCATCAATGTGCTTCCAGCCTCCAGTTCTGTTTAAAAAAACCCAAAGAATAGAAATTAAATACAGTGTTGCATGCAATCAGGCACCTCTAAAATTGAGCATGCGTGGAAAAGGAAAACACATAATTAGGACTGAAGAGACACCTTCAAATGAGTACAGTGACTGGCTTTTGTACTGTGTGGAGAAGGGCTGGACACAACTGCAACACCGATGGGGAGGCTGCAGAGCAGCTCCCCTGTCATGCTACCCTGTAGTGTTCCCACTGCCAGCCTAGAAAATGCTCTCTGGTGTAACATTACCCATTGGTTGGGAACACTAATATTTAGAGCTATCTTCCATCCATTCTTATGACTGGGAAACTTGTGCAAAGACTTCAGACTGATATATTTTAGCCAGAGCATGATGTTCAGCAAGCTGATATTTGAGGAATGGTGCGGCAAGTAACTCGGAGCTGCTGCTCTGCCAGTGCCACCTGCAAGCGCTGAGGTAAAAATCACTGCAATACCCACAGTACAATTCTGAACTGGACTCTGAGCATTACACCGATTCCACTGTAAACCATATACAGTTATAGTCTATACTATCCAGTACACTTATTATAGACTGCCATTTTACTTGCATCCAATTACCAGTTCAGCAGGAAAAGCACAGCAGAGGGTAAGGCTAACCAGGCTTCTCATGTTTCACTGACAATTTTTTTTTCCTACTACTCATTGTGTTACCAATACCTAAAATGTAGCTGCTATGGCTACTCTTTTTCATTAAAATTTGGCCCAGATATTTCCTTAGAGGCTTTATTGGTCCTAGAGAATGTAACTTGTGTTCCACCTGTCCCAGGGGTTGTCGCTAACACTGATTTATGGCTTCATTTCCCTTATTTGTCTACTGTAGTTATATTTTTAAAGTTCCAGTGGCATGTTTTTGAGTATAAATTTCTGTTAAACCCATTCTGCAGAAAGCATTGCACTTCTTATTCACTGCAATACCCCGCATAGTTTTAAAAGTTCTGATGATTTTACGGTATGAGAGTGTCCTTGGAATCAGCTAAAATCATTATTACTAACAATTCTTTCACATTTTTTTCCTCTAAGTTCTCAATACATATTCATAGCACAGTGATTTTTGGGTTCATAAAAGAGCAAATTACAGCTTATTTCCCAAGTGATTGCAAAGCTCTTCTTAACATGCATAGACAGAAAACACAGCAAAAATTTGGAACTATGCATCAGTGAGGCTGTTCCACAGGAAGAAGAAAGGATGTAAAGGAACACGAGCTCACCTACAAAATTCTCCCTGTTTTTCACAGGGATAATACAGCCAGACTCATAGTGCTGTATTAACACGGACATAAGGATGACAGTGTATTGGCTCATCAGGACAATAATCTGTTCAGCTAATCTCACTAAAAGCCAAAGCAAGTTTAAAGCACCAGGAAACAGAAATACCAACATGTGCTTACATGTGAACACCAGATCATTATGCAGACTGTGTGCCAATACTTACCATGAAAAGGATACAGGACATGTCAAGTCCATCGCTACTAAGTCATGAGGTATGTTTCCATGATACAAAAAGCTCTGCTCTCTTTGCTGTGTCACACTGAATAAACAAACACTGTCTCTCTGGCACCTCAGTGATTCTACCAACTGTTAGCAGCAACAGCAAGAATGGGTATTTATTGTGTAAACAGTGTCCCAAACAAAAACTGGAAGCACGTCACAGGGATGGTGGGCTAGTAGCTACAGATAGCAAATTATACCTACCCTGAAGATGTAATGATTTCATCTCTGTTCCTTGCTGCTTAGGCTACTTTTTAGTATTGAACAGTGTACAAAATCTTTAAAAAAATAAAAGCTGTCTGAAGCATGCAAGTGAACTCTATGTGATTAATATAAAACCAAATAACATTTTGACAAATGAGCATGCTAATTCAGACCACATTACTGAGAGAGATGAACAAAAAAAAGGATAAACATAAACCATGGAACAAAACTCATGTCAGAGATTTGCAGAAGAATCAAAGCTGCTTCAGCCTTCAGTGGAGCTTAAAACCATGAAGTCAGATTTTCTTTTGCATAAAGAAAACACCATAATCCAATATACCCTTTAACTACGACTCAGTCTGTGCAGCAGAGCTAGGGATGCCGGTTGTACGTTCTGACCAAAGCATGTAAATAAGAGAAGAGCCTGTAGTAAATGGGCTGAAGAACATGAAGGGAAAATCATTGCAACAATTGTGTAAGAACCACATAATAAGAAAGCAGCTGAATGAACAAGACAGCAGCCCTGTGGATTCATATATACATAGTCTACAAGTGTGCCGGGGGCAGGGGGGAAGAGTATGAGGTTACCTAGTGATTTAGAGGATCAAAACTGTTTTAAGAGAGCATTGGCACTTGTTTTCAGAAAGCTTTCAAGAGATTTTTGAGAAATCCTTCACACAATTTAAGACCTGGACTATGTAACTGTATACATTGTTATAATACATCATCATATGTAAATGCGATGCCCAACAGAGGCAGTAAAATATTTGACAAAAATTGAAAGACAAAGTCAAGGAAAATATGAGAAAATTCCTGCCCTTGCACTTCCTTTTTTCTGAAGGTAGAGTCATCCAAGATCCTCCTTCATATGCATCAACCTCTCACACAGGATCAATGGTACTCCCCTGAGCTGACGCTTTTTTATTTATCCTTGAGGGCAACAGTAGCATGGTTGCATGCACTACTGCCCCGAGATGTCATCCCTTCCCAGAATATGTACGTGGCTGTCAAAACATTCCAGTTATTCCCTTAATTGAGTGGGAGATGAAGGTGCCAGATAAAGAAGCCAACTAAATTAATGAAAAATATTATTTTAACAGAAATAAGGAAATAAAATTGAAAAAAATTGCAATAGAACAACTTAAGAGAATATCCACCAGTATCTATAATAGTAGGCAGATGAACAGAAATGTTACAAAATGGTACCTACTTAAAATCAGAATTATGTGAAGGTAATTTTACCTTTCCTAAATATATAATTTCTGTACAGAGTTCTCAGTCTGGGAAATCTCAAAAGTAAACAGATGTTCCAAAGGGGCTGGGGGGGGCTGGCAGTGGAGGGGAATACTGCAACAGGCAACAATAACAAAAACCAATTTATAGATGGGTTTCTCTAAATTTACACATTACACATTTATGAATTCTCTTAAACAGAAAGCAGTCAAACTGGTAGACAGAACCAGAAGGGTCACAAATTCTAAATTAAAAGTAGCTAACAGAAAAGTACTTTGATCTTGTACAGATTTGAGAGGAGTTCAGGGTAATGCAATATACATACCACAGAAATTCCCATGATACCCAGACTGGCATATGCATTTACAGCTATCAGTGTTAAAATATCCTTCATTATAGCACTGTTTCCCATGGCAGCATATTCTTTGGTTTGTCCATGTCTGAGGAGGTGCTGTGAAGATTAAATCAGTTTTAAAACCTATTTGAATAAAAGAATAAGTATTTGTTTATACTTAAATTTGTATTCACTTTGTTGGAATCATTTATAGACAGGTTGTGTTGATTTTTCAGTTACTAACTCAACCAACCAGTTGCTTTGGGAGTTCACTGTAATTAGCTTTTATGAATCTATCATTATTCACAGACCATCTTGGAACAAATGAACAAAAATAATTTTATGCATTCATGTTCTTGAGCACTAAAAATATGGCAGCTCACATATAATTTTCATGCAACTTAGGAAAACCCATGCATTTTAAAATACTATTCTGCTACAGTAACTTGTCAGCTTTCATAAGTGACAGTAATTACGATAATTGTTTTTTTTTAATCTTACTTATGCAATGCTTTTCTGCTCTAACTACAAAAAAAATAGTGGTAGTTAGGTCCATAAAAATGGCATTGTACTAGCTTGAAAAAAAACAGTGATCCAAAGAGATAATATTTAATACCATTTTTTCATTAGCCAACATGGCATTGATCCACTTCCACAGCCACAGGTGCGTAGCAATCACAAATTCAATTCTTCTTGTCTCTTCTATTGCAAAGAACTCTTGTATTCTGATTAGTTCATTTGTTCTCAATCCTACATTCACTGAACTTAATGGCAAAGCAGCACCCATTGATTGCAATGATACAGAGGTATGAATCACAAAGTTTTCCTATTTCTCAAAAGCAAGGCACACTAGCAAATATTTAACTGCCAAGCGATTTTAAATATTTCATCCCATGTCTATAGATTTACTGAAAGTACAGTAATCCCAGTTGGAAACAATTACAATTACTCACTGCAGTGCCCACATTTAGCTCGGCACAAGTCTAGCTGTATTTGCGGGCAATTTACTTGATGCATTCCAGCACAGAAGGGCTCATTAGAATGTCTGCAAAGCTCTGTAACGTCCAGAGTTCAGGGGACAAGAAGTTAATGCAAAAAAACATTAGCGATACACAAATCTTCATGTGCAAACATTCACAATTTTAATATAAGCACAATATAACTTTGTTTCAGAAATATTTGTATTTACTGAATAAAGTATGCTGTCTTTCTTATGGGCAATTTTCACTCCAGTGGTCATTACTGAATATTTTTCCTGAAGTTCTTCAGAGGGAAGAACAGACACAGAGCAAAGATCTGGATCAATTTCAGACTGTACAGTACCAACCAAGAGCTCTGCAGCCAAATTAGCTACGATCAGTGTCAGGCAGGCCTAAAGCCAGTGGTGCCAACACAGCCCCAAATCTATTTTTATGCTCTCCTGAGGGCCCCGTGTTCAGAGTTGCTGAAATACAGAAACCAGCAGCAGCTGCATAATCAATTTATGTGAAATCGTTTGGAAATTATTAAGTCAGAGATTCAACAAGATGGTACAAAAGAAGTGACTAAATCCTTCTCTTATTTCTAGTCACGTAACACTGAATTTGGACCACTGCATCTAAACTAGTGTTATGGGTCTTACTAGCACCTTTTTAAGAGATATACTAACTCATAGCAGCCTTGGGCTCTAATCAGTCCAAATTTGTGTTTGCAACTACTAATTCATTAATTCTCCCCTAATCTTCCAGGTTCTGTTTCCACAGACTGCAGCCAGAGAGACTGCCAGAAGAAATGGCAATTGACCTCATGGGAAACAATATTAAAGGAGCACATGAAGTTCACCCGGTTCTTGCTGCTTAGAACAGGGGCAGATTTTGGCCATGGCAACCAAGGCAGTAGACTCATTTTGACCAAGTGCCCCAAGTTAACTATTCACCGAATAGTTCATTTTTCTGGGTAGTCAAAGAACTGCAAGACACAGAGACCTGTGTATCTTTTCAGCTGGTTAGAGTCGAGAAGTAAAAATCTTGAGCTTTTTTTTTTTTCCATTCAATATGCAAACCTTACATATTCTAGTTTCATTTAAGGAATTTGCTAGAAATACCTTGGGTACATTTTCTCAGGCAAAAGAAAAGAATGCCATGTGATAACGGTACCTGAACAGCCTGCATAACCCCAAGCTTCATCACACGTGTGTGTGCAGTTATAGTGATTGAGGACAAAAGAACAAAGTTTAGAACTCAGCTAATATAGATAATACTGTACAAGGACTGGGTTTAGGTTGCTTTAAAGGTAGGGAAATAATAGGATATTGATACCCTGTTCAATTAAGAAAATGCATCCCAAAGCATTCTATGATATTTATCATATAAAGATAACCCAAATGACTATGAGAAGCACTGAATAAAAGAGCATAACCCATACCAGAGAAAAAAAAAGAGTGAGTCTGTTTTGACTGAAAATGACATGCAAATTAAAATGTTAATTAAAAAAAAAAAATCTAGTACTGAAAATAATAGCCACTTCAGGCTGGCCAAACAGAACTGACTTAACATGTTATTTGACAGTTTCTGTTACTGACAGTAAATATTTATTCTAACAGAAAAGCACTATATATAATTAATCAGAAATAAACACACAAAGTTAATTAAATAGTTTATATCAGACATTTTTCCAAATATTAACCCAAATCCATAATAACTAGGGACACTGTAATAAATTATTTCTGGGCTATGATGTTCTAGTATGTTCATTCAGCAAGATATGTCAAATGAAATTATAGGTATAAATGGTCATATTATTTGCTCTTACGATAGTTTTGACCATTACATTTTGCTGTCACGGGAGAATAAGAAAGATTTTTAATGTATATAGTATAGATACTAAAAAGCACATTTGTTTAAAAAAAATCATCCAGAAACAATACCTAATCAACCTTTATGTCTTAAAAAAGCTGCAATTCAGACAATTTCAAAATACTTCCTGTGTTAAACTATTATCAAGAGATTTTCAGAAAAACTCAGCACTCAACAGTTTCCATTGACAACAATGAGAGCTCAACACACACTTTGGCAGGAATAACGTGAGGGCTAATTGTGTTTAGTTGTATGTAAGTAAAGAATAATCATAAATTCTACAGCAGATAAGGACAGACCTTGTTGTTTTGATGGCACTGCACAGTTAATAACACAGGAAAGACTCTGCCCACACAGCTTGAGTTGATTCATCTTTTCCTCCCTTCATTATGAATCAGATTCTTTATTATCTTTTTATTGAATGAAAACCTGACTACAGCGCAGTCAGTGGGAGTTTTGCCATTGACGTCAGTGAGATCAATTCTTGATTACCTCACCAACTAATATTAAAAATATCCTTGTACATCTAAACCTTAATTATAGCTTAACTACAGTTTTTTGAAGGAAAGAAAAGACCTGTTGCAAAAAGGAAGGACAGTTGCCTCCCTGTTTCATATACCTCAGGTGTTATCTTTCAAATGACTTAAAACAGAGATAAGTTGCTGGCTTTTCTGTTGTTGCCGAATGCATTATCACTTGCATGCTGGCCCTTCTAATGCATGAAACGGAAGTTCCCACAACCACGTTAGTAGTATGCGTGTGCCCGTGCAATCTGTGCAATCTTACATCTCCAGGATTAGAAAAGCAATGTCGTGGAACACGGCTTATGCAGATGAACCCAGAGCAAAGCACTCACCTGCACGGATCGTGCTGCAGGTTCCCCAGGTCCGTCTGCAACGTCTGCACCTGACTACCTTAATCATAATGAAAGAGATGTGCCAAGACCACAGCCATTAATAAATACCTTCAAAATATACTAAATTTCAACTCCTTTGAGGATTGAAAGGCTCTTTGGCCAAAAAGGAATGGTACATGTATGAGGCCTTAACATTGTAGATTTTATTTCATAGGTGTTAACAGTTGCCCTTTGCTCAAGGTAACTTCTAAAAATAGTTCTCGAAATGAACAATAAGACTATATACATGTAATAGAGTTTTAAGCAACATTTTTACAGGCACGTATTTATTACTGCAAAGTCCATTTTCACACCATGTGGATTACACTTAGGACATGAGTCTCCTGTGACCTCAGGCTATATAACTTTCAAATCTATACTACTCCTACACAAAAACAAGATATAAAAATTAATTTTTATGTATATCCATTTGTTAATCCATTTATATCCTATTGGAATGGAAATAGAAGGTTAAGCTGAAAATAAACTGAATTGTAATGGCTTCACCATCTAATAAAACAAATCCAAATTGCCAAGATAGGCAACATACATTTAAAACATGAGAAGTGAAAACACCTTCAAGAAAGTAAACTTCTGAATACGAACCAAGCATAGCTAATGGGGAAAAAAAAGCACACAACCTGGCATTTTCTAGCTAACCTGTCTCCCTGCTTGAAGAATCCTGGTTTTCACTCTGAACTGAAATACATACAGCCAAGCTTTTAAAAACATTTTTTTTTTCTTCTGTTCAGGTGTACTTATGAGCTGGGTTGACTGGAGAATGGAGCAACACAGGTCCTAAACGGGAAGAATCTAAATTACTCAGTGCCCATCTCTTACTCTCTCTGCTGCTGCCCTCTGTTGTGTTTTCTGTCTTTTAAGTGACACTCTATGGGATACCTATCTCTAAGTTCACAGGCCGGTTTTACCTCCATAAAAGTCTAGACTGTAAATATCAATAGCAGAATACATGAGGGACTGATCTGCTGGGTGATGGGGGCAAGTCACTTTCTTCTCAATAAGCAATGACATTAAAGTGTCTTATTTTGTAAGAAGAGACGATGAAAATCTTACAACAAGCCTGCAAGTAACAGGTATCATTTCTGCAAATTACTTACAAATTAAACCATCCATCCCAAATTTTTCTACAAGCAGCAAAGCAGTAACTGGAAAATGTCTTTGTTTTCCAATACGCAGACTACAGTATCCCAAACAGTTGTGTCCGTCATCCCCGTCCTGTCCCCCCCGCCCCCAAAGTTCAGAGCTGACATATTACACTCTGGCAAATCCTTTCATGACACATACATCACATCACATTATACAGGCATGACACTGTGTAACTGGACATGCCTGTCGAAGCATGACACATCACAGAACAGCGTGTCAGGAGATACGAAAGGGCAGTTTTACAAACTGGGGTTAACAGGCAATGTGGCTTCACTTGATGTTTTCATCAAATGTTTTCACCCAAATCTTTGTGAATAACGTGCAGGCAGCAATGCCAGCTCACAGGCAAACTGGAAAATATCTCCCCCTAAGCCTATAGTCACTGCTGCAATAAACAGCCACTAAACATTTGACTGCCTCTAACATTTTCCTTCTTTAGGCAACTGTCCCTATGATAAAGATGTCTCCGATATGCACATCTGCCTGCAGGAGTCACTTCACTTTTTCCTATTCACAGACATGGAGAAATGAAAAATTAAATTTGATCAGGTCTGGATGCAAGAGTTCAAGACCCTGAGCTGGAAATCACCAGAGGCTGGTAGGGTATTCTGGCAAAATATCACTGCATGCTTGCCCTGTGCTTACGTTCTGCCCTAGACATGTGCTATTGGCCATGGTTACAGAGAGGATATTGGGCTAGATGCACCTGTGGTCTGATTCAATTTGAGCGTAGTTATTTTCTTATGTTAAGTGATACTTAACATACTCACCTTCACTGAGTCAGCAGCATGGAGTCACCGTGACTGTGACAAGTTCTGGACAATTTCACAGAACAAGCTGGTTATGAAACTCCTAGGAAAATTATTAGTCACAACAGCACAGGAGTTAAGAGATCTTCTGGAGCAATTCCTGCCACTTTGAGAATTCTTTATAATGTCAGACACTGGCTTTTTATTTCACCATTTCACATTATTTTTATATAAATGCTGAGCTGTTGAGATATTACTTCACGTGTTATTCTTCTATAGCACCTTGACAGAATCTCAGCAGCTGATTCTCAAAAACAGGTTAGTTTTGTGCTCCTAATTCAGCTATAAATCAATAACGGGTACAAATTATGGAGTTTTTGCCAACTGTCTAAAGTAAAAGATTATTAAAAAAATACTTACGAGGATAACTTAAATTTATTACCCTACAGCTCCTTAGAGGTACTGTATATGCTGTGGTTAAGTCAAATAAAGTATGCCAATATATCATCTTTTTCCACCACTGGTGTACACCTTACACATGCAAGTCAAATATTAAGTGTTCAAATTATGTCAGACACCAAAAGGGAAAACCTGCAGCAGCTGAGAACAAAGCTAGAATCTAAGCTGACACCTCTCAAAGTGTAGTTCCTGGGCTTTAAAATTCACTTGGCCCTATCCAGAGCTCTGTAAAGCAGTGTTATTTCAATAGTTTAGTCTCCTATTTAAAAAATAAATATACTCATTAGAACATATTTTCCAGTGATGTAGCTGCTGTTAGAAAACAAAAGGAAACATTTTATTTGTGAATATACAGGCAGTCAGATTCCTTGTGTCTGTCTTTCTCACCTCAGTAAATTCACCACTACTGGGATACAGCATGAAAAGCTGCTGGAACACAAAATTCTCTTCCAATTACATACATAAAAAGATACTTTATTTATTCATCCAAAGTTAATTTTTAAGGCTTTCATAAAAGCCTGGAACTATGGTCTTTTCTATTACAGATGGAAAGAGTTTTATCAGACTAATTCAAGACAAGGCTTTACTTTCAACTCGTAACACATGAGAATGTTACATGAAAACCATTAAGCAGGTTCAGGCCAGTGCACTGCTGTGCCTGGTTCATGCTGGAGCCACCTGACCAAGTCCTTTTGGCATGTATTTTGCATGTTTAGTATTTAAACCACACAAGAGCAAGTCAAAGGCAGGTGTCATATAAACAGTCACTGAATACACAGAGGCAACATATTTAATTATAAAAACTCTGCCTTTCTAAACTGAAAGTCTTTCTGCCAAGATTGAGACTGCACTGTACTACTTGCATGGGGCTTTCGTTACAGACTACGTGTTAATAATCCAGAGCCTCCTGACCTGTTCGTGAATCCATGTCTCGCATATTTTGTCCTTGCCCACACAAGCTACCAAAATTAAGGTAAACATGAGTAATGATTAAGAAAACACAGTGCATTCTAGGAACCATTAGAGAAAATCATGGTTAAATTACCTATGTGTAAAGTTCACAGAGAGGACCCAAACAGTTACTGCTCAAGAACTTAAACTGTTTACTTCATCCCAAATTTTCAAAGGCAGGTGGATTTACTCTCCCGGCTTAAATAATAAAACAGTATACTTGCTATTGGCAATTAAATTATTCTTTGGTTCCACCTTAATATGATTTCAGAGATTCATTACAGCTCTAAAAATGTTAAACACTGTATGCTCTGTGGATAAAAGGACCAGAGCACAATTAACAATTCTAGGGATTTGTGTCTATCACGTGAATTGGTCAGGGTCGTATGTGAGCTCCTATAATATGCTTTTACAAAAGGTTTAGTTTATCACACCTAACTGGCAAGGATTCCCTGTCTTTACCAGCTGTTAATTTGTTCCATTTGAAGGAGGCAGTCATTATAGGAATGTGTCATAAGAAATACTGGATGCATCCTTTCTTACAGATTGCAGCCACTTCGTTGGGTTTGGCATCAAAAAATAGCATTTTTTACAATTAGAAAGATTTTAAAGTATTTTCTAAATACTCGTCATAAGCTACCTATTGCACTTACTACTTCTCAGGTAATATCAATCCTATATTGATATAATAATCACACACCTTAATGTAAAATGTTGCAATATTTTGAGAGACTAAAAAAGGAAAAGTATCTCGACAGAAGAATACTGGCCTGTAAAAACGTGTATTACCTATACTTCTGTAGGTAAACGTAAAATAATCTCAATAGCTAATAAGCACCTTCAACAAAAAGACTAAAACAGTCCTACATACTAAATTTTCAAGGAATACCTTTACATAAACCCTTCAAAAGTTTTACTTGCAAGTTGATTTTCTACTTCATCAATGAGATTTAGTCAGTCAGGCCCCTGCTCCCAGAAACAGTCCCAATGCATTTGTGAACATCGCCAGCACTATTGAAGAGGCTTAGTACCAGCATGACCTAACTGCAGAAAGACTGAACTTACTGAGAAGAAAAATAAAAACATGGCTTTAATAATATTGATTTTATCCAAAAGCTCAAAATGCTTCATACAACATTAATTAACTCTCCCAGCAACTCTGTGAGATCACTAAGTATTATTATAATTTTGCAGATGGCAAAAAAGATCAAAAGTTAAGAGCAGTGTGTCCAGAGCCAAACAGCAGCCAAAGAGTAGGTCTCTCAGTGTGCAAGGCCAATCTGACCAGGCTCTCTCTTCCTTGTTGGGTATTAAAGAGATCACACTTGATTATATGTGTATTTTCAAATACAAAATTGCAAATACCGGTAGCATAAGGGCCAGGGGGTCTATGAGCACCACTTGCTGTATTTTAGAGCAGTTGATGACATGATTATATACAGAGTACAACTGCTTTACTTCACTGGTTATTGATGTGATGGTATAACATTTGGGTGGGGAGTAGGAGAAGGAAGCTTGTTCAGATCACATTGAAAATAAAAATGCAAATATTTATGCTAAGACAGCTGTTACAACCTACTACCTGGCAAACCACATGTAAGCTTTAATGCAGTTTTAACACTATTGACAAATCTGTAACTACAATCTTACTTGAGATTTAAGTGGCCTTCATCTGGCCTATTCCCACATGTAAATGCAAAAGAAAAAACAAAACCAAAAAACATACACACTCAACATGCACATTTAGCTTAAGTGTTAGTGATTTGTTTAGTAGTTTTAAACTACCTTAGAAACCTATCTTTGTAGAATTTCACATGATAAATAACACAGAATCTTTTTGGCATGACTAGTATTCTAACACTTTAACAGAGGTTTGGTTTTTTTTATCACACACATTAAAACACTTTACACAATCCCATTGATAAGTATGTTTCTTGGGTTTCTTGCTCTAGCTCTCAGCTTAGGAACCAAATATTACTTGTAACAGAAGAACAGCTAAAGGCCTTAATCCTGCAAAAACTTCTGTATGGGAGTAGTTTCACGGAAGTTAGCTGGACTGACTGAATAGTCCAGCTGACTACTTCTGCAAGGAACATGAATGAGGTGATGTAGCACTCAGCCAAAACTGAGACCAATTTCAACAGGCATAGGCAGGGCTTCCATTTGTGAACCAGAAACTACCCATATTTCCTGCTTGGGGACACTCAAAAAACTCGACCTTTTTGGAGACAGTTGAATTTTGCATGCTCTGTAGACAGCACTTACCCTTCCTCCTTGCAATTGTACACAAAGGACAAAAGGTAGTGCAAAACGTTGGAAAAAGTGAATGAGGAAAGCAGATGGACTTATACCTTTTTAGGCTGACATATTACAGTGTGAAAGTATCCAAGGCCCCTCTGCAAGGAAAAGGCTGGTGGCAAATCTTGGAAATAACTGAGCACTGAGATATTGTTACTGTCCGCAGAACAGGCACATCTAAGTGAATTTCACATTGTTGAATTTCTTATTAATGTTGTTATCTAAATAAGCAATATAGCAAATTGTCCAGCACAGCAGGCCCTTCATCCATACCCTCTGGGCAGTCAGTGAAAGCTCAGTGCTCAGATGAAGGGATTTCCTGAATACATATTTAAAACATGCAAGTATGAGCCAAAACAAGTAACTATATGATGTATTTATATATCACTAAATCTATGCAAAAATAAAAAGCCACAGTTCACTCAATTTGCTTAAATATTGGCTTAAAATATTACTTCCTGCATAAGCATGCAGATCATCCTAAAAATGTATTACAGAAGCCAGGGGTCCATATTTGTGACTAATATATAAAAATATAGAGTCAATCTTACAGAATCCAGACGAATCAGGTCTATGCTCGGGAACCGATTCAGATTCCAATTTTGCCCTCCTTCCTTCAATGTTTTGAGGGGTTTTTTAGGTTGCTCATGTTGAAGTACACAGTGACCAGCCCACTCCGGTGCCATCCTGGCTGGCTCATCATGGCTGATGCATCAAAAAAAGAGTGTTAACGATTTTGATACAAACACCTAGATGCTTATTAACGTTGGCAGTTCTCATCTA
This sequence comes from Theristicus caerulescens, assembly GCA_020745775.1. Classification (NCBI taxonomy): domain Eukaryota; kingdom Metazoa; phylum Chordata; class Aves; order Pelecaniformes; family Threskiornithidae; genus Theristicus; species Theristicus caerulescens. The sequence continues at coordinate 42,284,791 of CM036565.1, read as the reverse complement.
CAAGCTAAAGAACAGAAACTAGATGGAAACTAGCAGAGTAACAGCACATACAAATACCCAGAATAAAGAACCTCTAAGCCATCTCTCTCTCCTGTGCAAGAGCTGAGAACAAGTCTGCTTGGTTACAAACAGCATGTGCAAAAACTACCAGAGTATTTGTTTTTCTTTGTTCTTATTTTCAGGCACTATTCCCCTAATGCATAAAAAAGCTGCAAGTGGAGGAAGCAGGGCCCTAACAGGAAAGAAAGAGGTGTCCAGCAAACGCTATCCCAACAGCCAAATCCAGAGGAGAGGCTGCGGGGTTCACGTGCAGAGGGGCAGGGAGGACATGGACGTGCCTCTCCCCCACACACCACCCAGCACAGCGGCAGGTGCCCCAGCCAAACCTTTCCTCCAGAGCGGAGTTTGGTCCCGTGGTGTCACTGTTCGTGACCACAGGATTTATTTGACACTAAACTGCTGGGTTTTCTTGATACTAAAATTTCACAGGTCCATGGACTCTGCATCTCATCTCTGGCTCAAAATCAGTGCTAGAAAGTTATGTGATTTTGTATCAGCTACAAAGGTCAGAGGAACAGAAACATCCTCATAAGATTTTTATTTTCAAAATTCTTGTTTCCTGCAGGATCCAAACTGCCACTGGCTGAGGAGCAACAGGGGACCTGGCTGACATTCACTTCAGCTTCTTTTCCCCTTAATCTTCCTTAATTTGCACTTTCCAATTGTCTTAAACTGTAGTACTTTTTGTTTTCTTTTAGACAATGCCAATCTATGGGAGGTTAATCCCAAAATACTCCTAATTTTTAAAAAACATGGCAAATTGCAATTATGGTTTACTTATATTTATCACATACTATCTATGTTGCATTTTTACAGTAAAATGCTACTCAAAGAAAGATTCCTGCAGGTAAGTGTTATAACCAAAGATGCTCATCCTGGGCATTAGACTTATATGTTGCATTTGGGGCTACTGACAGCTGTGATTTGGCCACAGATCTGAGTCCTGAAAACCTGACCCTTCAAATATGGCTGTGAATCCATTTACTCCCATCACTGCTGTGTGAGCCAAAAAAAATGCCCAAGGATACAGCTGCTAGGCTGGGACTTGCATTAATAGGTTTTAAGCCTTTTGTCTTTAGATCTGAGGAGGGAATCTGCCTTTGCTTACAGTAACACAAATTTGGAATAATTTCACCGAACCTAATTCACAAGCCTAGCGGGGCAGGATTTGGCCTTTGATTTTTAAAGATGCCTAGGAAAACCTTCTGTCCCTCTGCTGTGTCTCTAATTACACGGAGAACAGCCCAGAGCACTCATTACAACTTTGACCTGGAAAAGCCAGCCTTTATTCAACACGAGCAAGTAAGAAGAGGTGAAAGGGGGGCCTCGGTGCTGATGGGTGGCAAAAGCCTCAGCATCAGACACCTAGCCAACATAAACTATACGAGGGGGAGGTAAATTAAAAAAGGAAAGAATAGCTTTGTTTACCTAACTGAGAGGCTACTGGAGATCTGGCAACAAGCAAAAAAAAAATTTCAGGGAGGCATTTTTTTGGCTCTATATGAACACAGGCCCGGGGGTTGGGGACGTAACCTCCGCTGCAAGGCGCACGGGGGGCTGCCCAGCCCGGGGGGCACAACGCGCCTGGCATGCGCTGCCTGGATGGCGACACCATGACTTTTATTGATGTCACGGCTTTTTCCCTCCCAGCTGCAGCGGAGCCACCGCCCCCGTCCCCTCCCCGCAGCGCCCGGTCCCGCCCGGCGGCGGTAAAACGGCGCCCGCGGGCAAAAGGCGAGCCTCGCCCCGCGCAGGCACCGCTGGGATTCGAACCCAGGATCTCCTGTTTACTAGACAGGCGCTTTAACCAACTAAGCCACGGCGCCGGGCGATGGACTTAATCTCCGCGCGGCCCCAATGCATCGCTCCGCCCGCCTCACCGGGGCCCCCGCCGGTACCGCCGCCGCCACCCGGCCCGGGCCCGCGGCCCCCGAGACGGCCCCGGCCCCCGGGACTGCCCCGGCCGGCCAGCAGCACCGGGTTCAGCTCAGCTCCTGCCACGGTTCCCGCCGGCAGCTGCAGCTGAGGGGGGCGAAGAGCGCCTTGTGCTGCGGCCGTGGCTCTGCCAGGCTTACCGCTCGGTGCGCGGCTGTAAATGGCACGCACGCGCTAGCGTGTGCTTTGGCACAACACATGTAAAGACACAGAGAAAATACATAAATGTCAGCATTTCAAGAAAATATTTAGGCAAGATTGCTTACTGTTAGGCTCCAGTCCTGCCTTATCCCACAGCGTCTCGATTGCCCAAGGCTCACCGCAGAAGACACCAAGGGAAGATCAGGCCTCAATTGCATGCTGCAATCACATACAATGATGCAGAAATTAAACTACAATATGCATATGCGCACACTGCTTATGTGCTTTATGATCTGTGCACGCACATAGCGCTGGAGTGCCTGACCAAACACGCACATGTCCGTACAAGCTCAATAATCAGAAAAAGTGCGTTGGGTCATTTCCTGCAGAGCTAATTAGAATTCCTCACGCAGAACCGATGCTGCCACCAGCAAAACGCCTTCCCTCAGGGCCCTGCAGCCCGCCACCTGCACAGGGCGGCAAAGGAGGGCGCACCACACAGCACCGGGTGGGGTGGCCAGGTGGGAATCGGCCACCAACACACACGGGGCCAGGCCCACAGCCGAGGTCGTCGGGAAAGGATCATCCTCACGAACAGACCTGATGACAGGCCTGGAGTGCAATCACAATCTGCAAAGCGTAGAGGTTGCTTTGGCAATTTAATAGGCATCTAAGGTGTATTTATGGCCAACTTACAGATGTTATTCTTCAAATAACTCCTACAGAAGGGCAGCCACGCTGACTTGGTCTAAAACAGTCTTACAACTTTCTCATCAGGTTAGAACAGACACCGAGTGAATCAGTCAAACTACAGGGGTACAAGAGCCAGAAAAAACGCAGATAAATCTCCACCTGATGAAGTATCTGTAATTATCACCTTCTCCGCAAAACCTCTGTTGCATACAAATATGAGCCTGCTGCTGCAGGTGAGATCGCTTCAGGGCTAAAGAGAAGCTGACTCACATGGCACCCAAGCACTAAATGGGTGATAGCAGTGGACAGAAAACAGCAATAAGTAATAAAACTTACTGATTTTATTAAAATCAGAATGTAAGTATTCATTTTTCCTTGGTTATCTCAATTTGGGAAACAGAAAGAGGATGCATTCAAAAGAAAATTTCCAACCTATTCACATTACTAATGCAAAATGAACCAAGCCTCTATAGAGCAACTGCTTTTTTTCCTGTTTCAGCGGAAAATAATTGGAGCTTTGATTTTTCCAGCTGAAAACGGTAAAGAAAGAAACAAAGAACACTTTCAATTCTAATATAACATTAATTATTCTAGGACTAATCTTTTCTAACATACAGAAATTAGTTCAGTATTACTAACTACATTAAAGCCAAATTAATTCAACTATAAAACATGCATATTTTATGTGATCTGTTTTAAAAAAAAAAGCAAAACCCATGAGGAGCGTAAACATAGCATTTTCTTTTAGCCCCTGTAACAAAACAATATTTAATTTAACAATAATATTTAATTAAAGAGTGAAGAGGGGAAAAGAATGCTGGAAAATAATACAATTTATCACCTAATACTTATTCAAAGCCATAAATCTGTACAAAACGTACTATTCCCTAGAAATATTTTTCATTTAACCTTGGATTCAAGTGTAATTATTGCTACACAATTCACATAATTTAAACAAGGGAAAAAATCTACCTGCTTAGATTTCTTTGTATTCCACAGCTTGACTGCATTCCAGGCTGTCACATGCCCAGTTCCAACTATTTTCCCCACTTTAAGTTCCTTTTAGAAAGAAATGTTGAAAATGTTGAAAACACTATTTTTAGGAATAAGGCTTCCAAATATTTTGAAACACAATCTTTTATTAATTGACATTCTCACATATACTGAATAGATATAAACCTCTCAGGGTTGCTCCTAAGAAAGGGTAGAAAAAATACCATGCTCCTTGCTGGGGCGAGCCTCTATTACACAGAACTAATTTGTGCTACATCGTGTCAGACATGAACCACAACTTACTCTTGCCGCCTGAAAGCTCCTTTACAAAATTTTTGTACGGGGGATGACAACAAGTTAGAAAAAAAGTTCACGGTGTTATTCAAAAAACTCTTTCTGATGTCCACTGACAGCAAAGATTCTTTGCTTGCCATAGTAAAGAAGGATGGTTTATCTAAAGAATGGAAGGAAACCTGCCCATAATTTAAATATCCACATTTACATATCCATTTTCTTTAGTAAATTGAACTCGGAGTAGTGCATTCATTTAAAATAGTTTAAAGTTTCCCAAAGGACAACTAAGTAATTTTATTCTCTAGTACCATGCAGCATAAATAAGACTTCTGCTCCTGGGGATTTTATTCTTTACCTGATACGTCACAGCTATTTAACGGATTAGTACGATGTATTTCATTGTTCTTCATACAGAATATTACGGTAGAGCAAGGTTAGAGGGAAGTCTTAGCTTTATATGTGTATTACATAAAGATGTACAGACACTCAAATTATACTTAAATGTGTTAACATTCCCAAGACTGCTAGATTAATTTAAAGATCAGGAGAAACAGAAGGTGGCAATGGCAAAATTTTTCTCACTGGAGAAGACAGATAACAGAATACACACTTGGATATCATTTCAGTCACTACACTGCAGGCAAGAGAAAGGTTTTTCATATTCTTCACACTGGTGCAACTATAACAAAAATGGCATTTCAGTTAATCATCTGTGACAGATGTGCATTATTTCACTCATGAAGGTACAGCTCTATATACACACATGTATCTAGGCCTGATTTTTGAGATGCGCCGAGTGTGTATAGCTGTTGTAAACTTGACACAGACAGCGCTGCTCAAAATTCATTCCTGTGATGAATGGTTTGGAGTTTTTTTTCCTGAAAAGAACTATATATTATGTGAACTCTGATTTTATTTTTTTCAGCTAATACAGTATCATACTTTACTTTTTGGGTGGCTTGATGGGTGGCTTGGAGAACAGTTTTTAGCTGTTCTGTCTTGGTGATAATCACTAGGTGGTTTAGGCCTTTTATTGTTTACTTTTTTTTTTTTACCTGACTAAAGGAGAAATGTAGAAAGAAAAATAAAAAAAGAAAGGAAAATTGGTACATAACAATAATTTTAGATGAAATATTAACCCACTGTAGTTGGTACAAATAAGTATTTCTGCTGACTACACACATACCCATGAAGTTTAATTCACTTGTATCAGAGTCAACATAACATTGATTCCCAATTCACTACTTGTGAACTATTTACAAAAAATTTGAGACATTTTTCTAATTGTCTAGCATGTTTTAAGTATTGCTAAAATGCACCAAAAAATCCTTTCCTGTACCAATTTTAACCATATTCTCAAATTTCTGTTAACTGATACTTTCAGGAATGTATACATTTTCACTGCTGGCACATTTATAAAGCTTATTTAAAAGCTTAAAAAGCTGCACGCTGCTTTTGAATACCTGCTATTCAACAAGAAAGTCTGATAAAAATATTATACAGATAATAAAAAAGTTAGTTCTTTTTCATGCGGTGTCACTTAATGGTTATTGACGCGGAGAAAAAAAAAAAATATACACAAGATCTTGCAAATCCACTACCAAAACCAATTGAGGGGCTGTAATAAAAAGCATGTTTCAATAGCGTTAAGCTTGTTAATGTTCTTCTTTCTTAACATTTATTTCTAGTTAATGTTTTAGAAGTCAGAATACATACAGTCTCACCTTTAAAAAGACACTCCTCAGAATTCGTATAAGCTGATTTCTGTCCAGGCGCACATGAATATTACCTGCCTTGGTTTAGTAATACTCCTATATAAGTGGCCAATTACTTTGCAGAAGCATCAGCTCTAGAAAACCAAAATATATTTATTTTTAAAAGTACACATATGTGGCTCTGTTTTCTAAAAACAAAAATGCACCTGTACACAAAAACCGGTGTCCTTACCAAAATCAATTTTAAAAAGAACCATTAGTACTACATCCCACTCCCAAAAAAGGATTTGACAATCTTTGCAAATAGAGAACAACCACAATAGTTGTGTGTTTTCAGCCTAGAAATCTGACAGCTTTCCTTTAACATTCAAATTTTCTTTCTGAATAAAGTATGAGGTGTGGTTAAAAAACAAAGTGATAGAACCTCAGCAATTTTTGAGCCTCTTGCTTTTCTGCTTTCTATCACTGAAGGAATATGATCCATTTTTTCAATATGCCACAATCTCAAAGTAGACTCCTGAGAAAAATATGCAGTTATTTTGATGTATTTGCATATTACCAAAAGAGTGATTTACATCATTTCCATAAGGATGATCTCATCAGATGAGCCCTCTCAATATGAGAGCTAAACTCTCTCACATTTAAATATCATGTCTTTGGAAACGATCTTTAGCAATCTTAAAACTGCCTGCACATTTTAAAATAACCAAAAATAAACATACTTATCAAATTCTTTCAAAGATTTTCTGTAATTACTTGAGGTAAATTCTGATTACAACTTAGCACTTTTATGAACAACTTCACGATTGTTAAATTTCATCCAAAAAAAGCTGAAAGCAAGAGATGAGATTTTCACATCCATTTATAAGTTAGCTCCTTCAATTGCATCAGGAATTACTGATTACCTTTGAGGCTGAAAGAATCCATTTCTTGTTTTTGCTAATCACAGCATCTGTCATCCAGTCCCAATGACCCTACAGTAAAGCAAAATTTAACTATAACACAAGGAAAACTTTATTATAATAAAAAAATCTATTTGTACCATAAATCCATTTTGAAATACAGTGAGAAAATTCTTATCTAGAGTGCCTCATGCCCATTCAAGAAAAAAATGTTGTTATGAAGTTCCTACTTTCCTACACATACCTGGAAACAGTGGCTGTTACGATCTCTGGAAACCAGACCACCAGTTGTAGCACTCAGAAGAATGACAGCTACACAGTTACCATGGGTTTAAGCTCCATTTAAGCATAGGTCTTTTCTATTTTTTAAAGAGTTTTATAAAGAATTGTAAAAAGAGAGTTGACTTCTAATACTCATTACCTAAAAAAAATCTTGAGGCTGTTTATCGTGTGATAAGGGAGGGAAGAGCTGTGGGAACAGACAGCAGCTTCCCCCATTTAAGGGAATTCTGAAAGCAGGCCAAGTCAAGCAGCTGTATCGGATATCCTCCTTCCGACAACAGCAGCCCAGCTGATTTGAGGTTAACAGCATTGAGTTGGCATAAGAATAGAAACAGGTTAAAATCTAAAATGAATTATTTATTCCAGCTAGGGAGGTTATTCAAACATGAATGGTATTAACAGATAAAATTCCTAGAGTTTAGGAACATGTGCTGTCATTTTGATAGACAAACGCCACACCTGAGAAATACAATAAAAAGATGAACGTATATTTTTCCAGCACAGAGAAGTAGTCAAACATGCATACATAAAACGTGGTTTTTATAGCAGAATCTTTAAAACATGTTTTTAAATTTAGTTATGAGCCCAGAATATAATTATACCAAGGCACGGATACTAAACTGGAATTCTCCATAGTTACAAAGATATTAGCATTTAAACACATGCCTTCTTTTTTATGGGAAACTGAGTTACTTACAGTGATTGCTGTGAACTGGGAAATTTGCAGTAGCTGTATTATGTAAAGCACTGAAGCTGGTGGAGAATGTGTCCCGTTACTGCTCAAAAGGTTTAATCGGTACCGTTCCAGTTCCGGGGGGTAGGTAGCTTACATTTAAGGTAGCGGGTGTGAGGCACAGGCTTATGAGCTCTCCTACATGAAGATGCTATCTTGAACGTGACAGCAGTTGAAAGCTATTTTTAAGCCCAAGGTTTTCAAGAAAAGTGGTCTTTTCTGAGATCTTCCAGGTGGGTTTATTCATGAGTGTTTTAACTAAGCCTTGAATAGCATATGCAGTAAGTAAAAAAAAGTCTATTAAAATCATATTTTTGTAAGATAGGAAAGAGCCAAGGTTGCAAATCTGAACTCTGACGTTGCTTGACTTCTGTGACATTAACATTTGCAAAACGCATGCACGTAACTTTATGAATACTGGTAATCCTTTTCTATGACCCACATGTCTGACCATTATTTCAAGTCTTGCGGATTGTTTCCACTAAAATAAGAAACGAATGAAAGGTATCATAATACAATATGGTATGTTTACAAAAAATAAAGTCATGATGACACAAAAAACCCTAATGGGAGTTGGATTTTTTTTTTATTTTTATGCAGGTATTACTTACCACCTCAAATTTTGGGTAGTATTACCATGGATGTGGAAGAAAAGAGGAGGCCTAGCTCTAAGCAGGGATAGCTAAATACTGAATAGCTACCTCATTTACAGAATTGTCCATCCTAAAAAGTACTGTAACATGGTGGACCACATCCCCATCACTATAAGCAGTATTGTAAATTATGTAACCTAGGGACTGAGCTAAGCTTGACAACCTCAACACTGATATTTACACTTTTTTTGAATTCTTCCTTTTTAATATACTGTTTTCTGTGCACATAAGCAAGCATGTAAGCGTACAGATACACCAGAGTGTGGCATTTCAAAATGAATATATGCACTATCCAGGCTCTTGTTACTTGCTGGAAGAAACTCTCTCCTAAAACACAGGTACAACTCCATTCAATATAATCCTTAAATGAGCTTGTTCATAAAGAGAAATGTAATAACTTATCAACAACTGACTTGACAAAGGTAATATCTTTGTAGCTAATTGTGTAAGAATATACTCTTCTAGGAAATTAAATCACACAAATCCAGGAGATATTCCTGCCTGTATCTAAAAAGGACGAGCAAGGGTATTTGTCAGACAATGAAATATACAATGCTTTTAAACGAGCAATACATTTTACACCTTCTCATCAAACTACTGACCAAATAAGAGCTCAGTACCTTTAAGCTTAGCTTTCTATAGCCTGCCTCTGTATCCCATATAGCTATAGTTTTGTCATATCCGCCAGACACAACAAGTGATGCTGAAATATAAAATCGGAATACTATATTTTATCTTTGCTTTGTCATAGAGACTAATAAAAGAGGCTCCTTCTAACAGGGAGTCAGACTTTATAAATAAAAATTAAAATAATGAGCTATTAGTAATGTCTTAACAAGATAGTAGAAGTTCCTTTCAGCTACTTGTTGTTAATGTTTCTAATTTTGTAAATATTAATACATAAATTTAGCAAACACACAACTGAGTGGAAAAAAAATACATGAAAAATTTGCTGACTTAGAAAATTAAGGAGATACCTTGTTTAAAAATTAAAATATAGAGAATACTTTCAGAATTGTTAGGTCAACTGTGAATAAAAGCAAAAAAAGTAGAGTTTAGTGTGGAAAGCATGCTTTCAGATTCCAGTATTCATAAGCCTATCTGCATTTGCATGTCTTCAAGCCACAGGTACATTTTTCCCCACAAAGTTGCTACTTATTCATGTGAGTTGCCTGTTGCAAAAGAAAACAGCTGATTAGATCACAATGTACAGAAATTCATATTAGTCCATCCCAGTGAAGAGAAGAGCAGCTGTTTCAGCGCAGCAGCAGTTTGCAGTAACAGTAATTTCATGTTGTGGAGGGACTAGGAGTTGTCTACGATCTAGTGAAAGTAACGGACCTAGGGCAGTAAGAAATAGCTCCCTCCTACCTCCACTCAGATATAGGTAAATGGGGGAGTCTGTTTCTTCCTCCTATTCTCCTCCTATTCATCCAAGTGTCAAGGAGACATCAAGTTCCAGGTGCCAAACCGTCTTGCTATAAAACTCATACATAGCTTCTACTTTGAACATGGTAGTTTATGTGCTCCATCAGTGTAGCTGAGAATATCCACGAAGTTTTTCAGACATACATTACTAGCATATGTTGTTTGGGCTGTGAAGTAACATTACTTTTGGGGGTACTAACAGAGACATACACATTTTCCTAATTATTACAGATCAGCACAGTATTTACTGAACATGTTTTTTCAACTAACTAATGTTAGGAGAATATCTGCAAGCTCTAAGTTAATCTTCTAACATAGTATTGTGCTTATACTCCATCATGATCTTTTTATTACACCTCTTGATGGGTATATCAATTAAGCAAGTGTTCCAGTTGCCTGGTTAAGACAGAACACAGACCATCAACTTCAATTTACTTATTTACACAGACATAATTTTCTCATAATTAAACATGTTATCTTGGAAATGATTAATTAATTACCTACATGGTTAGAGTGGTCACTAGCGGTTCATCTGAGATGTCCTATACACAGGTATTGAGATACATCATGCACTAGTATTACGATAACTCACCATCTTGGCTAAAAAGGCAGGAACTAACCAGAACCTTCATGTCCTTGGTTCAAGGAAATGGGTTCATGACACCGGAATTCTCCTGTCTTTATGTCCCATATTTTTAAGCTTTTGTCCCAGCATGCTTTGCACAAGTAATGACCACCAGAGGTAAAGCAGCAATCTGAGATAGCATTGCTGTGTCCCCTGAAACAGATGAAAAACAGAGGAAGAGTGAGCTTTTGTAACCATTACAAATCTCTCAAAGAACCTCCTGCAACACTGAGCACCCTGTCTCCATCCAGTAAAGCACCATAAGCATATTCTGAATTTTAACCATATGAATAGTTCTGTAAAGTCTCTGGAGCTGCTTACAACCTCACAGCCAGCATGGGCTTAAATCCCTTATTGGATTAGGTCATTTTGCGGGATTGAACCCTAGCTGTTAAGTGACAAGTGACCAGCTATTTTTTTCGTTGAATACAGCTTAACAAGAAATTGTTTAGCAGCTACAACACAAATGCATTTTACTAAAAGTAAGTTACTAAAAAAAGCTACCCATTTTTCATTAAATAAATAGCATGCATCTATCTCTACATGTAAATTTCAACTCAAACATTCAGAGGAAAAAGATTAAACAATTCTAGATTAAGGCCTAATTTTGGAAGCAGTGATACCCATCAGAAAAGGAATCTGGACGTTCCAGAACTGGGTGAGGACTCTAGTCCTTCCTGAAATCTACAGCGTGGAAAGGATTATGAGCATCTCTTACAGGAAACAATGCTGTAGTCACTGCGATTTAAAGGAAAACATTACAATGTTGCAGATTGAATTTCCCATCCAAAGTAATTCCTAATCCCTCAAAGACAATTTTATTACAGTGTTTAAAGGCAGACTCTCTCTCTGATTATTGTTTTAAGAATTCAAACCTAAGTTAGTTGAGTTTATTTAAAGCCATTGATATTTTTAATGGTTGATTTGACATTTCTATTGTTGCATACTTCTTTCTTAAAATGATAACAATATCCTAAACTGACATAATGTTTTTACTGTATTACTGACTTCAGTGAGAGATAAGAGTTTAGCACGTGAAGGCTCAGGAGATCATACTGAACAAGGGTTCTGGCACTGGGCATGACCTTCTCCAAAAGCATACAAGGAAAAATTATCTGGAAAAATTATCTCTGTACTCAGAGAGTGGCCATAATTTGTTCACTGTGAAAATGAAAGTACATATTGACCTGGGGTCCACAGCATCTGTCCTGAATCCAGTCCTATTTCGTACTTCCATTAACAATGTAGATAATGAGATAAAAAGTACAGATACGAAATGAAGCCAAAGAGGGTCTGCAGTTATACAAGGGAGAAGATTAAAATTCAAAATTATCTTCACAAATTGAAGAAATAATCAAGAAAATAAAAAGGTTATAACAGCCTCTACAGGAAACAATGCTGTCGTCACTGCAGTTTGTAGGAGTGTTACAGTGTTTAATCAATTATCTAATACGCATGGTGCCTGATCAGGTCAATTCTGTCAAGTCTGTCATTCTGTAGTAACATACAAATAATCAACTGCACAGATAAGGGGTGGGAACAATGGACTACATCACAGCTCTGCAAAAAAAGGATGCAACAAATACTGACTCCTCTTCACCATCATGTTGTCAAAAAAAGAGTAAACCTCATTCCAGGATGTATGAACAGAGCACATCCACAGAGAAGCATGTAATAATAATTCATTTCTATTTTTTTTTCCAGTTAGAGGGAATACTGTTTACATTATGGAGCCATGTAATTAAAGAAAAATGTGGGCCAATTGGAAAGATCTCAGAGATCAACAGCAAGAATGATCAGTAAAATAGGAAATAATAATTAAATATTAAATGAATAAGGATGGTTTAATCTACTGAAAAGATGATTTGGCAGATATAATAGAAGTTCTTGTATATATATAAAACTGCAGAAGAAAACAAGGGAATAATCTGATTTCCATGTCTGAAGTGGATCTAAACAGAAACACGTGAGCTCAAGCTGCAGCCAAAATAGTCCACCTTAGGAAAATCCTTCTAATGATTAACATAGTGAGGCAATGGAACAGATTGTTGGGAAGTCTGTGAGGTCTTCACTGGAGCTCATTAGGAGCAGAGTAGATCATCCTGTGGTTGCTCTGAGGCCCATGAATTTTATGAAAAGCCAAGGTGATCTGGCTGCAGCGCAAAACCTAATTATCACAAAATATTCTGTAAGAACTCATGATTAATTATTAATTCCCAGCATCTAGATATATTTTCTCCTTTTCCTCTGTATTATTTTTGCTTCACTCCATAATGTTTTTAAAGACTTCACTATTCTAAGTAATATTTTATCTCCTCATTCATCAATGATTATATATGTTTCCTTATTAGTAGAAATTAGAACAAGAAGTTTACACTGCAGTACCATATTGCATATGCTATCTTCTGCCTCTATACATACCCAAGAACCTAGAAGCTCTAAAAGAAATAGCACTAGAAATGCTTACAGTCATCAAAATACAATTTTTCAATTATTTACTGCAGGAAGCTTGAGTGGGCCATTTTATTCACGTTTTCTATATGTCATTTGCTTGCGTGTTACTTTATTTAGTTCAACAATTATTGTTCATTTTCTCTAGTACAAATCTTAGCATAAATCTCACTGATAATTGTGAAAGATGCAAACAATGCCATGCGTAATTAACCACAGTATTGTTTCTTACTCATTAATCGTAATTGAGGTGGATCATAGAATCATACCCCATAGCTTTATGGTCTTATCATATGATACTGAAGTCACTGTTTGGTTATCAGGGTCAAAACAACATTTTGTGATTGTACTTTTGTGATGACCTATACAAAAAACATCAAGTGAGACTATTAGTTATTTTGAATAATTACATCTGGATCTCAGAACACAGGTCTGAAAGGCAGAACTACCCACAGCATCTATGCATCAGTCTATTTCCAAAACACTGTAATTTCAAAATTGCTATTTCACTGGCTAGGACACCTCCTCACCTACCTCTCAATGAAAGAGAGGCCTCATCATTACTGCAGACAGTATGAATATGAACCTGTACCCAGGCACTCAACATACACAGTTAACCAGTTAACGTAAATTCACATGCTGCCCTGTATTTCTCTGCTCCATTCCTGAAAATAAGTCCGGAAGTGTGGCCCCATAATGGCAATGACAGTTAATTACTCAGACTCTTAAGGTGCACTTAAGCAGGTAATTATACTTTAAGAATGCAAATAGCTCCATTAAAATAATGTAAACAAAATATGTCCTGATAGCGACACCTAACAGAGGCAGTTCTAATGAAGCTATTACGATCCATTTGTTGCACTTTTTATTTTTAAACCCAAATTGTTTTACCATCAGGCTCTGATTCACAGGAGCACGTTAACCATATGCTAATTTAACATTTGTAAGACAGCTCATATATTTAGAAGCTGATTCTGCAGGAATGGCAGACTCCCTGACCTGCAGTCCTGAGTGGAAGCCTCATGGGACTGAGGTCTGACTGATGAAATTACCTTCAAAGGCAAATTCTGCTTCAAAAAAGAATCACTGTTCATCTAATTTTGGCCCATTATCTCCTTTTTATAAGCCTATTCTGAAAAATACTGGGTTTAATGTCTTACATATAAGTTTCTTTTGCCTTTCTCAAGTAAGGATCTTTGAACTGAACTGAACTAATTAATTTTCTAAATTTTTTTGTAAGAAAAAAAATCAAGAGCTGCATAAACAAGATGTAGAAGTCGTAAGTCTTACCTTGGATATGTGCCACTACTGTTGCACTTACTGCATCAACAACATATATAGTAGTATTTTCTTTGTCTGAACCAGATACCACATACCTACCATCACAAGAAATATTACATGAGGTTGCAAAGCCTTCATGTTCTACTGTCCACCAAAGAGAAAATAAAAGGTTTTAGAAATATGCTTGAGGGTTAGAGAGAGTTTTACAGCAGACTTTCTATAATCTGTAAGCAGGGTCAGAATGAAGGGTTTTGATATTACTTTGTTTTGGTGAAAGCTGATAGATGTCTTTATATCCAATTTTTCTATTTTTGCATTAGCAGTAAAATTAGACAAGGCCACCCTGTTCAAATCCCAAAATGTTAATTTAATCAATCTTACATGTATCTTCTGAGACAGGTTATTATTATCATACCCATTTGTATCTGAAATAACTGAGACACGTTCATCAAGAGACTTATCCAAGATCAGGCAATTATCAGTACCAAAACTAGGACTAAAAATCAAGCCTACCTACCCTAACTATATTGTACTGTGCTAACAAAGAATGTTTTGTTTTCTCATTTATCAATAACAAAGCAATAAATCTGAACTTTAGTTGTACCTTCTGCAAGATGCATTCAAAAGGATACATGCAAGCATTTTTCCTGTTTCCATATCCCAGGCCTTGACAGTGTTATCATATGATGATGTTACCACTCTAAAAATGATGTTAGTGAAAACAGCAATGTTTTCACTTAAAAGAAGGTATTTAAAAAATAAATGACAACATTTAATTCTGACAATGATTTGACATCCTCACACCCACTAATTTAAAACAGATTTTTAAAGGCTACAGCAAAAATTATTCCATAGCTTAGCTGAAAAAAGGATTATTTGTATTTCAGATAGAAACTAATAATAAAAATGCCATGTATGTAATTTTCAGTGCAAGCAGTCAACTCAATTTCGTTTCATCCATTACGAGATATTTAATTATTTCTAACGTTAGAATAATTTTAAAGCCATTATGATGTCTTTTCTTTAATGAATGCGAAGTGTTCTTGTCAGTAGGGTTTTCTGTATTTTCAGTGGTTATGTTGCTGGGTAACCCTCTACCACAAACACTGCTCTGCACAAACACAAAGCCACATCAGACAACAAAGCTATTCAATAAAGTTTACTAAAACTGGCAGGTTTCCATGAAATGGGAGGTCAGAAATTTTTCCCTCACAGTGTTTTATTAAAATATTCCCAAATATCTAAAGTAATACTTATATTGAATGTCACTGGATGTGACAAATGTTTTTAGTACCACTGTGGCTTTTTATTTTGATAAAGTTCATAAACTGTCACTTTTATACATTTTGCCCAAGAAACTCGATGCATTACGATTCTAACAACTAAAATACAATTAGATTATTAAAATCTTTCTATTTTCTCCATATGCGTATACTTCCCACAACCAGCACAATCTCTGTTCCTAAACTGAAACATGTAACGCAAAAGACCACATGAAGTTTATGAACTGGTAGCATTTTTGATCGGAAAGTGGTTTCCAGGGCCGTATGCAATGGTATTTACTTGTTGTTGAGCAGTTTTCAAAAATATACACAATTGCAGTAGGCAGCATAGAATGTGTACTATTCAGTGATCAAAAAACTAAACAGTCAACTTTATAATCTGATAAAAATTGATTTAAACTATGGCTTAATGATAAAATATGCCAGAAATAGTACCCCTGGAGGCACTGCATGACCTACTTAACCGGATGTTAATATATGCTGCAGTTGTTTTAATTATTATATCCACAGATTGACACTGGATTAAGATGCATTTCTTCTTTAATTGACAAGACAGGCTTAATAGAAAGGCTATAGAATATTAATAAACAATAGAGACAGAAGAGAACTTTTATGAAGGTATAAATCTCACTGACAGATGAACCCCTGAACCTTGGCTAATTCAACATTGTTCTTTTACACAAGTGATATATATTTATATACCCCTCTCAGAACATACAGCAAAGATAGACTTCCAGCCCCATGTAACTCAAAAACAGTATTAGACAAGTCCTTTGCCCTAAAAGAGGCCATCATCTATCAGACTATTCCAACATGCATTTAAGACAATTAAAAGATTCCTGTTTAATTCAGCAGACATCATATGCAAACCAGAAAAGATTTAAGAGCTCCTGTACTAATTGTAGGTGAGAACAAGGTGAGATTTATGGTAGTTCATGTAGATGAAGGAGTCTGGCAGTAAACAGTCTGCTAGCAGAGTATGGACAGCATAAATGGAAGTGCAAGGATGGACAGAAGTAGGAATAGTGTATGGAGGAAGAGATATGTAAGACAAAATTATAACAGAATGACTTATCGTGGAGCACAAAAGTAAGCAAAAGAAGTTCAGCTTTGATGTAGTACAAGTTAGGAAACCATAGGAAGGATTTTCAAAGTAACTTATTTGTTCTAAATTTTGTACTAAGTGTTTCCACATGCACTGAAATTGAACCTTGAAATCACAAAAACCATCTTTTTTTTTTTTTAAATAAATTAAGATAGAAAATGGTCACCTTCTGTCACCAGGAGTCAAGTCGCACTCAGAAAATGGGGCTGTGTGTTCTTCAAAAAACTTGAATAGGAAAACCTTTCTCAACATCCTTGAATAAATCCAAAGGAGTTTGATTAGGAAGTGCTTTGCTAAATTGCAAAAAAAATACAAAGCATCACAAAATAAGGGAAAACAAAACTTGTGAAATCAGTAAAGTTAGCCTTACTTAAGTTACTCTTACAAGCTCACTCTTTATTCCTTCTTTTCATTTCAAGACTGACTGAAACAGAGTTCTTCATCTATCGCACACAGACTTCTATTTATCTCCTTCCCATCACAATAGTTTTCACCAGAAATTTCTTGAAAAGAGTTCTCCTTAGACTCTCACATGCCTAAATCCTGGCAAGTCTTTCTTCATAAACTAATATATGGCTTTCCCTTTTCATTCACATAGTTAAAACTCACACTCTCAAGGCCTGCCATCCCTGCATCAATTATTGCAACATCATTTTCTTCACAAATGCAGTCTCCCGTGCTGGTATCCATGTGCAATGCTCATCCACAGATTTCCCTTTACTGTCTGTATTATGTCATTTCCTCTGTTTGTGTTTCTTCATTGATTCCTTGTTCTCAGTCACAAATACAAGCCTCTTGTCTTCAAATACAAAGCTCTCTGTGATTTATCCCCAGACATCATCTCCCTTCTGCGCTACCTTTGACGCCAGCCTTTGTCACTCAGTTGTTAGATTTTCAAAATTTATGAGTTCCCTTCTGCTGTCCTTCATGTTTTGAAGAAGTCACCTATAAATAACTGGAAATCTCTCTCATAATACAAAATTCCTCTTAAATTCCTGTTTTGTGATTCCTACAACAGCATCAACAGATTGCTGAAGTGCTGAGATGATGACCCATTCTGCATTACTGGTTCATTTATATTACTCCATCATCTTCTATCTACTTAGTCTGTTACACAGAGAGTTTTAAGTCATTTCAGGAAGAGACTATCTTTTTGTCATACGTGTATAATGTTCAAAGCATGGTATAGTACTAACCCATGAGTAAAACCTTGAGGTTCTTTAGTAGTACAAATAAAAATAGGAATGAAGTTTTACAAATGGATCATGGTGCCTGACTGTAAACATCAAAACCACAAAATCCCAGGAGGACTGCTGACATGCAGAGTAACTCACAGACTAAAGTATCACAGGATCAGTCATCATACCTTCATCTAGGTAAATAATCTTCTATTTCCATGATTAACCCAATTATTTCAATTAGATTTTTGTTTGCGTAAGTACCAAGAGGTTTCAGAATCAGTCCGGAAGCAGGCAACAAACTCCCTTTATTGTCTATGTGTTCTTTCATTATGTATTCTTCAATATGAGAATAAAATCTTGCACCCCTGACTACTCCTCCCCTTTTTAACATCAACTGTCAAGTCTCAGATCTAGAGCTGCTTCCTTACAAGGCTTTCACTTGAAGGAACTATCCTGCTAACTTGGCAGCTCTCGATAACAAACAAAACTGGAGTGAAAGTAAATTTATTTTTCACTTTTTCACTTATTTTCTGATTGTGTGTCAATGCACTACAGGCCTAACAACTGACACTAGAATCATTAGGAATGTCTCTAAGACCAAAGGCAAAAAAAATAGATCAAAGTTACCGTATGTTCTTGTTGTATTTTTCCGAGTAAAAAAAAGCCTTGTAGTCACAACTGCCCTTCTAGACTTATTTTAGTCTTTGTCTGCTGCATGCCCTATTAATCTTTGTTTTCCAAAAGATGTGTGGACTGTCAGTGAGATACTGTCAGTTCTCAAGAGGAACTTCAAATGCTTTCTCAGTACACTCAATCATTTGATATCTACTCTTTCAGAGGAAAAAAAAAGAGAACCCCAGAGTGAAATTGTCAGGGCTGACCAACTCCTCTGTACTCTCCTGAATTCTAATTGCTTCAGTTCTTCCTGCAGAGGAGGAAATTAGGCTTGTCCAGACAAAATTAAGCTTATCAAAATAAATTAACATAATCTTGCCTATACATTGCTATCAGAAAGTTCCCAATACTTGGGCAAATACTTTGAGATAGATTCTGAAAAATACGTATCGCTCAACGAGTGTTGAATAAATCTTTCTTAGATAAAAAATATAAAGATACAATTTCTTAGAAGGATTAATCCTTCCACACTTCAGGCAAGTGGCACATTGTATACTTTCCAGCAAAAAGAATATTCATGATTTTCTGTGCTTTAAAAAATTAATGGATTATCTTCTCATTTTTGGGTCTTGATTTCAGTTTACTTACATGTAAGACAGCTGAATAACATTTCGCTAAAGATAGAAAAATACAAGCTCCAGTTCTGAGTTCAGACAAAGCAGGAAGGTTTGGAACTGTCAATCTCACAGTTATTAAACTGTAAATGTCATGACTAACACGCTGAGATACACTTATTTTTATTTCTCCTATCTACAGTATTTGCTGAAGATCCCCACGTTTATCTACTTTGGAACTGATCATTAAAAGACAGGACTTTTTTCATTCTAGACTTCCCGATCTAGCCATCCACAGCTCTTGGATAACATAATGGTGTTAACCTGAAAATTGCCTGGACTTTTTACACTTTTGGGGTTCTTGGGTTTTTTCAGTACATTTGAAAAAAGGTTTGGATTATGGTAGAAACTGCACTGGTAAGAAGTCAACACTTTAGATCCTTTATAAAATTACTTCATTTGTATTTGTATCATATTAAGGCATTGCTATAACTCATTACCAATTCTTGAATCATCATGACTGTTTAATATATGCCAGATCTTAATGCCTGCGATCTATTTAGCACAGCTACATTGTCATTTGCTTGCATAAAATTCAAGGGCTCACATAACTATATGTCTCCAGCTATCTTTTAGACTAATTTAGATTTGATCACCCAGAACCTGTACACTTCCCCAGTTCAGATCTCGCCACTGCCCTGCCCAGGGTGGCTGGAATTTTAGGGAAACCCCAGCTACTTAGACAAAACTTGGAGGAGCAAGAAAATAAAGGGTGAAAATCAAGATGTAAATAAAAGGAAAAAGCAAGCGACAAGTATGAAAACACCAGAGCCGTGCTGATAACAACTGTGTGATCCCTAACTTCTACATATCCTCCACAAACAGCCATATACATAAACAAGTCAGGAAAAGGAACCTTCAGGAGAAAAAGAGTAAGCTTTGTGTAGCAACTTACAGTTTTAAAATATTAATAAACTAGATCTCTGATTCAGTGTATGCTACATGTGCTTACAAGGGTCACCCTTTAACATCAAAGAGTATGTTCAAAGCATGAAATAGGAGTTTTACTATTTATCTGTGACTGCAAAAATATTTACAGTTGCTATTTTTAAACTACAGTAAAATATCTTCAGAAGGCTCCTTGATGATTCAGTCAATCTTCATGCCTGTATAACATTCCTTGCTTGATTTCAGCTTTAAGATTTTAATTTGTTGTTGTTGCACTCATAACATACCCAGAGCTTCACTGTTCTATCTATCTAGCATCTAAGAGCATGAAAGTATTTTTGTCTTCAAAGCAAAAATGGCAGGAGCTCACAGTATCACTGTGTCCTCTTGGAATTTTACATTGGATATGTAAAGGAATAGAGCAAAGTTTAGGAATATTTTTTCTTTAAATTATTTTTGACTGCTTAGTCCACAAGGGGGAGTATGAAAGCAAGAACTGGAGGAGAATAAAAATTTTTAGTTCCACTTGTCTGAGAAGAGTTCACATCCTCTCCTTGGTACCAGCTTGGAGCAGATTTACCAAATCTGGCTGAGAAAGAAAGGTTGACAGATGTGGATTTTATTTTTATTTTTCTGGAAGGGAAGGAGGTTTCTTCTGGTTTGGTTTTGTCTCCCAGTTCTTCTTCCCCTCATGAAAAGTAATATTTATCTTTAAATCTCATGAAGTCTCCCTACAGTCTTTCAAACACTTATTTCCTTGATGCTGGCCCATCAAAGGGCAGCACATCAAGCTCTTAGGCCGCATGTTTTCGCAAAGACCATTACAAATTTTGTCAAGATATTTTGAAAAGGCTTTTCTGCAGTCGTTTAGGAATTTGCCCATGACTGTCCAGCATGTGTTTGTGCAGAGCTAACAGAAAACCAGCTGCCGTGAGCATTAACCACACGTCAAGTGACAGAGAGCTTTTCAAGCCTCACCTTCCAGCAGCCCTCGAGTACCCCCGGGCCGCGGGCCCGGCCTGCCCCAGCCCTCCCCGCCCGCCAAGGCCGGGCCCTCCCTCCCCGCCCTACCTGAGGGCTCACGGTCGCCCCAGCCAGGCCGGGCCCTTCCTCCCCGCCCTACCTGGGGGCTCACGGTCGCCCCAGCCGCCCTCGGCCGGGGAAGGCTCCGGCTCCGGCCCCGGCCCCAGGCCCAAGGGGTGCCCATGGCTGCTCCCCCCCGCCATCGGGCCCCGCGCGCTACCTCAGGCAGCGGCGGCCCCGCAGCGGGAGAGCGGCGCTGAGGGCCGGAGCCCCCGGCGGCCGTTACCGCTCCCGCCAAAACGCCGTTGAAGCTTCCAACGCTGGGCAACTACTGCGCAATGCAGCTGCCGCGTTTATTTTTTTCCTGTAAGGGAGGCAACCTCAACGCCCAATTTCTTATTTTTCCTTCCATCACTCAGGTTTTTTTGTTGACTTCACATTTAAAGCCGCACAATCTGTGTGTCAACACAAGACTATTCTATCACTTTGCTCTCATCAAGAGCTGTCACAAAGCTGTGAATACCGAAAAACACATTAAATCAGGCCCCAGAGAACTGCCATCTACAACAGTGAATTTCAGTTTAAGGATTTTGTTCATATTTTTAAGCAGAAATATTCTCGGTTTCCCTGTGCAAGACCCTGGGAAGAGGAGTTCTCTGGGTCTATTTTAACAGCCTGATCATTCCAAGAGCAGTGCAGTATTAGTTCATACTTTATATTAAAATAATTCTACAAGATGACAATGGCTTTTTAAATGTAGCGCATGATACAAAAAGAAAAGTGGTATAAACAGTTTTCGTTGTAAGTACATAAAATAAGGCAGGTTATAATTATAGTACTAATCTTTTAGTACATTAGCCTTAATAATTTGTGTCAAAGTGACAGTTCATTGGTTTAGGTCTGCTGTGGTAAATGCTATATACAATTTGGAGATGTAAAAATAACTCCAAGTACAGCCAGATACTGCAAAACTGCAGTGTGAAATTCTGCATTAGACTCATTAAAAATACCCGCACCCAATACAAATTTTACATTGCTCTAGTTTTTAACTTGCTAACTTAATTCAGACCGAAATTTACTCTCCAGCATTTTAAAGGTCCTAGGCAATGACTTACCATACAAAAATGATTTTTAATACTTAAGTTTATTAAAATACCTTGTTTCATGTTAATTAAAACAGAGCCTGCAGTATTTTAGATTATGCTGCCCAGAAAGGAGTCTTTTCAACATTCCATAATCCATACATTTTGAACATATGAAGCATCACAAAATAAACATATGCACATTTACTTTCAAACAAATTCAATATGAATACAGTATCTACAGTGCTTCAAAGTATACATGATTGATCTACCATCATGGAGGAGATCAAAAATTTGAGATCAAAAGTCACACAGCACTGAAGAAAGCAAGCTACCTCTTCAATACTGAAGTTGTTTTAATCTAAAAGGGAGAAAGAAAAAGAGGTCAGACTGAATAGTAACATGCAACATGAAGAATATTTAATTACTTGAGCAGTTCCTTAAGCCTCAGTTTAAGAGACAGATCCGAGTTATGCGAGATAAAAACGTTTTCTCAGTGATGTAAAGAGAGACATGCAAATGCGAAAACTTCCAAAATAACTGTTTCTTCAAAGAAGTCTAACTATTCTGTGCAAAATGCATAAAACCATATTTTAGTTATTTAGAAATCAAAGGAGTAGCTGTTTGGGTTTTTAGTAAGAAAACACCAACACGTAACTGAAGCTCAGTTCCAAAGGAACGGAAGGCAGAGTCCTTTGGAGTGCCAGCCTTTCCACTGGTACACATCCATTCTGCTAAACCCCTAGACCCCAATCATTTTGCCATTAGGTCAGCTGGATGTGGTATTTCAACAAATGTGTTGAGAACTCTCCTTCAGCTAATAAGAGACACTAAACAGAAGCCAACACAGTGACTGTTCCATATGGGATGCACTTAAAGTTGACTATGATCTTAACTACAGACAGTTACTTTTGTTTGTACTTTACTTCAAGTGTGTGAGCAAAATGAAATTGCAAATTGTTCTTTTTCAATTTTCACATTTCTCTTGGCAATATGTTGAAGTCTTTAGTTTATAAAAATGTAACAGCACAGTCTAAATTTAGCAGACATGTACACGACTCAAGCATTGTTCTGCTTGTTTCACTGCTCCCTGCTCCAGCACAGAATTATCTTAAGCATCAGTGCCACACAATGGATCTATTTGAATCAGATCTTTTGCTAATTATCAACAAACCAAAGCAGACTCAAAACATTCTGAAGCAGACAATGTTGCTTCCAATGTCTCCAAGTACAGAGAAGTAGACAAAGTAACAGAAATATGGATCACCACCTGCACTTGTTCAATTTTTAATTCCCATTCAAAATACCTTCCAAAAATATCAGTCATCTTTAACTATAACCTCCATTAACTAGCAGAGTTGTGTATTTAGTGTCCTTTACCTCAAGAGGCTTCTACCCTAAAATTAATTACCCTCTAGCCTAAGATACCTAATATTTGTAATCTTTCCTCACTTTATTAAAAAAACTGAGCGGTATTTTATATTTATGGAGAGACTGGCTGCATATTTGATGCAAATAGGTTCACTAGAATGACAACTCATAAATTGAGGTTTTAGTTATCCACTGCAAAATTTGCAAGTGTTTAAGTAAACTTTCTGTTTACCTTCTTAGAAGTTCTTTGGGTGACAAGCCTGTGGTGTCTATATCACTAAGGCTGTCACTGCTATCTGCAGTGTCTGAGCTGCTGTCTTTTTCTGATTTTTTACTCTTGTGTTTTCCTTTGTTTTTCTGTTTCTTATGTTTCTTTTTCTGTAAAAAGAAGAGAAATAATCCCTTACTTCATTGTGAAAGACTTGGGTTTTTCTGAAAGGCAACAACAGCAAAAAGTTGATTTCAGTGTAGACTCCAAGCTTAACTGAAACTGAACACTTAACAATGACTCTTTTTCACTACTCAGACTGAGGTAAAAAATATGTACGAAAATCACGCATTTCATCCCAAGCACTCAACCCCCCTAGAATAGAAATGTCATTACTATTTGTATACAAGCCATGAATTATACGCAGTTCTGCGAATATGCCTAACATCTTCAGCATACAACATTACACTACCCAAAATATTGTATCTGTAGTCACATTGTATATATGGAAAAAGCAGCACCCGAGTTGGATAGTTTTCTGTTCTGAACTTCAGGTTTCAAGACACCTGAGAAACTCAGTTGCTTAAGTTCTAGTCCCAGTATATCTATTTTCTACAACCTATCATAAATAATAAAAAATTTTGACTGGCAGATCAAGAATCAATAAACTGTTTATTTAAAAGAAATACCTTTTCCTTTTTGTGTTTGTGTTCTCTCTTAGTCTTGTGTTTCTCTCTGTGCTTTTTATGTTTTTCTTTCCTACTAGGCCCAGGAAAACTTGCTGGCACCACTGGTTCTTGTTGCCAAGTAGGGCCTAAAAGCACAAAGCAAATGCAAAAACAAAAAAAAAAAACCCCAAAAGACAAAAAAAAAGGTAATTCTGTTATTAAATTCTATATTACTTTTAATCTAATAGGATAGTTAAAAAAAATAAATAAACAAACCTAAGCTTTCAAATGGAAATGAAATGTCTAAAACTACTAACTCCAGCCTTCCTACTGTAATTAAATGCCTTTGCAATCTGTTATTAAAAGAAATTGCAAGGTTGGTCCTATATTTTCACTACAATTTTTTATAATTGCCTCTACAAAGCTACAACAAAACTGGTACACAGGCAAAGAGGTTCCTGCTAGCAGATCATAGCGTGGTAACAAAGCATTTGCTGATGCCAGTTTAACATAACACAGGCCTTAATAGGTAAAGTGCCTACTCACACATGTTTTTTAAAGAGAAATATCATGTATCTTACATACAACTCCAATGTGCAGAATTTACACACTAGAAGTCTACAGAACCTACCAGAAGAAAAAGCTGGAGGCAGCTTTGGTCCAAATTCCTCTGTTGCATCCAGTTCCTGCTTTGAAGTAGGCAACAAAGAAATGCCAGGATCAGTTGTAGCAGCCACATTCTCTACGAAAAAACAAAAAACTTCTTTATTTGAAAGGAAAATAAGGTAACACTTTTTCCAAGAAGTGCTGAAGAAAGTTAAAGGAGGCTTTCTAAAACCCTCTAAGAAAGCAAATTGATCAGTATCCTATATCTCTGTGGACTGCTTTGGCTGACCGGATAGCTGACATTCTGAAACATGTCAACATGCTATTGGTTTTTTTTCTTCTTTTTAATCAAAATTGACCTTTTACACTATACAATTACTAATTAAATTAATATCAGTGCATGTGTTTGTAATACAATACTACTTTTCCATTACTTAGAATAAATAAAAGACTCCACAAGATGTATGAAGTTAATAAACACTACAAGTTAGATGTTAACAGAACCAACTGTGACAGTAAGTGGACAAAGTATTTCCACTGTAAGCTAAGTCTATTGTACATTTTGTTAATTTAATGTACATTTTGTTAATTTAATGACATCCTGAAAATATGGGAACTTTTTAAAGCTCGCTTATTAAATTTTACAAGAAAGTAAAGATTGGTCCTCTCCCTCTCTTGTGGAAGTACTCTTGCAACTTTTATAACTAGAATACAAATAAAATGCAACTTTTTGACATCTTAGAAAAATTATTTCAACATGATATTTTACTGGAATGTCAGTATTTAGAGAGTGAAATGCAAGTTATTTATTTCCAAAGTTGTCAAATATCCACCACAAGACAGTCATAATTTATCAATCTATCCTACAATTTATCATCAGTATAAAAGTTTCCCTGTATTCCTCAGTGAAGTATGCTCTAACATTAGAGGTTTTGTTCCCCCTCACAATTAAACAAGCATATTCCATAGGGCAGTTTGCTTGTAAAATCTATGCAAGACACATGGCAATGTAAACAACACTACAACATGCAAGGCCTTATTCAGTGCTGTATTATTCAGTTTCTATGTGCCCAGCTCCACCAATGCCAGATGATCTGCACAAGAGCATGGCACTGTCCTAGCAGTCCTGGAGTATCTGATTCATAAATGAAGCTTTTAGAAGGTATTTATAAAAACGAACATCCGTTAAGTACTACCTTGTACATTAGATGAAGAGCTGTCTGGTAGATCAACTTGCTTGGTGGTTTCTGAATCTATTACCGAAGTAGTTGGTTGCTGTTCTTCATCACTCTCTTCTTCAGAGGAAGACGATTTTTCATCTGAGGAACTCACAAAGATGGCCTTAAATAAGTCCATGGATGGTCTGCTTTCTTCTTCCTGATCCTTATCTTCATTAGCTACCTGCAAAACAGCATCATAACAAACTGTATATAAACAGTAAAGAAACTAACAATCTCTCTCTGATAAGTAATAACTTCAAACATGCTGACATGTATTTACAAAACACTCTAATAACACAATAGCTGTGAAATATACAGTCTTAGGAACCGCTAGTCCAAAATAGTAACACTGAAACACTGCTCAACTAAGTCAATGTCCTGCAAAGGGTAGTGCAATTTGTGCTACACAGACAGTTGAGAATAGATCCCCATATATTATAAATTCTAATTCATTAATTCAAACTTCAATTATACACTACTAAATTTAAGCAAAAGGAAAACATCACCTTTCTCCCCAAAGTATGCACCCTCCTCCATTCAAAGCAGAAAAAAAAAAACCAAACATTCTGTGCTTGCAAGCCAAGTGGGTGTAAGGGACTGATTTTAACTCCCAGGCTGCTGAGCTACGTTTTATCTTCTCTTAAGCCGCTACTTCAAGTATAGTCATACTTGCTGTCCTTGTATGCTGTAAATGTTTTACATCTCAGTGTTATAACCTCAAAATTCTTCAAAGCACAATCTCATGTTTTTGCTTATCCTGAGTTGGCTCTTCTGCAAACTGATCTGTATTAAATCAATTCATACATTACCCAACCTTATTTCAGGGTTGTGAAGGTTTACAGCTATTCCCCTTTAAGTTCAAACACCATTGTAAACTCACCTCAGTGGTAAGAGTTTCACTCGGCTCAGTTCCACATTCTTCTGTTGCTGGCACTGGTGGCTGCTGCTGAACATCAGCTTTTGATCTAGCAAGACTAATGAATTCACTGATAGAATCTTTTTTCTCCTTCTCTTTATCTGACACATCCCATCTTGAAGGCTTCTTTGATTCTAGAAACGTCCCAAACATTCAAATCAGTTGCATACCAAATTATCCTGCATTTCATGGCCTACTTGATTTTAAATTACTCTGCTTCTTCAGTAGTTTGACATTTTTTTAATCTTTCTAATGAATGTCTGACCTATAAAGGTCTTCTAGGTAGAAGAAATTAGCATAATATCACTGACTTCAGTTTTTATGTCACTGAATTTGTTTTCAATTTCTTTGTTTGGGGTTTTTTAATAAAAAAACAAAATAAGGTGGATAAGTTCTCCATGACAAAGATACGCTTTTTCTATACTATTATCTTATTTACAGCTAAATTAGTAAAGTAACAACAAACTTACTATTGAGACTGTTATTCTGTTGGATTTTTTCATTTGTTGCTTGAGTTACAGATGTGGTGGGCTCAGGCAGGGTTAAGAAATTAAACACAGAATACTTGTCTCGTTTCACTTTTGGTAACCCAACAATGGAAGAACTAGAGGGAAATAAAAATGTTTGTTGATTACTGTTTTCAACACTGAAAAGGCCTCAAATTATCTACAACAAGCTGAAACACCTACAGCAGTCCTTAAAATGCATACTATTTTGTCAGAGGTCACCACGTTTAATGAGGCAAATAAAAACATTGGGCAGTTCTATATTACATCTATTATGACATAAAAAGAAAACATCAAGCCAGATTTTCCACAAGCATATGAAAACCTCAGAATTTTCAAGAAGTGTTAAAAATATCAGTATCGATCTTCTTACTCAGGATATGGATCAGGAACATTAAATCTTTTACACAACAGCTTTTCGGGATGCCATTCAAACTTGTCTCTTGTGAGTTTGCCAAACATCTTCATCTTCACAGCAGTTTCCTTATCATCAATATCATTCTGAAAAAGTCAAACAATTATAGCTGCTAAATAAGTAACAACTTACAGAATCGACTATTACTGTTGTAAAACTTAAGAACAGGACAGAAACATAAATATTTAAGTGTAGTTTAACAAATCACTGCTTCCTATGCAGCGAGTGTTTTCAAAAGTTTGCGAAACAGAAGGGCAACAAAACATTGACATTATACCTACAAAAGAGTTTTAAAGAAAAATAATTTTGGAAGTCAGGGTTAAGGCAGCAACTGGAGATCCAGTGTACTAAAAGACTGTAAACAGCATGCACCTCTTGGTCCCGAGGAACTTCAACTTTGTCAACATCATCTTCGTATTTAGCCCGGGTAAACCTGGATGACAGTGTTGAATTTGAGGATTTGTAGAACATTGCTGCACGGAAGAACTCCTCTTGTTCTCTTCCTCGCTCCCATTCTGTCATACTTGGGTCTAAATAATGTTCCAGTGTATCTACTATAAGATAAGGAGAGAAGTGCTTAGCAGAGATTACATCTTACTTAGGTCTGATGCTTTTCAAACAAAAAATAAGATAGTAAGCAAACATCCTTGCAAGTATTTAATGAGTATTTAGTTTAACTATAGTATTAATCTCCACTGTGTTATTCCTTGATAAACTGAGGTAGTTTTTCAAGATAGCAAGAATGACAGCATTTGCCAAATGCAAGATAGGTATTTTAAATAATTTTACTCGTAATGCTGACTCCTTACTCATTGCCTTCTAAGGCATGTTCAAAATACTTAATGCATTTAATAGGTGTTCCAAACAAAAAGGTATAATCCAAAGCTTTATCAAATAACTAAAACACAGAATAAAAAAGTAACCAGTGAGTAAGCCTGACCAGGCTTTGGTAACTTCAAGGGGCTTTCTGGTATATAAAGTGCCCACTGATAAATACAGCATTTGGACACAGGTTTTTGTAAACAATACAGAATGTGTGTAAAGCAACAGGTTCACATGTGCTCCCAGAAAGAATAGGAAATAACACCAGCCAAGCAAAGACACTCTTACAAACAAGATCTTAATCATTCAAGTTATTTAAATATTTCTGCATTTTCATCATTATGACTAAGGAGGCACTTATAGTCATAAGAGGATACTCAATTTTACACTGGCTAAAACTCAGTCCTGAATGGAGGAACTATGGGTTCAAAGCTCAAGCAGTCTGTGCCAATGCGGTAACCAGAAGAGGCTATTGACCAGGAAATCTTTTTTCATGAAGTGAAAAGGATTACTTAAAAAAATACTATAATAACAAAACAAGGTTTTCTACCTGACACTATACCCTTTCCTCTGCAAAACTTTGCTGCTGCCCTTTTTCTTCTTCCCCAATAGCCCCTTTGTTTTTAAAAGTACAAGCCAACTTTTTTTTTTTTTTTTTTTTATTTTAAGACAATCTAGATTCACCTGCTGCTGATGATCTCCCTAGATCAGATTTCAGCTTTTTATGCCTTACAGAAAAATCACAGCACTGGGAAACTCACCACAAGGCATCATAAGTACCTGGTTTAATGTAAGATATACCACAGTATCATTTAATAGCAAAAACCTAAACAAAATGGAAGGAGACTGAAACAGCACGAAAAGAGCAGATGAAGTAGTTGAGGTTTTTTGGTTTTGAGTAAAAGCTCTGCATGTATGCTATGATATTACAGCCAAAATTTTTCTGAGACGAACATAAGTGACAGTGGCAGTTTGAGTATCCAAAGGACACGTAATGCAAGCTTTGACAAGTGTGAACTACTTCACTCATTTTAGGGTCCTTATCTCCTCTGGAAGTGCAGGGGATGGGTTTTCTTTTGATTTTTCCTGTCTTGTGTGGGAAAAGACAAAAAATTGCCATTCTACTGTGACCTGATAATCTTTCTGCCTTTATAGGGTCTGTCGGTTTTACTCCTCAAAGAGAAACAAACTAAATGAAAATGCTTGTTCCATGCATAGTTTATGGTACTGGCCAAAGCTGAAGTCTACTTTGGCCAATGAAAGAAGGGAAACCCAGAAATACAAGGAATCAAGTAGAACATCCTTGAGAATTTCACTTCTGCTCCAGCATAGAAGTACGAAATGTAATGCCTAAAATCAAGTCTTGCTGACACTTAAATTACTGAGCAGTTTTCCTAAAGTCAACACAATTAAATATCAGTAAAAATTTCTTTAATATTGGCCCTAAAAAGAAGTAGAGGAAGAAACGCTGTGGAATTCAGGAAGAGAACTCATAGCAAACATAAAATGCAACAGGATGAAAAAGGGGAAAAAAAAGAAAAAAAAAAAAAATCAAGAAATATTTTTTCAAAGAAAAATTAAAATGTCAGGATTAACCTCTTCAGTTACCTTTTTCTCCTTGTTTAAGACTTTTCACAAAACTTTCATATCTTTTTTGTTTTTCTGGATTTCTTGCAAATGGTTTGAAGTCACTAGAACCAGCATTTGCTAACTGTCCCCCCAACAACATTTGCCATTTGTGAGAAGCGTGAGAAGCATCATCCGGGGAGGCTGGCTGGAATCTGCTATTTCGTGACTGCTGAGGCAACGTTTTTGCTTTCATTTGTTGTTCAGACGCTTGTTTCACTTCTTTGAGTCTTTCTCTGTCTTTCTCAGACAGATATTCCAAAACAGAAGGAGCTGGACCTAAAACCAAAAAAAGTAGTAAGAGATAAATAGAAATAAAAAATTACCTCAACTATTCCTGCACTTTAGTGGAGGAAAAAAGCCTACCGCTATGCATATACATTCAGAAAAAGTGCTTTTAAGCATCAATAAACAGTATAATGGCAGAGATAGCAGATTAAAAATTGGCCACTATTGCATCTTTTATGCTATTTACCATATATTTACATATTACTTTGTAAACTTTACTATTGCAGATGTAAATGTGGTTCACATTTACAAATTACCTTTTTAGGGAATTTGCATGTATTTCAGTGAACCACACTTTACAGGGGGAAAAAAAACCCTCACAGCCTACTATATTCTGAATTCATAAGGCCACAAAAAAAAGAAAAAAACCCAGAGAACACAACAAAGCACAATCCCACACATACTTTTTGTCTTTGAAAGATTTAAGTAAATGAAAATACAGGCAGATATGTCAACGATTCATCTGCTGAGATGAAACTGAACATTGACAAGGTATTCTAGCTAATCCAACTAGATTTAATATTTTTATATTAGAAAATAGCGTTCAAGGCTGGACCAATTTTTTACAAAAACAAACAGGGGACCTGAAACACAAGCAAAGGTGTGGTCACATAGACCAGTACCTTTTAGACCAGTCTCTCCTAGTCGTTCCCTCCTCTGAGATGCATTCAAAGCATGCCTGCTTTGTTGTGTTGTATCACTCTCAAGTTTTCCAGTCGATTCCTCTAATGCCTTCTGTAAACGGTAGTTTTCATTCCCAGCTGCTATCACAGGTCGGAAGTAATGGACTGGTCTGTAATTTCGTGGCAGGTCAGGTGGTGGATAAATCTTGGCAGGGGGATGACAAAACAAAAATCCACTAAGAGAGAGATACAACTTTGTATTTAACACTTACAAATGTGCTTCATAAAAAGTCACCTCAATCTAAAAATTCCTCAATCACATCTTAGCAGTAGAAACAGATATTACAAGCTACCGATTCTTTTAGACTCGGTCAGTAAATGGCATCGTAATACAAACTTTGGGTACAAAATGTTAAATTGTTAATATGTAACAATTATGAAAAATAGGAGAACATGCACATCAAGCCGCAGCAAAATTAACAAGAGTCTTAATATGCATTGCTTTTATTTGAGAAAATGCTCTTGGTATTGCTTAATAATTTTTTTAAAACAGAAGTCACATAATTTAATCAATTAATTGGACTACTGAGTACTTCTGTGCTTACTGTATTTTAATATCTTTCAAAGTCCTTTTCCCCCACATGGTTCAATCAACTTGTTACTTCAAAGGTTATCCCTGTGCCTCCTGTATGATGCAATTTTATATACCATACAAATGTTTTTCCTTTTTCTTCTTGAGAAAGAGGACCTTGTCACACAATTCTGTTTGTCATTCTAATTTATGCAAATATATATGGCATAAATGATGCAAACTTGAGAACAGGGCTAACAAATTAACTTGTCACCAAAATAGTAAAGTGCATGAAGCACTGGGCCTGATTTTTACAGAAAACCGAATGTTACATCTAGAAGATCTAGAAGCAAAAGATGTACTTTTTTTTATTTCAAAGTTAAATAAAACAATTCCTCTAACTTTATGCCAAATAACAGTGGATAGCGTGGAAGGCATTTATTCAAAGCCAGTACATAGGCAAAGTTTAAATTCATCCAGCAGTCTGACAAATTTTAGGTTTGTATTGAATAGCCTCCAATACTATAATTTTGCTCGTTCAGCAATCTTTATTGCTGACCAGAACTTTTATTTCTAAGAACATAAAAAACACTGAGCAACAGTAAAGTCCATAGAGCTCACATGTCAATTTGCTGATGTTATTCTTAATACAATAATATCAGTATCTGCTTACCTTGCTTGGAGTTGATG
This sequence comes from Theristicus caerulescens, assembly GCA_020745775.1. Lineage (NCBI taxonomy): Eukaryota > Metazoa > Chordata > Aves > Pelecaniformes > Threskiornithidae > Theristicus > Theristicus caerulescens. The sequence continues at coordinate 42,252,224 of CM036565.1, read as the reverse complement.
ATTTTGATGCCAAGGAAAAACCATCCAAGATTTTGCCTATATATTTAACTTCTCTTTCAGACCCTATAAAACAACCATAGAGTTGGTCAATATTTAAAACATATCTGTTAGGCAAAAAGCATTTTTTCTGATTATTTTCCATTTTTCAATACATTTTATGGAGCATTATTGTAGTTCTTTGTCTTCACTGCCTTTCATTTAAAATTAAGGGTTCTGAATCTGGATTAGTATTATACAGCTAAAAAACTACTACCAGAGAGATTGCTGCAAGACCAACACGGCTAATAGTGACGCAACAGTATCACTACTGTGCATAGCTAACATCATGAGTGCCATTAAATTGCGTACAACTAACGTCAATAGGTACTCTAGAAATCACTACAGTATTTCATGCACTTAAAAGCTGCACTAAAAATAAAGTGGTATCAAGATAAAATTTACAAAGATTATTTGAAAATACACAAGTATATCTAAAAAAAAAAAAAAATCCTCTTTGCAAGTATTGGGTCATATTTTGTAGCTGTGATTCACAATCATTTGTTTCCTTCAGTGAAACTGAATGCTGTATCTCACAAAACAGCACATATTGTCCTTTTAAAAGTATCATTTGGGTGTTTAATCTGCATTGGGATTAGTGGAGGACTTTGGAAATTATTTCCACATTTGGACACTTCAATATAGAAGGAAGACTAGATGAAATTTTGGATAACAGGGCTAGAAGATACAAGTCCACTGAAAATTAAAATATTTGGAAAATATAGACTACACTTATGTCATATTTTTTCCCCCAAATACAAATTACACTAGCTCTTTAGATAGAACTACAGTTCTTACTTTTTTTGGATTTATACTGCTTAGGTGCTGTCCAGCCATACAAGCCATCTCCAGGTTCCTCATCTTTTAGAACTGTATCATATTTTGACAGTGTTTCAGTTGCATAAATATCATCGTCTTCTTCCTCTAAAGCTCCTACGCCAAAAGCCTAAAATATATTTTAAATAAAAATAATGAGAATTCAAAAGTGTAAAAATAATATTTTAAAATAAATATTAAATATATTTATTTATAAATTATAATTAAATATATTATTTTATAAAATAAATATTTTTAAGTCACATGTCAGAACACATCTACATGTATATCTATCCATGTATATTATATAAGATGTCCAGTATACATATATATACACTGGGAAAAATGTACAGCTTCACAAAAAAAAGTGCTACCAACTAGTGGGGAAAAAAAACCTCACCGAAACACAAAAGCAAACATATTCCACTCCCTTGGCAAGGAAGGACAGTGAGTTTGGTCTGTACAGGATGAGGACAGCAGCCTAATTCCACAAGGTAACATTTGCAGTCTGACTAAAAGCAGGTTACGTTCTCAAAAGGAAAAAAAAAAGTAAGTTGGTGTGAAAATTAAACAAGTATAATTCCCAGAAATAAAAATTGACACAGCTTCTACATAAGAACTACAAATACCATGGAGGGAAGCAAAACCTCTCTAGCTGACAGATTCAACATTACTGGAAGTAAAATTGACAAAAAAAAATGTAAACTAAAACCATATCGGATATTAACCTTCTCTAAACAAAGCTACACAAGAATTTTCTCCTCCCAACTATTCAGAGTGAGGTATTTTATAGTTCTCTTTAACAGTATCAATGAGTGAAGGCATTTAAGAGTTCTAAGGATTTGCCCACATCTTCATATTAAGTAAAAAAAAAAAAAAAAAAAAAAATCCTGTTCTCAAACCACACTTAAGATTTCTTACAATAACCCTACAATGACTAGGTGACTTCCACAGAAGAAAAAACAAAATTTATTTAGATTTTACTGCACTAATAATAAAATGCATTAAAAAAATGTCCTTACCTGACCTGTAATACCTAGTTTTCTTCCTTTACTGTGTCTCAGATCACCAAGTAAATTGCTTGTGTCTTCAGAACCATCTGTGAAAAGATTCAGGTGTCCTCTTCCAGATACACCAAACAACGCTTGTGAGGGGTCCAAACCCTTATAGCCAAGTCCATGGACATTCTCTTTTGGAGTCAAATCTACAGGCATTACATCTTTCGGTGCAAATGTCACGTTCTCTGGCTGGTATTCATCCTCTTCATCCTTGTACAAAATAAAAGTATATAACAGCAAATATGACTGAAAGTTTTGTATGTTGTTGAGCTTTTACAACATTTAGTTAATATGAGACTAGGGAAGTTAGCATTTCCTAAATTATAGATGAAAATATGTATGAACTACACCTCCTTAGGTAGCAAAAGAATAGATTTAGTTACATTAAAACCTTTCTTCACAATAAGCATAATAAGTATTTAGGAATATTTTTAACAAAACTTGGAACTGCATGCTAAAATACCGTTCAAAGACATCAAAGAAGTTTTTTTTTAATATGTGTTAGCACACATTCTTACATAAGTCAACAAACAACTTTTGCCTGTTCAATACCTCAGAACCCTCAGACAGTCCAGGTGGTAACGCACAACCATATACTTTCACTGCAGGGTCTGTAAGAGACATAATAGTATCATATTCAATTACAATTCTTTATTAAATTTCTCTAAGATCAAAGAAACAGACCAAATAAAACGAGGTTTTAAAATGAACTTTCTAATCAGTCTATGAATGCTAACTTTCTATTAATGAGCTCAGGAACTTCACTGAACTTACCAGGTTTCTGCCTGCGTGGCTTTCTTTTGACTCGTGGTCCAATTCCTTGTCCTTCTTTCCAGCCCATTTTTCTTAACAGTTCAACCCCAACTGTTATTCTAAGAAAACAAAGGGGAAAAAAACACCTCAAACCACATTTTTAATATTTATTGAGAAATAATATACATATATATCATTTGAAATTATGCTTTTATACCCCACTTTAAAATCAAATCTGAATGTATCAACATTTGCATATACACTACATCCCAGTTTGTAAATGTTTACCTGGTACAAGCCTGCACATATGAAACAAAAAGCCAGGTGGAGGCCACTTAGAAAGTATAACACTGCAGATCTTCCAGTCTCTTTCATGGATTACTGGGGTCAGACATTACTTTTCTAACCAGTACAATACTTCTAAGTGAAAGGTATTGTTTGGTTAACTTTTATTTAAATTTACTTACTTTGATGGTCCTATTAAATCATCAAATGCGGTGGTTCCTGGAATGGCAGCAACTACTCCCGCAATCTGTCTAGCTTTCTCTTTTATTCTGTCCTTAGCTTTGGATGCAAAATCATCCGTGGTTGTAATATCTTTTGGTGCTATCCCAAATTCACTAAGATCCTGGAAAATATAGACAAAATGGAAAAATTTAGATTAAAAATATATGTTTCCCTCAAATGCTTACTTACTGTAATGGTAAAGAAAAGAAAACAGGATATGACCCTCATATTGGCTAAATTTTTCAAGCCACTTATACAGTTGTTTTTTCAGTAACTTGAATGGTCATATATTAAATAGCTTCAAAAGTACTTGTATTTTCTGACAGAGAAAGTGAAAGGGTTGAGTTCTGGGGTTTTTTTAATATTAAGATTACAGGAACTTCCTAAGTGAACCTATGAAACATCCTACAGGACCTAGCAGTATAACACTGTATACAAGAAGTAATTTTAAAGTTACTTCCATTTTCACTATTTAAGTTCTTCAGAAGATTTCTTTGCCTGGAAACCTGCTGGCATGGCAATTACTTCCAAAAGATTTGTATTCCTTTCTAAATTTACCTCTTCATCCATGAAGTCTTCTGGTCCAAGAATGGTTCTATCTGCTCTCTTCTGCCGTGATGATACAAAAGCTGAAGGAGTCCATCCTTTAAAGAAAGTAAATATCTAAGTAAGGTACTGTAAACTGCAACATAATATTTGAAAACAATGCAACCATTTCAACCTTACACCTTAAGGATACATCAAGGGAACATCTATTAAACTGCAGTCCAAAAACTGAAGGGGAAATAACTTCAACAATACTGTTGCAACTATTTACAGTATAATGAATAGCAGAAAAAAAATGCTTGATGACAGTTAATTTGTTTTCACTAACATTAAATTATGGTAATCAATTAACCCTTCCCAGAAGACAAAAAAATATCTAACCTTCCTTTGTACCAACAGTGTTAAAGTAACCAGCAGAGAAACCACCAGTAAATGCTCCATGGAAACGCTGATATCGTCCTTTTGCATCTTTAACAGTCTGTTCTTGAAGAGGAACTGGCTTTTTAATTCGTTCACCTACAATCAGATAAATCAGAAACTAAATCACAACATCGCATAAAGAATGGACTCTCCACTTGCTCTAGACACCATTTCTTTCTTGCAATTAAGAACTGGATCAAACAATAGCCACCCTGAAGTGGAAAGCATCAGCGGTTTACATTTATTCCCACCCTACTTTAAATATTTGTATACACTGTTGATGCACACTGCTAAAGTAAAAGCATGAAGTGCTCAAACAGAAATCCTAAATTCTTATGAGTTCTGAGAACATTTTTTTCCCTGGGAAAGGACACTTTTAGTTGTTAAGTATGCAAGACCCCCGACAGGACTTAATCACTTAAGTAATTGTTTTGAGAAATTATACCATATCAGTATTGTCCAAAACTGAAACAAAACACAAAAGCTATCGACTTTGACATATGCATTTGCACTTTTTTAACAATATTTCTATGAATTAAGTGTCACAGAATCAGGAGTCACAGCTGTACAGAAGTCCTTGGATGATGATGAGTCTGTCTCACAAACATAAGTGTAGGATGTTCACATTAGTATAATTGCATACTAGAGCTGTTATATTTGAACTCTACTTTTTTTTTTTTTTTTGAGGTTTGGGGAAAGGACAGAAATAAAGACAAGCCCCCAGCTCCAACCAGGACAGTACCGGCACAAACCCTGGGGCACCCCAGGCCCACACCCGCATGCCAGAAAGCCGGCTGAGAGCCCCTTTTCACATGCCCGCCGCGGGAAGCCTCCCTTCCCTTCCCTTCCCTTCCCTTCCCTTCCCTTCCCTTCCCTTCCCTTCCCTTCCCAGGCCGCTCCACCCCGCGGCCCCTCGCCCCGGGCCGGCGCCAGCACCCCTCTCGCAGGCCAGCGCGGCTCCCGAGGCAGCCCCTAGGCGCCGCGGCAGCAGAAGGGGGAGGCAGGTCTGCGCTGGGCCCACACGCCACAGCCTTCCCGAGGCGAAGGCCGTAAGGAGACGGACAGCAGCCCCGGACCGGACCCAACCGATCGGGGCGGGCCCTCCGGGACACCCCGGCGCCTCCCGCCGCGCGGCCTCCCGGCCCGCGCTGCTCCCCAGCGCCCTCCGCAAAGCACGGCGGAGGTACCGAGGAGGAGCAGGCGAGCTCCCTGGAGTCCCTTACCCTCCTGCAGGGGCTGCAGCGCGGTCCCATAGCTCACCAGGTCCTCCTCCTCGCTGTCGCTGGACTCCGCCGCCGCCATCTTGCCGCGACGGTGGCTCGCGCAGGACAAGGCTGCGTCACGTGAGGGAGGCGGAGCGGGGCCCTCCGCTCAGGGGCCGCCTGTGCTCCCCACCGGCCGGGGCCGTCTGTCTGTCTGTCCGTCCGTCCGTCCACGTCGCGGAGGGAATTCCCTACGGGGAGCCACGGTAGAGCGGGTTAAGAAGTTACGAAGCCCGGCGTTCTCAGTGACTCCGGGCAGCCTTTTGGGCCGGAGAACTCCGTGAGGAAACGTGGAAAATGCTGCCGTGTGCTGCTCGAAATTAATGGTCCGAAACGTTTGATGTCTTTAAAAATGAATAACGCTAGAACATGTCAAGCACTCGATAATCGACGGCCGTCCGATGGACTGCCTGGAGACGTGTAATGCGCCCGACCAGCCCCCCGCAAAACACCTCGGGCCTAAGGGCTAGGAAAGGGCAGCAAAAACCCTGCGGAACGGGTGGTACCGCAATCGGGTGTGAAGCGGGCTGCGCCCCGAATCAATAGGACCAAGGGAGGTGTGGATTGAGTTGAATTACGGTCCTGAGCAGATACGGGGCAAAATTTGTTTCACCACGATGTTTTACGAGCTATTGAAAAAGAATGTGCACAGGAATCAGTGCAGAAGTCTCTGTATTCAAGCCTTTACTAAAAGAGCTTTGTCCTTCCACACTTTCAGATGTCTCTGCACCTGCTTGGGGAGTCTTGTATCATGAGAGAAACTTTTACTGAATATGTTTTATACAAAGATCACATAAGAACCAATAAGTATTCACCGGTATGACCCAAGTGTTCAAATTTTCGATTTTAATTTTGTGGCTTTCAACAGTGTTACCTATGAGAAACTAATATGTCGATTTTGATTAGTTTGGTTTCTCAAGCTTACATTTTACCTTAATACTCAGATTCATTACAAGCACAATATATTATAAATTTAAAAAAAAAAAAAAAACCCAAACCACAGCAAACCCAAACAAAAACCACTGCATTTTGTGCTGAAGATAGATTCCATCAATCCACAACTTTTGTAAGCGAGTATCACCAGTTGCTTGAAATCCTGAAAATAAATCACAACACAGTCTTGAGAGACTCTTGCCTTTAACAGAGAAGACTTCTGCAAGTTTAGTGGCATATTCTCTAATCCAGTATTTGTGTTTGTATACGCAGAACTGGTTTCTTTCAAAGTGAAACTACCTGAGTTTCATGTGGTTTCAGGTTTCTAAAGGAAATATTTACACGGTTTCATGCAAATAGGGAGTACTCTGTTTAATTTAGGTCTCTAATTCACTTTAAAACAATATAGTAGAAGCCACAGACATTTATCTACATGCATTATCTTTTCTCATCGTTACTAAGTAGTAAGCAGTTAGCTAGAATATATAGTGGCAAAATGAGTTGTTAGCACAGTTGCTGTTTCTTTTTGTTCAGGAAATAATTGTTCCTGAATAGTCAATTCTATGTGACTTTGATTTAACACACAGGTTTAAATAAACCTTTTTTGCACAATGTTAACAGAAAATCTTTTGAGCGTCTTGTCTGTTATGTTCAAAGGGTTGGGGTAATCAAATACTGAAGTTTTTTTCCCTTTAAGGCTTTTATCAGATTCGAATTACTTTTGCATCCCAGTGGTATTTCCTTCTCCGTGGTTAACTCTATCTCCTGTTTACAATTGCTAAACCAGGTGACAATTGCTATTTGTAGCTGTTAAACAAGATAGTAATGCCAGTGGCTTTTGATAATTGTAATGAAACTAAAATATTAGTAGGTCTGGATAGCTTATGTTTAAAATAAAATTTTTACAGTCATTTGGCTAGTAAAAAAAAAATCAATTTTTGAATGAAAGCTCAAATACTTGCCAGTATATATAAGGCTGAAATTGAGCCCCTAAGACATAGAAGGACTTCAGGCTTTAGTTTTCCAATACATTTTCAACATCTGTTTTTGAATTAGTGCATCAAGAGGGTCGATGATGAAAGTGTCTTCCTATATCTTTTGTTATATTCTTTAAAACCAGTTCCTCAAATAGATGACTTCTTGTTGATTAGTTTTAAGTTATGTGAGTCGCTGGAACTTCAGACTAAAAGCAGCATAATCAATATATAAAAGAAGGAAGCAAAAATTTGAGTCCTTTATAGGAGTGTTAAAAACATGTTAAAGAAAAAAGGAAAACATAAGTAGAGGAATTATAAAAATACAATATTAAATACACTACCTTTTTATTTTTCAAAACCCAGCAAAAAGAGAGACGGCTTGACTTCACCTATGCCTTATCTTGCGTTCAATGGGAATATTCCCCCGAATATTCCTACCAACACTTGGCTACTGTATCACTTGATGAAAGACACATGAAGTACAGACCCTGAGGCATTGTTCTAGCTTCTATGAAGTGCTAATTTTCATTTTTTACAACAATGAAAAAAAAGAGATAACAAATATTGTCCTTAAGTACACAGATTTTTATCTATGGATCTCAGCTAAAGGCAAGGCGTTATCTGGGAAAAGTGGTGATGATTTTGCCCATGTTTGGTCTTACGTGCTTAATTCCCACTGAAACTGCAATGTCTTGTTTCCAGTACAATCTCACAGTAGAACAGGCAAAGCATATTAGCTATTCAACAGTAAATGAGATTTTTTTTCCAGTGAAGATAAAGCTGCAGTTAACACGTGCCCCACACTTAACTTGAAGAAGCAGCAGTGAAGTGCTGCACCTACAGCCAATCATATCCTGGCCATCCAAAGCCTTTATACTGAGTTTGTGTACCATCTTTATACCATTTTGCCATCACTCAGTAAATTTATTGGTAAGGAAACCTTCTCCTGGCACTTCTTACTTGCAGTTCCTGTCTGGTCACTTTTCAATTCATCTGTCATAAAATGCAGAAGAACTTCTTTTGTTTATAAGAACACCTTCCCATTCTTTACTCTCAAACCTTTCTAACTTGAAAATATCCTACATCTTGTAAACTTGTAACAGTCTCCAAGCAGATTCACATCATTATTGTTACTGTGCCCCCATGCCCTGGTTTTGCCATTCTCAATTTCTTTTTTTTTTTCCCCCAAATACATATTTGGAAAGGGGGAGGGAATCAACCTATGATCCCTGTTCCTGTCTCCTCACCTAAAACTTCCCTACAGTAGCCAGACATTTGCTCGTTAGGAACTGCAATCTTCAGAAATAAAGGATGATACTAACTCGCTGCAGTTTAATTCATTGACCATAAAGCTATAGGCTGTCAGGGTTACCGACAAAATCTTTCTGTCTTTCAGAACAGAAGTATAATATTCAAAACCACCAACAATAGGAGAAGAACTATGTAACCGTGTGTCAGGTTCAGAATTCAAGAATCTACCTTGAGAAACAGCAGGAGTTGATGCATACTTCTCCTTTCACGCAGTATCATTCTAAAGTGCTTTTGCTGATAAGCCTCTCTGTCCCCCTGGGAGAAAAGCTGTCTTTGAGGTACCTGTTACCGTCCTGCAGCCACAAGGTCTGTAAAGATCATAAAAAAGAAACACTCTCTTTCCAGAGAGCAGCACCTGTCCTTGCTAAGTCAAAGCAGATACATATCTGCAGTATGTAGGAGTGCATCAACACATGTCCCAGCAGGAAATTAATTTCTCAAACTGAGACCATTTCCTAGTGGCCAAAGAGAAGACTAAAGACGGAATTTCATATATACACATATTTTTTCAAGATGGGGGAGGGAAAGAAGGACAAGATTGACTGAGCAAGTGGAGTGATACAAACATAACAGAAATATGACACATAATGTGTACATGTACGTATATATCATATATGCTATCGAGTGTCTGCAGGAAGGCTATCCAAATTCTGGTCCCTCTTACCTTCACTATTGTGGGACAAAATGTGGGACAACGCAAGCTCTGCCATTCTGTTCCTGTTTTCAGCGTGGTCATTGTTTGGATCACCTGGCTGGTTTATCTGTGAAGATGCACAAAGCCAGATAGCACCGAGTTCTGTAAAACAAAGAGAGAGATTTGATGCAGAGATAAGATTCATTGCTTTCAATTTCAATACTTTAAGCGCAACATACTGATCTTTGGATGCAAATTCTTAAGCATTTGATGCTTTCTCAGAGATAGTGACACCAGATCACTGAATTTACTCTCTTCTAATATTAAAGATAAATATCAACCAAACATCTGCATCTATATGCCCCTTTTTCCGAGCACATGAGTTCCAGATTCCTAGCCTGTTATTACTCGATCTTTACAATGCAGCAAACCAAACCTTCTCATTAATATAATTGTGAGAAACTGAGAAAGTCTGCGGTATGAACCCACCTCTATTTAGGAATTCTAATAGCAACCAAAAAGCTACTGGAGACAAGATGTTTAACCAACTGGTGAGAAGAGCAGGGACATGGTTTTTTGAGGGTAAATCAGGTTTTGGAATGTTCTAAGCTGCAATTTACATTCCAGGGTCAGGGAGCGCTCCTACCCAGTCATTACACAGCTCAGCCCTCGCTACTGCTACTGAGACTATACAATTAACGTGCGCCTTTTGCAAAAAAGCAGATTCACCATATGCTGACAAAACTTACAGTGACTTACTTGAGAAATATGGTATCAGTTGTAACGCAGTCATGAAGAAGTACCCTTTATCCAAGTGAGGGGAAGGCACAGTCTGATCTGGCAGTTGTGAGAGTGTTGGGTGATATATCCAGGACGCTAAAGATGGGGGAGGAAGCCTGTAAGAGCTAGCTTGGAGGCTCCTGAATTTGCTGTAGAAATCCGCTGTGTGTAGCACTGCTGACTTTGTTTTATTCAAAGAATTCACCAGCAACAAAAAAAGGCTGCATTCTGTCACTGAGATATGTTAGAAGTTATCTTTGGTATTGTACTGTGCAGAAACTTATGCAAGGTTGTGTTTTACATGTAAGCATGATAATGGTCACTCGTCCTGTTGTTAACTGTCTGACCCTTTGGCCTGGCTACAAACTCCTAGGACTTTATTTGGAGTAATAGCTGAAGCCTTTCAATGAGATCAGTTTTCAATAAATCCAGTGAAAGCAGTGCAAACTCCCAAGATGGTCACGTTAATACTGTTTTAATTGCCAGGTTGTATCAGCATGGCCTACGCTGGCAAATTACTCATTTCTCTCTCATTAATGTTAACTTAAACTAATTTATATGCATTGCATTGGAGTTTTACACTGATCTTGCAATACTTAAATCTTAAAATCCTTTTTAATTTGGCAGGTAAGTACATTTTCTAATAGCATAAAAAATAATTTAAAACATTTTTTACACCCTCTAAATAGAAATTGGAGCAAGTTAAACTACTTTCCCACTTTTACCTATTTCTATTCAACATATAATTGGATACATTCATCCAGTATCTTTACAATTATTGAAAAAAAGGAAAAAGTACTGGGGCGAGAGTAAACAAAATCGGAAAGAGCAAAATTCAGCTGACTTCAAGAGAGCTGCAGATCTTTGGATCCCAATTTCTGAGTTGCTGACTCTAGTCTTCTTCCTTAAGAACAGGCAGTTTAACTGGACTGCTCTGCATAACTCTCTGGAGACACCGGCGTTTTCAAAGACGGTTTCAGTTAAGGATGTAATTCCAAAGATATTTTTCCTTTGATAAAGAAACGTTGTCTCTGCAGATTTTTTCCTGACACAACTGCACCATACTTCTAAGAAAGATGAAAAAAAGAGAAAAGAAGGTGGGGGAGAAGACAAGTTTGGTAATACCGATTTAAGTCTTTTGCTGTATTGCATCTTGAAATGCTACATGCCCACATAACTCTAGGTTAGGCCGGGCTAGTAATTGGAACCAATATTGGCAATTTCCTTGCACAAGCGTCCAAGAACAACATTTGCGAAACCGGTTACACAACGGAATATTTCGAAGACGGGAGGTTTTCAGTGCGAACACTGCAGATTTTTGCAATGCTGAGGTTGATCCCACAGCACTTTCCCGGAGCCGGGGCCGGCCCTGCCTTGCACAGAGATACCGTTGCCCTTATCAGGGGCCAGGGCCGGAGCCCCCCCAGCTCCCCGGGCTCTGGGATCTCTCCCGGGCTCCTGCCCTCCCCCAGATAAGGGTGCGGGAGCCCGGGTCCCCGCGGGCCGGGGGAGAGCCCAGGCCTGCGAGCCGCGCCGGCAGGCACACACGCACCCCCGGAGCCATCGCTGAGGCGCGACGTGGCTGTGCCGGCCCCGGGAACTGTCCCCGGTCAACGCTCCCCGCTGCCAGGGGCACCCCCCGGGCTTGGGGAGCACCCCCGGAGGAACGAGCCCGCGCCGAGGGACAGCCACCCGCGGGAAACCTTAGCTCCCCGGGGCGGGCACCGGGCCCGGGAGAGCTGGCGGCGGCCCCACGGTGCCGGGGGCGGGGGGCGGCCGCCAGGCACGGGGGGAAGCGGCAAGAAGCGAGCGGTGCCTCCGGGGCGGCCAGCCAGGCTCCGGCACGCTTCAGCGGAGCGCGGAGCGCAGCCCGGGGGCCGGGGAGGAGCGGGCTGAGCCGCCGCCGCGCAGCGGGGCGCCGGGCTCCGCTTCCAGTCAGTCGCAGCCACCGCCTGTGCCCGGACTAGGGGCACCTCACCGCGCCGGGGCTGCCCGGCCGCGGGGCCCCTCCCAGAGGTCACCTCCACGGCCTCGCCGGGGCCACCCGCCCGGGCGGCGGAGGGGCAGCGCTGTGGGGCGGGGCGGCTCCTCCCCGCCGCCACCGGAGGCGGGGCCGGGCGGCGCCGTGGGGCAGCGCCGACATTTCCCGCAGGGCCGCGGCTGCCCGGAGTAGCGCTCGCCTCGCAGCGGCAGCGCAGGGACGGCTGGCTCGCCCGGAGATGACGGACGCCCTGCCGCCCCGCGGCTGCCAGGCGGCGGAGCCGGCGGAGGACGGCTACTTTCGGAAGGTGGGAGGCGCGGCGGGCTGTGTCCCCGGCGGGCGCTTCGGGTTTGGCGGTCCCCCGTCCGCCGCTCGCGGGCTGCTTTCTCCCGGCGGAGCGTCGGGAGCTCCGTCCCGCGGCAGCGGGGAGCTGCCCCTGGGGCAGGGAGGGGAGACGGGACGGGGACCTGGGCTCTGGCCGAGCGCGCCTGCCTGGGCAGGGGCAGGGGATCCGGCTGGGGGGACGCGTTCAGCCGGCGGCGGCGCGGCCGGGGCGCTCCGCGGGGTCCTGGGCGGCCGCCTCCGGCGCGACCCTCCGCCGTCCCTCGGCCGGGCTTCACCTTGCAGGGCTCATACCTCTACAAAACGGGTGAAATTCCACCTTCTTTTTCCCTTTTTTTTTCTTCCCCTCACTGCGTCTCTCGCTCGCTCTCTAGTAAATTGCCTTGTGTACCTGTAAGAAAGTTTACTGGAGTAAGGCAACGAAGTTAACAGGCTCGTTAGGAAGTTTTTAATAAACATCTGCCCTAATTACTTTTCAGACTGAGTGGGCGGCTTATGCCATAACCTGCACCTGAGTTCTTTCTGCACAACAGTCATTATAGTTAAGTATCGCCTGTAATGCAGCCCTGGGGGCTTCTGTGAACTTCACCCGAGGTAAAGGGCAGTAAGTGCCGTTTTGGGGGAGCTTTGATTCAGCCTTCCCTCGCTCTTTTTAAGTTTTCCGCGCCTGTAACTTCTGCTGATGGGGCGTAGGTACATGGGGGTTTCGGTGTAGATTCTCAATCTGAGACCACAAACTGCGTATTCTATGGAGAAAAAAACCCAAAGCCTCATACATCAGGTTGTCGCTGCTCACCTCTGCACAGAAATATCCCTACGATGCACTTCAGCTGCCACCTGGGTTACGCGGTAGGGAGGCACATACGCTTTGCTCTGTTGTCCTCTTTACAGGCTATCTGGTTTTTGCCCCCCGTAGTCACCAAATTCATAAGCCTGCAGGAGCTTAAGCAACAATATTGCCCTTTAGCAGAGGAACTGCTTGCAGCTGAAAAGAGCGAATTTTTACCTGTGCCAGCCGTGCTGCAAGGAATCAGTACTGCCGTATGAATAACTAGAGAGACTGAAACAAAACTTTGACTAACTCTTGTCTGGTTTCTTCATTTGAGTAATCCTACTGTAATATTTGGCGAGTAATCACTTCTTTCTTAGTAGTCCATAGCAGGAAATCATGAAGTGTGGCAAAGTTGTAATTATTTAGAGTTTTCTCAGCTATGTTTTCTATAGTGTGGGATGCTTGCAGGCTGCCTTGAGGCACGTTAGTAAAAAAGTTGACTTTTCCTGAACTTGTCAAGTTTGTGAAGTTAGATAAATCAACTCTTCCACCTATTTGTTTTTACTGATGGGGACTAACTGAAGTTTAATAGCTAAGCTGTGCTTCCTAAGTCATAAGAGGAGTATATCTTCTGCACTCAGATTTGCTAAAGAACTGAGTTTATTTTCAATTAAATTGTTGTATGTTAGGGTTAAGTTCACTGAAACAGCATTAGGTCAGTGTAAACCCCATATTCTGGACAGGAATGAAGCTTTTCTCATATATGAAAATACTGTAAGATCAATTTTATACCTAATCGTGAGCATCTTTCCCACTTTTGAATTACTTATGTCTTAAAGCACTAGAAAAGGGGTATGAGTCTGATATTAAATAAATCCGAGTGAGCCAGTGTTGCAGTGTAACATTCTTCCCTCTGTTCATTCAGATCTTTGAAAGGTTCATCCAGCTCATAAGTGTCTTTAATACAGTTGTAAACTTCAGATCAGGCTAGATGCTCAAAGCCTTCTGTCCCTAAAAGTTAGATGTAAGCAGGAAACCAGTATTCCTTGTTATATATTAGTTGAATGGTCTCAAAGATCAGAGCTTTCATTCTGATTCAATAGTTCTAGGAGAAGCGGGGGAGAGAAAAAAAAAAACCCCACCAAAATTGACTAAAACCCGAAACAGTCCTACTTCTGGAATCTTGAACAGATACAAGCTGTGAACCCAAGGAGATGCTTTGGACGTAGTGTCTTTAGGCCTTACGTGTTCATCTGAATGGTATGCTGGGTGACTTCATGTAACTGAAACTAGTGATTGAGCTGTTCATGTGTGTCCATGAGTGTCCCGCCCCGAGTTCCTTTGTATCACTTTCGCCTCCCTTTTTAAATCACACTAGTTTTTGTTTTACTGAAAGGATTTGAGGGTTGGTTTACTAGTTTTGTTGGTGCAGAATCACATCAATTTCCAAGGCTAGTCCTCATGTTTTCAGATCAAAAGACATTTACTTAATTGACCTTTTTATTCTATAAGTAAGGTGAAGACACTTGCTTTGTATCAGTCCTGCTCACAAAAGGGCTTCCAAGTGCTATTTACACAATGAGGTTGCCTTCCATACTTTGTAAGAATATTGTGCACAACGAAATTTTATCATTGAGAAAAACTGAGCAGTTCATACAATATCCATTTGTTTTAGACTCGATATTTTCTTTTGCTAAATGGCTTGCTGTGGGAAGTATGCTCAAAGTTTGTGTAGTGCCCTTTGTGTATTATGCTTTTTGAAGTCCTAAATACAGCATACCAGAGGACAACCCTCAGTATCCCCAAGATGCAATATGCAAAACAACTTATTTACTTAATTCTTGTTTAGCGCTTTTTTTTCCTGTAGGGAGGAGGCCCTGTAAAACTATGACTGGCTCTATGTTGAGGGCCATGACCAGAAATAGGGAAACGGATGTACAGTCCTGTTTCCTGCTTTGACTTCTGTTGCCGCACTAGAAAGTTAGGCTTGCTGTGACACTGCCAGGTGAGTCGGAGATGTGATGGGTGGCAGCTTCTGCAGTCCACTTGCACCATTCCTCAGACTCCCTCTCTCCATTCCCTTCCAGTGATGTCAGAGCTGCTCTGTAGGAACCTTTTCCTCTTTCCCTTACCCCATCTCTGTCCAGTATCTCATTTTTCCCTGTGGGAAAGGCCTGACATATTTATATAGGCAAAATTAAATTAAATTTTACTTAAACCTGTAAGATGCTTTGAGCTGGCTTGGATGCCTTTTTTTTTTTTTTTTTATAAATATCTAGTTTTAAGGGAATTACCTGTGCAGCCACACAGGGTATATGCAACTCTGTCAATGTTTCCTCTGCTCCCTTCCCTTTATACCTCCCTTCCAAAACAACGCTCTAACCATTTGATTAGCTGCAACTAAACTTGTGAGAAGGATTTTAGTTTTAAAAACAAAACCAATAACAACAGCAAAAAAAAATCCTTGCTGGTGTCCTGAAGAGACAAGGTGGAAGAAGCACCTTACTTTCCATCAAAAAGAAGATGGATCTTCTGTCTAGAACTTTTTACTTGTGAAGATAATGCACCAGGAAACTGGTTCTGCTACTGTTTTGTTTATCTCAACCATAACATGTGGATAGCTTAGTTCAGTATATTCCACGGTACATTGCCAGGGCAAACTGTACCTGTACTTCTGGGTGGTGCGAGTGCTCTTGGACCGTCAGCCTTGCGCCTCGACCTCCTCTGTGCGGAGCTCCACGTTCTTTCACGATTACTGGCAGCAACCTGTGAATCAGCCATGCGCGTCCTGCACGTCCATCCAAATTTTGCCCCCGGTCTTTCTTCCCTATGAAAGAGTCTGTGGTCAGCAGAAAATAATGACAAAACTAATGATAAGAGCAAAGAACAATTTGTTTTAAAAGTAGAGCACGGCATTTAGACGGGAAGGATTTTTCAACAGACTGACAGTAATTAAAGCAGGTCTGTCCTCATGTGCTGCTTTGCTTAGGTAAGATGCTTCTCCCACCTCTGGGGAAGTTATTCTTTAAGCCTGACATGGCTCTGTGGATTGCTTGGCCTCTCGGACCTCTTGCTGGTTTTTTAGTTACTTTTGAGTTCTTGTGGGAGAAACAACACTCTCTTTCAAGCTCTTCTCCCCTTCTTTTTTTTTCGTTACCATTACAGCACACCACCCCACTAAACCAGTAAGTTTTCACAAAGTAAATATCCCCAAAACACATCAGTATACAGAACTCGGGGTATTTATAAAGTAGTATTCATCCAGTCACAGGATCCAATGTTTACGTGGTGATCTATTAGTAGGGCTATGCCTGCCCTGGTTTTTTTGTGTTTTTTTTTTTTTTTTCTTCCTTTTTGGGTGGGAAGGAGCAGAGCAAGGAAGAGATATCTAGCAAGTTCTTTCTACTGTATCTTTCCCATCTTGCTTTACTACTTTGTAACACCTTACGCAGACTATAACTTTTCAAATTCCCTAATCAGTCAGGAAGTTGCAATAAATGATAAGAAAAAGCCATAGTTCATTTTCCGAGGTTACCCTTTCTGTAGCTCTCCAAGCATCTGTTGGTACAGCACTAAGCATCCCATCTTCAATTTGGTTGTTTTGGATAGCAGTCCATTGTACTACGCAGAGGCAGAGCAGTAGGACAGCTAGCTTAATGACTCTTTAGATTCCGATCAGTTTAATGAAGATGCTTATTTTCTTTTCTCTTCCCATTCTTAAAGCTTTGGTTCCATCTGTGAGACTAGATGCTTATCATATAGACCAAGCTGATGATTCAGAAAGAAAGTCAGTATATATTAGTCTTCCCTGCCAGGGGAAAAGGCTAAAAACAGAAAACAAGCAGTTCCATAAAAGAAGCACCAGGCTGAAAATGATGATAGGTATGGTAACCAGCTCGTGAATCAGCACTTCCCTAATTAACTCTCTCTCCTTCCCCTCCTTAGCTTTTGAGGTTTCTTCTTCAGGGCTTCCCCCCCCAACTGTGGTTAATGTATCAGTTTACCAACCTGCTACACCTGTGCTTCCACTGGGGTTTAGCTCATGTGGTTGTTTTTAAGTCATTAGTACCCAGGCAACCATCAACATTAGCATTGACACGGGAATATTTATTTGCCTATTTGTTCTCTTTCCACTTGTCTGGCAGGACAGAAACAATGTTGCGGTGATTCATAGCCCCTGTCATGCTGTGACCATTCATTATATAGCAATTCATAAAACCTAAAACTGAAAGTAGGCTTTCATGTGAAACTAGGAATCATCTGAAACTTGGTTAGTCAAGAGACAGACATCTCTGACAAAATATTAATTTTAATTTTGCTTAGTGAGCGGTGTGACAAGATGGAATGTTGTCTAGAAAAAATATGTATTTGGTATTTAATACAATAGTTAGTACTGAAACTTTATATTAATCTTTGGGGCCAGGCACTTAAAACTGTAAAATACTTGTTCGTGGCACAAGTAGACCAGGCTCTGGAAGACCAGATCTTCCTCCTCCCTCTCCCCTCTCTTTTTTTTCTTTTCTTTTTTTTTTTTTAACTTGGATAAAACTTCTACTATTGAAAGACTTGCAGTATAAATTGCAGCTAAAATTTCAAAATTTAACTAGTAGAAACATGCAAAGAGAAACTTTAGTTATCGTAGGAGAAGGTAGAAAAATAAATATAATAATTTAGCAGGACTTAGGATCAGTTCTAGAAATACTGGTGTGAATCATGCTGTTTATGACAATTGGTATTACAGCCAAAGAAGTTATGCGCATAGGTTAAATTACATACACGTTTAAATATCTGGAGGATATGGCCATTTGCGTACACTACTGGGCTTGACAAGCAGCACAGGTTGCACTGGCTAGAAAGGAATGTTTTATTTTAAGTAAAAAGGCACACCCAGTCTCAACTCTGTGTCACCTTCAGACAGTGTGTGGCTCATCTTAGAAGTTCAATCCACCACTTCATAAATCATATTTATGTTAATTTCAAATGCTTACTGTGATTACTCATTGTCTGGCAAACAGTCATGATTTTTGTGTCCATCACGATGGATTTCTGATACTAAAAAATACTTATGTCTTGAAGAAAGATCTTCCTGGCATTCAAATTAAATACAACGGTTTATTTATTTGGGACCCATGCTTTTGACAGTTATCTTCCCTCTGTGGTGGGTAATTTCTCAAGGCCTAGAGCCTAAACTTGGAAAACCACAAAGATACTGCCTATGCCCCTTAGACTGTGGGATATTAAGGCTTCTTCAGATGGGAGGTAAGCACTGGTGCCTTGTACAGAGGCAAGATACTTTGCATCCATAGCTAACCTGGAGTACCTGACTGCAGGCTTGCCTAGCTACCCTGTCTGCCCCCATGTAACCTGTAGAATAAAATCTCCCCAAAATCCCATGTGAGTCCCGAACAGTCATTCGGCCGCTTCTTAGCTCTGCTTGAGCTCCTGCTGATGAGCTGGCTGTGCCTGGTGTGACAGAGGCAGCGTCACACTGAGATCCCACAGGCATTCATAATACAACTGTCTGCCAAATAAGTGTGTGTGGGATCATGTTTATAAAATTAAAAATAAAACCCAGTGGGGTATCCTGCCACCTAAGCTCAGGCATTAATTCTAACAAGAGATGAGCAGCAATCCCATTGGAATCTGTTGGCACACCTTATGAATTAGTCAGGATTGCTATCAAACATGCAGCCCCTGCACAGGCTGGCCTTCATCAGGAGGTGCATGTTTATTTGTCTAATATCAGTGCCCATTTCTTTTAAGATGTCACCTGACTAGGTACACAAATGACACATGGCAAGAATCCATAACTCTTATGCAGGTCTTGCCTCTGATAGTGATATATTAAAAACGTATCAGCTTCCTGATTCTGCAGTTCAACAATGCTATTCAACCAAGCAGGAAGAAATAAAGTAACTAGCTAACTGAACTTCAGGTTTTAAAAAGCTTTTATTGGTTCAGGAGCTAAGGATAATAATATTTAAGCACTTTAAACACTTCTTTATGAAGTACAGCTATGCTCTGAGGGGAAAAAAGGCTCTAAAACTGATAGCTGAGTTTACTATTTGAATTGTCTCCACAGCAGATTTACTCAATTTACTTGTCTTCCTCCCCCCCCGCCCCATGCATGCAATGAAAGCTTAAATCATACTCCATTCTTGGTCATTTTTGGAACTTCCTTAGTAATAACTGTCCTTCTGTTGCTATTTAATTAATAATTTTACTGATAGTTGTATAAGCCAGGGTAAAATCCAGTTTACTCTCTAAGTTGTCTTGGCTCGGCAAAGAAATAAACAGTAATTAAATGAAGCATCTAGCATCCTGTTGACAAGAAATGAAACAGTAGGTGTGGAAACCACTGGGAAGTTTGGCTGCCAGATATTGTAATGAACTGAACATTAACGTTCTTGGGATTGTCCAAATGTGAACCAAGTACAAATGGTGTCTGGGAAAGGGATCTTCTACATGGAAGAAAACAAAATGAAGCACTTTCTTGGACCTATCTGCTAAATAACTTTTTAGTACACAGAATGTGTGCTTTACACAAGGGGGAAGTCTTCCCCAGATTGTGTATTTCCCTTTTTTTTTTTTTTTTTTTTGGCAGATATTGGTTATTTTCACTGTCTTCTATGCAGACTTCTAGCAATCAGTTTTCTGGCAGTCTGATTGCAACGAAGAGTTTAAAGCCCGCAAATGAACACAAACTAGCTAAGTGACCCCATCCCCTGTGCAAGAGATGTAAAAAGCAACATTTTCCAAAAGGTAAAATACGAGTTCCGTATAGGCCTTGAGAAGTAAATGGGAGGTATATGCTTGCAGCAGGTGAGCCTATCCTGAAAACAGACTCCTCTATCCACAAGAAGCCTTTCATCAAGGAGACAAAAGTGCAGCACTTCCAGGCAGACTGGAGGTGATAGAGATGCCTCAGTCTGTCAGTGCCTTGTCCTCTTAGGCCCCAGGGCTGTTTTTGCATTGAAGCTTCATACAGAGATTAGTGGCTGGTCCTGAAATGCAGGGAAGCATTTCTGTCGTTTTTTCTCTTTGCACAGAGTTTAAGATCATTGCAGTTTTGCACTCATCGTTCAATGGGAGCTTGTTTGATTTCTGGGCTGGAGCTTGATCAAAGGTCCACTGAAATAAACACAGCACTTACACTGAGCTTCATGGGCTTGGGAATCAGGCAGTTGATCTTCCTGAAAAATTTCCCAGAAGTAGGGCTGTAAAAGAAGTATTTGAATGATGTCATGAAACTTATTTGGCACACAGGAAGGGCAGGGGGTTCTGGAAAGAAGCTGCAGCTTTACAGAGAAAATGAAGACAAGGGCAAGGCAAGGATACATTTAGGAAGGATGCTTGGACTAAGTGGTTGAGAAAGAAATTGGAAGAAAGCATCACAGACCTACACAGGGATATAGACATGAAAGGCCCAAGACGAGAGTCAGTATTCAAACTGAATGCAAAAAGTGAGAGAAATAATTGGCAAAGTCCAAATGAAAAATGACATGGATAGAACAGTAGGAAAGAAGACTTTGAATACAAGTAGTAGAGAAAGATTATACAACACAAAGCAAAGAAAAAGCAAAACAGGAAAAACAGTGGCAGCCCAGAAGAAGAAACATGCTGAGAGCAGAAAGCAACTTGTGGATGGATACAAGACCATGTTGTACCTTTAAGTGTGCCTTGCTTATGTCTTTGTGTATAAATGTGTGTAAAGGAGCATAAAGGATTTGGTAGTTAAAGAACTACTTTTAATCCGAGAGGAATGAATGAGTTTGCTACATGTGCATGTCCTCTCCAGTAAGAAGTCTATCTTCTATGTATTGTGCTTGCTGACAGTGTTCTCAATGAAGAGAGTATATATTGTGCACCCAAGTTTTGGGCTTCTTTTTAAGTTATCTGGCAAACGGTGCTTCTGAAGATGTTTGCACAAGCTTCCTGTCATTTTTCCTATTTATTACAAACTTTTCAAACTAGGGATTTAAAATTAACAATATTAGGCTATGTGCTTTCTCAGCTGAACTAGTGTAATCTGGATTGATCAGCTCATTTCTCTAGTGTCAAGTCAATTTGCCTTCACTTGCCAACCCAAATAAGAACTGGACTTCAAATAGATGATTAGAACTTCATGTTCTAGTTAAATACTTGCTTTTGTTGTGCTGGTATGTCATTGCCTGACCACTCCTAATTAGACCTTGTTGACAGACTTTTAAATGGCGTTATATCAAAACCAAATTTTTCTAGTCAAATCTAAGAGGAAGAGGTCCAAAATAGTGCATCATTTAGTGGCTGGAGTACTTACGGGAAGACTTGTATCAGACAGATCTGAGCTTCCTTCTTGTGTAATGCACAATCCAGTAGGACCCTGATAAGCTTTGTAAGGATACTCAGCAAGACCACTCAAAAGGACATGCTTTATTTAAGGGTGAGCCTGAAAACAGAGTGGTGTTATTTGCTTCAGAATCAGTAGTTAAGGCTGCAGGGGTGTGCTGGTTGGCTATAAATGAGTATTAATGTTCAAAGACATTTGATGCTTTAAAAAAAGAGGGGGTGGGGCAACAAATAAAAAAGTGCAAGTGAAACTTTAACCTATTTTAAAAAGGTGTTAAGATTATGTTCCCTTCAAAAAAAAAAAAAGAGAAACAAACATGCAGTCCTATTCATCTTTACCAGTTTTAGCTTATCAGTGCTCACCAGAATACAATGGCTCAGTCCTGCTCAAACACAGGTTGCAGTAGTTTGTCTTGTGCTTGTGTAAGGTATGCACGTACACAGGAGCATTCTTGTGAATTCTGGATTTCATACTCTACTTTTTAAGGGCTTAATTTGATGAGTTACTGAAGGTATAATCATCACTTTACCCTGTCAAGCTTTATTATTCCATATCCCATCTTATCTTATCCCATCTCATATTATTCCATTTCCCATCTTACTTGATGCTACCTATATATAATCTTCATTTGTCCAACAGGTAACAAGAAAAACTGATGGGCAGATAAATCATTGCATCTGGCACTGTGAACATACACAGATGAAATAACTTATAAAGCTTATTCATATTTCACATTTTTGGTGCAGTATGCAAAGGTGCTGTTGGGTTAGGGCAGGGTCAACTTAAAGATCCGAGAGCATTTCCTGGGTATGAAGAAGAGCTGTGCAGATAAGCAGTACTGTGCCAAAAATAAGTTTGAGATGTGAAGAGAGGAACCTGGGGAAGGAGGGGTAGGAATTGTACTGAAGGTCTGAGCACCAGAAGGAACGAGAGCAGAGATCCTTAGAAAGGTTCTTAAAACTGTGGAGCAGTGGTGCCACCAAAGCCTGTTTTCTGATAGAGTTGTATTTCAAGGCTGTGTATATCCCAGTATGGAACTCTGATATTTTGCAAAGGTTAAGCAGAAGCTTTGACAGGAGTTATGGCCTTCCCAGATACTGTTTTTATGAAACTCGTAGAAACTTAATAACACTGACAAATTTGGTTGTTATTGGAAAATAGCTTCAAAAGATTTCTAGGGGAGAACAGACTGGCTCACACATGTACATAAGCTTTAAAACGAAGTATTTTCTGCCTGGATTTTAATGTCAAATGCTTTGGTCGTGGTGTCTCTTTTGCTTTTAATGACCAAGTTTGAGAAAAAAACCACTCAGTCAGTCATCGCTGATGTTAATGTAGTTATACAGAACCCATGCCGTTAAAGTTCATTCAAATTCAGTGTTACTGCTTTTTCAGAGTCTCTTTCAACAGTAACAAAAAAAACTTGTTTCCTGAATTCTAGGGATGTAATCCTCTTGCTGAGACTGGTCGAAGCAAACTGCAAAATCAAAGAGCTCTCCTAAACCAACAGATCTTAAGAGCAGTAAGAATGAGAGCTGGTGCTGAAAATCTTTTAAGGTATGTATCGTGATTTCCTAGCTCTCTGGCCTGAGCAACAAAATTGTTTTTTTAAAATTTTTTTAAAAGTCTCTTAGCTATTGCTTTTTCTCAGTCTTCCTAACATGCTGCATAAATTACTGCTGGATTCTTTTGTGAATCTCCCTGGAGTTTTTTAGTGCTGTAGCTCTATAGAGTTATTACCTACTATAAAGTGCACTTTCAAAGCTGCTGTGTTGTAGCAAATGAGCTGAATGTTAGACTGTCTTGTGTTGCTCTGTTTGATCAGCTTTATTGCTAGTGATAATGGCAAGTGAACCTTGCTGAATATTGTAATGAGTCCTTTTTACACCTTAAATCTATAAAGGTATTGTCACTATGCTGTTGCTTCTTCCAAGATTCACTACATCTACGCTCTGCAGTGGAAAGGACTATCAGTTGCCTTATTTGTTTCATGTAGTAGTGATATAGGAGTAGCACAGTAGCACACATCTAATTTGAGCTGGGTTACAGTTGCCACCAAATTCTCCTACAGTTTGAGGTAACTGGAAGAGACTTTGCCCTTTATCTATTATATTTTGTCCACCAAATATTTCTTTAAGACACGGTTTCTTACGTGGCTGTCCCCATAGGAATAGCCTAATGTTGACCGTGTCTTGAGGCTGTTACAGCCTGTGATTAACTGCTTAGCAAACAGTCCTGTAGCTTTCCAACAATCCATCCCTCTGTTACACAGAACTGAAAATTTCCCCAGTACTATACTCTCCTATAGTGTCTGTTTCTCTGCAACTGGAGGAACAATGGGTCTCTGAGAACAAAATAATCAATATACTTCCCTTAGCGAAATGAAAATGCTTGGATAAATTAACTTTTCTTAAGCTTGCCATTAATTGATAGGTTGCTCTTTGCTTGTTACCTGCCTTTATCTCCACTCTTGGCAAGAGAGGTGATAGGTCTAGAGCTTACGTAGGTTTAGCCTCTGTGACTGACTATATTTTGCTTTGTTTTCTGGTAATTGACTTAAGGAGTAGACTTAAGGTCTTTTGCTACCTGTTGTATGCATAGCAAAATTCTTATATCTGCTTTTGAAACTGAAGACTGTTCATTCAGTAGATGTTTCTGCATGCCAACTCTGGAGTGTTTTGGAAAGGCTAAAGAGACAAGTGATATCTAATGTGAACACTGGTTATTCTAACATTTAACCTAAAGGTGTCCTGAAGTTTGGCTCCTGATACCAATATTAACTGCTGAAATACTGAAGTTGCTACTGACAAGAGTGGGAATTAAGCCTATTTGAAAAGTAGAGGATCAGACTTATTTCTAAGTTATTAAAAACCTAAAATGAATTTATACCTGTTAGACTTAAAACTTGCTAGCTCTGTGAAAGAAGCAATTTTAAAATTGCTGACCGCTAGATAGTTCACATGACTAGATGTATGTACAGTCTCCTAAGGGAAAACATAAATAAATGAGCTTCATGTTTTCAGATTCTATTTGCATTTTGTCAAGTTCTAAAGGAAGAAAACCAATTGCTGTCCACAAGGAGCCTCCTGCAATAGGACTTAAGAAACCCGCATTTCCAGTTTTTTCTCTACTTTCGGCTGAAAGTAACGCTAGGCTTGAAACAAATGATCCATATAGTGCAAAGACTTTTGGTTTTAGAACTTCTGAAAGTCACTCTCTCCTTTTCATTGTCTTTTCTTCTGGAAGTTCTGAGTTAAAACTGAATTCAGAGTAGACTTATGTGGATGTCAAGGATATCACATTGCCCCTGTTGCTGTCTTTTGCTGTTTGTCATTACAAAGTGCGTCTACAGTGCAACAAGTGAAAAGGGAATCAAATTAACTCTAAATTGGCATGGACATTGAGAGCAATATAGTCATATTAGAGAAGTTCACCTGGATGGACCATTGGGGTTTCTGAGAAAGATATTAGAATCCCTCCTGTAGAGGGTGGTAAGCTAGACCAAACACAGAGCCTTAATAACATCGTAATTAAATTGCTGCTAGCATCAAAGCTTGCCCATAACTGGTGGTGGTGCTGCCTTTATCAAGGAAGATCCACTCCGCCCTATATTTGTGTCCAGTTTGGCTTATGCAGGCAGCAGATGTTAACATTGCTTAATCTAAGCAATCTCAGGTATTCAATAAAGTACAGCACAGAAAATTCACAGATAACGCATACTTATATTATGAAGTACAAGCTTAGAATTTTAGCCTTGAAATAACTAGTTCTTCACCAAGCTGCTCTATAAAACTGGAGGATTGTTCCACGGGGAGCCTAGATGTATGAGAGGGTTGTTCATAAATATTTATGAGGGTGAATTTTATCTTACAATAAAGGTAAATGCAAAATGCTGCAAACTTAAAATAAGTTTGTTATTGTCTAATGATTTGGACTCTCTAATATAGGGGTACAGTATCTTAAGCCTGGCTATGGATCAAGGCCTTTTATCTTAGACTCATACCTGTGGTTATAGATAACAGTTTAAGTCTCTTGAAAACAGTAATACTGTATGGAGAATCAGGTTAGAAATAGTGATATAATATCCTGAAATACACAAATAAGAAATCACACAGAAACGCTCTGGGGGGCTAAATACTAACATCCACTGTGCTAGCAGTTCAAAATGTTGTCATGTAAATATATAAATGGCAAAGGAAACAAGCAAACAAAAAAATCCTATTTGCATCTGACAAAAAAAAATTAGAGAAAATTGTATTGTATTAAAAAGAAATATCTTTCTACCTGTATATTCGGTTGTAAAACATTCTGTAGTAACAGTTTTATGGGAAAGTTGTTGTCTTTTATTCTTAAGATCAGAAGTCTCAACAGATAATTATTCAATTTATAAAGTGGGAAAGTCTCTTTGGAAAAAATATCTCCTGACTCCCCCCACCTCCACCCTCCTATCTTCTTCTAGGAAAAGATAACATAATCCAAAAACGGGATAGCAATTCTGTTTAAGATGCTTTAGTTTTGTTGATTAATGTATCTGAAAATAAGCCTGACCCTTAACAGAAAAAAAATTAGCGCATAGCAAACCTTCTATGTGTCTGTATGCTGTTATCTGGAAACTATCCCAGTCTCTCTCTTGACAGAAAAACCTAATAAATTCTGAAACAAGAGGTCTTGCATCATCTCTGAAGGAGATTAAAAAAAAAAAAAAAATCTTAAAAATGCTGAGAATGCTAGCAAGGGAGTCAACCAAGCTTATGTACAAAACCTTTTCCTCAGCAATAAAAAAATTATATGTATCTTTCTTTCTGCAGAGCAACCACTAACAACAAAGTACGAGAGCAGGTACTACTGGAACTGAGTTTTGTAAACTCAGACCTGCAGATCTTAAAGGAGGAATTGGAAGGACTTAATATCTCAGTAGAAGTTTATCAAAATACGGAGTAAGTATGAAGCTAAGTTACTCAATTATTAACAGATCTTATGTTTACCACTGGAAACAAAATTGTTTCTAGGTGAATGTGAATGCTGGACAATAATTACGTGAAAGAACAGAGAGCTTGATAGGAAGAGAACATATTTGATGGTAGATTTGTTGACTAAGGGTTAGTCTGCGTATTTGTCTTTCACTTGGGAAAGGTATGTACCACTAATCCTTAGATACAGAGTTCCTTCGTGGAGGAGAGTATTACAAGCATTGAAAGCTCTTGGGACTTTATGGGGAGACACATGGCACCTAGCAGAATTTCCAGTACTAGAATGGCTAATTGGTTCAGTGCATTCTGGAGCGAGAAAACCTAGTGATATAATATCTGTTCTCAAATGCAGTGCATACAACAGTCCTCTCTCTAGCTGGAGAATAGAAGTCCAACACTGATTTGGAGCTCAGAGCAGACTTGAGGTAATCTTTAAGGTGTGCACTTCAGTGATAGAAATCCATAAATTAGCTGGCTAAAACAGAGAAAGTTTTAGTAGATGAAGCTGGAATTGTTCCAAGGTATTTTTCCAACTTTAAAGACCACACTAAACTTCAAATTGCAATGGATTCCTCAAAGAGGAAACTTCAAAGTTAAAGGTTATTCATTGCCCAAATACTGCAATGATTTCTTTATCAGTTAGGTGTCTTGTTGCTCCTAAAAGTAAATGTTTGCTATTTGATTAACATTAGCAGCTCAAGACACAAATTGATGTGCTTCATATGAGGGGGGTATAATTTTGAGTCCCTCTTAGCACTGTTCTCAGTTAAGTGTTAACTTCCAGGTGGACTACAAGGAAATCTTAATGTAGAGGGACTAAGCACGTTGCCAGTGGGGTATCTTTCAACTGAATGCTGACCTGATGCAAAATATCTATGTTTCATTTTTCTCAAAAAGAAACTTGTGCTAAAGTTCCTGGCTTCCGCCCCCATGTCAAACTTTGACAACTATTTGATGCGAAAACGTTTTTTGTTCAAGATTTTACCGGTCTTCATAGATGCGTGTAAGCATAGAGAGCAGTATGAAAGTTATGGCTGTGGGCATGAGAGCAAGACTCCAGAAGTACTATTCCTTCTAGCTAAAGAATATTTGAAATATTTGGATTCTCAATGAAGGGTGAGCAGTAGGTCAGGCCCCAAGGCAGGTAGAAGCCTTGTGGCTGGACAGTAGTATGCTTTTTATTCTCTCCTGATCCTACTTCCCCAATCTGTTTTGAATGATATTTTACCTTTCTGATGCTCTTCATTCTAAGCTCTAAATGCTGTTTATGTTCCATCAGCTAAAATAACTTGCTTCCTCTGTAGCTGCTCTCCAGCCTTTAATAGCAAATAGCTATTAATAGTTGCTCTCTGAATCTATTGTGCATATAGTCATCAACATGAGGTCACACCCACATTACTAGGTTACACTGTATTGTGTTATACCAAACTGAAGGGTTGGCCTTCCCAGTACTTGCACACAGCTGGATTGAGAAGCATGACGCTATTTCTACTCAGTTCTGGAAATCCAGGATCACCTCCCTAACTGTTCAATGCCCCCACGATGGTGACTCCATGGGTGTGGCACCTTAGAAACTTAAAAAATAGAAATTCAGTTCCTTTGAATGACAAATGCTGGTATCTACAGGGACTGTGGGTGGTACTAGAATTCTTTAAATCAGTAAGTTAGGATCTCTTTTGTATGTGTCTCACTTCCTTTTGGGGAAAAAGTCTTGATATAATCTGTTGTAAAAGTGTTGTGGTTTCTTCTAAAAGCCTCATCAGAAATAAGATAACTTGCACTTCCTGCAGTGGTGTTTTGGCCTGTATCCTGGAATTCCTTTTCAAGCTAGCAGAGCCACTTTCTGGATTGTGCCAACCAGTTTAAGGACTCTTCCTCTGCTGAGGAAGCTGCATTCCTACTCCCACCTTCCCGAGATGGAATTTTCACCAGTGATCACCAAAGTGATTTTGCTGGCTTTGCTGATAAGGCCATAAATGAATCATACTGGTGGGGTTTTGTAGTTGGTAACGGAATGCTCTAAATGATGATTAGACAGTCAATCAGTTGTTTTCAGGAAAAAGGAAAATATCACATAAACCTTATAATTGCCCAATACTGATCCATTAAACCTACTCAACAAACTATGTATCTGGAAGCAATTCCGATCTTTCTTTTTCATAATTGGGTAATGTGCTTAGTGGAAGAGCAATATATGTAGTTTTTGCGGGATAAATGGTGCTTTTTAATTCATAATAGTCCTAATAGTCATATTAGCTAGTGTTGTTTACTAATATGATCCAGGTTTAAGTCTGTGATACAGATGTGTATTCTCTTGGGGATAAGATTTTTTTTTTTGTTTGTTTTTAAGTACCAGTTCTCATCCTTATTGCCCTTTGACATTTTAGAGGTTGACTTGTTTAGAGGTTAACACCTAGCATTGTCTACAAACTAAGTAGTTCTCAGACTTCCTAATCTTAGACCTTTCACTGTTAAAGTTGATACACTTTGGCCCTGCTTATCCTGGTGTTAGACACACAACACTTCTACGTATGAAACCATTGGTAGCATGTAAAATACTGATGATAACTATTGATGATTACCACAGCTCTTACCATGGCAGATCTCCTAGCAGCTGTGGAGTTGTCTTCTGTCCCTATAACTTCTGCAGGTGTATAAAGGTTGAGCTAAATTGCAGTAAGCCAGCCTTTGAGAGTCTCCTTTTCTTTCCTTGAAGGAAAAATAGGCTCAAATGAAAAAAAAAGCACAGGCAAGTAGCTTCCCTCAGTCTCTTCTTGAGGAGTCATAGGCCTTTAAGCAGACTTCCTTGGGCAGGAAGGAACTGTTATAAACATGTATGTTATGTACCTTTTACGTGAACACCTATGAGCATACTAACTTTCTGTCATCAAATGAAACAAAAATAATTATCGTATCAAGAGACAAACAGAAAACAAACACTTCTGAATCTTTTTGTTTTTTTCCGTAGAGAGACTTTCAGCATTCCCTTGGTACCTCTTGGCCTGAAGGAAACCAAAGAAGTAGACTTCACACTCCCCCTCAAGGTAAATTTCAGAGACACATTTCAGAATGAATAGTTAACAGAAATACTTCCATTTTAGATTTGTGTAAAGAAGAAGTAATTTATGTACAAATTATTTTTTGTTTCATTTGCCCTAAAACTGAGATCACAATGTGTTTAAAAATTAACCACCAATTATTTGGGTTGTTGCTAATATCTAACTAGGACAAGGAGTCAGAAGATGTTATAAGTAAATCCAACTTTAGAGACAGTAGAGTTAAACCAAAGAGAATAAAAATTCCTTCTACAGTTTTTGGTTCCAATAAGACTATTGGTTACTACTCTAAGTGTGAAAGGAAGTAGTAATGAAGGTTTTACTCGGCATAACGCAGTGATACTCCAACTTGTGCTAACCAAGCTAGCTCAGTTGGGAAGCAGTGTTGCAGCATTAACACTGCTTGTTTGTTGGCTAATATACTTCGCTGCCTATTTGAGCCACCTTCTGTATTTTTTGACTACTGTATATTGTGCAATGTAGATTTTATCTCATGGTAAACGATCTTACATCACCCTAGAATTTGTCTCTGCTTTTACTTCTGTAGGTTAATCTCCATGGTCAGACTGTGGTACCACTTTATGCCGTTGAAGCTTTGTTAATTTAAGTGGAATTGCACTAATACAGCTGACAAGAATTTGGCAGTCTCTTTCTGTTAATAAGTTTTTATGGTCACTTGATTCTCTTGTTACTTTAGCTAACAGGGTTCATTTGTCCCTTTCAAAATCACTAAGTGTTGTTGTTTTAAAACCCAATGGAGTTGATGTAATAGGTGTTTGGTTCCTTTACACCAGACTGAAATTTCTTGTCATGGATATGAAATCAAATTATTAGTTCTGTTGTCTTTTTGTAGTCTCATTGCTATATGTCATTATACTATTGACTGGAAGGGAGTAGACAACGTGCAAATCACAACTGAATCAATTTTGTACTGTTTGCAACTGCAGAAAAAAAAAAGAGTAGTTTAGGTTAATTTTAGATATTCCAAATTTTTACTACTTTTTTTTTTTTTAGGACTTTATTCTGGAACATTATAGTGAAGACAGTTCTGAGTATGAAGATGAAATAGCAGATCTCATGGATCTGAGACAAGTAAGTTCAAGTGTGGCATACCATGAAGTCTTTTAATCTACAGTTGTAAATACCAACATTTGTATGGAATCAGAATATGCCACTATTATTTATAACTTACCATATTCTTGTTGACTTCATTTCTGAGATATGGAACATGAATCTCCATTGTCCAAGAGTTTTACAATCTGAGTAAAGAACAAGTGAAGAAAAGGATGAAGTTATGCAAAGTGATTGAGCTATTGACACAACTTCCTAAATCTCGTAAATCTAAGATTTGTCTTATCTACTTTTTTACTTTAAAGTATTTTAAATTTAGCAGGAAGAGTGTTCAAGTGAATGCATCTGGCAAAAGATTATAGTAGAATGGTGGTTGTTCCTAACTGTTGGTTGTTTCCTGTATTATACTAGAAACAAACTTTCTTCGTAGTTTTCATAAAATACCTATGCTCTTTATTTAATTACCTCTGAGACTTGCCAAATAGATCCCTTTCACTTTCTTAAAGGTTATGTGCTACTTCTGTGCAGCTGAAAAACTCTTTATTTGGAATGCATCCATATGGCTTTAAGCTCACTGTTCTCAGATTCCACACATTTCTATGATATGCAGAAGTCCAAAGGAAGCAGAGCTTTATCTTTGGTGTTTCAGTATTCATTCTGTAACTCAACAGAATACACTTTATTTTAATCTATTGTATTTTAAGGCCTGCCGCACTCCTAGCCGAGATGAAGCTGGCATTGAGATGTTGATAAGCTATTTCCTTCAACTTGGTTATGTAGAAAACAGATTTTTCCCACCCACCAGGCACATGGGAGTTTTATTTACATGGTAAGTGTGTAGTTCATGTTTTTCTTTTGTCTTTTTTTTTCCAGAACGCTGTTAATCATTAACTGCCTTCTGTTTAAATTGAAGCATATCAGTGTGTTTCTCCCCCCCGCTCCCTGCAGTGTGTTGTCTTTTTTTTTTTTTTTTTTAGTGTTAAGAGTAAACGATACATCCTTTTCATGCTTAGAGTGAAGCCCTTGGCTAGATTATGATTTGGGTTACAGGTTAGCACAAGGGAAAAAGAGAGAAAATAATCTTCATTTTGGACAACTGCAGACTGGACTCTGAACCTTGGTGCACAAAGCAGATGGGGAATGGGCCAGACTTGAATTTCCCTCCTTCTCTTCTGACCCAAATGATCTTAACAAATTGAGGAGGAGCAACTTAATTTATTATAGATGTAGTAAACGCTCCACTATGAGCAAAGTTTGACTCTGAATTCAGAATTTTTATTTTTATGATGAAAAAAAATTACTACCATGCAGCCAAGAGTAATTGTTATATGTTTTAGTCCTAACTGCAAGTAGAAACTTTAAAATACAAGCTATAGAGGATCTGACCATGCCAATAGTTGAGCTCTGGCAACATCTAAGTATGAGAGCATAGCAGCACATATGGATACTTCCCCAGTATAATCTCAGCCTCTGTGATGTTTTATGGGCACTTTTGAGTTAGATGTAATATGCTTATGGAGGCACTGCTGTAAAACCTGCTGAAAACTAAGCTGTTCTCTGGATTGCAGCACTTAGATTGTCCTCACAGTACATAATGGTATTTCTGTCCACCTTCATTTTCACTGTAGCAGAACAATTATTAAGGATTCCACTGCTCTTTTGAAAAAACAGAATGAAAATATCTGTTGTTTCAGTGGACTCTGCTAATCTTAACACTTCTTCTAATATTTGTTTCCCAAGGTATGATTCCTTCACAGGTGTCCCAGTATGCCAGCAAAATCTGTTGCTTGAAAAAGCTAGCATTTTATTCAACATTGGAGCCCTCTACACCCAGATTGGAACAAGATGCAATCGTCAGACCCAGGCTGGACTCGAAAATGCTGTTGATGCTTTTCAGAGAGCTGCAGGTACAAATTTAAAAATATTGGGAAGGTCTTTATGCAAATGTTCCTAATCTCATCCTGACATCCTGCAGATTTCTGCATTTCCCACTGACTTCATTACACAAAAAAGGAGGAACAGGGAAATTCAAGAAGCCTAGTGAAAAGCTGAGATGAAGCTTTAATTCAAAACCTGGAACTGTAGTCTGAACATGCAGATAAAGACAGTGAATACTGTGGTTAATGATTAATGAACTGCAGTTCAAAGGTCCAAGTAATAGCCCTAACGTTAACCGCTTCATTGTTCATTCTTTGTTTCACTAACATAGCTGCTTTTACCTCAGTGATATTACCTTGCTGTAAAAATCTGTACAAGAAACAATTTAAAGGGTTGATAAAGGGCTTAAAACCTAGTTTTCCATATAATCTCTTCAAAATTAATTTTGCTGTGTTCTCTGGTGAAATTTGCAATTCATTGGACATTGACTACATATTTTCCATAGATTCCAAAGGCAAACAGGTTCAAAATAATCAATCAAACTCTGTCCCAAGCAAAGAATACAAATTCTTATAAAGGGAATCATATCCCTTGAACTAACATGTTATAGAAGCTTTTGTTTTGTGTTTTTCCAAGTAGATTTTCTAACTTTTTCTAAATGTCATCTGTGTTACACATAATGCTTAAAGACATGACCTATGTAATTAATATGTACTGTAAGATTTATTTCTGCACTAACAATCTGTGGCTATTGGTTTCCATTGTATGGGTTGCTTTATCAGCTACAAACTGTGGACCACAGAGTTGGATTGTCATAAAACACCTCTTTTGAATACAAAGCTATCAAAAAAAATTTGATAGTATTTCTTCATGCATTTATTAAATAAATTGGGTTTCAACATTTGTATTTCATCTAAAAGAAATTTCAATACTTGAGAAATTTCTTCATTTTGCTGCTGCTCTTTGCAAATAAAAACTCACTGCTTTTCACTTCAACGTATTTACAGAACAGAATTAATTCACAAATTGAAATGCATCATTTGCTACCACAGTACCTTTGCAGGGCCCCAAAGCAATGTGCTCAGGAGGCATTTCATTGTACCTGTGCATGGCTCCGTAACACTGTTCATTATGTTGGTAGAGACATGATATAGAGCATGTATTAACTGTTTCTCTGTGCTGAATGGAAAACGTTGCACAGAGTTTATCCTCAACAAAGCTCTCAGTGTGTATATGCTTACCATATAAGCAGAAATACTTTGAGAACGGGGAAAAAAATCCTTCCCCCCACTTTCAGTTCCTTTCAGTAGGACACTCCATCAGTACTTGGGATGTACCTGGCAAGTTTGGGGTTGGTTTTTTTTTGTTTTTTTGTTTTTGGTGCAAAAAGGCAGAGATTGCCATAATTCAAATTTGTGTAAGGGCATATTAATAAGTTAAAAGATACAAGTGTAACATAAACAATGAAAAATCTCAGAAACTGGTAGTAGGAGAATGCAGCACAACATGGCCAGAACTGAATGTAGTGGCAAGAAGTAAGATTACAGAAGCTGGGACAGTTAAAAAGCAGAGGTCTTATCATTATACTTTTGTACTATTATCAGCAATTAGCAGGCTAGTAGAACTCACTAAACCAGTTGGATGACGTGCATGCTGAAGGCTACGCTTCCATCCGTGAAACTGTTACTTAATATTTGCACTACAGTTAGTGTTTGTTTTTAATTTGATAAATGATAGAAATGATTAATATGTTGGTGGACCCAAATGTCTAGAGCAGAATCTAATTTCACCCTATTAAATATACTGTTCTAGCTTACTTACAGGGATGGAACTGAGCTTTCATTGGGACACACAATGCACTTAGCAGCATCTGAAAAGAAGATTCATAATTAATTAAGTTTATACGTTTGTGTTCCTTCCTTCCATCGAAGGGTTCTACTGTCACCTCCTTATAGTTGCATAGATTTCTTTTTCTTTCTTGTCCTATGTATAAGCTCTAGCCTACCACTCCCACATACAAGTCACATTCAGTTCAGCACAGCTTTATGGTCAATCACAAGAATTGTTATAAGCAAATCTGAAGGTATTGACCTTAAAACTTGCAGCTTCTGTTGCTCCTCTGAATTGTAATTTTGAGAACTGTGTCTGGAGATGTTTGATGGGAATGCAAAGCAAAACCTGTAGGTCAGTTTAATTTCATGTGTACTAAGAATCCCTTCAGATTGCTATACTAGAAAGCATGCTTTCAATCTTAATTATTATGGTACATGCTAAAATTAAGTTCACTTGTTTCTCTCTTTGCAATGCTGACAAAACCATTTTGTAATTTCAGGAGTCCTAAGCTACTTAAAGGAGACCTTTACTCACACACCAAGTTACGATATGAGCCCAGCTATGCTGAATGTACTAGTAAAAATGATGCTTGCACAAGCTCAGGAGTGTGTTTTTGAGCAGATTGGTCTTCCTGGAATACGCAATGAGTTTTTCACACTAGTGAAAATGACACAGGAAGTTGCCAAGGTAAAATATAAGACTTAAATTTTAAAGTCTTTAAAATAACTGTTTACAGTGCTGTGTTACTACCTACAGCCTCTAGTAATATTAACAGAATTTATTAAACCTAAATGTTAACAACCATTACTGAAAACTAAAAGTAACAAGGGACAGCTCACAAGCTACAAGGAGAAGTGCAACCCTTCAGAAGATTAAAACACTAATAGCTGCAATTTAAATATTATTTTAGAACTGTTATGATTTGTTTTTAATTCATAATTCATGAAGTTCAACAGAAACATGCTGGAACACTTGGGCAGTGAACTGGCCAAAGGATTTTAGAAGCTATTTATCATGTTGCTCTTTCAAACAGTACAGAACTTGTCCACAGAACAACATACAAAAGGGCAGGGTTGTTTGTGCAGTTCTCTGTTAAGCATTGAACACAACCTATCTGTTGTTTCCCAGCAGCTGGAGGTTATGCAAATCTAAAAAGCTTAAGTCCTAAAGAATACCTAAATTGTAACCGGGGGAAGGACCCTGGTGATCAGAGTCAGATTGGTAGCTGCAGAGCTGTCTTGGGACTTGCCTGAAAAATGGAGAGGCAGATTGTGCCCCAGAAGGTAGCATTCATACTTGATTGAGGTTGTTGACATCAAAAATTGGGTATGCCAACAAGATTGAAGTGGGTCAGAAAGCATATTCCTGAGTAGCAGATATATAATTGGTTCCATACTAGATAAATGGGCAAAGCCTTTCCTACCAACCCTGTAAAGCCACCCTGACTATCTGTAGGATTGATCACCTGCAGGGAAAAGATTTTTGGATTTTGCCACGTGGAGTTGTTTGATCCATTAAAGCAGCATTCACTGCTTGAAAAACTATTTTATTTCCTCTGCATAAAAGATAGCAGCCCAGTTTTAACTAGACCACACAAACTTAAGGCTGGATATGACTGCACAGTTTCAGAACTGAAGCACAAACCTACTGTATAAGTAATAGGCTTCACCCTTTCTCGGCTGAATTAACCTGATGAGATGTATTTGTAAATTAAACCCCATTTATTATATGGTGTTTTTATTGGAACTCTGAAACCATATAGATTGACTGACTTAGTCCATCTGTTCTTGTACAAAATTTGATTTACTTTTCTTGTAGAGGAAAAATCAGAGGTGGCATTTCAGATTTTCTCAAAACTTATTTCCAACCCTTTCTAACCATATCCCTCCCCCCGATGTGATACACGTGAAATTATCTTAAGGCCGAATATAATATCCCTTACTTGAGCTCCTAATAAGTAATGCTGAATTCTCATACTTCAATTCTGTGCTTTATTTTAGGTGGGAGAAGTTTACATGCTGGTTAACACTGCAATGAATCAGGAACCAGTGAAAGAGAATATCCCCTATTCGTGGTCTAAACTGGCACAAATAAAATCAGACCATTACAAAGCTCTGGCGCATTACTTCATTGCCACCATTCTGTGTGACCATGAATGTAAGAATCGTACATTTTCTATATATTCATATAAATAACAACAATAAACACATAAACAGTTAGAAGCTGGTCTATGAATAAGACTAGGAGCCAGGAACTTTGGGGTTTCAATATATGTTAATCTGTGGCCATTTTCCCATTCAGATATGAGGCCATACTTTTTTATCCTTTACAGAAGAATGTGGAAGTTCAATAAACTAACTTTTGCAGAAACAAAAGAAATATTATATCCGTTATATGCTACTAAATTGTTCAATTCTTGTCACTATGTTCTGGCATATAAGTATTACTTGCATACTACAGATGATGAGACTGATAAAAGTCCTAAAAACTTGAAATTGCCATCAATATATATGTAAAAAATATTTGACTGCATTTGGAGAGAAGGTAGTAATAACTACAGAACAATACACCTAAAGGAACAGGGCACCAAGAGATGTGTAATGGTTAATGTTCTATATCTATTATTATAGTGCAGTCTGGTGATGATGAAGATCAGCAGGAAAAAGCCTTGTCCCAGTTGTATGACTGCATGCCTGAAGGACTGATGGTTCTCACCGTTTTAAAGGACAAAGTTCAGAGAAAACAATTAGGTAACTGCCAGTTTCACACAGCTACTAGATACAATTTGGAAATTACTTTGTATTTATTATCTGTGGAGGACAACCAACAGTTTCTACCCTTTTTTTCAGGGAAAGCACATTTACGCAAAGCCATCGTTTACCATGAAGAAGCTCTAAGAGTCTGTGGTCTGTGCAAAAAGCTTCGAAACATTGAGGTTCTTCAGGAGGTTCTGACAGCTGCACATAAGCGCTCACTTCTCAAATATGCTCAGCAAGAGACGGAAGATGACTTTCTCAGTCTAATCCAGGCTCCGGATATCCTTCGTAAGTATACACAGCTAGAAATAAAGGGTATCTAACCATACATGTGTATCCTTTCATGGGGATATGCCTTTATTTTATATATATGTATACATATATAATATGTATCCATACATAATCTAAATAATGTACAGTTTACATACTATACATTTGAGTTCAGATTCCTTACATGTTTCCTCAATCACAGATAAATTAATTTTGTTACAGCTGCCTTATAGTGGTTTTTGTCTCTGGCCACATCATTTTCTGGGGTAGATAACAATGGTTATTATTTAGAATTCAGCTTTTTTTGGCGACTGTCTTTTGAGCTAGAAAAAATGACGAAACTTTAAAAGCTAAAATCATACAAGAGAAAATTAATAACTGTTTCCTGTAGCACAACTCTTATACTGGTCTAAGTTGTTAACTTAATTTGACTGCTATTGGTTCTTCCTACTTTAGTCCAGCTCATCTAGCTGTTTCCTCTTTGGAAGCAGTGGAAAAGAATGAGTGCTGGTTTTAAATATTTTTTTTCCAAAAAAAATAAATTAAAGAGGAGAATAGCATAGTTGTGATGGATTGTTTTAAGTTTTCTGTATTGATACTATGAGTCCTGAAGATATTTTTAAGGCAATTCAGATTTGTGTTACACATTTCCACAAAAATGAGTTGTTCTACAGCCTGGTAAGAATTTAGGAGAAATTTCTATCCAGCTTGGAATGCAAGAAAAATAAATTTGTCTGTCTTTTAACTAACACTTGAGAGAAAAGTAATTTTTTTTCTTTTTGTTTTAGCTAAAACGGAGCACAAAATAGAAACAATTGCTCCTCAGTTTTCCAAGGTGAAAGTTAAAGACTTCTTTCACAGGCTGGTACGTAACATGCTAATGCCGACCAACCTCTGTCATTTTGCTAGCAAGTATAAATTCACTCTAACGTGAGGGAAGGGACGTTAAGTATTTTAGCCTGAAAAAATGATCCTGTAGTAACTGGGTTTTTTTTTTTCAGAAGTTATTGGAGAGATCACTCCTAGCTTCAGAGGTATAAGTCAACTTGAGACTAGCAAAGAATCAAAGTGGTATTTGTATATGGCTTTGCACAGCATTCATTCTTGATAACCTTTATAAAAGTCCTATGAAGTTTCAATAGATAATTGCATACAACTTAAAGGCAGGGAGAAACATGTAGTACTTGGAGATGGGGATGGAGAATGTGTAATGTTGCATGCTACAACGCCAGTCTTTGAGGTGGCTCTGTGTGTATCGGTGGGCAAAGGGAACTAAGAGTTGCGGTTAGGATCAGAATATGCAATGTTTCATCAATCAATTTATCTCCTCCAAAATGGAGTAATATAGGACCTTAGAGCCTGCTGCAGCCAAAAGATTCTGCACACCTTAACAGAGATCTCAGAACAACTTGGCAGTTGCTCTCATCCCACTCTGTTTGCAAGTATCACCCGAACAGTCATGAAGTAGGACTGAGCACTTCAGGGGACACCTTAAAATTCTGGGATAAATCCCACTGTTCCATTTCAATGGAATTAGCTGGAAGTTAACCTGAGTAAAACCTATGTAAGATCAGCTTAAAGAAAAACAGAAATGCTTACTTAGGAATGACAGTAAACCATAATGTGCCTGCTGCTATGTTACCTCCAGGGCCCACTGACAGTGTTCTCAGCCAAGCAGAGATGGACGGCTCCACGTACCATTCACATCCACCATGAAGCAGGAGAGCTAGGATTCAGTCTTAAAGGAGGTTCGCCAGTACAGATTTATTGTCTTGATCCAGTTTGTTCTGCAGCAGTAAGTACATTGGTGCAATATTAACAATTTACCTCCAGACTCTAGCATTACAATCTTTTAAATGTAACTCTAGCTTGTTCATACTGGTGTATGGAGTATTTATCGAGTTCTACTATACATCAGTATAGTCAATTCATATAATCTGAACACATTTTCAGTGCTATATACACCTGAGATGTTAAGAGTATCCATATCGCTGACACCACATTAAACTAGAGTTGATTTCTTCCTCTGTTCCCACTTAATAGATAAAAAGTCCCAAATAATAAAAGCAAATGGTATTCCCCATCTGATTCAGGAAGCTAGAAGGGATAAAGGCTTTAGAAAGTAGCAACAACAATAAAGATGAGGATCAGGAAGAGAAGGCAAGGTAGCATGTGCCCAAGGAAAAAGAGGGGAAAGAACATATTATTGCCTTCTACTATGTTGTTCTTTTGGGGGGGGAAAAACAAAGGGATAAAGCAGCATGCAGTGATGAGCACAGTTTAGCTCTAGGAGAGGCAGAAGCAACCAGAGAAGTACAAATTAAAATACTGAGGAAAGAAGTAAAAACTGGAGAAAATATCTCATGGGGGATGATAGGGTAACAAAAAACAGGTTTCATTTACTGACAGAGAAAAGTGAAAAGGACATAAAAAGAGCCAACATCTGAGTATGCCAGAATCACATTTATCAATGGTAACTTAAATAGGTAATTTGTGTACTTGAAAAAGTTGCATATTTCGATATTATGTACACACTTTTGTTCCACACATCTGGCTAGACAATGGTTTTATAGCAGACAATGGTTTTATAGCATCTAAGAGGGAAATGCCTTTAGGGCAGATACTGTATGATGACAAAATCATTTTACACATCTTTATAACTCCAGATAATAACCTGTGCAAAATTTTTTGACAGTCGATGGGCCTAAAAGAAGGTGACTACATTGTTTCAGTTGGTGGTGTGGATTGCAAGTGGCTTGGAGTGAATGAGGTGCTGGAAAAATTCAAGAGCATGGGAGAGCAGCCCATTGAGACTGAGGTTATCAGTTGCCAGGATACAGCAGCGTCTATGGTATGTAATGAGGCAAATATGTTTTGTAGATTGGATATGTGAGAGGTTGTGTGGTTTTTTGTTGTGTGGTTTTTTTTTTTTTTTCCAGTTTCCTGGCTTCAGTTGCTGATTAATGTTTACTTTCAGGTAGTCAGATATCCCGGTCCACCAGTGAATATAGAAAGCATTCAGGCATGTGTTCAGTTTTAAACAGTCTTTTAAATCATTGTGACTTAGCAAGCTGAAGTACAGTTTGTATGCATAAGAATGGTTGGGTGGTGGGTTTTTTTGTAGTGGAGCCACTTAGATTAATTGTACTATAAATTCAAGGGCACATTTTATTTTCCCCTAACTTATCCCAGAGGATGAAAATACTACCCTGTTCAGCATTGGAAAAGCTACATGAAACAATAATGGAATGAAATTGAACATCTAAGACTACATGCTTATTTTCTATGCACTGTTAACATAAATGATCTGTGACTTCTGTATTAAATCACAGATTAATGTATGTATTTTTTATTTTGGTGGACTTTAGCTGCCTAGTCAGTCACTAAGCTGCTGTAGAAGCTTTAGACTAAGGGAAAATGATCACAAGATTAAAAAATGTTAAGCTCTAAATAACTTAAACTTATTTGTAGTGTGAGAGAACCTGCAGTTCAGCTAAATCCACTGCTTCGTGCTTCTAACATTCCCTGGCAAGCTTAGGCACTGAAGTATTGTTGCCTTAGAAGTGATCAAGGTGCTCTTACTCCTGTTAGGTTTTCTTGTTTTGTTTAAAAGTAGTTGATTTTCCTTATTGAAAATAAGGGGTTGCACACCTGCCATTCCAAACTGCTACTGGAAACAGAAGGCTAGAATATAATCAAATTGCTTCAGGGCACAGCTGAGATAAGACAGAGAAGGCTGTACCTTTCGGGTATCCCAAAAGAATGTCCTACAGTAGCTCTTGTTGTCCTAGTTACAATCAACGTGGAACCTGTCCAAAGACAGCAAAAAGACTCCCCTTCAGAGATTTGTGCAAGAACTACATACTTAAGCTTCGTAGAGAGGTTAGTGTATGTATTGTATAGTTACACTAGAAGCCAGTAAATGCTAACTGTAACACAACCCATGAAAAAGATTCACAAGTCCCTTTACGCTTTGCATAGTATATCCTTGAGTCTACATGGGCAAAACACCAGAACCACAGCACTCTGAAGGGCCTTGTGTTCAGTTAGTATGTAATTAGCACAGAAAGCTTGCTGTAGTCTGCCCTGGAAAACTCTTTGCACAGTAATCCTTTGTTATCTTCAAAATTTTGACCCATTTTGGGTGACTGATTCTTATAATGCTTCTCTTTTTCCTACAGCATAGTAAGAGTGCAACTTACTCTGTGGGAATGCAGAAGACATACTCCTTAATATGCTTAGCAATGGAAGAGGGTAAGATTGATCAGACCAAGAAAGCCCCACTGAAACTGCCTTTTCTAAGTTGGGGAACTAAGAATAGACAGAAAGCTGCAAGCACCCTCTGCCTTCCTTCAGCTGTGGCTGGAAGTTCTCAGATTAAGAAGAAGCTTTCTCCCTTCACACTTCTGAATACAGAAAGTTCGTTGTACTGAATCTTTCAGAAGGATCTGTTAACATGACATTTTTCTTTATGATGTATATAAAAAATATTGATCAATTTTATCTTTATATATGTGTGTGTATAAATTCAGACAAATGCCATTGACTTCATTTACTGTGTATTGAGCCACTATGAAGGTCAGATGCTGGCAAAAACTGTAAAACTGAAGTATTTGAAGGTTAGAATGAAGTGGTTTGGGAGGTATGCAATAATAAGTTGTAGATGATAAAATTGCTTATACGAGGACTGGATTCCTTTGGAATTCCAAAATACAGTATCACGACTAATTTTTTATAACTATGATAGATGGGATTTATTTATTACAAACTTGATGCTGCATGCAAAACAGTAGGAGACATATTAAAGGATGATTTTGCTGTAAATATTGAGAGTCAGTAATAAATCACGTAACACTACTTTAAAGAATTATCTTAACAAACCACAGGCGAGAGAGAGAATAGTGTTATTCAGAGAAACTAGCCTTGTGCCAAGGGGCAGCGTCATGTAGTTGTGGCTTTTACACACAGACATTCTCTTTCTGAGAGTACTAGGTGTATTCTGCTGAATAGTTAATTCTGGAAGAGGCTTAGAAGTCAAAAGATCTTTTGAACTACAAAAGGCTTTTACTGTGCTCTTTTTCTGATCCAGGTTACATTTTAAATGCCTGCTGATTCAATTGTTAAAAACAGGCCTTATTCCAAACTTGAAATTATTTAACCTACTTACCATAAGACTTGTATCTCATTAGTCTTGATAAAATTGATAGCTGTGCAACAAATCTCAAAACTGACATATTCCAGTATATTGAGCAAGAGTGCATAAATTGTGGCGATGCTTTAAAATATGAGGAAAGAAGCGCTTGTGAGTCTAAGTGGCAGAATACTTATTTACTATTACACCAAGTAAAAAAACAGATTAAAATCCTCCTCCTCCTCCCCTTGGAACGATTAATGAGCAAGTATTGGCTATATGTATTAGGGAGACAAAAAAAACCAACTGTGAGCATTTCTTTGAGATTCTTCTATTTTCTGAAATTGAAATTAATTAAAAATTGCTAACACTGTAGTGTTAGTTAACATTGCCATCTACAGAGTAGATATATGCTGTTTGATACTCAAAACTTAAAATAAGGGGAAAGTTTGCATCTGGGTGTAAACTTTAAAGTTGTCATTTATTTTTAGTTTCTTATGTAATAGGTGTAAATATGTTAATAACACTTATTTAAGAATAAAAATCAGATGCTGCCATTTAGTAGTAGCTTCTTCATTCTGATAGAGCTTGGATGATACAGCATAATTTACAGGTTGTTAGTATTTACTGCATGTTTCTGTAATGTTGCTTACAAAGATCTAAGAAACTGTCTTTCTTAAAAGTTTATATTGTATAACACACAACTTATAATTTATAGTCTAAAACTTGCTTCCTTACAAAGAGTGTTAACATATTTCTAGAGTTTCCCTATAAAGGTTACATAAAAAAATTTGT
This sequence comes from Theristicus caerulescens, assembly GCA_020745775.1. NCBI lineage: Eukaryota > Metazoa > Chordata > Aves > Pelecaniformes > Threskiornithidae > Theristicus > Theristicus caerulescens. The sequence goes on along the minus strand of CM036565.1, from coordinate 42,209,007 downwards.
AAATTACTTGTGACTCACCTATCCTTAGTAGTTATTCTTCCCATGTATTTGTAGTAGCACTTCTTTTACACACACAAGCAGCAGCAGTCACATACTGATACGTAAGACCCTGCCATACAATATTCTATACAGAAGAGATTTACTTTGCGTGTATGGCTAAAATTATGGCTAAATTACTATCCAGCTAATGAAATCTTTAGCGCAGTCACGTGAATCACCCTTCCAGCTCCTCATTTCTCTTCTATGATAGTCTTACTGCAAATATCTTCCCCCTTAGCTGCATTATTACCTGCCTTCCCATTCCCACACTCACTAGTCCTTGAGGAAAGGTTGGGGTGGGGGTCTTTTTTTATTTAACCACCACCTTCCCCCTCTAATTCAAGTCAAAGTTTGGGCTTTTTCAAGTGCCATACAAAAATACATACTTATTATTTTCTGTCAGCTAACTAAAGACTCATTCTACACTGAGTGGTAGCCAACAGCTAACTTAAGGCAAGTACTAATTTCACAGTAAGTTAGGTTCTTGCTCAGACCACAGGAATACTTGTAACAAGCTTCTATCCACAAGGATGTATAGGGCTACTATAAAGCCCTAAAAATAAAGGTTTGCAATAGAGTAGTAGTTCAGCCTATAACTCCATTAGTACTAAGCCTTACTACTTTAATTGAACTTCATCTAATGCACTGAACAGATGGCCATTTGAAGTAGTAAAAAGGTGTTTGCCTTGCAACAGCAATAGCTATGTACCTTTAGAGGTGAAGTGCAGTCTCCATAGCAAAGTGACAAAGTCAGAGAAAGGGAATGAAATCTAAACAGAAGTTTAAGCATTCCCTAGTTGCAAGAAAGTAGTATCTTGTTCTGTAGTTCTGGAAATTCTAATATTTATTATACCATCAATTAAATATTTATGGCCAAGTTACAAGTATATTTTCAACCCAAGTGAGGAATCAATATACATAACAGGTCTACCTGCTGTACACACTAACTGGTGGATGAGATTGGTTACAGATGTGCCAAAGTTCTATTATTCACTTCTCTTTAGTCCACAAAATGGAGTGGAAAATCCTGCTCAACTGCCTTCCTGCTGTGATCCAAAACCCAAGTAGTATGCAGGAAGCTTTTCACACCTCCTTAATGGGTGCAAAAGGCAATTTTACCCTTACTAAATAGGATAAGAACATAATTTAAAATAAAATGTAAGATGTTGGGAAAACCAATCCTCCTCTTTACAAATACCTCTTGAAAAGATTAATATTGGAAGAACAGGTTGAATTAACAGGTTGAATTATGGATTTTGATCAAAGCTTCCCATATTATTTTCTTTGCAGCACTTATCATATTATACTTAATACATTATAATTTATAATTAATGTGTCAAAATATATTGTAATTGATTATAATTATCCCAACCTATATTCAAAAGCGCAACATGAATTAGCTAAGATTTTGGATATTAGACACAAAGGAATAAATTTGGTAACACCCTGTGAACTGAAAAAGGAACCAGAGAAATAAGTTGGTGTAAAGGCAAAGATGTATTCCAGGAGGACTTTCCAAAGGAACTCCAAACAGTTATAATCAAAGATACTACTAGAAAACAATGTATGCTAACTTTTTAAAGCACTGTAACTCACATTTCCAGTTACTGAGAAGATAACACCACCCACATATTAACACAGTGTTTATTTCTGGAAAGCAAAAGCAAGCAAGCAAATTGCTTTTCCTTTTTTTCCTGTGGATGCTGAAAGAGACAGCTTTCTCTCAGTTTTTTTGTAGAAGATAGATGCAAACCACTTTACAGCCCTCTTTCCAAGGTAATTTTCACAGCTCCATCTACATGAGCAGAACAGCTGTAAAGAAGCAGCAGCAGAGTAATGTCTAGACAATTAGTCAACATCCTCCAGTTGTTTCCAGGATTATAGAAATTAACATGTGATTATTAAAACCAAAATTTTATAATTCACAAGAAGCAACCAAACAAAGAGTGTTTTCCAAAACAGCACTACACATGCATTTCAGGAACATAAAAAACTGTAAATTTGTTGTGCTACTGTTTGTCCAACTACTAGCTCAAGCTCTTTGACAGATGCATTACAAAGCCGGTGGATGCTTCCAAACCGTTGCAGTAAAAGCAGAGCTTTTGTTTTCCCAACTCCTGGAATTTGTTGCACCGTTCGAAACACCGATGGCTCTGCCAGCTGAGAACACTGTTTACGAAGAAAAGGGTTACTGTTGTGATCCTTACTTTGTTCACGGACCTGAAGCAAAACAAAACCATAAGTGACACTGAGTGCCCTCTGCTGGAGCTCTGATTTTGGTTTTTAAAATAGTTTCTTTCATCTCAAGAGTTCAATGCAATCACTAGGAAGTTTTTAAAACAAGCTCCCTCCTTAAGTGTGTGCCTTATTAAGGGGTTTAATGCAGATCCACAAAATCTCACTAGGAAACCAACAGTTTCTGAATACCAACTATGAATTAAAACAATGATTTTGTCATCTTTTTGATGCAATCAGAGAAAGGATAAAGGAAAAAAACAACATAAGAACACAATTTCCCCAGCCTGAGACAAAGCAAAATCTCAAGTTGGCTTTGACAGTGAACTCATGTGAAGATTGCCTAATGCTATTCAGTGGCATCTCAGTGCAAGATCACATAAAAAAAAATCCAGTATCATAAACTTTTTTTCTTTGTTCCCAAATAAGCCCTCTTTCCCCTGAACTATACTACCACATTACTGTTGCAGGATATTTATTTATTCCTTACGTTCAAACAACAAAATATGTTGTGTTCTTTTATGATCCCAGGTATTCTTTCTGAAATGAGTGATGATTGCGGGAAAACAGGTAATTCTCCTCATGTCTCATATTTTAAGAAATGTTTGTCCACCAACATAAAACTTACTAGCTGAGTAATAAGTTGAGAAGCTTCTCCTTGATTTGCCACAGGAAGCAACACCATTCCAAGTTCTAGCACAACAAGCTTTTGTACTGCTAAGAAGTACTGATCACTTATTTGGGTTCTCTCCACGATTACAATTACCTCAAGACTGCTGGTCTGTATTGAAAGGAAAAAAGAAGAAAAGACCTTGTTAATGACAAGCTGATGCAATGCAACAGAGAGCAAACTTCTGTCAAGTATGAGCTGCCTGAAAGCAAATCAGAGGAAGAACAGAAGTTGCAGCAACAGTACTGAGGTTTAATACAGCATTATTACACAGCTGCATAATTTTTCAGTTTTTAGGTGGAAATTATCACAAAAGTTTAGCTCCACTAGAATTTAAAAATAACACAAGAAGAATGTTTTCAGAAGCATGGAATAAACAAATACCAATTTAAAACTTTTCTCTTTATGTAGTACTTACTTACATTTCTTAACCGAACCAATCTTCGCTTGAATTCATCCCCTGCAACCAAATCTGCTTCAGAAATATATAAAATGCAAGTTCTATTTGAAAGATGAAAATCCACAAGTCCCAAGCCATCTTCAAAGATGAGTCTAATTTTCCCTTAAGGTGAGATTGTTAAAAGAAAAAAATACAGTAGTTAAAAAACCATATATACTAATAGTAACTTCACAGCACAACCTTCCTGATGTGTCAATAATCCTAGTGACTTGACAGTGAACTTCCCATTCTTTTAAAGCCTTTCTTCTCTTTAAGCAAAACTGGTACAAGCAATGCAAAGTACTGTACAATGCCTTTAGTAATGCCAATTAATAGCACTTTCAACTCTGTAGTTTGAGCTTCTCAGTAAACTCTGGACTTGAACAAAAACATCACATGCTATTCTGAAAGGATCATCTCAATTTAGTTTGCCGTGCCAACAGATGATAGCACAGTCCCAGTAACCATGTAAATTCAAGGGACTTCAGTGGAGGTGCGTATTCACAATAGCCCCACTGCTATGGTTCCCAAGAAGCAGATACTTCCGCTTCTTCTCTACAGTGCTCAGCAACTATGCAAATATGACAGAACTGATCACACAGATACATGATAGACAAATACGAATTTTCAGCCTGCTAACATAGGCTGTACCACAAATATGGGACCGGTCAGGCACAGAGTAAAGCATATTCCAGCCAATCTTAACAATACTGGGTGACAGACCAGAATGCTTTGCCTGAATTATTCTTCCTCTTCCAATTTGTTTGTGCTTACCTTGTAGCCTTTGGGCTATCTCTGATCCTCTCCACTTCTCATTTCCAATCACATGCCCATAAGGGACAACTATGGACCCTGCTGTCACAGGCAAGTTTGCTTTCGTTGTCATCAGACCTCCTTTAATCTTTACTTCAGTAACACCCTAGAAAGAAATGCGTAAGAGATATTAACACATTTCATAAACCTGTTCCAAACTTAATTTTATGATTAAAATTTCTAAGATGGACTACTCTGGAAGAGACACTGTCTCCTCCCTGAAGCTACCTTACAGTTATGGTTAACATATCAAAATCGGTAAGCAACTCTGTTTACTTGAATACAGGCTGTTGGCTTGCAAATTCCACTCCCAACTTTGCCAGCCAATCTGAAAAACACCTGAATTAAGACACACAGATGGTAAAAAAAACCCACACTGCCTTTTGTATGCCTTCATCCACCCTTGCTGGGAGAAAGTCTGCTTTAATTACAAAGCTGACTCCAGAGGCACCTCCAGCCCTCAGCTGGCAGAAGTCTCCAGGCAGATTATTAGAAAGTAGTTGCTGGGAGAGATTATTTTCAGGTTTGCCAGCTTTATGCGGTGTTCTGACTTCAGGGGGAAGCGGGAGTCTTTGCGGTTAAGACACGATTTAAGAAGAGCCAAAGACGAACCGGCACCACCGCAAACACCACCACCCTGAGCCCCATCCTGCAGCCCGGCCCAGAGCGAGCCTTCACCGGGGGCCTGCTCGGAGAGGAGCGGGGCAGAGCCCCACGGGCGGCGGCCGCCAGCCCTCCGCTGACCTGCCCAGAAGAGGCTGAGCTCCGTCCCAGGCGCCCCGACCTTTCGGGGTCGCAGTCTCTCCTCCGGAGGCCGCACAGGACGCAGCGGAGACCAGACAGGAAAGAGACGCGGCCACCCCCTCAGGAGAGGCGTCGCCTCACAGCTGCCGGACGAACGGCCCGCCTCGGAGCGCGCGCCTGACTGAAAGCCGCGGCCGCAAATAGGAAGCGAGAGCTCTGTCGCCCGTGAGCGAATGAGAAGACGGGATGGGGCGGGCCTCGCCACTGGTAGGTTGCTAAGGCGGGAGGAGGGGTAAGACGCGTGCTGATTGGGGGAGCGCAAACCCGTAGCAAATCCGCCGCGCCGTTGTTACCAGGCGGGTCGCGACGGAGGACGCGTCCGAAGCGGGGAGAAAGTAGTTGGGAGGCGGTGGCAGAGACCCGTCCCCTACCCGGTCCTGATGGCGTTTATTTTCAGGAGAGGCCGGAAGGGCCCCTTCGTGAGTATCGCCCCGGCCGGGGCGGGTCTCCGTCCCCGCGAAGCGGGGCCAGCGGGGGAGGCGGGGGGCTGTGCCCGGGCGGGACGAGGGGAGGCCCCGAGGGAAGGCAGCTGCGCCCTGCGGTTGACGCTGGTGGTCGCTGAGCAGTTTGACTGAAGTGAAAAACGGGGAGAAAAATAAATCCTAAGCAAAAAGAAGATGTCCGGACGCCGGCGCTCTCCCCTCCCTCAGTCCCGGGCCTGCCCGTCTTCCCTAGATAAAGGCCCGGCTTTGGCGGGGCGGGGGAGGTGTTCCCGGCGCCCTTCCCCTCCGCGGAGCCTGCGGGTGCTGGCGGGGCTGGAGCCCCCGGCGCGGCCGTGCAGCTCGCTCGCTGCCCGCGCTTGCTGAGGTGGTCCTGCAAGCACACGTTCACTGCCGTAAAGTGAACTCAGAGAAGTTCATAGCGAAAGCTTAGAGCAGCCAAGGGGGGCAGGATTGTCAGCAATGGTGTGGGTATTATCTTTTAACGTACTTGAAGTAATTGAAGTTTTTTAAATATTAGAATGAAGATGAAGTATTGATCTTCTGCTGTCATCATACTTTTACTGTGGGATGACAGCAAGCATCCTTTTGCCTCAACTGTATTCCCTAGTAATTATAATAAGACATCTACAGTTAACAGCCTTCAGTAAACAAAATGGTGCATGCCAGACTGACTTCCAGAATTAGGGAGCAGTGCATTTGCAAGATAAGACTGAATAAAAAGGCAGTTTTTGTAATGCACCATTTAGTTATTTGATGCGGCTTCCTGTAAAGACAGAAATATTTCTCAGTTCACCTGTTCATTAACTTGTTGGAGAAGACAATTAAAGAATAATTGCAAAAAAAAAAAAATCTCTGTAGCAGAAATAGCAGAAACTTAGCCTGTTTTACTCCATAAAAAAGTAACATCTGTCTGAAGGTGATGGACTTTATTATGACATAGTATTTTCTGATGCTTAGAGAGAGGCCAAGAGGCAATGGGCACAAATTCAAACACAGAAAATTCAACTTAAATGTAATAATAATAATAAAAATACTGTGAGTGTAGTCCAACACTGGAGCAGATTGCCCAGGGAGGTTGTGGAGTCTCCACCCTTGGAGATACTCAAAACCTGACCGGACAGGACCCCAGGCAACCTTCTTTAGTTGACCCTGCTTTGAGCAGGGACTTGGGCTAGACAATCTCCAGAACTCCCTTCCAACCTCAACCATTATATGATTCCATTCGCAGTACTCTTTGTAGGCAACTGTGGTCCCAGTTTTCCTGAGCTGGTATTTAATGTTATCCTTTTAAAAAAAATTGTTGGGTTTGCTGATAAAAACACAGTAGGATTATTTTTTTTTAATTCAGGCTGAACCTTTGACTGCAAGACTTGTTTAGTGATAGTTTTTTCTTCCATCTCATACTGCTGTGACTGAGGATTACTTCTGACTGACAGACTCTTTCTACAAGAAAGGGACTAATGCTGTTACTCTGAAGCAGGGTTCAAATATTTTTTAAAAAGTGAATTTCTAGTATTCCTTTTTTCTTGTATATATTCAAGAAAACACCAAACTTGAGTAAGTTAAAATTCTGTTTTTGCAGATTATGATATAGTGGGTGGAGAACCTACATTCATGGGTCTTATGTGAATTACATTTCTAACCTTCATTAGCAGCTGTTCATACATGTTAAAAGTTAAACTTGGAACCAGTTCAAGTCTTCTGTTTACATTAATTGCATGTAATTGTTCTTCCCTTTTATATTATTTTGCATTGTTAGTTTTTGTGCATGTTCAATTCTGTGTTTTTTCCATTGTGATCCTTAAAGTCATTGTCAACTAATTTTATTTTAAATTGTTTAGAAACATATAGCTCATGGCCTGGTCCCTGCTGCTACCATAGCTCCTAAACCTGCAGTTCCCCGCACCCCTCCCCCTCGTAGTCCAAACCCTTCTCCAGAAAGGCCCAGGTAGGTTTTGAGTTATTCTTTTTGTTTCATCAACTACAATAGCATACTATAAAAGCATGATTAGAAGAATTGCATGTCCTTGCTGCAGTATTTACATAAACCTCTTCATAAATAGAATACATTTTTAATTGGGACAGTTCCCTTCTTTGAACTTTTAAGATATCTATTTTTCTCCCGCTCCTAAGCATGCTAATAATTAGGACAATGACCATTATGCATATGTAACTTATTATAAATCAGAGTCAATTAAAGACAAATGAACTATTTAAAGTTAGGGCCATTTTTAATTTGGCTGCTAAAGTAGAGTGTAGGACTGTAGCAGTACTAGTACCATGAGTCAAGAAGTTTTAACTCATTAGAAAAGCATAAATTAAATGTTACTAATGCCATTTGATTGCATATTAAAAAAGCAGGAACTTAAAAAACTGGCATGTAAAACCATGTTGGATTAGATTTGAATTCGCTATACAGGCAAGTTACATAAAGAGAAAATACAAATTTATTTTTCTTTTCATTTGTAGTTTCTTACAGTTTTTCTTTTATGTTTTCTCTCTGTTTAGTTCAATTCTGGTTGTTTTCTATGGTCTTCCTAGTGTCTGTAACATTCCTACTTAATCCTAGTTCATTTCTTCTTCCTTTTGACCTCCAGTTGTTGTCATTCCTGTTACAGTCCTTGCCATTTCTCTCCTTTAATCTTTGTTCCTACTTGGTTTTTTCTCTTCATCTTACCCTTCTCTATACTCTGCAGCATCCCACAAACGGGCACTTCTATCTACTTGCCCTAGTTCGCAATGTGCCAGCGTTTATTAACAGCTTCAGAGTTATCAGTAAAAGGTTCAGAGTAGGGAATAATGGAAACTAGGAAACAAAATAGCAGAACATGGAACACTTTTTCAACACAATGCCAGGTAGTATTGTTATGGCTAAAGTGAATGCTAAGTACTGTAAATTATCAATGTAAATTTTGGGAATGTAACTCAGTATATTCCATGATTTTCATGCATGTGATTTGGGAAAACTGATAGGTATTGTACTTTACTCTTAGATAGCTGTGTTATGATAGCTTGCCCAGTTTTGTGCTTTACTTTGGGAGTTAATAGTTTATAACCAGTCCCTTAGTACTTTCAGTGGTGTTTATGCTTGTTAACTGTGAACTTTTTTGCTTTGCTTAAATAGTGAAGACGTTTTGCAATGGGAAAAAATATAAAATGTGGAGCACAGAGAAGACATCGGTATTGTTTCATTGCTTTATTCTGTTTTCTTCCAGATCTGCTCTAGCAGCAGCTATCCTTGCAACAACGCTAACAGGGCGCACTGTTGCTATTCCTCAGCCTCGGCAGCGATCCCTTTCTGAAAGTGATTCCACCTATGTGGAACAAGAATGCTTTGAACCATATGCGACAGTCACAGAGCTCAGAATGGGGTAGTGTATACTTTCTGTTTTGATATCTTATATTAGAAATAGAATCTGTCAAAGATGTAATTTTACCGAAGAGTTAGAGCAAACTAATTCAACTCCTGGTATTATAGCCACTTACTTTTTCCTCACGACATCATAAATGGGGTTTGAAGTATCTACAATCCTGATTCCATTTCTTATAAAGTGATGTCATGCATACAATCTTCAGAGAGGGAGATTTGGATTGTACAGCAGTCACAAGTAAAAACATGTATTATTTCTGCCAAATGACTATCAATTATGCATACAGTTGATCACTGAGGAATCATCTAAATTACATGTCAGCTATTTCCTTTGCGCTAAATAATTATTTCAGACTCTTCTTTCGGTAGAATTAGCAACCTTCTATCTCTAATCGTGCATTTTCTTTAACATAGATAAGAAAACGTAGCTCCAGTGGTAATCACCTATTTTAAAGCATATGCATAGGCTAGATTCCTTGTTTGCAGCTAACAGAAGCCTAGACGTCTTTGTTGGCTGTTTGGACTTATTGTGTATATTCTAAGACTGATGGTTCTACTTCTATTTTATTTTTTTTGGAAGAGTAAGCAACACTGAAACAGGTTTTCAGCTGCTTTCTACTTGCAGGCCCAACTGGAAACTTGATGGTAGTGACAGATCTCCTGTACAGTCCCTGGAAATATCAGGCAATTATTGTGAGGGTGAGAACATGGATACCTATCGTTCAGATGCTGATAAAGAAGCTGAGTCCAGTTACCAGAGTAATGAGAAAAGGGGAGAAAGCTTTAGCACCAACGCTATTTATGCTGTTCCCTGCAAAAATAAAAAGGTAGGATTTTAAAATGTGTTAATTCCTTTACCACATTTTAATATACTAATGCAAATATTAGATGTTTCTAAGGCATTTCATTCTCTTCTTACTCTTTAGACATTCATTCAATTTTTATTTCACATGCTTCTTTTTGTGGTTCATTTACTCCTATACCAGTTAGGTTTGTTTGTTCATCCTCACAGATTCCATATCTCTGATTATTAGGAGCCTTTCCTTATTAGGAAAACACTGGTATTGTGTATAATTATTGTGCATAATTTAGTCTTGTAAAATGCTCAGTATTTTATGTTGAGCATGATACTTACATAGTAGATTATTTGTTAAAAGCACTAGGAACTTTACTTTTACAAATGGTGAAAGCTTAATTATTGATTCAGTATTGTGCTAATGAGCAGAGACCTATATAGAGACAGGGAAATTCAGAATCAAACAAAATAAATTAGCTTGTTGTCTTGAAGACCAGTGGAGTTTTGTGTAATAGGTTTGGATTGTCTTAACCAGCAATGAGCTGGTTAATACACCTAAAGCACATTTAAAGTTCAGTTTGCATCTCTGTCCAAAATAATACAAAAATTTAACAAACAGGAAGAATTAACTGAGTAGTAAAGATGCAATAAAATGTTATATATATATATATAAAAGAAATCAGAAAAGACCCCTAGGTGAAGAGATAGTAGTCAGTAAGAGGAGGGGAGGGGAAAAAAAAAGAGGGAGTGAGTGGAATATGTGGGACACTGGTATGCGATCAACAGGGGAAAACCAGCAGAGACAATGTTAAAAATTATTCATGAATCTCTCAGTGCTGTGAGATAGTAGATGAATGGTTGATCTTTTATTAAGAGCAAGTTTAGATACAACACAGAACAAGCAAATGTAGGATGATTTTATGGACTCTTGTGACTGAATAAGGTGACAGGGAATATCGGCCCTGTGAACTAAATGACTATCATAGTTTCCTAGCTCCTGTTGATCATTGTAAGGTTTAGATATTATTTACATAGAGCCCTAAAACAAAAAAAGTATGTTGTATCATTTATTGTCTTAAAATATTGGAGTACAATTCCAAATGTGACTGGGACATTAGTACACTAAAGGTTTCATACAGGTATCAAGACATGTGGGCTGTTTTAACAGTGTTATCATGATTTAGATAGGCTTGTCTTATTTTCACATAGGAAGAGTTTCCACCATCTCCTAGTACTAATGCTGACAAGAAAGAGGTGCCTTCTCATGAAACTGAGTTTCAGGTACTGGTGGATGAGTCAACCGTGCAAATAGAAGGTAAATAAACTTACTTCAGTCAAAATGCCATGCCTTTTAATACCATGGGGAAAAATAATTTTTGAATAAAATAAATTTAGTACTATATGGTAACTATATATTCTTTTTTTTTTTAAAGGGCAATGGAAGAAATGCTACTAAATACTTAGCCATTTCTAGTAGTTACAGAAATTAAAAATCTGCATAAAGAGGGAAGATTGGTCTGTATTCACAGTATAACTAAAACTCCTAAACATCCACTATCAGCCAGTGTAAAAAGAGAGGGGGAAAAAAAACCCCCAACTTTGTGAATGCTTTGCCTTGTCCAGTACAGTCATTCTCTACTATGTTTCTGTTGATATGTGTGCCAGAATCAATCCAGTTTATACTCTGGAAAGTATTGGAGTGTTACTGTGCTCAAAAAAAGGAAAAAACTAGAAAGTAACAATGTTAAAAAAAAAACCTAAAGAAATAGAAGAAAACACTTTTAATCAGTCATTTTTCTTGGATAAAAAATGTCATGTCTGAAAATCAGCAGTAAGAACTTTTTTTTTAATGATCAAATGGCATGATACTGGGATTGCTTATCCTTTGTTGTATCATTCTTGCCGTCTTTTAAGGTCTGGGCCTTAAAATTGTACATTAGATCGCACAGGAAGGTTCTGACATAAAAGAGAGCTGAACATGATCATCGGCCTCAGGTTATCACCCTAAGCTCTGAGCTGTTAAGCTTCACAAATCATTTTTCTGCAATAAGTAATTTCATTAGATCAGGGACATTTGGTTCATACCTGGACCTGTCATTAAGCTATTTTCTTGTAACAGCAGAATATAGTGGAGAAAAAAATATGACAAGAGAGCAAGACCAATCTACCTGCGCAGGAGTTTTATTGTATAATTATCTTGTCCGTTTTTTTTTAAATCAGGAAAACAGGAAATCAGAATTTGTTGCAGAGCTGCGAAATGCAGGTTTTACAGAGGATGGCAATACTCTAGTAGCTATTGGATAGGAAAGAGAAAGCAGAACCGAGTCCATTTTGGAAAGCCTTTGTCTTTCTAAGTTTTATTCATGTTGGATCCCAGTGTTGTTTCAATATTATTTCAGTGGAGTTATTTGAAAAGCTTTATAGAGAACAATATTGAGAAAGAATGGGTTGCTTTGATAAAACCCTTTGGGAAGTGGATACATTAAACTGAAAAGAACAGGATATATAAACTGTTTCTAATCCGTCTTCTACATAGTAAGTGTCGCAGATCTTGGAAGCTGTCAGATTTGCACTTGCCTTGTTCAGAGATGCAATAGGACTCAAGCCCAGTAAAATCAATGAAAATATTTCATTTGTCCTTTAGTCAAATTCTAAAAGAATAGTGGAAGACAACAATACAACTTAATTTCTTCCATAGTTACATCTACACAGTGTGAGGTAAAGTAAGGTCTCACATCAGTATCGTGATACACCATGAAAGAGATAATGGAAAGTTAGTGATCTAATTTGTTGTTTTGGGAGGACTTTCTTACATTTATTTGCAGTATATAATATGTGTACTTACATATCCATATGAACCCTTATAATTTATGGACTTACAAATACTTTTGGTTTTAATTGACTGAAAGATCTGTTTTTCTTTAACAGAAGACCAACATCTTGGCTTGAATTTAAAGGTAAGACTTATATGAAGGTTAATTTGTGATGCATTTTGGAAAAAAGGGTGTTATAAAGAGCTGATAGTTTACAGTCACTTAAAAGAAAACTAATTTATTGCCACTAGGGAATCTCTTTCTTTTGGAGTACAAGAATGGCTAATCATTCCTTTTGAAAAAGACCTCTGTATAGGTAAATAGGCCATATGAAAGTTGGGGTTTTTGGTTTTGTTTGTTTGTTTGTTTAAATGTATCTTGTGTTGTTCCTCATGTGAAAGAAAGAAACTGAGAGTGGGAGACATCATGTTATAGCAAGAGATAGCTCTTACTGATAATTTTCAAATTCTGAGCCTAGCTTCACCAGATTTTTATCTCGTTTTCTAGCTGGGCCCATCTGATTGCTTTCATAAGCTTGAAAAAGAATACCCAAAAGTTTAGTTTCTCAGATCAACTTGTTGGAATATTATTTACAAAATTTGTCAGTTCTTCCAGTGTTAATATCACTTTTTTTTCTTCAAGTTCTTGATCAAATATATTTTCTTTTGAAATTGTTCTTCAGTTTTGACTCATTTAGTCATCAGTGTCTCGGTGTATTAAATTACATGCCATCATATCCTTACAGAACTTCACTGCTGTTTCATAAAAAGGAGAAAGTTTCTATGTCCATCATGTTCACCTCAAGTGAATATTAGTATAAATTTGGCCTGTAGTTCTTTCCTGATGAAAGAACCTTCTGAAAATGTAAAGATAGATACTTTTTCCTTTTTTTAACAGCAAAGGGAGAACAAAGTTTTTCAACTTTGAAGAACATTTTACATTTTAATTGACTATTGTGAAGTCATATTTTATACAAACTAACAAGTAGGAGAATATCCATCCTGTTTGGTCAAGAAAATTTATGTTTATGTAACTTTTATGTCAGCCATAAAATGGTTTTGAGAACTGTACATCTCTGGCAACTAAAGAAAACATTAACAGTTTCAAGGGTTCACAAGTGACTGATGGCAGTGATAAGTGAAAAAATGACGTCAAGATGGATAAATGACAAGTTGTATATTGTCAGTAGTGAATCCAACCTTAAATTTTGTTGATATAAAAGAAACTGCTTCAAAAGTTCTTTTCTTAAGTTCTCCAACAGTGATGCTGTTCAGAGTACTTCAGAAAGGATGACTGTTAAAGCAAATTGTCTCATTTTTTTATTTATCTGCTAGGAAGAAAAATCATTAACTGAAAATCTGATACGTGAAAAGCCTCCGCCATCCCCAGGTAACTCTAAGACTCTACTACAATTCTTCACTTTAATAATTTGCATATGTATATAAAAATACATTTTCCTGCTAGTATTCTCTAAGACTAATTCGAGATTAGGAGATGAGAAAGTGCTGAGTGCTCTGTGATACGTATAAAAACAATAGTTCCAGGCTTTTTATGTTAGGTGTTTTACACTTGTTTTTATTTTCCAATCTGAGTGACTTTTGACATCTTAAGTAAATGATTGTGAAACTGTGTAATGAAATTAAAATCTTACTGGAACTCTCCAATCCCTTGTTTCATCTACACTAGAGGATGTCACCATTATTAAGTATCCCATCGCAACTGAAGTGGTAAACATACAGTGACAGGAGATGTGTGGTCTACCTTCAGCTAGTGCCTTATTTGTATGTTATTGCATCCATGTAGCAATTCCAGGCACAGCACCTCTGAACTTTGTGTGTTGCATGGATGGGACATGTGCCTATCATGAGTTCATGGGGTTTTGTGTATTTTGTGTATTTCTGTGCTGTCCAAGTACGTTATGCCTTCTCACAGGAAGTTAACAGTGACCATGAACACATGGAGCTGTTACATGTCATCAGTAACAGAGATAGCTCTGTATTTCAGAACCAATTCTTGGGTTTCATATATATCCCATACTAAGGAACTGTTCTGTACTAAGTTATATTCACACCTGCCTGCTATTAGATTATGCTGGCTCTTAAAAAGTCTGACTGTAAGGGTAAAATCTCAGCCTTCATTTTAATAGGTAAGCTGTTTAGCCCATACAGATGGAAAGAAAACTCTGGAAGTGTGATCCATTATTACTGATGCAACAGTATATCCATGATTTTGCAGATGATCTAAAATTTTACTTTTGTAAGGACTGTTAAGTAATTTCTATTCAGTAACAGATCACTGAAGCATGTTCAGTGGGAAGGAGGGTAAAGCTTTCATTACATAGGTAATTAAAATAAGAAGGGGGCAAGAGGACTGGCTAGTCCATGGAGGGCACATACACTTTGCTTACTGCAGTGGATATTTCTGTCTCACCTCTCTAGTTACCCATGCTAGGGAGAGGGAGATCTGCTGACACTTTCTTTGCCCTTTAAGGAAGGAATGTTTTCTGTGTCTGAGAGAAAAGATGGGAACTTGCAGCCACTCCACTATATAGCTCTTTCCAAATCCTCTTTTTTCTTTCTCTCTGGCTTTATCTTCTGGGAGCCATGAGCTGATTTATATCTTATAAAGTAACATTCATACATAATGCTAATATTAGAAAAAATGGATTATCATTTGCTGAAACTCGTATTGGAGTCTGAATACCATTTAAATACATTGTACTGTGGCATCACAGATGTGTCTATTCGGGCAAGGCAAGCACGGGAAAATATGACCAAAGAAAAGTTCAGAGAACTAAAACAAGAAAACTGGTCTCTGAACAAGGCATACCAGGCTATGGTCCAACAATTGGAGGGAACAAAACAGCAAATGGAAGAACAGCAATTAAAGCTGAAGAGACTAGAACAAGAAAACAGAAGACTTAAAGAAACTGCAGAGACGTCACATAGAGAAGGTGGGGGAAACATATAAGCTATTCTGTAGTTATCTTGTTTGATTTTTCTGATTTCTTGCAACCTATTCTTGCAGCAGTAGGTTTCCACTTATTGATTTGAGCAAGTTTCTATGCAGAAGTAGTTTTTGAACGGTATTTTCTACATTTGTAGAAACTTTGTCAATGAATACTTATATGATCATGAAAAAAATTACTTGGTTGTTTGAAATTTAATGTGTTTTTGTTAGTAACTTTTCATGGAATTTTTCCATTACAGTATTTTGAGAGAAGTTCTCTTATGATTCTAGCTTATTGAGATGTTTTATTTCCTTACAATTAACAAATTATTGTGAACATTTCTTGAATTTTGATTGAACTTTCTTGTTGGATATTTGTTTTAATAGAGGAGGCTACAGAATTACTTTCTCTCAGACAACAAGCACAAGAACTGGTAGATGAAAATGATGCTTTGAAAATGATGGTCCATCGTTTAAATGTAGAATTAAGTCGCTATCAAACTAAATTCAGGCCATTGTCCCAAGAAGAGGTGAGAATCTGGGTTATAAAGGCAGTTTGTACTGAAATGTCCCATTGTCCTTTCATTAATCTTTGAATTTTTAAGACTATATTCTCCAGATTTGCCACAAAGTTTACAAATGGCATAGGCTTTTTCTGAAACGTAAAATAAGCATTTATCGTTAAGTCTAACTTTAAGAAGTTGGACTTTCTCCTATATTAGTAAGATATTGAACTTCCGGTTTTGTTGACTTTGTTGAGTGTGTGTTACATATGCAACATATATAATTAGAAACATAAGCTTGTTTGGGCTAATCATTGTGACTACAGTGGACAGTGGTTGGTGCTTCAAAAAGCAGGAAATAATTTCAGTATCTTTTCAAAAATCTACTTTAGCATCTAAAACTGAAAAGTTTACCCATGAAAGGACCACCACCACCATGGCTGGTAAGTAAAATAATATTTTCACTTATCTGTTCATTCCTTTCTAAGTAAAGTAGTAGAATTTCTGTACTGGAACCAGCATATTCAGGATATTATTTAGTTACTCTGCTGAACTATCACATACTAGTAAAATATTATAAACATTTATGTTTGTTGCATAAAAAGATGTAGGGCAGAACTTTGCAATGAATGTGTGCAGCTCCAGTTGAATTTACAGTAAGCTATAGACTGCATACAGTCACCAACTTTGAAGTACTGAATGCAAATTAAGTAGAAGTACTGTTACCCTGAGAATCGTAAATACCATCTTCACTTAGTATTGTCTAGCATATAGTTTGCTTCAAGGTCTATTACTTAATTGTTAATCTTCTGTTGTGATTATTTTTAACGTGATACCAAAAGAAAATAGCGTATTTCAGTGATTCTGATGGTAGGAGTGGTCATGGGTCCACTTAGTAGCCTATGAACTTCTGGCAAGGAGAAGGCAAATAGTCTGTGAAATTGAATGCATTTGTAATATGTGAAACAATTTCTCCTTGAAATGAGAATCAGATCTTAAATTTTCCTTCCTCATTGTTATTCAGAACTATACAGAAATAGGAAAGTCCTCCTTCTGCTCTGTCTTTCTAGCTGTAATATCCAAGAATCACATATGTATGTATTTAGTTTTAAAGATGCAGGTTTAAGAGTGTAATAATTCTTTTCCCACTTACTAATGAATCTGGGCTAAATTTGATTAATATTAACTGTATTCATTGTAGTGTTTCAGTTTGGTTTTGTATTCATTTGCATCCACATTCTGCTGTGTTACATATACGGATAAGTAACAGCTGCTTCTTAGTGAAGTGTGCAAGTATAGCATCCAGCCTTGTCCTTTCCAAAGCTTGCTCCTAGAGCAGTGCTGTTAAGTGCTTCTGCAGCATCATTTGGCATACGGTGGTCTGCGTGCTTGTATGAGTCCTGCACTTTTGTCTGCAAGGCATATATGAAAACCTTTAATAGCTTTTAAAACTAGCAATATATAGCAGGAGAAGTAGTAAAACATATTGATGAGATTGTGGTTTGTAGTTGATTTATATGGATTGATTTTTAAATCTTTTTTTTAAGTTGGATATGAAGTATTTGTCACCTCTTCTGTTGGCATATGAAGACAGAATAAGAGAAAAGGAAGATTTAAATCTTGAACATGAGGCAAGTTGCCATTTAAAGAAAATATACTTCTACACTAAAGCAGAAATAAATTACTAAATTTTTTTAAAGGGATTTGTCAAAGCTGTTTTCTGCCTAAAATGAAAAGTGACTGTGTTTTTCTTTTCCATGCAGTTATTGTGCTATCTTATCCTACTTGGCTTGCTTGTTTTTGTCAGCCTGTTCAGATGTAGAAGCAGGCACTACACTGAGATATACAAGAATTATGCTCTCTGAATAGAGTAAAACACAGTCAGCGGTAGAAAGAATTTACTGTTGCCATTCTTAATGGGGATGCAGTGCCCTGTATAGCTGCTCTTCCAGTTACGGGCCTGTGGATTTTGTGGTAGAAGAATATTTATTTCTAGATATTTAAGGAATGGGTACTCTTTGTTCTTTAGAATTATTTTTTTGTCACTGAATCTTTGAAAAATGGTGATTTGCTTCAGAGCAGAACTGTCATAGCTTTTCAGAATAATTTATTTCGTTCAAAAAATTAAGCCATAAAATGAGCAGAAAACACTGAGGGTTTTATATACTGTAAATTCACTGTATTGTCCTACCATATTCAAATTCATGTCATTCATACTGAAAATGTATTCTATCATCTAGTAATTTCCAGGATTCCATTTTTTAAATCCATATTTTAAGGATCTATAACTTCCTTAATTCAAATGACACTTGGCAAAAATGTGGCACAATTCGAATATCTATATTATTTTTAATCAAATATTACTAGATTGATGAAGCAATTTAGAAGAATTAAAGACGAGTGAGTAATGAGATAATATGCTGTTAACAGAAGAATTAGAAGGCACCCAGGCATGTATATTTATAAAAGTTTTTGTTGATGTAAAAATTAAAATACTTACCTCTAAAGAATTTCATGTGGAGTCCTTTGTCTTCCAGGAGGATATGAAGAATTTTAAAATACGAGTTGAAGAGTTGGTGAAGGAGAATGAAGACCTGCATGAGCAATTAAATAACAATAACTGTATTACCCCTACAGAATGGCAAGTTATATTACTAGAACTTAATTTAAAAGCTACTCGTTATTTTGCTTGTTGCATGCAAGCTTTTAAGATTACAGATCTTACGGAAAAATTTTGTTCCCCTCAAGCAAATTAAGTTTTGTTGAAGAGTTAATAGGGTCACGATTATGTGTTGTTGGAACAATGCTGATCTGCAATGCCTGAAATAATTTTGGAGTAAAGATTAAATAGTGAATGTGCAGTTTTGCACCTGAAGTCCATGTAATTCTGTCCCAGACCTTGCAGGTTGCGTACATACTTAACTTTAACACTTCTAGTAATAGTAGGAATGTGCCAATGACATACATCAGTTTTTCAGTAATATAAAATGGTATTGGAATATGGCATTACGAATTTGATGTTCTTGAGAAGTGGAACAATACATCCATAATGAAATTAAGTTGTATAAAATACATATGAGGTTTAATAACAGTTTACCTAAGCCAGGCATTCATCAGTTGGTAATAGATGGAGAAGAGACTGGTCGTACTGGTTCATCGCAAGATGATTGTGAGCTTTTTAGGACAACAGCTGTAAAGAAAAAAAAAAAAGAAGGCAGTATAGTCCTGGGGTATGTTAGAATAGGTCCTTCTAGTAGAGGTTGGGCATTAACACTGCAATTATAAGGAAAACTGGAGAGTCGAAGTCATCCATATGTAAGTACAGAGAAACAAAGCTGAAGGGGTTTGTGGTGTAGCCAAGGAAATGGAGGGCCTCTTTTATTTGGAGTTTAGACAGATTGGCCTTTCTCATTCAGCAAAACAAAGGCTGAGAAAGGACAGTGTTGCTTTCTGTAAGCACATCAGGAACAGGCGTCATGGAGTATACAAAGAGCTACTTAAGCTGCATTTATAGGACTGAAGGCAGCTTTACTAGAACAACAACTGGGTATTCATTCACCATAAACAAACTTAAAGTGGAAACTGGAAGATGATTCCTAACCAGTGCAACAGGTTTTGGAACAGCATCCACATGAGTAGTGAACATAAAAATTCTTACTGCACTCATGACACAGGTGGTAATTGTATGGAAGGGATCATATGGCACAGTGTCTACACTGGGAGGACTTTATGACTCAAGCTGTGTCTTCCAATCTTAAATCTCTGCAGATTTAACCAATAACAGCAACTGACTTTCAATTAGAGGCTCCTCAAGGCGGAATTACAGAAATGTTTAGTTTCTGTACAGATTTGGTTAAGTAGGTTGTTACAAAGGTATCAAAGTGTTTTATAGGTGCTTTAATAAAATACTCTGGATATTTTGTGTATGCTTGGATGCTTATATGCTGTCCACAAATTCCAAAGCACTCTTCATAGATGTTTTGGCTTCTTAAATATGAATTTTTGAACTTTTTAAAACCTTTGCTTTTAATTTTGCCTCTCTGGAAGTGAATGGGAGAAGTTCATATCTCTCTGAGCTGTTTCAGGCTGTCTATAGTCTCTGCCAGGGAGCTGTTTCTTAAGGCTGGGGTTCAGCAAGGCAGGGATGTCAGATTGCCAAGCTTTTGCTCGGTACTTTCAGTGGCTTGTTCATGCTCAGTGTTGCAGTGCGTTGCCCCATTATTTGTATTGACATAACCGCTTATGGGTCAAGCACATAAAGGTGTTGGTCTTGATCAACCTAATACCCTTTTTGTAGCAATTTTAAAAATTTTGTTTCAAAACGTAGCCTCCTGGTGCCAGGCATAGCTGAGGGTGAGGATGTAGCTTGGCAGTGTGGGAGACATTCCTTATGCCTAAACCTGTTGATGAAATAGGATCTTAGTGGTATCAATTTGAAAGTTGCAGTTTTACCTGGAAAATTATTTTATTCTTTAAAACTGTTATACTTCAAAGACCTGTCCAGTAAGATTCACAGTCCATTTTCTCAACCTTAACTCCAGCCTAGGTAGTTTTAATGGGAAAAAAACTTCCATTGTTTCTTTCAGCTGGTAGTGCTTAGCATCTTACATCAGCACTGACCTTCCTGTCACAAATAACGAACGTATTTTGTCATTCAGTTTTCATTTCATAC
The DNA here is from genome assembly GCA_020745775.1 of Theristicus caerulescens. NCBI lineage: Eukaryota > Metazoa > Chordata > Aves > Pelecaniformes > Threskiornithidae > Theristicus > Theristicus caerulescens. The sequence goes on along the minus strand of CM036565.1, from coordinate 42,188,461 downwards.
TTATCCATTCACATGAAAACATGCAGAGTCTTAAGTGGTTAAACAATATGAACTCTATCTTAGCTATTAACCGATTTGTAAGTGGCTGATGTGCATTTGCTTCCTTCTCCTATGCCCACTGCAGTAAATTTCACAGTAAATTAAGTCATCTAAACTTACAAGCTCCTGTGTGCAGAGGTTTTCATGCATACAAGTGTAAGCTGACTTCCACTTCTGTGTTTCCAAAAATCTTCAGGGTAGACTGTTTCAGACATCTTTCATCTGCCAGACAACAATTTTTAGCTGTATGGTTCAGCTTAAATTTTAGTCAGAATATCATTTGATGGTAGGGGAAATTGTCCATATCTAGATCTACACACAATAGGATGCATTTTTATCTAGGTCAGGCCACACATGAACAAAGTAGATATACGTCGTGTTAGTTACTGTCATTAGAAATCCTTGGTAACAGTCTATTTTGCTACACTTTCTTTGGGTTTAGGCTAATCTTGCTGATTGATGACAACTCTTGAGTTTAAATTCATGTGATATCATCTGATACTTGTACTCTATTTCTACTTGCATTCTGGCTAATACTTCTCAACTTGTTAAGCTATTATTAGAACAGCAAATAGTTTATTAAGCTTTTGTTAACATCAAGAAGACTGGTATTGCTTTTCTTGAAAGCAGAATTAATACTAGTTATAAAGCAGAGAGTTAAGTTCTCTGTTCAGGATGGTTCAGTTTAAACACCCATCTTCTTTACAAGCCCATAAAACACACTGGCAGTATTTTTCCAGAGATCAAAGCCAAGTAGATCCAAATCCTATCTAAGAACTTATTGCATGTTTTGAAAACAAATTTGCTTCAGTTACTAGTTACATAGCTCTCTCCAAGTCATCTGGCACCATTATGTAGCTTTAATTCTGTCATATGAGAAAAGTCAGAGAGCGCGCGGGCTGTTTTGCCTAGAAGAAGAGAAGGCTCAGGGGACATCTTATCACTGTATATAAATGCCTGAAGGGAGGGTGTAAAGAGGGAGCCAAGCTCTTTTCAGTGGTGCCCTGTGACAGGACAAGAGACGATGGGCACAAACTGAAACATAGGAGGTTCCCTCTGAACATAAGGAAAGAGGTTTTTCACTGTGAGCACTGCAACAAGCTGTCCAGAGAGGTTGTGGAGTCTCTATCCCTAGAGATATTCAAAAGCCATCAGGACGTGGTCCTGGGCAGCTGGCTCTAGGTGCCCCTGCTTGAGCAGAGAGGTTGGACCAGATGACCTCCAGAGGTCCCTTCCAACCTCAACCATTCTATGATGCTCCAATTCTAATTACACATACCTATTTCTCCTTCTTTCTGTAGGGAATTTTTGCTTTAGTTAGTCAAAGATTTTAAACATTATTTAAAATAATTTACATATTGAGGGTTGTGAGTTCATGTCCCTAATAAGCTTACCTTGGGTTCTGGCATTGCTTTCAATATGAGTTTTTAAATTTTTTTTATAAGTTTACACTGTTGGAAGTCAGTTGTGTTTTTTCTTTGGACATAAGTTAATATTTGAATTATATTTGATTTATAAGCTGGTTGTCATTACAGGCAGCAGCTGCAAACTCAGGCCAAGCTCGTCTTGGAAGAAAATGGATTGTTGATGGAGCAACTCGAAATTCAACAAGCTAAAACAAAAGACAGTCACAAACAACATGTTCAAGAAGGTAAAGCATTGGAGTTGCTAGTCATTTGAACTACACCAAAGATGGTACTGCAGGTTTGGTTTTTTGTTTGTTTGTGGTTGTTTTTTGTTTTGGTGGTTTTTGAGGGGTTTGGGATTTTTTTGCAACTACATATATGCCTACAAAGCATCGCTGAATGCAGGTGAAACTAGTACGAGATCAAGCTCTGGATGTCAGCTGCTACTGAAAAGAAATGTCAGTATCACCTAGTGACACTGTACAGCATACTCCATTTTGACTTGCTTCTTCTGAAAAAGTAACAAGAAGCGTTAAACAGCAATACACTCATTCTCATAATTTAAGAGCACTTTAAACTTTACAGGTTGGTATTTGTGAGGTATTATTTGCTTATTTAAATGTTCAATTTAGAATTTGTAGGGTTTTTTCATTTTCTGCTTTGTAGCCAATGTTTATCGCTTAATAAAATATAGTTAATCAGTAGCAGTATTTGATTTTACACTTCTATAATTTGATAGTGCTTAAATTTACATGCATCTTCAAGTAATAATCTGTTATCTATTGCTGTTTTATCAGAGATTTGTATTTGCTTGAATTCAGAACACTTGATATTCCTTGTCTTGCTTGTAAATATTATTTCTTGATCAAGATTAATTTTTTTGTTGATAGTTATTTTTTTGCATCAGCAGATTCCTCTGGATATTTCTTGTTAATAGCCATCTGACTGGATATTAGAAAGAGAACAAGCATGTTATAGTTTAAAATCCCAAAACTGAAAGTAGGATTTCTTAATGAAATTTAAAAAGCAAGACTGAATGTTAATTCACAGATTAAGATGTTCTGAAAAACATTTAATTATGTGTGATTAACATAAGTAGCTGATGAGAATGGTTTCCTTAAGTGAACCTATATAGCAAAACTCCAACTCTGAAATTTTTCATTCATCTGCCACCTATTTCCATAAATACTTTCCTTTCTGCTTTTAAAGTTTCGGAGTTTCTTGTTTAGAGTTTTATCTCTCTACATCCATGTTTAGACGATAAAAACTCATCATGTACCAGGCCAAAGGCCAGACAATATCCCAAAATCAGGTGTTCCTCTTTCCAAATCTTAAAATAGCTTGATCTGGTACGAGTTGTCAGAACACCCCTAGTAAACACTGACAGATTTTGTTATCTATTGCTGGAGTTCTCACAAGGAAATAAGAGCCCTGATCTTCCATTCAGTTCCTAGAACTGTTTTGGCAGTGTATCCAGTGATTGAAATACATACAACAGGAAGAACTCAGGGATCAGGGAAGAGAAACTAGGCACTCTCTAGATGTGTGCCCTATCTACTAGGCTACAGAAGTCATGTTCCATTTTAGGTTCTTTTCCTGAATTAGTAAAATCTGGATGAGAGGGTTTTTCAGAGTAAAATGACATTTCAATGAGCAAATAGCTTATAACCCTGAAAAGAAGTAGTCTTGAAGTTTTGGCACTTTTCTAAAACAAACTGCTTGAGACAGCAAAAAAAAAAAATCCAAACTGTTAAAATACAAAACAAACTGACAAATCCATTGTTGCATAATGCTATGAACAACTAGGAATTAACATATTACTGGTTTAGTAGGAGTTTCACTAGGTGATTGAATTAGTTCTGCTGTACCCAGGCTTTTTTTTTCCATCCCAAAAGCTTCAAAATTGACCAAACAGATAATGATCTTAGAAGATAAGAAACGCAGTCAAGAAGAAGAGATAGCAGAGTACCAGAAGCAGTTGGAAGCTTTGCATTCTACTTGTGAAGAGCTGAAAGCCAAAGTGGATAGCAGAATAGCAGCAGAGGAGCACTTTGCTCTGGTGAATGATTTAAAAAGGTATGAGTTTACCTACGGTGCACAGAGAACAATCCTGCAAAGCATTCACATGAACAGTTCTGCATACACATCACTCTGTAGGTAGGAGGCGAGTGGAAACTTATGCTGGTAATCTATGAAGTTATCTACCAAAGTACAAAGAAAGGTAAAGAAATATTTCAAAAATACTGTCTCACTTTTTATAGACAATTAAAATTACAGAAGGAAATCCTAGCTCTAGAGACATCGGTAGAAGTGTTTCTACCATAGGGTATGTATTGCTAAATGTACCTTTTTAAATAGTAGAAGAGGAGGCATTTAAAATAGAACTTTTGTCAAGTCTAATTACTTCTATCAACACTATATATAAAATGTTCTCATTCTTTTGTTCCCATCTTTGGGAAAATATCTGAAGGATCCTGAAATTCTAAACTAAAAATACGACGTTTCTCCAGTCTTTACAATATGGAAATAACACAAAACAACAACACAAAAGTGCTGTCATGCAGCATAGTCTGTAAAGTAATGGTTTTTTAAAGACATTCTGTAAATGTGTTTGCTTTCAAGCCTAGGATAGTGCAAGTTACTGTTTCTTGGTGCAGTGCCTTCCTGAGAAGTTCTCAGACCTTCTTTTTTGGCATTGCTAGTAATTTCTTCAAAAAAAAATTAGGAAGGGAATACATTCTTTTTCATACCTTCAACATGGGTATTTTACTGTAACTTAGCTTTTTAGTGAAGCAGGTCTATACATGATGCCTGTTCTATGCTGTTGGTTTTTGCAGCCATTTACAACAGGAGCAGGAGAAAAAGCGCTGTGAGGTGGAAGATCTAATGGGAAAGATAGCATCACTACAAGCTCAAAACAAGCAACTACTTTTAGAGAAAAATAACTTAATGGCTGACAACAAAATCCTGGAAACCGAGATGGAAATGACACAAAAGACAAACAGGTCATATGACATTCTCATTTTCTTATGTAGAAATATTTATATTTCTAAAAATAGCAGCAGAAATATCTGTAAAAATATTGTCTGACATCCCACAGTGTGTAATTTCTACCTATTACAGGAAAAAAACCATGTTTCCTAAACACATCTTTGTCACATTTAAAGGCCTGGTTGTAAAGTAACTTTGCTAAGCTTTGTATGTTTTCATGCACACTTTTCTACGTCTACATTCAAATTAAGAATATGTCTTTAATGCTAGTAGTTAGCTATAGCAATTAATCATTTGTGTACTCACCTGAAAAATAGGGTATTACACTATTTGCAGACCTTCTCATGCACCTGAGTGGTTCAGAGTTGGGCTCACAATACTTCAGAAAGTAAAAATAATATTACTGTTATATTTCTTAAGACATTTGAGCTTGTAGCCATTGCAGAAATTGTTCGTTTGAATCAGTTACTGTTGTTATTCACATAATATATTGTAAAGAAAAACAGCCCCAAAAAGTGGGAAATTATACTTTCCGCATTGCAAATAGTTTGATCCAATGCACCTTGAACAGTATATTTGATTGTCTAAGACTTGTACAAGTCGATTTGCACATGCAATGCAAGTTCTTTTAATGCCATTATTAATTCCCAATCTGAAGATTTTCTGTTAATTTTACAGGAGATTAAAGAAGCAAACGGGGCTTTTGAAACTGCAGTTGGAGGAAGCAATGGAAAAAGAAGTTACAGCCCATCACTATCTAACAAACCTTATTGGTTTGGTGGAGAAGATAGCTCAGGAACGTGATCATCTTATTTTTTTGGTAATTACCTTTAAATAAGTAATATGACTTAATTGATATTTCACACAATTATCATTCTACTAGCACAATTTATTGTTAATTTGCATTATCAAAAAAGAAAGCTATATTTTCACTTTAAGGATTTAGCTATTTAAATAGACTTTTGCAAATAGGACAGGAGCAGCAAAAAATTATTTTCTAGAAGAGTGGTTAAAAGCAACTACCCTAATTTCTGCAGATAACATAATTAAGCCTTAACTCGCATCAGCATTAGGGTCTGCAATGGTATATATCAAGTTTAAAATAATTTTTAATCTGATTTTAGAGATTGGCTTCAATTGCTGAAGCTGCATGTATTGAACAATAGCATGCAATCATAAATTTTTAATACACGTTTCTGAATCTAAAGGCAAACTGTTATCCTTGAAGTGATCTGTATGGACCTTCTACTTTGGAAGCACGTGCATGCTATTGCTCCTTTTTGGTGAGCAGTCATTTTGACAGGCTGCTTGAGAGTTTTGGAGCAACTTCTGTTTAGTGGAAGTGTCTGGCATGGAAGTTGCTGGGCTTTTTATAGGCACACTTTGTTTCCTTTACAAGATCTTGGACAAAATTGCAATTTTACAAATTGGTACTCCATCTTCACATTGGTCCTGGAAACCATTTCACAAAACTTTGTTAAAATAAAGCTTCTTTTGCTTCTGTTGTTGAAGTAGTAGACAAAGGTTGTTACCAGTGTTGGGTAAAAAGATTCTCTAGCGGTTAATTCCTAATTCTAGAAGGGGAACTATGGTGACCCAACTCAAATCCTTGTCCACTGCAAACTGGACTTTAGGATTGTGAAACTAGGCACAATAAATGTCTCCTAGGAATTAGGGGAACTGGTTCTTATCTCTCAATCTCTGGTATATCTACTTTCAAATATTCAGCATAGCACATTAGAAATATCACGGAGATCCAGAATTACTGGTAAGTACAAGGTGTGGCATTTGGCTTAATAATACCCCAGTAGATGTTCAGAATACTTTTAGCAGTAAAAGCCTGTTTCAGAAGGAAAGATGTCTTAACATAACCTTAATCACCACAAGGTGGTGTAAACCCTATCTTTGCAAGTGTGCAGTATTTGACATCGTATTCTTCCCTTCTGAAACCTGCACCTGAAAGTACACACTAGAAAATCAAGTTTCACGCACATGGAAAAAGCTCAGAGGGGGTCTGTGGAAAGCAGCCTGAAATGCAGTCAACTATGGCATGTCTGTCTTTAGACAGGTATAAATTGATCCAGCAATTAGAAGCCAGTCCTGTCATGCAAAACAGAATTTCTCTCTTCCTTTTCGATCCCATTCTCTTGTGTATGTGTATGAAGATGATACATACTTATTTGCTGTCCATTATTTCTCCATTTTGTGGCTTAGATACTAAACACCGCACAAGTCTTGCTTTTTTTTTTATGAATTCACTGTCTGGGCTGACAGCAGAGATACTCTGAGACAAACTTTTCTACTGAAATAGTCTAGTATCAGTAAAACCTTTAAATACCCAGTTTACTTTGCTGCCTGGTAGAGCTGAATCAGAACAACCTGTTCCTACTTTTAATTGCTGAACTTAAAACCTACCTTGGCAGAAAGTTAGACTGCAGGTATCTTGTAGTCAGGTAATCTGACAAGGTTGTCTAATGGGAAGGCCTAGAAAACAAAAAAATATTAATTAGAACAAGACCTAATGATTATGAAGAGCCACTACTGAGCATGATGTATAATTAAAAATGTATTATCATTCCCCTCACCTCAAAATTCAGTAATGTCAGGTTTATTTGCTCAGTTCAGCTACTGCTATTACCCTAGCCTTATTCTTTTTTAATTCACTACTTGAATTAAAGCATTAAAATTCATTTTATGTAGATTTAGTCCAGAAGGACAGGGAGAGCAGAAGGGGTACAGCACTCTAAGAAATTAGCCTATATTCTTCCTTAATGAGGATTTAAAAAAAAAAAAAATCCTTAGTAACCACATCTCCACAAAAATAAATGGATAGTCTTAAATTTACTGTTTCCAGGACCAGTGACAGCCTACTGATAAATCCAGTAAAACAGAGCAGCAACAAATTTATTTAAAACAATTTTGATAGTGCAACACAGATGAAGAACTGTAATCCTGAGTTAGCAGCTGTCAAAATGATTCTTTTATTGTACTGTATGATTCAGCTACCACACAGTAAATCAAAATGTCACTGGCTGAGCACGAAGCTCACAGACTCCAGCAATGCTAGTTAATTTTGACTTCTGTGAAACGAGATTTGTCTCTGGAGCGATATGGGTAGTTCAAGGTGGTTAGACATTGCTGATCCTAAAACCTGGTTCCTTCTCTCTTGAATGCTTTCAGTGGATTTAACAGTTGAAACCTCTTACGGTTTTAAAATTATTTCATTGTTTACAGCTTATACAGTTTTTGTTTTGTTTACTTTTCATATCTGAGAGAGAATGTAGTGCTTATGAAATGATGGAAACAGTCTGAAGCATTTCATAAGCCACATGTCAGATTCCTTGCCTGAATCCCTGCCAATTTCAAGGGCTCTTTTGAGAGCAGACTACTAAATCTGACCCAGGAGGATGAGTCTCATGCATACAAATGGCATCCCTACATATATATACATACATCTGTAGAAAAAGATGCAGAATTGGTTGGGTTTACAGTATCAGTAGCTATGATCCTTTCAGAATAGAACTGTTTCAAGGTATTATTTTGTTAGTGAGATAGTATTTGCAGTCAGTTGACAAATTAATAATTAGCCATTATTAGAATAATTTTCAGCATTCTTTTTCCATCTTGGCTCTTCAGACTATTGGAGCTCAGAATAGCTTTGTCTTCCTCAGTGTATGTATTTTGTCTGTCCTGTCTAAAGTAATGATTACATTGAGTTATGTATACTATATGTTTGCAGGCCAAATGTTTGGAAAATGAGAATCATGGCGCTCTCAAGAAAATAGTAGAAGGCAGTCTACGCTTAGGAAGACTGGAAGAAAAAGTTAAGGTAAGCAATATTTCTAAGCTAAATATTATGTAAAACATTTTGGTTTTTTAATGAGAAAAGTCAGTTGTTAATCTGTGTCAGTGTTTTTATGAAAGACTTATGGATTATTTTATAAAGAGTTTTTAAAAAGCAAAATAGGTTGTCATTATAGTTTTCACAAATAGCTTTTTCCATTGTATTTGTACATTGCATGTCTGCCATTTACATCATTACCTGGAAAATTATGACTAGTTGTAAAAATAATTAAAAATTATACTTTATTTGTATTTTATTTTTGCTCTGCAGCGTAGTCCAATTATTCTCTCTCCTACTTTTTTGAGGCTGTACTAATGCTTCAACTTGAAGTCCATTACAATTGGATTTGGAAGAATGAAAAACATATCTTGAGTGTACAGTTATCCTCTAGTACTTTCATATGGCCATAGGGTAGGAGGTTTAGAAACACCAAGGATGTTCAAACATCTAGCCTAATCAGAGAATACATTATAGGTTATCTTTACAACTGTCTAAACACATACAAAGCATAGTGCGTAACTGCAGTGTAACGGCGTATAGCGTGAAATACATTTGAAACTTAGGTTTTAACAGCCTTGGTGCTACAGTAATTGCTTTTACTGTAAACTCAAAAAAGGAAGGAGAAGGATATCTGGCGTATTTGTTTCTCTATATAGAAAGTAATATATATTACTTTAAAAAGCTGTTTTGTACTAAGTCAAGTTCGTGCAGTTTACCCAAAAGCAGAGAGTCTCCATACATTGCCCTTTTCTTGTTGAGACCTACACTGCTATTCCTGCATCAAATGACACAAGTGCGCACCACTATGTTAACGGAGACCAGCTCCTTCTGCACTTTCCTTGTAAGGATCAACACAGCCCAGGAATTAGCAACAAAGAAAATAAACCAAATTGTAGATGTAAAGAGAGAGCAGTAAGCTGAAAAATAGCTAGAATTTGTGAGGAACCCTTCATAAAATACCTAAATGCATGAAACACTACCATAAAAGAATTCTTTAATTATACTCATAGAGCTATAAAAAGTTGTTAGCCATTTCTCACCCTCATTCATGTCTGTCTAAATTTAGAAAACATCTCCCCTACCAAGACAGTGGCTTGTATTCTTCTTAAATACGGATTTTCTGCAATTTAATAATCTGTGACTACTATAAGGGATAGAGAAGAGACTTGCATAAAATTAAGAATATTTACATGCAGTACATGCTGTGAATTTTAAGTGCAAAACCAAATAAAATTAAAAAAACCCAACCTTCTTAACCCATCAACTGTTAATGGTAATTAGAAAAAACAAAGTTCTTCTTAAATATTGCTGTTTCTATTTAGCAAAAGTAAGACTAACCTACTTGCAAAACTTTTTTGCTCTTAAATTTTTGTCAGTAAAGCAGTGGGCTTAAACAGTCACAAAACACCTTAAAATATCATCTACTTCTTGGTTATCGTATTAATTTAACTTTGGTAAAAGCTAGTATCATTTATTTCTTTGCTGAAAACACCTTAATTTCTTAAAAACCTCCAGTCAGGTAATCCACTTTTCTAAATAGAAGATTTATTAATTTGTTCTCTTCAGTCATTTATGGAAGTTATGGGGATTCTTTTGTTTTACATATTAAAAAAATATTTTCCTAAGTCTAAATACATTGTCAAGTTTTTAGTTTGGTTCTTTTTAGTCACAAAACTTTTTTAATCCCAATATGTAATGCAGTTCCTCAAACAGGACAGGCCATATTGCACAGACTGCTTTTTCAGGTGCTGCTGCTAATTCAGGTGAATGTGGCAATGCAAAAGGATTCTTCATGTGGAAGATATGTATTTGCCTCCAGAGTTCATGCACAGTTCTAACAACCACGAAACTCGAACAGCAGCTTACTTTAAGATTACACACTTCCTGCTTAGCTGAATGAGATAGGTTGGAGGTCTCATTAGTCTGATTGTATCTGCTGGAGGAATACTATCAGCTGCTTCAGGAAATCACAAATTGGGTAACAGCTCTGTATGTTGTTACAGGATAAACCTCTTATGAGGTATTTAGGTGTAATCTGTCTCCAGTGATAATAGTATTTAAAATGCATTCATTTTTCTGAAAGGGTGATATAGCTATTGGTAATACGAACGTTACACTATTTCTTATCTTAGAAAAGAGTGTTTTGCATTGGCTTTTAGCCATCTTCAGCTATTTCAGCAAGATACAAGATAAGAAATACAAATTATATCCTGTGAATTAGAGCATACAGTTCTTGGGTTATGATGAGAGAAAAGCTTCTAGCCTACGGGTTTGAGTTACTTAGAAATGCCTACAATGTGAGTCTCTATTTTCTACTTTTTAGGCATAACCAGTTATCTTATGTTTACCTTTTGGTGAATTCATTGCCTCATATCTCAACACGTGCAAGCTCATCCAAAACCATGTTACAGGTCAGATGCACCATGTGTGTATCAAAAGATTCTCTAGGTCTTCTCTCACATCACTGCAAATGTTATTTGAGGGGAGGAAAGAAGGAAGGCTAGGTGGGACAGCCCTTCCTCACTGGAAGCATATGGCACGTACCCTATGGACAGTGGTCGTTCAAAAAGCTGGCAATTCCATTCCCTTTAATCACCTCCCTCTGAGGTCAGGTTATTTGTGCTTTGCACATAAAAGTGGATCTGGTCTTCTGGTCTGGAGTCCTTCCTTTTACTGAATTCTTTTGGAGAAAGTAAATGAACAAAAATCCTGTGCTTTTTGTTTTTCATTGAGAAGCCTCAAAATAAATCAAGATCTGGCAGATCTGTTATTAAACACAGAATGACTAGGAAAGTCTTTAAAGCTAAATAACAGGTTATTGCTAAAATAAAACCCAAACCCATGTAGATATTTATATACACGGCTTTATTACATATTTTAAACTGTGTATGCTTAAGTTAGGTAGCAAATTAAAAGTGATTCTCTTTATAAATACCCATTTCTAGTTTGGAAATTATCAAGTACTGTAAACAAACTTTATAAAGTCATTCACTGTGCAAAATGTTTTGTAGGTTTTCAGTACGACCATACGAAATTCAGAAAATAACAGCAGAGCAGTATCAAATAGGTTGAATACAAGTATTCAGAAAAATAAATAATTTTTGTGCAGGAACTATTTTAAGGAAACAAAACTTACTTTGGTATTTTAATTTTCAAAACAAATTAGGTTTAGTTCTTCTTTTATATACTGGTTTATGTCAGATAATTTTTCAGGCATACTGAATCATGAAAAATATTAAAGCTTACTTAAAAACTTCTTTAAGTGGCCCTTTAAGATTCAGGTACAAGCTGCTTTGTCTTAATTCTCATAACTCAAAACTTTTCTGAAAAATCTGATTGTAGAGCAGAATATTTAATGCAACTTTATTTCCCTTTGACATCAGAAAAGCTTTTACTCAAGTCTGAGCTAGCTTGAAATGGGACTTCTGGTTTTTCAAACAGGTCATACACAGAGCATTTCTGATCTCCATCTGTTTTTAAAAACAGTGACAATGTATTTGATAAAAACAGGGTGTGGCTTGTTTTTTTTTTTTTAAATAATAAATAACCTTCAAATATCTGATCTATTCACAGTTAATGAGATGATGGTCTAAAACCGTTTGTTACTTAAGGAACCGGTGATAGTAACCTCCATCTTTTTAGTAAAAGAAAAAGCATAATACCATGTTGTCATTTTGCCAGTATTCACGCAAGTTATTGTGCTTTAGCAAAAATACATGTATGTCATACTATACACATTTTTAACAGTCCATAAAGGTTAAAGTCTGTAATTAAGTTGTTTTATAGTTCAGTTAAAAATTTACCAATTGATAAAACACTCCGTATCAGCTTCGTGAAGAGCAGTCACAAATTCCATGGCAGAGGCACTGGCAGAAGCCATACACAAGACATACAGTTAGACTGGAGGGAACAAAACTCACACACACAACACCTAGGGTCACTTTCTGAATCACCAGTAAATAGATCCCAAGAGGGAGGGAACCGAAGTAAAGAAATCCAAGCAGCCATACCAGTATTCTGGGTACATGCCTGCATAGCTTTGAAAAGAGATCTTGGTCCAGCTGACTCTGCAAACTTAGAGATACTGAGTCAGTGCCATGGTCAGCATAATAATCTGAGGCAGTACTTTGACTGGGAGTCCTTGGGGAGTCTCTTTGTACTTCCATAATTGTAATTACTAAGCAGTTTGATGATCCATGGGAAGAACTTAAGGAAGCCAAGTTTTTTGGTGTTAAAACTACTTCTTTACAGTCACAATTCCATGCTGTTTTGTCTTTTAATATGAGCTTGGACATAATGTTTGTATCATTGGGGAGTCCTTCAACTTTGTCTTCATGCAGCTCTGTCTCATGGCGGCAAAAGGGACAGCTAACGCAGAGAGATCCGTCTCCTATATGAAGTATTTTAGTCAAACATCTAGCACAAATTCTGTGAAGACAGTCCAAGATTTTGGGCTTACGACTGTGAACAGTAAATCTCTGATAACAGATTTTGCACTCCAGTTCATCATCGGGCACCTTTTCTTCTCCTTCAGTGCAAGTGTAATTCATCTTTAAATTAGACACACTGTCAAAAAGAAGTAGTCAGATTATAACAAGTCATTTCATGGATTCTGAATCTCTATTTGATAGTAATTTTGTCAGTCATAAGGTTTTAGTAAAAATAGGTAGAAACAACCTTTATAGTGAAGATACCTAGCCTCTCCCACTGTAACTCCCCTCATTTTCATGCAGCTTTACCAAACAGACTGGCCTTAATTTTTTTTCCTACCATCTTGCTACATATTGCATTTAGAGTCCAAAATTGTTATTGGTGAAGAGAAAGCATTAAAGGTTTGTTCTTACCACTTCCTGAACATTGAGGAACTGTGTATTTCAGAAATGCATGTAACCATTGCATAGCCTACTCTCTGTATTCCTGTAAACCAGCTGCACACGCCAGCACATTTGAATGAAATAATTCTTGTTCCTATCAACATTAATCTGGACTTAGAGAAAGGTGCTTTGGGTCTAAGATCAGGAGACCATGGATTTATTTAAGTCTCTCTGCAAACATGGCTTTTCTGTCCAGAGAGTATTCTACTTTGTTAGAATTTAAATTTTTCCATTTTGGGGCCCTTGAAAATTCAAGGAGCATTGCAGTTTTTGTCATGCAGCCACAGAAGAAACTGCTTCCATGGCTCTGTCAGCCCTAAAGATGGACCTTAACCACATGCAATTTGCCCCTTATTTTCACATCAAGTGAAAGCGAATAAAACTCAAGAGAGAAATGTAAAGTGCACTTGAGTCTTTTTTTACTTTTCACTGAGATGTTTGAACACCTCAGAACTTGCTGTCATTATTCTAAGCATATGCCTGGCCCACTGAAATGTTTTCAGTTTCAGTATGTAGTTTCTTTTGGTTGGCTCTGTAAATCTATCTTCCTGTGTATTTATAAAAAGCAGCATTTCTCCTCTTTTTATATCTACAGACATCAGTTGTGAAAGGCAACTTAATTATTTAACATCTGCTCTCTGTACTTTTTAGTAAGACTGGAGTAGAAAGCATTAGAATTGGTTATCCCCCCCCCCCCCCACCCCGTTTTGGCAGTATCCAATCATGGTCCTTCAGGCAGGAAGGGAAGACTGTACTTACTAATTTGCATCCTGTCCCTGGAGAAGATGCAGCCAAAGAAACTACCGATAAAACCCACATAAACAATATTGCATTTGGGAGTTGATATGCTGTCAGCAGTAATTGTAAGAGTCCTTGACACATGAAATGTTTTATGACCGAAATGAGATGATACACTTAGATCTGCTTTTGCATCATCTTTATAGGTCCCTTCCAACTGAACTATTCTACTCTGTTGAATTAAATATCAAGACAGAACCAGCAAATTACTATGTATAGAGCAGCTTTTATGTACAAAAAAAAAAAAAGGGTTAAAATGTATCTTATTTCCTTCCCGCCGCCCCCGACAATTTCAATATGAAAGGTTAGCATAGCAATTACTTTTTTGGTAGATTGTTTTGTTGGCTTTTTTTGCATTCAACCTTTAGAAGACATGCTTTGTTCTTAATGCCATATTCATTTTGTCATCATAATACATCCATCTAGCCATTTGATACTGTTGGGATTGAGGCTTGTTCTAAGCAATCATTCAATGCCTACCTAGAAAAGGATCCACCTTCCTCCAATTTTTCCATAACCATTTTCTAACCATGCCTGCTCTCAGTCTTGGATACAACAATAGGCCTAATGAAGCATTGCCACTAACTTCAGGAGGTCCAGGATGTCACTCATTAACATGGGGGGAACTTGAGGGAGTTTATTTAATTTATTTATTAATTATAAATTTATTCTTTGCATCATGACCATTATATAATAGCAGATAATTTTATTTAAACCTTTAAAATTTTATGTCTCTTTTATAGAGATTGTAATCATAATCGAAAAAAGGAAGATCTCTGAATCAGAACATGAGAATAGCACATTAACCCTTATGCCCTAATTTTTATCATATACAAAGTTGCCAGAGGAACAGGGGTTAAACTAAGTCCCCCTTGCACCTATTCATCCCACCCACTGTTATCATCAATATAGGCAGCTGTCTCCTCCTTACAAGCAAACTCTGAGCAAAACCAACCAACCAAAAAACCCACAGAACTACTTTTTTCCAAGATTATTAAATTATATGGTAGGATAACATCTGATAGAATATGCACCTGTATTTTTGTCCCAAATTACCAACTGGGAAATGCAGGGGCCCAGGTAGTACAGCATATAATACTGCAACACCTATTTTCCCTTCATTCCAGGACACATTCAAGATCTTTCAGACTTTGTGATGTTAGCTGAAGTATACAAAGAATCCCTAAATGAGTCTTGTAAGTATACGTCACTATTTTGTATACTAGGTAGCTTATTCCCCAGAGTTAACAGTGTTTGCATAGAAAATAGGAATTATAACGAAAATTGAAAGGAAATGCATTCATCTTACTGATATGGAAACATCATTAGAAACAAGTATCTTTCCCCCAAGTTTTCTTTTCGCACACCTGAGATGGTCTATATGCACAGGAGAGAGAGACACATGCCCAAATTTACTCTGGCTTTTGTCTGAAACTCTTCCAGTTTCCTCATACTTTTCTACTCGGTCATAACTGTGAACTTACAGGTAAATTATTGGCATTGTCTGCCACTCATACCAAAGTACTGCTGCAAATCAGAGAAGAAATGAATATCCCCAGTAATTTTGGCCATGTATCTCAGGCATTCTGAACCACCTGCTAAGTAAACCTATCTTTCCATCATTGCTACAAAGTCATCTATTCCCAAGAGTTCTGAACCCAGGAGACAAGGTCCTCTTAGGAGACTAGACAGAACAGCAGCACAGTGCCTACCCTGTGTGACTGCGTGTGGCTTGTTTTGAGCATAGGGGGTAGTACTCCTCTACTAAAAGCTACTGCCTACTAACCTACTTCAGTATATTAATTTTAGAGGTATTCTCTAATATGCTTTAATTAGCAACAGACACTGTCTCTATCACAGCAGATTAATTTTTCCTTGCTTTATCTAAATCACTGTGCTTAACTCTTGAGTGATGCCTGTGAGGAAGACCAGCAGCTCGAAGTCACCTTTGGTCTCCACAGAAACATGCTTTCACCTCTGGCAAGTGGCTTTTGTCTCAGTCAGTCAGCAGTGGATGGGAAATGGAGGAGTGCGTTATTTCAGTGTGTTCTCCGAAGAATCAGAAACAAAAGAGCATAGTTTGCTCTTTCCCTCTCCATCACAGTCAGAACAGACCTCTGGTTCCCAGACATAATCCTGGCCTGTAACTGCAGTACAGAGTCATATAATGGTGACAAACCCGAAAAGTTAACAAATATCCAAAGTTGCAAAAAGTTAACCCCTCTAAGACTTTTAAGAATTCCCCTACCTATTTCCAGAGTTGAGCAAAGGCATGAGCCCTTAAAAAAGAAACCCAAACCCAACAACCACACTTGTATACTTTTTTTTTTCCCCTGTATGCTATTCTTCAGGGATGATTATTTTAGTTTTTTAAGTTTTGTGTGTTGGTTCCTTAAACCTTCTAAAAAGAACCACCACTCACAGGTAAAGATCCTAAAGGAAAATTTCTTAAGCACAGACAGCAGTTTTATGAACTCAAAGATTCTTCTTTAAAAAAAGCAGTGCTAGGTTCTTGCTAGAATATTTTTGGGGGCTTCCAAGCCAAATAATAAATTTAGATTGACAATTTCAGAATAAGAACAAATGACCACACCAAGGCCCTCTAAAGTACACTTGATAGCCAAAATAGTTTGCAGAGAAGCTAGAATCACCTTAGCATTGTATGTAGAAAATTCCAAATTAGTATCTAGATACCAAAGTGATGAGTTAGATCAAAGCCTCCAATTTGTCACAACAACAAACTAAAAAGTCATGTTTTCTACAGCAGGATTTTGCAGAATTATGATTCCTAACAGGAATGTAATTACGTTGGGGTTTTTTTGTGTTTGGTTGTTTTGTTTGTTTTTTTAAACCACCCTTCAGTTGCACAATAATGGATCCCCCCCCCAAGTATTAACCTACCACATCTGAGATCTACTTGTACCTCCTTGAGGCAGAAGAAACTGCATATATCAGAAAGTTTAGCAAGTTACTTTGTTACTAGAGCTTGAGGAGGAGGAGGAGGCAGCTAGACAGTCTCGGCCAGGAGAGTGGTGGCATGTTATAAAGCAATGGAATTACGAGTAAACGTTTAGCATTAGCACATTTAAGTACCTTTTAAAACTTCAGGTTAAGCCTTTTGAACCATTTAGGATAAACCTGCAATGTAACAAGAGCAAATATTTCCTAAATGTTGCCTTGATGCTACAGCCCAATATTTGAGTTGTTCATCTGTCCTACTATTGTAGCAGTGCTCTGTTTGATAAAATGAATAAAACTAAGTCACTTGCTGTGTTGCTCAGAAAATGGAAATCCAGCATTGCCAAGTACTCCCTCAGCTCTCAAAAGCTTGCTATTGCCAGGAAAACTCCCCATTTCTTAAAAAGAAGTTTCTAGCCTTCCTGGTTACAGAGATCTTTAAAATTTGACAAGTTCAACCTACAAGTTCAAAAACCAGGGGGAAGATTAAACAAGTAAACTCGAGACTTCTGTATTTATGCAAGTTCTGTTCTACATGGGAATAGAATACTTCATCATACCCCTCTTTAGGGTAGGAAAAGAGAATTAAGATAGAAATAGGTTAAAGATAAATAGGTTAAAGAAATAGAATAAGAATAGGTTAAAGAATAGAGTAAGATAAGAATAAGGAAATATCCTGTATAAAGTGATTTCTCTAGTGAGCTATTAAATTTTAAGGTAATTCCAGCTTTAAATTTATTTCACAACATTGGATTAATTTGCAAAAGTGTTTTATGTTTATGGTGCTCATGAATAAAGTAAGACTCAAGTAATAGAAATTTCAATTTCCTTTTCTTGTGTCAATTTTATCTTATGGCTCTAAAATAGAAAGTCAGTTCTGTTTATCTAATACTAGATTATTTTTTGTCAAAGCAGGTCACGTACACACACAACTATCTCATACCTTTGGAGACACAGTTTTAAAGTTTCTCCAGCATAAACAGCTTTTTCCTTTTTAATTGATTTCCCAGCTATCTACCCTTATCTATGTGCCAGTATCAATCTGCAAATAAGGAGGCTTATTTACTGTGGCACATAATATCACAACTGCAGCTGAACATCATCATCATTTTGTTGGCTTTTGAATTTAAAAGTTTCTACATTTTACCCACATCCTTTTCACAGAGACTGAATAGAGGCTTCAAGAAACAGAAACAAACCCTTAACAAACCAGAAATCTATTGAGGAAATGTTTTTTCTATGAACACCACAATACTGTCTGACAAAAGACATTCTTTCACTAAAACTTCTGAATACGTAGGCTGGCGCTCTTCCTCTGTCACATCCAGTTTTACTGGGAAGGTTAAAGGTATAAACATTGTCCTTGTCTACTACTAAAAATGCCCCCCCCCCCCGCCCCAATATATGACTTTTTACACAGCCCTGAAGATAACTATCTGTGATCTTAATTACTGTATTTTAGAAGTTTTTAGTTGTCACGGGACACAATTGGCAATGTTCCATAGCACCCAGTAAAATTTCATCAGGGTTCCCATTACAGGGCTATTCCGTCAGGATCAGAATTATAACACTTTTTATAGGGACAGTGAGACAATTTTCTTCAGTTGGTACTTTGATCAATCTCTTTTGGAAGGGACGATACTAATTTTTACTGGTAAAGGATAGGAGAAAAACAGTACATGATTGACAGAAAATAGCTTTGTTGCCTCGCCAAGGATCTTGGCACCAGATCGTTACACGTATCATGGCCAGCAGCCTACGCTTGTAGAAAAAAATGTTTTGTTGGCTCTCTATCCAGAATTCTCCAATTTCCAGTTTGTAATCCATTACACAAGGTGTAACAGAATGATGGTGCCCAGGAGTATACCTTCCTTTCCTGAAACTACTTTAGGAGAGCATGAATTATGTCTTCTTCAGTACCAGCTGCTGCATCCACGATCATTCCCATCTTGGGTGCTTCCTATATACCTGTGACGCCGTGACCTTGGGCAGACCACCCTTTTCAGCTCTAGAGGAAAATATTACCACTTCCAGCTACGTGTTATCACCCTCTTCTTGAAAATTGTTGTCTCCACCAGTCTGTTTACTGCTACCTGCTCTACTTCAGAGAAAATTAATAGGAGGTTGCCTTGAGCAATTCAAAGGTAGCAGCCTGCTGTGAGGGACCCGTAAGTCCCAGCAGCTGCATGTGTCAGCATGCCCAGAACCACCCTGACCCGGTCTGGCTCCCACAGGCGAGCATGGAGCTGTCTACGCCCTCTTCGCCCATCCTGCTCAAGTTCTGCTGAGATAGTTTATGCATTTCAAATAGACTTAGTTATAATCAGTCGTAGGAACAAGATCAGAACTACGTATCCCTCATATCTAGTTTCATGCCCTAATCATCAGGTCAGAAAGTGGTGCACTTTTGCCCTTTGTGCCCCATTGATTTTACAGCCATTCTGCACGTGTGACACAGCTTCAGTTGGCAAATGAAGAGCAGGCGTGCCAAGCCAAGCAAGGCAGCTATGGGATATGTAGGAGCCACAGGCTTGAACCATCTCAGGCAGAGTGCAGCTTCAAACACAGACCTCCCGCCAGCTGGATGATCAATGACCACTAGATAAAAAAATGGGATTTCACCAATACTGTTGGCTGCTTGCTTTATCAGCCTTTTATGTGTTAAAAGCAAGAGGAAGTTCTCTCTAGTTCTCTGAAATAATCCTAGGCACCTGCCCTAAAGAGAGCATTTCAGGTTTCGGGTCCGGAGCTGGAGGAGGCGTTTACTGACAGAGGTGCAAGTTCAGCTGTTTTCCTGCGCTTGCACTTCCTCTAGGCTAGCTCTAAGCAGCCCTCTGCGCAGAAGGAACGTGTTTACCTTACATGTTTACCTCCCATAGCATTACAAGCACAAGCATCTAACTCTGCATTTTGAAGACTTCTCTGGGAATCTAAAAAGCTCAGTGATGCAACTAGTTAACTTGCAGGCTTCTAGTTCTTTTCTTAGAACTGACAGGGAAAAGCTAGGAAAAAAAACTACGAAAGTCAGCCTTAAATACTGAATGACTAACCTTCTAGGTAAATATTATTATTTATCACTATCCTCTTACCTCCAGAAGATGAAACTCCAACATGACATGTTACAAGAGCAAAAAAGGAAACAGTTTGTGGAAAGGATTATGTAGCTTGCAGCACATACCTAAAAATGCCTTTTTTTCCCCCCTCCTTCCTCCAGAAGGCATACTCAAACTTTCTGCTCCGATTCAGATAAAGATAAACCCTAGCGGTTAACGCCTTAGATAAAACTTTATATTAGCAAGACATAAATAGCAGTATTTTCAAAGCTTCACTAAATAGTTTGCAGTTTTATTAAAGGAGGTGCTTCCATCCCCAAACTCTGTCCTATAGCCTATATCAAACATCGCGTTCTGCGGAGACAATAACAGTTTAAGCATTCTGCCTGTAATCACGAGAAAAAAGCTAATATTGGATAATACCTGTTGGTTTTGTTGAGAGCAGCAGCATGTAGAAATGTGTAACAATACACAAGCCCTATTTTTCAGTTCCTCGTGTGCTTATGTAATTTAATGGGGAAGTTATTTCAGAAAGCAAGATCACTTTGTACAAAAATGATTTCTTGTTTTTGAGATTAGACCAATATATTTGGTTATTACTTCCAAATAAGCAAAAAATCACTTGTGCTTCACTGAACAGAAGGAACTATTATGTGAAGCAGCAAGATATTTTAAAACAAGAAGCCACTCTTTTCTTCCTCTTAAGATTAAAGAACTAACAGAACACGAACACTTTTTCATGGTATGCACTGATAAATACAACTGTTGGACAAGCGGTAAGCAACATGTGCTATACAGGGTAGCTTTGCATCTTGGAAAACAAACCCATTTTTTGCAGCTAATTCTCTTCACTCATAAAACAAACAGTATTCACTGTACACACTGGTTTTATATGCAGAACAAAGTACAAGTACCTTCAAATTAACAAATAGGTAAAAAAAACCATAATGCAACCTACCTGACATATTTAAGCAAGGCAGCACTGATTTAAAGATTAAACTGCAAATTAGTATCTCTAGCTATTTCTTTTGTTGGTAGTGAGTTGTCCTTATTTCTCCTGTAATCACATTTTTCCTATTATCTTTAACCCTTACAGGTATATAAAAAGAAAGCAGCCGGGAAGCTTGGAGATATCAGTCTCAAGATGACTGAGCAGGAGAAGGAATTTGCCGGGAAGACTGCTCAGTACCAGCAAGAACTGAAGCACCTCCAGCGCCTGCTGCAAGACAAACAGGAAACCCTTGATGAAGTGCTGCAGCAGAAGAGGTAAGTCAGTCACGGCAGAAGCAATCCAATTAGATGTGACGGGGAAAAGGGGTGGGGGGAGGCAACTGCACACAGCCACAAGCTCTTGCTTTTCATCAGAGCCTCCTATGGTGTATTCGGGTGTCTTTGCTCACTCATGTTTTAGCTACACCAAAAATGCTGAAATGCTCCTCTTAATTCCATCCTTCCCAGCTCTAAAAAAGACCCTTTGAAGGAGGAATTTATTCTGGATTACTACTACTGTTCATACGACTTCTTCTTAAGAAGAATATCAATCTGAGCCTAGTCTTTGATGATTTGGAGGGTCTATAAATCATCAAGATATATGTTGATTATTTAATAGCATCTTCTACTAAAGGCTGAACACTTTCCCCTTCGCACCCCTCAATAGTTTTCAGAATAGTAGGAGGTTAAAGGAATCTGATGAGTACACGTATGATGGGTTTCCTTTTGAATCTACCGTACTGTTCTGTTAATAAGTGACTTAGATTGGCTACATGCAGAATAAAAAGAGGAAAAGATAATTCAACAGATTTATACAAGTTTATGACTCTTAGTGTTGAAATATCTTTTTAATAGAGAGTCCTTTAAAGGTATTTTCCCCTCTAGTAGTAGAAAGCTTCATAGCACATTCATATTATCAGCATACAGGAAAAACTTTTTACAACTGAAGGGAGGTAATTAAGCAGTCATTTTGTAAGTCATCTCTGCCATTGTGAAATAATTGATTTAAAGACAATAGAAAAACAGGGCTTGGAATCATCTGCCTTATATCAGCACAGTTCCTCTCAACTACTTTATGCAGTGCTATTAAACAGGTGTGAGTAGCTGGGAATTGTACAATCAACATCCCACTAAGCTCTAAAATTTGCATGAGAAAGCAGTATTTTGACTATTGCACATTTCTCTGGAAATAGTTATTTAGGACCTTTAGCTAATTAAGTGCCTTTCATACCTCTGGGCTCATGTTACAATTTTTATAGTGGAGAACAGCTAGTTTAATAAAGAGGGTTTTTTCAATGTAGGATAGAGCATAGTTCAAAGTCCCATGCTATGGATCCTTCAAAATTTACCTTTCTAGCCCCAAAGTAGGTAAATGAGATGATGTAACACAGCCATGTCAAATAATTAATTACACTTTCCATACAGTATACTAAATCACTTTTTCCTATTCAATCTGAATTGACTCGTTTTTTCTTCAGTAAGCACACAAAATTAGTACTTGCAACTAACTTTCAAGAAGCAAGGACTACACCTGGAACTACAACATAGTAGTCCATTTAACAATATGATGATGAAGAAAAATGGTTTATGGAAACAAGCACAAGATGAACCTCACAAAGAGATGTCTTGCATTTCTGCAGTCTCCTACATTAATGAACAGTGTAATTGGTGACTACCTTTTTCTGGTGGTAGTTAAGCCTTACCAGTGTTCATTAGAGTATAATACAATGAACACAACTCTGAAAGTGAAAAATAATTGTTATGTTCATCTTTTGAGTTGTATTTTGGTTCATCTCATCATCCACTATTTTCCTTTGATAACTGTATTAAAAACTCTAGATTAAAGAAATGAAATGTCACTGAGAAGTCAGCTGAATTCTACACCTATGTAAGAAAGAATATATTTTGATTCTTATAAAACAAAACCAATAAAGCCAACTAACACCATGGCTGATGCTGTTCATATAAACTACTTTCCTCATGTTCCTTTATTCATCTCAAGTATTGTGGTAAAGTAGTTTTCCAAGGTAATCCAAATACGTATGTACTCTGCTATGCCTATCTGCCAGAAATTAAACACGTATGTTGGTCAGCTTTGTGTATTTCTGGTGTTAAACGGCTTATTATTTTCTCTCTCCCTTCCCTCCACAGTCACAGGAGTAAGGAAGGGAAAATTATTTGTAGTTTAGATGTTGCTTGTCATCTGTAGCTTGGCAACCGAAGTCACCAGTGCCAGGACAGTACCAAACAGTTATATTTATTTCCACTAGCTCTGTTTACAGAGTAAATTTATAGTCCAGAAAACTGTCTAGCTGATAATGTTTCAATTCAATATACCTGTATAAACATTAAGGTAAGCACATACAATAAATATATTGTATATTAGATTCTCTAATTTCAGTGTTTAAGTAATGAAAATCAAAGTAGCATGCCACATTTTAAGCAGGAAAGACAGTTTAATTTAAAATTTAGCTGAAGGTATGCTGACTATTTGGATAGCTGATTGTGTACTTTATTAAAGTTACAATTTCTCTTGAGGAAGACTATAGAACAAATTAAGCTATTTTAAAGGCACTGACCACAGTGACTCTAGTCAAAAGCAATGTAAGTAGGTGAAGACAGAAAACTTTTTCATATAATTGCTTTTGCTCTTGCCTTTAGTTTTATAGTAGCGGAGTTAGGAAATCATACCAAACCTGACTTAGCTACTGACATGAACTTCTTTATCATAAAAGTTTCCCCTATCTGTTGTTGGTGGTTAAGTTTTCTTGTAAAACAAGGGAAGATACCACTTCAGGTGGAAACAGCACAGGTTTGGAAACAGCACAGTTCTTTCAGAGACGCTGCATCAGAGATAAACAGCCGCCCCTTATTAATCTGAATAGGACTAGAGCACACCTGACCGAGGGCAGGCCAGGGCCCTCTTCCCAGGGCACATTGCACAGCACCAACGTGCCCAGAGGCAGTTACTGCAGATCACATCACATTCACCAGTAATGTCTGCTTAGACATTCGCACAGTAGCAAAACTCTTGTGCTTCCTCGTTTTATGTTTCTTCTCTCATCATTCTGTTTTTAACAAGTCTACATCCAAACCAACATGGGCCTCATCAAACAGAACAAAGGTGACCTTCTTTTAAAATTTTCTCCCCTCGTGCATCATCTTTCATCTGATGACAAAAATCAGGGTTTGCGCTCCTTACCCACTGCGTCCAAGAACAGAATTTTTCCACTCGGTTTTCAAAAAGAAATGTCTATAGATATAATTGTTCTTTTGATAAATAAAAGCTTTTGAAGCTTCTAAAGAGATGCAAATTTTACCTTCCTAGAAGCTGCTCTGCAGAGCCTTCTCAATAATTACAGCCTTTGCTAGAGAATATTGGAAATTCACAGCAACCTTTTGCCTAAAGCAACTGATGCGAAAGCAGTATCATTTTCTGCTCTTCAGGCAGCTGATAATCATAATGACATTTTTATTGTTTACAGAGTAATCTTATGAGTCATCATTATCACATACCTTTCCTTAAAGGAAATACATTGCATGTTTCAGATATAAACAAAGTTGTTAATGTGGTTCTAGGGTAGAAAACCAGGTTCATAAATGCCTCAAGTCTTATTTCACAGGACACTTACCTTTATGAGTTTTCTAGGTCACAACGTATTTCATAAGCCTTCTGCAGAGGAACGGTACTTGAAATAGTTACAGCTGCTGTACTTCGGATGTTAAATGCAGGTTTGAAAGCCTTAGTAGTGAAACTGCCTTAGACTGTCCTCAGAAGAGGGTCAGCAGTAGAAAAGCTTCGCAGCCATGCAGAAGGCAAGCAAGAGGAGCTGTCTTACCTGTAAGGTTACATATAAAATTGTAACCATGATAAAAATTGTTGATCTTTGTAATAAGGATTATTTAAATAAACTGTTACAGGATAGATGAAAATTAATTCTTGAGCCAGCAGCCCAAACAAGATTCTCAGAGGTTAAGGCTGAATGAATTCAGTTCAGTGAGGGCAGAAGGCTCTGTCTTTCGTAAAGAAGAATCTGCTTCTGTTAACTTCTTCATCCTCAAACATCAGTACAGCATTGGCATTTTGCTTACTCTCAACAACATATAAAACCTTACATTTTGGCTAGGTTAGGGGTTGAATGGAATTTTTATTTATACTCCTTTAAGTAACAACAGCCTACATTTATGAGAAACAAACTTAATGCTTTTTCCCTAAAGACAACTGGAAAGAGGATACATTTACTACTGAGTACTTACCTAGTTTTTAAATGCCAGGTGACAAAGACTTGTGTTTGAAGAGGTGACCCAGCTGCCACGGGCACAGGGAATAGCAAGGGTTACATTAGGCTGTGATCTGTATAGGGTAGTGTCACAGTAGTCGTAGTCAAGGATAGTAATGCTTTGCCGAGCTTGAGGGAGTTTCTGGTGAGATCCAGAAAAATGTGAGAGAAGGGTCGTGAGGGCCATTGCCCAGTGAAGTAGGAGCAAGGAAATTTTGGTGTTGAGAAGGAAGTACAGACCATCAGCAGCTATGGTGAGCAAGCTGCTATGTCATCCAGGTTCCTAAGACAGCTGGGAGGTTGTGATGAGCAAGAATAAAGACACCCGCTGCCCAACCCATTCTGCTGAATGTATTGTTAGATTTTGATCGGGTCAGAATTTTAAAACAAAAAAACCCCACAGAGACAAAATCCCCTGTCTAACTACAGTTGGGTCATAACTGCTACTTCTTGGATGCTCACCTGAAAGCCAGCTGAACAATACGAGCAGCACATTCTGCCCCACTGAAAAGACGTGCCTATGACTGCAGTATACCGTGTGCAAAGCCGGGGCCCCTGCAACGTGCCTCCTTGACAACAACGTGCTTTGACTGCTCATTCCAAAGCCAAGTCAGCGAGCACTTTCAGATTCTGCATCTCGCAGCTTTGTTTAAAAATTAATCCTCCAAGAAGAGTTCAGATACACCACTACCTCTAAAGGCGTCTGTTTCCTTGCTACTGAAGTAATTTGAACCATGTGGATACTTTAAAAATTAATCTCTTGGAATTATTTTTTCTAAAATCAATGCAGTTGCCATTGAACTGAATGTATGGACTGAAAACAAACATCCCATTTGTCTGGCATGCTGACAGCATTAAACTACAATTCAGAATTCAGTGATCTTTAGTTTCATCTTAAAATTTTCTGTGCCTCAAGCTCATACAAGCATTAACATTGCAATAAACTTTAAAAAAAAGTCTTGGTTTTAGAAATTAGCAGGTGAAATAAAGCCTGGGTAATGTTCTGCACTACAACAAGAGTAAACCAGATTATGCTCTTGTATATTAATAGTAGAACGTAAGAGTGCTGTGCACGCTGCATCCAGACTGCAGTGGGAGGGAACTGGCAACAGAGAACAGGAGCTTGTCCCTATGAAGATATAAAAGTTAATTTAAAAACGAAACAAGATGATGAAAATGTTCCAAGATCACAATACAAAGGGCCAGAGCCAACCAATGGGTGCAACTCAGGGCAGCTTATTGGGGGAGTTCAATCATGTAATTTTATTCTTTGTGCCTCACATCCCCCCAAATGTAAGCCAAGGATAATGATAACTGTCTTTGTAAAGCATTTTGAAGCATATACTGAGTAGCTGGTAGCATTAGACACCCTTCCCACTGGCTCAAGGAGAAATCTACTTTGTGAGAACAAAGTCATCTACGGTTTTGGCATTTCAAAAATGAGAGATTGCTTCTTAATAGCTTTTTAGAGACTTGGCAGAAACGGAAAGGTCCAGCTCATTAATGTGGCTTCTCATGTTCTTGAGCAGAGTCTTGGGCTACTCTTAGCAACTGTACTGCTTTCACCTGCCTTCTTTTGCTTTAATTCCATTCTTAGTGAGCTCTTCCACTACCAAAAGTTCATTCCAAGCAATATATACAAGGATAATCTTAAGGCCTTCTCAATAAGTTTTTTTTTTTCATCTTTCATCTATATACCCAGTCATAAAGAGAGACACAAAATGAGCCAGTACTATGTCTGGGCCACATCTTGCCAGTTTTTTTTTTTTTTAAACATTCTCAGTGTTATTGATCATGAAGGGCTCCATCAGTACTGATACGTATTTTCTAGTATACGCCTTTTGTCAGAAATGTAGCCTGACAGCATTTAATCTCAACACATTTATGTTTTGCATTGATTTGTTTCTTAATTTTAGAACCTGGTATTCAGAATTTGTGTAAAGGGCTAGCTCTATCAGGTGCTTTAGGTGGTGGCTTGAAGTGACTCTGTTAGAGACGTCTATACCATTAAGATCTGTGTGCTCATTTTCTACGCAATAGCTTTCCTTTCCACTTCAAATGATCTTGATTTTCTGATTATTTTGTATTTTGACATACACTAGAAGCGAGTCAGAGGAAAGCCAAGAGCTTAACCTTGACCAAATATAACAGAAGTCTGCTGCTGGAATACATTGCATTATTCAATGATGTTAGCTGCCATGTTTGAAAAATAACCTTTGTCTTGAGAAAAAACATTAAATAATTCATTCATTTATGCTTGGGCAGTCAGGGACATCGGGCCATAAGGTTATAATGCCTTAAGGACTGCCCTTCGCTATCTTTATCTCCCCCTGAAAAAAAAAAAAAAGTTTACACCACTTCTGCTTGACCTCCACAAGAAGGCATTGGCTAAGCACAAAGCCTGACACTCGGGTTGATCGGGTATTTTTAGCCCCTGAGTGGAGAGATGCAGAACTGTGGGCACCTGGCAGAAGGGACGTACCTGTTACACGAAGCAGAACTGCCGTCACTGATTCAGTGGGCAGTGGCAGTCACGATATTCAGATCTCACATGCACCGCTCTTTTGTGTGGACTTAAGCCAACTTATTACATGGGTCCAAATCTTTTTTTCTGATCATATCCTCTCTCTACCATTACACTTAGTGGGCTGTTTTAAAAACAAACCAGGAACAAATGTCAATCAGATAATTTCAAGTATCTAAATACATCCAGTTTATAATTTGCTTATCCACATACTGTAATTACGTACTGCTGAACAGTGTTTTTAAAATTAGGATTTCTCTTCGGTTTTTTTTTTCTAGAAAAGTGGAAGGGGAACTTGAAATCATTTGGGAATCCACATCGAAAGAAAACAGGAGAATGAGAGAACTCTTACATAAATCCCTGGGGAAGAACAACATGTGGAGTACTGTCATGGTTCATGAGCCACGCTTAGATGAAGTCTCTCAGGACCTAGTTTATGGACATGATTTTAGCTACTGTGATGTGAAACCTTCATCCCCTACTAAAAATGAAATTCAACAAGAATCTCAGCAATAAGAATAACGATGTGTTACGCATCTCATCCAAGAAAGAGACCTCAGTGCCTGAATTTGACTTTTTCAACAACACAAGATGTAATAGAACATTTACCCTCATCAAAATTACTGTATATTTTAGTGTCAAAATGACGACAGCATATTCTCCAGCTGTATCATCAATAGTGTAAGTCTAGCCTAAAATATAACTTTGTTTTTTGAAGAAAAGGCTATTCCTTAGGGCAAAATGTGGTACAGCTCTAAATTAACATAAAAAGACAAGTATCCAGTTAACAAGATAAACAACTGGCAAGCTTGGTGTTCTAGCACAGACACATACCTTGCCACAAAACAAGCGAACAGCAGGATAGAAAGCTTCCAATATGGTAAATAATTACATATGTTTTAATTAAAAGGTCAAATTTCAATAAATTCTCCCCAAATCACCAAATAAAGTATAGACAGAGTATGATCAAAGTTGAAAAAAAAAAAAATGTGTGTTGTCTGTTCTCATTACTGGTGATGAAGCATCTTGACATCCCAAGATGTCCTTACGCCAGATTATCTGCCAAGAATCTCGTCATCTCAAGGACAGAGAAAAGTTTGACTGTGAATCAGACAAGCCAGACACATCCTGATGACAGCCGGTGCCGCCTGAACGCACAACTGTCCACTAAGTCGATTCACAGGAGCCCAGGCGTCGGCAAGTTCCTACCGTAGTTTTGCCAAGGGGAGAAGATGCCAGAAGAGGATGCAGCCCTCCTCCAGATGGTCCTGTTCATCCCACTTCAGATTCAGTAGCTTCAGGAGCCACTTTTTTTTCCCCCGAGCATTCTCTGCAGCAGTGCCAGCCTTCAGATTATGATGACACGTATTTGTCTTAGCTTTCAGAATCGCTGATTTTTCACAATATTGCACATCAATGTTGGAGTAGTACGTATTGGTATGAAGTGACTTGATTTTGGATTAACATACAACTTCTTAGATCAGCTTTTTGCTTTTGCTTCATTTCCGTAACAAAACCTAAATGGTACCAAAAAACTGTAACAATACAAAAGACCTGTAACTATCGTAGCTGTATCATATTAGAAATAATGAAGAACCTCATTGGCTTCGATCAAAGTTAACAAAAAGAGTAGAAAAGAAAGTTAAATCCCCAAAAGAATACATACTGTTTGTGTCCAGAAAGTTTCCTGCTTCCCTGAGGTGTTCTCCTTCAGGGCGAGGCCGTGACCCGGCAGAACAGGGTTATTCGGGAGCGGGTGGGGAGAGCACCTCCTGTCACACCACGATTTTTTGGGGCTGTGTGTATGTACTGTTTTTAAAGCCAGCTTCCACAATACAGTGGAAAGTCAGAAACTCCACAGACTCCCAAAGCACTTGCAAAATCTTCGTGCACTCAGATATCACCCTGATGAGAGACAAAACACCAAGGGAGCTAAGTCATAAATATATACGAGCCCTACAATCAGTGGGATTTTAATATGTACTTTAATTACTTTCCCTTAGCAGGGAATAAAACGAGTGCAACAACCTTACCAGCTCATCAAGCTAAAACTTCAACATGCCACATTAAGACTTGGACTACCAAAACTAGCACTGCTATCTTATAGTCTCCTCCCAGAGACGTAACAAGAGGTACATCTTCAGATACTTTCAACTTGATTGTTTTAGGACTCAGTGGCTCACAGTAACAACCAAAACGTCAGAAACGATTTTTACACAGCCTTAAATAACTTAATATGTGAAGTAGTCAATTTTTTTTGCTAGGGCAGTCTGTTGCTAAACCAGTCCTGTCTCCTGTCTTCCTTGAATTTGAAAATAATTTGAAATGGAAGGTCTGAAATACCTATTCTGACCAGTCATATAGAGACTATACAGACAGACACACTCCCCTCATTTCCGTACAAGCTCCAATCTGCAGGTGTGGTTACAATACTCCTGAAAGAACATCAAGCAAACATGGCTATACCCACATTGTTTTTTATGTTTTTGAAGGCAGGTTTTGAAAGTATTTTATGTCATATTTTCAAGATAAGCATCTCTGAGTACGTAAATGCAACCGTGGAACTGCATATGTAAATTATTTACATGTTCTTCTCATCTGTTTTTAAGTGCCCTTTTGAATATGTCTCAGGATTTTGTAAAAATAAACAACTTCACAGGGCAAAACCTACCATATTGGTAATTCCTTAGAAACAGAAGTGAGATTTTCAAAATTCTCAATATTGGCTTAACTGTTCTTCCACTTAAGTAAACTGGGAACATCTTAGAATTGCACTTCTGCCACACCTGCTTCCCATTTTCACAGCTCCATTTTGGAGTAGCTTTGACTATGTGGTTCAAAGGACGGCACCTTGACAGTGACACCAACACTGTGTTCAGAAATCACAGAATCGTTTAGGTTGGAAAAGACCTTTAAGATCATCAAGTCCAGCCGTTAACCTGGCACTAAATGCTACACTTGCTTTTTCATTTGCATATCATTAAAACATTATGTTAAACTTTAAATGAGCTAACATTTAATCAAATCCCTGGGAGATTATCCATACTCGGTTGCCACAGCGTTTGCAAGAAAACTGAGAAAACACGATGTCCCATGGATGAAAAAGTCCTTTTGTGGCTCAGGACCACTTTTTTGGCATACCAAAGAATCCTATTAAAAGGTATTTTGAATATATGTGTACATATCACCCATTTAGCGTTCTTGGACAGCAAAATCCTGGAATTGTTTCAGATTAACAAAAACAAAAACATTTGCAAGTGTCAAGTATTGTACAAATTGAATTAATCATTAGCCAGGTGCTTCTCTCCAATTCCTTCTGCCAGTTAGGAAAGAAACTTAATTTTCTACTTTATGAACAGCTAAAAGAATTGGTTTCCCCTTAAGTCTCTTTCAGATGAAAGATAAATCTTAGGTTCCAGATGTTTTTCATCTTGGATTAAAACACTTGTGTTTAGTATGCTTCTATGTACAAAAAGTACATGAAATAATGTTTATTGCAGACCACCAATTTTAGGACTAGAAAAAAACCATAGAAGACAGGCATTACACATATAGATATTCTTTTGAAAAAAATATTTTTTTATTAAAACACACAACATTTAAACACAAAGTAAAAAAAAAAACCAGAAAAATCCCACTGAAATTACTAACAGAAGTTGATAATTTTAAGAGTTAAGATTGCCCAGCAATACCACTACTTAAAATAATCAAACAAAAATCCAACGTCTCAAAAGCTAACTAGAAGAAATAACATAAAGAGCTTAAAGGATGATCACCATCACTTCTATGCCTAAGAAGCAGTTAAAAATAAAAACAAAATAATTTTCTCTTGAGCACTTGAAAAAATCCCGAATGAGCCACTAGAAACCAACCCAGTTAGAGGCATTTTGTATATTTTGTCAGCTTCAGAATATTGAAAACTGAGGTAATTCTAGGAGGTGTGATTAAGAAGAATTTAACTGCATTATTTGATAACCAAACCCCACAAGGAATCACTACAGGGAGTTTATCAGCACATTTTATTTTTAAGAAAATCTTTAAGAAATACATACATTTTTAATTCATAACATACACCCCCCCGAACATACACACACGATATTGAAGTCGACTGCTTGAAAACGCCACCCAAGGCAGGTGCGAAACTCCTGATGCCAGCACCAAGCGCAGTTAAGAAGCAGTGAGCACTTTTACAACTTACCATTACAGATCAAATTCTACGCAATTACATGCTATTTGAAAACAGGTGTTATAAAAAGTTACTTAGTGGAAAAAAGGTCATTCACACTGGATTCTCGGGCTTTCCCAGTACAGCACAAAATGCAGTGCCCTCTCCCCGGCGCTGCCCAACCCATTTATCACCCAGTTCAGTGGCATCACTGAGGCACTACCTGCTGTCAACTGAAGCTGCCCCTCGGCAGGCTCACGCCCGCAGCCGGCCTGACTGAAGTTTTGGTGATGCCTGGGAACCGTGAGTGAAGTTGCACAGAATTGTGACAACTGGCCAGAAAACACCTCACTCTGTCACCAGAAACGTGTGCAGGTTTAGTTCATATGCTTGTGTCTGTTCAGTAAAACTGCTTTTTTTCTGCCACTGGGAAAAGACGGCCTTCAGCCTGTCCTTGGGTTAACAGACCTGTAAACACAGTTGCTATGTTACCTTTTATTACAACTTGGATTAGGGAAATAAACCCATCATGAATCACAGAAAGATGCAACATAACCAACACATTGAATGACGGATAGATGGACTGAACTGAACTGTTCTAACACAGAGAGCTTTTATTTCACAGACTGAAAATACTTGGAATATACTTTTTTTCCATATGTTGCCACAGAACACAGGCTTTTATCCAGCAGAAGCAACCCTGATTCGAGTCAGGTAACTAAAACAACTTCCAGAATACTTTGGTTCCATCCAAAATCAGAAAAAAAAAAGTTTTAAATGGGTTAGGTTAGAATATGGAAAACTGAAAACTTTTCCTTTGTTTATGAATACCAAATACATGCTATCATGCAAGTACAAGATCCGTCTTTTGGAATGAAGAGACAACATTCTCCTCTAGTATTAATTTCTCATTACAAATTAATTCCATAAAGATGCACTACCAATGAAACAACATCTTAACACTGTAACAACATGATCAGTGAATTAGATGCCAGTGCTGGGAAGTCTAGTCTATAACAAACGTTAAATTATGTTCCAGCCAAGTAAGAGATTGACACAAACAGTGTTTCTGAAACTCATTCTACTTTATCGAAGGAACAGGAAAAATGGACAGATGAAATAGAGGGATATTAGGCAGACAAGTCTAAAGAAATAGATGCATCTCATCATAGTGCGAAATAATAGTTAAAGAATAGAGTGATCAGCAGTTCTCAGGTATGGCCACCAAGGACTTCACGCGAAGTGACTAGGCAAGACACTGTTACACCACTTTACTTCAGCTGTCAGATACGACTACCCTTCCCTTACCTTTTCCTGTTGTAGCTCTATGAACGACGCAATTCAAACACCCCGCTACCTTGCGCACAGTGACTCTTCTCCACAGCCATGTTCTTCTCGCTCTGCTGCAGCACTCAACAGGGAGGTAGGAGAGAGAGGTGCTGCAGAAGTCAGAAGCAAACAGGACAAGTTAGGATAGGACTTGAACCAATAAAAACCAGTTGCTGGTACAAGTTCTTCCCTTGAAAACAGTATCAGATTATTGTAAGAGAATGGTGTCACGTAGTTCAATCTAAGTCAATCTAATGTTTAATTAAGGATTAATTGTGGTCTGAAGGTCAAAGGTGAGAAGAAGGGCATGACTTTCACTATAAAGATAGGTCTATCTGAATTTTTCCGTCTTCACTGTGGTAATCATTTTGCAAACACATACGTGCAAGTATTCTGAACACTACTAATACTTATTAGTTCTCCTCCCCACTGATCATATGATTTTAATCATCTTGCAGTTCTGAGCAGAAGCACAAACACTTATTTCTCAGATTTTGGTATGAGAAAATTTGTTAGCCTATATAATCTAAAATAACACAGTCAAAAGGACAGTGGATCAAGACAGCATTACAAAAAGTAGTTGAAAATTAATTCTTGTGCCCTGCATTTTAGCAATGCCCTAGGGATAGCTCTGTAAGCCTGAAGAACTAGTTCTAACTAAAACTGTTTATCACAGACACAAGAACTAGAGCTGCCTTGTAATGAGCCAGTATAAACAATTCTGCATTAGCACACCAGAACTTACAGGTGATATAAAGTATTTCAAAAGGCCAACTTAAAAGCCGGATTTGTCGGAGAAACCTTCGGCAATGAAAAATGCACTTCACAGCGCTACATTTGCTAGGAACCAGATGCAGACTTTTTACCATCATTGCAAACATTTTTTTTCCTGATACAAAAGCTGACTAAAAGCAACTAAAGAAACTCCTACCCATTCACAATAAACATGCATGTCCCTACCAAAGGGAAACAAGTATTTTTATGATGTTGAACTGTTTGGGTGATAAGATACCAAGTCAGGAGAAAACTATATTTGATGGCTTTGACATAGCTGTAGTGCATAAACAACAGGACTCTACTCTTACTTCGGGATTGCTGTCACCCTGCTTTAAGATATATGAATTGTAGCCACAAACATTTTCAGAAGTAGTAGGAATTCAGCTCTTTTTCAAACTTCATACATGAAGCTTTAGTTTTCAGAGAAGAAGTTGCCCTCACGAAGTCTGTGATCCTTACAAACGGAGATTATGACAGTGGTCATAGATCATTAAATGGTCTTTAAGACCAAAGCCATCAGCTTCCAGTACACTGAGTTTCTCTTTACAATAAGAGATGCTTAGAAGAGATGAACAGCATCTAAACAGTACTGCTATTAAAAAAATGAGAGCATGAGAAAGCATGCAAAACAGACAAGGGTTACAATACCAAGACAGCAGCTGATCTCGTATGATCTTACCACCTTTGCAAATTTTTGAAGTTTTTTTGGCTGCAAGGGATGTTGGGCTTTTACTTAGCAAAAAAGTGCTTGCCATGTAACACCGCACCTGACACCGGCTGCTTTTGCATTTACGTTGATCAGGCACCAACTGACAGATGGTAAAACCCTTCTGCTAGCACCTGCGAAGGGCTGTTCAGCTAACCCGTACCAACACGGCAGAAAGCTCCACATTCACCTTGCTTCAGCTGAGAAATAAATAATGAAAGTAAACAATGC
This sequence comes from Theristicus caerulescens, assembly GCA_020745775.1. NCBI lineage: Eukaryota > Metazoa > Chordata > Aves > Pelecaniformes > Threskiornithidae > Theristicus > Theristicus caerulescens. The sequence continues at coordinate 42,153,496 of CM036565.1, read as the reverse complement.
AAAAGAATAAAATGTAAACAATATAGTGCATTTTTCTATAGATAATTCTTTAGGAATTAAGAAATTTAAATATATTTAACTCTTACAGTATTAGACATGGCTGCAGTTGACCCCCAATTAACTACTAGGATCTGGTTATCTTACGTTTTCTCCAGAGAGTGAAAGACAACTTCCCCACTACAATTTTTTTTAAACTCCATAGCCCTAATATTATACAATACTAGCCATTGACCAATTTAATTGTTTCCACTCCTTGCTACTACATCCAAAAATGCAATACTGCTAAACCACAAGAAAGCTAATCATCTGGCAACATTTACTGGAGGTTCATCTTTGGAAGGAGCTTCTGGGAAACACAAAGTTACAGATTCCTTCTCTAACTAGTGTGTGAAAACTAAGGAAGAAACAAAACTTGTAATCATTCTTCACTTTTCTGTTAACATCAAGGATGGAAATAAATTACTTCAAGTAACCTTTGAACCAAGCCACACTAAGTAATGGGATGAAGTTCATGGAAGAAAATAGCACTGGGAAAAAGTACCAAAGGAACTGTAGACTGACTGCCTTAAGAAATTCAAAATCCTGAAGCTGACAGAGGCTGCAGAGCTTCTGTCACACACATTCATGTAGAACCTGCTACCTAGACTCCAAAGTACTACCACGTACTTTGTGGACATTATATGGATATTGTAAACCTTTGAAGCCTGTACCTCCTGCAGCAACCAAACCGACAAGCAAAGGTCTACTTTTCCCTCTCCAGCTGGCATGATTTGCATAGAAATCACCTCGCACATACCAAAGCACATACTGCAAATCCTGCTCAATGTTCACAAGCATGAATTCAAAGCTTTCAGGATGTTTTGTATGCACAATGATTAAGCAACCACGAAAGCTTTTCGTGATTCTAACTATTACATCTTAGGAAGCTGGAACATTTGTTCCGATTTGTCTCCCACGCTTGGTGTAGTTTTCAGCACACTACAGAAAATCAAGGGTCATTGAAAAATGCCCTTATAGGTGGATTTACTGGGCCACTACTGGCAGAAGCTGTTTTGATCTTTCATTAAAGGTGTGTATGAAGGAGCCCTCCCAACTTCTTCGGGCAATACGTTCTAGCCCTTCCCCAGCCCACTCTCTTACAGCATCCTCCCTATTTTGCACTGTTCACAAATTTGTACATTCACAGTATTTTCCATCAGCTGCAACCTAAACACAACCACTGAACAGACCAGACCCGGGACACACTCCTGCAGAACAAACCCCTTCCCAGCCCGACAGTGAGCCACTGCTTCTTTCTGCCTAAGTTTTTTAATTAGTTCTTCATCTACTCTATTACAGATTTTTTTTTAAATATATTTTTTTAGACCTTCCCTCCGCAGTTTGCTGGTGAGAATATAAAGAGAGTCACCAATAAAAGCCCTTCCAAAATTGATACATATATTTTACTGTTTCTTCTCCATCCACTTGGCTTATTGAGAAATAAAACCAGCTTATTTTGACAGAATAACTGATAAATTCATACTCACTACAACTCATTCCTTTATAGTCCAGCGTCTTAGCTATTACTGCTAGGCACTATAGTACTACAAAAAACCAAACAGAATACTCTTCCTATTTGCACAGGTAACAACTTTTATGCATCTTTAAAGTGCTGAAATGAAGAATTAACTACCCTGTTCCAAGTAAATCATCACCTTGCATTTAGAAACAAGTTCCAAACACACTCAAGTGTGAATGTGTTGGAATTTTGCATAATCAAGTAAATGAGCCTGGTTAGTACACAGGTATTGAAAAAAAACCTGTACCCTAAAACCCCGGAACTTAATGAGATTTTTTAAAATCATGTTATTTTGCCTTGTTTCATAGATACTATGCTAAAGATAGATACTGTGCTAAAGAAATGATTTGGCTGTTTTATTCTACTACAAAAACTCTACCCATGCCAATTTATCTTTTTTCTGTTACCCACCTGACGTTAGCAACTCACTATTTTACTCAACCACTGCTGACGGAGCATACTGATTCTGACATACTGTGCCTTCCTCCCATTTGCAATATCTTCCAGTCTGTAAATTGAACCAATGAAGTAGTTTCAGCTTCCTTCCACAAAACAACATAAAAACAGAGAGCGTTCTTCAATTCCTATCAAGAAACTGAGAAACCAATTCAGAACTTGTGGAACTGTAGTCATTTAACGTTTCATTGCTGAATTTACAGAGCATATTCTGTCCATGATAACCGAACATAGTTTTCCGTAGAAAAACATTTGGATTAAATAATGTGATTATAAATTCAAAAAGCAAACACTGCCACCACCTTTCCAGAACCAAACCAAACCACTGGAGAGTCTGGAGTAAACCTCAGTAGTTCCAATGTGTTTTCCAACTACTGTTAAAATATACTGGCATCACATACACTGTGCTTCAGTTGTTGTGTAAATACCAGGGAGACTCTGACACTCAGACACATTAAGATAAGCATGCCCTAACGTCCTGCAAACTGAGGATCATTATTTTCTAATTTCCAGCCTATTAGAAAACTTCCATCTGCCCATTTAACAAGTCATTTAAACCCACCTGTTCCCTTTTCCCTTCCTCTATTTTTAAGCCAGAAAGATGCTTTTCTCTTTCTAGCCAGAACATTGCTCTTCAACAGCTCAGAAGAGAGCCTCCTAAGATTTTTCACCATGAAAAATTCATGCCACTATACTGGCACATTGCATCAGTAGTTCTAAGAGCTTTTCCTCTGGGACTGCAAATCCTTGGCTGGCCAGGCACAGCTCTTCCATTTAGGGGAGCTCTGAGCACTCATCCTACTCTGCAAATCCCATGTAAATAAATGTGGTAAAAATTCTACAGCGTCAATCAACTTGAATCTAGAAGAGCAGATGCACTTTGAAGGCTTCTTTACCTTTAAAAATGTAGTTTATCAGTGAAGGAGATCTCCAGATTTTTTTAGCTCTGAATTTTTTTCCTGTACTAAATTAATTTCAACACATCTATATAAACATACGTTCAGATACAAAAGATCTAAAGATATCATACTGTAGTACTTAAAAGTTGTTTCACATATAGAATGTTTGGTTTTGGTAAATTTAAAATTAAACTGAGACTTCAAAAGTAGGTAGCACAGAGCATCATAACCTTTATGAACTTCTACAGAGTGCTTCAGTATTCACTGCTTTCTTCCTCAGCAAGAAACGGGCATGCTAAAGATGCAGCCTTCCAAAGCCAATGTTATCTGGTAATCCCTCCTTGATGAAACACCAGTGGAATGCAACCTGAATTTTGGACTCAGAAAGGAAATCAAAGCGAGGCCATCGTTCCTCAAACGGAAAAAGAAGAGGAGCTGGCTGTGTATTAGGGAAATCACCAATTCCGATCAGGCTCTGAAACACTTAAAAACTTTGGCTCCTGAAAGCTCTGAAAAAAGCTGATTTGATATAGTCAAGCTAATTTTCTTCAGAGGCCATCAAAATTCCTTTAAGAATATCCTTGAGAAGAGACTCCTCGATTTTTTGTGATCTTTTGGATAGGACGACATACCCAGCATTTACAAGTTTATGAAGAGTCTCTGAACAGCTCTGCTTAAAAAAACATAATAAAAAAAATCTTTGTCTTACTAAAAAACGTGTGCTATTCAGGTAGGTCTAGGGCAAAACCTTTAGCAAACCTAAAGATCTTTTCAACAGCCTTATTTGTCACAGGGGCAAAACCAACTACACTGTAACCAAGAATTAAGTAGGGAAAAAAATGCAGGTATTTAAAAACCATATATGCTATGGGCATTAAGAACTACATAGTCATCTAATCTTTCCTATTGACTCCCACAAGATGCAAAGATCTTGCAATCCAATAGCATAACCCAGCATTGACACAGCTATTAAAAAAGACTGTTTTCTTATATTCCACTTGCAGCATGCCTGCAATTACTCAGAAAAAAACCCAAAATGCATTTAAGGAGAACAGTAGTGAGATCACTTCTTACAGCACATCTGTTAATGGTAGGATTCAAAGAAGAGCAAGTGCAAGTAAATAGACTGGGCCTCTGATTAAAATTCAGTAACCTGTTAAGTAGCAAGGTTAGAATGGAAAGTACCCATTCTGAGATACAGCTAAGCTACAATTAAAATCTGCAAGTTAGAATGATCCTTACCATTTGCTTAAGTATTGGTCAAAGCAGAACATGTGCATTACTGCAAGCAATAAATACCAACCCTAACAAACATTAACCTTTATTATTAGTGACTAATGATAATAAAAGGTGTATTTTTACACTGTGCCCTTGCTATTTCCCGAATTAAAGTTGAAAATTACTTTTTACGATTTAATTGGTAAATAGCATTTGAAAAGGTTCAAACTACACTGTTTAGACAGGACCAGCCCACAGAGTGTTTGCTTCTGCAGCCCCTTGGAATTTGAACTCCTTGATCTCTTCATCTATGTATATATTTGAGAGGGAAGGAGTCTTTTCCCATGGCTGTAAAATGCCATTTCTCTTGTCCATGAAGAAAATAACAGTAGAATCCTTGAACTCAATGTTTATTTTTTCCTTAAGTGGCTGAGGAAAAGAAGGATTGCCGGTAAAATTGCAAATCCTTTAACAAGTTTATAGCATCCCAAGATTAACCCCTAAAACAAAACTGACAATAAATGAAGATACTTTTCCATTTTTATAAGGGAACGGGCTAGTTAAGGTCAAGTCACTGGCAGAGATTTAAGACACCTATTGAACAGATTTGGAATTCTCCAAATACACATTCCAGGTTGCCTAAAGAAACTGGTTGCTTAGGCAAAAGCTCAAACAACCTATTTTCAATGTTGCCTTTATTGTATCTGAAGAAACAGAGTACAGATCTGATGCAGAAAGAACAGACATCTGAAAACATCACGAGACAGTGATGGACACACATCTGCACAAAAAAAATTAAAAGATTACCTACAAAAAATTCCTAAGAAAAACTTTACTTAATATTGAATTAAAGATGACATGCTCCATTATCTTTTCATTAAAATTACAAAAGTTTTTTCCCCTTTTTTTTGTTGGTCTGGAAATTCCAGGGTAGAGATGATGTGAAACATGGGTCTACTTCACTTTGAGGGACAAAGTTAGCTCCATAATATGATCCCCCCTCTTCTTTTTTCTTTTCACATTATCTATTTCAATAGTCTCTGTGGAATTTCAGGAAAAAAAAACATAGGAATGATAAGAAGATTATGAATCTTAATTTCAAAATTATCAGCTGTAGAGAACGTAAAAGTACATTACATAATATCTGATCCCGAACGAGGCATCTGCAATTGATGGATATAAAAACATTAGTTTATTTAATCCTACATCACAATTACCATGAAAAATATTTTAAAATCCTTGTAAAAGATGCAGAAAAAGGAATAAGTTGTTCATATCTGGCTTTTCATATGCTTGTAGTAAGACTAATTTTAACAGTCTTTATTCTCTTTATCTGTAGGAAACAAAGAACTTTTGTCTGACCATTGTTCAGATGGTGATTTTTGAACAAGAAGTTAAGATGGAAGAGCTTCTTGTGAAGCTTAACCCGATTTCTGTGAGAATTAAACAAGAAAAACAAAGAGAGGAAAGAGTAAGACAGTGAGTAAAAAAATACAGCTTTGGTTTTGTTTTCAGTACTGACATTACTTTGTAATCTCAGTCTTGGAGAAGGACATTCACAGCACAGAGTCTGGCTCAACCACCACAAAACATGGCAAATATAAACCAATTAAGTCTGTTCACATATTCTTAGAGTACACTTTTAGTCACAGATTTACATCAACACTGAAAAAGACAGGAATTCCTGTTGATCAAGGCTGCATGCTTAAACAGAAAGTTTTTTTTAAAAAACAACAACAACAACAACAACATGTCAAATCATGCCAGGATACAGTTTTGTTGATACTTAGGTCCAACAATTTGGTTTTATTTCCAGTCCTGTACTACTGTTGTTCATGAGGCATTGTCTTAACAAGATAACAAATCTTAACATCAGTGACTCATACCAGTACCTCTTTTAGCTTTTAACAGTAGATGTATATTGAAAAAAGTTAGCTGAAGTTAGATCAGGTTGATCAAGACTTACTGGTTTGGATGTCATACAGGAAAGGAGCTGTACAACTGCATTGCCAAAAAACAACGAAGTGAAACATGATTGAGGGTTTTTTTGCAAGTATTTTAGGGATGACTAGCAGGAATGAAGGAAGCTACCTTATTTCAGCATTCAGGATAACACCACCTTTTTCTTGGATATACAACTGTATAGAAATAGAGAATGGCATTTTTCACTAAAGCAAGATTTTTAAACATTTACAAAAATGAAAAATTGGAACGACAAGCTGCCCACTCAGCTGCCTTCAGGTTAATGAAAAACAAAGGAAAGATTTCTGCTCACACTTGTCTACCTTCTCAAGATAAAAACATCCACTATTTTTTATAGGATGCAGCTAACATCTGGACAGATGTTTTTAATGCACCCGTAACAGGACAATTACTTCAAGGTTACCTTTCCAAAGTATTTCTAAATTAGAAAGTGCTTGATATAAAATCATCAAAATAGACTCTTCAAATTAGGGTTCACTCTCACTATGTAATATACTACTTAGGTACTGGTACTGGACAAACATTCTCAAGAATGGAACAAAAGACTTTTTTTTTTTTTAAAGATAAACTAATTGGACTATTGGTTTACCTGTGGTTCCTATCTCAAAGCTTCTTGGCTGAGAATGGGTTTAATGATTACCTTTTATAACCTCTGTACTTAAGCTGCTGCTGCTTCTGCGTATTCTGGTTTCAGACATGGACATGTCTTGCTGTCTAACTGGCTGGTAAATCTAACGGGAGAAATAAAGAAATACGCTATACAAAGATTCCCGGAGCCTGATTAACACCAAACAAATATACATAAATAAGGTAAGTGAAAATATGAATTGCTAAAAGACGATGATTAAAACATTCTGAATACAAGACTTTAAAGAGAGAAGTTGGGCACAAAGCTGTAATAAAATTCAGCAACCCAAGCCCTGCATTCCTTACGTGGACAATTTTCTATTGTAGGTTTAATCTTAAAAGTTGATGATGATTTCTTTTAAAAATCTTTAATTCAAAACATAAACCAGATGTCTTTATAGCCCAAATATTTCTGAAGACCAGCAGTACTGAGATAGCTGTTCTGTCAATTTAAAATGCTACAATTTTTGTAGCCAAGAATTACTGGATACTACCTAAGCTGCCTAAACATGACCCATTCTTGAATTACTGTCTGTAAAACTGTAAAATGTTCTTCAACGTTCACATTTAAGTAATTATAGCTGTAGGGTCTGAGGAGAGAAGAGACTTTTGACTGAATCAGCTTTTAAGAACCAGGACCTAACCTGATCAATTTCCTTCACTATCTCAGGCTGTATTTTATTCCAATACTATGGGAAGCAAGCAAAATCCTCACAAAAAAATAGCAAGTCTGAATTTAAATGAGAAAAAAACCCGTTCACATTCTAAACAGAATAAAACGTTCAGTAGAAGACATTCACCCTGAGGCAACACGGAGAAGACTGGTGACTCTTTGAGGCAAAGAGCTGCTAATTAGACAGTTACAGGAGCCAACACTTGGTTTAGCAGATACTTGCACCTCCAAGGAACTGAGACAAGGCCTAATTTAACGAAGATCAGAAAGAAGGTCTCCTAGATAAGAAAACAGACTAGCTTTTGGGAGAAAGATTAAATCTGTCTGGACCTCTGGAGGAATTCAAAGGAGGGACTAGCTATAAACCCTAGATTGTTCCCATAAGGAGATCCTCTCAACTGAATGTAACCTGAGACAGAAGATAGGAAGACATTCACTGCCAGGTGGGTATGAGGAAAATCCACAGCAACTCAGATGGAGGAGGTGAAGCAGACATAACACCTCTTCAATTTAATCTCCAAGCAGGTAGTTAGATGGAAGTCCTTTGCCTGTGAGCAAGCACGTGTGTATGTATGTTTTTCTGGCAAAATTCAACTACGCTATTTTGGACCCATATCTATTAGCAAAACTCAAGCAAACATTAATATGCTAGACTGATATTTTGTTTTTATTTCCTTAGAGATTTTGACAAGTAAACCAAATGGGTGAAGGAACTTTGAGGAAAAGAAAAGGAGAGGACAACGGGAAAGAGGATGGACAATCCATTCAGAGTCAGGAACCCCAAACGATGAACCTACAAAAGGAGGCAAAAAACTTTTTCTTTTCCCCCTTCGATCCCCGTGCGTGTGAGGGGCTGGCAGAGGGAGGCAGCGGGGGGTACCGGTGCACGTGCATCATCGTACAAAAACTGAAACCGCGTCCCAGTTTAGCAGTGATGTACTAATAGCTTGATGGTGTGGTTGGTTTACATTTTAGGAAACTGTTAATTACTAAATAGCTCTGGTATTTAGTAATTAAGAATACATATTTTTTAAGTCTTTGAATTATTTTTCTATCTGATCACTTCAAAGTTGATCATGTGAGACACTTTATAAACTTTACTGTTTCTTTCCACATGTACTTCTCAGAAGCTGAAGGGGGCTGTTCAGCTCATTGCTTCTGACAGTTTGTCTTTATGGCCGTGAAATAGCCACTGGTACAGAAAGACAAACGAAAATTTGTCTCCTCCAGAAAATTACAGATGCTTTAGAGAACAGATGTGCCACTTGCTCTCAGGAGGGAGTGGAATTCCTCTTTAAATTTAAGTAACCTGGAAAAAGATTCTCTATTGGGTTTTAGTTTGGTGCCAAGACTAGCAAAATATTGATGTTATTAGACTACCCATAACCAACAGGAAAATTTTAGTAGTTCATGCCACTGTTTTGTTAGATGATGCCTCAAGTTTTAGTAGTTTCATGTAACACATAGGTCACTACAGAGTCAGAAGAACATGATCTTTTCATCACCGAGCAGTATCAAGATAATTCCTGTGCACAAATACCTGAAAGCAAGGAGAGGAAAACAACTGCTTAAAGAAAAAAAAAAAAAAAAAAAGACTCCATCCAAGAAAGCAAATTTTTGAAGCTTAGAAAATTCAGAATTCCTCAAGTGCTCATAAAAGAATTTCAGAGTTTAATCAGAGTGGAAAGGGGATGTTCACCTATACAAGGTTAGAATTGAGACCTACATAATCCAAAGGATGGTTTAATAAAGCAAAATACACAGGCAAAGTCCAAATAACTGTACTTTTGGAACAGCAGGAGTATGCCACAGGGGGTGTATACATCTTGGAAAGAAAAGAGAAGAGAAGCTTCATAGTTTAAAATATTACTTGGTAAAAGTTATATGCTGAGAGCTGAAAAAATAAATCAGTAATGACAATTACTATAATTGTATTAAACTGAAAAGTAATTATTGAATTATTAGAAATTACTTTACCAAAATGTCTCCTTTTATTTCAAGGTGGGCCTCATCAGTGGAATCTGTATGATTGTTGGTACAATTATTGGCTCAGGTATCTTTGTTTCTCCAAAATCAGTACTGGCCAATGTTGGAGCTGTGGGTCCTTGTTTAACCATCTGGGCAGCCTGTGGAATTCTTGCAACATTAGGTAAATGAGTCAACAAAGAATCTGAATCTTTGCTTAAATCTTTGTATCTACTATTTCTGCATACTACTCTCATTTCACAAATTGGCTAATGGCACCTAGACCGAAATCAATCAGACCTTGAGGAGTGTAGCAGCATTCAGGCAAAATTTAAAATACGTGCTGTTTATACAAGATAAATTAAGTTTTTAAAATTGTAAAGCACATTTTTAGGTCATTTTGAAAGCAAGTTTTAGTTCTGCTTACTTCATCCACTAAATGTAACACAGAACACTTTTTTACTTAAATCACAGGCAAAATGTGAAATTTACTGGCAGTGAGCTAGATACTTCTGCTATTTTTCCACTTGTATAATTGTGTAAATCCAATATTCTATCATCTGACAATTTAGCACTAAGGACCTCAGAATATTTCAAGACGTAAAACACAAAGGAGTTCTTTGGGCACTGTGTCAGGTACACAGCATACACAAAAAAGCCTTTAAGCAAAACGCCAGATACAGCAATAAATCCAGAAGTATCACTGTACTTTAAAGCTGAGCTTAGTAGACATTTTACTTCAAAATTGTGCAGCGCATCTATTTTTTTTTCCAAGTTTCCAAAAGGTAGGTCAGCCAGTGCAGTTATCACTTAGATGCTTCTTATAGTGTTGGTTTCTTAAAAAGAAATTCAGTATAAAATCAGAATGTCTGTACTTTATTTGCTGAAGTCTTAAACACAACTAGTAGTAAATTCTGGACTGTAACTTAATAGTTTCAGTATATTTTTTCCAATTGCTTAATATTTTATTTTGCATATACAGTAAAATGCACTGAAACATGAAAAAAGTAATAATGCATTGTATATATCCATTTATCCTTAACTTCGCTACCTATTAAAAAAAAGTATAATCTGCTCTAGCCAGTCATAGTTTAAGAAGTGCATGAACTAAATAACCAATAGTAAGTGCTTTTCTTGTTATTCAGGGGCACTTTGTTTTGCTGAGCTTGGTACAATGATCACAAAATCTGGGGGAGAATATCCTTACCTTATGGAAGCATTTGGCCCAATTCCAGCATTTTTGTTTTCTTGGACAAGTTTATTCGTCACAAAACCCAGTTCATTTGCAATCATTTGTCTCACCTTTGCGGAATATGCATCAGCTCCTTTTTATCCGGGATGCGATCCACCCCAAGCTGTCATCAAGTGCCTTGCAGCAGCTGCCATTGGTAAGATTCCTACTTTTTTAAGAAAGAGACAAGATCTGCAATTGCATAGCGATTTCCGTTCAGCCCCATTAATGAATGCATTTCAGCACAGTAAGACTTCAGCAGGTTAATCTTCAGGAAGCCACCCTACACTGAAAGCAACAGAAAACTCTGGAATGCAGTACAGCGAGTCCTTCCCACAATAACTAATTCAACAGCATATAAAAAGGATAGGTTTAAAAATGGTTTTTTACTAGTCTAAGTTTCTTTTATTCTTTCCCAAGATAGATACAACTGTGGAATTAATGCTTATCTCTAGCAGAAAAGGAAGAAAAATTGTGTGGAGATATTATTTCTGTTTTTATCAGAATGCTGTGCAACTTCAGTATGTATTTTTTTGTTGTTAAAAGGTACTATCAGAATCTAATTCACAAAACTGTTTTTCCTATTTTAAAAGTTATCCAAACATAGTATGTTAAAAAACAGTATGAATAATATAGACAAACAGTGGGAGAAAAAAGCAGTTCAGAAAATGAGGGAGGGAGGGTTTTAAGAGGCAACTTTTCTTTCAATTCTGACAAATTTAATGCAGAAATATGAATTTCTTTCTTTTAGTGGTAATTACAATAGTGAATTCACTGAGTGTGAAGCTGGGAAGCTATCTCCAGAATTTTCTCACAGCTGCTAAAATGATCATTGTCACAATCATTATTGTAAGTGGAATTGTTCTCCTTGCACAAGGTAATTAAATATACTTTACTTGCAAAAATTATTTTAGCTTCTGCTATGACCGTTTAAAAATTTCCCACTGACAGAAGTGGCATAACAATAAGGCTCTCTTTATTCAGTGTTTTAGTTCCAAATCTCTTGGGAACTACGGTAGTTTCTTTTAGAGAAGGGGATGGGTAGAAAATGCAACACTACAGATCAATTAATAAAAATTTGCATTGATTGATTTTAACAGTGAGATGTTTCAAAACATGAAACAGATGTAGGAATGTTTCTTCATCTGGTGGGGATTAAAGAAATTAATTTCAACACTGATCAGTAATCTGTGTCTTATTTGCAGGAAAAACGGAAAACTTTAAGGATTCTTTCAAGGACAGTAAAATTTCTGTTAGCTCCATCAGTCTGGCATTTTATAATGGACTCTGGGCGTATGATGGATGGTAAGGTATCTTTACTAGCATTAACGGGTGCAGTTTAACAGCCTTTACTGGTTTACTCTCTCCCCGTAGAACTCAAAGATGTGGTCTGAAAAAGCTAACATCTGACTTGTTATTAAGAATCTCTTAATGAATTCTGGAAAAAGAACACCAGTTTGGTTAAAACAAAACAAAAAAACCCACCAACCCCCAAAATCTTGAAGTTACTGTTCATTAGGGAAAGAAGCTATATTAGATCCTGAAAGGGCTACTGCTTTCCTGCTGAAGGTGCTTAGATACTGTGGTAATGAGGAGAACATAACAGTTTAATTCCGTTATGTTAGGCAAAATAGCCTTCCCAGAGCCCCTACGGATTACCCCATCAAATTCCATTTCTTGTGAAATATGTAGTGGTGTTTGATTAGTACAGGAGGACATAAAAAAAAAAAATCAGAGTAAGAAAAAATTGGAAAGTTGAACCTTATAAATTCTGACACACAGTTTCATTTGGAATTAATGTAAAAACATTGAAGTCTTCTTCCCTGAGAAGCTTTCAATTTTAAATCTCCACATCTGTTTATCCATTGCCATCTATTATGTTAAATTTAAGAAAAAGCCTACATTTGAAAATAATCAAATATGGATGGATTTAGGTTTACATTTATGTTCTACATACAGCATTTATATTTAATACTCAGAGGAGTGCTTTCCAGAATTATTTTCATAAGAATAAACTTAGTTACTGGCAGGAATATTTAACTTAACCTCTGCTACAGTCCAGACAATAGTTTACATGTTTCATTTCCTGAAACTAAAGGGAACATCAATTGGTCTAGGGCTGTGCTGACACAAATCTAAGATCAAGGTCTGAGCCATTAATGCTATTCTTAAATGTTCGAACTGTGAAAGTTTGCATATACATCCACATTTTGGAAGGAATTAAGAATATAAATCTTATCTTACAACAAAGCAAGTCCCATTTAGATGCTTAAAACTGAATTTATATTTAAATGGGTTATTCTTTCAGGTTCTATTTCCAGGTTTGAGTGTCTCAACTCAGGCATGTATGTCTGCTAATTCAGACATTCAGCTAGATTTTTTAAGAGGGCAGGGAAGCTGGTGCCTAAACAATTATATATAACCACCAGGCAGGCACTGACATTTGAAAATTAGCCTGTTGAACTGTAAATACCAACTCCTCACATTTTCAGAGTAAAAATCTTGTTTCACGCTGGGTCTACATGCTCTAGCAAAAAATGAGTATTTGGAAATTATAATTCTCATAGGTGTAATCCTTAAAAAGGTTTTCATGCCAGTTTTCTAGACAATTGGACTTACAGTACTACTGTGAAACATTAGCAGACTTGCTTCAGTCCTTGCAATGGGTGTGCTTGCACTTTTATTTGAAACGACTCAGATATTGCAAAGCTTGAAGTTCAAAGGCAATCTTGTAAATCTGAGGTAAATGTCTGCCAAATTTTTTTTTTCCTGTTATTCTGGGATATTTTATCCAAGAACAAAGACAATCTCATTTCAAAATCTCAGAGATACTTCTGAAGCCGTGAGGAGGAAAAGCTAATGGATGAAAAGATAGTCAATCAAGAGGCTGACATCTGGATAAGAAGCTCACATAGTTTTTTGTCCTGCAGTTTTACCACTTAAAAGATTGGTTGTAGCATAAGTTGGTTTTTTTCTTTGTTTGTTTCAACTGAAAAGGTAAAAAACAGTAACACAAGAAATAACACCTGACTCTGTAATATATTAGTACTTCGACACCCAACTGCTAATAACGTTTATGAATGTTTTTCCTTCCAGGAATCAACTCAATTACATCACAGAAGAACTTAAGAATCCTTACAGGTAAAACTACGTAGGAAAGCAGTGTTTCTAATGACAGAAATCAAACACTTAATATTTTTGTAGAAGCAGGAATGTATTTTGGTTTGGTTTTAAAAGCAATAGTTATTCAAAGTTTGAACACTAACAGACAGAGCTAATTAGCATCTATTACAGGCTTCATAAATTTGCGTAAAGTTGTATTTTTCCTTTTTTAAAATCCCAATTTCCATGGCTCTACAATAAAGAAACATAAATACACCTAAAGAGCATATGGGGAAAAGTAAGAGTCCACAGTTTACTATGACAACTCTACCAGTGATATAGCAATGCTGATGGAGTCTTACTTTTGCATTCTTTAGAAATCTACCGCTATCTATAATTATTGGAATCCCCTTGGTTACAGTTTGTTACGTTCTGATAAACATTGCATATTTCACCGTAATGACTTCAACAGAACTCCTGCAGTCCCAGGCAGTTGCTGTGGTAAGCCACTTTATTTTGTAATAGAGCATCTGAAGAAGGCTGTGTGCATTAAAGTCATGAGCAAAAAGGAACCTGTAATTTTTCTTAAGATACAATTAATTTCTGTCTCAGCTGTCAGTGTCACCTTTTCCCCCATTATCTACTGTCATTTGTTAATCTAAAATTTATTTCAGTAATGCTTAATTTGAACAGTAGTTCTGTTATATCCCAAGGAAAGAAAAAAGCAAGCAGAAGTAATGCAGCCTTCAGCTAACATTTTGTACTACAGCTCAGAGGTTGACTGTTTCCCATAAGCACCAAAAAGATGGAAGGAAAAATAACATGTGACTGCTGCTCTGCCCTTTTCAGTATCTCCATCATTTCCAAGAAACAAGCTCATGCAAAATGACAGTAGATCAAAGTTTGTCATTCTGGAGATAACAGCAAGTAGTCCATAATTCACTTCCTCCTTACTCTTGCTTTTTTCCTTAACAAAGCTAAGGAATATCCTTTTTACATTATTGCAAGACATACTATTACAGACAAAATTAAAGTTTATATACATTTCTAAAATGTTAACAAACACATCTGTCCCTTTGGTTGCACTTGGTAAATTTTCCATGGGACATTAGTCTCTGAGATAACCATTGAGAGGTCATGCAGCAATTTTTCCTAATGTTAGTTTTTGGGGAAAACAAACAGTATGTGACATGCATGCAAAATGCAGTGTAGCACAGTGAAGAAATACAGTAATGTAGAAATACTTAAAAATGTTAAAAAATATAATCTTTTAAAATGGATTACTTCAGTGCATTACAGCGTCTTGTTTGCACCCAGAGGTACGTACAGCAATGTATATCAAGTTATATCTTGTTTAAGAACTAGTCCTCTTCAGTATACCACTAAATTTACAATCTGTGAACACCACACATCAGCTAGCACTAAACTCCTCAGACTAAATTAACAACAAAATCTCCGAACTGCCACTGAGCAGTACAAAGGCAGCACAGCAAACAGCAAAAGGAGTGCACTGTATAGAGAGGTCTATACATCTGCAAGTAGACTTCTTGCTTAGCACTGATGAGCGTCCTACTACTGGACAAAGAAACAACACTGATGTTACACTTGTGCAAAACCAGAACTCTTTACGCTTGACTTACTAGAAAGAGTTAACCACCCCCCAACTAAAAACCCCAAACCTACCTGTCCAAAAAGTTTGAATTCAATTTACAGTAGATCAATGTACCTACATTAAATCTAATCCATCCTGCAGTAACAACTAACATAGCACGGCACAGGTAAAAACTGAGCGTAGTGAAAAACCTTAGCAAGCTTGTCCTTTACTTGTTTGCCCGTAAGGCGACTGAAACGATTGTTGTGCTGTCGCTACTAGTGTTACTCCTTCTATATAGGTTGAAACCAGCTTGTGTGTGTGTGGCTCTCTGCTGCAATGCTATCTTTCTTTTTGTTTTGCAGACACATCCCCAAACCAGGTGTCTTTAACAGAATTTAATTTCCGTGTATTTTTTACATCTGTCTCCCAATGTTTCCTAGAGATGCTGCATCTCAAATGACACCAATATTCCACTCTATAAAGAGTGGTTCATTAATTAACCCAGGTCTTCATTTGGCAAAGCATTCTTTAATAACCACACAAAATATACAACATATGTTTTTATTGGTAACATACTTCAGATACCCATTTACTGTACTTTTAAAGAGGCTCCAACATTACTGAATATACCAAGTGGTAGCTAAAATGACCAAAGTGATTCATTTTAATCCCATATCCCAGACATTTGGAGATAGAGTCCTTTATCCAGCCTCTTGGATAGTTCCTCTCTTTGTGGCCTTTTCTACAATTGGATCTGCCAATGGGACCTGTTTTACTGCAGGCAGGTAAGTTCCCATTCTAAATATCTTAAATTAAACATTTTTAAAGGATGGAAATATTTATATATGCATTTATATATCTACACAGAGATTCTTCTGATCCAAATGTACAAAATCTAATTACAAAGTACCTGCAAATCTATCTACTGTTTAATTTTCAAAAAGAAGCAGTGGCTATGCAGGTTTGCAAAATTAGAAAATAAGGTGTCTCATTCTTAATTCAAAGCAGGTATAGCACAAGAGGTTTTTTTCACCTCTCATCAAGTTTAAAGCTAAGAATTAAACAGTTAAAAAAATTACCAGTAAGAACATTACTACACCAGTAATGATAAAAATAAGAATTGGAAAGAGAACCTATTCCTTTTAATCAATAGTTCAACGCTTCCACTTACTATTTAAAAATATTTTAAATTTCAAATCCATCTGAATATGACAGGGCTGTAAAGACCAATTTTTTTGACAGAAGGTTGTCAACATAGTTTTATAATATGAAGCAAATTAAAAATGAAATATTTAATTAAAAGGGACACAGTAGCTAACATTTTTTTCCAAAATAATTTTAAATTAAATGTGCAAACTAATGATTCTGAAGTTAGTTTCAACTTCACTACTTTCATACTGGTTCAGATTTAGTTTCAAGTTCACTGCTTTAATACTGGTTATTTCCCTTATTTCAGTCTACTACAATATTCCTTAAATCCCACTGCAAATCAAAGGAAATACTGATGAAATTATAGTCAGATGTAGCCACACAATAAAACAAACCTGAAAATGGTACTAATATTTTTTTTTTTTTAAATAATGCCATTTAAAGTCTAGGTGCCACACTAACTAGACCACCTTGTTTTTGTTTTGTTAGACTTGTTTATGTTGCAGGTCGTGAAGGGCACATGCTAAAGGTGCTATCTTACATTAGTGTTAGGCGTTTAACACCAGCACCTGCTATCATATTTTACGTAAGTATATATTCTAAGTACAGAAAAACTATCAACAACAATTCTCAAATAATACATGCTTTCACAATTTCTTACCAGCAGTCTTGATGCATATCTTTGACTACCTAGAAATAAAATTGCTAAAAACACATTAGGAAAAGACTATCTAACCCCCCCAATTTCGCAATTTGAACAGTTTCATTCTAGAACTAGATTTTAAAATCAAAATGTTTTTAAGAATCCACAGCATGAAAACAAAATTAAGAAGTTAAATGAATGATTAGTATTAGGCAAATCCTTTATTTCACAGGATGCCTGAAAGAAAGCTGTTACTACCCTATTTCCTCCCTGTAAGAATGCATTTACATCTCACTAAAACCTATCCTATTCAGCAATACATTTTAAAATAAATCTAGAATAACTTGTTATTTTTATATATTTTACCTATTTATCTTATCTTCACAGTAAAACAAGATATATTCAAAATTCAATTGCTCTGTCAACTCCCAGTAACTTTAGTAACCTAAAAATATGTTTAGTATCTTCACTTCCTCCAAGATACATACTCAACAACAAAACAGATTAACGCATACAAATTTTAAGTCTTTTGACTGATAATGGAATTAAGATTGCACACAAAAATAAACACACGTTGGCAGGATGTGGACGCTATCTTTAAAGGTGCTGCAATACACTTACACTCAAGTGTTTAAGCAAAAGCATTCACAGATCACACAAACACCATAAACATACGCCCATACTGACACATAAGTAAAATTCAGCCTTCTTTTATAATAGACTATACTAATTTTTGTTTTCATTTTTAGGGGGCCATTGCTATTATTTATATTATCCCTGGTGACATTGACACACTCATAAATTATTTTAGTTTCGCAGTCTGGATGTTTTATGGTTTAACCATACTTGCACTCATTGTCATGAGGTTTACAAGAAAGGAACTCAGGAGACCAATCAGGGTAAGCTCAGCATTCAGTATGGCTTTTCCTCCTCCCATAAATACTGAAACACAAACTCATCCTAAATATTTGGATATTTAAACAACATCCTCAGACAAACTCCTCCTTGTTGTCATCCATCCTCCCCCCCCCCCCCCTTACGTGAAACCTAGCCATTTATTTGTAGTTCTCTTTGTTCCAGTTTTGCACTAGGTCAAAGCTTGTAAGGACTGGGAAAAGATTACACAATGTTTATTTTTACTTGCACAGACCACAGGCACAAGCCAGATTTTCAGGGATGGGAAACTGCAGTCAACAGACTACCACTGAAAGAGTATCCGAAATAAGACCCCACATCATTGCACTTGGAGTCAGGTCCCAGATTCATTAAAATGCAAAAGTTTTACACTTCAATTTGCAATATAGACAGAGAGATCTTGGTCAATTATTTGGCAGAAGAGTTTTCCCTATCCATATTCTTGCTACTCTTTCAATTGCCCCATCCAATTCCAGAAATTTTAAAAGGAAAAAACTGCATAAGGCAAAGAAAATATTCTTCTTTCATATATGCAACTTCTGTAAGAACACCAAAAGAACAAACAAGTAATTTTGTGCTTTGTATCTTGCAGATACCCATCGTCATTCCAGTCATAGTGACATTAGTCTCCATTTTACTGGTATTGGCACCAATCATCAGCGCACCTGAACTGGCCTATTTGTACTGTGTTTTATTTATACTTAGTGGACTTATATTTTATGTACTTTTTGTTCATTTTAAATTCAGCTGGCCCCAAAAAATATCAAGTAAGTATACCTCAGGCAGCCAGCTCCAAATTCAACAAAATATTGCTAAGCTTTAGATTAAAGTAATTACCATAATGAAGCTCATTGTATGGCCCATCCCATCTAAATCACAAGTGGGGTGTGGAGGGATGCAATTTTCCAGACATATAGTGAAGGGCATATAGTGAGCTTTAGTAAATATTGTATTTTACTCCTTCCTGTGGAAAAAAAAGTAATGCCTGACTTCAGGAAAAATGAAACTTAATTCACAAAAAAGCAATACATAACTGTAGTAGTACGAAGAAACTGACTTCTAAAAAGAACAGAAATATTTTATCTGGAAAGTTAGTTTTTTCGGTTGTTCATATTTCAAAACACTGCTTTAGCCATTAACTAAATATTAGCAGACATACATTCTTATGCCACAAAATACTCTGCTTTTAGCTCAGGTTATCAATTTTGCTGTACTTACTAAAGAAAATGTTAAGAACATTAAGACCAAAATTAATCACAGTGCTGCTGAGTAAAGTGAAAGCTGCAAGAACTCAGTCTGACCATTCATAAAATGATTTTGCATAGTCTCAAAGAGAAACTCCTTGCAGCTATCTCAGGGAAAACAGGATACAGAGATATTATTAAAATGGAAAATGGATCCAGCTGAAGAAGACAGAACAGACAGAATAAGTAGTTCTACACAGATTTAAAAAAAAAAAAAAATCCATCACCTGTCTCTCCTGCTCCCTGGGATTATTAAATGTTAAGTAACTATGCAATTAGCATTGTACTCAGAGCAAGTTTAGAAACCCTGGAATGTTGTAGCTTGGATCTTAAGACTGCTTTTATTCCCCATCCCTTATTTTTTAAGTGTGAGATACTAATACAGAAGATACAGACAACTACTCACAAGGATAATTTTCTCACTTAGAAAACCAGCGTAAGAACAGGAATACTGTTCTCTCATAAAGCCTCTAACAATAACTTTTTTCCCCCCTCAGAGTCCCTCACTATGCACCTTCAGATGCTTTTGGAAGTTGTTCCAGCAGAGGAAGTTACTGAATAAAACATTTTATATGTACCAAGTTGTTTTAAAGTGCAATACTGGTTGAAGGAGATTCAATTTAGTTTGGCACACATTCATACCTTCTAAGATGTTATGTTCATACTCGTGTATTATTTTTGCAACACTTTAGTACTTGAAAAATGTTAAATATATAATAATAAAAGATTTCTGAGCAAGATTACAGCGTCCAGCAGAGACATTTTCATTGTTTGCCAATATGTTACAGTATCTTGTTTTCTGCATTAAAATTACTCAAAATAAACAAGAGGAACTTTTCAATTATGAAGATGGCAAAACTTACCAGCAACACGGTCAAGATGCTTTTGATCACGCCGCTGAAAGAATGAAGCAGCTATCATTTACAGCATCACATTCAACAGGCCACACAGTAAGGACAGAAATAAGGTAAAACCGGGCTAACTGCATTCTCAGTTTCTCAGACCAAACACTAGCTATCAAAAAATTAAAAACTGAGGAAGTGGGAATCAAGTAGAAATGGAAAGCACAGTTGACAGGAAGAGGTGAGGCAGGGTTTGTTGGGGTTTTTTTTTGTGGTTTTTTTTTTTTTTTAATTAAAACAAGATAATCAAAGCTCAATTTCTCAGGTATCTGTGTTTTCTCCAACACCATCCAAATTATAGAACAGTGAGTAACTGCCACAGAAATTATCCTCAGCACGAATGTGACTTTACAGAGGTAACTTCACCATCCTAGATACACTCCATTTGGTAGCTGATGAAAATAAAATATAAAAAATAGATACTACATTAATACACAGATGTAAGCAGGTTTTACTCCACAGAAAACCTCTTCTTCATGAGGACCCTGATCAAAAATTGCCTGAGGCCAAGAGAATATTCTTGGAACGTACTGTTACATTTTTCACGCTGTTCTTTATAAACTGGCTCTTGGCAGCTGCTAAGAATATATGGGTAAAATCAGCTTTTGCTTCTATCTTACTTTTGTCTTACTTTTCAAATAAAAGTTACAGATAATTTATGTCTATTAAATAACCCACTAATTTATCTACCAGCAGAAAAATCACCTTACATTCTATTTAGAGATCAGGCAAGTCAAAGAAGAACAAAACACACGAAGGAAAACATCCTGCCCCATCACACTCCGCCCCCCCCCAATTAGGTGATTTAACAGTCTTCTGTTTGCATCACAATGCAGAGTAAGACCAAAATACAGTTAAATAACTTACTTCCTGAAGTACTTTTACAGCAATTACAGCTTTGCAAGTACCTGTACTCAGGTGCAGGTTATAATTAAGCTCAGTTGTAGTCAGGTTCCCAACAGCACTAATTTTTTTAACCATACATTAACAACTACAAGTGTTTCTGTCACATGGCAGGCAGTTTTCCACTGGCATCATCCATATTTTTAAATATTCAGAAAGAAGAAGCTTTATTATATGCTAATACTAGAAAAACTGTAGCTGTCAGTGTAAACATTTTAATATCCATATAAAGTCCTTCTCCCATTCTTGAAGTAAAGGCATGCCAATGTTTCCAGAAAGAATAATCCCCAGCAAGCAAGTATATTCTTCCTGGTCAAGAATACAACAAAATTTTAGGCTTCTTAAATCTGTAAAGTTAAGTCTCTATTCTAAATCGCCACATAACTACGTTGTGTGCTTTAAAATCTACAGATGCAAGGAGATCTATACGAGATTCATTTATTATAAATATCTTTTACATTATTACTTCACTGCAAGATGTTCTGGATGTGCAAAAGTGCAACAGTGAAAAATTATTTACTGAAAGATAGTATATTAAAAGGCAAAGCCTT
This sequence comes from Theristicus caerulescens, assembly GCA_020745775.1. Taxonomy (NCBI): domain Eukaryota; kingdom Metazoa; phylum Chordata; class Aves; order Pelecaniformes; family Threskiornithidae; genus Theristicus; species Theristicus caerulescens. The sequence goes on along the minus strand of CM036565.1, from coordinate 42,131,883 downwards.
AGGGCTAAACAGACAAGATTTTATTGTTCATTTACAAATGAGAAAAGAGTTTTAGAGAAATGAGAGGGAACGAAATAAGAGCATTCATGAAAACTGAAAACGTCAAAGTCAAAACAAATCCCAAATCTACTATCACAGTGGTTGTTCCACAAAAGCTGTACAGCAGTTAGTTACTACAGTGAGCTGTACTGTACAGTATTTCATACCAAGTCAATATATTTCCAATCAAGTAACAAAAATTGCTTGATGCAGAACTGATAAATGTGATGACTGCCAACAAACTGATACTGTATGTATATGAGGGATACGGTAGAAACAATTGACAGATGATCAGCATTTGTGAAACTTCAAAAATTACCAACTATTGCTAACACAGCAAATTCACTCAGATAAGTAAACTAGAAGCTCTGTAATTGCTAATAAATTCAACTGCTTCACAACCCAAGTTTAATCTTCAGATTTTACTGTTTGGACGGCACACATACATATGTACACATCATCATTAAAGGCAATAATTTTAAAGTGAAGGCAATGGAAAACATACATAATGTTCTTCTATGGAGTATTTCTTCAGATTCTCAGCACCCAAAGAAAAGAACTTTGTTCACTATTTCCCTCTTAAAATTAGGGACAGTTCTGCAACCTGTATGCTTAGTTCTATCAATTTTAGTGGAAATAATCATACAAGAGACACTATTTTGAAGCATAATTCTTAGCAGAGGAAAAAGATCTGTCTCCAAATTACTCATCACTTTCTGTTCCACTGTCTTCTGAGGAGTCAACCAATTCTTCAGTTACTGCAGCAGTGCAATACAGTTTTTTAGTACCTAGAAGTAATTAACAAAGTGTAACATTTATAAAGTAAGAAAAAGCAAGAGCTTCAGAACAATTATGTAGTAGGCATTAAAACAAAACCAAACCCAAAACAACAAAACCCCCACACTTTAGACTACAAACTAGACCAAAACACTAAAAACTACTTCAAACTGCTCTTTGTCTGTGCTATTCCAATAGAAAAATACCCTGCTGCCTACAGTTCGCTATTAAAGGACCTCTCATTTGTTTTCAGAGAATTTCAGCAAGCCAGCTAAGTGTCACATATCTGAAATGAGTATTTCAGATACACCCTATGCAAAAATGAGGATGCTGGTCATTTTATGCATTATAAACACCAACTCATTCATGCCTTACCAACTGGAAAAGGGCTTTTATCTTCAAAATCTTCCCAGTGTTCAAAATCAAAAGACACATGAGGATTCTGTTGACAAAAACATTTTTTGAAATATCTGCACTGACGCACAGTGAATATGTTCAGAACATTCAACAATTCTCAAACTAATTTCCACTTCACCTTGCTCTTCAGTAATTTGCACCATGCTCCTTTTTTCTCTTTCACAAGAACAATAATAGCCTCTTTATCCTTAATCACACATGTAGACTTTTCTGCAAGTATATATTGATGCAGCTCCATGTCAGCCAAATAAAATTTGTCTCCTGAACAAGCACTACATCATAAAAAAGTTTAAAAAAAATTAAATGCAAGCTGACAGTCAAACATTGTGTTTATTATACTTGAATTTCTTAAACCTACCTGAAAACCACCTTCTCCTTAGCAAACTCACATTTACAGTCAGCTACACTTGCTATTTTTACCTTCACTGTAACAGTCTCTTCGTTTTGAAACCATTTTATTTCTGGATAAAAGCTAAAATAAAGAAAGTTTAATTGGATTTTTTCCAAAATAGAAAACAACCAAGTTTTAGACAAGCTGTCTCACATACAGCCAGAATTAGGTTACAAACAATCAGCTGAGTTTCAGCATCTGTAGGTGTACTCAACCATAGTAATTTGACACTGAATAGCAGTGTCAGGAAAGCATGTGATAGGATGTCAGCCAAGCTTGCTACAAAAGACTGCGATCTCAGTCTTTGGAGAAGAACATCTACTAGTTCAAGTGGGGAGAAAAGGGAAAAAGGGGGCGAGGAAAAAGGAAAAAGGGGGCGAGGAAAAAGGAAAAAGGGGGCGAGGAAAAAGGAAAAAGGGGGCGAGGAAAAAGGAAAAAGGGGGCGAGGAAAAAGGAAAAAGGGGGCGAGGAAAAAGGAAAAAGGGGGCGAGGAAAAAGGGCTATAATTTTGTGTTGCAGACACATTCTCAAAATAAAATCAGGTTTTCTTTTCTTTTTTTTTCCTCCAAGAACAGAAGCGCATTAAGGGGAGAGACACAAAATTGATTCATCTCATTAAATACCAATACGCAGAGACAGAAGGGTAGGAGTTACAATTTAGACCTCAAGTAGGACAGCCTTTGGTTAAAACATAATCCATGCGAGTGCGAGTCAGAGCTGGTATTTTATACCTATGGACTGAGACAAAAAAGTGTTTGTTTTCCTTCACTTCCTAGTACTATGGTGTCTAATCAAAGATTATGTAATTTCAACAGATAAAGTTAGCTTCCAGGAGTATGCAAAAGAGCAATTTAGATTACTTAAGGGATTCACAAGATGATGTGTGTATATACATATATATCCAACAGCAACAGTAATCTCTCAAGTTCAACAGTGACGTTACAGAATACTTCTACCTGTATTACACCCATTTACTCACAAAACAGATAATATCAGTAAGGATGATTGTCCTGTTTGGCAGTTCACATTAAAAAAGCAAGTATGGGAACAAATCACTCTGAATTTTTGTACCATTTACGCTGATGCAGGGTAGAGTCTTCTGCTTCCTTAGTTTGAGTTACACCATCTAAAAATAAGAAATCCAGAAAGATATTTTATACTTATCTATACTATAGAAACCAGATACTTCCAGAACAGCCCAGTACCATCATAAAAATAACTTGCTAGCAATCAAAATACTACTGCAAGACTATGTTTGGCATTTATATTGGGTACTTCTATTTGGAAAGATTTCATAAAGTTAGTAATTCAACTAAAAGTTTTAACTAAAAAGAGTATTATAGTTGGTATAAGAAAATAAAAAAACCCCCCACACCTAAAATGCAGTTTTCCAGGTCAGGTAAAGGTTTTTCCAGTTTCGAGACATTATTTATTTGAAACCTGAAACATGTAATTTTAGAAATTGACTAAGAGTTTCACAGATGAAACAACTAATATTGATGTTACCATCACAGCTTGAAACATGGGATTACAGTCAGGCTACTACACCAGGAAAAAAAGTCTTCTATGATAAGCACTCCAAGATATTATCTGACTGTTGTCTGCTGCAACTTTTTAATCATTCAGCTTTCATTGCTCCAAACTCACATGCCAACTGCTGCCACATCATCCTCTGTCCCCCTTCTATGACTGACAAAGCCATGTGCTTTTAAGCCTCTACTAACAATACCACATCCTTGAGCATTAGATTAAAAGGAAAAAAAAAAAAGGAGGGGGGAAGCCATTTTCTACCACCCTGAATCTCAGAAAAAAAAACAAACCAAACCCTCCCAGAGAACAATGTTGTTATTCACCTCATATTTCAACAGATTTCAACTTCCTTAAACCCTATGGCCTTAGACAGCAAAATGCTCATCCTCTCTGCAGGAGAGATTTCCTGCTCGCACATTCCATTCAGAGCCGAACAATTCTGAGTCTCTCAAGGACAGAATATTTCCCAAATAGTAATACAGCTATATTAATATGGCTTACTCTCACAGCATCTCCAGGCTGCTAAGTATAAGGTATTTGTGGCTTATTGTAAACATTAGCTATATGGTGCTATTCTATATACTCAGAGAAGTCTGCATTTGGCAAAATGACTTTTAGGTTGACATTTAAGCACCTAACTTTAATTAAAGTTTTAAAATTTTTAGAAATTATGAAAACGTTTACCACATGGATGATTCCCAAAAGTACTTTCATAGGAACTACAGTTTTCAGTAGAATTTTCTTGTGTTGACATATTCTGTGGATTGGACTCATTCTCTGGACCAGCTGTATCTTCCTTTATGCTTCTGAACACAGAAGAAGACATTTTTAAAAGAAAGGGTTTATGTTTAATTTGGTTTATTATGTTTAATATTTAAAGGATTCCTCATCATAGTTAGTGCTAACCTACTCACAGCACTGCATAATTTTTGAAACACTTGAGTCATCTGTCCAAATGAAAAATACTTTCTTCCACTACCTTCAAAAACCTAGTGGCGTAAGAGGACTGAATCCAGTCTGGTAAGCCATCAACTAATATTTCAGACTGCATAAATAAATAATAACTTTTAAATTAATCCATACCGAAGATGTAGTATTAAATACCTATGCAGTCATCTCTATTCAGAACTGACACAGCTTACCTTAATTACTTTGGGGGTAAATTAGTAAGACTAAAGTAATTTCAATCATAAATGAGAGATACCTTTAAAAAATGCTTATCATCTTTTCCAAGTAATTCCAACTAAACAATTCTTTGAGGCTAGGTAAAATACAGCACAGCATGTTCAACTTACAGTATTTTTTAGAAACTATTTCTGAGTTACATACTTGAAGGAATCAAACACACTTAAAAAAAGTCAAATCTCCTATGATTTACTGACTAGCTTTAGAAAGCCAAAGTCTAAGAGAATCTAATCTTACCTTAAAGCAACCAAGGTTCTAAAAAAATGTTTAATTATTCACACACCACACAGAAACCCTAAAAACAGCCACCGAGCAAGGAGGTGCCACACAAGCTGAAGGAGGACTTGAAAGGTAAGGAGCTGAAAACTGGGCAAATAGAGTATGAAGTTAGACAAAAGCTTTGTATATGAAGTCTGCAATGAAGCACCCAAAATCAACACAACCAACATGTAATTGCATGTTCTGCAACAAGGAGAAGATATTCCTAAAAAAAAAAAAAAAAGAAAAAAGAAAACAACAACCAAACCAAGCCACTTTTCAACCTAGGCCTAGTACCTCTCCAACTGTAGAAACACTTGCAGGGAAGGACAGCCTGCGTTTCTCGAACACCAAGATCACGTACAGAGATTGAAGGATCTAGTGCTTTGGTTGTGCATTTATCAAACAGTCAACAAGACAATAAATTAGAGAGATGCCTACGCATTAGAGATGGACCACAACCTCCTCTATTATCATCAAAAAGGTCTGGAGAGAAGGCCCAGAGACCGACTGGCTTTATTTATAACTGATGTATTATCCCAAAGCAAGCATACCGCTTATATCCATACACCATGTCATCTTGGAGATGAAGATGTGAGCCATTTTCTTTCCAGGACAAAAATGTTTCTTAAGGCAATTAAGACTGAACTTGATCTTGCTGACAAGTGCTGTTTACAACATGCAAAATTTTGGCTATGCCAAGTTGCCTGAGAGGCTGGGCAGCCTAGATATGCCAAGGTCTGCTGGTTTAGAAGACTTAATATCTGTGGGAGGAGAACACCACCACTTCCATTCTGGCCACAGGGGTAAGATCCTTGCACTGCACGTGACAAACCATGAGCATTTAGTTAACTGAAGAATCTTGTTGGCTTTTGAACTAAAGAGGGAGACCGATGAACAATCACAAAGAGACCAGCACTCTGTAGCAAGGACATAAAATTGAAGTGTATGGCTGAGGCAAAAGAACAGAAAACTTACTGAGTGTTACTTGATGCACTAATGGGAGGTGGTTTGGGCTGCTGATGTCAGGCAGGAGTTCTGCAATGTAGGCAATTCGCCAAGTAGTTCAGAGAAAAATGACTGTTTTCAAAACAGCATGGAAAGCATCCTTTATCTTTGTGCTGTTCTATGAAGTCTTTTACTGGGCAGAAGCATTCTTCGATGCAATTATCATGACCCGAGAAAAACAGGATAAGTATTATGGGTACCTGTTAAGTAATGAGCCATACTGATAGCCATGAAGGACAATAGGTAGGAGACTACCACACGGCACACACAAATCCTAGACAAAAACCAGAGTAATACAGAACACTTGCTGAACTAGCACAGATTAAGGGGAGGCAAAGCGATCTGCCACATACTAAGAAGTATAAGTTTCTTTTATGAAATTTAAATCTGCAATGAAGCATCCGAAATCTGCATAACCAACATGTAACTATGCATATTCTGCAACAGGGAGAAGATATTGCTGCAAAAAATACACATGATGTTTCTCAGTTAACTTCACCTTACAGGAGCTCTTTGAGTCCCTTTTGTTTAATTAGTACCTTACTAAAAAAGACTGCAGTCAGTTCTGAAAGTTTAAACAGTAGTATCAGGCTTAGTGAATCCGCAAAAAGTAATCCAAGCAGTTGCATTACAGATATTTGAGATGGAACTGTTGCACAGAGCACCATGATATGGTCTCTGGCATTACATGCTCTGGTGACCATTAGGAGGTTACCAACCTTCCTATTCAGAAACAGCATAAAACAAGAAATAAATTCAAAAAGGTTGTGCTCGAGGTAGCAGAAACCTCAGAGCTTGGGAGTCCTCTGTGAGGAATAAAATCTGAAAAAAAAAAAAAGCCTTCCAAGCATCAACAGTGCAAACGTTGTTCTCAAATACTGATTTTTAAGGTTGAACAAAATATGGGGAAAAACAAATCCTTTGGTTAAGATTAAACTCTAGTACAGTTCTAGATAGAAATGCAGGCACCTTAATCCAAGATGGAAATGGACTATGGAGGGGGTTAGGCTTCCTCATCTTGTTGACTGGCTAAGTCACAGAAACAACAGCCTTAATTAACTTGCCCAACCCTGAGACAACACATACAGTGCCCATGTTGGTACTCCATAAGCCTTTTTTTGTTTATGAAGCAATATTTACTCTCTGAAAGAAAATATTTGAGATTTCTCTCTTCCTTGTAAATATTAAAAAAACCTTGGTTGGTCAGACAAAAGCATTTAGATTGTATTTTCAATGATGGCTCTCGAAACTGAAGAATAAGTGGCTAAAGAAACTCCTGAACAAGGTGCCACACAGAAGCCAGAACAAAAAAGCTACAGATGTCTTGCTCATAAGCATTTTAAATCAAGGGTCCTAGGATCCAGGACAGACCACAGAGAGATGTGCCCTTCTACCTTATACAGTATTTATACAGTTCTAAAAGTTCACAAGGTAAGGAAAAAATGTACAGTGCTGTTACTGCAAAAACCATCATGTTGCCATATTCACTAAGTGTATGGCCCTAATCCTTTTTAAGTAAACTGTTTAAATTTTCCAGCTTGAACTCTGCAGTTGTACAAACACCAACAATAAGCTCTACTGTACTGACTGGTACTATGTACTGACTGGTAAGCATTCAAAAAAGCCACTGATAATAATAAAAGATAACAGAATTTGAATTCAGACTCCCTATTTTTATGATAAACTTGACTATCTGCATCAAATGCTAGTTTAACATTTTCTAGAATTGGTATCTGTCTTTCCATGATGATTTTGTGGCTAAAGAATAGTTGAAGGAAAGCAGACATATCAACCACACTATTGTCTCTGTTTAAATGAAAATCATGTTCAGTACTGTTAATCACGAAATTATCTTGTTAAAATTAAATACTAGAATTTTTTTCCTAGTAAAGTATATGCTGAAAAAAATTTGTAAACACTTACAAAGGCTCCAAGCTCTTTGCATGATCTAATACCTTCATGTGTCCGCACAACTTCTGAAGTTGTGTTATATGTTCTGGATTGTCAGTTCCCAGACCCGTAGACAAAATCTCAGATCGAACGTTGTATTCATTGACGGACATCTTCAAATCTGAAAGCCTGGTAACCCGGACCTTGAATTACAAAACATACTAAATAGAAACCATAGTTCATAAATGGTCTCTCTCCAACTCTAAGCTGTTCTTTAAGTAAAACTTTAAAAGTACTCCCATTTATTTATAGCTGTAAGCAATTCATTTTCTCTGACTTTCAAACAGGAACCTACCCATGTTTAATTGTTTTCAAAGTATCACCATCTTTTTAATCGTGATAATGGCTTAAGTAGCTAGTCCCACCTAACAGAACCATTGCCAAGATGGCAATGAAGTAAACAATCCTGGCCCTGATTACACAAACTACAGCCAAAATACACACCACATAGTTAGAATAACTTCTAGACCCAAATAACAATAAAACTGCTGGGGGAGAGCGGGGCGGGGGGGACAGTAAGAAAAACTCTAAACAAAAACAAAAAGGATAGAAATCAGAGAAAGGTTGACATACGTCACATGGGAAAGGAAGCTACTAAAGACAATCACTTCCAGATCATTTTCTCTTTCCATTTTATTTTTCAGCTGACTGAATGGTCAGATGGAAAACATAGCATGATACATTCTAAAGCATAGGAATAATTTACTGTACTCTTTGGCAGGACCAAGCAGCCACAAGAGGCACATCACAATCCTGAGATATAGGGAGGCCCTTCTGATGACCTTGTTCAGACCATTAGAAAATCCCAACCCCACCCCCCAAAAAAAACCACACCAGAAAACCTCAACTTGCAAGCTACCTTTGATAACAATTCTTCACAGAACTCCTTGCTCATAAAATGAAGTTATTTCTTAACAGATATCATAAAAATGCAACTAGCTTGTTCATGCCATTAGTAAAGGCTTAAAAGGCACCTGATTTTTTGTCCTTTGATGTAACTGTCAGAATAGATTCCTGCCTTTCAAAAAAAACTCCTTTCAAGTAAAACACAGCCCTAAGGCAATCTGCTCCCTGCAAAGTTTTGGGAGAATAGGAGGATACTCAGAGGAAGCATCATCACGTGGATGACAAACTCTCTAACTTTTCCCTAGCTATCACCTTCCAGTCAGCACTACCAACAGGAATACTTGGTTCAGGCCAGTACTGCCTTTCTCACAGGCCAGGGAACTGACAGAAGAACAATAGAAACATGGCACTGACCATAACGTTTTAATTTAATAATTAAAAAAAAAATCTTAATATCTGAAAGGTCAGAATCACAGTCTTTATATCCAATTGATAGTAACAGGTCCTCTTTTGAATGCTGACAGAAAGAAATTCAGTTTATGAAGAAAAAACTCACAATACTATGCATTAACACTCCACAAGATCAAGAGGTCTTCTAGATGTTAGTGTAAATAAATTCGTAAAAAAATCCAAGAACAAGAGCACCCATGCTTCCTATTCTGATCAAGAAAACTAAGGAAAAAAGCTTAAAAGTGTTTTTTAATTTGCAGAAAAATTTAGAATAAAACTAACTACAAAGTAGTGCAAGAACAATAAAAGACAGCAAAGACTTAGAGATATAAACAGAATAAACTGAGTCTAGTATAAGAGGTCCTAGATATCAGCAAAGGATCTTGGAGGATCAAAGTTTCATTCTTTCAGAGTAATCTGTGACGCACTACAGAATAGATTTTACAAGACAAAACCCTAAAACCTAGTAACTCCAAAATATACTTTTGTTATTAACTTTGTGGAATAGTCTGGACAACATTTATAATTAATTTGGTGCTCTGTTACTGGTGCGTATTCAGCTCTCCAGATTTAAAGTTCAAGTTTTACTCAGTCATGTATTCCATCTATATACAAGCATACATATTTATCACAGAATGGTTGAGGTTGGAAGGGATCTCTGGAGGTCATCTGGTCCAACCGCTCTGCTCAAGCAGGGTCACCTAGAGTCAGCTGCCCAGGACCACGTCCTGATTGCTTCTGAGTGTCTCCAAGGATGGAGACTCTACAACCTCTGAGCAACCTGTTTGAGTGCTCAGACACCGCAGTAAATTAACCAACAGTATTATGCAAATACCACATAGAGTAAAATTAAAATAGGAACGGACAGGAGGAAAGAGAAGAATGGGTGCTCTTGTTATAAAGGAGTTTAGATACAAATATTTTGTAATGCTACAATTCTATACCTACCATTGGGTCAACCCAAGCTGTATTTCCCAAGGTATGTACTATTTTTGCTTCATGTAGTTTTCCTTTAATTTTGTGATGAATATAATTTGTTACCTAGGAAAAACAAATTTTCATTGCACTTGAGATGTATACCAACATAACTTTACAGTTATTTTAGTTATAATGAAACTATCTTCTGAGCTTAACAATGAAAAGCATATTCAATAAATAAAAAATGTTTTGAGTAAACTAGTGAAATACTCCAACTTTACTGTAGGTTAAAATAGTACTAGCCTTTAAGGAAGGAGCTTCCTTAATGGAAGAATACTCAAACACAGGTCAATTTACAGAGGCTGCCCTTCCCCGTTACTCCTCACGAATTCAAAAGCAGCAATACCTTGTTCTGGAAGAAGCCATTTAAATCACAGAAGAAAATCCCATAAATTTCACTTTATTGTAGGAAAACAAACAAGAAAACTGACGACTTAGACTCTGGCCCAGTAGCAGATATTTAGTGGCAGTACTAATAAGCAATGAAATTTGATAACTAAATTTGCAGTTCATAATTGTTTTCTTGTAGAAAATAACACACAGAGAGAAGTTAAAGAACTAAAAAGGAAATACCAAGAAAAACCTGGTAAATATTACCTTTGGGTTCCATTCAATTTCATTATCAATGGGTTTCACTCTACAAACTACAAATTCCACAGCCTGAGGTGGCAGACACTGAAACCTTGCAGGTAAGTGAAGCAGTTGATAGCTCTGAACTTGACTTGTTCTGCCTTCATCTATATATTTAATTTTGATGTTAAAGAACACATTTTCCTCCTTTTTTGGGGAAATCTCTACCACCTGAACCCTTCATACAGCAGGAGAGGAAACACAGAATTATTATTCATATAATCAGTTATAACAAATTTTTTAATTACTCTTGTTTAAAAAAAATGATATTCTCATAGCAAAATATCTAACCGCGTGCACGTGTGGGTAGTCATTCTGTTTTCCATTAAGTAACTTAAAGAATATGTGATAGCTTTTTAAAGAATTATTTGAATAGCAGTGATTTTTTGCTGATTTTGGGGGTGGGTTGACTTCTTTTTTTTTTTTAAAAACAGTGAAAGTTTTAAATTACTTTGTATAAAAAACCCAACATTTTTACCTGTGAAAAAGTGTCTTCTCACATAATCCATAAAACGCTAGCTTTTCCACATTTTTAACAGAAATTTTATTACTAGGTTCCTTAAAATACTCATTAATTTCTTCAGCAAGAATTGTATATTGGTCCTTTTGTTTATCTACTATTCGACCAAAGTAGTTTGTTGCATTTACAATGTGGAGAGGCAGTATCTGAAAGCATAAAATACATTAGAAAAAAGGAAGACTGGATGATTTCTTAAGTTAATGAAATGTAAGTTTTCATATTCAAGATCACCTACCTCTTTCCAGCCCTAAGAAGTGACAGAGATGCTGCTACATACACACATTTCAGATTATGATTTATATTATTCATAAGACTATGAATAATACTAATTGCCCATAGTCCAGTCAACAGTGGACAGAAATTCATAAAGCAAGAACTGTTAGGTCTCAGTTGGTGGTATTCCACTTAAATGAACACCAGTGAACTATACTATTACCTGCTAAGCTACTAACCACTAAGGCATTCCACACCATTCAAGCTTAATTCTAAGCGTTCTCCAACCTTACAGTGAGTTTTAGAAGAACTGACTGGGGAAGCACAAGGCCTTCACTCTTCTTTTGCACTAAAATTACTTAAATGAAAAACTGTGAATATACTACTATCAACACCAATACATAAAATGCTGGGTGCATTCCATCCAAAGGGTCATGCCAGGCAGAAGTACTGAGATACAGCTGGGTGTATGAGGCCAGACAGGATAGTAAGAGGACCATAAAGGTAATTTCCACTTAATAAAAATCCTAAAAAAACCACAATGCGACTTGAGGTTCTTAAAGGAAGGAAACATTATACTGGGTTCCAAACAAAAAAGAAAGTGAATACTTAATCAAAGCGATAACTGGTTTATAAGACAGACACCCAGGCTCTGCAGTCAGCAGAAGCAGATGAGGAAATGGAAGAGTCCACAACAGCAGCCTTGAGTGCACCACAGGTAAGTGCAAGTTTCTTATAGGTGTCATGAAATCTGTCCACTAAATCCAGCAAATCCATCCAGCACTAAAACCAGATACATATAGGTTGTCAAAGGGTTTGAAACTCATACCTACCAACAAAAGCTTATTTATTAGGCAGAAACGGAGTGACACCAAAGAATCCACCCAGTTGTCCTTATTTTCTATTCTCACAACCTATGACTTTTGGGAATGGATAACACCCATTAACTGCATGACCTGAAGGCACCCCTGAATTCTGGATAAGATAGGACAGGAATAAGGTGGAAGCAGCTCATCCAAACGGAAGGCATCCAGCACTTTTTAGACCCAAGTGCTAACTTTGGAAGGAAGCACCAACGTCTACACACTTGCCTTCAGCAATCATCATCCAACAAGGAGACAAGAGACTGTACAATACTGCTGTATGGGAAGACACTCCAGTATAGAAGGGACTGAAAAGCCAGGTGAAAGGAGCTGGAGATACAAACTCTTACTGGGATGTGAAGAACCACCATAGCAAAGTCAACCCAATAACCATAAAGGTTTTGTGACTGTGAAACTATTAAAAAAAAAAATAGTCCAATTAGAACAGCACACTGTTTCAAAATGGTTTTCAAAAAGCATTGACACCTTAGTAGGTGTAACTGATAACATCCAGAAGATAAGGGAGGAGCTGTATTCCATTTTCTGTGGCTACTGCAAATGAAAATACTAGTTTCAAATGACAAGACCAGAATATGCTAATTTTTCAGCAAGCTTGCACGAATGTGTCAGCTAAGAAAAAATCCTCACTTCCAATGAAACATGCATCATCTTCCATGTCAACTTTTCTTCAGTCCAAAAGATTAATTTGTGTTTCATCTACAATAAATATAATTGAAGTTTATAGGAACTTTAACCTTCATTAATTTCAGTATATGGTCTCAATTTATAGTGGGAAGGAATAAACAGAACATAAGCCCTCTTCTCATAGAATGGGAATATTCAATGCGGAGAAAGTCTGAGGTAAACTCAGAATCACCTGCAAAACAATTTTAACTCAAGCTAAGGATTATGGGAAAATCTGGCACACTTATTTATGCAAGGGAGAGAGGAAAAAAGCTAAAAAATAACAAATATGCAGGAGATTAGTATACATACTACAGTAATATTAATGTAATAATAATAAAAAAAAAGTAATACGCTAAGTAGCTATTTAAGACCTGTCTTCTTGGTACCCAAACCCAAGGTAAATAACAACTTACTGTCACACATCCAGGCGTTGGTATAATTTTAGCTGGTACATTCTGGGGCACGTCTATTTGTAAATTAATTTGATGACGATCTGGACACACTATTCTATTCCTATGTATTAAGAAAATGGTTTTAGAAAAAAGCCCTTTGTTTTCAGTTGTAAACTATTTTGATGTGACTTACGACAGCTTTAAATGCTAAAATTTCATCAGCCCTCAATATTGAATTTCTGCCTCAAATAGCACCAATGACTCTGGGGGTTAGACAGAAACAGCCAAAAAGCTCTTGGTGGAAAAAGTTTGTACAACAAACCAAAAAGCACCAGAAAACTTGTTTCAGAGTAAAACAAACACTAACATTGATTTTTTTTGTTACTTGCAGCAACAGCTATCTACACTAGAAGTCACACCTGAAAGCACTTCAGCCTCCTCCTTCAGACACTACTTAGAATCCAGTTACACACAGCTCAGAGAACTCATCATCTACTTACCCACTTTGGAAGGACAGGAGACAATAGGCAAGAGTAAAGCACAACCTTGTGTAATTATGGTTAGAATACTAATCAAAACAATGGCTTAAAGTTGCCTCATGTACATCTAGGCAGGAGTTATAATTATGCTACTATGTCAGACTATGTACGATTGGTCTCCATAACAACGTTAATATTTTTGTTTTCATAAAAGTACCTAAGAAGAATGAAACAGATGCAACAGCAAACAGAAAAAAAAATAATCATGAGTAAAACCTGGTTTGAATAGAAGTATCCAACAGAATAATTCATCAAGGAAGTAGAAGCAGTCATCATTCAGGGCATACGATGCCTTCCTGCATCAGTATGGATGTCAAGAAAACTTGATATTTCCTTACTTGCAAATCCCAAATGTTTTAAGATAAGCACACAGTGGCCTTGAAAATTTCTTATCTTCTTCAGCTTCTAGCATCTTGGCAGTAAAATCATGCAGTTCTGGTGGAATTTCAGCTTCTGTGTGCTGCAAATAGCGCAGGATCTCAAGTGCATTACATGCACTGTTTTCTGTTAGTAGAATGACTGACCTTGCCTTTGTATATTCCTGATCTAGAGAAGAACCCTAAAAAAAAAAAGTATTTTAAAAGCTTTTATGTGTCCACCACTTAATAATCAGATGTAATATTAACCCATTAAAGATTTACTCAAACCTTTATCGCATTACAGAAGTTGTCAGACATGCTGTGTAGACGTTGACCAAAGATTCTTGGAGAAGGAAAACTGAAATGTACCACGCAAGTTGCATCTGTAATTCCCAAAGACTGCATGCAGTCATCTGTTAAAACTAAGCACATGTTTTATACATACGTAAGATAACTGTAATACTTCAAGCATGTGAAGTATTACATCACATTAGCAATGCCTGTTTCCTTCTCCCCATCCACCGTCTTAAGAATTAAGAAAGAGGTCTTTTCCCAATAGACTTATATAAGGCATTATATTTCTTCAGTCAATACACTTCATAAGCATATGGCAGAAACAGCGTTTCATGTTAGTCTCTAATAATCTAGTATAATTCTGTATCTCATATCAGTATCACAGAATAAACAGAATTGCCCACAGCCAAGTACTTCACAAGAATAAGACAGAAAACACTTGAAGTAATGCAGGAATGCTAACACCTTTGTATGAACATATAAAGCAGATGTAATTAAATCAATCTTCTTGCTTTTGATGTACAAAATGGAAAAAATTAAGTTTGAAACTGGGTAAGAGTCTTTGCTACTGCAAACAACTTGAAAAATAAAACTCTACCACAATATATGGGAAATGATTACAGTAAGTCTTTGGAGTTTCAGAATTATTTCAAACTGAAAATATCCTCTGTAGTAGGAAACAATTGTGAAATCATGGAAATTCTCTGAAAGTACTAGTAGTTCTTTTAACTAATGCATCAAAAAAACCCTCCTTTATGTTCCCTCTAATAAGTAAGGTTTTCCCTTGCAGCAGTTAACATAAGGACCCAGGAACAACAACAACAAGAAAAAAAAAAAAAAGAAAAAAGACTAGCTATAGCACTAATGAGTAAAGTGATAACTGGAAAGAATTCATAGGCAACTGACCCTGTAGAAATGATGAGATAACCTAGTATAAATATTTAGTGTAGAACATGAGCCACCATGAAAACATAATCACAACTAGACAAAAAGAAAATACTCACCTAACACAACATGAGTGCCAGAGCTATACTTTTTTGTCCACTGCTCTAAGATATACTTGAAATTAAACTCGCTCTCTTTATGCATTTTCAAGGAAAATATTGAATTGCTCTTCAGTGCCTGGATTACAAAGTAAAAAGTTATAGGTTCTTCCAATACTTGCTAGAGTATATAGAATATAATAGAGTATAATAACTACAGCAATACTTGCTCTAATGAACTCTAATAAATAGTATATCTTATTAGTATCTAGCATATCTTAGCTACCGGAAAGACAGTCAAGGGAAAGAGTTGATGAAATTTAGATTGCTTATATGAAAAAAAAAAAAATTAAAAATAAAAAATTGAGATGATGGAGATTAAGTTTATTAATTTCCTGTACAAAAAGAAAACTAATAAAGCTCAGGTTCCTATGGATTAATACATTAAACAGATGTTTAAGAAAGTACAAATTCCATTTGAAGCTTTTCCCACCATTAAGATGTCCTCTCTATTCTAAGTCGATTCTATCATCCAACAACATGCAGGCTCAAGTTTCAGTCTCTCAGAAAAAGCACTAAGAACCCCTCACTGATCTACCCATACTTAACTTGCATGAATGTAGTATTCTCAAAAGGCTTTATGTGTCAAGTTCAAGGTTCACAAATTAATCACTACAAAAGCCTTGGTTATTTGGTAAACTGACATGTCTAATGAACTAAGTTAACACTTAAAATATTTTTGTAGACCATTTAAGATATCTGAAGTTGGTGTACACAAGGACTACTACAAACAGCTTCAATACTTCTTTAGCATCAATAAACACTCTTCCTCTAAGTGGTGGTGGAGTTAGTTTCGATATGCTTGAAGAGATTAACCCTCAAATATTCAAGGAAAACATGTCAGAAAGTCACGAGATAAAACCAGATTTGCTTCCACTAACAATCGTCAAAGATTAAACATTCCAGATACACTAACATTTACATAAGAATAATCCTTTAAGTATCTCAGGATCTATTCCAGCTTCTGGAAAGGAATACATTCCCATGTTTCAGGACTGACATATGTCTCTTCCTATGACATCTGAACAATCCAGCCACACATCCTTTTGCCATCCCATCCTTGAAGCTATCACTAAAGGTTTTAATTCTAATCTCCTCATAGCTGGCATCCTTTAGCAGTATCGTGCCCATCATCCACATCCCCCTATCCAGGCTTAACAGAACTGCTGCGCATCTCTTGCTTCCCAGTCAAATCAGATCACGCTCCTCTTACTTCGCACTGTTGGAGCATGAGCAAAGAGACAATGAAAGTACAGAAGAGATTTTTCTATTGTTTGTTCTATTTTCTATTGTTATTATATATATTCATTGCTATAATATCTGAAGAAAGAACTATTGCAGGAAAACTCCTTCTTAGTCTCCACCTTTGAAATGCTGAGTACACAATTGCACAAAAAAGGTGGGAAACTGGAGCATGTTCTATTGCAGATAACTTTGAAGCAGTTTTAAGAAAATACATATTAAGCATGCTATCTTCCCACCATGCCCTATGACTTGAAGCTTAACTAAATTTTGGTAGACTTTCACAGGATGACAGAAGATGTTTCTTTCAAATCAGAGGAACAACCTTCTACAATTTCAACTGCTCCAGAGTAGCAAGCAACAGAACAGAACTTCTTAACACAGTGGCTTAAGTTTTCTCCCTCCATACCACTCCTGGAAACTCTAAAAAAAAAAAACCAAACTAAAAAACTGACAGAACTTTTACTGGAAAAAAAGCCAGTTTGATTCAACTCAAAGTTCCAACCTGACAGACAGAACATAGTTAGGAATTCAGTAATGAATGTCAGTTAGGCTTTCTTCTAGTTGGCAGAAGAGCGGGGTTGGGGCTATTTTTAGCAGAAATAAGTAACTTCCAAATTCACATTCCTTTATTCTCAGAAGCCAAGATATTTCAGTTTGTCATATCTTAACAATTAAAAAAAGCACTTCCTTATGTAAATTCAAATACTTTCTTACCTTATGAACCATTTCTGCTTCGTTTACTGAATTAGTGAATACCAGCACCTTCTGAAGATTATTGTGAGTAAAATCCAGTATTTTAAGTAACACAGCAGTTCTCTCACTGTTCGTGCAAGGTTGCACAATCTAGAAGTAGATACAAAGCAGAGGGCTGATAATTCATGTAATCTATACATATTTTACTATGTAATTCTTCCTTTTAATAAGCACTAAGCATTGTTATATAATACCAAAGAGAATCCAGTAAATGGTGGCTCCAGTAAGTGGTAGGTCTTTTGTTAAACTTACAGAAGATACAACTCCCACAAAAGGTATGCATTTAAGACAGCTTCCAGAAGCATAAATAAAATCCAACACACAATCAAAATCCCACATTAAGGTTTTTCATTCATTTAATTTTAGGTGATTTATCAATCTTTAAGTTTGGCATTTTCAAGTACCACTAAAAAAGCTTCACCCTCCAAAAGCATACTGCACCACCTGAAATACTCTTAATAACGAAAGCATCAAAACACTGACATTTTCAGTCCTGCCAAACCATTCATTAGACTTCTCACAAAAAGTGGTGGTTTTTTCAGTTTCATGTCAGGCTCAGGATATGTAGTCTCAGAGATTTCCCAACATTCTCAATCCTCAAATTATTACATTTTGAGACACAGAAGAATTCAAATCATACTTACAACATTTTGTATTACTCTTAAGGGCTACACCACATTGACTGGAAATTAAATGAGAAGACATCTAAGAACATGTAATAACTTTCTGGAAATTTTAGATCAAATTAAGTTTTGTATTGTGTGGCACACAGCACTAAACCAACTATTTTACTAGCTCTGTCTTGGGATAACTTACCTTGTAGTTCTGCCACTCACAATTAACAACTGCAAAAACATTCTGATAAAATTCTGGTCACAAACTATACCATTTGCAAATACGTCACATAAAATTCAGATTCATTTGCACTAACAGTGACATACTCAAGGGAATATCTTCACCTCAGTCCTACAAAGCACAGTAAAAGACCTTCAGCTCGCTCAGTGATTAACTTGCACAGGTCTTCTAAGAGTCACCTCAGTTCATACATGGGAGGTGCACCTGAACAGTCTGAGTTAGGATTGTAGCACTACCCAATTAAAATAAACCATCAGCAGCCATGTATACTGACCTTGATCAGTACAAACAGCAAAATATCTTAGTAAAGAAATAGTGACACCATCCCCAAATTTCTACCTGTTGCACGTCTCCATAGATGGAAGCTTCTTCCATAGCTGTTATCACAATGTAAGGATCATTCATGAACTCCTTTATCAAGTGTGCTATATGTTTATTCCAATGAGTTCCAATAGCAATAATTTGATGCGGTGAATACTCCCACTCTTCAGAAATAATGGCTTTCTTGTAACAATCTAATATAGTAAAAACCTATAAAGAAAAAAAAGTATTTTTTTCTATCCTCTTATCCTACTCCAATGAGTATGTAACAACAGTGAAAAGTACACTGTTTCAGCACACTTTTTTCCAGTCACAAAAACACCACCAGAGCAAACCACAAATTTCACATTCCAAAACAAAGTCTTTGGTTTGTGCACTTTTATCTTATTATTTGAATGACATCTGAAGCAAGAAGAAAGCAACAGGACAGCATGAGAGAACAGCAATACAGTAATTTAGGAAAAAAAAAGGGGGGGGCGGGCTTGCCATAAAATCATTTATAAAAAGTAAAAATCACTAAGACAGAATGAATATATTCCTGATGACATCACCTTACATAAGTGATGAGCAGTCCAGTTGTGGAACAATATCAGGATTTCTGGCAAAGCACTACCATGCTAAGAAGTATTCTAGGGCTCCGGCACAGTTCTAAGAGGTCTCTCTCAAGCTGGCACTAAACTTACCCATAGAGCAGCAATATTATTAACAATATAACATTTCTGTAACACAATGCTTTAGAAGAGTTACCATAGTCCAAACATTATCAAATGATCACTTCCATCTGAAAGAGCATCTCTTCTTTTTTCTATTCAAGACTGATGCTCTTGAAAAGCTGAGAAGATCCTACAAAAATGGCAGATACATGCACAGTATTTCAAAACTACCTTTCCCACAATCTTCATAGGGTATACCTGCATTCCATCTCAAGACGTACAGGAACACAACAGAAAGAACAGCCTGAACAGAAAGAAGGAATATCCCACTGGACAAGGATGACATTTTGTCTAATTTATGACTTGAGATTTGCTGCTACAAAGGCATATTTAACAGCTTCACATATAGCAAATTAGGCAATCTGTCTCCACTAAGAAGTTTCTCTAGGTTTTCACAGTTAGAAACACGGCACTTTAGTCTTACCACCAAATTTTAAACCGGTAATATTAACAAGTTAATGTTTTTTAAAAAAATCTATGACAGTGAAAAAAGGTGTGTAAGCTGTTACATACTGATGATGTAATATGCTGTAATACGCTGTAATACTAACAGAAAGCATGTCCTACAAAGCCTCAAAGCAGCAATAAAAAAAAAAAAGGAATTTTCTTAAACTTGAGCTGTAAGTCATCACTTTAAAACTGATACAATATATTAATACTTGTCAACATGGAACTTAATGCTGTTCCTCTTCCAAGATTCTTTGAGTTGGGATCAGCTTCTCCTTTTGCTTGCACTATCATTTAAGCCCAAGGGAAGTTTTTATAATTGCTTCCAAGACTATTTGATCATTTACTTCTGCCTTTCATTCTACAGAGACTGAAGAGCTTGCCAATAAAGGTGGTTCTTGAACTGAAGCTGTTCAAACAGCACTGATAAGAGGGAAAAGGAAGTTCCATACAGACAGATGATGCAAGTCTTTAAAGACCCCTACACTGAAACTATTGCTACCAAGTTGAAAAAAAAAAAATGCAAGTCCTTGGGAAACCATCTACAGCAAAGGAAAACACCATAACAGAGCCGTAGCTTAGAACAGGACAAGACCATTTACCTGTTCAGCAGCATCAGAGAACAGTACTTCAATCTCATCAAGAACAAGATGGCAAAGTCTACAAAATAATAAACTGTGATGTTCCAACAGTCTCAGGAGGCTATACGGTGTAGTCACGATTACTTCACCTACAAGTAGGAAGAAAAGACTGTTAACGTTAACTTACAACTTGAAAGGATATTAATAAGACACCATGAGACATGGCAGTTTTATTAAAAAAGCCACATTTGCATTTCAGATGCATCATCCTGAAGTTGTGGGGGCAGTTTTGGTTGGTTTGGGTTTTTGTTTGTTTGTTTTTTTTAAATAGAGAACACTGAACTCCATTTTCTGACTTCTGGTCAACAGTCATTTTTAGTTTGCTTGTATTTTTCTACCCCTGCATGTCTTCAAGACCTGAGTGGGTGAAACTCTTGAGTTTCTGAAAGAGTGAAAGGTCCGAACGTTAACAAGTTTGCAAAGCAGGATGCCATTTCATTTTGTAAATGGAAATAGAGATAAGAACTTCAGAACCAGATAGACAGGAGGTAAATATTTAAATACATGCAAAAGCAGCCTTTAGAAAAGTTCAGTTTTAAAAATGGAATAAAGCACATATTGCAGCTTAGATACTTACACACACATATGTATGTGTGTATATGTATGTATATATATAAATAAAAACACACCAATCTTAATCTCTGCAAATATACCAACAGCTCTACCAATAAAAGATCTGAATTCATCCACCAGGCTTTTAAACTTGAATGACGGATATAAGAATACAACTGCTGAAACGGAAGTTTTACACAGTCCTTCATAGTTTTATCCATATTTCTTGTTTCCTTGGCAAAAAGAGCCACTTTTAAAAATACAGTTATCAATTAAGGCTTAACAAAAAGACCAAACAAGAATAGTAAAACAAAGTGTTTAAGTAAATACACTTAAGTAGGGCGAGTCTCCCAACAGCTCTTTTACTACTTCTATGCTTCCTCTTCCCTGCATACTACTCTGCATACTACTGAGGTTATATGCACAAATTACTTAGAATTTATTGCAATAAGCAAGTTGGAAACCACAGTTTAAAAAAAAAAATTTCTTCCAACCAAAATTTAAGGTGGACATTTATGTAACTTTGTCTGCAGAGAACTATAACCTCCTCTTTAATCCTTCACTTTCCCAATATTCTTTTTAAATTAAGAGTAGAGAAGAACTGTTAAGCGTATATAAGCAGTAAAGCAGCAGACATGTCCCTCAAATTTTTGTCAATTTTAAAAAATAAAACCCATGTACTTGAAATATTTATATATTTGTTAAAAATATTTTTGAAGAACATACACATATGCATTACTGTAGTGGGCTGACTGAGGCCAGCAGCTAGAAGGCACACAGATGCTCACTCACTCCCCCCTGCCTGCAGTGGGACAGGGGAGAGAACAGGAACTGCCAAAGTGAGAAAACGACAGTGTAGTAAGTGAAGGAGGGAGGGGGGGAAGCGATGCAAAGGCAACCACTGACAACATCCCACAAACAGACAGATACCCAGCCACTCACCAGGTCATCCCCACCCCTCAAGTTTTTTCTTGCTGAGTATGACACAGTATTGTATATCCCTGTGATCAGTTTGGGTCAGCTGTCCGGGCTGTGTCCCCTCCCAGCTTCTTGCCAACCCCTGGCCTACTCACTGCACGGCAGATGGGGAAAAAGAGAACTCTTGATGCCGTGCCAGTGATGCTCAGCAAGAGCCATAACACTAGCACGTTTTCCACACCGTTCCAGTTACAAACCCAAAACACACCACCATACAGACTATGAAGAGAATTAACTCCATCCCTGACAGACCCAGTACCTCTGTCCAGCAATGGATGCCCAAAAAAAGCTAATATAAAATCTAGTTCTAAATCAAGAAAGTCCACAATTAATCCTAATTCAGCATGATCTTCACCAAATCCCTACCAGAAATTTGGCTCAAAAATAACTGTTACAGAACTCACAAAAAAGATGATGAAAATGTAGATATTTTAACAGCTTTAATACCATTTACTGTTAAATAAGAAGATAGAAAGTATTCTTACATCCTCGGATTTTCACATTTCTGGCTTCTTCTTTGTTCCGCCCAAGTATTATCAACATTGGATGAAGCTGTCTGGAGCATCTCTCGTATGCCTTCAGTAGCTCAAAAACAAGTTGTGCCTTCTTCCACCCAGGACATAAAATAAGTGCTAGCGGCTACATACATATGTACAAAATTTTACACCATAGTATTTGACAAGAGTTCAGAATCTTAAGAATTGTACTACTTCAGCATTTAGAGCAAAACCAAAATCTGCAACACAGGCCTTCAAGTACTTCAAAACTGAAGCTTTTAGTACTATATCACCTTCTAAATGCAGACCCAAGGAACCATACACCAGGTTACCTGGAGACAAAAAAGGATGCATGCAGCAACATACAGTAAAAGGTCCAAAAATTTAACAGAAGCAAGAGCATCTTATCTTACTTGGGGTTGTACTAGGCAATTTCCAGAGGTCCCTTACAACCTCAATAATTCTATGCTTCGGTGATCTAATACGAGCATAGAAAGTGAATTACAATATTTAAAAGAGCTAATACAAATATTAATTTAATGACTACGTACGATCCCCTTAAAAACAAAGCTTCATCAAGTATCAAAGTGATGTGACATTAACCACTTGTTAGATATTACTTGATAAGTAAGTTTTAGACTCCCACATTCACGCAGTCCATCTCCTTAAGCCTCTATACAGAGGGCTTATATATACTGGCAAGCATCACGAAGATACACTAAGATCACATTAAATGTGTACATTCTAAACATCCACTATCTTCTGGATCATTATTCTACATCTGCAGTTTAGAACAGAAAACCTGTTACTACTGTAATATATACATACTCCATTCCTGTTTGGCAAGGCTTTGTAGCAACTTCCCGACTGCAAAAATGTAAGAACTGGTGGAATATATAAAAAA
Source organism: Theristicus caerulescens (assembly GCA_020745775.1). Taxonomy (NCBI): domain Eukaryota; kingdom Metazoa; phylum Chordata; class Aves; order Pelecaniformes; family Threskiornithidae; genus Theristicus; species Theristicus caerulescens. The sequence continues at coordinate 42,108,608 of CM036565.1, read as the reverse complement.
GGATCATTTCCCTGATACGAGATGGCAACTACATCACATCCTCGAGCTACTGGCGGCCAACAGTAAGATTCTGTGAAGTTAGGGCCTAAAAATTTTTTCCGAGTAAGTTCCTACAGAAAGAGAAATTAAGAGTTCCACATGAAAACTGTGTACTTAAACACTAACGAAACAAGACAAAACAGAACACTGAGTGATTTAAAAGCTTTTGACCCCCTACGTAATAAATGTCCGTAACATGCAATATAAAAAAGTTCTTCTGGGCTGAGAAGTTAAATTATTGTATTAAAATTCAAATGCCACGACTTGTGGCAGTGGTTGATATACCAGAAGAAAAGTGTACAGTTCTTACAGCATCTTTCTGAAGCTTCATTTCCTCCTACACATTCCACAATCAAAATTAGGTATTACTATAATATTTAGTATCCAAAGTTGGCATATGGTACTAGCCTTAAAAAAAGATATTCAGTGTAATATATTACATTAGCATTACCTTTTTCAGATCATCAAAAAGTGGTGCTGTTTCCAGAACTGACGATGGCTCAATTTTGTTGCTAAGAAAGACAAAGTTTCTTTCTTCACTAAGATTTTGAAAACTCTGAAACCATGTGACAAATAGATGACAAAGGCAATACTTAATAAAAGAGTTTTAGCTTACATATGACTCAAAAGCATTTATTGTATTTGAAAAAAATGCTATTTTGATTAAAAAAACCTGAAGTCGTCAATACTTTTTAAATATGACTCATACATACTAATAAGTTACAAAGACCAGTGGTGAGACAAGTACTCATTATTACTATTTCTTAAAGAAAGATTTGTCAAGATTGTCTTAACACAGCTGTCTTAAACCACTTAAGAGAATGCACTAGATGTTCTGTGTACAGCTAGCACTCAGTGACAAGAAAAATCAACATATGATTAAAAAAAAGATTACTAGTGCTGTGGTGGGTTGGCCTCGGCTCACAGCCAAGCACCGACACAGCCACTTGCTCACTCACTCTCCCCTTCCAGAGGGATGGGGGAGAAAAGCGGGGAGAGTGAGCAAGAAGATTCATGGGTCAAAATAGAGACAGGATGTTACTTAACAGTTACTGATGTAGGCAAATCAGACTCAACTTTAGGTTAACTTAATTTGTTGCCAATTAATATATATGAGTACTGATTTGGTTACTGGGAAACAAAAACAAAGAAACAAACATTTACACACTTCAGAACACACACCTTTCCTCTCCTATTCCCAGGCTCAACTTCACTCCAAACTCCTCTCCTCTCCCCTTATAATCAATGCAGGTTACACTCAGTCCCACCATTGAGGCAATGAGCAGAGCAAGGCAGGGACTGCAGTTGGAACATAGCAGTTTCTCTCTGTTGCTCCTTCCCTCTGCTCCGGTGTGGGTCCTCCACAGACTGAGTCCCTTCAGGTACACCTGCTCCGGCATGGAGCACCTCCTACTCCTCTGACCTTGGCATTGCCTCTGTTTCCCACTTTTTTTTTTTTGTTCCCTCCCCTGCATTTTTTGCCCTTTCTTAAATATGTTTTCACAGAGGCACCACCAACTTTGCTGGTTGACTTGGCTTTGGCCTGCAGTGGGTCTTGTTGCAGATGTGGCTGGAATCAGCCCCTGACCTCCTTCCACAAAGGCCACACCTGCAGCCCCAACACTACCAAAACCTTCCACATCCACACAAGACATTTGCACAAGAGAAGTTAAATGAAAGTTAATGCCCGAAATACCTGTTGGTCATCTTCAATTATGCGTGTCTTCAGAGGATCAGAATTTAAGAACTGCTGAAGCCTGAGAAACATACAAATATTAAATCCAACATAAATGCAAAAGTAAAATGTAATTTATAAATACCACCAATATTTCTAAAATGTCATGAAGCAAGTCAGTCACAAAATGTTTCTAATGTATTACCTACGCCAATGAGGAAAACCCTCAAACCTGAAAGAAGAAATAAAAAAGTACCATTTTGAAAATAAAATTTAGTATTAGCTTTTCAGTATCTGAAAATACTCCTAAGGAAAATTTTTTAACAAAGATAATTGGTAGGTTCCTCAGCTTTAGAAGAAAAATCAGACTGGATTGTAGGGGAAAGGTTTCTTAAGTTTCAAAAAATGAAATAATATCTCTTTGCATCAGTTAGAAACAGAATTAAAAAACATTCATTGGGTTTATTACATATGCATCAACTGACATGCAGCACAGTAAAAGCATCGCACAAATCCATTCATAGTCATATTTCATTAAGTTTGAAAACTTTATAAATTACATTAAGAATAAAATAAAGCAACTTAATGTGTTTAGTGTGCAGAAAAAATACTTCCCCATCACAGCCTTGTTGTCAAGCCCTTGTTTAGAAAGAACTGTTTTTTATTGTAGTCTGGGTAAGTATCAGCAGCTTCAAATTCCCTTCTTCCCCAAAAGCACATGTATGCATCTTCTTACCCTCTGCCCTTTTAGCTGCCTAAGAATAGTAACTGGAAACATACTACAGCTCCTAATTATCTGCTTAAATATTTTAAATGGTTGTGTAACATGCTGCACCATACCTGTCTGTGTGAACTGCTGTGTTTTCCTTGAAAGGCAAACCTGGAATTGCTTTGACAATCTATCAAGAAAAGACGAACACATTTTTAGCACGAAAATACTGTTCAAGAGCAACATTTTAGAAAAACTATTTCTTCAGTCTGTTCAGTTTAAAGTGGTTTTCTTACCTAACTCTAGGATTCTCCAAATATTTTGGAGAATGTTTGTACAAATTCTAAGTTTGTCTGAATAAGGCAACAATTTTGATACAACAAACTTCAGAAAACTGTCTAACTTGTTACAGGAACAGTATTTTCTTTACTAAGAATCAAACATGCGGCAAGAACATCGTGTACACAAAAGAAAAATTAGTTCATGGTCACATCTCAAACTATAGCCATAACTGGGGACCTGAGCTAGTATGAACACATTCTGATTTGTTTTTAAACATTTTCATTTTTAAAACAAAATTCAGAAAAATCATGAAAAGCCCGCACACCACAGACAGGAGGAAAAACAAAACCAAGTTATCCAGCTGCACACTTACAAAGACAAGGCACATGAACTTAAATTGAACAACACTGCAAATCCTCCAGGGAGTAACCAGTAGCATATACTGCATCCAGAGTTACCCCAAAGCTGTCTGGTTCTGAACAGGGGATTTTCTAGAGCTCATCATTAGTCACCAGCAATCAGTAGGCATGATTCGGTCAGAGACTTACATCGCTCAAGTGGCTGGCAAAGGTAATCCAGCTGACTTTGCAGAAGGGTATAAAGGTAATCCTGCTCTGCTTCAGTAACAATCGACACTACTACTTTCATCATCATCCTTTCCAAAATATTTTAATAAGCTATTACAGTTTAAGTTCAGGAGTGCTTGTCATCCTTCAATTCTCAGCAGAGCTAAAAAATAACTTCTGTAAAACTCCTTTTTTCCCCGACCTGACAGAAGTAGTAGTTCCATTGCTATCATAGAAGCAAATTTGTCCTTTAAAGCATCTAGCAGAAGAGGACATGGAACAGCACACGGGCTCTTTAAAGAGCAGAGATTGCATACCCTCAACAGTGATTATTTGCCTAGAATCTATCGGTTCATTTTCCTTTCCTCCCATGGACAGTGTAATAGCTCCAATTGTGCAATTCAGTACACAATTTAACACTCAAGAATGAGCACTGACCTTTTGAAAATGTTTCAGAAAAGAACAGCAAGGAAAAAAAAAAAGAGAGAATAGCAAGAAACCAGATTAGATATTTAAAGTATTAGACGACTCAACAAATAAGAAGAGACTCCAATGAATGTTTACCATGGTACAGTATAAGGACTATTTTGTTTTCAGGGAAACATTAAAATTTACATTTTTATCTATTCAGAAAACTGTGCAGTGTAGACAGCTATCATCTTCATAAAACTATAGCAAAGGAGTGCAAAAGCAGGCACAACCTTTTCAAGGACTGTAGTACATTTTTTTTTAATTCTCTGCAATTTAAAAAAAGAAACTGAAGTAGAATGTTCTTTTTTAACTATATCAAGAATTAGTGCAGTCCCTCAGATCTGTTACATAGAAGAACAAGCCAGATGACTACAGTATTCCTAATCTGTCCTATGTATGTTTAATTTAGTTCATCTTTTGCAATTTAATAGAAAATATCATACTTACAGGTGCAGTATTTTCATTTAGATCTGTGCTTGACCTTTGGTATGTCTCTTCAAGAAAGGAACTGGGAACATCAAGACCTAGAAAGATAAGTAAAAAATGTAGAAACACATTTCTGATTATCTGAACACATGAAAACCCAGTATTTTTATTTACAGTGGGTTATGACTGACTTGGTTAGTTGCTTGTATCATTTCCTAATGGCAAAAAGAACAACCAAAAAAATAGTTATCTTTATATAAAGATAACTATGCAGATGAATTGAGTGAACAAGGATGGAGTTACATACTTTTAAAAATACTTTAATCACTATAAATGAGACAACTCATGGTAAACACTCGTTTTAAAAGTACCTCTGTTCAAATAAATCCCTCCAAACTCAAAAAACCAGTAATGCATCATTGATCAATGCCACAAGCAATTTCAATAATATCTAATGCTATTAAGCATATCAACAAATGCCTGTGTAACTGACCCTCAGCCTTCCTTTGTCTGATATAGTACAAAAAGCTTTATAGTATTCCTGCACCTGATGATTTGATTGTTTTTTGTTGTCTGATACATAAGCATCGTTTGATAGAAGAATACCATTTGATCCAATTGTTAGATTCGAACCAAGACAGTAAGCTGATGTTCAATATATCCAATTAAAGACACATGATTCATTGCATGTATGATTGTTTCCAACACACATGGTTCCCACCTGTTTCAACATTTGTTGATACCTTCTCCTGAAACAGCACTGGCCTGAAAGCAAGCGCAGGATTAACAATTTTCACTGGAAGACACTCAACATTTAATGATGTTTGGTTCTCCTCATAATCTGCAGAACTCCCTGTATTCTCTTTAGCTTCCTCAAAACGAGCAAAGTTCTTTGAGACAAGATCGTCATTAACGCATACCTAAAAAAACCAAGATCTTTATTGACCAGTATCAACGAGCAATAAGCTACACCACCGCATACTTGTTTAGAATTTATTGAAGCTTTAAACAACAGCAGTAAGACATAAGCAGTATCAGCTAATGCTTTCTGAAGAATATTAACTCCAGAATTGGAAAGTCAGTCATATCTTCCTCTATGTTCTCTAAACAGATGTTAATTAACTGTCAGTTTCATGCTTCTGCTTAAAATTCTGTACTCAAGTAACTTTTCCTATGAGCCCTAAAAATTTAAAAAAACCTGTTAGTAAGTCAAGCTGGGTTATTTCTTTTTAATTCAGCGCACATCAAAACCTGGCAGAAAGAACTAATATTCAACCTAAAACTTCTTAAACTCCATTGGATCAGAGATCAGTAACACTGTTGCCAATTGGGATTCTGAACTGAGAAAAGATATTCAAATTAATATGTACCTTCAAAGTTATTGTCTATGGCAAAGACCACAGCTCCAGTGTTAAAAGCCTTGGTAAAGCACTCCCAAGTAGAAGCAGTATTCAAATAAATTAACTTTTATCTTGTCCTGGTTTCAGCTGTGATAGAGTTAATTTTCTTCTTGGTAGCCGGTACAGGGCTGTGTTTTGGGTTTAGGATGAGAACAATGTCGATGCTAAGTATCACTAAATAGTCGCTAAGTATCACTTACATTGGTCAAGGACTTTTCAGCTTCCTGTGCTCTGCCCGTGCACGGAGGGGGGGGGGGGGGGCTGGGAAGGAGCACAGCCAGGGGCACTGACCCAGACTGGCCAAAGAGTTATTCCATACCATATGACGTCATGCTCAGTATATAAGCTGGGGGAAGAAGAAGGAAGGGAGGGACATCTGGCATGATGGCGTTTGTCTTCACAAGTGTCCTGGTTTCAGCTGGGACAGTTAATTTTCTTCTTAGTAGCTAGTAGAGTGCTGTGTTTTGGATTTAGGATGAGAATAATGTTGACAACACACTGATGTTTTGGTTCTTGCTGAGTAGAGTTTACACTAGTCAAGGACTTTTTCAGCTTCCCATGCTCTGCCAGGTGCACAAGAAGCTGGGAGGGGGCACAGCCAGGACAGCTGACCCAGACCAGCCAAAGGGCTATTCCATACTGTATGACATCATGCTCAGTATATAAACTGGGGGAGTTGGCTGGAGGGGGGGCAGCAATCGCTGCTCGGGGACGTGCTAGGCATCGGTCAGCGGGTGGTGAGCCAATTGTATAGTGTATCCCTTGCTCTGTATACTATTATTGTATTATTATTATATTATTATTATTATTACTACTATTCTATTTAATTTTACTTCAATTATTAAACTGTTCTTATCTCAATCCACGAGTTTTCTGACTGTAACCCTCCCAATTCTCTTCCCCATCCCACTGGGGTGGGGGGAGTGAGCGAGCGGCTGCGTGGTGCTTAGCTGCTGGCTGGGGTTAAACCACGACAACAAGTAACCGTTACGCATGATGGAGCCCTGCTTTCCTGGGGATGGCCGAACACCTGCCTGCCCATGGGAAGTAGCAAATTAATTCCTTGCTTTGCCTTGTTTGCGTGCGCAGCTTTTGCTTTACCTATTTAACTGTTCTATTTTATTTTACTTCAATTATTAAACTGTTCTTATCTCAACCCACGAGTTCTCTCCCTTTTACCCTTCCGATTCTCTCCCCCATCCCGCCGGGGGGGAGTGAGCAAGCGGCTGTGTGGTGCTTAGTTGCCAGCTGGGGTTAAACCACGACAATCTACATACAGCTATTTCAGTCTGACAGTAGCTACAGCGGAGATTTAGCAGAAGTTACACATTTTGGCAAGTGGAACTAGGGTTTGTTTTTTTTTTTCCCCCAAAGGTTTGAGAACTCAGTCTTATGCAAAATCAAGTGTGATCTTCTATTTATTTTTATAATACTATGCAACTGCCTTATTGAAACATCTTTAAGTATGATACCACAAAAAGGTGCAAAAGTGCACTAAATAATTCACGTAGTTGTCCATTTGAAGTACTTGTTTGACTTCACTTGCTTGTCAATACCTTCCAAAAAGAGGTTCACATGAAAAAAAAAAAGGGATTTCTACCTCTTCGAATCCCTCCAGAAGTTTACAAGCAACAGAAATATAAATCATTAACTTATTAGAAGTTCTGTTTTAGCTTCTACTGTATCTGACAGAAATTACAAAACTCACTTGCAAGCAACGCTTTTTCAGTCTTAAACTAATCACAAAGTTATAACTTACATAGCAAACTGCATGAATAGGTTTGTAGATATAAAAGTATCTTACCTTTTCATCTTTTATTGTCACATAAAGAAAAACATCAAATATGTTATCTTCTACAGCACATAACTTGGCTTTCATTTGGGTAGTTCCTAGATGTAGTAATAAACACAAGAACAAGTAAAAAGATTAAACCTTTATCAAATTATCAGTATTTTTCACTTGTACTTTCTGAGATAGACAAAAATAGAAATCACAATTAGATGTGTAACCTTTTTCTTTAGAGAAGCTAGTACAAATGTAATAACTTTTAAATGAAACAAGAAGGTAACATGGCAATAAAAACTTAAAGTTACAAAAATGAAGTTGTCCTTAGTTGTTGAAAGAAGATTGAGAGTCGAAACAGATTAACGACCTCTCCACACAAACTAGTCTTAGTTCTACACTAAAAGTCTTAGTTTATCTTTTAGACTCTGACAATCTGTAGTACAAATGCATACTTCCAAACTTGACATGTACTTTTCTTGAAAGAAGTTATATTTGCACATTTGTGTAGCTTGGTTAGGCTCTTCATTCAAGCAAACCTAGCTGATTAAAAGTCCGTTTGTAAATTCCAAAGCACTTCTGCATACATTAATGACATGCTAACAATTAAAAAACTATGTATTACTACTTATGGTACAGTCTGAATTTAATTTCATAGAAATTCCCAATGTTATTATCGCTCCCTACTAACTTTTACTTTGCACAGTGACTCTTAGATGAGGGGGGAAGCGGGGGCGGGGGAGTAAATCGTGAGAAGTGCTATATCCCAGTTAGCGTGTGAAATTATCAGCCTAAAGACCCTTTATTACTTTCATAAACTCATGCTCTCCTTCCCAAATACCTTTTCTCTGGAGTTTGTTATACTTGTGAGTAAGCAGGTAGGTAGTTTTTCAGGTAGAAGCATGTAAGCAAGATGATTAGAGAATCTCAGTAAAGTGCTGCTTTTCTAGTAAGACCAAAAGCTGTCTCATACCAAAATAGAAGGCTTGATATGAAAAAGACTGGATGACCTACTGAAACACCAAACACGGGAAAGGATGAGAACAGACTGGAGAAAAAGCAGTTCTAGCTTACTAAGTAACTACCTGGAGCTCAATCTATTTGTTAACAACTATAATAGATATTCCTCTTCTGAGCTGGTGCTTACATCCTTGTCAAAAAGCAACTGAAAGTGTAAACTCCTAAGCCAGATCTTGCCATCTCTGTACAGAACTACAAAAAAATACAGCTGTGATGCTAATTCAAAGATTTAAGCTAAATACACAGAAAGGCTCCACTGTTCAAAACAAATGTTACACGAGTGCTACCTTATTTAGCCTGTCCAAGAGCCAGATACCATCTAGTCAACTATCAAACTTTATGCAGCATGGAAATCCACAGTACTCAAGATGTACCTCCACAAATATTTTTGCCTTACTCAGTCCACACAAAAAACCTTATTTAGCTCCTTTCTCTTTATTTTTAATATAGAACATTCTTAAATATAATCAAATATATAAACTCAAGTACTACATTTCTCTAACAGTTGATTTTTCCCAAAACAGAAGTGCCAATTATGACTCTGGCAGGATGTTTTATTTACCTTTGAGAAGGTTTTGAAAATACCGAGTGGCAGCACTATCCCATCTTTTGGCTGGTCTAGGAAAATAAACACAACCAGTTATCCCACATCATCAAAAATTAAAATGGTAGTTTTGGAAAAAACTTTGGATGCATGTAAAGAAATTATTTCAAGTCATGCCACATCTTAAGAAGTGCACCAAGTAGACACATTAGCAGAGTCTTACTACTTGGAATGTAACTTCAGTCTTGATAATATTGTTTCAGCTCATCAATAAAATGAGCTGATCAAAAAGTACTGGATATTGCTTTGTCAAGGTGTGATGGCTTACACCCAACATAAAATATGATGGTTAGAAAAGAAACAGTATAACAAAAAAAGCAAGAATTCACTTGCGGAACATGTTAATTAAATAGGTATTGAGCAATTTTGAACAAGCACTTAACAAACACTGAAGTGCTGAAGATTGAAAGGTCTGTAGCAGAAAAATCAAGTTCACTCTTTATCATCTTCTGCAACTTTAAGTATAAAAGAGAATCAAATGAAGAGCACCGTAAACAAAATATGACAATCTACTACTTTATTTGATAACTTGCAACGATGGCCCACTCAAGATTTATGCTATTCCTATCCAAACTATGCTAATACTTGTTCTGTCAGAATACTGGAAGTCAAATACTAATTTCTTCCTCCAAACAAGGGTATAAAAAAACTAAAAACCTGCTTGAACACATGTAGTTTTGAATATTCTTTAATGACACAAACCAAAGTGGTTTGTTTCTTGCTGTGGAGCCATATTCCCCCAGTGATCTAATCATGCCCCTCTCAAGTTGGCACGATCTTTGACAAAAGCATCCTGGAACTCAAGGATACAAAAGCATTTTTCTTTATCACCAGACCCCAGTGAAAACCTTATTTAAGTCCTTCAAAACTGCAGTGAGAAAAAACTGACATGAACATAAGGAAAGCACAAAAGGAATCCAAAATATGTCAAGAAAAAAAAAGACTGAATGGGGAAAAACAAAGCTACCTATGAATAGCTATAGACCTTCAGTTCAGCTAAGCATGTAACTACCACCCAAAAAAAAAAAAAAAAAAAAAGAGTATCAGGAGTAAGATGAGCATCTGTAAGAAACAGCACATAAGGATAGATTAGTAAAGAAGGTCATGTGCTAGGAATCAACAAACACAGCTCTAGGATGATAAACAAAGGGCAAGAACTGCCAGAAATTTGTCTAAACTTCTGAAGGTTTTAAAATAAATATCAAAAGATTCAAACAGGTGAATAATAAAACCCAAATCATTAAGGAAGAATCATTAAGGAAGCAGTTCCGTTTAAGAACTGCTCCTCTGAAATAGAAACAGTTCTCCAAATCTGATTTCCTATGTTCTTCTTGAAACATAATCTCTTCTAAAAAAATTTTCTGCAATAAAACTTCACACTTGAGAAACGTATGAATAGAATACATTTACTAAACTCTACTTACACTATTTTTGCAGTATCTTCACAGAAGTCGATACGCAATGTCACTGGCTTTGTCCGATACAGTCTACACTTTTTTGCTCTATATGGAATCTGCATAAATGCTTCCAGTGCAACTCGAATGCTTAAAAACAAAGCAGAAAAAATCTCATTTTACAGAGCAGATTTTATTCTCCATAAGTCACTGGTCTCATACACATCCTTCCGTTACCCTGTATCTGACAACACAGTTCTTCCAGAAGTTTGGCTCCCACTGTGAAACACCCTGGAACCAGTGTTTTATCTTTGTCTCCAAGAGAGATGCTACCAGGAGCAATTAGTGAACAGATTCATTCCGGATATGAATACACTTCCTATTTACTCAAAATCTTCCTGATCCTTCGCCACTACAGTTTGAAGTCTTTTCATGATATTTAGCCCTCATACTACCACATACACCACCTGGCACTGCACATTCCATTTTGCAGTTATTACTTCTGTGTGAGAAACCAGGTACGATTAACATCAGCAAGAAGAAAATCTAATAAATACGCTAATTTGCATTTGTACTCATCTTCCTAAAATGAGTTTATTCTTTATAAAGGTATCACTAGAGTGTTAATCTTATCCTTTATGCTTGGTTCAGTTGGAAACTTTTAATAACCACCAAGACAATGTATATAGCAAGCTTTTAAGATCCATATACTTATCACTTCTGTTCAGTTTTTTATTTTACAATGAAAAAGCAGTAAATCACATATTTACTTCTAATTGAACATATTTTAAACTCAGGGCATTGTCAAGTTGTTTTCCAATACAGCAACATTCAATTTAAAAACATTTGACTTAAGATTTATTTTTAAATAAGTTTTCTTCATTTTGTGGAATACTACAAAAAAAAAAAAAACATTTGGTAAAGCTTCCTGTACTCAAAGTTGCATATTTTATTAGCGAAACAAACTTCAAATCTAGCTAAGAGCTGGAACAGTTATTTTTTAGAACACATTTTTCAGTATTTTAGAAACAGTAGGTTTCATAGTGGTTTTATTAAGAATTCAGAACCTGTGAAAACTCACCTTTTTTGCACCATGCCAAGACAGACTGTCAGGTCCTAGTAAAGTAAGCAAGCTAGTAAACTGCAGTGGGAAAAACCCACATACTTGTGTCTAGATGTCAAAAGCTGGTTCAGCAAGTGAAACCCTGCTTCCATATACGCTTTGTGAATGATCTTCGCTGGTTATAATTTTTTAATTTTTTACTATATAATCCCTTAATAAGGGAGGAAAGTATATATAATGTTAACTGGCAATCATACACTTCAGTCATAACAAACTGACATTATTTCTATTTCAAATCTTTAAAAAAAACAAAACCTACAAGAGAAAGCATCTTTAAAAATTCATAAAACAAAGACTGGTTTCCATCCACACTTGCAAGGGCCTATCATACAGCTAGCAGCTCCTTGTGGACCCAACCCACACCTCAATTAAACCAAAGCCTTGTCACTATCAATCTAAATAAATATTAATAGCATCCGCATGCATTAACTAACAAATACATTGCAGTGTCAAAAAACCCGAACACTTACTCCTTTGATTTAACAAAAATGTATTTGGCATAATCCACAAGAAAACATTCTGTTTGATAATGATCTGTACAGTACATGATTGACTTAATAACCGCTCTGCACCAGCATTTGAGTTCTTCACTGAAAACCACACAAGTCTGAAAAAGAAAGAACAAGACAGCAGGTTCTTGTAAATGAAGCAAATTACACTCAAAGTTTTTTTTAGAGACAAGAATATAGTATTTATTACATAGGCCTCAATTTTTTTTTTTAAAATGCAAGCATTGCAGCTTACATAGTTATGAAGTTTACAGGTAAGAAGATATAACCCATATAGATGTCCTTATCTACTTTTCTATACAGCAATATTAAAAAAAAAAAAGATTCATGCATATGTGGGATACTTCACCCCCAAACCAATGCAAATAACAGATGATTTCTCTCTATCTGCACAATATAGCAATGATTTTACCTGGCCTTCTTCTACCATTACTGGTTTTACTTCATCCACATTTTTAGATTTGTCATAGAACTGATTCATTTCAGCATTCAGGTTTTTATATTCCATTTCATCGACTATGTAAGGCCCACATCCTTTCATAGTAACCCAAAAGCAACCTGGATTTTCAATCTAGGGCAAGATGTAGATAACAATAACAAATACTATTAGCTCCTGCTAAAATGATAGGATGTTTTTAAGAACATCTGAGCAGCAATGTAAAAATAAAATCTTTAGTGAGGCACCTTAAAAATTATGGTAACTGACACTTAGCATACAGAACATTAACAAGCAAAACATCTTTCAATTTCAGACCATTAGTTCATTAAATGACTTCTCAGCTTCTGAGTTTCTTCAGCACTGCAATTAATGGCATGTGTCGTCTAAAAGGTAGTAGCATTATCTAAGAAGTTGGTTAAACCAAAGAGTGGGTAAAGTGCAAAGACATAAAGCTTTTTACTTCCATATTGTCCTCAAGAAGCATGTCTAAGAAACCCCAAATACACAACAAACCCCACCAATAGGCTTTTCTTCAGGCTCAGAAAGTCTACAAGACAGTTAGTTTCTTGAAAACAGGATCACAGCTTTCTGCTCAGCCTCTGTTAACCTTTATATTGCAGTTTTTCAGCTGATCTGGGATCCCGGTTGTTGTGGGTTAATCCCAGCAGGCGGCTAAACACCTGTCGTGGTTTAACCCCAGCCAGCAACTAAGCACCACGCAGCCGCTCACTCACCCCCCCACCGGTGGGATGGGGGAGAGGATCGGAAGGGCAAAAGGGGAAAACTCGTGGGTTGAGATAAAAACAGTTTAATAACTAAAGTAAAATAAAAATAGAACAGTAGTAATACAAAGCAAGCGGTACACGGTACAATTGCTCACCACCCGCCGACCGATGCCCAGCACGTCCCCCAAGCAGCGACCGAACCCCTCCCCGGCCAACTCCCCTGCTTATATACTGAGCATGACGTCACGTGGCATGGAATAGCCCCCGCCCAGTCTGAGTCAGCTGCCCCGGCTGTGCCCCCTCCCAGCCTCCCGTGCCCCTGGCAGAGCACGGGAAGCTGAAAGGTCCTTGGCCAGTGTGAGCACCACTTAGCAAGTACTTAGCACTACTTAACAAGAACCAAAACATCAGTGTATCATCGACATTGTTCTCAACCTAAACCCAAAACAGAGCCCCATACCGGCTACCAGGAAGAAAACCAACTCCATCCCAGCCAAAACCAGGACAACACCACACAGCTGCTCCCTCACTCCCCTGCAGTGGGATGACTGAGAGAACTGGAAGAGTAAAAGTGAGAAAACTCATGGGTTGATATAAAAATAGCTGATAGGTAAAGCAAAAGCTGTGCATGCAAGCAAAGCAAAGTAAGGAATGCATTCACTGTTTCACATTGGCAGGCAGATGTTTAGCCACTTCCAGGAAAACAGGGCTTCATCACACGTAACGCTGACTTGGGAAGACAAATTTGATAACCGCAGGTGTCCCCCTTTCCTCCTCCTTCCCCACAGCTTTTATTGCTGAGCATAACATCATATCTTATGGAATATCCCTTGGGTCAGCTGTCCTGGCTGTATTCTGGGAAAATGATTTTTCCATGATCTCTCATGGAATTCAGTAGAATCTAGTACTCTACTACACTTTAAGATTATGTTGCACATCTTCCATTTTAGATTTCAGCTGCATCCCCCCTGACCTCTTTTGAGATGAAACCAAGATAAACACCTAACAGAAATGACAAAACATATATAATCCATATATGACCCAACAGGTATAAGAAAGTGCTGCTGAATGGAAATACAGAGGCCTCATCTCATTTGTAAATCTGACTACCAGAGCATTGCATTGAAATAAACAAACAACGATCATTTAGACTTTAAAAAATGCCAGCATACCTCTAATACCAAGACTTCCATGTTTCTCAGCTAGTCTTCCTCAACACTACTGTAAAAGAACAACAAACATTTGATTAACCACCTTTAAAGCTGTCATTTGTTTTGACGCATATCTAAAGAGCATACATCTAAAGCAAGCCTAGAGATTTTTGCTACTTGTCTCAGGAGTATTAGTCTAGGCAACTGATTTACATGTATCAAATGGTTCAAACCAGCCATCTTAATGAGGCACTATGTTAAAGCCTAATTAAGATTTGCCATCCACACTTATTTACATACAACCACATCAGTTTTTAGCACACCAAAACACACCTGTTATCCTCAGCCTACTTACAGTATATCACTGTTTATCTTACATTCAAAGGCCAACAGAAACAGGCTGATTGAAGACAAAGGCTGCTACAATCTATCTACATGACCAAATGGATAGAAACAACGGAGAGAAATGCTTACATCATTAAAAAACCACAACAAAACAAACAACAACAAAAAAACCACAACCAAAACCTAACACAAAAGAGGAGTCCCAACCTTAGCAAACAATTTTAACGTAACAGAGATTGTTACCAGTATTTCACATTACATTCATCTGCAATGGTACATATCATACCTAGGAATTACAATGGAATAATAAACTACCTATGGACTGAAGTAATTTGCATCTCATTTTGGCACAAACCAGCACATCACGATATCATCACTGCAGTGCCTAGCTTACCACTTGTAAGAATTCACACTGGAAGTAGGTGCCTAATAAAATGTTTCGGGAGAGGGAAGTCAAAACATTGGCCTTCCGCTTCCAAAGCTAGCTGGAATAAGCTGAACAAGTCAACACTAAGTAAGAAGCAAGCTACACTGTGGTCATAACTAGCAACATGCTTTGCTAAGAGATGGTGCTAATTATTCCCAGTTTGACTCTACAATGAAACAGCTGAAACGATTTTAGAAGCTTTACCTAATAGCATACAACACAAGCATACCATCCAGGTTACATGTAAGTCTCTAACACTGCACTATAATTACTATAACACACAGTGTTGCCTTAGTTAAAAAACACACACTTTTATTTCAGGAATAACATGTGAGAGGCATAAATAACCTCTCCTAATCTCTCAGTTTGAGAAGTACAAAATCAATAAATGACTTATCAAAGTACCAAGGAAAAGCACACCCACATAAAAGGCTAGCTCTCCCAATATATTCCTAGTAACAGCCTACCTACTTTGTTATTAAGAACTAAATAAGAACACAAATATTTGCTCAAATCCCATACCCAACTCTAAGGATATTTACCTTGTAAAGATTCAAGAGGTCACTAAACCCCTCACCCTGAATGGCTACCTTAAGAAAAACATGACAAGAGAAGGTAAAAGGATGCCTCTCCAGCCACACAAACATGCTGGATGCAAACATTCCTAGAAAAAACAACCGCCTCGCTATCCCAGCCTCTCTCCCTCTAGTCAGTCTTACTCCATCTAAAAACCCCACATCTCATAGGCACGGCACACGGGAAGAGCACAGTAAAAGGTGAAAAACCGTTAAGAAACTCTGTTTTTTGCTTTACTCTCTACCGCCCAGATTCCTTCATATTCTGCCTTAGTTTCGCGCTCTTTCTCATAAAAATCAGCCCCCTAACCTCAGTCCCCGACACCGTGGTGGCCGTGAGCGCCCAGACACAACCCTACGCCAGCTCCCTGCCGCCCTCCGCAGAAGCCTCCAGAAGTAGCCGGGCCTCCCGCCCCCACCATGGCGCCTATCGCGCATGCGCACGCAGGCCGCAGCCGGGCGGTGCGCGCCCTCGGGGCCCCGCCGTGTGCTGCTGCGCGTGGGCCCTGCGCGGCTGAGGGGCCGTCGGGCGGCTGGCCCAGGCGAGGGAGCGCGGTTAGCGTACCGCCGTGGCGCGTTCTCGGCTCTTTAAGCGTATTGTTGTGGTAAATGAGCCTTGAGTGAGAGTCTTGCCTTTCTGCTGTCCCTGCCCCGGGCTGGGGGACGAGGCTCGCCGTGCAGCTCGGGTGGCTCCTCGGGCTGAGGAGGAAAGGGGCCGGACAGGAACGCGGCGGGGCAGCGAAGGCTGCGGGCTGGGGTTGCTCCTGTGGCGGTGCCTTCCCGAGGCAGGGTCACATTTTTTTCCCGGAGGCCGCAAAGTCTGAGGTGGAGCGTGCTCTTGAAAGGTGTGTAAAGTTGGGCAGATGGGGAGGGAGAGCAGCTGGCACTTCCCTACTGGAGTTCAGCTATGCTACACATCCACAACAGAAAACAGCTATTGTAAATGTCCCATAGCGTTTAGGGCTTAAAGAAAATGTTCACTGCTGCATCTCAAGCTCTGCAATAAAGCAGTTACTTCTTTTTTCTTTTTTTATTTCACTCTGTTGTACACTACCCTTTCCATTCAGGCTTTAAAAAAAAACCAATAAAACGTGTTTCAGGCCTGTTTTAGTTTGGCACAAGGCTGCATGGACAAGGTGCCGGCCCAAGAGAAGGGGATGAAACATCAGCTGGGAAAGAAAGCCCACCTCTTTGGGCAGAAGCCCATACTTAAAAGTGGCTCAATATTTTGAAACTACAGCTTTAATCATCAATATTTTTAACTTAATATTAAAAGGTGTTTACTGTATGTATATTCTAAGCCATTTATGCTTGCATTTAACGATTGTCATCACTTTCTATGTAAAATAGTATATTTTTGTTACTTTTTTGTTATTTTTTGTTACTTTTTTTGTCCTTTGGCCTTCAAGCTCCCCCTACTGGACCATTTTGCTTTTGTTGGTGGAAAAAAAAGTTACAGGAGATGATCAAAGATCGAGAGGCAGACTGTTCACTTAAGATATGGATTTAGTATTGAAGTAACTGTTTTTGACACACAGCAAAACTTACATTAGAATTAAAGGCATAATGTACAGCAACACGCAGGTGTGTAAAAGCTTCTGGAAGAATATAACATGTATCTAGGTTGCTGAATAATTTCTTTCCTAAAAATATTTTCTCCTAATAGCTACTTTCTACCACAAAAGTAAAGTGGTAGAACAACCATAAAGTACAGAACAATGAAAAATCATCAGGGAAGCTCTCCAGCAACTATGAAAGACTATATTGTAAAATCAAAGCTGTTGCAGATTCTGTAATTTCTTTGGGTTTTTTGTATTTTCTTTTATATGGTTTTTTTTTTTGTATATTTGAATTCATGATCTCGAGGGATGTGGGCCAGATGAAGAGTAAAGTGAAGACCCAGAATTTTAGGAGAGTGAACTTTCAGTTATTTAAGGAACTAGTGGATGGGAGCCCCTGGGAAACTGCCCTCAGTGATAAAAGGAGCAGAAGAAAGCTGGCAGCTCTTTAAGGATGTTTTTCTTAGAGTAGAAATGCTCTTGGTTCCCATGTGTAAGAAATCAGGCAAGGAATGCAGGAGACCAGCATAGCTGAGTGTCATGGTTTAGCTCCAGTCGGCAACCAAGCACCTCACAGCTGCTCACTCACCCTCCCCCCTGTAGGATGGGGGAGAGAATCTGAAGAAGAAAAGTAAGAAAACTCATGGGTAGAGGTAAGAACAGTTTAATAATTGAAATACAATAATAACTATAATGTTAATAAAAAATTGTAATGAAAACAATGAGAGAGAGAAACAAAACCCAGGAAAAACAAGTGATGCAACTGCTCACCACCTGCTGACTGATGCCCAGCCTGACCCTGAGCAGTGATCACTGCTCCCCGGCCAACTCCCCCCTGCTTATATACTGAGCATGACACCATATGGTATGGAATACCCCTTTGGCCAGTCTGGGTCAGCTGTCCTGGCTGTGCCCCCTCCCAGCTTCTGGTGCACCTGGCAGAGCATGGGAAGCTGAAAAGTCCTTGACTGGTGTAAGCACTACTTAGCAACAACTAAAACATCAGTGTGTTACCCACATTATTCTCATCCTAAATCCAAAACATAGCACTATGCCAGCTACTAGGAAGAAAACTAACTCTATCCCAGCCAAAACCAGGACACTGAGTAAGGGCCTTCTGGTCAAACTGAAGTGCAGGGAAGAAATGCATAGGCACTGGAAGCAGGAATATGTATCCATAGGGAATAATATAGGGATACTGCCTGGGTGTATAGGAATGGGATCAGGAGAGCTAAGGCACGGCTGGAGCTGAATTTGGCAAGGGATGTGAAGAGTAATAATAAGGGCTCCTGCAGGTATGTTGGTCAGAAAAGGAGGACTTAAGAAAATATATGTACCCCCACCTCCCTGATAAATAAGTAGGGAGATCTAGTGACAACCCACATGGATAAGGCTGGGGTACTCAAGAATTTCTTTGCCTCAGTTTTCACTGGCAGTCCCTCTTCCCACATCTCTCAAGTCCCTGAACCTCAAGGTGGGGGAATAAAGTATCTTCTGTCATTAGGAGAAGACCAAGTTCTGAGGAACCTGAACATAGACAAGTCCATGGGACCTGACGAGATGCATCCCAGGGCCCTGAGAGAACTGACACGTGCAGTTGCTAAGCCAATCTCCATCGTATTTGAAAAGTTGTGACAGTCAGGCAAAGTCCCCAGTGACTGGAGAAAAGGGAATATCACACCCATTTTTAAAAAGGGTAAAAAGGAGAACCCTGGGAACCTCAAACCAGTCAGCCTCACCTCTGTGCCTGATAACATCATATAACAGATCTCGTAAAAGATATGTTGACGCACATGGGAAACAGGGACGTGATCTGAGACAGCCCACGTGGTTTCACCAAGGGCAAATAGTGCCTGACTAGTCTAGTGGCCTTCTACAACGGAGTGACTACATCAGTGGACAAGGGAAGAGCAACCTGGACTTCTGTAAGGCCTTTGACATGGTCCCCCGCAAAATTCTTGCTTCTAAATTGGATAGAGATGGATTTGATGGATGGGCTATTAGATGGATAAGGAATTAGCTGGATGGTCACATCCAGAGTTACAGTCAATGGCTCAATGTCTAAATGGAAACCAGTAACGAGTGGTGTCCCTCAAGGGTCCATACTGAGACCAATACTGTTTAATATCTTCGTTAATGACACAGACAGCAAGTTTGCAGATGATACTAAGCTGAGTGGTGCAGTTGGTACACTAGATGTAAGGGATGCCATCTGGAGGGACCTTGGCAGGTGTGAGAAGTGCACCCATGTGAAACTCATGAAGTTAAATAAGGCCAAGTGCAAGCTCCTGTACCTGGGCTGGGGTAATCACCAGTATCAGTACGGACTGGGTGATGAAGGGATTGAGAACAGCCCTGCGGAGAAGGACTTGGGGCTACTGGTTGATGAAAAGTGGGACATGAGCTGGCAATGTGTGCTCACAGCCCAGAAAGCCTATTGTATCCTGGGCTGCATCAAAAGGAGCATAGCCAACAGATTGAGGGAGGTGATTCTCCCCTTCTGCTCTGTTCTTGTGAGACCCCACCTGGAGTACTGCATTCAGCTCTGGAGTCCCCTGTACAAGAAAGACATGGACCTGCTTGAGTGGATCCAGAGGTGGGCCATGAAAATCATCAGAGGGCTGGAGCACTTCTCCTGTGAAGAAAGGCTGAGAGAGTTGGGATTATTCAGCCTGAAGAAGAGAAGGCTCTGGGGGAACCTTATTGTTGCCTTTCAATACTTAAAGGGGGGCTTACAAGAAAGATGGAGAGAGGCTTTTTATCAAGGCTTGTAGTGACTGCACAAGGGGTGATGGTTTTAAACTGAAAGAGAGTAGGTTTAGATTGGATATATGGAAGAAATTTTTTACAGTGAAGGTGGTGAGACATGGGAACAGGTTGCCCAGAGAAGTTGTGGATGTCCCATCACTGGGAATGTTCAAGGCCAGGTTGGATGGGGCTTTGAGCAACCTGATCCAGTGAAAGATGTCCCTGCCCACGTCAGGAGCCTTGTGTTAGATGATGTTTAAAAGGTCCCTTCCAACCCAAACCATTCTATGATTCTATTACCAATTATCACAGATAGGGTATTTTTTTTAAGCCTCTGCAGGAACAGGATAGAATAGTTTACTGTTGTTGCTACACAACAGCAATCAAATTGAAATAGTTTTGCGGGTGTTTCTCTGTCCCCCTTTCCTGGGCTGACAGAATAACCTTAATTTGCTGCATTACTGTCTACCAGCTCAAAATAAGGAATCTTGGTTCTACGCAGAAAGTGAAAGAGAGAGCCCAACCAATACCACATCTTTATCAATGCTGTATCTTGTTAAATTTGTGCATGTTCTCCTTGTAACTTATAAAGCAACCTAGCAATTACTTGGATGACTTATTTTGTCCATTATGAATAAATAACTGAATCATTTTGAAGCCAAAATATTTGTTAGTATAGATGCCACAAATATGATCGTAAGCATGCCTTTCCTTCTTGTCTCTCTAGTACTACTGTGTTCAGTGTTAATCTCAAAAAGCTAAAAATCATGTAAGACAGCCATACAGGGTACTTTCTTTGCTTCCTCTACTCTCCATTTTAATTATCCTGTTGTCCTCATGTTCAGAAGAGTTAGCCAGAATATTCTGAAGGCGATATTATACTGCATAATCATAATACACTGCTTCACATGATCCATGTTTAGCAGAGGTATACAAATTTCAACAAGGTCTGCAAAATCAAGAACAGTCTGAGCATGTTCAGAGAGAAGAGAAAGACACGCATTTTTTTTTTCCCCAATCCAAATGAGTGCTACAAAGCAATTCAATTTAATGAAAATGTTGCAGAAGGTTTTAATTGAAATATAGAACAAAAGCTGAAACAAAGCTTTCTGAACAACTTTACTGGCTGATCTCAAGTCATCATTTATTCTTCTTCCAGACAAAGAAGAACTTGCAGCACTGCTCCATTTACTCCAGTTATTGCACAAAAAAAGACAAAACCAAAAAACCAAAACAAAAAAGCAAGCAGCAATCCTTCCTCTGAAGTTCTTGAATCTCAGATATATTTAGCAGAATCATTGAGAAGCAAAATGTGGGATGTTGAAATATGGAAGTGGGTGTTTCCAAGGTAGTACATTATTCCCTGAAGTTGTTGGTATCTCTTTGGAGCTAAAGAATTTATTTTTCTATTTTTTAAATTGCTAACAACTTGAAGATAAAAATTATCGTGAATAAAAAATGGTGAGAACGCACTCAATCTGATAGATGACTTAGTTTATCTAAATCATCTTTACCTTTGAAAATTGTAAAGTTTTGCATAGATTACCATTAGTAGAAAGGATTTAGGTATATCGAATATAAGCACTAACTTTACAGTATTTTTTTTAAAAAGTGAATTTCAGCTAATGAATCTATATATACACATATATACTGTTTTTCCCCAAAATTAAAGAGAATAGCCTCGGAGATGTCAGCAGATACGGAATGGGAGATTTCATTCATTCCTAGACACACATTACAGATGTCTAATGGATAACTTTGGGAAGCATAGTAAAAGAATTCTTCAACTCGAAACATACTTGTTCTGAACACAGTATATACTTAAATTTTCAGTGAGAAAAGGATCTGTGTGACCCAACAGACCAGCGTTGCAGCATATTCCGCAATTAGTATGTAAGTAGAATAAGGTGCTAATGGCTCAGTATATTTACCATCAAATCGCATTTAAATTAATCAATAATTAAGTTATGTTAAGTTTTCAGTAGCCTCTAAACACCGTAACTGGCACAACTGTGCTGTTTCAAAGACTCAAAGAATTAGGTACACACAAATCTCAAACCACACACACACAAAATGCTTTGGCAGCACAAAGGAATGTTTTCCTGACTATTTGGCAATGGTTAGAAAGGACCAAAACCACAGTGCATATGTATGTATGTAAAAATATTCTAGCTTTAAACCAAACAGATACTATAATCTGCTATTGTAATCTGGACAATCAGAGTTTATCATCAATGGATTCATATGTTTATATTTTGCTTGAATATTAACATAGACAGCAAAATCGTTGATGTTTTTTATTACTATCCTGTGAAATACACTACCCTCTTTCATGAGATCTTCAACCTTCTTATCTGTTGACATGATTATTTTCTTTTCTCCTGTATAATCTGGATCTTCTGGATATAATTCATCTCCTGGGGGCAGAAAAAAAGTTTTAGTTATGCATTGCCTACCTTATTTTTCAGCCTTTTGATTGAGTGACACTAGCAATTTTTTAATCTTTTTCAGGACATGAAACTCAGTGGAATGTATTTCACAATACAAAAGTAAATTGCCTCTAAACATCTTCAGATTTAAAGATACAGCCATAAATTTCTGAAGTATCTGTCAGTGATGCTGCAGTGCACATTTGAGGTGTTGATTTGAATGGTCCAGTGTTCCCGGTAATACCAATATGCTATAATCACTGCCTATATGAGTTTGTATAATAGATGGTGAACAAGACAACTACTTTTCCAAGAGCATAAAGATAGGCTACAGTAGCACTAAGAATACAAACTATTTTGTTCTGTTTTGTTGAAGAAAACAGTGTTTTGCCATATAAATGCATGCTACTTTTGTGCAAGAACGCTAATATACCACAAATACAGAATTTCTAGAGGTCAACAGTGACAAAAAAAACCAGGAGAAAGCATAATGAAAAGCAAACTAAAGAAGCAGAAAATAAGAAATAGTAGATGCAGCTTTTCTTAAGGTGAAGGCAAAAATATACGATTGAAATGAGAGAGACGTAAGTAGAAAGGGCAGGAAGAAAACGAATGAGTGTATCTTTTTAGATCACTGCCCTATCACTACAATGGTGAAGACTGATACTGCAACTATGCTTGATCCACTTGCCCTTACAAAGACAAACGGATAACTGAAGAAAATGAGAATTCCCACTGAAAAGGACTAAATAGGAGTTCTAATACACCTTTCAGATTAAAAAAAAAAGTTGAAATGCTAGAATTTCTTCATAAACAAACATATTAATGGCAACCATATGAGGCAATGAGATTATGAGCAAGTACAGAAATAACTGTGCTGTCTGATTCAGTAGCTTATCTCTGACAGTAGCCATTATCAACTCTATCAAAGAAGGAAACCAATCAGTACAAAAAGCGCACAGTAACTTGACTTAAAAGAATATTTTCCTTACAGTTATAGATGGGTTTCTGTCATGTGGCTTCAGTATGTATTAATTCCCAAGTTTTTTAATATTTAAAAGAACCTTCATCTGCTTTCTTACCTGGCAATAGCTGAATGTAGCCATCTGAAGCAGTTAATATCACAGACATCCAACGTTCACATCCCTCTACAGCTCGATCAGAGCTGAACTTGTGTAACTCACGGAGTGAAGAGAAGTTGCACAGCCTACACAATTCATAGAACTGAGGTGGAGCAAACCATATTTCTTGAGATTTAAAGCGTTCAATGGCTTCTGGAGGTGATGACCACTGTAAGATGAAAACAAGCCTTGAAGTAATAGTTTCATCAGCAGATAGAAAGTATCAGTAACTTTAAAAGCCATCAGCAAGGAAGTCTTTACAGAAAAAGAGCTTGAAACAGTCCAAATTTTCTGAAAACAATAAAACCCATGTATAAACTATACCAAAATAACAAAAAGAAATTCTAAAAAATTTAAAAAACATAATAAAAGCAATTAAAAAAATTACTCTTTTTCCTATAAAAATAAATAAGTTTTTATTTTACACGTAGGCATGCCAAGTTTGGAAACTAAAATTGAGACTTGTTTTAGGGGCCTGACTAAAAGTCTACTAAAACCAACAGAAAACCTTAAACTCAATGTGAACTCAGTTAATAGAGGTTGCTACTGATGCTTCAGGAATGAAAAGTACCTTTAAACATCTGCTTCCTATGCACATTTTTTTCAGAGCACGAACACCCAGCTATTCATGCTTCGACATTGCGTTGTTCTGCATGTTTAAACTATTAGTAATCTTCATTTCATCTCACGTGGTAAATTTGATAATATAAATGTGTACATAAGCATTAGCAGTAGATTTATGCTGTTATTAAAAAAATTATAGCAAACAAACTCTTGTGAAGATAAGATCTCAGGTACTTTTAAATTTCTGTAGCAAGATCTGTTCAAAAAACAAATATAGAAACATCAGTAATACCAAAATCATTAGGTAAACTTTCACAGAACCGTCTGGTTTCTCATCTACTTCTAACTTGCTTTCCAACTTTTCAGAATTCTACAAAAACTTAAAGACCCTACTGTACCTGACCCTGAGCTGTCTTAAGAAGTTTCTCCATGAAGTTTTTTACTCTTCTACACCCCCAATTAAAAAAGCTAAAAAAATCAATATAGCTCCAAAAATGGTTTTAATAATTCACTATTTCAACAAGTTTGTACATTACTTAAAATATTTCAAGTGACTACAAAAGACAAAAATTACTAGCAGCTCTTGCAGCCCTGGAACACTCTGGAACACATACCACACGGATCTCCCCAAGCATGCTGAATGTTGGGGTATAACGGCAATACTCCACTGATACTGCACGAATGAATGTATAGAGTGATTACTTGTCATCCACCTTTGAAAGATACAGTAATGCAAGGTGAAAATGATCTGATGTGACACACGTCCTATGCCATTGTCCTGATTTCGGCTGGGATAGAGTTAGTTTTCTTCCTAGTAGCTGGTTTAGTGTTGTGGTTTGGGTTTAGTGTGAGAATAATGTGGGTAACACACTGATGTTTTAGTTGTTGCTAAGTAGTGCTTACACCAGTCAAAGACTTTCCAGCTTCCCATGCTCTGCCAGGTGCACAAGGGGCTGGGAGGGGGCACAGCCAGGACAGCTGACCCAGACTGGCCAAGGGGATATTCCATACCATATGGTGTCATGCCCAGTACAGAAACTGGGGGAGTTGGCCGGGGGGCAGTGATCGCTGCTCGGGGTCAGGCTGGGCATCGGTCAGCGGGTGGTGAGCAACTACACTGTGCATCACTTGTTTTGTGTATTTTTTTATTATTTTCTCTTCTTTTGCTGTCCTATTAAACTGTCTTTATCTCAGCCCACGGGTTTTACTTTTTTTCCCCGATTCTCTCCCCCACCCCACCGGGGCAGGGGGAAGGGTGAGCGAGCAGCTGTGCGGTGCTTGGTTGCCGACTGGGGCTAAACCACGACAGCCATCAAACTTCATGTCAAATGACCTTCAAGAAACACCCTCTTCTGCCAGCAGTTACAGTTGCGCGTTTGATGAAAGCGGGCAGCGGCAGTTACTGAACGGAAGGAGAGATGCACAAGGGAGAGGATTACCATGACGATGAAAACTCCCTTCCCTTTTCCGACGCCTTAAGGGAGCGTTGTCAGGACGGCTAGAGCTAGACCTCTGGACGACTGGTCGCCTTTTCCCCTGGACTGTACTGCGAACGGGCCAGCGGCTCGGCGGTTTCCCCGCGGCGGGGTGGAGGCGGGCCGCAGGGGCAGCAGCAGGGCCCCTCCCGCTTGCTGCCACCGGGGCGCTCGCAGGGCCGGACACGGAGCGCGGGGGAGCCCCGAGCGGGGCCGGCGGCGCGCTTACCAGGCAGGCCGTCACCTCCCGGTCGTCCTGCGCGGTGTGGGGCGGCCGCTCCTCCAGGCAGCACAGGTAGAAAGCCGTGTCATAGCGCCGGCCGCCGCGACCAGCCCTGCCCACAGGGGTCAGCCAGTTGCTCCACTCCTGCAGCGCCCAAATGTTGGGGACGCAGCCCAGGCGCCGGCACAGGTGCAGGAAGCAGGCCGGGTCCTCCTGCACCCGGCGCCGCCACTCGCCCAGCTCCGCGGCGGGGGGCAAGCGCTCCGCGGGCAGCGGGGGGGCCGGGCCGCTGCCCGCCGCCGGCCCGCGCCCCGGCACCAGCAGCAGGATCCCCGCCTCCTCGAAAGTTTCCCTGATAGCGCAGATGCGGAAGGCGACTTCCCCCGGCAGCGGCGAGCCCAGCCGCTCCCGGTCGGTGGCGAAGAGCGGGGCCCGGCTGCTGCCGAGAGGCGGCGGCTTCACGAGGCCCAGCCCGCAGCGAGGCGAGGCGGGCAGCAGCCCCAGCCAGTCGGCGGAGAAGTCCGCCGCCTCCACCAGGCCCCCCGGGAAGACGTGGGCGCTGGGCATGAAGCCGCTGCGGGAGCTCCGCTGCAGCAGCAGCAGCTCATAGTCAAAGGCGCCGAGCGGGGTGCGCGGCGGCCGCGCCGGCGTGCCCGCCGCCAGCAGCAGCGTGGCCGCTTCCCTCCAGTGCCGCAGCCGCGAGTTCATCTTGAGGGGAGGAGGAGGAGGCCGCAGCCGCCGCGGGGCCGCCTGGGCGCCACCGCCGCCTGGGCTCCCGGAGGAGCCACTGCAGCCGCCGGCCGCGGGCGGGAAGGCGCGGCGGGCCTCGGCCGCGGCCAGCGCCCGCCCCCGCCGAGCGAAGGCTCGGCCCACCCGGGGACGTGGTGGGATGGAGGCCTGCCAGCAGTCGGTAATGCCTCAGTCCCGATCAGCCTTAAGCCGGTAAGTAGTGCCCTCAAAGGGCAAAAGCTTAAGGAAATACAGAGGGTTTACAGGCACGGGGCGAATGGCTGAGAGAAACGAGGCGATGGCTCTCAATTTACTTGAAAAACTTTGGCTTGGAGTAGTTTGCACTTCCTGAGGTCTCATAGCGCTGAGTGTATTTACAGCGTGACAAGACGTAGATGTTGCGTAGCTGCCTTGGACCCCAGAGTCTTCCCGAGTACTGCTGAAGGGACTGCAGTTACAGCCCCAGGAATCGGCACAGGGTCGGGAGCCAAGGACTCCGATTTGGCATCGAGTACTGCTGCTGGCCTGCCAGCTGGCCTCAGAGAAATCCCCTTATCTCAATTCCACATCAAGGCATGTTGATAACAAAAAATCATTTTAGGTCTTTAATTAAACATGTCATGCTCCAAGTTGTTTGAATTTATTCTAGTAGACTTCAAAGGGGAGGAGTATGTAGAATTTTAATTAATTTTTATTACAGAGCTCTTGTGTTCTGAGGCTTTTAAGTACCTTGTTACCTGAAAAAAAAATATATATATATTCAGGCAAGGTGGCAAAACCTTGAAAAAGTCCTTTGAACAGACATTTCACTTCAGGAAACATTTTATTATGTTAATTTAGCATTCGATTTTGATTCCTCAATTTAATCATAGATTGTTTTTTTGAATTTGTAAGGAGTTTAAGCAGAGGAAAGCTGATGACGCAGGTTGAGAAATTTTTTAAGAATGATAGTTGCATGTAACATGGAGAATCCTCCTCCTATTGATAATCCTTCTCTTGCTAGATTCTGTTTGGCAAATACCCACGTACCTGCACATGCCTCTGACAACTTCTCCATTTTATTTTCTATTTGAGCGTGTACTTAATGCCTGTGAGATGTGGCTCACCGTAACTGAAATGATGTTTAGAGGCAATTAAACCAGTGGGATGCTGGAATATGTCAACTGACAAAACCAAAAATTCAGTCAAGGTCTACATGGACACAGCTGGGCTGTAAGTTCATCCTGACGCTAGGCTGCAGTCGGCAGAGAATAGGTCAGCCAGCCAGCTGATTATACTAAAACTGGTGCAGAACACCAGCTGTGGCATAGCCAGACAATATACACATCTGCCCTCCCTCTCCTTTCCTTCCTCATGACCAAATATACAAGCAAAACCGGGGCATCTTGTAACTCTAGCCTCCTTTTTCATACTAATTTAATCATTATTGCTCATCAGTGATTACCATCTCAGGCAATGGAAGCATAAGGTCCACTAATGTGCCTGTTTCCTAGTAGAAGGCATTTCGAACCTAAAATTGTGATGTTCACCTTGTATTTGTTTGCCTTTTGCACTCTTAGTATAGTTACCTATTTTGTTGTGTTAAGTATGCATCTTGTTAGGAATGTGCTTTGCCTAAAAGTTGCTTTACTGGTGAAATATTAATAAACTATGGAGGTTTTTCAAGATTTAACATCCAATGAACTTGATGACTGATCAAAAAGATTTAGGGTCCATTATGTCAGATAATTTCAGCATAAAGGCATTTTAAGTAGAAAGTACTCATGTACCAATAACGAACAGTGTCATTTTCAAATCGGTTGTAATGCCAGCACATATACAAAACTGTCTTACTATGGCAAAAATACAGTGTCTGATATCCATGGAACATTACTTCGGAACATCTTTAGGAAAATCTGATAATAGAGAATAGTGCAGATTATATTGTTAAGTTTTTAAATGGGATGTTTTTATATTTTTTTTTACCTAGCACACTCTGAAGTCTCACAAGTTCTAGTATGTAAAGCAGGAATATCCTGGAAAACAATTCCTCTGGTTTCACTGGTATCCACTGGTATTAAATTTAGCAGATCTAATTTCACAGGCTTTCTTGAATGGAGGGTGGAAATTGAATGTGTGGCTGTCCTATACACTGCTGTTTGCACCCTCAAACACAAACAGATTACCAGGACTGTCGGTAGATAAATAGTTGTATGGTTATAACATTGTTCATGACTGTTCTTAGCATCTGAAACAGTCCTTTGGGACCAAAGACAGACAAACGCAAGTGCAAGTTAAGGCAAACATCATTCTCTACTCCAGTCGCTGCATTTTTCCACACAGTCCTGGGGTATATAAGGCACCTCTTCCCCCTAATAAGGATGACATTCCTTACCCAAGGGTCAGCATATTCACCCTGTTGGTGGCAATTTTTTTAACTTCCTTTCAGTATGGTCTCACAAGGAGTAGTTCAATAGCCGTTCATGACAAAGCTGCAGTCATCTCATGCAGAATTCCAGGAGCAGATGAGTCTTAATTGACCCAGTTATCAGGACTGGAGGTAGCAGGAGGTTCTAAGGATGAACACTCAGAAACTCTGTGAGCAAAGATGAAGGGTGCAAAGGGATGGTTTACCCCCTTCCAGTTTTCTGTCTGCTCTCTTAAAGCTATAGCTAACTTGCTGGAGATCACTCAAGTAAGCATAGAAAATGTCTTAAAGCCAAACTAGATGTAAGGTTATCTCTAAAGCATGTTTCATTTCTTCATCTCCAACTTAGATGACTTCTTTTTTCAATATATTCTGCTAAAATGCTGAGCTCATCTCACCTGTACTTAAAATTTGTATAGCGTTACGAGTGATTTCAGAAAGAATGGAAAATCTGAGCAAATCTATTACTCGGGAATGCCAATCCTAAACCAAGCATACTAGTTTATTCCATTACCGTAGTATAAGCGTTCCAGCACAAGGGCATTCTACATGCAGCTGGGCTCTGGCATTGTGCTTCAAGGGCCAGTATGTACGCTGGGAATACAGGAGACTTTAGTTTGGAGAAAAGCCTCCCCATAGCAAGAATTAGCTAGAGATATGTGTGACACTCAGTAAGATGTAAGAGAGGAGGCTGGATGGAGAGTCAGAGGTCCCCTCCAGATTGAATGATTTAAAAAAAGCATTTTTGCTAAAAAATTAAGAATTCGACTGCCTTTCATGCTTCTTGTATGCCAGAACATATAATTGTTAACCTAATGGACCCCCAAAAGTTTTGTATTTCAGGTTGTTTTCAAAAACAGATTGTGCTGTATTGAAAAATAAACCCTTCTGAAGTGATGCAAAAGTTACAAATGAACACCATAAGATTATTGCACTGATAATAATTCTTTGTGGGATCATATTTCAGCAATGTGGAGCTTACGTCAAGATTTTTCTCTCCACTTCAGTTACTGCCTATGAGAAAAAGAAAACATTAGTTTGTTTAAAGAAAAAAGATTCAGGTCACTAGATATAAAGAAATGATTGTAAAATTAGCTTTCTGGGGTTTTTGTGTGTGATTTAGAAACATCATTACTTTTTGTCGCATCACTGCATAAATTATTTTGCACATACAGATCAGTGCAGATCACATCACTGTAATAATTAATTTCAGATTAAAAACAAGGTCCACCATTATTTCACAATTTAATTTGGCTTACATGCTATCCTGTAAGTTGGAGATGATTATACTAAGTCAGTTCTGGGTTTAATTTACATGTATCTGGTAAAACTTTTGTCCCTATGCAGATGTAGTGTCTACTGTATCAAACAAATTGTTAAAACCTCAAGTATCAAAAAATTAAGAGATTTCACTGAACATGTCTACTACTTCAACTGGCTTATTTCAAAGTGCCATTCTAAAGCTTTTAGATTGCTTAGCTTATACAATATCAATGAACAGGCAGACTTAACAAATCATATAAAAAGTAAATAGATTATTCTGTACTGTATAGTTTTCCAAGTATTGTGTCCAAAATATGAATAAATGTCAAATCTAGGAAACACAGGTTTATGATTATAGCACCATTATGAAGATTGACTAAAAATAAAAATACAGCTACCTTCATACAAAACAATATTCCAACAAATCAAAGCAGATCAGAAAACTAGGTTACAGATAGTATTAACAACTGGAAATGTTCTACTTCGAACAGACGCATAATGGATTACGTCTTATGCAAACTGAAATTACGGTTCTAATTCTGCAGCTTTTAATTACATGAGTAGTCTTCACACATGTAATTTCTCACTGAACTGAGTAGTGATGGCTTATATGAGTAATGATTCAGACCACTCCCTCTAGGGCCCAGAACTCAAATGTGTATTTATATATAAAGTTACACATGCAATTAGCATATTAGATTAAGTTGCTAAGGGAGTATCATGTTTGGTGTGTCAGGTACTCTTCAGTCATTTTATATGGTATAAATAGTTAAATATTTTCTTCTGTCTTCTTTTCTCCTTTCTACCTTTCTCACTTGTTTTTCCCCTAAGGTTTATGCTATTTATATGTAGATTCTTCAAGATCATACAAAGGGATTGCATTTCAATTTTTGATTTTTTTTTTCCCTCAAGACAATTATACATGGCTGTACGACCCAATGTTTACTTTTCTTACAAAAACCCCATGATATTTGAAGTCATGTTTTAGGCTATGTAATTCCTTAATGCTGTGACACATCAGTGAGTTTGACTGTATATGTTCTTTGAACATTTGCGTGCAAGAGAGAGACTTGACTGATCATAGACTTCAGTGATTATTTTAATGCATAGTGGAAAACTGACCAAAGTAACAGACCACATACACTATGATTGTGACTTCCATTTCTGTGCACTTGAATTAGGACTAGCTTTTAGAGGATTTGTTAGTTTGTTTAATTTGATGGAGATGTTATTAGTAAGTATATGATAAATAATGTCACACAATACAGTGTAAATAAAAGAAAACCTACAGTTCAATCAAACAAAACAAAGCAAAAAAACCCACCTGACCCTGTGGAGGCTTTGCAGAAATTTGTCAATTTCTGACACTTAGGAAAACCACAGTAGATATTCTGACAAAATGACTGGAACTGGGCAATAAACATAATGGCTTTTGCTAACTAGCCTCTGTGGGTGACAGATTTTCAGAGATGCTGTAATTTTATTTCTGTTTGCCTACGTGGTTTCTAGTCACATTGCTTCCAGCATGAAATGCTTGTGCTTGTGCTTGGCTGTATAAGAAGATGCAGGAGAGCCTTCATGCTGGTTAAATGCCATGTGACTTTTCACCTTCCACAGGTTTAATCAGTGGTAGCTGATTAAGCTACATTTCCAGCTGCATCACTGTACTGCAGCAGCAAGCTGTTGGGCTAGATGACAGAATCCAGCCTTCTGGGACCACCTTCTTCCAATAGAGAGCGCCTTGTAGTGTGAAACAGAGAGAAAAGGGTTGTCTTTTGTAAAATTGATATCAACATGTAGCAAATCAAAGTATTTTTACTCTTTTTCTGTATTGAGTTAATCAGAGAATGGCTAGTCAGTTCCACTCAGGGATATTTTATGTTCTTTGTCCCACTGGATATAAGATACTACCTTCTTACAGAGAAGCTATAGTTCAACATTGTGATGCTATTATACCATAGTTAACAAAAAACATACTTTGCTAGCAAAAGATGAAGACATATTTACATACATCCATCTCCTTCTTTTTCTTGTCCTTCCTTTGACACATGCAGATAATTTTATACGAAAGACATTATTTTCTAATCCCACTTTTATTGTATGCTTACCATAGCAAATGCTGCTCACGTGTAGACTACTATTTTGTCCAGATCTCTTCCTGCATTAAAAGACTTACATAATCGTATTGAGAGAAAGCACTTAGAGATCTATAATCCACTGGTCTTACTGAATGACTTTTTACATAATGAAAATCTGTGAAGGGTAAATATGTTGACTAGGAGTTCCATTAGCACTTAAATATAAGGTATTTCTGGAAAAGGTACAGAAACAACACAAACCTTGTAAGAGAAGGAAAAGAAAGCCCATAACTAATCCTTTCAGACTACAAAAAATAAGCATGTGTTTAATTTTTAATCTGAAAGCTAATGACATCAGTCGTTTAGTCTGTTTTTAAATAATTGCATTCATGTTAAAAAGATTTTCATATTTACATGAAGAATTTTGAAACTAATTTTATTTCATATTCATAATGCTGAAGTTTGATGTTACATTGTTTGCAACATAAGGAGAACCACTTTAATTATGGTTCTGTGTTCATTTTGTTAGTAAACTAAAAACAGTGTAGAGGGTTTTTATGCTGATAGACTGGAAGTCCTGGAATAAAATTACAAATTGCTCCATTTAACAGACTCGGTTCCGATAGTTAGATACAACTGTTGACGGTTGTTGCTATCAATACCACAGGACCAAATTTCACACTCCTTAGGTTGTGTAAATCTTTTGCTAAAGTAAATGCAAGCTTTGCTGGCTGAAAGGGGCAGAGTTTGGATCCTAACACAGTGAGGATCTAATACGTTAGTCTAGTCTAATATGTTCTCCAGTTTCCAGTTGCCCCAGCCAATGGTTCCGTACTTTACTCAACAACACTGAACACGCAGTGCTGAAGGCAATGCCATCCCTGTTATCCTAAATGTTATTGTAGCTGTTTCCTAAGGCAGAGATTTCTTGGCTTTTCAGACTGCTGATTCCCTTGCAGTATAAATCACTATGTTCAACTTTGGGAGCTTGAGAAGGGTGCATTTATGTAACGAAAACTGTAATGAGAGGGCTTAGCATGTTACTTCTATTTCTGTGTTGAAATAGGAACTTTTTGTTTAGAAGAGCTTACTAACAAGCTGTAAATAGTCCAGTTTTTGTTTGCTTTTAATTACTGCTGCAAGCCAACCAGTAAGTTAGAAGAATGTACTTTATTTTAAGTTAAATAAATAGTGACAGTAACAAGTTTGAATTATTCAAAGTGTAGAAAATACCACCCATGCACAGGCAAAACCAGTGTAATTCAAGTCAGGAATAAGATTTTAGTATACAGTAAATGTAATGTGTGTATCCTGTGAATAAAGACAAAAGAACTGAAGTAGAACAACATTGAAATTAAGCAATGATCATCATCTTTTGTACTGAAAACACAATAACATTCTCATTCACTGATCAGCATGAGAGTACTTGTATTTTCATCATGCTATTTAGAGTATTTTGAAGTTTGACTTTCCATTTTTCACTTACAAAAATAGCATTTCCAGTCTTCTTCCAGTTGCATTCCAGTGGGGAAAAAAATGAAGACTGCAAATCTACGACGTCTTTATTCTTTAATTTAAAAGAAGCATCAGTACTTTTGGGCAATGGTGGTTTCACCTTGTTTTGATTGTGTGCTGTTGTGCCTGAACCCTGTCACATTGAGCGTACACTTGTATCAAGTGTGGGAGATTAATGGCAGGAACATTATCCATTTAGATGGTGCCAATCCTCTGTTAGAATTCTACTTAATCTTTTCATTTCAGATAGCCTAAATATAAGATGATACAGATTTTTAGGAACAAAATAATGATGAATAAATCTGCAGCCAGCTTTGTCTTGAGATTTGAAAAGACATTATTCTTCCAAGGTCCAATCCTTTAAATACTAATTGTGTGCATATTCATAATGAAGCAAGACTTAGGTAATTACAGGCTACTTACATTCTTTTGAGTCCTGTACCCAAAAATCCAAATTCAAAAAAATGCAACTGAAAATTTACCATTTACCAACTCACTGAGGCTTGCTTTTGAAGATGAGATTACCTATTCTTAAAAATTCCTCTACACAACTAACCATGGATAAACAGTATGCCCACTTCAGGATACCAAGATAATGAATGCTGTAGGTGTTACCATTTACTTTTCCACGAGAAACCAGACTTGCATTACTTGGGTTTTCAGAACATGTGGTTAAATGATCCGATTTCAAAAGGAACGTGGACTTCTCAAGAAGCACAGAATAGAGTCCAACTTCTTATCCACCTTCTGTGAACTAAGGAGAGTGCAAAGAGTGAAAATACCCACAAATCCTTAGTGACTAGTGGTGGCAATCCAAATATGTACATTCTCCTGCAGCTTTTGCTGTATTTTCCATAAATATATGTACTCAGTATGATTGTGAAGGAGATCATCTCATTTATGTCAACACACAGCAATTACACCTTGTCTAGACAGACTGAAACAGTAGCACCGATAAATACAGGCTTGACTTTGTTAGAATGCTGCTGGGGATCTCTACGAACCTAGATTAACGACATATAAAACACATCCTATGGAATGAGTGAAATACAATAGAACGGAATGTGGAGTTGTCTTTGAAAACCGTGGATTCCCACGAGAATGGAGCTAGACTGGATCAATGTGCAGAACTCGCACTATCCTTCAACATAATGGTAGTCTATAGCCTTTAATTCAGGCCTCCGCTTACTGTTTTTCCTCACCTACGTTTTTTTTTCTCACCTACAAGTGACCAGATTCAAATTTGTCACACACTTTTCCTCCCCAAATCCAGTTCTCTTAAATTTTGAAGAATAAACTCTTTGCTGCTGTTTTTCAAAGTGTTTTTAGTTATTAACTCAAAAATATTAGCTGTTTATGAGTGTTGTCACCATAATTTTAATAAGCATGAAGACTATTGTCTAGTAACTTCACAAAACATGTCCGATTTTTACTTTTTGATAGTGTCCATAATAATCAATGCAGAAGAATAATAACGTATTAAAACCCCAATATTACAGGGTCTTTATATTTGCCTGTGGAGTGCCTCATACACCTATGGCACTATAAAGTATGTACCAAGCATTCTTGAACAGATACTGTGTGCTCACAGCAACAGAAGATGTTTCCGTAAGTTACATAATAAATACCATAATACATAGGTCCTTTTACAAAACATTATAGAGCTTCTCTGCAAAGTTAGTGTCTGTCCCCCCGATTTTACATTTAGATGTTGACAATTTTATAGGGAAGCACTGGAAAGTTTTATGCTGCTCTTGCATTTACCTCCCAAAATTGCAGTGTATCAAACTGGACCAATCCTACAGGCTTCCTGTTTCCCAAATGATTAATTGGACATGAATGAAAGATGAAACCCAGACACATTTTTAGCTTTCTCTGGATTTCTGCAAAGAATTCAGAAGCTTGCAGAAATGTGACTGTATGTATTCAGGCATCAGTCCCTGCCTGTCAACATGAGAGGGGACCTCTTTTTGGATTATTAGAAAGGTCTGCTTTAACTCCACATCATTTTTGTTTGCCAAAATCTATTTTCAAAAATTACTGCTTCTGCTGTGGGTAGATTCATTGCTCCTGTTTTCATAGTTAATTGTGAAGTGCAAACTGTTTGCTTCTACAGAAAGGAAAATTTGAACCAGTGGCAAGAACCAGCCTTTCTGCAGGGGAGGACAAAATAGTGGTAAATGTGGAGGAGAACCAGGAGGCTTGCTAGTAGTTTTCTGAATGTGCAACTCTCCCTGTTTTTCTCTCTGGATTTGGAAAGCCATTAGTCATTCGTGTATGCTCTGCCAACCCATGCAACTGGGTTCTGTACAATCCAGTCTAAATCAACAAACAGTATTTGGTATCAAACATTGCTTGTTCTGTTTTCTCCATCCTCCTGCACACCTCCCCCTCCCCAGCCATTTAACTGATCTAAAATAGAGGTTGCTTACATTCTTTAATTGGGGTTTTCATCCTTCCCCTTTTCCTCCACTGAAATAACATTTTGTGTATTTGATGAAAAAAACCCCCATATTCTGCTCACTTTGTCGGACAAAACACCTGTGTCAGCCTCCAAATTTGTATTACTCTCAAATACTGTAAACAGTGACCAGCAGCAAACACCAGAGCCTATTCAAGAACAAAAAATCCAGGCTTCTGCGAACAGTGATCTATTAATAGCAGACAAATCCCTGTTATAGCCAGGAGTGATAATACCCTGATACTTCACAGTTAACCGTTACAAGTCCAGCAGATGAAGACATCCTATTCTGCAGGCTGATTTGCATCTCTCTTCTTCAAAAAGCAAGAAGAAACAAATCGTGCATTTTAGGATATTGAGAGGCAAAAGTTTTGCTTTGTTTTTTTTCAAGTGCTAGGTTTAAATTCTCAGCTCATCCAAGTGACCCGTTTTGAAATCAAAGGTGAGGCGTGACACGCTCCAGGGACAGGCTGGAGACAGAGCCTGCACCGCCCTAAGAGAGTTTTACCACGCACACTGCCAGGACAATAGCGATAATGAGCACAGCGGAGAAAATAATCCCAGCTAGAACTTTGCTGATATCGCAGAAGGATTTATTTTCCTCCACAGAGATCATGCCAATAGAAGAAGCGCCCACGCTGATGGTGGATTTTAGTTCGGCACCCGGGTCTTGCTTAGCCTCTACTGTCCACTGGGGGACATTGACCTTCATTTCCATCTCGTACATCATCTCCCCTACCTGGTTGATTTCGTTCTCGAGGTCCTTCAAATCCACCACGTCTATGTTGTGCTCAGCCTCGTATTTCATGTTCTGGACGCTCATCGCCCTGGCGGCCACGCCAGAGGTTCCCCCGCTCATGCCCGTCTGGATCAGGTGCTTTTTGGGGACGTTTAGCGGGAACTCGTGGCCCAGCTCCAGGGCTCGCCTCATGTCGATCTCCAGGATCTCCAGGCACGTGGAGAAAATCACCCATAGCCTCTCGAACTCGGCTTTATCTTCCTTACTCACGGTTTTGTCCTTCAGGACCGTGGTGAGCTTGTTCCTGTTGGCCACCGCTAGCTCCTGGGCTTTCTGCCGGGTTTTCTTGAGCTCCTCCCGCAGGTTCTGGGAGTCCGAGGTGCCGCCGATGGTCAGCACCATGTGCCGGTAGCAGGCGGTCACCTTGTTGAGGGCGTCCAGCAGCGCTTTGCACTCCTCCTTCATCATGATCCCGGCGGCGGCGCGGGGCCGCGGCCCCGCCGCTCTGCCCTGCGGCCGCGCCGCCCCGCTTACCCGGTGCCGGGGCCGGGGAGCTGCCGAAGCCGGGGGCTGCCAGCACACATGGCGAGCGGTCACGCAGGCATTCGGCCACTCTACCCGCCGGCGCCTCCGGGAGCCCGGGCGGGCTGCGGGGAGCCCCGGGGGACGGGCGGCATCGCCCGCCGCCTGCTACTGCCACCCCGCAGGAGGAGCGGGGCGGCTCATTCCGCACCGCGCCGAACGGCGGCCGGGGCTTCCAGCGATCGGGCGCCGCTTTTTGAAAAGTGCCGAACACCGAGGAGGGGAAAAAAAAAAATACGCGGAGGATAAGGCTGTCGCGAAGGGGAGCCGGCGGTCCCCGTCGGCCGGGGCCCCGCCGCCGCCACTCGCCGTGAACTCGCCCCAGCTGGGCGCCCGCGGCGTCACATGGCGCGGCGCGGGGAGCGCCGCGGCCGCCGGGCGCGGCCCGGCCCTATAAGCCCTCGCAGGCTCCGCCTCCGCAGGCTCCGACCCCGCCGCGCCCGCCCGGCTCCTCGCTCGCTCCCCGCCGGCGCCCGGCCATTGGCTTCGCGCGGCGCCGCCGCCGCGCCCGCCCTGGATCCCGGTAGGGCTTGGCTGAGGCGCGGAGCGGGGCGGGGGTGGGCCGCCGGCGGCCGGGGAGGAAGGGGGCCGATGCTGTCGGTGTAAGTAGCGCTCCCGCCTGGCGCCCCCGGGCCGCGCCTCGGCGGCAGGACGGCTTCCCGCCGCGCCGAGGGGGGCGCGGGGCTGCGGGACCTGCTCGAGGGAACGGCCCGGCCCGGCCCGGCCCGCGGGGCAGCCGCCGCCGGGGTGGTCCCGGCCGGGCCCTCCCGCCCCTCCGTGACGGGGGAGAGGGCAGGGCGCGCCCGCCCTCGCCTGCCGTGCGCCCGGAGCGGCTCGGCCGCGGCCTGGCCGCCGCGGGGCGGGCGGGGGCTCTGCCGGCCTGGGCCGCGGCCTGCTCCCGGGATGGGGCTGCGGCGCCGAGCCCGGGGGGGGGCCTGCGGCGGCGGCGGGGGCCAGGTCGTGCCTGCTCCCGTGCCCTTCGGGCGCCCGCCGGCCTGGCGGCACCTCCGGCCGCACCAACAGGCGGCACTTGTCAGTGCCCGGGGTCTCGCTGGCACCTGCCTGCCGTCCCGCTCCTTTACCCCGGTAAAGCGGCAGAAACCTTTAATACGTTGTTGAACTTCATTAACCCCAGCTACACAGGTTATTTACATCAGGTCAGTGCTGTCAGACTCCAGCCAGACTTCACAGTGGTGCAGCGGGTGTCCCGGCATGTCGCAGGCATTGCAGGGCAGTGCTGGGGGAAAGAGCTCGTGTTGCTGTCACCCTTCGCACGGGGTGTTGAAGGAGGCCCATGGGAAGCGCTGGCGTGTGACCCAGAACATCCGCAGTTAGCGCAAGTCAAGCAATTATGCATCAGAAAGTGCAGGGAACACACCAGTTCCTCACTAGCAGAAATGATGCTTCACAGACTACCCTTGTGAATCTGCTGAAGTATAATATAGGGATTAGTGATGGGCGCTAGGCTGTGTTTGTAGATACATCCAAACCTAGAAGAACAGAATTGATGATGTTGAGTGCTACGTAGTAAACTGAACTATGTTGTCTCTAGCACGTGATGTGTCTTTGCCAAAGTAGACTTCTGGAGAACTTGCTTATCATAACATATGCTACTACATATGCCCCAGCGTTTGTGGGTAACTGAGTGGTTTTCTGATACAGTAACTTGAAAAACATGTGAAGGCATGCTCCCATGAGAAGGGGGAGCATGACCTTTCCCTTGTCATGGCACCCCTGTAGCACAGTGTGTGCTGTGAGCAAGATAATTTTCTATGAGGAGCAGAGTCCAGGCAGACTGGCTCTCTGGTGCTGAGCCCAGCCTCAACAGTCTTGTCTAGACTATGTTACTTCTTCTGGATCTTGGTAGCTCGGACTCCACTGACTGTTTTTTGTTGTTCTGCCTTAATTTTGGCCCTAATTCTAAGACATATGTAGCTTCTGCTGCAGGTTGCCACCTGTGGAAGAAATTGCCTTTTAACTTCCGTAGATTGCCAAGTTACTACAGAGTAAACTGAGTAGCTCTCTACCAATTTGTGTGTTGGTAGCCTAGAAGCAGCAAATCAATAATGCCTGTTTCCTTGTAAGAAGAAAGAAACACAGGATGATTTTGACCTGATTATAAGTGAAGTCTTATAATTGCTTAATCATTGTCAGGTGGAAAAAGGATTAGCTCTGGGTTTGAATCTGGAGTCCTGTGTGACTTGAGTGTTAAGCTTATTGCGAGCTAAATTATCCATATTTGTGTGTGTGTATAGTAGCTGTGTTTAAAGTCTGCCACGTATCACTAAAGTTACTGTTCATTGTGGTACATCGGAATCTTGAAACTGTGTCTCTGAAAGTAGCTGAAAAGGGGAGGGAGGGGGTATTGTTTCAGGAGCATGTGACTACTTAAACCTGAAGGTAGCAGCAGTTATAATCTGTATCAGATAATGCCTAAATACATCTTCAGGTGTGTCATGTGGGAAGAAAGAGGCTGTTATTAGATTAGTTCTAAATTAAGTTCAGCTACATGCAATTATCCAATTCAGGTAGATTGTGGAAACTCTTAAAATTCAGTTGTAGTTTGTCAGACAGGCATGATGTTTTGAAAATCCAAACCTTGATACTGCTTTCAAAGAAGATGCTGCCTAGCTGAAGTGTTGTCCTGGGAAAACTATTAGGATAGAGTGTAAAAATCCTTAGAAGTGAGTTAGGAAGCAGCATAATGAATAGGAGGAGAAATACATTTCCTGGTTCTGTGGAAAGGCTTTCCTCCAATAGATGTTAATGACCATATTCTTCCTATTCCAGTACCCTTAAAAATGTTTGCAAAGTATTCTGTGATGCTTCTTGAACATCACTACTTGTTAAATGCTATATCCTCGTTTTAATAGACTTTTAAGTAGAATTTTAGGTAAATACAAGTCTCTCTTGTTTAAACAGTTGGTAAGCCTTGCCTGATGGGCTTGCTTTTGGAGTGAGCGTGTATACTGAATTCAGTCTGTAGAATGCTGTGGCCTGCGAAAGCTTGAAGCCACTGTGAGATGAGGAAGGAAAATAAGGATGGGATACAGTGAAAATGTAACATGACATCAACCCCTTCCCTCTCCCTGATAACTGGTAACACTACGCAACTTCTTTCAATAACTATTCTGTGATTTGCTTTCTGCTAAGCATCTTGCTGGCAAAGTGGCTTGAGGATTTGATCCATAGCAAGCATCTTAATTTGTATCATGGAAGAATGTTAGACTGGTATGTCTGTGTCATGGCATTTACTGTCAGGAAGCTCTTAATTATCTCAGGCTGGTGTATGGTGTGTTATGTAGCATCAAAACACCAGTGGTGGTTAAAATAATTTATTTTGCTACTTAGAAGAACTTATCTGCTGAATTGTGTTCCAACTTTCCTTACCCTTGCTCTGCTCCCTAAAGGAGGGAACTAGCGTAATTCTAC
The DNA here is from genome assembly GCA_020745775.1 of Theristicus caerulescens. Taxonomy (NCBI): domain Eukaryota; kingdom Metazoa; phylum Chordata; class Aves; order Pelecaniformes; family Threskiornithidae; genus Theristicus; species Theristicus caerulescens. Next base: position 42,067,620 of record CM036565.1, on the reverse strand, counting down.
ATTTTTCATAACTAGATATTCTAGTAATGGCCTGATGTTTAAGTTTCTTGCAATGACGAGGTAAGACTTGGTGCTGGCCTGCAAGGGCTTGGTTTTCTTATTGAGATGCACAGGGAATGGATTAAATTCCTCTCCAGTTGTCTGCTCTAAGGACAATCCAAACTAAGGTAAATAGGGTATGGGGTTGCTGGCTTCAGTTCCCTTGTATTTCTGTGGGTGGCCTGTGCTGGGTCTGACCCTGCATACTTGGTTTCATTACAGACTTGCTGCTGATCTTGGAGTTGATATCAACCTTATGTGGTCTGCTGTGAACAGTGGTGGTCTGTAACTCTGTAGTCAAGAAATGGCGTTAGCTTCTGTGACCCACATCTCAGCAGTACAGTGTTCAGGCCCACTGCACCCTCAGTATACAGGCTGGGGAATTATACCACTGTCTTGCCTCAGTAACTAAAGGATCAAAATAATTGGCTTAAATAAAACACTGTTTATCCTTGTATTTCAACTCTTTAGTTTTTGTTCCCCCCTCCAAAAACGTGCATGTGCTGACACCTCTGCAAGCCTGAGGAGGTGGCCCTAAATACAGCTTGCTAAAATTTGGAGGAAGCAGCCTTGTTTGAGAAGCTGTCTTAGGAACTTTGTACTTTCTGTTAATGTTTATCCTCTAAAGATGTTCCCTGTAATTGTTTATGTGGTTCACTGATCAGCACTCTCTGTATTCTGTTCCAGGGCTTGCTTGTGAATAGCTCAGGGCTCCCCATCTGAGAACTTAATGCAGCTTTAATAGTGGTAAGCCAAAGAATGAAAATTCTTTGCAGCTACTCTGGTAGATTTCTAAATCTGCAAGAATTGAGAATTGGGAATCTAGTCTCTATTCTGCTATGAAGAGGAGAATGCAGCTTGTTCCTAATACTTGGCTAATGACAAGTAAGATTGTCTCAAAAATCAGTGGAAGTGACTGGATAAAGTTGAAGATGTTGAAGGATGTTGAAGGATGAGCCACTTGTATTAAAATGTACTTTCTCTGGAGGAAAGAAGTAGAGACTGTGGATAGTCAAGCCACTATGTTCTTTGGCCTCAAGTCTGAGACAAGTAAGAATGTGTCCACATCAAACTATGGTGCAAATATGCTGTTAAAACGCAAAGGGTGAACCTTCTTACTGCTTTTTAAGAACGAGCTCAGTTTTAGCATTTACGAGGTAGAGTTCATAATGAAAAGCTGCACGAGGAACTGATAGAAACCGATCTGCACAGCGCTCCCCTGTTGCTGGCAGGTGCTGTAGGGTCTCTGGGGGAAGCCTGTCTGGGAAGGCTGGGAGCAGGGGTAGGACAGCCAGAGTTGTTAGGCCTAAAAAGGGCTTGGGGGTGTTGGGCAGAGACAAAACCAAAATCATGAGATCTTGCGCCAGCTCTTAACCCTTCACTGAAAGAAATGTGTGTCTGAAGGGGGAGATGCTGAGAGAAATGAGCATCTTCCTGGAATGCTGCTGACCCCTCCTTTCCCGACCCCATTCCATTGCTGTCAGACTGATGTTCTGGGATCATAAAACTTAGTTTTTCCCTGGTTGATAGGAAGCCTTGAGCTGACTGATGCAAATTCACCACTCTATAATCTGATAATTCAGAGGTGTTATTCTGACATACTTGACTTTCACAAAATCAATACAAGCTGCAGCTGAATCTAAAGGGGTAGGAATAGATTGTTTCCTCCTTTGCTCCCTTGTGGTGAGCAAGGTGCACTGGAACATGTCTCTCAGCTGTTTTTCATAAGATGCTCAGTGTTTACCCCTTAGGGGAGGGAGCAAGGTTTCTTTTGTGCTCTGAAACAGAGAAAGGATCTTTTGTTTTTATTTTGAGGTGAATGCTGATTTGAGGGCTCCAGTCCAGACTGTAACCTTTGCCTGGAAGTGGAGTAAATATGAGGGGTAATAGTGCACGTAAAACAGTGGCTGAAGTGGTAACTAGATTTTTATTTGGACTGATGCTTGTTAAATTCCACCGTTAGATTCCTGTTTGCTTGCAAAGTACTTTAAGATATGCTTAGCTTCAACTGTTCTTGCTAACAAGTGGTGGTCTTAAAGAGCATTTTTTTTTTTTACAGAAAAAAAGAAATTTAATGCATTTAGAACTGGGGAACAATTGCTTCCTCTTTTTTTTTTTCAGAGCTCTGCAGTTTGCTAGTGTGATAAATATGTATACAGACTTTATCAGAAATATGTCTGCTACTCTGAGCTAAACATCTTTTGAGTAATAAGTTGCTGCTTGTTCTGATTTTCTCATTATTTTGAGCCTTTCAGCAAGTGGTATTCTAGTTACTGGTTTACTAAGCCTTAGTAGCCTTGTAGAGTCTGTGAGCTAAGATGAAATCGATGTCATGATGTGAAACTAAGAAGGAGTGAAACTTCACAGTATTGCTATGCAAGTAAAATTCAGCGAATTTATCCTTCTTGAACATGACATGCTAATGGATCTGGTGTTGAAGATTTTGGAGAATGTGGCATTCTGCTGCTTTGTAGCTGGACTTTGTGGAGAGGACACTGATGTACTTGATGTTAGCATCCCAGTGTAATATCCGAACTTGCTCTTCTGGAGAGATTTCAGGTTACTGAACTAGGCTAATAATTTTACCAACTTTGGTAGCTGTTTTACTGTCTTTGCTCTGCCAAAGTGTTATTAAAATGCCTTAGTGAAAACACAGAATCTTATACTGCTCAACATTGAATATGAGGTGTTTGTATACAGAATTGCTAATTCGGTTATGAAAGGCGTTTTCTCTGCACTATGTTTTGTTAGGTCTTTAATAGTGGTATAGCAGGACATTCAGAAGATGATGTGCCTAAGAATTGATAAATAGTGTAAAACTTGAATGTGGACATGATGTAACTACCAAGTAACAATGCAAATACAACACCACCTTCTACTTTAATGGATGTTGTTCTAAATTTCAAAATGCTTCTTAAAAGGAACTGAAACCTGATAGGTCTGTAAAAGGTACCTCACTTGACCATCTCTAAAGGAAAAACACCATCAATGACAAAATAAACTGTTATAGTTAAATCCTTATTTTAAGTATCAAAAGTCATAAGACTACTTTTCCAGTGTTTTGGAGAAAACAGTGATGTGCTTATTAGATTCCACGGGATGTTTTTCACCTTAGCTATCCCTTGTATCATTAGTTGTATCATTAGAACTATCATTCTGCTCTTAATCTAGAAAGGATTTGGCTGTTTTAAGGTTATGATTATGGTTTTTTTAAAACAGTAACATAATGCTTATTAGATTCTCTGATCAGCTAGCTTCTGTTCTTCCAGCAATTTGAGCTATTTATGTGTTTACAGGCATGAAGCCACACACTTAAGTGATTCCATTTAAACCTTTTATATAACATTAGTACTTGTGCATTACTTTACAGCTCAGCATGATAGAATTTAATAAACTTCACAGTGAATATGGCTTATGACAATTTTAGTGGGCTTTCTGTTAAGCATTAAACAGTTCTGGTAACATATATAAGGCTTTGTACATTTCCTGCTTTTGTAATGTTAGTAAATCTAAAGCTGTCCAAGATGCAACTAGAAAAATAAGTCTGTATGCCCCCTGGCACTGCCCCCCCAAGTTAAATTAGGTTGAAGTTGGATGTTGTGTTCTGCCAACAAACTCTCAACGGAGTATTCTAATGCATTGCTAGAATTACAGCAATGCATTAGCCAGTATTTTCAGATGCATTTAACTTTTGGGGTGGAAAGAAATTGACTTAATCTCAAAAATGCCTGAGCCAAAACTTGGGGAAGCTTTAATGTACTCTTTTGATTCTGTAGACTTAATCTATTTAAGTTTAGCATAAAGTCCCTTGTTTTTCTGTAATTACTTAAATTGTAGATGGTTTATACATCCAGACTTCTGTCTCTCTGAAGAATGCTGTGGATAGGTGAAGGAGGTGAGGTCCAAGTGAATATAGTAACTTAACTGTTTCAGTTAACAAGTATTCCACCCTTTTTTTTTTTCATACCCACATTTTAAGCGGATGTGATAGCTATCCACTACTGTAGCACTAAGCAAATGCAGGGGTAAGGGAGAGAAAAGGGAAGGAAATTCAGAATTGTGATTCTCAAAACAGTACTAATTTGGCTCGTGGTGGTTATTTCCTGCTGTGTAGGAGCACGCATGTGGTGAGCAGTTCAGAATTTGCAGTCTGCTTCTGCTCATGGTGGGGGACAAATACCCATATGAGCTAAAGTTTTACCTTCCTTATTGGGGTACAGCATGCTGATGGCATCTTAGTTGCATTGCAGTAGTTAAAGTGCCAGAATTCAATGTTTGAATGCAGTTTCTTTCCACTTCTTGCTGGAGCTCTCAAGTGTGATTCAATGCTGTCAGTAGTTCTATAGTAAAAGAGTCTACACGGCTGCCACTAAGTGTTTTAAAACTAGTTATTTGTGGTGTGTAACTCATGAACCAGGAATGGAAGATTATAATTTCAAGCTCTTCCTGTGATGATCTGTCAACTGAAATGATTCTTAAAGTACTCTAGTTGCTTGTGTTTTTTTCAGGTGCAGGCAATGATTTAAGAGCTACATCAATCATGTAGACAGCAAGCTTCATAAGCTCAGGTTTTCTGTGGGAGCTCCCCTCCTCTCATAAATCTCTTCCACCTGTTTTGCCAGGGAATGAAAAGTTGGGTTTAATTCCTTTCTAGACAAAGCTTATCAGTTTTTTGATGGTGAGATACAGGTTTCTAGATGAGGAGGATTTGTGGAATGTGTTCTCTCCCCCTTCTATTACAGGAAGAACTCTTTCAGCTTAACAAATCTTTTAAGTCCAAAAAGTGGCAATATAGCTATAGCAGTTGGAAACACTTGTGCACTGCAGTTTTGTTTCTGCAGCCTTATGCTTGGTTGCCTTCCTGGGTCAATGTGCTCTTTTCCCTGACGCAGCACATGGCATGCTAAATCTTCTCAATCACTGTCTTGGGGAGGGTCATGGCAGTCTTAGCTACTGCTTGACCAGACATGGAACATGAATTCACCAAATAAAAAGGCAGATGAAGATGCCTTGGTGGGCCAACTACATTAATAAAAGCTTGATTTGGAAAGTGCCTTGAGAAACAATGTAATCTCGCCTCCTAGCCTCACAATGTCCATTATCACCTCTACTGCAGGTTTGTCTAACAGGTTCTTAAAGATTTACAACATGAGAGACTTGATAGCTTTGCCAAACAATCTAAAACATGTGTTTATCTTCTCTTTTGAAAGGTGTTCCTGATCTGTAATCTGAGTCTGCTTTCTTCAGCTAAGGCTTATTTCTTCTACTGATGTGGAAAAAATGCCCTTCACTGAGAGCTTGATCCATCTGGGGAAAAAAATTCTTACCTGGTTCATGCAGTTTCTTCAGCATAAACAACATCACTGCACTTTGTGTTTTGGATCCTGCTTCCAGGGCTTTCTCACCTTTCCACTTCAGATTCTCCTACAGTTCATCTCCTTTGAAGTGCAGCACCCAAAAAAGGGTGTAGGACTCCAAAATAAGTGTTGCTGTGGCAGACTATTTTGCAGGCTGCCCATGTGTGTACATACAACCCTGTGCTTGACTTCTTGTATGTAATAAATTGTCACTGATTCATGTTTGGACTGTAAGCTGCAGTCATTTAAGATCTTGCTTGGAATTGTGGCCTAGCCAGCTGTTCAGCAGGCAGGGTTTTTTTTTGTAGCTAACTAGTCCTGCTTATTAAGGTCTGTCTTAGCCTTGATATTGTATGGATCAGTGATGAGATACCTGTGTTCCTGCAGCAGACCTGCCACTGGGCTTGTGTTGCCCTTTCTTCTTCCCCCAGCACTGGCTGAGGAAGCCTGCAGCTTGAACTTGGATTGCAGCTGCCTGCCAGGAAGTGTTTATAGCAATCATCAGCTGTGGAATTACTGGTGATCATCCTGTTTTCCAAGGCACTGTGGTAGGACAGATCTTGTGCAAAGCTGTACTGCTTCTAGGTTTGAAGTCTCATAATTACTGACCTTGGCTAGTCTTTTGAAGGTGTCAATGAGCAAACATTTTCTTCCCCTTTGTGTAAGCAAACTTCAGATCTGTGCTTCAAACAACAATGTCTTGGGACCACTGAATTAGTTTTCTTTCATAGAAGCTGTTAGTTTTATTGTATGTTTTGAAAGCAGATGAACCATTTTATCTGGAACTTCACAGGAAAACTCTGCTTGAGGCAGTTATCTGGCACTGCCAAACTTCAGTGGTTCAGGCTGAGGTTGTCCAAGCTCTAAGTAACTGGTGATAACTTTACAGTGGAAATGGCTTGCAGCTTTAGCTGATCATGTTTGTGTTTAGCTCTCTAAGGGAGCTCTCCTTGTGCCTAGTTAAAGGAGGCACCAGAAAGTAGATCAGTTAACAAACTATCGATCAGTTAACAGCATAGCTGAAACTGAAAGGCTATCTAAAAATCTGTGGGAGTTGGGTGTATGCTTTTCCACTCTATTAAACTGCAATACAATGGTTTCGTGTCTCTTCCATGATTTACAGAGAAAGGCATTTTTAGTACTAGTACAGCCTTAGGTAGTAAGATACTACAAGTGCTATAGAAAAAGCATAAGAAGCTCAAACTGAGCAAATAATGTGCTAGGTATAATTCTACATTTAAGAAAACAGGGGAATACTGATTGTGTAAGGGTGGCTTGCTCAAATTAAAGTTCTGCTGCTGCTCTTACCCTCTCCTAGGACATATAGCTGAAATTGCATGAGGAAATCGTGCAACTTCTGTTGATTCCTAAGGGAAGCTGGATGAGGGGAAAAGACATAGAACAGACTAGTTAATTAAGCACTTGTAAGCCTGTTAATCTCGATTCTTCTGAATAAAATAATTCTGAAGTTATTCCAGAAGGGACCTGTTAGGGTTTTTCCTGCCCTTGTGTCGTAGTTTTTTATAGAGAATTAGAATTGAGGAAACAGGCAGTCAAGGGTCTAGTGCCTCTAGAGATCATCTTTTCCCTGTGACACACCTTGTGACAGCTTTTCCAGTGCCTACAGGTTGGGTTTTCTGTCTCCGGTCACTTTTTTGCTCACTGTATTGCCAAATGTTATGCATCAGCCTGACCTCAGATCATTGAGACTTTTTCCATGGGAGAAGAGATGACCACAAATGATGCATTTCACAGTGACTTTTTAATTATGAGATGGGTATTCATATCTCCTTGATGTACCTCTTTCCTATAACTTTCCCTGGAAAGTTGAGGATTGCCTTACACAAGGGTTCCTGTTACGCTGTCTCATTGATGTGTGTCAGTCAGTAATCCTTACACAGGTGAGTCTTAAGACTTGCATGAGCATACTGCACAAGCATCAATGTCCTGTGATGCAGTAGAATCTGCTGTAAAGAAGCTGTTAATTCCTGTCTCTTGGCTTGTTTTAGACCTTAGCAGTGCAAGTTAGCTTGTATATGAAAGTGGTAATAATGTAGATCTTAACTTCTTCTCTCCTAAATTTTGTCCAAATTCATGTGTCTTGTCCAACAGTCATGTGTTGTTAGACTCCAACACCTGGAAGGCCTAAGCAGACATTATGAGGATAACTATGTAATTGGAAATGTATATTCATGGCAAATAATCTTTGAGTAATTATAGTTACCTTCCTATTAGTTAAGCATGCCATTGGCTGCTTACATCAAGACCTGAAACTGCTTTTTTTTCTTTTAGACAAGAGGAATCAAAATGCCCCCTAGGTATTCCCAAATATTATGCTTTAACAGGTACCACATATGATACATTAACCATTCTCCGTACATATTTTAGAAAATATCCTTGGAATATCTGAAGTCCATATGGCTATGTATGATGAAGATATCTTGAAAAATCCCTTTTATTTGGCCATTCAGAAGCGGCGTCCTGACCTATGCAGCAAAGTTGCAGAACTCCATGGTATTGTAAGTATAAATAAGTACATTATAAAGCTGCTTATTAAATAGTAGCTAAATGTATTTACATCATATGCCTGCTATGACACATGTAAAGATTAGTGCAAGCCCACAAAACTTTGAAGTGAACCAAAACAACTTCTAGTTTAAGTTGCTTGTTATTTACTAATACAGACCTCTTGATATATTGCATGGTAGTAAAAGGTCAAAGTTGGTGTTGTTTCTAAACTTTACAGGAAGCTTATTTTCTTTGCTGTGAACTAAAGTTACATATTCTCCCAGCTGTAAGTTAAAATGGGATTGACCTTTTGAAATCCCTGGTGGACAAACAATCACTCAATTCTGACAGCATTTTAGGTAGCAAAGTAAAACCATTAAACTGAGCTGGAATAAAAACTCCAGTCCCTAAGGATTCTAATCTGGGTGTTCTGCAATTAGTTTTCATCCAAAATTACGTGTGTGGAGACTCTGTGAAACTTGAGGGTTATTGTTACCTGATTATAAAATTAAGCCTTAAATTGGACAGGTTTCTTTCAATTCTGTATTACTTAAGATGGTGATGTAATCAGTTCACCTCTTCAGTCTGTATTCTAACACTATTTCTGAAAGCTGAGTACTGAAAGAACCACTTGCTTCATGCTTATTTCTTCCTTGACAACGAGATATATTTCTTTTGTCATGTATACAGTGTTTGTTGTATTCATATGTTGCTTTCTAATTAAGAATTTGTCTTAAATTGCCAATCTGTTGGTGTGCAGTAAACCCAAGATCTTATTTCTTATATTAGATTTTTTTCTTCTTTATGATGTATTTTCATTTTAGTTTGAAAATATACTTCACTTTTACTAGCTGCCTAATTTTAAGTCATTCAGGTGACGGCTGCTAAGTAACTTAAATAAGATTAATCTCCTTCTCTTAGTATTCTTTGCTTCAGCTACATCTGTCATCCTTTTTCAGGTAAGTCACTAAATGAAACTTCTAGGTTAATCACTGGACTGTGTGTCTATCGATGGTCTTTCCTTTTTATTTATTTAAACAAAAGCACCTGTAGTTGCTATACATTTGCTAGTAAATGTTTATAACCCAGATTCAATTGCTTGCCTCTAAAGGGCAAAAGCTATTGGTGTTTAGCTGGTGATACATGGCATTTCTCTCTAAAGCACGATCTAACTTTTTTAGGTGTTGGTTCCATGCAAAGGAAGCCTTTCAAACAACAGTCTTTCTACCTGCCAGTTTGAATCTTATGTTCTGAAGCCGCTAGAAGAAAATTTTCAGACCTTAAATGGAAAGGTATTTCTGTTTTCATATCTGAATGTAGCTTGGGGACACTCCAATAAATGATTCACTGCAGCTGATGACTGATAGTGTGAACTAATGGTTACAGGAGAGGTAGCTAGGAGTTAGAGCTAACTGGCAAAAGTAGTATGTTGCCCATCTAAGCCAAAGTTCCCAGGGATATACTGCTTTGTAGCAAAAGCTGTATTTTGGCGTGTACACAATAATAGTTCTGTTCAGATGGTAACACTGCCTCTGATTTCAGCTTACTACTTTGGCAAAGCAGCTTTGTCAATTTATCTGTCTTGTGGCTGTTAGGAATTTTGTTGTGTGGCAGAAGGGCCTTTATCACTTAGTTAGGAACTGTCTCTCTAGCTTTCAGGCAAATAGTAGCCTGCCTATATTGTACGCAGATGCAAGTTCACCAAGGCTTAAGACAAAATTATGATGGTATAGAGTTGCATCTGAGGCCTGATGCATTAATTCAGTTCAGTAAGTAGAGTAGAAACTGACTAATGTAGCAGCGAGCCATGATAACCAGTGCTAACACTGCATAGGATCAAATTTTTTTCACTTGTAATTTTGCAGTACAGTCTGAGATCTTGCACCTGCTTGCAGGCTATCATCTAATCTTCCTGCTGGAGTTGCATGGGAAGATAAAGCTGAGCGTGAGAAGTGTAGACAAGGTGTGGTGTTTTTCTGAAACTGGACTTAGGCCCCAATTCTAAGTTGTCTTTCAATTTCCCTTCTACTAAAAGTGCTCTAAAATCTGCAAATAGTCACTTAGACCTTGGAGATTGTCTGAAACCTCCTCTAGTAGTAGACTTGTAAAGAAAGTAGGTATGAGCAAGGTTTAGCTAGCCATTGTAGACTGAAGGAGTCTTTGTTTCAGTGTCTGCACAGCATGAGAATATGAAATCTCTTCAATCTGGGGCTTTCTTGTCTTGCAAGATTCTCTTCTTTTCCTGGAAACGTAACTATGCAATGGAGAAGCCAAAGAGTAATTTTCTTCTGATGGAGTTTTACACTTGATCTGGTTTTTGTTTTGTTTCAGGAGATCTTCATACAAGGAAACCTCATCATTTTAGGAACTGGTTTTAATTATCATCTCTCAGTACCTGTTCTCTTTGAGGAAACATTTTACAATGAAAAAGAAGAAAGCTTTAGTATATTGTGCATAGCTCATCCATTGGAAAAAACAGAAAGCTCAAGTATGTATTGAAGTGTTAACTTAGTGGTCTCATTTGCACTGTGAGCAAATTAGTACGTTTGATATGCTTAACACATTTCCTTCATTCTGAAAAGTGTTGGCTTGGTTGAAAGCTCTTGGCATTTATTAGCCTGCTGGGGTGGATGTTGGTATGCTGCTGGAGAGAAATATTAAGTTATTGCCAGGCAAACTTAATTCTGTAGGGTCTATGCCCCAGTCTCGGCACTAAAAATCATCTGCGGAATACTTGATCCAGCATGATTTTTTTAGCAATGCTCAGTTTAGTGCTGACTGCTTAAAAAAGAGATTTAGTCTTAAATATGATGTGTCTTGAGATGCAAGGTAGATGCACAAAAAAATGGAGAGGTAAATTCTTTCATGATCACTTCATCAGTAGCTAGAGGTTTTATAGCATAGTTATGTAGCAGCTCTTCTGGTGGTGCTCTGTCTCATTAAGTTGAATGTGTTAATTTTTGTCCTAGTACTGAAAGTGCTCTTGATAAGGCTGGAACACTATTTCCAAGGCTACTATTAAAGCTGTGAATGTAATGGGATTTCCTTGTGAATTTTTATAACAATCTGTGTTTACTAATTAAAAGGAACAGAAGCTTCTTAAAACATATGCTTTTTCTGAAATAAAAACATTTAGTCTTCTTAAATAATAAGAATATCTATTTGAAACAAATGATGATGAAGTGAAGTAATACCAGGGTAGTGTGAAAATAGTACTGTGAGGGAAGTATGAAAGTTGTTCTGAAAAAAAATAGCTGGCATACATATAGGCTTAAGTTCTATAAATATTAATCTAAATATAAAAAAATTATTCTTGTGGCATTCCTTTTTTGGCCATTACTTAATGTAGTTGTATAGCAGTCTTTCAGAAATGAGGTAATTTGTAATTTCAAAAGTAATTTGAAATGGATGAGATCTAAGCCTGTTATTAGTTGGCTGCCTTTGATTGCAAATGAAAGACTTGCCTAGAAAAAAACTTTTGGAAAAGCAATATGAATTTTTAAGTGAGGGAGCCAATTGTCTTATTCAGAAGGAAAGCGGATTTGGTTTAATGTTTACATGAAGTGACTTTGCTCTCCCATTCAGAGAAAGCGTGTCTAAATAAAGAATAGGTTATGTAAAAACCCAAGATGGAATTTTTACAGCTCACTTAGAGCACACTGACTTCCTGCATGGGCATTCAGTCAATACTGTAATGTGCTTTTCTACTTTCAAGCTTGACTTGCACCCAGATTATAAGTTGTGTATGTGGCAATAGACTACCCCAGGGTAAAACAGCGTGTGAAATCAGTTTTAGCTGTTCCAAATAAATACTTGACGTAAAAAGCACGAGAGCATACTCTAAATGTGATCCATTAAATTCTTTCAAGTAAAAGCAATACCTTCAGTTAAAGGTATAGTAAGCTGAATTAATGTTTCATTGCACACAAGTTGTCTGTGTATGTAGGGACAGAAAGTACTTCACCATGCATGCATATTAAACCTATGTGTTAATTCTTGGCTTTCATTTTAGGTGAATCTACAGCTTCATCAAACTCCTATTCTCTTAAAAATATTGAAGATGTTAGAGAATTCTTGGGAAGGCACTGTGAGAGATTTGATAAATACATAGGATCTTTCTATAGAACATTTAAAGAACATGAAAGGAAAAGCCTCCGCCACTACATAGTCAGTATCTTGCTTCTTGATGTTTAATTTACTAAATATAATTCACTTCACTGCTTTGGATATCTTTGTCTTATTGAGCTTTTCTATGTCTGAGTAGTCTAGAGTTGAGAAGGTGGGAAAGGGACAAAGTAGAATTCTTAATTATGAATTACCACATCTTAACTATTAGGTAAAGGCAATTTTTCTATCTAAAAATTTTACCGTAGTGCCCACTTCTAAGGCAGGGAAGACTTCCTTTCTTTGCTTATTTATGCTTTGTTGCTTCAAGTCAGATCAACCTGAATCTGAATGCTTTTTTTTCCTCTTCTCCTCTGCCAGGATTCTGTCAATGCACTTTATACCAAATGTCTCCAGCATCTTTTGAGAGATTCGCACTTGGTAAACACTTACTCCACTAAATACATAGTACATACTGTTACTTAAGCAATAAATTATCTAACTTTCACTTACTGTTTGTATGGCTTTCCTTTTCTAGAAGATGCTTGCAAAGCAAGAAGAGCAGATGAATCTGATTAAACAAGCAGTTGAAGTAAGCATCTGAAATTAAGGAAAATAATTGGCAAGCTATTTTTCACTCTCCCTTTCATGCCTAAAGTACTGTTTTTTTTTCCTACAGATGTATATCCACCATGCTATTTATGATCTAGTCTTTAAATATGTGGGGACTATTGAGGCAAGTGAGGTAAGTTTGAGTGCTAAAGATTAGTCACATTAATCTAATGCATTTTAAAAACCTGTTGCCTTTCTATTGATTAGGATGCTGCTTTTAACAAAATCACGAGGAGCCTTCAAGACCTGCAGCAGAAAGACATTGGAGTGAAGCCTGAGTTCAGGTGAGAGAGATGATTGTGGACTCTTTGAGGAGTCACTGAGATCCTGTCTTAAATAGGTCTCAGGCCAGCCAAAAAGTGTCTTCCTTCAGCCAACAGCAAGTTTTCTTATACTTCATTCCTTGGAGGTGGAAAAGTAAAGCTTTGCAAGTGTAATTTTAGGGCAGTCTGTGCATTGGTCATCATCTCCTTTGCTGTTATATTCTTATGCTTCGCTTTCCATCTACAGAGTACAGAAATGCAAGTGTACTTGGAGTAGAGATGGAAATATTTTAATACCATTCTTCATTTCAGCTCTGAATAAGTTAAAACTTAGGTTTTGGACATCCTGCACAGGGACTCTGTAGGCTAACCATTTCTTTCAAATTATTTTGTAGTTTTAATATACCACGTGCAAAGCGAGAACTGGGTCAGTTGAACAAATGCACTTCCCCTCAACAGAAGCTACTTTGTCTACGAAAAGTGGTACAAATTATTATGCAATCTCCTAGCCAAAGAGGTCAGTAATTAGTGAATTAATAACTTATTTTTAAACTTTTTTTCTGAACCAGTAAACACAAAGCACTTTGGTATATAAACAGCTGTTTGAATAGCACTTGTGGATTAAACACAATTAGACTGGGGTCTGCTGTGCAGGTCTCTAAACAAAGCAGAATGGAGGCAAGATAGACACTTCAGCATTGTTTCTCATGGGGTGAGGTGGTGGTACTTGGTTAGCTTATATATGTTTTAGCTAGAGCATGTGAGAAACTTGCATGTGCTAGGACACTTTCTCATGCAGAAGAATTGAGGGTGATCCATTTTAAACACTGAGGATCACTGCTAGATCATTCTTCTCTATTTGTCCATGCTCCTTGATAATCTTGAAATTGGTACTCTTGAGATGCATATTTTGCAAAGTGCGGTGTTGGTGGTGGACAAACCAACCTTCTATATGCTGCATTCAGAGTGCTACCATGGATTACAGAAATGATTCTGTGATAGGAAAGCATGGACCTCTTAACCTGGTATTTATTTTATCTAGCCTGGAGAGAGGAGATATTTCCACTAAGCAAATGGCGTAGTACAATGAACTTAGGCTTTCCCTACTTCATCTCTTCCTTTCTTCAGGAAGACTCCTGGGTTGTGGAAAAGTGTATCAACTTAGAGGGTAGTTTTTGCCCTGAAGAATTTCAGAAGTCTTGAGCTAGTGCTCTGGTTCTTTCTGTATAGGAAGGGGGGGGATGCTAGGCAAATATTTAAATTTGTATAGTACAAACTGTGTGTGGTTTTTTTGGCTCCTGGCAGCCTATTTTAGAGGGAGATTGAGAACATTGGAAGGGCTGCTTTGGTTACTCAGTTCATTCTCTACTAGTAGAGCTGGCCCTTAGTCTTAGGAGGCAGAACTCCATTTATAGGTATTGCTCTTGATTTGAACCATGACATGACTAACATCAGATGTAAATTCTCTTTTTAGTTAACATGGAAACCATGTGTGCAGATGATCTTCTCTCTGTTTTGCTGTATTTACTTGTAAAGACAGAAATCCCAAACTGGTATGTAAATATATTTTGGCTATACAGAGCTCCATCATATATGTATGTAATGCTGCTGTAGGGGCAAATGTTTCTGAACATGAGTAATAACTTACTGAAAGTGTAAGAGGGGCTGATGTAATGCAGAAAACTACTTTTAGTAGGACAAAGATGTATTACAGGTGTGACCGAATTAAGGACCTATCAGGAATTCAAGTGCTGTGTCTGCTGTTTTGATTCCCAGCCTAGAAAAAAGTTGTAATGGGAGGCCATCTCTATACCAAATTTGCATGTCAATACAGACTTCACAGACTGGTCCTTCCTCATCTGTGTTTGGAGCTGTGAAACCTTCATGCAGCTTCTAGATGTTTGATACATTTCATATAGAGAAGCTAGATTTGAATGCTTAATTGCTTGCTGTGAGCCTATACCATTGTGTTTCTCTCCCCACTCAGTATAAAAGTATATCTAAACCTTCCACCTGTAGCTGAACTGAATTTTAGTGTTGGTGTATCCCATATCTCAGAGATCAGCATTTTTCCTTTAATATGTAGCTATCACTTTACACTGGTGCTTATGGTGCTTGAAACATTAACATGTTTGAAATGTGTGAAGCAATATCCTGCTGCTGTCCTTTATGCTGTCCTTCATATTCCTCGTATCCAATTAATAACTTTTCATTGAACAGTTAAGAGATAAGTAGAGTTCTGATCCATCTACAAAGCTCAGAGCAGCCATAGTATTGCTAGCCTAACAATCTTTCTAGAAGCTTTTTCTTAACCCAAACCTATGTCTGCTGGGATTGCCTAAGATGGGTTGTAGTATTAAGATGTGTCATGCTAGTGTCGTCTTATTTTTAGTGGTTCATGGCTTTAACTTTTTATTTCAGGATGGCCAACTTGAGTTACATAAAGAACTTCAGGCTTTGCAGTTCAGTGAAGGATGAATTGGGATACTGTCTAACCTCAATTGAGGCTGCAATAGAATATATACGACAAGGCAACCTCTCTGACAGATCAACAGTAAGCTACTCTTAAAGTCTGACAAATGTGTATTTGATAAGCTTGTAGGACTGTACCACTGTGGGAGTAAATTCAGTCAGATGATACAAACAGTTAAGATAAGAGTTCCTTTTTTGCACTAAAAGAAATGATTTGAGGTAACTAGACCTGAAGCAAAAGCTGAAATGATCTAAATTATTACAATGAAGTCCTAATCCTGTAGCAATACTTGTTGTTCATTGTATACTCCTTGAGGAAGTAGTTAAATGTCAAGTCTGCCTCTTCATATGATTAGAGGAAAAATGACAGCACTATTTTCAACAGCTGAGTCTTCAGTAAGTTTAATATCTCCTGTTTGTACTCTTTCTATCATGGTTGTGAAAGCAATGCAGTACTTGAGAGTAGACGTAGCTTAAATAGATTTTTCTTTAATTTTAAAAGCTTAGCTATGCTAGCAGAATGGAGATTGCAGTGTAACTTAGAATTATTCAGTAAATCTTCATACTCTAAAAATGCAATGTGTTTGCAGTGCAGATTACTATGTTACACCAAGTTGATAGTTTAATGGGAGTGCAGGACTGTGATAAGGTGGTGTTTGAAGGTCAAATTTGGCTCTCAGGATCTCTAACCTAGCAGGGGCAGGATGTTTGTGGATGCATGAGTTATTTCCTGCTGGGCAACCAGACCTTCTGTCGATCAGGTCAAATCCCTGCAGGCCAATCAAGGATGATCCTGATGTGACTTTAGAAACTTCTATGATTTAAGAACTTTGTAGGTTACTTAGTAAAGGAATCCAATCTTACTGCTCCTGTAAAACTTTCTACTGTTGCAAAATTAGGTTTTCCTGATCTGATGCGGAGATCAAAAGGAGTGAACTTGGAACCAGAGTGAATTCAACGTGTCTCAGTCTGCCCAACTGCAAAGCACTGGAATCTAATTGCAGGGGCCAGAATGATGGCTCAGTGTGCAGGGCTTGGGATGGGACAACCTGGGGCACAATCTTAAATAAGAAGCACTTAAAGTAATATTTTAGCCTTTTGTTATTTTTGGTTTTGTTCTTTTCTGGGATCTTTCCATGAACTGGTCATGCATAGGTTTGTTTTGTACACTCAAAAAAAAAAAAAGCACTTTCTCATTTTGTGTAAAGAGACTGTGGTTTTTTCTTGTCTGTAATGCTTCATTGAATTATGTTTAAAAAAATAAAAATAAATGTTAGTTTAAAAGGAAAACAACCTGCCAAACAACTTTGCTTCCTGCAGTCACTTGGCTATCACTAATAATCAATATACAAATAGCAATGCTGGTGGTCCGGATGGAGAACTGGAACCAAACTAGAATTGTCTTCTACAACAGTGCCAGCAAGCTGAAAAAAAATATACTGCTCTTAAATTTCTAGAATAAAAACTGTTTCCTGTTAAATGCCTGGTCCTATCCCTTCTTATACAGCTAAGGATAGCAGGTTTTTATACTGGGATTGCCCTCGAAGTGATTATAACTTAAGTGCCACTGCCATTAAGAGACTATATTTCTTTGGGAGGCATCTGTCTTGAAAGATGAACTGCATCTGTGAGAAGGCTAAATGAGGGCAGTCTCATACTGCTTATGTTAGTGTCTGCATAAGTATAAGAGCAAGCAATTAGTGTTTCTGTCCAAACCTCAACTGGATCAGCTCCAGACCTAGAGTGCTAGCCTAGTGTGTGTACGCTGAGCATGCAACAGTGTGTATTTTCTTCTACATTGCCGTTCATAGGGAGTCAACATGGCTTGAAGGCAGCACTCTGAGATGAGATGGAAAACAGCAGAACCTTGAAGACAAAGAAATAGGTGACCCCCTGCCCTCTAGCACAGCTGAAAAGGAAAGAGCTAGACCACCCTTTTCTCTAGGGTAAGGGAGAAGAAGGTGGCACACAATGAAGAGGAAGAAACTAGGTAGCAGATAGCTGCTTGACAGGAATTGAAAAAGGGTAGTGAGGAGGTGGAGGAACACGGTAGGAACTTCTGATAGCATTGCTCTCCCTTGTGAGCTTATCAGTTGAGATATTTCCTTTATTCTCTGGTAAAGGAGATCAACTTTCTGTTTAAAGCAGCAGCAGCAGCTGTCATGTTGATGCCCCATGGTTTCCTTTTCCAGATTGTGCTGGAAGGGGTTGTGGGATTTAAGTGAGCAGGAACATTGTTGTGCCCTGGGGCTTCATTACAGCCCCTCATGTGGCTACGGTTAATTTTATAGCTGGCTTCAGATGGAGCTTCTGGCAGCTGAGTAATGCTGTTGTCCAATCCCTAATGAAGCTAACTACATAAAGAAAACTCAGCAGGGAACTAATGTACCCTGTGGGATAATGGGCATATTATCACCCTCGTGTCAGTAAGAAAATTGCACTTAGGCGACACCTGCCAAATCCTTTCACCCAAGGTCATGGGAGAAACATTTTGGTTGTCAGGAATAGAGGAGCATGGAAGATTCCATTTTATTTTCTGGGAGTTGTCAACCTTATTTAATTAGAGTTCCAGTTAATAAGTATTGGACTTTAGTTATGTTCCTATGCACAGCTAAGACCCTCTAGTTCAGAGGGTTGAAGTAAGGTATACAGGAGGGAGTTAGAGCCAGCCACTAGGGAATAGGTAGCATTTCGGTTCCTGTATAGAAAGAGCTGTAGGTGGCAATGAAGTTGGCATGGAGGAAATGTAGGTGAGAAAAGCCAGGAAAGGAAGACTTGAACACAAACTGAGGCTAATAAAGTGTTTGGGGGGGAGGGAGAGTGGAGATAATTTCCCCAAGTCATCAGCTGTAATCTGAAAGTCACCTTGGATAGGTCATTATACAGGTAGACCCTCACAGGTACAAATATTTCATTTCTCTAGTATAGAGAGTAGTGTTAGATAAAAAGATCATTAATGCTTGGATGTGTATTTTCTAGACTATAGATTTAAAAAACCTGGGAGTCCTACTCAAAGCAATTTTTTTTTTTTTTTTTTTTTTAAATTCCTGGAGTGCAAGTAAAGCTGGCCCAAACATGCTTAATATTTCAAATACCTGATTCTTCTGCCATTCTGTATTTCACCTTCAAAGACATGTAGTTTCACCTGGGATGGACTCTTTTCTGATTTATGTAATAAATAAGATAATACCTCTACCTAAGGATTGCTGTCTTAAGTGACTCTTCAAAATAATTATTCTACTTGGGGAATACTTCTTGTAAAATACACTATGGAAGGAACAGTACTAAAGCTACAGTAGGTCTTGCTAGTGGTTACTTGGATTCTCTGCAGTGAAGTGAAAGCATAAAGCTGCCTGTGAGCATTCACATTAGAAATTCTGATTAGACTTCAGAAACTTGTATCAGCAGTAAAGCTTTAACATTTTTTTTTCTAGTTAATAAAATTTTTGATCAAATATTTAGGGAAGCTTTTCTTGATCACACTGAAGAATTTACCCAAGGAGACTAGTGTTATGTGCCTTGTAATTCTGAAAAGATATGCTCGGGTATCTTTAGCTAAAGTACTTAGGTTTGAAAAGATTGGTGAATATTTGTCATCTTCACATATCTAAATACAAACAACTTACTGTGAAGTACAGATCTGTACTTTCATCTCTAGACCTCACAAACGTTTTTAACTACATTATTTGCTATACAATGGAGGTCTTTTTAGACAGCTTTATGCGAGGTATCTGTGTTGATTTTGAAACTTGAGTGATCGAATTTCTAGAAAATCTGAACTCTGTTTTTGCTGTTCAGGTGATCTTGTTTATTTGCAGTTCACTAGTTTCTTAAACTTCATGCTGACTTACTAATGTTAAGAGTTGGACTTTTTTTACTCATTTATATCTGGTCTTTACAGACTTCTTGTAGAAGCTGTAGTCCGGATCCTAAACCGTCAAAGTTTATCTGATACATGGGTGTCTATCTTAAATGCAGTGGTCTTCAGTTGATGGATGCTGGGAGTCTTTCCATTTCTCAGGAGATAGTCATTATCCAAAAATAACATCCAAAGAAATGATATTCACTGCCAACCGTAAGCAGTGGTTGATTGGAATCAACTATGTGCAAGTCTTCCAATCTAATTTTTCTAAGAAAGTGTTTTCTTTAGATTGTTGTTTTATTTCATATAAGGTTCGATGTTGCCATTTCAAAATCTGACTGTACTTAAGAATTTTCACCTGTTTTTGGAAGCATATATATTCTTTAGTGCATCCTGAAGCGTATCTTCAGATTTCTCAGAAAATGGGAAGTACCAATGTGAGAGTCGCACTACACATCTGCTTAGCTCAATCTCCAATTTTCAAGAAGTGGCCAGTAGGAAACACTATATGAATGAGTCTGCTACGGGGTAATGCTTCAGCTGGTACTCTCTTTCATTTTCCAGCAAGTAGCAGAGAGTTCAGTGGAGTCTTTGGGTCAGGGTTGTATCTATGTAATTTTTGTTAATAGCTACCAGTAGACATGTCTTACATGAATTTGTCTAATGCCTTTTTGAGTCCCTTTATGCTTTTGATTTTTGCAATATCTTACGGTAGAGTTCTACAATAAGAGAACATTTTTTTCTTCTCTCTCTTCTCCCCACTCCCTCTCCAGACCTAATGTGTGATGATTTTGTTGGGCATCTCAGTTCTTATATTTTGAGGAATAGTGATATTTATTCTTTGCATGTTTTCTTTGGACTTTCTGTGATTTTTATAGACCACTGTAGCACAGTCAAATCTTTTCCAGAGTGAAGAATCCTAATTTCTCCTCATAAGAAAGCTGTGTCTCACCTCATAGTTCTTGATGTCTTTTTTATGTCTCTTCTAGTTTTGCTGTGTTCTTTTTAGATGGTACAACCATAATTTCATCAATGCTCAGTTAGGTCATGGAGAATTACAGTAAAGGAATATTCTGGTGAACATCTAGTTATTATTTCTTTGAACAGCAGGTGTGTGGTCTTTTAAGTCTTGGAATCCTAAATGTGAAACTGATTTAGATTTTACATGCATCTGATAATTCGTAAGTGGTAAATACAGTGTTTAATATTTTTAAAAGTTAATTCTACTATTAAGATACTTTACTTTTGCCTCTAAATGAGTATATAGATAATCTATTTATTTTATTTTTAGGAATCTGAGAGACTGTGTGACAA
This sequence comes from Theristicus caerulescens, assembly GCA_020745775.1. NCBI lineage: Eukaryota > Metazoa > Chordata > Aves > Pelecaniformes > Threskiornithidae > Theristicus > Theristicus caerulescens. The sequence goes on along the minus strand of CM036565.1, from coordinate 42,047,089 downwards.
GCTGCTTTTAAGACAAAAGATGAACTTGTCCCAGATGTCTGATACTCCGATAGACTACTTGTTTAAGGTTAATAACTTTTATGGCAGAATATGTATGTACTTATGTATTACACGTTTATATCCCTTTCTTTCTGCGATTTTCTGAAATGTAATACAGTGTTAATTATGTTAGTACTGTGAAATGTGTTTTAGTAGATGCTAAAAGTGTGTTTTGAATCTAGTGCATTTCTGTGCCAAAATGTTACCAAGTTAATATAATCTTACGAATTTCAGCACACGTAAGAAATATGGAAGCAAATGAGGATGAAATTCTACTGCTGTTGGTATTGATTGGCCCATTTAATGCACAGATGTGATATTATTATCTGGTTGTCTCTCGCAGCTTTTAGTACTTGAAATTGAAAGAGTTTTCTGAAATAATTTAAATGTGGTCACCTGACAGCTACTTCATATTATATGTTAATCTCATATTGTCATTCTAAAAGAACTTTGCCTATACAAGGACACAAAGCAGAGCTTCTAATTATATGTGTTCGCAGCTTATGGCTAGAGAATTAGTAATTTTATAGAAATGTTTTTGCACAGAGGGAGCTCAATTTCGTGACTGAGTGTAAAGAGAACAATAGGAATTGTTTTAATTTTTTATAGAAAGTGAAGTAAGCCAAGAACAGACTCTCTTTAATACTGAATGCCCATTAGGGGGTTTTGTGCAGTCACATTGTTCATTTCTGCTTTCTAATGCTTGAATATGTGTCTTTTATAATTGGTTTCTTTTGTTTTGTGCTTCAGTAAATTACTCTATTTTTTGTGTGATTTTTTTTTTTTTTTCCTTAAAAGGAGGCTTTTTATGTTGATTCCTCATTCTCTTTCTTCTCTTGGCTCTTTGTAGCATATTGCTTCAGGTAATCAGGAGGAAGTGGAGCGATTACTAAGTCAAGGTGACAGTGATAAGGACACTGTACAGAAAATGTGTCATCCGCTCTGTTACTGTGACAAATGTGAGAAGCTAGTTTCTGGGTAAGCACTTTTCATCTCCACAAATACACAAAAAGCTATGTAAAAGTCTTCATCTAAGATTTACTTTAGAAAGTATGCTGCTTTTGGTTATAGAGGAAGTTGGTAGCACTTCAGGAGGTAGTAGAGAGCGTAAGTTTGTGTGGTTTGAAAAAGCAGAAGAAATTTTTTAGGAGAATACTGAATGCCTTGGAACCAGCCAATTTTGTGATGGAGGCAGTATATGCTTTGATAAACATGGTGTGAAATGTTTCTTCTCTTGAACCTGACTTACACGTCTTGGACAAAACCACATCTCTTAACGAAATGTAAAACTCTGTATAGAATAATTTGTCAATGTGAAAGGATAAAAAGTTCCAAAATCAGTTTTTTGTTGGCCTTGCCAAGTTTTCTCTTTCTCTCCTCCTTACCACTGCTGTATAGGTAACTGAGCTGCTTTTAAACCATTGTGTTTTAAAGGAAACTGAATGATCCTTCCATTATCACACCATTTTCCCGAGATGACCGGGGATATACACCGCTTCATATAGCTGCTATTTGCGGTGAGTATTGTTGGTTTTCTTCACTAGTGTTTTCTATTCCTTATGTTCCTTATCTTTGTTAGCATGTTTTCCAACTTTGCATTAGAGTGAATTTTGCATTAAATTGTTTTCTGCTTATTTGCTATGGAAACTGGTATCTTGGCACAGACTGAAGTTATTGTATATTCTTTTAAGCTCAGTTTCTTATGGCTAAGTTATTGTTTGTTTGTTTGTTTGTTTGCTGCTGTTTACTTTTAGTTTTGCCTTAGTGGTTACCACAGTAGTTCTTTCTTCAGCTGTGAAAAAAGTAAAAATGTGTCATCAGAAACCAGTCTTGTTTTAAAGAACTGGCAGACTGAGAAATTAATTTTTTCTCTCTCCTGCAACTGGTTATGCATGGTAGCTCTGTACCATCTCCTGTCTTGTAATGTTCATTACGCCATTGATCTTATGTCTATTAGAAGATGTATTAATTTTCTTAGTGAGTTTTTTTTTTTAAATAATTACCTTTTTTATTATTATCTTGAATCCCACTAGGAGAGTGCTTTGTGTGACATGGCTTTATTTTCTATTCTTTTCTTACTCATAAGATACAAGCATAGCTTGCTTTTAGCTGGAGGTTCTTTTATGGAGCTTTGACCTTTGAGTAATCTGCAACAAAAAAAGCAAATATCAAGGAAATGAATATGCAGTATATAGAAACATAGTATGCAGAAATGCAGGGTTATCTTTGTTTATAGTTTATGTTTGAATTTGAAAAGTAGCAATGTTCTTGTACAAAATTTACTTCTTTATTTTGATGTCTGCATATTTTTCAAGGGCAAACATCACTAGTGGATTTACTAGTAGCCAAAGGAGCCGTTGTCAATGCTACAGATTACCATGGTTCAACTCCACTTCACCTTGCCTGTCAGAAGGGGTATCAAAATGTTACAGTAAGCACCAAAGGCTTAATTAGAAATAAAAAGGAATACTTAACCTAAATAATAAATATATGACTCTTACTAAGCTGTTCTACTGTTACTGTCATTTAGGTCTTCTAAGAAGCTTTTACCAGAACTGTGTATGCTGTCAGAATTCAGGATCTGTTATCATTATAGTTTGCATGATATTTTATTTTTTTCCTATACTGCAAGGTTTTCAACCATTTGTAATAACCAAGCAATTGACAGCTATGCATGCCTGCTAATTCATCCATTTTATTAATACAAATCTCTAATACATAGTAGAAATGGAGAGCCTGTTAACATCTCTGCTCTTGATTAAGACAGAAGCAGCGTTGCAGTCATTGGAATGAATTAGATGACTTCACATTGTGTTTAGGATAGACTGTGTAACTACATTAATTATTGGGTACTTGAATTTTATATATGTGAGATTCTTCAGTTAGCATTGTTGAAATTAAGCTGTGTCTTTACTTACAAACACTTAAAATATAGGATAAATTATCGTGTAGTATATGTATTGGAGTGTTTGCTGCAGTAGATGATTCATTTTTTCAGTGACAGCTCCGAATATGTAAGAAGCAGCTTTTATTTGGTTCTTAGGGTAGAGCAAAACCAGTACTGCAATGCCAAGAGGGTAGTGTCTGAAACAGGAGAGACATAGCTTGTTTTTCCTGAAGTGCTTCATCATGCTAGAAACCTAAAGGAATCTACAGAGTAACAATTGTTTGTCCATTAATTTTTTAGTTACTTAAATGTCTACTTTTATTTCTCTTTTAAGCTTCTCTTATTGCACTATAAGGCAAGTACTGATGTTCAGGACAATAATGGAAATACTCCACTTCATTTAGCCTGCACTTATGGTCATGAGGATGTAAGTAATTGTTTTGTAACAAACTAAATTGACATTCTAATGGAATGGAATTAAACTGTGATGTGAATTTGCGCTAAACTTACATATTTTAAAAAGTAATGAAAAAAGATTTGGAAGCTAACTATTTAACGCTGTAAATTAGGACTTTATTCGGTAGTTCATAGCAATTTTTATTAAGCATTCACATTAAAGATAGTAGTATTGTGCAGATTTAGTTATTTAACTCCTTGTTTAATGATACTGAACCATAAAAGCCTACCCTTTAGGCAATGGATTATATAAGCAGCAATGAAAAAAAGCCTTTTTAGGATTGCACGTTATATGACTTGAGAGACAATACTATAATTTATTGATAGCTTTCCTTTTCTTTCCAGTGCGTCAAAGCTTTAGTCTACTATGATGTGCATTCCTGTAGACTAGATGTTGGTAATGAAAAGGGAGATACGCCTCTCCATATAGCTGCTCGTTGGGGCTATCAAGGGATCATAGAAGTGCTTTTGCAAAATGGGGCAAATCCAGAAATTCAAAACCGGATGAAAGAGACTTCCCTACAGTGTGCATTAAATTCCAAGGTATTCCTCTTTATCTTCTAGCTTGATTTCTGTCTGATGCAATTCCATGGAGGTGTAGATGCTTACCTGCTTAATAGGATTTTGTGGTCTGGTACTATTAAAGAGAAAAAGTATGTTTGCCTTTTAGGAAGAAGGGTCACATTTTAAATCTAATAGCATGAATACAGTCTGTGGTATAGAGCATGAACTTGTAAATGGGTACTTTTAATCTGCTCGGTCACAATCTGTTACTAATATTAGGTTGCTGGCTAATTTGTGTTTCAGTCAGTAGATTCCTCTTTAAGTGGAGTTACATTGGTTCTTTTAATATTTGTTTGCAGATTTTGTCATTGATGGAATTAAACTATCTAACATTTGAAAGAGGACAGAGTGCTTCTGAGGTAACAACCAATGCAAGTTGCTAAACTTGTTTTTGCCTATGTTTAACCTGGTTAATCTGATATGTAACTTTTTCTGTTTGTTTTTTTTTTTTCCAACTTTAAGTCACCGCTTAGGTCTCCTCAGCGCTCAACAGAAACTTTCAGCAGGGGATCATCTGTCTCAAGCCTGTCATCAGCATCAACTGACATAAGGCAAGAAGAAGTAAAAAATAGTTATAAAGAGGTAAGACTGAGGTATAAATTTTGTCAATAAGCAAAGTGAAGGAAGCTAGAGGAGTGATGTTTTGCAACACTGTTTTAAACTGCTTCTTCAGGAACAGCATTCTGTCTGGTTTGGAAAATTACATGCTGCTATCCTCAGGTGCTTGTCATCTCAGTATCTAAACACTTGTATGGTATCAACTGCTCTGCTGGTTATTTCTGGGGAAAAAATGAAAGCATATTTGGAATAGTTGTTCAGATTTACTGTAGCTAACTACATAATTTGAGAATTTGTTGAGGTTTAGAAAATTATAATGGCAGCCAGTGTCCCAAGGACCTTACTGTCCTGTCCAGGAATTAAATGCCATTGTTAGCTTACAAAATCTGCTAGGAAAAAGAGACTAGTACAGGCATACTGGCAAACAACTTAACAAAGTAGAATGTTAAGACAAGCTTTCAAAATAGGCATAGGAAATCAATTTTGTAATGTGAAGAAGTACACGTTATGTAATAAATATCTTGCACATATGTGTTTGCTGATTTTGCTCTGTCCACACCAACCAAGATGCCGTCCTCTGAATTTTTTCATGTGGGACCTCAGATCCATACTTCCCATTTATTCCCTGCTAAGACTGTCATATCACCACTCCTTCTGATGCTTCTCTCTTTATTTTTTTCCCAGTCCTCCTGTTCCATTTTTTTCCAAATTGACCTCCTTAGTATTTTTATTTCTTTCCATATCACCTCTACATTAAAATTCTTCCTTTTCCTTCTATTAAAAGGTTCTTCTCTTGCCAAAAGTTTCTGTTTTCTAAAAATGGTCAAGAAACTCAAAGATGTAAAGTTTGATTGGACAATATTACTTCACACTTCATTATCAGTTACTCTATGAGAGCCTCAATGTAGGAGTGTACCTCCCTGTTTGTGCAGAGTCAAGCACTCTAAATAAGGTCTAATGTACGTAGAAGTTCATCTCATAGATTGAGGATTTGTTTTTCCTTAAAGGAACAAATTTATCACACACAAGAGCTAAGACTGTAGTTCAAACCAGGGAAAAAGATTACAAGCAGCTTACACCTTAGATTCTTGGGGTTAATGACCTTCTCCTGTAATCCAGCTTTAGCTCATTTCTCTTTGCCAAGTTTCACATGGGCTCTTATTCTTCCTAAGCAAAGAGACAGGAGCCTAATCTTGAGAGAGCTCCATGAAGGGAATGCCACTGGAAGTAATGGGAAGCTGATAAGGTCAGTTGTCCAGACTTCAAGGCTTAGACCATGGATTAAGGGGATGCAGTTAAGTCTTTATTAATCAATACTGCTGGTGGATTAAACTCTTCGCTTAAATGAGCCAGTCATGGCGTATGTCTTGTATGTGGCTTGTTTACAACTTACAAAAGAGAGAGTAAAAGAGACAGGCATGTAAATTTGGAACTTCCTCTGTTGGAACTAATAATCCTTGCACAATTTCTGTTCAGCAACAGAAAAACTGAGCATGCGAGTGAATTGCAGTAGATTTGTTTCATCTATTTTACATTTAAAGGAAGGTACTTCTGTTCTATAGAGGAGTGAGAAAGCAAACTGAAAAGATGGGGAAATGCATGTAGTAGACATTTTGCCCTAAGTACTCTTAATAAATTATCTATAAGCTGCATAGCAGATGTTGTATGCTTCTCCACTGCTAGGGCCTGCGGCAGTTTTTAGAACTGTAAGGAAGTTGTTATTTTTGGAAAGAAATTATCAGAGTTTGTGGGTCACTTGCTATTACTGTTAGGTGTCTTGTATGTGATAAGACTGGCTCCTGAAAATCATCAAGATCTTTACATTCTCCAGTGACATTTTGCTATATGATTAGGGGAAATTTATGGGGGGGTACAGATCTCCCTAGTATATATAGTCCATTTTAGATGTATATGCATAGAGATTGGGATTCAGCTCGCCTAACTTCAGATGTCTGAAAGACGATTGTCTTAACTTTAAACTTTTTAACTTTTCCCTCCTTAGTCAGTGGAGAGAAGTTGGTACCTCCAGAGAGGAATTAGTCTCAGACATGCTTAGTTTGACCCAAGTTACACTCAAGCGTCATTTGTTGACTGCATTCTCTTCTGTACTTACCAGAGAGGGAGTTTAAATGACTGGCCTAGATTTAGACAGCTAACTTTTAGACATTCAAAGTTAGGCAAGAGTAATCCTGCCTTGAGTGCCTAGTGTGTGACTTCAAGGAGCTTCACCTTGTATTGGAAAGGTAGTAATAAAATATAACTTAGCAGCTTTCCTAAAAAGAGATAAAAATGGATGGAGAGATTTAATCTAGCCTCTGATCTTTCACCTGTAGATGTGTCCTGTTCTTCTGCTAAAACCCTGAAGAGATCAGACCAGTAAAACGCAACTTCCTTTTAGTCTCATTCTTCTTTATTTGCTTTACCAAACACTGCTGTCACAGTCAGAAAGATAGTAATTTCTAGATAAAGATTGAAACGTGACTGTAGCTGTTAACTCTATGACATCCTCAACTTGCAAGATGCTTCTTAATATTGAAACAACTTTGTTTACACAGCAGCATCTTTGGTGATGATGCTAGAATAATTTGCTATAATGCTGAAACAGACTTTCACAAAGCTTATTAAATGATTCTTCAGCAATCTGCAGAGGCCAGACAAGTTGCCTATTGATAGTACTAATGGACTGTCCCTGCCCTTTTACTGGCATCTATCCCATTTCTGTCAGGTTAGATCTCAACTCCTTCATGTGAGAGTAGAGAATCAGAGGAGAAGCCGGGAGACAAGTACATCTCATTCACCTGCTTTCACAAGCAATTGGAGGGATCGGGGGAATGACATCAGTGCACTGCAGAGCACCTTCCATCTCTTCTTCCCCCCACTTGCCTCTTTCTCCCCTGCAGAGCTCATAAACAGGAGAATACCTACACCAAGCAGTCGTGCTCAGGCATTAGCGGGCCTGAGCATACACATACTTAACTGGTCTAATGCTGGTCCCCTGGAATAACTCTTGGAGTTGAAGAGGCCTGGCTTTTGCTAATGCATACCCTTTGATATTTATATCTTTTCAGATTTTAAGTAAGAAAACAAATTTCATACTTATGATCAAGTTAGATTTGTAAATGTTTGTTTTTTTTAACATAGGAATAAACCAGTAATCAGCAGATGTGAAATGAACAATTGGCAGGCATCTTTTTCATCTTAAACTGTTGTTTTTTCAAATAGCAAAATAAAACCTGCTGTCCTTTGTGTCTCTGGTAGCATATAGTAGCTCAGCAAGAGTCCAAACAGTACTAGTGTTTATCAGGGTAGAAATTTGTCTTGAGTAGAGATTTTTAATGTTAGGTTCACCACAGAAGTGCATGGTCAGCTGCTGCTGAAGCAGCATAATAATGTGTATCAGCTTACATGGCTTTGTTTATGTGTGGACTACATGTCCTCTATTTAGGTAAGTACTGCTTATCTTTAACTAAGCAAGTCAGAGATCATCAAATGGCCATAGGCCTTGCACAGCTTTTGTATTTCATAAAGGAAGAAGATTTTTCCTTTAAAACTTTGTCAACAGATATGAAATGGGCCAGCAGTAATCCTACCACATGAGCTTAGGGAGGTTAGTAAAGGACACAGGATTTTCTGTGTACAGCTTAATAACAATACTAACAAAGCAAATAAATTGTTTTCTTCATGCATAGGTGGAAAAACTCCTAAGAGCAGTTGCTGATGGAGATCTGGAAATGGTGAGTCTTAGCATGGCTCTTCAGTATTATTGAATTCCAATTTACCTCATTCAAATTGAGGAAGTTAGTTGTAAATAATATTAAGTGAGGAATGCTTTGGGTAATACCTTCTTTCAGCAACAATTAATCAAATTCAGCTCATTTTCTACAAAGAACATTCATTCCATGTCCCCAAGTTATTTTACCTACAGTGCTTTAAGGCCCATTATTTTGACGTTTCCATGACCTCTTGCACTAAAGAAACTACTTTAAATTGAATAATTCCTTTGTGAAGGCTTGTCATTTAAACATGTATGCATAGTCACCTCTAGGACATGCAAAGAACTTGGGAAGAACAACATTCATGGCAGGCATGTTGAAAAGAAATATTGTGGGAAAGAGCAATTTATTTGCTTGCAGGTGCTCAAGCTGCACTGTCAAATGCTGTTGTTAGATGAGGAGCATGGTGCATTGCAGAACTGTAAAAAGATATGTATACTGAGGTCACAATATTGGATTGGATATGCAGTTAGCACAAAACAAAAAAAAAAGGGCAAAATAGATGAGTTTTCAGGTAAACCTGATTTTTGACAGTAAATCCAATAGAAAGTGTTATTATTCCCAGCTGCTTGTTCCTGTGTCACAGAAGTACATTGTATCTTTTCTGATATGTGAATTGATGCATGTGCTGGAGTAGCAGTGCTGTGTACCAGTTCTGGAAATTGAATGGTGGGATTTACAGTTTGCAGTTTTTTGACTTAGGAAGCATTCCAGTAATACGGTGTTTTTAAATCCACAAATGCTTTTTGATTCCTAAATTGCCATGTTCTCTAATGGTTTGAATATTGTCTACTCTTTATTGTGTGTTTACTGCATGTGATAATTGTACATAGGTACTATAAACGAAGAATTTTGTTTGTTGTGTTACTTTTCATACAGAGAGGAAATTTAGGTGACACCAGTCAGTACAGAGAAGTTATCTCCAGAGCATACAACTTTTCTGTAGTTTGGATTTCACTTCAAATGCATGGCTGGTGGCTATAATAATACCAGTTTCAGAGTTGATGTTCTGTATTTGTGATACTTGCCACCTGTCTTGACATATTTTTTTAGTTACTATTGCCCTTTATTCCTGAAAATTTGAACAATAAGGTGCTTCCAATGTTATTCTTCTGAAAAATTGAAGATGACGCAGTAATCTTTAGAACATTTGTCTTTGGAAATATCTATAAGGCTGTACATTTCTTAATTGTTTTGTAGTTCACAGAATAAAATCATGAACCCATGTGAGAATGCAGGATTTCTCTGCTGGATACATGTTCTGAAAAATTTGTTTAGGTAATATGTACCAGGAGCTACAGATGCTAATGAAGCCATCACACATTCATAATAAAATAGATAATCTGCGTCACAAAATACATACCATGTTAATCTTGATTCTTTCCTGTTTTATTCCAGTTAGAGGATAGAAACAAATTAATTTATCAACTGATAGAGGAAAGAACTGTTCAGTTGTTGAGTAAATATCATTATCCTAGTTTACAGTGTAACTTAATCTTAGTGATTATTTCCAGGTCAGCCTTTAAGTCATTTCAAGAAGCAGCAATGCATATAATGGTGATATTTACCATCTTCCTGGCAGGTAGTTAAACATCAATGTATTACAATTAACTTTTCACAGACTTTGTGAAAATTTAAACTGCATCATGAAAATATTTAAGAAAATTAAATATAGTGCTATAATTTGCTGGAAAATTAGTATCTAGCACTGCTTAGCAGATATCAGCAATGAAAAGCATATAGAAACCTAACCTATGCATTCAGATGACAGAATCACCTTATTTTTTGTGCTTTACTTTCCACATTACTCAAGTTCATGTAAAACTGTTCATTATAAAGAAAATTGTCCAATTGGATGGCAAAGGTTACAGCTTGCATATCTGTTAAAAAAACATGGTTATTTAAAAACTCTTATCTTGTTCTGACAGCCTGAGGTCTGTCTCCATAGGAACAGAATCAGCAGTAGGGTCATTAGTGCTGTTGTAGATTTCCGCTGTGACAGCCAATTGAGCTTTGCAAGAGGAGGCATTAAAAAAAGTGCTATGAAACTGGAAGATTTTTAACAAAAATATTATGCTGTGATTGTTCAGGAAGCCAGAAAACAACCTTTGTCATCATCATAGCAACTGCAAACTTCAAAAGCAAGTATGCTTTCGATTGGAGATAATGATGTTAATCAATGACAGTTATTTCAATTAGCTGACTCAATGGCAACTAATTCTACATTTTGAAAATAAAACTTAGCCCACTTTGGTAAATTTTCTGTGTCTGTAGTGAAAAAGATATTTTGGGACAGTATGGAGGGAATATCTGTATAGAAAGGATTAAGCTTTATTCCCAAAATATATTTCAGAGTTATGCAGCAGCTTTTTTGAGGGAGGTTCTCAAAGTACTTTTTATGTGTTTAGCGGTTGCTGAATTGGTAGAAAATTATTATAGCTCCATTACTGGTGGAGGCTGTTAAGAGTTGTCTTAGCCCATTGTATACTGCTTTGAACAAAGCCTTTATATGGCTCGAAGTCAGTAAAGTATGGTGTAGAAGTAGTCAATACTGCTTAACATGAATTTTTGGTCTTTCATTCTTAGTGATTGAATTTGGTGGTCAGGTGTATGCCATGGCTCCTTAGTGATGGATGAACCATTCAGCTTTCAACAAAGATACTTAGATTTAAAAACCAAGCAAATAAAAAAAAACCCCTTTTATTATTAGAGTGGGATAACACTGGAACAGGCCTGGGAGGTTACAGAACCTCTTCTGTTAAAAGTATTTGAGAAGAGATTCATCAAACTTCTGCAGCAGTATTAAGGAAGAATTGACTTTGTCTCAGCACAGAATAGTGGATTAGGCACTCTTCTGAAGTTCCTTCCACCCAGCTAGTTTTGACTCTTCTGGTGCAATGGATATGTGCAAATCCACCACAAAAAAAAGCAAATCTCTTGTATAAAATAAATCTTGTGGAGCAGCTAAACGTCTGGCATACAGGGTACAGTGCCCCTGGAGGGCTCTGCTAAATATTCCAGGAAGTGTGTTACTCTGCAATGTAAAGAAGGTTTTAGATGACAAGTTAACTGGCAAAGGGAAATTATGGACAATTTCCTGAGACACTTCAGTGTATGTCTGCTTAAAAGTACATTGAACCTTTTGACTAAAAAACCTTTAAACAAACAAAAAAAAGGCTCTTCCACTGTAATTATAAAGAGGTATTCGTGGGAGTAGCATGTTCAGATTTTTGGTGAGACACTGGTGTTAGTCTGTTGAGAGCTGCATATTTGGATAATGAGAGCAGCAGTATTGAGTTGTGATAGAAGGAGAAAGTGTCAGTTGTGAGAGTTTTGGTCAGTCTGCAGGGAAAGGGGGAAGTGAAGTGACAGTAATAATTATTTTAGACATGCACAAATGTAGCAAATCGTAAAACTTCACTGATCTGGCCTTCTGTAAGCAGACAAGCTTGAGAGAAGATTTCTTTTTACTCCAGAGAACAAATGGAATTTGCAGGGGAAGTAATATTCCCTGTGAAAAACATCTCTTTTCTGTCTCAATTATGTTATCATTCAGAATCAGGTATATGGCCCTTACTAGTTGTCCTAGGATTTATTCTAGCTGCATCTGTTTAAGTGGACAGGTTATTAATGTGTGGTTTCCCAGAGCTGCCTTAATGGTAAGCATCAGAAGTTGCTGACAAGTGTGAGAGTAAATACAGTGGGAGGAACCTGTAGTAAATTTCTTTCTCCCCATTCTCTTCTTGACTAGCATCTGTAGAGCTCTTGGATTCGTCAAGTTCTGTGGCATCAAACCCAACCCACAAATCCAGAAAGATGCTTCTGTCTCAGTTTTAGCAGAAAGTGGTTCCTCGATTTTGCTCCATGCCACTGTTCAGTGGGAGGCAAAGGGCTGATCTTTCTTCATGGTAACAAGACAATGATACATCTTTTGACAGCTCTCTTAAAAGCTGCTAAAAAAAAAAAAAACCAACAGAGTAAAAGGAAAACCCTTCACAAGATGACATGTATTACAGCTTCATGCCCACTATGTAGTCCTGTAACTTGCTGTGTCTGGGAAGTCCCAGAAGATCTGCAGGAGCTCTGAGAGGTCTAGCTTCCACACACTAGCTCCCTGATCTTCCTTCTGTCTTGGTTTTTGAGTGCTGTGACGTTAGCCCTTTTCATGCACCTAGAAAAAGGTGACTATTAATGTATTATCCTTTGCATTATGAGACCAATTTAATTCCCACTTGTCTTGAGTTTCTGAAAGACTTGCCTCATCGAGCATAATGCAAACTCAGAATGATACACTAGATAGATGTCAGGGTTAACATTGCCAGATGATGTAATAATGGAGACTTAATACAGTCACTACTAATTCTAAGATGTCTCTAGTTTACAGTGGATTACTGAATTTCAAGGTAAAAATGTATTTTTTAAACAGCCTTTTTTTTTTTGTATAAAATTTAATGTAAAATTAACATGCAGTAAGCATCACTGTTTGCAAATTGTACGAGTGCTCTGAGTCCTGAGACTATCTTCACTGAAGGACCTCTCTTCCTCAAAAATGAGGCATTGTACATTGAGGAAGAAGTGAAACTTTTAAGCTCCTGGGAAGTGACAGACCTAAGAAAAGTCAGTGCTCCTGCAAAGTTTTGGTTATCAGTTAAATGTCATCATTCTTGTCACTTCTTACGTTCATTTTTATGAAAAGATGAAAACACAATTCGCATTGCTATGAGTTGGCACAAATCATCTGAGCTAAAAGGATTTGGAGGGTTTGAGAATAGGTGAACGCTGAAGTCTTGATTAAGCAGCAGAAAGTCATTTGTAATTTACTTCACTGCTGTACTTGGTGAACTTTCTAGCTGCTTTGTCAACAAGAATATTTGATTTTTTAATTTGACTTGTGGGCAGCTGATGCCAGGGGGTAGCTGTATAGTCTCCCTGAGATATTCACAAGTGTATGTTTGTGAAATCTTACTTGTCTACATATGCAAATTTACTGGGACATGGAACCTTTGGACTCTGTAAAGGAGGACTTGCTTTTTATGCCAGGTACGTTATCTCCTGGAATGGGTGGAAGATGACTTAGAAGATGAGGATGACACAGTCAGTACATCAAAACCAGAATTCTGCCATCCATTATGCCAGTGCTCAAAATGCGGACCAGCACAAAAGGTTGGAGTATTCATTCTGTAAAAAGAATAATTTATATTCTTGTAATGTAACTTTTAGCTCTAGGGAGGTAGCATTCATGTTGCTCAACACCTCTGTATCTCTGCCTAAAAAGCAATTAAATATATACAGATCTTAACAGAGTTCATCTGATGTCATGAAATTGTTCTCTCTTTAATTGAACTGTAGAAAATTTTGGATACAGGAACAGTGTTCAAAGACTTGTTCACTACCTAATGGAGTGAAAAAGCTTTGCAGCTGGCTTTTAGAATGTGCGGACTGCTGTGATTAAGGTTTGGACAACTTTGAATAAATGGGAAAAATCTTTTTCTAAGCCTCAGTTTCTCCTGGTTCTCTTTTATAGTTTACATTGCTAACTGTCACAGAGTATCTACTTATCTGTTAGTAATCAGTTTAGCAAGAAATACCTGCTAATCCTATAATCAATGTAATGCTGATAAAGTCTTTTTTTAATTGCATGATATCTTTCATACAAACTATATCTAAAACCTCTTCAGAGATTAAATACAATTGCAAAGACTTCCTTTCCTCTCATTTATCACAGACTGTAGAGGAGAACCAGGCTTTACAATACGTCTTTTTTTTTTTTTTTTTTTTAATTTAAATAAGGAATGATCGTAGCTTCTTGGAAATAGAAAAACAATTACTTGCCTTTCAGGAAGAAAATGCATTACTATGTCTGAAGGTATACATAACTGGATAAGTCATTGCAAAATAAACCAAAGTATAAATTTTCAGTGTATTGGCTATTTTGAGGTAACAGTATCCGTATCACTTAACTGAGAAAATGTGAGATGGCTTAACTTAACTTCTTCTAAATTTCTCACTGCTACCTTATGTTTATTTTGTGGAGGCTAAGAGTATGCTAGTTGTCCTTAAATGCTTCATATTCACACCGTGTTTTATTCTCTGGTAGTGTGTGTCCATGTACCCCGAGTACAGAGATCATGTGCTAAAGATGCCAGAGCCTGAGACCATAAAGTTCGTTTTATTGGTAACAGGGGAAGGAATGGCATTTGCAGTGGAATTTACTTGCCTGCTGAATGAAAAGTAGAAGGAACTTGTTAACTGCTCTTAACCACTGTATTAGGTAGGCACACATTTCAAAGCACACTGTGGCTAGGCAGAATGAAAGATTGTCTACCACTGTAAATGTTAGGCACCTACACAGTTTGCGAGAGGAGTAAAAAAGGTTGTTCTGTACTGCTGTGTGAGTTGTCTTCCAGGTAGTTTCCTTATCTTGACTCCTCATGGGAGTCTGTTCTCTGGGCCAGTGTTACTTCCACATGAATAAAATTAATGTTAGTTTTTATCCTTATTACCTCAAGCTTCATGTAGTAGTAAAATAGGTGTGTAGTGTCTGTCTCCAAGAGCATAAATGTCTGTATAAATGAAAGTAACTGATAATATTAACACTCTCCATATGTATGAGCATCCTAAAAAAACTAAAGCTGTAAGTTTTACTTGTCTCAACCTGTGCTGCTTTAGCCTCTTTTTAATATCATGAATACTTTGCCTGGAATTTCTCTATATGAAGCTATCATGTTGGAACAAAAGAGAGAAAAATAAAACTCATTGTTCTGTTGAAAAATACTACCAAGCTGCTCTGGTTTACTCGCTCTTTTCCTCAAGGTCTTAAATTAGGCTCTGTAACAGAAGTTCTTGTAATGTCCATCTACCTGTTTTGTATATACTTTGCAGGTAGTTGGCTGCTTTTTGGTCCACGGAAAGTAGCATGATTAGTTATATAGTTTTGTTGTGTATTTTCCTCAACAGAAGTTTGCAAGGATCTCTGCTAATGGACTTGGAGTAAATGTTTCAAACCAAGATGGGTTTACACCATTGCATATGGCTGCACTGCATGGACACTCTGAACTTGTCTCTCTTCTGTTGAAACATGGAGCCAGTATCAGTGCCAAGAATGCAAAACATGCAGTTCCTCTTCATCTAGCCTGCCAGAAAGGTCACTTCCAGGTAACTGAGCCTCTTTGTAAATGCAAGCTATTTAACACTTAACCACCAACAAAAAGCTGTTCTGTGAAATTATCAACAAGACTAAATGGGTAACAGTGAAAATTAGTTTGGTGATTCTGTTTTTTTCTTTCAATGTCTAAAATCTCCAGATGGAAAGGGGATCTGTCAACTGAAACAGTTTCCGTAGGCACCTTTTCTTTCTAAATGACCTAAAATAATGGTTTAATGAAAGCGCTGCGAATAGCTAGTGTCATACATTAAACAGTTTAAAAATACCTTGTGCAGCTGAATCTTTCTATGTATTTTCTCTCTGTCCCTTCTGTTCAAGGAGGTTATGTGTACATCTGTTGATGCAATGGACTTGGTATCTTCAATAGCCACAGCATTAAATATTTACTGTATCTTCAACTCATTTAAGTAGATTATGAGCCAAGTGGAGCTGCGAGGGTAGCAGAAAATCCATCCCTGACTTCAAGTCAGGGCAGCATAAGCAGTGAAGGAGAAACATGAGCTAGTGAGGGGAGGATATTAATACAGGAGGGAAAGTAAACGAGAGGGGATAAATAACAGTCATGAAAAAGCAGGTGCAGACAGGCAAATGGGAATATGCAGAAAAGTGGAAAACTAGGGTTTTAAGAATAAGGAGCTGAGGACTGCAAGAGGAAAAATAATTGAGAGAATTGTGAAGATGGTGAGGAGACAAAGCACTAGGGAAGCAAGAAGAAAATGAGAATACAACTCAAAACTTGTAGGTTAATGAAGGTTAGTTCATGGGGTATTTACAACATAAAGAACTCCTTCCAAGTGTTCTGATGATGAGTTTGGAAAGGGGGAAAGGATACTGTTGCTGTGGTGGTTTGTTTTTCATGTTTTGTTAAGTTATTGATTATGTATGTTTTTCACATGCCTCGAGTTTTATTTTCTGCCCTTCATTTCAGTTGCTTAAGGTTTTTTTTACGTGTATGGTAAAATATGAAAATTAGTATGATAAGAGGAGATGCTTGTGGTTATCATCTGTTTGGGAAAGATGAGACTTGTTTTCTTCATCTTTTTTTCTTCCATTTCTTTTTCATTCTAGATTTCAAACTTTTTTAAAAAAAAAAAAAAGGAGGGAGGGCTTTTACTGCATGATTATGGTTAGCTGGTATTGTAAATTAAAGAGTTGTTACTTCTTTCAATAGGTGGTAAAGTGTCTGATGGATTTCAGTGCTAAACAAAATAAAAAGGATATATATGGAAATACTCCTTTAATTTATGCATGCTTGAATGGTCAGTATGAGACTACTGCCTTGTTGTTACAGGTAAGATCACTGAAAACAGAATGTTTAGAATAGTGTTTCTTATGTGACATCTGTGCTTATCCAGTAGCCAGGATCAGTATTTTTAGTTATGCATTTCTCTGTCAAAACTACTTGGGGAAAAAATAAGACTATTTGTTATCTCACTCCTTTCAATCCCTTCCCTTCATGGTTTTTTATTAGATAAATATTACTTTACTGTTGTACAGCTAGCTGTTTTTATGGAACTTTTTTGTGGCAGGTGTTAGGTTTTCTTGCTTATGATTCTATTGCATAGGTTTTTTTGCAGGTTTTTTGTGATTTTTTTTTTTTAATATCTCTTAAACTTGGAGTATGTGGTAGATACATGCAAAAATGAAATGAGCTGATCCATTATATTGTGGCTATGAGAGAGGAGGAAATAATATGATCAGGTGGCTTATTGTTGAACTGGTGATTGCTAGCATATGCTTTCTGTGTTCATATACAGCTACAAGACTTCTGTTGCGTTGTTTTCATTCATACATTGAAAATAAAAGGAGAGAAAAACAGAATAGTAGTGTGCTATCTCCATTTCCTGCTACTCTGTCTTTATAACTTGAATTTTATCTTGCTGTCCAGCATGGAGCTTCCGTTAACCTTTCTAATGCCAAAGGAAATACAGCACTGCACGAGGCCGTGATAGGAAAGAATGAAGCCCTGGTAGACTTGCTGCTTCAGAATGGTGCAATGACGCACATAAGGAACGAAAGGAACTGTACCCCTGCAGACTGTGCTGAGCCGGTGAGTGCAGAAAGCTCATTTCTAAGGTTAGATTTTCCTAAAGTCCCATATGCATAATGTAGGAAAGAAAACAAATATAACTGTTTGTCACAATGATATTTGCCAAGGCTTCTGTATGTAACAATGATGTGTGATACAAAGACTAAGATGCCTGTTTATTGTACAACATACAATATGATACTCGGGGTATATGAAACCTGTTGTGTTTCTAAAATAAGTTATCCTAGACAAAAAGGATGAATCTGGGAAGAGTGAAAGCACATATGTGAATGAAAATGACATTAAAATCTGTGCTAGTAATGGCAGAGAGAGATGAAGAAATGCTGAATGTAGGAAAATGAACAGCTTTCACTGATCAGTTACACTGCTAGCAATCTTCCTTGTTCCACCCAACATCTTTTGCCCTTCATGCCTTATGATACCTTTTATCTTGTCATCGATAACTTTGACCTTCCCCTTTATTAATAGCAATAACATAATATGTAACATTAAATTATAAAGAATTATTTCACTCTTTAAATGATTTGATGCATGGTCCCTATCTTTATGTGCTTAAATAGCTTCTGAGATATAGCATAATGACCACAAAATTCTGTACTGAATCAATTTTAGTATGTGTATTACCATTTAAACTGAAATTAGCTTAACCATAAATAATACAGCTTAAAATAATAGGTCAAGACTACAAAATCATCACTCTGGTACAGTGCAACTTGTGGAACACTGATTTTGTCCCTACTCAAAATGATACAATTTAAAGTTTGTATTTATAATGAGGTATTTTTGTGTGCATTACATTCATTTTGGCAGCAATTAATTAACACACTCTGCATAGACTAGAATCCTAAATTGTACTGATGTTTTTCTTTTTCTTTAATAATGGTGAAAATGGAAACTTTTAAAATTAAGAATTCAAATATCATTAAGTTGCTGGAAACAGCACCAAGCTATGTACCTGCATCAGCAGAGAGAGAAAAGGAGTGTGAGCAGCATGCTACTATCAAGATAAGACAAAAAGGTACATGTCATATTTCCACTGGTATGAATAAAAAGGGATTTAGGAATTCATGTGCAACTACAACAAATATTTTATATAATTAAAGAATAGACAACTATTTTGCATATTTATTACAGGTAACACATAAAATACTCTAACTAAATGCAGCAGACTTTGTGTTATGTTCATGACATTGCTGCAAACGCAGTTTTCACTTTTTTGTCCGTGGGGGGGAATTTTACATAAAAAAAATTTGAAGTTAAAAAACATGTGACATTTGAGATTATATAATTAACGATGTAATAATTGTCCATTTCAGTAAAAATTAAACCAGATTAATTTAAATCACCTCTAGTTGTCATTTACATTGCCCTAAAACAGGTTAAGGAGTGACCCTTCCATTAGTTGCTGTCTCTCTCATTATGGGACAGAAATAAGAGCTACAAAGGTAACTGTCTAAACCATTAAGCACGGTTTGCAAAATAATGTCTTTCAGTAAATGGCAGCATACAGTACAGTCTAAGCAAATATGTTGAGACACATGGTACAGTTGGACAAGACAGCTGAGCTGATGTAATGGCTTATTGCCGCTTACAAGAGGTGATGTTATCAGACACCTCACCTCTTCCCTCTTGCCCTCAGCTTCTGGTCTTGCTTATCCACTACTTCCCTTACGCTGGCTCAGAAGTTTTTCAGATTGATTTTCAAGCTGATTCAGTTTACTAACCTGGGGCAAAGGGTGTAACAAGTTTTGTGGTGAGCTAGACAACTCAGCATAGTGAAGGACCTGCTGCCACCAGAACTGTGGAAAGAAGAGAGTGAGGCTGCATGAGCCGGAATTAGGGAAGATGAGGAGCAGGAATGCCCATTTCCGCATCCATGAGTTTTAGTTAGGCTTTTCAAAATAACTCTTGCTTGCTTCCCTAGGAAAGATTGTGAATGTTTCATTAATACAAAACCAAAATTAATCACAGTATGCTGATGCCAAAGATTGATACAGTCCTTTCAGATATTGTGAGAATAGTTCTAAAAGAACAATGGAAGACATGAGGAGGTAATATTAATGAAGAGGTGGTATAGCATCTGTGTGTTAATTAATTCAGGTTTGTAAAAATTGGAATTAAGGGCCTCAAAGTCCAGAATTACACGGTCTCTTCAGAAGCTTGGCCAGTCATGCTAATCTGATGAAGAATGCTTATTCCTGCGACTTAAAATGCTTTAAAATTTCCAAAGATTAATTGTGACTCTGATTCAAGTTATTACTATTATAGTTTTACTGTAAAATTTTAAATCTACTGTCAATAGATAGTACTTTTCATTCAGAACTGTGGTTTTTTAATTCGTAAGTGTGACTCAGTTGTAATTTTAGCTGCCTGTTCTTTTAAACCCCTAGTGAATTCTAAGCCATGTGAGAAAGCTGATGATCCCATAAGCAGACAACTTCAACTGGTCCAATCAATTAACAGATTTAACAAGTAAGCATAGAAGCTTCCTCAGAAGTACGTTTATTGTTTCCCATAAGCAAACAAGAAATACAACTGTTAATAAAGCTCAGAAGTGGGTCAAGCATCATTACACATCACATGTGACTAATTTGACAGCCGATGTTAATCCTCGGAGGCATGCACATTCATATCGCCAGACAGACGTTCTAGGCACGACAGACGCGTTGGTGAACAGCAGCGATGTGCTGTGCAGCAGGAGGGAAAAGCTGGCTGGCGAAGGAGTGCTTGCAAACGTATTTAAAATTGTTTTTGCACTGATACTTGGTGTACCGTAAATGAAGAATTTCAGAGCCAGACTGCTTTAAAAATATTATCTTAGTGCTTCACTCAGTGGTTGGGTTTTGCCTATGATCTTTTTAAACGTTAATGTATATTCTGTGATAAAATACAGGAAATACTAGTAGGCTGTCATTTTGAGAAGAGGTCGGATAGTAGCCTTTCTGTGTTGAGATAGTGCCACCTCGTGGATTTTCTGTGATCGGACTTTTGTGGAAAGATAAGTAGTTAAAATTTAATTTCTTTAAAATATTTTTAGAGCAAAACACTTACGGAGAACAATAACAAGAGATAAAAGTGTCCCTAATTTTGACTATCAGTTACTGCATCAGGTAAGTGGAAATACTTGCTTGAATTATTTGTATAATACAGCAAATCTGTTCATTTTGTCTGCTATTGATGTAGATACATATAACAGGAAAGCTTTTTTACTAGTGGTGGTCGGTGAAGCCCAGAAGTTCTGACCTGTTCGCTAAATTGTTAATGTTTTATCATTGTTAATACTTCAATGGTGCTTCTATAACACCTCTTAAACATCTTATTCTTACTTTTAAACCTCTTAAGCCTCATTGCAGGCTTCATCTCTGTATTGTTTTCTGTGTCATGTCTAGCAAAATCTAGGTTATACCAAGGCTTGAAAAACTCCTACAGCTTATCAGAGCTGTAGCCAAGCAGAGATGCTATTTACAAGAGAGAAATTTTTCAGTAGATTAAAATTGGGGGTTGCATGATGGGTCTGCTTGTAGGAGGAAATTGTTTGGAAGGAAACTGCATGTTGCGTTGTCAGCTGTGACACAAATATATATAATCAATTCATCTGTGGTTGGGGGTACCATGGCACCCTATGCCAATCTGACTGTTGGATGCTGCCCTCCACCCAGAGCACGTGCTCCCTTGTCCTCCTTTACACTGGCTTCGACTCTCGTTGGACCTTCTGCTGAGCCATTTCAGCATACTAAATCAAGAGAAAAATTAGCCTATTCAAAAGAAAACAGTTTTCTACCAGGTTAGTGCAGTAGCTGCCCATTATTAGATTGACATAGCCATGGAAATGCCACTCATCTCAGTCTAGAAAATGGAATACTGTTCTAATTCATAGAGCCTTTATGAGAGTAAACATTTGCAAAGAGCCTTGAGAATGCCAAATTAATGCTATAGAACTGTAATATTTTGTTAATTCTTTCTATTATTAATGATAATATCCCACTATTTAATTAAACGTGGGATTTCGACTTTATAATTGTGGATCGCTGAAGGCCGTATGTCATGCAAGTACAGCAGGTATCAAAAAACTAATATGTTACCATGATATATAGCACTTTAACCATTTGCGACTGTCATGGCTTTGTGAATTTACAGGTTATACAGCTTTAAATTGTTAGTGAGTTTAAACATGTATAATCTCCATCTGAAACATTTTCAAAATTGTTGTCATTCAGTAAAAGAGTATCATAATTAATGTCTGCCTTTAGTTCTTATCTTAGAAAATCTGTCATTAGCATGCTTGGATTCTCTTTTTTCTCTTAGTTATTTTAGCATTTGCGGAGTGGCCAGTAATCAAGGAGAGCCACCCATTCTGAAAAGGAAAAATGAGAAGCAGATATGGAAATGGAAGATAAGAATAGTTGGAATGACCAAAAAGAGTCTTTAAGGCGGGTGGGGAGGGTGGGTGTCTCTTCCCTGACAGGTACGATCCGGAAGGAGGGAGTTTTTGCCTTTGCCGTCAGCAGTGCCTGGTTGAACCTCTCTGTATTACTACTTACACGTTTCTTAGTGGTGAAAGAAATGGCTGTTAATTTCAAGTACCTTGAGGCTTGCACAAAAGGTGTTTAGAGGAGTTAGGATGATACTGGGATAGTGCAGTGAAAATAAGTTTTGGAATGCCTTCATTATATTTCAGTTCTGGTACTGATGTACATGTAGCCTGGGACAGGTTGGCCTCTTCTTGTTTTCTCATATGTAGACCAAATATAATTACTGTCCTACAAAGTATGATATTTTTAATCCTTGGCTGTGTTCTCAGTATAAAGAATACCATTAAATTAATGTGATAATTACATTCAAGAAACACTATATTCATTTTACTTCCTTGTAATGAAGAAAGTAGACAATGCTTTTAACGTACCATTTTTCTGTCCTCACAGTTAGCTATTAAAAACTTTGATAAAACCAAGTTAAAATCTGTTGAAATGCTGGACCAGAGCAAAGTTAAGATTATTGACTCAGGATGCAGTGGCAAGTTTGTGAAACACGATGACATGATAGAAGTTCCTCACCGGAGTAAATTAATGCACCGAAGACACACTGTTAATGTGCCACTTTCAGTAGAGAACGTCAGCGATAACAGTTTATCCAGCCCTAGAAATCCAAGTATTTCACAATCAAGAGACTGCTGTGATGACTTGCTTTCAAAACATTGACAAGGAGGTGCAAATTTGATGTCAGAAGCTGAGGAACTAGGTGGTGTTAATTTCAATAACCCTTCACTGTATATCAAAGAATTCAGTGACGCTTGCAAGCCTGCCTTCAGAAGAGAATACAAGGATGACTCTTCAGCAGAAACAGAATGTTCCTAGCACTTTCAAAGACTGAATCCTCTGTTTATGTTGGAGGTAACTACGCAGCCAGATCATTACTGATCTCAACAAAGAGGGACGTACCGAGATGTAGACAGCAAATTTACTTTCCTATTCTACTTAGCACTTATTAAAAAATTATGTGTAACAGTAAACCAAACCAAACCCTGTATTGTATTTTTCAGCCACCCACTTTGTTTTTAAAAGTCTTTGAATAATTTTTGCATTTTCAGTTTTTATCACTACATTGGATAAGTACATATATATATATTTATATATATAAAAAGATATATTGGATAACAAGGTATTTATTGCCAGAGGTAATTGAAATGTTTCTATTTTTATTGTAATGCTACAAACCATTATAGTATATATTTCTCTATATTTCAGTAGCTGGGAAAACAATAGTCCATAACACCTGCAATGCCACATTAGAAATTTATACATGCTATTAACGTGAAGGGATGTAATCCTTGCTAATTTCTTTGCAATGCTCCCCTGTATTGGATCTGAAAGATCAAGTTCTTATACAGGAGCCAAGATACTGGGAAAATGTAGAGAGCCCTCGACAAAGCTAAACTTCAGACTCACTGTTCACAGCCTAATAAAAAAAAAATTTGCAGAAGCAAGCATGTATAAGGACACACAAAATTGGTTTAAGGTGTTGTTTTGTTTTTTTTTTTTCCCTCCCCCTTCCTCTAAAGCAATTCATGCAAAAATGCACAAATATTAATGATTCTCAACCTGGGCAACATCTGCAGACAAACCTGCTGCTTAGGAGCCTGCTCTGGACTGCTCTTTAAAAAGGTGAAATTGCAATTATGACAGGTACTTCTCACATCAGTAAGCATTTGTTGGAATAGGCCAAATATTATCCCGTTCCTTGAGGTAATCACTGAAGAGTTGAAAGCTGGCAAGTAACTGTGAGATGGCTGCTTAGATTTGGACTTCATTTTCTACCGTTTCGGTTATGATAGAAGAATGTGTAAATAGCACAAGCCAGGTTTCTAAGTGCAGTATTTTTTATTCTTTGCTCATCACATCCAGCTTGCATTTTATTTCATAAACTATTTGGACGAATAATTCTATTTCTTTTAACTGTGGTATGAGTAAACTGCCTGGCAAAGTACAAAGCTGGAAGACATACTGGTGATTTTTTCAAATAACTTTTTAATCTAAGAGGTAAAGTGTGCAATAAGTGCACATATGGACATTTGGAGATGGGGGTCGTGTTTATTTTTCTAATAATTTATGAGTTAATCTGATTTTCTAATGTGCCTTGGATTTGTGCCAAATGATGGAAAGAAAAAACTAGTAAAATAACTCTTGAAAATGCTGTTTTCTTTGTGTGTGTTTTTCAAAGCATTGAGTCTTTTACACAGATTTCCTTGCCTTTGTTTTTGTAGGCATTTGAAGACTTCGCCTTGTGTCTATGTGTAAATTGAGGGATCTGTTGGAATTTACTCTCAAGTTCAATATGACCTTCTTTTCTCCTACATTCATGGATTACTACTATTAGGTTGTGTGGTTTCGGATTTAAGGCATAGAGGTGTACAATATAGAATTGTTAATGAAACGGAATGTTTTCACATAACTTCCTTCTCTAGCTCTACATTTCCATTAAAAAAAAAAAAAGGTAGGATGGATGTTCAGCTATTACAAGCCAAAAGACCAAGAGGAAAGAGATACAAACTAGTTGTTTTCTTCTTGTGACACTATAAAGATGACCTAGAGTAAGTCACTTGTCCTTACCTGTAGCAAAAATAACCTAGATATTACTTCCAAAGTTTAAGATACAAGTAAACTTCCGTAGATCTGATTTCCAAACTACATAGTGAGAATTTTGCTTGTGTTTTAATTATACTATGCATTTAGCTAAATGATTCTTGTCGTAAGACTTCTTGACAATAGGGATGAGAAAAATCAGTTTATTAGCTTTTTAATACTGGTGATACTATGCTACAGAGTATAAATACAGAATATACTGCTGTAACTACTGAAGATGAGTTAGCACAATGACACTAAGTTCAGTATCAAGTCTTTTTTCTCAATCCTTAATAATAAGCGTAGTGTGGTCGAATAGCTTTGGAAACAGGTTTTAAGATAGCTTATTAAACACCTTTGAAAAGAGTTAGAAGTATCAGAGGATGTGAACTCTGAATTTAGTTACTTGCTTTTTTTTCTATTAAAAACAAATTTTGAATACAACAGGTTATGGAAAACAACTTGTTCAATACTGTTATATCTTTAAGCATTAAGTATTTTGTTGTATTCTATGCAAGCAATGAAACAGCTGCAACACTCCCAAGTTTCAGCCTTGATATGAATGGTTATATAGTTACTGGTTAATTTTACTCTTAAAATTTAAGAATTGGCCAAGTGTTAAAGTCGTGTTTGCCTTTGAAAAACCGTCCCCCCAAATGAAATACAAAATTTGCAAGAAAAACAACATAGTAGCTTACTAAGGCAACTTAATGCAGACTTGGCTGCATATTACCTACTGTATTTTTTAACAAAATCTGTATTTTAAGACATCTAACAGGAGAATATATTGTTTTTTCTTTAGAGTTTTATAGAAAAAGTACAAATTTATTAGAATTAACCTGAGTTTTCTTTTCTATTACAGTATCAGAACAGTTGTCCTTGTGAACCTGAGGCTACTTAAGTGACCAAGCCATGCTTCAGTTTTATTCAGTGCTCAGTCTAGGATAAAGTTTATTTCCAGGCATTTTGGATGTATAGGGTATGTTTAAAAAAAAAAAAACACTTAAATGCCAAACAGTTCCACTATAATCTAAATGATGGAAAGATAATGACTAACAAATCACTTAGGTAAATGAAATAGTTTGCAAGTTTCCTTTGACATGCTTAACCAAGCTTGTAATTAAAAAATACCTTGATATTCAAAGATATGATGATCAAAGGCTAAACTGTAATAGGATTTGAAGGGAGTACCCCTGGAAGCTTCCCCTAGCCATCTGTAGTGCAAATAGACTGAAGTCAACTTCATGACACTTACGATTTGTCTGCAAAGCATGTTATTGTACAGTCCAGTTTAATCTCCGAAAGGTTCTAAGTTAAAATAAATCCCGTTTTAGAAGAAGAGCAAGGCAAGGAAGCTTATGTTGTTATAAGTAGAATTAGATAAACTTAGGAATGGGAACGTGAAGCATGGATGCTTAGGATATATCTGTAGCCCTAATGGGAAAACCTTTAAACCATCTATCACCACACCTTGGCCTGAAACTCTTCACACGGTTTAAAAAAGAGTCATTAGTCTGAAGAAATTTAGCATAGACTTATGATATTAATAAAGTTAAGGAATCCTAACCACAAACATGGACAAGCAAAATGCCCAGTCTAGTCCAAATGAAACAAAAATAACAACTGTTTAAAGACTTTTTAACCACATTCACACAAGATGATAAACACCCACTAGTGGTCACTTTAAACAATTTTATTGTTCCAAAAAACCGCTGCAGTTGGGATCATACATGTTCCTGTTAAATTATGTCAGAAAAGGGTTTTGTGGTGGTAGAGTGTTTATCAGCACATTACAGTATTTATCCTACATATTTCCATAACCATATTTTTGAATAAATGTATAGCACAAGTTCAGTTTTACTTTATGCATGCAGGAGTTGCAGAAAGTTTAGGAAAACGTTCTTTTTTTCAAGGTAAGAAACACTCCAGCCATTTGATAAAAATGGAGGTAGTTTTAAGAATATATGATACCAAGTGTCTGAACAGTACTGTATTACACAGTTAACTTGCTTTTTTTGAGATAGGTTGATTATTTCATAGGGGAACAGTTCAATTGTATGCTGGTTACAATTCCTTTACACAAACTGCCTGATATGAAGTCCTCTGATCCAAACACTACTTTGGTACCTTCACTTTATTTTACAAATTCCCAGTAAGGACTTGAGAGCCAGTGAGCTGCTGGACAGGCTTCCTTCAGGGGCTTAGGAAATCTCATTTCTTACACTTCTGTGATTTAGAGCCTGGAGGTAAGTCTTTAAACTCGTAGAGGGAGGGGCTGTTCCCAGATTTACACTCAGCTCCTCCTCATGTTATGGTATCTCCAATAGCAGCAAGTTAAGTGTGTGCAGTTGCTGAAAGCATAGCTTACACACTGAGTAAGGGGCAACAAAATGTTCATGCTAATGAAGCAGTGGGGAACCCCACACTGCTCAGGCCTCTTATACTACAAAAATTTAAGTTACAAAATCCCCTTCTCAGATTTATTTTACAAGACAAGTTCATTTGTTGGCATTTTTATAAAAAAAAAAGTAAAGAAGCGTAAACATTTTCAGATCTCGCATTCTGCCTGATAACGGTATCTTGCCTTTTTCCAGGCCTTTTGTTTGGCAGATGGTCTTACAGTAGTATTAATAATCATCCTCTTCATCAGAATCCAATACTTTCCTTCTGTTGAACTAAAATGAAATATATGAAGTGAACATAGAAGGGTCACAGTAAATCCAACACAGAGCAAGCCTTTCAGACTCAACGCATTAATACATTACATGGGAGCCGAACATTCACCCCATCACAACCCAGCCCCCCGCCCACATCCCCGCCTGGCGTGATGGTACAGGACGGACGCAGGGCAGTCTGTCTCACAACAGAACGCTCCTATCCCAGTGCCAATATCTGCAAATTATACCATTCATAAGGACTGCTATGATTTAGTCCCAATACTTATCAGTGGAGGAAAGAGAGGTGGTAAATATAAAGTTAAGTTCTAACCTGAACTGAAATGGTCCAATACATGCAATTTTCTGCTCTATTTTATAACAAATTAAAATTCTATTTAGGAAATGAAGCTTACCTTTACTGTTGTTTTCTTTTCTGTTTGCTGACTCACTTTTTCAAGTATTTCTATCAAACCTTGTTCTGATACCTAGGAAAGCAACAGAAAAGACTTATAAACACATTCTGAGGGATGCTTAGTATCAAACAACTGAATCACACTTTATTATAGAAGGTGTTTGATGGAATTATATAATAGTATTTAGCAGCTCTCAATTGCCTTTTACAGTTATTTAATTTACAGATATTAAAAACGTCCAATTTTTTTTTTGAGTGAATTAGGTTTGAAAATGAATATATGTGAGAAAGAGTTAGAAAAATGTAACTCACCTTTCCAGCTAGCTGTCCAAATCTTGCCATCTGTATAAGATAATTCTCTACTGCTTTTGCTTTGTCTGGTTTCACAAGTGCTAAATTGCTTACTGCAACAAAAACAGGCTCTGTTCATTGTGTTTTAAAACATACTCGAGTACCCTCACTAGTAACTACAAAGTGACAAATGTCCCTATGAAACAATCTTCTTCATGCCAGGGTCATGAAATAAATTGAAAAAGGCATTTTCATTGAATTTTATTCATATAAAATAAAGATAGAAGACAGTCACATTTCTTACTTTTAAATACTTGTTCCTAATTAGATTAACTAATTTTGACTCTCACTACAATTCCTACTATTAAAAAAAAAAAAAATTGATTAATGTCATTCAGATGTCAGTTAACCCCTCCCCTCCAATCATTGATATCACAAACTGAAAAGCTGTAATAGTTTTATCTTCCCATCAATATCATTTTTCTAGTCTGGCCTCTATCCAAGCACATACGTGCTTGATTTGAGCAGCAGCGGAGTACATTAGATGAGAAATTTTTATTAGAAAGTTACTTGGATACTTACATCTTGCACGAGCTGCTTGATCAAGAACTTGAGCTAAAATAGTATTTCTTATCTCTGCTTCCCTGTAATGAAAAATGAACCACACATTAAAAGTGGGATTTCAAATACCTAAAATAATATGCACAAAACGGCAAAGTACAGAAGACTTTCAATTCATGTAAGTGACTTCTTGAGGTCCCTTCAAACCTTACATTTACACGATTTCTTTTACAGCATTTTCTGTCATGAGTAGCTCTATATATGTTCATAAAGTTACATAGCTGACAACATCTTCCAGGAAATGGAGTTTACTACTTACACCTTATTGCTGTTTATTATTACATCTTAAAGACAAAAGCCATGCTACCCACTGTAAAGATTCTGCTTTCAGTTCCATGTGGAATTTCACCAAAGGCAGTGTATGGCAGAGCAGGCATAAGGAATAGTCCATGCAATCGCAAGACAGAACCAAACCTCGTTACTTATTTAGAATTTTTCAGTAAGTCTTCATATACTTACAATATTTGACTAAGTATTTGCAAAACTGGCATTCTAGTTTATGCATTTCAGTTAATACAAACTTTGTGTGCAAAATCTAGCTCTTTAAACACTAATTTCCAATTCTCTACTTAGTGCAAATACTAAACGCTGTTTCTGCACTAAGCTCTGACGTGAATAGTTTTGTTTCATATTTTTAACTGCATTAGATGTCCCAGAAAAATCAAATCAACTAAGAAAGCATGTTCCCATTGCACTAACAGAGCCAAACCCAAACTTGTCATTCAGACAAAACTCCAGTTTGGGAAGAGTTCTGCCAGCCTTCAAGATTTTCTTATGACCAATTCTCACCAACCCTGAAAAGCAAAGGTTTCTGGGTTCCAGAAGCAGATGACAATGTGAATGATGATGCTTCCCAAAAACATCCCATTGTATCACTAAGGGTCATGAGGTTATTGCACTCGGCTGAGTCCCAAAGTGAAAATGAGCTGCTACTGCTGTTTTCCTCCATGCCCTCCCAGCCCAGCCAGGGCCTGACAGCTCTGCTGTAGATCATCCAGTATAGTCATGGCCTGGGAGCCATGCTTGGGTCAATCAATCAGATTTTAGCTGTCCTTGGATTAGATCTTTGACATTTCAGGTTCTTGGTGGTGGTTTTTCCAACAACAAAAATAATTCAGCTGAGTATTCAAAAAAAATTAAATACTCAAAAAAGGAAGTAAAAGGTTCAAAACTATTAGATATAAGACTGTAAGTCAATCATTCTCATTTATACCTCTGTTTTGCTTCCTGTTGCGATGGATCACCAGAAGGATCCTAAAGAATGAGATCAGAATAAATATGATCATCCAAAAACATTCCACACAGGACAGTAAGTTTAAATATTTCAGCAGAGTCAATGTAAGCTAAACCTGCCTGCTAAACCCACCTGACCGTGGATGAGATCCTGAAAGTAAGAATCTGCTGCCCTAGCAAATAAATATGCCATACTATGCTTTCCTCACAAAGCAGTA
This sequence comes from Theristicus caerulescens, assembly GCA_020745775.1. Taxonomy (NCBI): domain Eukaryota; kingdom Metazoa; phylum Chordata; class Aves; order Pelecaniformes; family Threskiornithidae; genus Theristicus; species Theristicus caerulescens. The sequence goes on along the minus strand of CM036565.1, from coordinate 42,017,047 downwards.
ATGTGAACTAGTGTGATGACTAGTGCTACTGGACCTATCCAGACTGTTGTAGGTTTGGACATGAAAAGGCCTTCCCATTAGGTCTAAGATATAAACTTTCCCAAAGTCCAGAGAACAGATAAAAGCATTTCAAACCCATTAAAGCAAGCTAAGGACAAATGAAACTGAATTTAACATTTTGTATTTACCAATTCAGAAGAAACCAGAATCCTAGCGTGGTATTTTGGGACTAATATAGGCAGCTGAGATGACTACTCAGAAGCAAATAACAAAAAAGAGGAAAAAATGTGCTTTATGTTGGATCTGCACCTCAAATTTTATAGGTAACATCTCAAAGTGTGAAAGCAGAATGGGAAACCATACAGAGAAGAAATAAGGCTGATCACAGGTATGGCAGATCCCTTCACAGGAACAGCGGCACAGACTGATACACTTCAGCTCTGAAAACAGAGACGACTGAAACGAGTGATGATGGGAATCCATAAAATTGTGAGTGGCATGGAAAACGGTCGGGGGAGTGAAAGGTGGCATGCTGAACCTTCCCAGGCAGCAGCCAGGGCACCCGAGGCAGGCAGCAGGAGGCAGGCCCGAAGCGCCCTGAAGACGATGACTGCTCATGCAGCAGCAGAGGCGGCGGCCGTGCGGGCCCGGCCGGTCCCCCCCGCGCCAGCCGCCAGTCACCGAGGCCGCAGTCGGCGACGCTTCCAGCCAAAGTACGGGCACGGCCGGGCCGCTTTCCGCTCCCCCCCAGCTGAAGCCTTTATTCGCTCAGAGGCCCCACGGCGCGCCTCATCCTCTCCCCCGCTCCCCCTCCTGCGTCCCTGAGAGGCGGCCGCCACACGCCTGCGGGGGAGGCTCGGGCGGAGGGACAGGCCCTGCCGCACCCGGCGAGCGCCCGCCTGCCCCCGGCCCGGCGGCGGGGAGCGAGGGAGCGGGGGCACGGCGGGGCGGCGGCAGGGCGGGCGCCCCCGCGCCTTACCCCGTGCTTGGCCTGCAGCTCGGCCAGCCGCTGCTGCCGGAGCGCCTCCAGCTCCTCGTCCGCCATGGCTGAGGGGCGGCCGCGCAGCCGCTGCGCCTGCGCCGCCAGGCCAGGCCCTACCAATCCACCGTCGAAGGCGCTGCCGGGCGGGTGCGCGCGGGGGCGGGGCTTCCCTCAGGGCGGCAGGTCCGGGCGTGGCCTCGCCTCACGGCGCCCGGGCCGGCGGGGCGGGAAATGGCGGTGGTTGTCAGCGCGCCCCTAGGGCTGCGTGGCTCTGCCCTGACCCCCAGTCCTCCTCAGCCCCGCTCCGTGCGGGAGTTCACAGTATTGCCCAAACTCCTGGTCCAGGAGCTGGCCTCTTCCGTGCAATTCCCAGGTCTGTCAGGCTGGCGAGCCTGCACGCCGTTTCGTTTCTCTAGCGCAGTGATGGTAGCTGTAGCAGCAGCGATTCTGTGAAGAGAAAGGGAGGGAAATTACAGCCCCTTTTTTGAGAGCTGCAGGCATAGGGAGCCCAAATCAGGCTAGGTCAGGCCTGCCTGTTCTCTGGCTGCGTTTCTGTGAGGACGCAGCGCAGAATGGTTATGTTATGCCAGGTAAGCTGCTACTGGGCTGATAGAAACAGTGTTGGCTAGGTACGTCCATGTGTCTGTATCATTGTAGTCTGCTACCGTTATCATAGCCACTGACCTTGGATTGCTTGCACTTTGGCTGTCTCCTACAGGTCCTCTGACTTCCTCGAAAAAAAAAAAGCGTGGGGGCAGGTTTGGTTAAGCTTCCCACATGTGCAACATTGACTGGTATTTCCCCAAGCTCTCTTCAGCTGTGACTCCCCAAGAAATAACTTACTGTGCTGTGATGACTGCTTCCAAGTTCAGTCCACAGTTGGCAATTGGGACTAAAAAAAGTGTGAAATGATACGGCTTCCTGCCCCTCAGCTATGAGGTCTGGCCCTGTCTCTGGAATCTAACAGCGTAGAAAGCTGACAAAAGGTACTGGCCTTGATCAGACTCGGTACGAAGTCACTCCAATATCAATTCAAAGTGACTGTTGTCAACACACTCACTTGATAGCTTCAGTCATGTTAAATGAGTAACTTTGACATCTCAAATTTTGGCTTTCAATGTTGATCAATCACACATTCTTGTTAAAGGCTGTATGTTTTTCACTCATACTTTAAGATTTAATTTAACCCAAGAAACAACTTGAACACCAAAATCTGTTCTAACAGGATAAATAAGCCACAATTTCCTAAAAATAGAGGTTTCTATAAAGATATATTGCCAAATATTTCTGGTTTAGTTTTCAAAAGCAACAAAAAGTATCAAGTGCTTGTTTCATTAGTACTTTTAATTACAAACTCCTGCGGTGAATGCAGACACAATTAGTGGAGAGGATTTAATTATCTTTGGAGCTTTCCATGCTGCATGCTCTGAATGGATAACATGAGCCTGGCAGTCCTACCTGAAAACCGTGCAGCCATCCAGATAGCCTGAGAAGCATGTTTATATCTTGATAAAATCGGGGTCTATTTCAGGAGCACGTTTTTAGTGGATTGCAAGGAAGGTTTTGGTTTTTTACTTCCATGTTAGCAGCAGAGGGAGCCCTAGTTCTACAAAAGAGTATTTGTTGCTCGTCATGGCATAAACCAGAAATCACAAAAAATGTTGGGTTTTTTTTGCTGTGCAGTATGTTCTCACAGATGAAGCTTTAATCTATATCGTACATCTCTGTTGCTGTAAATTCATGCTCCATTATACCACCATATGCTTTGCTTCAGTCAGAGAAAGCTGCAGTAATCCTAATACTTCAGCTAGCTTTATAGATATTCGTGTTGCGTGTTTGATTGCGTATTGTTTGCTCACACACTTAAAGGTTATGTCTTAATAAGTTGTTTTAAATGAGTTTGTTAGCAGTGAGATGGCAGTTGATGAGTTTTGAGAAGGTGTCATTGTAGTTATTGTCAATTACAATATGAGATTCAGGAAGCAAAAAAGGAGAGTCTGGTTCATTAAAAAAAATCTGGAGGCATGTAGCACAGTGCTTTAGGTTGTATTTCATGTTTGGCTAGTCAGCTGTCTAGTTTCTTTTTCATCTGCTTAGAGGTATATATCATTACCTCTGCAAACTGGACAGCTCTTAATGTGAAAACACACAAGGATACAGGTTTTTCAATACTAGTTGAGTTGCTTTATAGTGTTCAGGACTTTTAATTGTGATGCAGAAATAGTGGATTTCTGAAAGTTTTATACACATTTGATATGTCCACAGAGTCCTGTGTGTCATTTATATTAATGAAGAATGGTAAACAGAAAAAAAATGCTTTAGCAAGACTTTTTTCTATTTTTTAAACTTCTTTTCTGATAACTGTGCATCTCTTAGAGTGCAACCTAGTACATATTATATATCACATGTAATATAAGTACTATATAGTTATGTTGGCCACATTACATAACACATACTGTGTGTAGAATAGAAAATGTTATATATTGCTAACTAATCTATACAATATAAATATATTTTTTAATGTAAATGTATAGTGTATAATTTTAAAAAATATATTTTAAGAGCCTTATTTTGGTATATCCTGTTTTGAGGCACTTCAACAGACATAATTTTCCAGCACAAACTGGGCTATTGAATGCCCCTAAGTTGAATGATGTTTGAAAACTTAGGCCCTGTTGCTTGGCCAATGGGGACTTAAAAGGCAAAGAATAGGATTCTGTTGTGGTAGTTAAGTTTTATATAGCATTGTGTGGGTATGATTTTGTTCTACCTGTGGCATCAGGTCAAATTTCACAGATACGAATATCAGCAAATTCAACAGGAGTTAAAATTCATGTCATTGAAAGGCAAGCTTGATTTAAACACAACTGATGTGGTATCAATTCTAGTATTTTTATAGCATCTTTTAAGATACTGAACCATCTCAAGCTGTTCATTAACATGATGTGCATTGTTCTAGAAATACTGCATCTTATGTATTCTCATATACTAATAGTACTAATTCTTCCCATTCCCAGTCACATCAAACCTTGCTAAATAACATGAGATTGGTTGTTATCTTATAAGCTTAGACTGGTGTAGGTATACTGAGCTCACCTAAATAATACTCAGTGCTCATCAGCTAGATTTCATCTGTCTTGTATTGTTGTTAGCATGTCAAGTAATTTTTGCTGAATGCTCTCAACATTTGGTACTAGCAGTTATTACATATACTCTTGGTGTAAGGCTGTTGGGGTGAATAAGCAGGTAAAGATTACACACAAGATACAGGGCAGAAAATGGAAAGACTAAGCATGAAGAAGAGGACAGTTGATGTGTGAACCGAGACCCTTCATAAAAGTAGTAACACAGGGATTTTTGAGACTGGGAAACTGGAAATGTTCATACTTGAGTGTATGTCCATTTTTGTTACATTCCATTGGTTAAGGTTTTATGTTTATGAGATGTATGTGTGATCCACTCCATGATCTACTCCATTTGAAAATTCAGGTTCTGATCATGCATGTAATATTCAGGCTAATGTTTTAGGAGAGAGGACAGTTCCCTAAAGGAAACATTTTGTTACGCTGTTTGTTACTGTGATTCATTCTTTTTTAATTATAACTATGTAATTTAGTGAAATTAATCTAAAAATGAATGCCTAAAGTCTTCTAGCAGAATATATTTTTTTAAATGGATGAAAAATAGATCATTCTGGCACTAAAATAATAACATTTTTATAATGACTGGAGAAAAATAATATTTTGGAGGGGAATGCTCTAAGAATGCATTTGTCAGCTGTGAAAGGTGCTCCGTATCAGTTGGGTTGCAAGTCATAATGCACTACATGTACATTAGTAATTCAGTAGTGTCAGGAAAAATTATCAGCCCTATTTGAGATATGTAAAAATCTCAAGGATATTAATTTTGATAAGCAGGTTCCTTCCCAAGCCCTTTGAGACTTAATTTCAAACACTAGAGGGCTCAAGAAATGTTTCTGATTTTTTCCCATGAGGTTTTAATCGCTATAAATAGTGTGTCTCTTTCAGTGATGCTTACATTAACCTCATAATCATCCTTAAAATGACACCAAATTATAGTAATAACAGAAGAATGGCAATGCATGAATAAGCTAATGAACAAAACATCTCCTTCCTCAAGCAATTGTAAATAAAATAAAATACCTACAGCTATGACAACACTCTGCAAACTCTATGTTTAGTACTTCTGACTGGAAGATACACTGGAATTCCTTGCTTGATGAAATCCTTGCTTAGTCATCTCTGGCCTAAATTAAAATTTTGGTAAAAATTAACCACATAAACATCACTATTGTAATTTAAAAGAAAATTAGCAAACATTGCAGTGCCTTCAAAATAAGCATTGCAAGATTTTTCCACCTTACAGAAACAGAAGTAAGACACTTTTTAAAAAGTAATATTTAAAAAAAAAGAAAACTGAATTCAGTATTGGATGGGAGAGAAATGAAGAAAAAGTTACATTAACAGTGAAAGCGAAATATGTAACCTTAAATTAACAGTGAATTTTAACCATCTAATTAGTTATTATATGATCACATCGCGCCTATTCCAAAGCTTACTGAAGCCATAGAAAATTTCCCCTTTAATTTCCATTATTCTGTAAACAAACACACTAAGGCTAATAAGGATTATTTGTAATGCAACAGTCTGAATGGGTGCCTCAGTAGTGGGCTCTAAATAAATAAATACAGTCTTGAGAAACATTGTGCCCAGTCTGGGTCATGGGCTTACAAAGATTTGTATGCAATAATATAAAAGTACAGTAGAATAGATTTGGAAATGGAATGACATCGACATGTGAGTCAGATGCGAGTAGAGCTCAGATTGTAAAAGACAGGAGTGAAAAAGGCAAAAATATTATTCATTACATTTTTGTAGGTAGACTGTTTTGTTACATTTCAAACAATAAACAGCAAATGTTTTTCAGGAATATAATCCATATAGTGCCATCAAATCTGAGGAGCACACTCAAATGTTTTCCTATGCTATATATATATATTTTTTTGAAGTCTGATACTGAAGCTGTGAAGTCGATGATAGTATCTTACAGATGTCAGTAGGAACTGAATTAGGGCTTAAGTCCAACACCTGCAAAGTACTTGAGTTCATGTGTGACTTTCAGCCCATGGGAAAATCCAGTGAAATTAACATATATATATATAATTCCTACTTTAGGATTGTCATCGCTCATGGATTTGCCCTGCTACAGAAGTGCCAATGGTTACTTCAACCTGGCTGAAGCCATTAATATGATTTTTATTGCTTTATATGCTTTGATGCCTTTTAAACATTTATATGATACATTATGATACCTTTTAAACATCTGCACTAAATGTTTTTTCTTTTGCTTTATCAAGAATTAGAGCATGAATGCCTTTGGGTTTTTTTGGCTAAAATCTTATACCTCTGATTGTTCATTCTCTTTCTGGGTAACGTGTTTGTGCCCATACACACAGCTGTGTTTAATGAGCTGGAGCACAACAAAGCCAATAAGACATGAACTCTGCATTACAGCACATATATGAAGTGAGGGGTGGACTATGGATTAAAACAACTTTCTGTGTTTTCTTTTGGAATTGTAATATATCATCATATTCTTCTATAATAGTATTTACTATATTGTTAAATTTCTACAAGGTGAAGCACTTAGTCACTTATTTGTTGGTTTGATTCATGACAAATGTTCACTATATTGTCTTACTGTCCCTTCTTAAGGACTTTCTTACCATATTTCACATTCAAACTAGGAATTAATTTGAACGGAACAACTGTATTAACAGTCTAGAACCGTTGCATTCAGCCTAACTGAGCAGGTTAATCACTTCTGGTAAGAGGAGGTCAGGATTGTGCTTCTTCATTAGCTGTATTTGCAGCTGAACATTGCTTGTTCTGAAACACATGTTCCACAGCTTCCAAGTAAATCACTGAACTATGAATAATAGGGAGTAGACAATTTGGAAATATCCCTTTAAGTCAAAGTAAAGCTATTGTAGTTGCCAATAGTATTGTTTTATGCAATAAAATTAGATACTCTCACTTTTCTAAAAGTGTTAATTTAGGAGTTTTAAAACTCTTGCTAAATTTAGATATGGTAGTATACCCTTGTTGCCCAGCAAAATTAATTTTTGCTTAAAAAAAACCCCAAACCAACCCCAAACAAACCCTTCCATATCCTTTGAATTTGTCAAATTCAAAGTGTGGCTATATTAAAAGATGCTACCATGTAAAAATCAAATGCATTAACCTTGCAGTTCTCTCCTCTGTATTAAGTATCAGCTTTCTTTAGTTACAAAGATAAACTGTTGCTATTATTTTACTTGGTTTTGGAAATGACACAGGTACAAGAATTGCACTAGATTAGCTTTTTTTCTTTTTTCATTGTTAAGAGAAGTATTTATTGCATTCCAACTATTAAATTTCGCTCTAGCTTATGGAAGAGAATCTACTTTAAATGGTATGGAGCAATATTGGTTCTAATTATTTATTAAATTAAGAGCCCATGGAATAGAAGATGCATGTTAAAAATGTTTAAGTTAACCCACTTTCACTCACTGTCCGTTCCCCTTTTAGGCTGGTGTTTCACAAATAAGAGATGAAAAGAGAGACAGAAGGAGGCCACATTGCACAGAATGCTGCAGAGGAAGGTGATCAAAAGACTAGAGCTGGGAAAGGAAAGGTCAGACTGGGATAAAAAGTAGTGCTTGCTCCTTTTTTACTTTTGTCATTTACTGTTGCTTAGATCAAGGTATGGTGAGAAAATCTGAGCTGACCCCTGCAGCGTTTTAGGTATTCCACACACATGTGAGTCAGCAGCTGTTCTAAGAAAGGGTTGTGGAAGCAGGACAAAATTGAATATTAAAACCGTATTATAAGGAAAGCAGGCGATCTCCTGCCTGAGCAGTCTTTCACCTAGCATTATTTACAACAGAATTAAATAAGAGGTAGACTGACTGCCTTCAGCTTGTCTCACCACACCTTTGTATCACATGAAGGAAGATGATGAATCCTTCGTGGAGGCATCATTCCTTACTGATTCCTTGGGCTGTAGAAGCAAGAAAATTTTCTCTGTATTCCCACGTATAGGTTTTCTATATGCCCTGATTGCAGCCATAAGCTTTTGTTTCTAAATTGCCAGTGATAATATGCTTGAGTATTTTAACATGTAAGAGCTTGAAGTAGAAGTCAGCCATATTAAAATACTAGTTTAGGTTTGTATCACTGAAGAGCTGCTTTAATTTCCAAAGGTGAAGATGAGCTAATTACTTTAAAACCTTAAAGGTAGTTTCTGCCTTTGTAGGTAGTATATTATTCTTTATTACTCACTAAACCCTCATATTTCTTACAATAATTGTCAATCTGACTGACACAGATGCTAATTCTGATGTACAGTATAAGATACCTCAAATGAGCACAGACACCAGTGTTTGGTACTGTCACACTGTTCATAGTTATTTAAACAAACATTATCTTCAAAGAATACTCTATATAAACCTGTTGTAAGTACTTTTTTGTTAAATGTGCTGATGTGTATATTTAAAAATTTGTTTCATACCACTTAGGAGCAAACCCCTCTCAAATCTAGAAAATCTCTATGAAAGAGTGTTACATTGGATCTAGGTCAGTCCATCTGTGGCTTCCAGAGCTACTGACCTTGGCAGATGTGGGCTCCCTGATTTTGTAGCAGTTTTCTGCTCCAGACCCTGGAGGCCTTAACATCCCGAGCTATAGGGCTGCAGTCCATATGATGTGCTGCCCAGAACTGCAGAATCTGGAAGGCCAGGTTTCTCAACAGCCCTATTGGCAGGATGCTGAGAAGCTCACCAGAAACCTGCCTGGCTTCTCCCGGAACCTGGGCAGAATTGAATCAGACATGTTTTCTTTGCCAAATCTGCAAATTCTGACAACATAAATTGTGTTCTTCTGATTGGTTCTGCTGAGGTGAAAAGAGTTTGGAATTCTGAAACAAAGAGAAATGTGATCACCAAAACAAAAGGTATTGAAGTTTTGGAGAATTATGCTTATAAATAGGAAATACAAGCCAGAATGAATTGATTCTTTCTGTTTACTGCATGTATACAAACAATTGAAAAATACTCTAAGCAAGGTTTACTAAGATTTAGTGTCAGACATAGGCATTCATTGTGTTTTATGTATTGAATGCAAAACCAGCAATCTGCTTCTCACATAGACATTTTCTTCAGGCAGTTATAGGGATGATGCATAGTTTTCAGAAAAATGGATGTTTAGAGAGTAGTATGAAGTCATTTACAAAAGTCGTTATTTAAAAAAAAAGTGAAATGATTCTATGTCAGTCACATAAGTAAAAATTCTGATTAATAGAAAAACTTTATCATGTGAAAACCGAGGATTTTTAAGAAAAGCTTTTCATAAAGATTTTCAAGCTGTTTACTGAGAATATTAATAATGTAATTAATTTGGTAAGTAGTAAGGCACCAGCCAGGGAAAACAGAATATGCCATTAGAGTGTTATTCAGCGAGAATTTATTGTTACTGTATTGTCTGATTTCAACACACCTCAGATTTCACTTTTTTTATATGTCTGTATAGCTCATTTAATTTGATTGTAAGTTAGCAGGAGGTGTTTCTGACAAGTATGTCCATTTATATAGATTATTGTAATTGAAACATTTATTCTAACCTTCTTGGACTCGTATATAGCACGCTATGCTTAACAGCAGAAGGGGTCTTCCAGCTGGTTGAAATAAACTGGAAAGTAATTGTTATAAAATACTGAAAGATACTGAAAATGTAATCAGTTTTTCAGTTTTGGAGGAAGAATTCTGCTCTTAGCATGACAGAAGGTGTTTCTTGCACTCATTCGACTGCTAGATTCCAAGAAAAAATTGTGAAGTATAGTGAGAAAGCTGCATAAAGAGCTAGCAAGGATTAGACAACAGCAGCTGTACTTCTGAATAATTTAGGTTTAGTTTGCAAAATTATACAGGAAAGGATTATCACTTACACTTGCATTTGAGAAAATGGAGCTACAAATGTTGTTATAAAAAGTGACAATGTACAAACCATCCAAAATAGCGCAGGGACTGTCTTGTCACTTTGGGCTAGATCCTGCAGGGCCGCGTGCCAAAACACTTGCAGAATCATGACTGGGAAGTAAATAGTGTAGGAAGAGCTTCCTTTGTCTAGATATGCAGCAGGGCAGAACCCTTCCCGAGAGTTTAAACTAGCGCTTGAGAGTAATGTCTGTCAGGTATATCAGATTGCTCCAGAGGGGTATATTAATTCTCTTATTGATATATATTTATAGTTATTTATAGTAAAAGATCCTAGGGGACTCCAGCCCCTTTCTCCCCTTTGAAAGCTGGCTATTGAGTATGCGGCAGTCAAGAGCACTCGCTGCTTCAGGCATATTTGCCTTTTGATCAAAAGCAAAGTAAATTGTGCCACTTTTCCCTAAGCCATCCTGCACTTCAGCTACAAGGTATATGTAAAATAGGAAGAATGATTAGCATCATTCTCTCCTGCCTCAATATTTACTGTGCAGTTCCATAAGGTTAAAGCAAGATTTTCCTCAGAATGTCTCCTGTTCATATTTTAAAGGAAATCTAATTTGTCAAATGCAAATTCTGCATCAAATACTTGGCATGATGTTTCTTTAAAAATTACATTAATATTATAAATCAATAAGTTACAAATACTATAATTCACTAATTTTCAAACATGAATTAATCCCTTTTGACAGAGATTATGGTTTTGTCTTGGCCTTGTCATCACCTGATCACACAGGTGAACCTCGGTAACCAGCAGGTCGGTGGTGCTTGGTGCTGTGTGTGACCACAAGATGTCTTTGGTCATGTCAGATCTCTGGAAACCATGCTTAACCTTGCACTCCAGGCTTGCAAGCTAGCAATCTGTACAGCCTGTGAGCCTAGTCAGGAGACTTGTTCTGAGGTATGTGAGTGTACCCTTAGAGTTCTAAGTCCTGGCTTTTACAGAGAAAAAAGAGGGAAGCTTCTAATTACTGATGCACACAGGTAATTCAAGGCAGGAGCAAGAAAAGAGTTCTTGCTTCAATGTGAGAACTGGTGCTTCTTAACTGTCAAATCCAAAATTAGAGCTAGCAGAAATAGAGGGTGTTGCTATAAATGGATGAATGATCTGGAACATTGAGAGCGCCCTGATGTAACCTCAGAGAGCACTGTTGAACAGTCAGGAAAAGGAAGCAAATGACGTGTAAAGTTTTTTATACTTTCTAGACCTGCTCTCAATAAATTTGTGAACTAGAAGTGCTGAGGGGCTTGTATCGTAAAGTCAGTGTCCACATGGTCAGGACTTGTTGAGATGGGCTGAAGTCAGAAAGATTCTGACTGTACAAATATCCAGGGCACCCATTTAGATTCCCACTAATTTGCAGAGTTAGTAATAGGATCAGAGTCTCAAGTATTTGTCTACGATTACCATAGGGCAGTGAACTATAAAAATCAACAACCTTTTATTTTTTAACAAACAACAGTATGAAGTCTCTATTTTCCTAAAAAAACCTTGTGCAGTCTCTGAGTTTTCTGTCTACATCCTGATTAAAATACCGTAGGTTGAATTCTGCATTTGAAACCATGGATGAGGCTCATCTTTAAAGTCAGTTAGAACCACATTTGTGGCTAAATTAATTAAAATGCCTGTTGAATTTTTGATGCAGAAATGAAAGACCTTTCAAAATGTAGTTCTGTTCCTGGTATATTTTCACAGGTTTTTACAGAGAGAAATCCTAGTGGATGTAGAAAACAGAACTCACTAAAATGATCCCACAAAATGGTGTGATCAAATTTTGATCAAACACTAGCTGTGGATTCTTCATAGCATCCTACTAGTTAGGGAACTGTTGAAAAAGTTCCTTTTATTTTGGAGCCATATAAATCTTTGTGACCAAGTTATGGGTTCTTCCCATCCCAATCTGTTTTGCCCTTTGCTCTGTACACAATCCATAGACCTCAAAAATTTTCTTTTTTTAAGACCAAAAAAAAAAAAAAAGCCACCACAAAAGCACTGAAGATAACATCCCACGTCAGAGGTGCTTTCACACAGAGATTTCAAGGCCACTTTAACTCTGTGAGGAAAACTTCTAAGAATTTGCATTATCTCAACTTTCTACATCAATACAAATATAAAATTTTCAATTTTTTTGAAGAAGTTAGATTCGTTATTATTATTGCTAATTATAATGAAGATTGAATCCTGTTAGAGAAATGGATGAAAGATTGACCCATTTATTATTTCATCCTAATCAAGACATCCATGCCTGCATTGGAATTCAGATGCAGCAGCTTCTTACACTGCAGGTTCTATGCCAAAGTTGAATTGAAAATGCTTGAAACCTCAGGCACGTTTGAGGCTTGGGAGAAACAATTCCTGTTTAGTGCTCTAGATGAATTTATTTTGTGTCAGGTAAATGGTTCTGCCTTTCCGATGGGCCACCAGAGCTCTATCAGTAGCACTGTTCTACCTCAGATGGCATTTCCTCAGCCTTTTTTCCCCTCTTCTGTGCTTCAATGCGTGTTAGGGATAGATGTTTTATTTTGGGAAGTTCTTGTACCTATTCCATTCTGTGGGTGAAGAGTAATCCTGCCCTGGACCCCGAAGAAATTGGTCAGTCTGAAATTGCAGCTGAGTGTTGGTGTGGAAGGGGAGGAAGGGCAGGTGAGCACAGCTGCTCCACAGCTGACAACAGCGTGCTGCTTGGCTGGAGGAGGCCACAGTATGAGGCATAAATGGAGGTAACAGATTAATGTATGAAGCTGATGATTTGTGCTGCCTCAGTTACTCGCAGGATGAAATGGAGAAGGTCGCTCTTGTGGTAATAGTAGAGTACTCGAATTTTTCATTCTGAGTCTCCTATAGTCTTCCTACTTGATCCTGGACTCCCGTTTCCCCGTAAGGGCAACCAGTTTCTCTAAAATGCTATCAGGAAGGTACAATATTGTGTTTCTCAAGTTTTCCACAGTCTTGGGTGGGAAATATAAGGAAAATGCACTGTCTATTTTATAAAAAAAGTAACCATTATTCACAGTCTCATAAAATTTGAGTAGTGTTACTAATACAGAGTATCTTTTAGTTTTTTGCTTTTCTTCAATCTCAGAATGATTCTTAAGATTAAATAAGTGATTTATGTACTGCATAAATATAGCTAACGCCTGTTTTGTATTGTGTTTGACTTTAGTCTTGAAAGCACAATTCTGTTTTGAAGAGGAACTGCTTAATGCAGTAACTTTTTCTGCAACATACCCGATTTATGGAGTCAGTTAACTTTAATGGTGAAATTTAGTTGTATTGGCTTTTTAGTTATATTCAGTTACGCCAAAAATCCAACACAGTTAAATAGATGTTGGATTCTATTTCTTTCTGTTTATTACCAGAAACATTCTCCAGTTAAGCTACATTTCTTCTAAAAAATTTGTTTTACTTTTACAAATCTGGAGGTACTAGGGAGCTGCTTAATTGGGACTGAAGATGGAACTTGAGGCCAGCGACATTGCTCAGGTACAAGCTGAGGGCAAAACTGGGATTTCTATAACACGTGGCTATCTAGACATCAACAAGGAAGTATTTTCAGCAGACACCCGAGGGCGGGGAGAGCCCGTTCGACCGCCGGGACAGCCTGCAAGGCATCCCCCGTGCGCTGCTGCCCGCGGTCCGTGGGCGCAGACGGCGGCTGCTGGGGGGGCGGGGGGCTCGGGGAGGCGAAGCAAGCGGCGGGGCCGCTGCACAGGAGCGGGGGCTGTCGGGTGGTTATCCGGGCAGGGACGGCTTATTCCGGACGGAGCTGGGGCGCGCACGGCTGCCCGCCGCAGGCAGCCTGGAGGCGGGCGCTGCCCCGACGCCGGCACGGCCTCCGGGCACGGCGCGGCGATTGGCCGGCCGAGCCCCGCGGGCGCGGGCGGCGGCCCCCGCGGCCCCGGCCCCTCCCCGCCCGCCCACTCGCCGCGCCGCTGCGGGGAGCGGCGGGCAGCGCCGCGGAGCCCGCCCGGCAGCCGCCGCCGCCCGCAGCAGCCATGGGCCCCCGCCGAGCCCGGCGCGTCGCCGGCTGCCTGCTGCTCTGCTGGGCGCTGGCCGCCGCCCGCGGCGCCCCGCGGAGGAGACCCTCGTTCGGCGGCCACGTCGCGGAGAACCGGCCGGCGGGCACGCGCGTGGGCGGGCTGAGCATCCCCCTGACGCGGCTGGGGCCCGAGCCCTGGTGCGCCACGGTGCGCGGGCGCCGCTGGCGGCTGCAGCTGCTGGGCGAGGGCCACTCGCACTTCCAGGTGTCGCTGCACGCCCGCACCGCGCGCGTCCGGCTGCGCACCCGCCGCCCGCTGGACCGCGAGGCGCGGGCGCTCTACTCCCTCCGCCTGGGCTTGTGCTGCACGCACTGCCTGCCGCGCGCCGCCGCCGAGCTGGCCGCCCTCACCGTCCGCGTGCTGGACGACAACGACAACGCGCCGCGCTTCCCGGGCGGGCCGCGCCCCGGCGTCACGCGGCTGCGCGTGGAGGAGACGCTGGCGCTGGGCTCGCAGGTGTGGCAGGCGCGCGCCGAGGACGCGGACGCGGGCGCCAACGCGGAGCTGCGCTACTTCGCCCTCCCGCGCAGCGCCCACTTCTTCGTGGTGCCGCGCAGCGGGCGCGTGCTGCTGGTGCGCTCCCTGCTCCACCTGCGCGCGCCCCTCCCGCTGCGCCTCTACGCGCGCGACCGCGGGCGGCCGGCGCTGCTCAGCGACCCCCTGGAGCTGGAGGTGCTGCCGCAGGCCAAGCGCCTGCCGCCGCCCCGCCGCCGCCGGGCCGCCCTGCCGCCCGCCGCGGCCCTGGCGCTCTCCCTGCCCGAGAACGCCCGCCCCGGCAGCCGCCTGGCCGCGCTGGCCCCGGCGCGCTTCGCCGCCGCCTGGTTCGAGCTGCTGTCGCCGCCCGTCGAGGAGTCGCCGGTGCGCGTCGGGCGGGAGAGCGGCGAGGTGACGCTGGCCGCCCGCCTGGACAGGGAGGCGGCGGCCGCCTGGGAGCTCGTCGTCCGCGTCCAGGAGCGCCGAGGTAGGTGCGGGCCTCGGGGCACGGGCTCGCCCCGCGGCTGCGGCCGCGAAAAAAGCTGCGTCTTGCACGGGGCGGTGGCCTCGGCCCATCCGTAAGTCGGAGGGTGGTTTGTGTCCTAAGGAGGAAAAGGTCCCCCAGGGACAACAAGCACGTAAGGATGATCAGGTGTCATGTTGTGGAATGCAGTTTTGATCTTTTAAATTACTAAAACACTGTAGGTGACCAGACGTGTTACATAGTTTAGTGAACATGGACTGTACAGCTATGTAAAAACGCTCAGAGCAGTAAGGTGGTTATTGGAATTTAACTGTTTCACCTGTTCTTAGTCATTAATGAGCAGCATGGAAAACTTGTCGTGTCACCAAAGAGTGTTACTTACATTATACACGTGTTGAGACAGAGCATGTTAGGGACACCATGCTTCTACACGCAAGTCTTTTCTATTAAAATACTTCCCATAGCTCTGATCCTGTAAATGTTTAACTTGAAGCACACAGCTGAAATCACTGAGTTTTGAGTCGTTACCGAAGTTAGGCATGTTTGACTCACAAGCACGATGTGAGTTTTTGCAAGATTGGTGCCTTTGTGTTTATGTGGCTGCTCTTTTTTTAAAAATCTGAGAAGTCCAGTGTGCATCATTAAAATGGCACGTTTGTGATTTAAATTGTCATCAGTATTCATGGGGTCTTACTCAAGTTAAATAGAACAGCTCATTTCATTTGTCTCTGGCTGATTACATCTATCACTTTTTAAAATTCTTTTTTAATTTTGAGTTGTCATTTTGGTTAGTATTTTTCACCTATGAAAACACAGCTTAGTTTAAGAATATTTTTAATTCACTGGATGGAGGATATCTATGTACATTCACCATGCCTCCTCTTATTTTTGCGTTACTTGTGACCGTAACAAATGTTCTGAAGATTGGCTAGAATGTGAGTATTCTGGAGAAAAGTGTATCAGCAGCAGTGAGCTGGTTGGCTTGATTTCATCTTGGAAAGGTTTAGAAAGGGTTTTGTATTATGTGACTTCTAGCGCTTGTGAAAACTGTTAACTTCTCAGCGGTGCAACTGCTCAGAGTAACTTCTGTTAGCCCCAGAGCAGTGCAGGCGGGAGAGATGAAAAGCTTCCCACGCTATTCCTTTCCCTCATATCTTCTGTTTTCCGACTGAGGGGCAGCCCGTAGGAGTGAGAGGCGGTTTATTCCTTGGTGTCTATTAAATCCCTGAGGATGCCTGCAGGGATTCTAATTAGTGCTGACAGTTTCGGTGACATGGATACTTTCCCCCCTGGGAAGCAGGCCATCTATCACCAACTCATTTCACTCGTGTCCTGAGGAACAACTCTCAGATCCTTCTCTCGTTCTCGCTTGGTTTTTGTCATGCCTATCACTGTAGCGTGTCGATGTCAGTCACTTGTACTGGCTTTGCGCTGTGTTCCAGCTTGAGCTTTGGCTGCTAACCAAGAGGTTGATAGACCAATTTCCAAAACCCAAATGCTTTCTGTGTCCTATGTTCACTACTCAGTCTTGAGCAAGGCTACATGCCAAAGGGGATGTCATTACTCAGAGGCAGTGACAAGATCTCTCGGGTCAATCTGAGTATGCTTCTGGGATGTTCACCCACTTTGTCATGTAGCTCAAGTTTCAGCCCTTTGTTGGTGTCACAGCTCCCTCTGTCAGGATCAAGAAGATGCTGTTAGACAAGCGGTAGCTAACCTTGCCCCCGGTTACTGCTGGTCTCACCTTTGTGATTGTTTTTGCTCTTATCTAGTCTGAATATAGAAGTCTGAGATTGCCTGGAACAAAACTTGTCACTCTGTCACACCACAGATTTCGTTTCCAAACCAATGCTTGCTAACGCAGTTAAAAAAACCCAAACCAACCTTAACTTATTGTCAGGGATTTTTTTTCACCGTCTTGTAGTTTTACTGAATAGTTTGGAGTGTTTTCCACTAGCCTGATATATTACTGCTAGTAATTATTAAGTAGTATTAAGTAGTAAGATAATGATGTCTAAGCAATGTCTAGAACTAGATTCTGACTCTCAGAGACTAGATAGATGGCAGTTAATTGTGGACAGTACAAATGGTGTACTTTAGATGCTAGTGATTTTAAGTTTCTTTGTTTAAAGGAGCCTAAATTAAAAAATACACCTTTATTAGTACTAGTTTTTTTCATCAGATAAAGGTTAATAATGCCTTGACACCTTTTAAGGTGCAGAATGCACCTTCTGCAACTCTTTTAAGTTGCAGAATGCTTACATTCTCATTTTACAGGAGTTAAAATACATAGGTGTTTGAAACAGATTTAGAAAGTTACGTCTCTTTCCTTACTTGCAATCCAAACTTCGATAATGTGAGAAAAGATAACTGAAAGGATGGGATAGGAGAGGGAGAAAGATGGCTAGCAGAACTAGATGTTTTAATTAGTCTGAAATAAGGAAGATACAGAAGATTGCAAAAGCTCCAGGAAAAAACCCAGTATTTATGCAAGTGAGCTCTCAGGATGAATTAAAGCATGGAGATGGTTACACTGAACTCTGTTGTGAATAAAAGTATAAGTTCAGGTTCTTTCTCCAGTTTGTTTGCTTTGCTTTTAGCATTTGTGCTGGCTTATTTTACATTATACATAACCATAAATATTGCAGCAGCTACAGTTTCCTAGTACTAGAGCTTATGGTATCAGATGTTGATTTATGTTCAAGTGGTATAAAGTTGTATTAATTCCTTTAATATATTTTTCATTTTCTACTCCCCTAATTCTTTCTGCCTGGTAGCTGACAATTGAAAATTAACCAATAATTAATTTTAGCATTAGTCTCTTCTTCAACCCAGGCAATGATGTCAAGGATAGGACAAGATTTTTAGATGCTTTAGCATATAAAGTCTACCCTCTTTGTCCTTTATCTTTTCAATGTAGTTTATTATGATTCATTTGTAATGTGCACTTCATTACCTAAAGTAGTAAAGAATGCTTAAAAGCATTGTGGCACAGGTGGTCCTAATACATCTCTAGGAAGAAAAACTGATTTTAAAATTTTTTTTGTTTTGGCTGATGGAGTGTTCTCAAAATATTAGCAAGAAGACTGGTATACGGTAATAAGGCAACATTCAGCAGCATTTCTTCCTAGTTAGTTTATGTGACAGCCCTCACGCTTTAGTTCATAAATGGGACGGTGTAGCAGATGTCCTGAATTAATTTTTATTCAGAGGAGCACATAGGATATGTACCAGGCTGCATTTTGGTTTATTTTTTCTTTTCAGCTAAAACAGAATTTTAAATACTTTTTTTTGCTTCCTCTCCATTCTGTCGTGGATAGTCAACAGGGCAGTGTGTCCAGGGCTGGTGTTCCATTGAGGTAAATACTGTTCTAGATGCAACCAGATGTTTGACATCTCAATATCCAGATAATCTTCCACATGCTCATAGAAGAAGAGTCTTCTCACTCTGAGTTGCAGCTTGTTGAAGGTATGAGCTAACCTAGCTCACTCCACTTGGGATGGGAAGTAACTACCAATGTAACAGAGTCACTCCTCGCTACGTGGGGTATTTCTTAGTAGAACCATATGGTGTGCCCATAGGCTTGGCGCTGGTATACATTTTCCTGCGTCAGGGTTAGCTTTGAGGGGCATTTGCAGTACGAACAGCTCTTTGGCACGCAGGGTTGGGTTTTTTGGCAAAGCTGCAGTTGAACTCTAAGATTTATTGTAGTGGTGTGGACAAATCACTATTATCACTATTGTCGTTACCAGTGCAGCTACATGCTGTAGTTACTTTTTGACTGGACATATTTTGGTTATAAGTGTAATGATTTTTTTTTTTCTTAAATGTAGATGGTAAAAAAAATCCATAATTTGTTTGGTATTCTTTGAAATAATAAATAATTATTTTGTGTATTTCAGTGCTACAGTAAAATTAACTGCAGTCTGTAGAGGAAATAGTACATTGCTAGTTCTGTTTATTCATTGTATATCTTTTTGTGGCCATTTGATAGTTTGTAGTTAGTTTTAACATGGTTTATATGTTTTCTGGAAGCAGTAGTCACTGGAAAGCAGTAGCAGGAAAATCTGGACCTCTAGTGCTAAGTGCCTTTTTTACGGTGTGGGTTCTGCTGTACTTGTGGAGGAGTAATAATTCCAGGCCTTGGATGAGAGAGGAGATACTGTGTTGTTTGGTAGTTCAAGTTGAGTTCCTAACATGAATTCTTAGAAGGAGGGTTTGAAAACAGGCAGGAATCAGTTTTAAGAAAGAGAGATCACAGATTGATCAAGCGTGATAGTTTTTATAGATCGGTAGGACGTTACCTGTCAGATTAGGGCTGACCTGTCCAACATGATTGTCAGGTCTTGGAGTGCAGTAACGGGTCCTGCGGCTCCCTGCTGCCTGGGTTTGGCTGCCCATGTTCAAGGCCAGCTCTGACACGATGCAGCCAGCTAACCGCGGATCAGACAGTTAGCTGTCACAAGCCTTGTCTGTGGCCTCTGCCCCATGGCTCAGGAGCTGCACTTAAGCTCAGGTCTTTTCCCGAGCTGTAGCTGGCTGTGCATCTTGCTGACCCTGACACTGCCTTGCTGACTTGGCTTCCCGCTTGACCTGAGACGCAGCTGATCACTGCACATTTGTCTGGTGAGCCTTGGACTGTTGGATGAACCAGGTTTATATCATGGGACCTGCTCTGCTCTTCTTGCTCAGTGACAGTGAGATCCCTGCCTGCCTTGCTGTCACCCTTGACTCCACCCTGCAGAGCAGCGTGTCCTTGCTGCTCCTTGGCTCCTTAAATTACGCAACTTCAGCAGCAGCGTGTGTGCATTTGTATAAAATATGCTCTGTATGCTGACTACCTTGAAAGCTTAAAGTGCTCTGCCTGGACGTTGGACAGAAAATTAATCTTAAGAGAGCTGAAACCACTCATTTGAAATTGAAATATGGCCCAACAATATTTATGTTTTTCATCATTTTACAAATATGTTGGCCAAAAGAAAACCAAAGAAACAAACCCCACAACCCCAAACCAAAGAGAGACACTGGGAAAAACGAGCGACAAGATGCTAAACAGAATTCCAAAATTTCAGGCCTTAACTGTATGAGCATATTTTTTGGCACATGGTCCTTGGTGAGCACATTCCTTTAGTGACCCCAGCGATCACCCAGCCCTGAGCTATAGTCTTCAGTTAACCCTGCCTGGAAGGAGTGATGGTTATGCTCACGTTTTCTGTAGCATTTCAGATTTTATCCCATTTCATTTACTGGGACACAATTTATTTAGTCTTCACAAAAGCGTAATTAAGTTTTTACCCAGTGAACAGAAGGTAAAATTTCTTAGGCTGTCATACACATTAATATTTTAACACAGAGCTAGCATTTAATTTGAGAAGGAGCCATTATTATTCCATTAATGCTTGGGGGAAGTGCATGAAAGATCCTGTCTCTCTAATCCTCTGTCATCTCAAGCTCCTTTGACCTTACTTCGTCCATGGGCATTAGCTTTGTAATCCCCTGTCGCTGATTTTTTTTCTTATCAGAGGATTTACTAAGAGTAATGTTTGACATGCCTTCCAAATAGTTAACAGCAGTCACTTACATTTTAGGTATATTTGTCCTGTTTAAATTCAACATATAGAGTGGAGATACCAATTTTAGTGATAAGTATATTTTAAACCTTGAAGGTTTTCATGCTTGGAAGCCAAGGATCATCTGTGTTAATTTTATCTGAGACCTTAGTCCCTTACTAGCTGTATTGATTCTGTGTGGATCATCCCTAAGAATTAAGTAGCTTCTGGGTGATGTTTTGTCTTTCACAATTCTTATTACCTCTTTTATGAATTACAACCATATTAATGGTTACACATCAAGCTGGGCTTAAGTTGAAATCGTCATCTGTCATCCAGCAGATGTGTTTTGTTAAACTGCAATGGGTTTCATGCTATTAAGTCAAAAGAAGACGTACATTCTGTGTGAATTCAGGACAACTATGGGTGTTCACAGGTTTAGAGTGTTACTTATTTGTGGTAGAAAGGAATGTCTGGGGAAGCTTTAGAGCACCACGTTGATGTCAGTGTGAATGTTTTGATACTATATGCTTTCTACTCCAAGCAGTTAGATTAAAAATATCTTTATGAGACTACTGGGACTTGAACACCAAAGCTGTTTAGATCTTCTGGCTGTTTATCATTTCAAACATTCAGTTTCTGCAGAAGAAATAAGCTTTTTTTTTTTTTAAGATCTAACTAAATTTCAGCACAAATCTGTTAATCTGATGGAAGTAGTAAATTATAGAGCATATGGATAGGATCTTCCTCAAAACTGGTTTATAACATCTCCAATTGGGCATTGATTCTCTGATGGACGTGGCAATTATGATACACTTTATTTGATTATTAAATTGTTTTATTTCAGTTTTTCCTAACCTCTCTTTTTTTCAGTTAGTCTCAGAAGTGTACTGTCCAAATTTGTAGATAGAGTATCTTTAAACCTTCTTGGTATGTTTGAGTTTAGGTTTTAGAATGAGAGACTGAGACTTAGCCAACAGTTAATTTTCCTTTGACTTCAAAGTGTTCTGGTGTAAACAGGGGACAAATTCACTACTTTGAAGACAGTTTCCTTTTGATTCACTTAATAATATACAGTATTTAATAATATACAGTGTTTCAAACATAAATTCCACTTTTGTTTTTCCTTTTTTCTGATAAAAGAGGTCATAATTTCTTAAATAGGAAATTTGATTGCCTTAGATAATTAATCTTATGCGTATAAAAAAATTTTACTTCTTTAAATGGGAATTGCATATAGAAGTCAGTGTTAAGGAAGCGCCAGCTTTGGGATAAGGACAGTTGGGGGTGATAGAGCAGAAGAGGGTTGAAATAGATAAGGAAGGCTTTGTCCACATGACAGCTTACTCCTCAGCACAGTTTGAAATGGAAACTCAGATTTGTCAGTCTGTCTCCCCTGCTGCAAAAAAATGTTTGTGAAGTCTCACAGCCTAGTGTCCTTTCTCCCTGTAATAACAGCGCATATAACAGCAGATACCAGTTTATTGCTTTTTCCTAGCCCTAACAGGAGTTCTGTGTGGTACGAGTAGGCTTCAGTTTACTGATGATGCATATAAATGTTGATACATGATGTGCCATGGTCAGGTTTCTCCTTTTTTTTTTTTTCTCCCCCCCTTGCACATGATGGGCTACAGAGAAACAAACCAGGTTTTCCCCAAGAAATTCTAAGGAAAATTTCGAGAGAACTTCCCATCTTACAGTGGTACGGTAGCTGCTACCTCTTTAGCTAAGTTCTCTCCTTATGATAATGCTTTTTGGCAATCAGTAATCATTTATTAAGACACATGATTTGTTACTTAAGGATGTCTGTTGTGATTATTAATTTGTAGTAATTTATTTCACATCTGGGCATGCTTGGTTTTTCTATCTGCCACTCTCAGCAGATGGATACCACCCTGCGAAGTCCCTGATAACATGGTTATCACTTTACTCTCTTTTAATAGGTAATTTATATTAAGATCCACTCTGCCACGATCATTTAGCTCCTCTGATGCTTTCTTTACTTTTGTACTTTTTTCTGGTTTGTTTTAACTTCTCTCTTAAAAGCCAGATGAGGGTAAGGAACAGAGACATGACAGACTGTCATGACTCGATCTGCAAAAAAGATAAGGCATATTAGGAGGGAATGTGGGCTGTCCACAGCTTGAGCCCATCAAAGTTATCTCTTTAGAAGGTTTATGTCTTACGAATGAGCAACTACTGTACTTAAAAGTAGCCCATCATATACTTCATGAATTTTCAGAAATGACAGTAGAGAAATGCTTTTGCATAATTGTCATATTTTTTGAAGGGTTTACAGTAGGACTGGCTACAATAACCAGTAGCTTTTCTCTCATGTTATGGTATGAAAATGTGAACAGAGATTTCTCCTGATTGCAGCTAGAGGCTTAGGACATTAAGATTTTTTTTCTGGAAATGTATCTTCCCAAACTTTAAGTCAGTAGATGTTTTACATGAAGAGATATTATAAGAGTGAGGTGTTAAAAGAGATCACTAGGATATTTGCAAAGCCTTGTCAAAACAATAATGTGCTCTCAACCAAACCCAAAATATTTCACTTCCAGTAACCAAAACAAATAACAAAACTCTGACTTTTCAAAAAACATTTGTCTGTTTAAGGTAAAAATCTTAGAAGTTGGAGCAACTTAAAACCCCAAAACTACTAACTTAAATACTTAATTTGCTGATAGATGTAGACCAGAATGTAATAGTGATATTGACCTAAAGGCTTGCAAGACTCAACATTCTCATAATCTCCTCTTAAAAATAAATTGAAATGACCTAAAAATGCCAGGAGGAATGTAGCTTCTCACCCATTATTGTTTAATCATAATAATATAATACCTCTTCCCCAGTACATTCAAGGAATGTATAATATTTGTCCACAGTTGTAGAGACATGTTCAGTCAAGTACATATTCTATACTGTCAGATTTTTTAAATCAGAATGTCTGGCATTATCAGTTTTATCAATTACACTGAAGCAGAGAAGCCTACGTTTTTAACGAATACAAGGATTTTATTTTCGAGTCTCATTTTATAGTAGTGTCCATTGGATTTTTGAGAGAAAAGACAGTCATATAATCCTAATGAAATCAGAAGTCTGAGAATATGTTGGATTTCACAGATTGACAGCATCTTTTATAATTTGACACGGTGAAAAGAAATGGGCTTAGAGGCAACTCCAACCTACAGTGTTTGAAATTGTGATCAAACTATTTTAGCATGCATGATTTTCAAGGCTTGGTTTCACCAGTGTAACATTCAAAAGTTGTTGACTGAATGATTAAGTATTAAAGCCCTCTCCTCCTTCCTGCCACCCTTGGTGTAAAAATATAGGTAAGTGGGGGAATATTTTTTTTTCAGTTGCTGTATGAAATGACAGGATTTATTAGTTT
This sequence comes from Theristicus caerulescens, assembly GCA_020745775.1. Taxonomy (NCBI): domain Eukaryota; kingdom Metazoa; phylum Chordata; class Aves; order Pelecaniformes; family Threskiornithidae; genus Theristicus; species Theristicus caerulescens. The sequence continues at coordinate 41,993,070 of CM036565.1, read as the reverse complement.
GCAGTATCTGTGTGCAATCCAATCAGTCTTTATAACCCAAGTTCGATACCAGGTTGGAGGAGCTGGTTTATGTTACTTTATGTTGAAACCCTTTCCTAGAAAATTAATGGTAAACACCACAAAAGAGTTTTTTTGGGTAAACCTGGATTTGGTAGAGCCATAAAGAACTAGTGAAGAACCTAAAGAAGAAAGGAACCATTATCCGATCAAGATATTTGGTTGGTTCTTGCAATTTTCAGTATGTTCTTCAATTTTGACAAGTCTTTAACTTGGACTCGCCTCGATGTTCATGGTTTTGAGAGGGTTTTCTGTTCCTTCTAAGTACTAAGTCCTTCTATATGTCTTAAATTTGATGTGAAAAATTACTAATTATTTTACAAGATTGAGACACTCTTATTTATTAGAAATCTTCCTAAGTTTTTTGGACAAAGTATGTAACCCAGTCTTCATAGTATATGAGTATTAAGGATTTTTCCTGTTGTGTTTGGGGTTTTTTTGTTTTGTTTTTTAATAAAACCAGTTTATTTTATTATACAAATGTGGTTTGTATCTCACCAAAGGATCAAATTTCTAACTTTGAATAGTTAATTTAAAATGCTATGTTTTTTCCTGTATATTTAATTCCGCCTTTATTAAAGCTTTTCAATCTTAACAGCTGTGCTTAATGAGGTACTGTCTGCCTTTTGGTCATGGAGATTTGGAAAAAGGAATCTAGCAAGGAGGCTGACAGCAGACACTGTCCTTGACCTGCACTACTGTTTTCTGAAAGGCATTTGAATAACAGATTGTCATGCTTTTTCTTGGAGAAGTGACTTCCTTTCAAAAAAGTGAATTTTGTCTTAAACTAGGAAGATTTTAGATATTGCACAAATCCTGTCTGTATTATGGCTTGGACCTTGTGGGCTTGAAGGAATGTTGTTGGACGTACAGTAACTCTGATTTTACTAAATCAGTTTCCTCAGATAGCTGAGGTGGCCTATGTTTTTTACATCTATCGAAAGATTAAACAGGTGTAGCGCTAAAATTAGTCTAACATAAAACGATAAAAGTCTTAACACCTAGGGACATTATGTAGATAAATTGTGACATTCTTTGAAATGCTTCTGCTATAGAAACCAACAGTTGGATTATGTTGATGTAATTCTTACTTGGGGTATGTTGGTAGAGAACTGATTTCATTAGCTGTATGGATCTAGAAATTTGCCTACAGGCAGACCTAAAGAAAGATATTTTAGAGACTCTTTCTCTAATTTTTTTTTTTTTTAGTTAGTTATTGCTGCTTCTAAAGAGCATTTTTGCTATGGTTAAACTTCCCAACAAGTCAGTTAATATTTTGCTTATGTATTTTTTTTTTCAGAGGATGAAAATTGTGAGTCATGGCATATTCTATATTTCCTGTGAGCAGACACTTGGCCCAGCTAGTGTATTGTGTTACCTAATGTAGTTTGAATTCAGAATAAGGCAGTATAATAAATCCTTCTCTTTATCAGTTTTCAACCACAGATAGGCATGAAAAATAAGCAATTATAGATAGATACCTGTGATGAGGTTTCAGCAGTGGATTATGAAGATTGATTTTGGTGATAGGGAATGAATTTCAGTGCTGCAGCTTTTGTCAGTAATATTAAGGTAAGAGGAAGTAATTCCAACTGGAGGGAGTATCGGAGAAAAAGCAGACTTCAGGATGAGCTGCCCTAAGAAGGATTTTTGATGATACATGAATTGACTCTAATAGGGAATTAAGCAGCTAAAGTAGGAAAAACCTCCAGACTAGATTTTATACTTTTAGTTTTAATTTTTTATATAAATTGAAAAGAGAGCTGTAGAGAGGGCTTAGTTTTGATATTGCAAAGGGCAAATAAGTGGTGTTTGCAAATATGTGGGAAAAGCAATCTGCTCGCAGAATCTGTTTTCATTAGTTTCCGTAGTGAAGAAAAATAAGAAAAAGATAAGCAAAAATAGGAAAAAAACCTTTCTGATCAAATAAAAAGATGATTTTACCCTTTTGAATATGAAATAATATTTTCTGTATGACTTTTAAAAATACTGATTTTTAATGTAAGATGTCCCAGTGTTATGTTACTGTCATGTTTATGTGCAGCAAGAGCCGTCTTGAGTTTTATCTCTTGTTGCTCAGTATCTGTGAGAAAGCCATTAAATTTTTCTGTTGTCTGAAGCTAGGGAGGAGAATCTGTCAAATGCAAAATCTGCATGTGTGCCAACAATTTAATTAGCAGAACTATTCTTTTAGTAGGATTTTTTTGTATGGATGAGATTGTGTAAGATATCTATGGTGTGCCTGGCTTGAAAGTCAAGTATCTAGTGTTTAATATTGAGGAAATTCTTACTGGTAGTGTGTTACAAAACAGTTTGAAAATTCTTTTAGCGATAATTAGGCCTGTGTCAGATTCCTGCCTTAGGATCTCAGTAGTGGATTGACTTACACTGCTGAATATAGTTGGAGGTATCTCCCCTTGTTGTTGGGGCCTGGTATTCGGAACAGATAATTTAAGTAGAACCTGTCTGTGTTTGTAGGACTTAACCCAAATCCACAGAGGATTACCAGTTTTAAGCTGTTTCTGCTAAGATTTTGAGTGGAATTGTAACATATTATTTCTCCCATAATGTAGCTATACTACTGCACGTGTACTACTTATATACTACTAATAAACTAATATTAATCATAATATACAAATGCAGATCATAATAATGTACTACTACTATTAATATATTGATGTACATGTATAATTAATATATCTGCAAGATACATGTGGGGGGGTGTTTTGATGGAAGGAGGCATTGAGACACCTTAACTATCAAGAGATGTATGTTTCTAACATTTCCTTCCTTCCACTGTCTTGATGCACAAATCATTTTCATAAATAGGGGAGAAAAGGAATTTTGTATATCTTATTAAAAATCAGTTAAAGGTCCGGTTTAAGCTGCATTCTGTAGGAAAGCAGCTATGTCAGTTACAAAATATAAGAGACTGCATTATATGATGTATATGTAATGATAATTACAAAAAATGAAAAACTTAAATATTTCCTGTGCTTACTAGAATGTGGAGTTATGCTTTAAAAAAATCACGTTCATGAACATATACTTTGAAATTCTTAATGTGTTGTCCTGCTAGACATAAATATATTACACATTATTGTCCATGTCAGTCTCTTCATCACACCTGTTGTCCTCTGGCAAGTCCTTGTCCAGTCATGCTTCATTGGACACCCTGATGTTGTTTCTGCAAGTTGTCAGGGCACATTTCTAGGTCTCTGTGCAGAGAAGTACAGTCCTGTTTGGTATTTCTCTTATAGTTTTTGCTTTGATATATGGTACGCAGTCAAGGGAAAACTTACTTACAGTCATTTTCCTCCAGACTGCCTTTATCTGAAAGCGAAATCATGATGATTTATTTAGTATTTTTGCTTGTGAATCAGATTGCCTATGGTTGATGGAAGAAGATAACATACCAATAAGATCTGTAAGGTCATATGCAGTGGTTACGTATACTGGTCAAGAGAGGCACTTATACCTGTCTCTTTATGTGCATTGCAGTTCCTGCTGACTATCCTAACAAAATTCTTAAAAGTATTCAGATGTTTCAGAGGTAACCAACATATTGCTGAAAGCTTTGATCTTGCCAAGATGTCAAATGACATTAAGGTCTCTTAACTATTAAAACACAAATAGCTGGAGGAACATGTCCAAGTCCCTTTAGTTTTTGATTAATAAAGTTTGCTAGGGCATGTGAGGATTAATCTCAGTCCTGATGCAGTTTTCCATAGTTTTCTTAGAGGTATTTCTCAGTTATAATTAGGTACTAAGTACGAGCATATTAATGTTCAGTGAACTGACAATCAGAAAGTGGCAAGAGTGGAATTTGTATCCAGGTTTAATACTTCTTCTTCAATAAAAATCAGTTATTCTTCAATTATGACTTATTTTGGGGTAGAGGAATACATGCATGTTAAGAACTTCAGCAGAACTTGAAACAGAATGAGTTCACGGGTTGATTAGGATATTGATTTCCAGACTCCAGAGAGACAAAAATCAGTAACCTTTCTACTCCTGGCAGGGTTACCAAGTGGCACTCAAATCCTCAATAGATCTTGCTATTATGGAGGCAGATTTTCAAAGGTTCTTAACTCAGCTTCTAATTTAGTGCTTGCTATTTTAAGCCTGCAGTATGCCCAGGCAAACTAAGCTAATAGTGGGTATTTACAAACTTGTGTCAACTTCCACATGACCTGTTCTATTGAGAAGAGGCAGGCAATTTTGACGCTAACTTCTCCCTTTTGCACTCTGTTTTGGACAACCTTTTAATTTAAATCTTTGGAGTGTTCAAGGAGACACTGATCTCATTTGGCACTTCTCGTTTAGAACTCGTCCTGTTGTGGGTCGCCGTGGTGTATTTCAGCCTCAGACCTCAGATCAGCACCTAACAAGTTCCCTGCTCTGCAGTTTATTCAGGTGCCTTGGACTGGCTGCCCGGGGACTTCTGGAGTGCACATTCTGACATGAAACACATCTCTTTGAAACACATCTGGTTCTATTTAGTATGGTAGTGGGAAATAGTATCCATGCTGCTACTTTTTACATCATAATTTTTGGATGTTTTTTTGATGCTCCTTCTGGCTTCTTTTGTGCTGAGGAGTTGAACAGCATCTGCAAGCAGAGGAGAAAGCACGCAGCTGCTTTCACAGAGTCTGTCTAAATGTTGAAGAGATGATACCTGGGTGACTACGAGGACAGTGCCATAGCAGCATGGGCTACAGTAGTCTCACCTCAGTGTCAGTCTTTTTTTATAATGAAGCAATTTGAGTTTATCTTTGGAAACTTTGACTTCACATGCAGTGTTATAAAGAACATTCGGCTAGAGAAGCTGAACTGAGCATCCTTACACCAGGCCTCCCAACACTTCTGACTGCGGAAGTGCAATACATAGCACACACAATTCATCTCAGTTAGAGTCAAGAAGACTTTGTGAGACTTGAATACACACGGTAACTGAGAATTTTTCCATGAAAATGTAAAAATGCATGTTGTATGTACCCGATGGTGCAAGGCATGCTTAAGTTTTTTTTTCCAGGAAACTGATCACTTCTGTGATTTACTGTTTGATAAATTAGAAGTTTTGTTTTGCTGTAGCCACCGTTTTTTCATATGTGCTATCTTAAGCTAATAATATATTCCCTGGAACATTAGATTCTGAGTACAGGATATAATTACAAAGAAATTAATTTGGATTTAACAAGTTACTGTCAATACACTTTTTGTTGCTCTTTAGAGAAAGAAAAAAAGTGTGATGTATTTGCCACTACAGTTCTAAAATTCAGATGAATTAACACAGTTTTACAAGTTTAACTAAGAAGAACTTGCGTGATTATCTTGGGTGAATGCTGATTTTTCTGTTAAGAGAATTTTCTGGATAAGAACAGAAAGTACTCAAAGGTCATGATGGATTAAGTCTCAGGAATCTAAACTAAGAAACTTATATTTGACTTTGTTAATCACAGCACCAACGAGTTTTCTTTACGACAATCCACTTACTGGTTGTTTATAGATCGCAGATTATGATACGGTGTGCTAAATATGCCACTTGCCATCAGAGAGAGGTTCTTCATTATGAAAAGCTGAAGGTTGCAAGAGACTGATGTGAAAGATATATTAGTACTGCTGTGGGAGTGAAGGGGTAACATCAGTAAATGCATACATCAGACAAAAGTATTTTAGTTGGAACGTGGATGTTTTTTTGAGAGGGATGTAATGCTGCAATTAAGGAAGTGGAGAGGGAGAGAGAGTACAGCTGTTGAGCCTAAGTGGCACACCTTCCTGGGAGAGTATTCCTCCTTAGCAAGATAACACTGTTTACAAGATTAGACATTTTGGCAACACTTCATATTTAGAGTCTTAAATACTAAGTTCTTTGTATTATTAATTAGATTTAAATTAAACCTGATAATTTTAGATGTTCCTCTTTGTATGTTGTTTCAGTTCCTGTAAAGCTATTTTGAAAATAAATGTGTGTGTGTGTAGATATGTTTTCATGTATGTATACATAATGAATACACACTGAAATCAAGTATTAACACTATCAACTTTAAAAACTCTGACTTTACATCCATTATTAAACTTGTGGATAAATTGTGTTGTAAATGTAGACAGGCCTTTTTACCTGGACCACATTGCCTTTCACTTCCCCAGGCTCATTAGCTGGGGAATAGTGCCATGTCAGTGCGGTTGTACTGCGTTCAGAGTCAGACAGGGTGTGCATACACCACTTTTCTGTAGCCAGAGGCATTAAATATGGAGTGCAGGAACACTCAAGTTGGCTTCTGTAGCAAAACTTTTTACAAGTTCAGTGCCAGTCCACTTGGAGCCACGCTGGCCAAAAGGCCCAAGTTATATTTATACAGTGCTCCCTGATGTTACTGATAAATATTACCAGTTACAAAAAAAATACTCACTTTGTCACAGTCTTGTGTTACCCCAGCTAAGTTACTTCAAAATCTGAGCTAGCTGTGTGTGATTGAAGGAAGCATTTTTTTCAGTTGGAATTATATATAAAATTATTAAGGGGAAAATGGCTTTCTGTCTTCTGTATCACTTTGCTTTCTTTGGAATGTGAAGATTTTAATCCTATCCTTTGGTCTTGTGTTCAGAAACTTTCTTCACCCAGGATATTTTCCCACTCTTTGTCCTTTAACAGGAATGCTTAGCTCCATTCCTGGACATTTCAGAGCAGTTTCTTCAGTCTGACATTTTTCCTTTCTGCCACCTTTTCAGCAATACCTGCCTGATAGTTATTACTTGTTTAGGAGCTCTACTGTCTGCACTGGTTGATTTAATAATGGCAGAGGTATAACAAATACTTTCTCCTCAATTTTTAAGGATCTTCTGTTGTTGATTTTTGGGGAACTGAATAGTTCCATTCTGTGGTTGTTTGTTTTGGGGGGTTTGTTTGGTTGGTTTTTAACAGCATTTAATCTTTAACAGAAGCAAAAACGATGTTAGGGTTTAAGTGAACTTTCTAACCAGGAAAATCATTAGCTAGGTAGATTGGTTAGATTTTTTTTGGCAACAAATATTTAATTTTCAAAATTCAGAGTTGCTGTAATCATTGCATAAGCAAAATATTTCTTGATACTTTTTTTTCTTCAGCAAAAAAAACTTCTCAGAAAACATGTATTTAAATTTTGAAAATCTAAGACTGTGTGCTCTTTCCTCAAAAGAGCTATTAGTAGAATGTAATATGGGTGGCCCCGATCTTGCAGTTCAGCAGTACTTGTGCTGGTTATTTTTTTACCCCCATTGTGTCTGGATGCTGTTGATTGCAGAAGAGCCTTAAAAACTTAAGTTTTTTTGGATTACATGCCAACAATATTGCAGGCAATACATACCCAGGAATTGATATATGTTTCTGTTACTCCGAGTGCCATTCAGTATTTCTTCATTCTTCTGTGACCATTAGGAAAGGATTGGTACTTGGTGCACTTGTCACTTACTGTGACAGACGTGAATGACAACGTACCTGAATGGGCCATGGAGCCCTTCCCGTTCTTGGCTGTGGTTTCCCCTGAAGCTGCGGGAGGCACTGAAGTATACAAGCTGCTTGCTGTGGATGCAGATGAAGGGATCCATGGAGCTGTAGAATATTTTCTCTTGGAAGGTAAATTTTAACCCTCTCATTCCCTGTGTATTAGGCTTCACTGTTGTGACTTTTTTGTCTTTCATCCTCAGTTTTGTTAGTGAAAGATCTTCCCTTCCTCCTGCAAAAGGTTTGTAAGCCTTCAGCTCTGTGTGTGAGAAAAATCAACTTTTATTGAGGGTACGGACAGATTTTCCAGATTTGAAGTGTGTTATCCTTGCAAAGTTGGGTTCGTGCCCAGATTGTCCCCTGGGGGATGATAGGGGCTGGAGCAGTCAGTACTCCTCAGGGCTTTGGCAAGAGGGTGGCAATGGCAGCAGTGGTCAGCACCTCTGCTGGACTGCCCGTTTATGAGATAGGGCACTACGTGGAGAACAGTTTGCTGGGCGGAGAGGGTTAATGTTCCTTTTCCCTTGTGGGAGCTGTGCTTCTGGTTCATTTCTAATGAATTTCTAAGGGTCTGGGTTGTGCCTTAGCTTTGCAAAGCTAGTACAGACTCATTAATAATTTTCTCTGTGGGGCTCTTAAAAGAAACTTCAGTAATAGTTCAAAACTGTCTAAGAGGAGTAGCAATACTGCTCCAAAGGTGAATTTGTTCCTCTTGGCCAGGACTCTAGCAGGGTATTTTCTGGTAAGGGATATTTAGGGTCAAACAACAGCAAAGTATTGGGGGATAAAGAGGAGTGATAATTGTCCGGAGAAGTAAAATGCAACTTAGAAATGTAATCATGAATGTAATTATTGATTTCTAAGTTCTAAACAAACTTTTGAATTTTTGTGTGCATGCTGATTCTAAGCCAAAACCAACTCGGGAATTGATACTGTATTCTCCTCTTAATTTTAATCAAGTAAAAATGTTCTTGCTGACAACAATCTGTGGATCTGTTTTTTTTAGGTGGTGAAGACAGATTTGAAGTTGAGAAGGACACTGGTTGGGTTAAAACGACAGGTTTGCCATTGGTGAGGGACAAGGAGTATTTACTGACTGTACTAGCAGCAGATAAACTTGGAAGCAGAGGGGCTCCAGCCTCTGTTTCTGTAATTGCTGGATTTCGACCACCACAGTTCACCAACATATCATACTTTGTTTATGTACCTGAAAGTATGCCGCAAGGAAAATCGTAAGTAACAGTTAAAAATAATGCAGTGAGATTGTGTTCCTCATTTAACTTCTGTTTGATCTCCCCAAAGCCTCAGTATTGTTTGTGAATCATAAATAGATACTGTGAGTAGCAATTCAGATATCTTAATAGAAGTGATCAAGGTACAGTTTGATGTATTTTTTTAGTCACCCTTTTATACAGAAAAGTGGTAGTGAATAATTACAGTTTCTTGCCTTTTTAAATGATATGGAAAGTATTAGCAGATTTTGGTTGTGTCTTCATTTTCAAACAAAATGCAGAATACAAATTAAACTGTTTTATCGTGAAGAAGGATATCCTGGTGCAAAATATATTAATTTTATCTGTCAGATTTGGAGAAGTGCCTTCTCCATCAAGTGAAAACCAGAAAAAAAGAAAAGACCGTCTTTGCTGTCTTCATCAGTCACAGTGACAAACTGAACAAAAACGAAGATGCCACAAAACTTGTCATTTTATTTTTCCATCCTTTGTCTAACCGTGTGGATCTAAGTATCACAGAAAATGCTGGTAACATAGGTCCACCTGAATACTCAGTTCCATCTGTCCCAGGTTTTAGGGCAAACACTTCCTCTTCCAGTTGAATCGAGAACACTTTTGCCCAGTAAACGTCTTCCTTGTGTGGCCATTCAACTGTTATTATATTATCTGTAGCATTGTATTTTACTGTTCCGTCTACAACATTCAGTTTTACAGTGTCTAAATAACCAAGGTGTGTTAAGATTAAAAAAAAATTAGCAACTGTTAATAGTAGATAACAAGGTTTTTCTTTAAAACTGCAATAAACTTAAATAGCACAGGCATAAAAGAAATGCAAGAACTGCGAAATGCTACAATACCTAACAGGGACCTGCCATCTTGGGTTCAGTAATGTTTAGGATTAAAAAGAATGCAATTCTTTATAATTATTTTTTATCACTATTTAAAAATCGTTTTGCACACCTAAGATGATAGTAGATGAGTCAGTTTGTCAAATTACTTGGTAATATCCAAAAGGGATGAAGTATTTAATGCGGTTATTATTATGTTAGAAGAAGTTTGAATATACAGAATGTGCCCAGTGGAAGTGGTTTCCTGTTGTGTGTTGACCAGAAATAGTCATGAAAATCCCTGTAGAATCCTAAAGTTCTGATATTCAAATTGGACCAGTTACACAAGTATGCAGGAAAACAGAGCTGCTGTCATGCACTGTGTTTAGGATTTCACAATTGTAGGCTGATTTAAGACTGGTGCTGAGCAGAGGAGTGTTACCAAATCTTTCTCTTCCTTTGGTCTGCCACTAGTGCTAATATGCTAGCTGCATGAGTGGGCCGATCCAATGAAAGACAAAGCCAAAAAAAGAAAAAAAAGTTTTCAGTTGGGTTGTTAAATGTGCTCACAGCATGGCCTTGTGATTTCTAGTGCTGACAGGAGAGGAGAGGTGATGTGAACATGCAGCCAGGGTAGGGAGTTAGAAGGAGGGCAAAATAATTCCTGTTGGCAGGAACATGGTCGTGCGCTGGCTGAAACTGACTGTGAGACCACATCATAGGAAAATACAGAAAAAAACTAAAGTGAGATAATGACCTAGAGCAACCTTTTCCATTGTTTCAGTAGTGCACCTGAGGGAAGTGAGAAGACAGCAGCGTGGAAATATAACAGGGAAAAAGGTGTATGGACAAACTGAATTTTGTTGCTTTGATTGTAGTTGTCACTGGATCATACATGTTGGTGGGTTCTCCTGGGAGACGCAGTTCTTCTTCCTAAGAAACCTGCATGATAAGGCAACAAACACTTGAGGAATTAGTATTCTATTTTAAACCCTTTAAAAATATATATTTTTAAAAATGTCTTATTTTACTTCATACTGCAAGTGTTTTTCCCACTTGAATACTTTAAATACATTGGACTTCAGTGGAAAAAAGTGCCAGACGAGCTAAAAACATGTCCCGTATAACCTTTAACATGCACGCTGTTAGTGACTGGCACTTATCCTTTTGCAGTTATCTGTTGAAACTTTAGGATGGTATGACTGCAGCAGCAATCTTACCATGCTGTTATTAAAATGAATCTTTTGCACCTTGCTGTATCTTTTAGTTTCCTGCCTGAAAACCATTGCTACCAAGAGAAGAAAGTTAGAGTAGGCAAATTCAGCTGCAGCAAAACTGAAATCCTCTGTTCCTGTGTTTTTAATCCTTACGGTAACAGATAAATCCTATCTTTATCTGTTTCACCTCAAGATGATAGAACTACAGTACAACAAAATGTTTGAATTTGGTGTTTAGGTACAGCTGTCACTGACTTCAGTGAGTATTGCTCTGATCAGGCCTACAGGATTGCACCATCATTTCTGATATGTGTCATTTTTTGTCATATTTTTCAGTATGTTGTATTATGTGCTTGAGTCCTCTTTTTTTTTTTTTTTTTTCAAATGCAGCTTTCTTACAGTTGCTGCTGTATCATATCAAAAGAAATCCCTGAGCTACAGTTTACTGACTAATCCTAGTGGTTTATTCAGTATTGATTGGGCAACAGGAGATATCAGTTTAACTCAGAGTGTGGATTATGAGAGTGACCAACACCAGTATCTTCTTTTGGTCAGAGCAGAGGAAAATGAGGAACAATTCAGTAGTGCAGCTGAGGTAGGTGTTCGCTTCTGGCAGTCTGTATGTATTTCCATTTTCCTTCAGCCTTTCCAGATTTCTGTACAGATTTGCTAGGCGCTCCCGTTTCCCCAGCTCATGCTGTCCATTCTGCTGTCCGTTTTAAAATTCTTTCTGTCTATGGGTAGATGTTGAGGGCTGGTTTATGTACTCTTTGAGTTCACTCTTGCAGATGCTGAAAAGGCTATTTCTGAGGGATCTGTGCCATCATAGGTCCTAGGCCTTACCTGGGAAGATATGGAAATGGATGCGGCCAAGCCAGACATGAGGTTTTGTCTTACTCTAAACCTTCATAAAGTATGATAGATATTTGAGATGATTCCAATTTAAAACAAAGGCAGAACAGAAAATGATTTGTTTCATATCAAGAACATGAATTGAACTTGTAAAGAGCAAAAGTAATAAAAACTGCACTGATATTAAAAGATGATGGTTCATGGTGTTTTAGAAAGCTGTTTGACAGCAAAATTATTTCTAAATACAGTTATTACAGTTGTTTGAATTCAAGGATTCACTGAGCTAGGAAATGCATGCAATATAACAGTTTGTTCCTGCTGCAGGAAATAAGATGTACACTATAGAGCGAACAGGAGGCAGAACTATTAGGAACAAGTGTGAGCACACAGAGAGACAGTGAAACAGTATGTCAGTGTAACAAACAGTGGCTGTAGCACACCAGAGACTGGTAATTTCTATTGACTCTTTTATGTACTACAAGATGAAGAGTGGTAGAATATGACTTGAAAGAGGATTATGAGATAATTTTACAAATACATTTAGCCTAAATGTAGTTTAATTTGTACCTCCTTTACACTGGTACAACCTCAGTAGTTAAGAGAGAGCAACTCCCAGTTTATACAAACCTATGTAAGGGCAGATGGAGTATACATCTGGCTGTTGCACTGTGATGCAGAATATCTCAACCAACTTCAGACAGTCTGAAGTGTAGCAGTTTGAACCACCATAAAGATTAATTTAACACACTCCTTACTGTTTGGATTGTAAACAATGCAACTGTGGACTCATATTTGACACAGGAATAAGAAAACATTTTTGAAGATGTTAGAAGCAGAATTGTCTTTCTTACTTGTTTTACCATAATCAGTTCCATTCATGTTTGATTTACACTGCTGTAATTGAATTCAGAACTTGGTCTTGGAGATTTATGGTGCTAAAATGTAATATGCTTGGCAGTAAAATTTTTAGTGTTACAAATCACAGAAGTGTTGGAAGGTAAGATAATGGAAAAAGGATGCTTGGAAAGCAGATGGTCCATTTTCCTTTAAATTAGTAGTAGGGAATAATCAGTGGAGATGAAGGGTGAACGGAAAATGTTGCTGCAAGGGACTGGGACTTGGCAATTCCAGGTGTTTTGGAATCTAATATTTCAATGGTTCTCAGCAGGAACAGAGCAATCTAAGAAAAATGGCTTATCCTATGTGCTATAGCTTCTGAAGACCTCAAGGATGTTTTGGGGAAATTCTTCCATCCGATATTTCTAGAGTAGTGGAGTGGTTGCCTTGATTCGCTTTGCTGTTTAACATTCCCTTCTTCTCCATTAAGGTTTTGGTTGTAATCACAGATGTCAATGATTGTGCCCCTGAATTTCATCAGTCGATTTACAACAAAGTTGGTGTTCCTGAAACGGTTACTATGACAACTGCGCTTTTACAAGGTTAGTACTTCTAAAACGATTTGTTACATTCAGTAGGAATATTTTTTTTCATCCCACTAATTAGAATTCAGTTCAGAAGGCAAAATTACCTGCCCCAGCATGGGTAGTTGCAACTCTGAAGGCAAATGGCACCTTGTAGAATTGGGTCATAATTATTTGCTACTGCCACAACCCAGACAACTTTGGGGGACAGGAGACAAAGGAAACAAATCTTCTTTGTAGGATTTTGAAGTAACAGGACTTCAGTTGTGGTTGGTATTATAGCAGCAGACTTATAGTAGCAGTCTTGAAACATTTCTTTGTTTGAAGGAAGAGTGTGATGTTGGATCAGAAATTATGGACACATCAGCTCATCTTCTCTGCCCATCTTTGAGTCCTATGTGAGCTTGCTGTAGAGAATACTACTCTTTTGCATTAAAAGCCTCTTCCACCGTTTAACTTTTATGTGAGGTTTTGTTTGGATGCTTGAGAAAAAGACTTTACTTCTTCCCAGTGTAACCAATGACTTAAGGTTTAAATGATGATGCTCTGTAAATTATGTAAATTTTGATTTTGTAAACGGCATAAATCTTATATTGAAAATGTTTATAAAGAAATGAGCAGGTCCTGGCAATAAAACAAATTTGTGTCAACTAAGCAGTTGTAGAAGGGCCTTATATTAGTCTTTAACCCTTACATAAACTTTTTATAAATCTTGAGAGGAAAAAAGAAAATTAAACTACAGGAAAATTGCTGTTCCCTGGTAAATAGGATTTTATAACCTCCTACTGTTCTACTTAGTGATTTGTCCCGTACTAATGGTAGTCTGTCAGTTACTCTTCTGGTAACTGCGCTTTTAGCGTAGGTTTTTGTAGGTTATGGGTAGGACCTGACAAACGCATAACTTGCATCAGTTGAATAATATATGTAAATATTTCATCTTTAATCTCGCAGGGTGTGAACTGTCCGAGTGATCTTAAGTCAGCAGTATAGATCAGGTGGACCTGAGAATATAAGTCCTGTGTGGGAATATGTTCTTGGTAGTACAGGGCTCTTTAAATCCAGCAGACAAAGGCAAGATCTAGTGCCTGAATTCAACCAGGGACTTAACTTCTTTTTCTTTCTTTTTTTTTTTTTTTAAAACAACTTATTTTCAAGTAAGGGTTAGTTCAATGAAAAGCACAGGGGATAGCACAGTTTTATAAATTATTTCAAGCACCACATGCCCAGGCAAATGCTATTACAGTTTTATACTACACACCAATTATCTTGTTGAAGTACTTAACATTCCAATTCACAACCTCATCTACACAATGTCTTTCTCTTCTCTTTTAATAGTGACAGCCACTGACTGCGATTCAAAAGAGAATGCCGAATTACTATATTACACTTTGAGTCAAGACTTTAGTATTACTTCTCATGGTACTGTTTTTCCAGCAACACGGTTGGACTATGAGCGACCTAACCATCTTTATGAGTTCATAATTATGGCTGTAGATAAAGGGGAAGAACCGAAGACTGGGACAGCAACTGTTAGGATCCATGTTTCAAATGTGAATGATGAAGCACCTGAGTTTTCCCAGGCAATGTAAATACAGATTCTGAAAACTCTGTTATCTTTCTCTTTTACTGCTGCTTTTTATATTTTGGTTGAAAGGCTGATCATTACAGGATATTAACTGGCTTCGGTTCAATCAAATCTGAGAGTTGGGTTGACAAATGCAGGATGATCTTTTGACTCTGAGACTCTTACTACCAGTTAAAAAAAAAAAAAAAGAAAAAGAAAAAAAAAAGTTTTAAGTTTGGTTCTTCATTTTAAGGTTTAGGCGTACTTTCAATGTGTAGTAGGACTTGCATATCTAGCTAGATAGAGGTAGTTATATAGACAGTTATATATCTTATATATAAGATATCTTTTGACAGATCTTGCACTTAGGTTTTTTCCAATATGTACTGAAAGACGTGGTGCAGTAATTTCAGATTATACATTTCAAGATTATACATTTCCTCCACCACCAAAGGAAATCAAGCAGAAAAAACAGGCAACTCAGTGTTGTCTTCAGCCCTCATCTGGAGTACATGGTGGAATTTTGCCTTTTAATTAGGCAATTTAAGCTTAGACAGAGTCAACAGTCTGCATCCCCAGTTTATAATTGTTAAAGAAAAATGATGAGATGACAGAATCCTTAGTGACCACTGAATTACAAAAACCACAAGATAAATGTCAATAAGTGGAGTTCACTTAATTTCACTTAGTCCCATGCTCTACAAACTGTACTCTTTTTTTTTTTTTTTAAAGCATCAGTAAGCATTTTTCTTCCACAGTTATTCTTTATCTCAGTTACAAAATGCTTAAGGCTACCACTCTGTTTCATTTTGTCGGTTTTTACTTTCTCCTTTTTAAGAGACCTCTTCTGATGACTTGAACTCTTCTGTCCCTATATTTCATGTTCAAAATTATCAGAATTACTGTTCATTTGCTTTCCAGATGCAGAGTTAAGACAGTGTCCTGAGGCTTTTGACTGAGCTAAACCAGAATAATTTACTTCTCTTACTTCGTTGCATATTAAATTGGGGGAAGAAAATAGCTGTTTCTATGAAGGTTTTGATGAAAACACACGTCTAGACAACAAAAGCTAAGGGAGAGGTTTTCTGTGCATCCGTTTTCTTTGAATTTTTTCCTATTATCAGCATATGGAGAGTATGTACTCTGAACCCAGCGGTACATATGTATTTTATTTATATTGTCGAATACAGACAGCTGTAGTTCATTCTTATGGCTGAGCTTTGGGATATCTACTGTGGACAGATCTGCAGTATGCTTAGTCTGGCCTATGTTCAATCCAGTCAGATAAAATAATATTTGGGACTTCACTAAAGCAGGGGGCTTTTCTACTCCAGAGAGCATTAAGCTTAGGCTGATAATGCCTCTTAAGAGCTTACAATGTCAGTGATGTGTCTGGACTTGAGAAGAGATTTTTGTAAAACTGACATTATGTGCATATCTTCCAGATTTGATTCTCATCTTAGTCATGCTGGTGCAAAGACTACACTGAAAGTGTTTTGAGAGCTTGTGTCAGGAAGTGTGCTATAACAAGCAATGCTTTAACTTAGCAAATGTTTGCTTTGATTCAGTGAATCATGCAACTCATTTTTTTTAAATTAAAAAAAAAAAAAGTGAATTCTGCATTTAGCCCAAGTCTTGTTGCAAAGCTAAGCTTCAGAACGTCAATACTGCTGAAAGTTTGCAATGGAAATCTATGGGAGGTAACAACAGACCTGAATGATTGGATAGATCATCAATACTATCATTTCACTCGTCAACAAAGAAACATCTTATCAGTGTAATTGTATTAATAAATTACAAATCTCTGCAGTACCCTTTGTACAGGTAGTCAGTAGGCATTGGAAAGCATAGTTCTGTATATATTATTTCCTGTCTAAATTAATAAATGTGTTGCCATAATTTCTTTTAACAGCTACAGGAGTTTTGTTTCTGAAGATGCAGGCCCAAACACACTGATTGCTACAGTTAATGCTGTTGACCCTGATGGAGATGGTGTGACATATGATATTCTGTCTGGGAATCAACAAGGAAACTTTGTTATTGATCCTAAGAGAGGTAATGATATATTAGCTCTTTGCTGCTGCAGTCATAATGTTGATTCTGGTGTGATGCAGCTTGAATTTGGTCTTCATTAGGTAGCAATTATAAAAACTTAATAGCATATGCTATTTTTTAAGCTAATACTAACCTTATTTTAAAAAGTACAGGAAAAAGATGCAATTATTCTAGACTTTCTTATAATGTCAAAACATATTGTTTTCCTAAAAGCTTTGTATAATCGACCTATCTTATTTGTTCATTGTTTGCGTTCAGTCAGTAACTTAATAGAGAGCATTGTAGATAACAGGTAACTTTATTAACTTAACAGTAACAGTAACTTAATAAAGAATGTTATTGTTGATAACAGTGAGATTCCAAAATGTCAAACAAGGATTTGAATAATACTTAGTCTAGGAGACTAGTTTCAAAGTTGTAGCAAGAAAGGGCTACTCTGCAGGCTAAGGTGAAATAGGAGTCGAGGTTGACAGCAAGGCAGGCAGGGGCAGGGACCTCAAAGCCACAGAGCACCATCCTGAGCAAGAAGAGCAAAGCAGGTCTCGTGATATAAACCTGGTTCATCCAACAGTCCAGTGGTCACCAGTCAGATTTGCAGTGATGAGGCAGGTCTCTGGTCAAGCTGGGAAGCCAAGTCAGCAAGGCAGTGTCAGCGTCAGCAATATACGTGGCCAGGTACAGCACAACCCCGGGGGAGCTCAGGAAAAGACCTGAGCTTAAGTGCAGCTCCTGAGCCATGGGGCAGAGGCCACAGACAAGGTTGTGACAGCTAACTGTCTGATCCGCGGTTAGCTGGCTGCATCGTGTCAGAGCTGGCCTTGAACATGGGCAGCCAAACCCAGGGAGCAGGAGGAAGAGTTTGCAAGGCCTGTTGGTGCACTCAAAGCTTGGCATCTACCTGCTGCGATTAGCCAAAGATACTGGTAGTAATCAAATAGCCATGTGAGGAGAAAAAAACATAGGATGACGGTTCTGACTGGAGAAGTTTTCTTTGTGCAACTTTTTCAGTAACTCAGTTTTAACTGGTTTAAAGTGGGCATTTGGGTTTTTAGATGAGGCTTTTTTCCCCTGTGCTTATGTCTATGTCCTGATTACGCATGTGTGAGCAAACGCTTCTTAACCAAGTTTACTTGTGTTGTACTGACACAAAATGATGCGTTTGTACGCGGAATGAGACTACTACTGTTTTATTTTGGTGAAGGCAAAAGTATATAAAATATGAACTCAGTAAGTATGGTTTTCATTTAAGGACAAAATCATTCACGTGAGCAATGTTATTTAGCCAAGAATACTACATGCATTAAAAAAAAATATGTATGGAGAATACTTTGCGGTTTAAGTCATTTGTTCTGGAATACCGGTTTTTACATCTTTTAAAATTCTTTTTAGCAGTCACATATTTTTAAAACCCCAAAAGAAAAAATCCTGCAACACTGGTGTCTTAATTAAAAAAAAAAAATTGAAAGAAAATGGACAAATGCACATCTGAGTAGGCTGGTGTATCCCTTTAAATTAGTAGGATCTATTTGCTGTTCATTGCTTGAAAAAACAAAAGAGGATGTTTTGAGACAGAAACAGGCAACCGAATTGAAATCCCTTGATGGAGTGAAGTAACTTAATTAACTTCAGTTAAACTACTTTATATTTAACCTGTTTGGAACTGCAGTCAAAATCTGAACTTAGATTTTTCAAAGCACAAGTGTTGAATATGTAGGAAGGAGTAAGCTGCCCTAAGTTATTCCTTCTCTTTATTTCATAGAGTTCACTTAGCATGGAATTTTAATTTCAATTCAAATCATGTTTTTGCAATATTAATGTTAGATTTGGAAATGTTCCCAAAAATATGGTCTGCAGGTAACTTGCAAGTGTTGAAGTGTGATCCTGAATTTATTGAGAGCTCCTTTTATCCTTTCTGACTTACATGTAGAGTTGTAGGTTCCAAGAGTTAAATTTCTAATGATACTTTGGCACCTAAAGAGAAACAGTGGTTTTAAAAGCGTCTGCTTGTCACAGGGGTAGTGTATCTGATGCTTCTGAAAATCTTTATTGTAAGTGCTCAAAGAATCTTAACATTTGATTGATAGCATCTCTTAGGATTAGCTCCATGGTTTTAATATAGATAATCATGTATATGTACTTTTATACTTCCTTACCAATTAGTTTTTATAGTCTTTGAAACTTAATTTTAGAAACATCATTTTTTTAAAACACTATTGGGCTTTTGTTGCTTAATAAACCAATAAAGGTTTATACAGTGGCTTGCAGCAGTTTCTTTTCTGAAATGATGTCAGGGGAATAGTCTGTACCCCCTTGTCACAGAAATGCCAAGGTAAAATGGAAATGTGTCAAAAATAAGTGCTGCAGCTAAAGCAATACATTAGCAAGCAAACTGAGTGACATTGATGCTGTGACAATACTCTGTTGTAATGACAATTGCTATTAGGTCTGATGAATAATAGAGGTGATTGATGGATGATGGAGCAAAAGAATGACAGCTTCTTACTGCGTGGTCCCAGCTGTAGTCTCTTTTGCTTTTGTAGCAAATCTTTCGTAGATCTTTCTCTGACAGTGCCTTTATGTCCCATCCAGCAGGGTGTATCATTCGGGTGACTTGGGAGAGTAGCAAAATACAGGTTTCTGAGGATATGTCTATATAGCTAAATGCTGCTATGATCGTGCTGCAGGAAGGTAAACTGGTACTAGTTTGAGTTGAGCTAGCATGGGTAGCTACAGCTGTAGACATGGTGACACATGCTTCATTGCAATAATGATACAGGAACATAGCCAGGCTTAAACAGAAGTCTGCCACAATGTTTCTCTGGATTTTTTTGTTTTGTTTTGTTTTTTTCGGCAGCAGATAGACTAAAGCTAATATGTGCAGGTCAGCTGAGTTGTAGCTGTTGTCTCATGTAGCTCTGTAGACGTACCTGCAGACAAACCAACCTGTTGAGCTGTCTTAGTTTTGTTTTAATATCACACTGCAGTAAAAATACCATAGTTAAATTAAACTCTAGCAGCCTTGTGGTTTATTGGTGAATGGGTAAACCAGAATGGTTTGTTGTTGTGCGTATTAGTGAGAAGAATAACAGTAATTGGTTAATGTAGTAAAAAAATAAAAAACCACAACCTATTATTGTTTTTATAGGGCTAGTTAGACTTCGTTCAAGTCCATTTCCTAAGCTGCAGGGGACAGAATATGTACTTAATGTCACAGCTACTGATGATAACGCCTCTGGAGGGCCCCATTCTCTTACAAGTACTGCCCAGGTTGTTGTGAAAATTGATGATGTCAACAATAACAAACCTGTCTTTCAGAAGGTAAATATATGAGGCTCGGTCATTTGTATTAGACTGTGTGGTAAATGTTTAAGACTGTGTTGTCACTGCAAGTGATGCAGCAGATGAGCTATTCAAGAAGTGGTCTGCTTTCGTCTCTCTTTGAGTCCTGATGTCGCTGTCCTCTCCATCTTTTCCATCCCTCTCCTAAGACTTACAGGGTTTGTTCTCTTCTTGTGGCAGAACAGCTCCTGTGAGCAGTGTCTGTTCCCTGAACCACATCTCATCTCTGGCATTTTAGAAGATAAGGTTGAGTGAATAACTTTTGGAGGTTCATTGTGACATATGTGATGAGGATTCGATAGGTATAGCTATCTATGCAGTGGACTTGTTCCAAAATACCTCTCTAAATTGCATAGGCTTCTTTTGATGATTGTATGTCTGGAACTGATGAAAGAGAAGAATGAAAGTGTTTTAGCTTAATTTGTAAAGTACTGTAAAAAAATAAAGGCTTGAATATGTTTTCAGAATGTTAATTCATATTACAGATTCATTGTCTAAAAATTTCAAGTTTGACGCTGATGGCAAAAATGTTGACAGGCGATGTTGCATACTTTGATAAGTCAGTGACTGTTAATGTCAGTCTTGGAAATTCTCAGTAATCTGTCCTTGACAAAGTTACTTTGTGTAGAAATCCCTTTTTGACCAGAGCAACTCTGCGGTTTGGGCAAGCGTATACCCTCTTTTTTATAAGACTTTTGCTAATATAGAAAAATATTTGCATTTGGAAATATATGCAACTGTAGCTTTTTCTCCAAATATTTTCACTAGTTGGAGATGCTCAGTGGCCTCATGTTGTGTGTTGTTCATATAACCGCAAAATAGCAAGTGAAGTCTGTAAATTAATCACGGTACAGATAAAACATTGACATCAGTGCATGTGAATGGAAGTGTAGCTAAATCTTTTTTTCATTTTTTTCCCTCTAGTGTATCTTTAAATCAAATGGCATGGTAAGTCCTTGATTTCTCTTTTTTTTTTTTCCCCCTCCCCTCTCTTAGTGCCAGTATTATCGGGAACATGCTTCTGTATTGGAAAACCAGCCTTCAGGGACAGTTGTACTGCAAGTTGAAGCCACTGATGGTGATGAAGGAGCCAATGGTATAGTGAAATATGGCTTGATGCACAGAGGTGGTGTCCTACCAGCATTTAGTATTCATCCTGACACAGGTAAAGCAAATGCCAGAATTGGTAGTGGCATATAGAAACCACTTTGTTACATTGATGGAAAAAAAGCTTAAATAAAATCAGACTTTGTGCTTTTTCATTGAGTTTTTTGATAGCAGATAAAATACAAACTGTATTAACTGCATGAACAGATATTCTCCCTTTAGTTTCATACGTGTCCAGTACTGAACTAGAACTCTTGTCTTCCCTGAAATGTGGAAGTTCTACTGTGTGAAATAACTTCTGCAGTTTTGTAACTAGATTTAAAAAAAACACCATATTTTAAGTGCACATTATATTGTAGCATTGCTAATGGCATATAAATGATTTATCCAAATGACAGTAGTCTTACAAAGAGCAAAGAAACTAAGTCTTGGAAGGCCAAAACTAAATTCAGGCCGAACTTTTGGAGGATAAAAGACATGAAACATGCCTTTACCCTGTACTTACTGCTCTTTGAAAGAAATATTTTTTATAAACACATTCTTGTAAGGTTAGTTTGGTACTTATCTCTGTTTTCTAAATTTAAGTTCAATTGTGTGTAGATATAAGTGTACATGAAGTTTGTATCTGCCTGAGTAGTGCAATTTAAGCTGTTGAAATTTGTTAAATCTTGTGATTGGATCCTTGAACCTCAAGTTCACATTATAGGTGTATTTAACCTATTGCATTGCATGTCAATGTATTGTCAGACAAATAAACATTTAAATGTAGAATATTGTCAAATGCATAGTATTTTAACTCTCTGGTATTTAATTTGTTTTCAGGAGTTCTGACAACTGTTCAGGTATTTGATCGAGAAAAACAGAGGGAATATCCTATCACTGTGACAGCAACAGATCAGGCAGCGGAACCACTGATGGGAATATGTCAGATAAATATTATCATCCTGGACCAAAATGACAATGATCCCCGATTTGAAAACACCCGCTATGAATGTAATTGAGAGTCATTGGATAGTTTTGGTGCCCTGAGTGTGAGCTTACCTGATGTCTAAGATTTTTGGGTTTTGTCTTTCCTGGCAGTAGATCTTGTAACCAACTGGGTGATTGCAGCCTGAGATGCACTTTAATTAATTGCAGAATTGTTATTCTGTGTAATGTGCAATGTAACAAGTACAGTCTTGACTCCGTCCTGAGTGTTGCTATGGGAAAATTCCTTGAAACAATAGCCATGTCAGTATCTTTCCTTACCTGAGTATCCCAAGTGTCTGTGGTACTACACAGAGATGTGAAAGTTGTAATAAGCATGTGAGTGTTCAGCGCTGAGCACTAACTGTATCCTTTGTTTTCTGATTAATAGATTTTTGTCATAACTTTTGATGACATACTTCTCCCATTTGAATTTCATCATTCTTCATTGTTTGTTGTTTTACCTTTCCTTCTTGGTTCTTCAAAAACCCCTTCCTGTTTATGGATAAATACCCAGAGGCATGTATAATATTAATAAAAAAAATGAAGACTGTTAATTCTCAGTTAGTTATACTACGCAAAGTCTAGAAAGTAGTTTCTCACAATGTAGTCCTTTTCTTCTGGTTTTATGCAATAAATTAAAATTCCACTTATGTATATTTCGTACAGAGCAATTAGTCCCTTAGTAAAAATAAAAGACAAAAAAAGAAGTAGTATCTTAGGAGCAATAAGAATTCCAGGTTATGAATGTGATAATATGAAGTTCAAATGTGATCCATAGGTCTGGAGTGATAGCAGCTCTTTCATTTTGAATTTTATGGTCATTGTTCCAAGGAAGATAAAGTTATAGCTTCCATACATTATTACTTTAGTATTTTTTCATTTCTTAGTAAGATGTTCATGGTACTTTAGTGAATTAATGATCAGTTTGAAATATCCTTTCCTTACATTAGATTTCCTAAGAGAGGACACAAGAGTTGGGACCAGCTTTCTTCGTGTTGCAGCCCGTGATGATGACTACAGCTCAAATGCTGCCATTACATATTCAATAGCAAATGAAGAACCAAATTATTTACAGATTAATCCTACTACAGGCTGGGTGTTCGTGAACCAACCCATATCTCAGGTATGGCGCTTGCTTTCCTTTTTAAGCTGTCTATCTCAATATAACATAGGAGGGACTTAGGTCATGAGTTTGTCCTTACCTCCATGTTACCCCTCACATTAAAGGATCAATATGTCATGTTTAAATTAAACATGAGTGTAAAGCCTTTAGCTGATGAATTCATTGACTGTGAATTGCATATAAGCAAGCCCTGCTTTCAGCTGGAAAGCTGACAGCACTGCCTCTGAGAACTTCTTCTTCCCATTTCATTAGCTTTGGCATACTAATACCAAGGACTGGAGGTATTACTATGTTTATGGGCTGAGACCGTAAGCAGGGGAGCAAGAAACCAGGTGTAGGACTTCACTATGTTAACAGGCAATGAGTTAAGACACAAACCTGAATGTGAAAGAGTGTGAAATTTTGCTTCTGATACAGATTCCTAACTTGATACATGTTAGTCATGGTGGATTAAGCATAGCTATCCCTCAGGAAGGTGAAGGCATAATGAACGAAATTGTTGCATGGTGTTATCTAAAATTTACCAGTTTCAGCCATTTCTAGATACCTACATAAGCAGTTTGATATTTTCAGAGTAGTAATTTGTGTTGAAAGGAAAATATTGTTGTGGATGTCAATCTTTAAATACCTAGTAGATATTTTTAACACTGTGTCCTGGTCTTGGCTGGGATAGAGTTAATTTTCTTCCTAGTAGCTGGTATAAAGCTGTGTTTTGGATTTAGGATGAGAATAATGTTGATACCACACTGATGTTTTAGTTGTTGCTAAGCAGCATTTACACTAAGTCGAGGACTTCAGCTTCTTGCGCTGCCTTACCAGCGAGGAGGCTGGAGGTGCACAAGAAGCTGGGAGGGGACACAGCCAGGACAGCTGACCCAAACTAGCCAAAGGGCTATTCCATACCATATGACGTCATGCTCAGTATATAAACAAGGGACCGCTGCCCGGGGCATTGGTTGGTGGTGAGCAATTGTTTTTCATTTGCATCACTTGTCTTTCTTGGGTTTTATTTCTCTCTTTGTTGTTTTCCTTTTAGTTAAAATTTATTATTGTTGTTGTTGTTATTATTATTATTACTGTTATTGTTATAATATTTTATTTCAAGTATTAAACTGTTCTTATCTCAACCCACGAGTTTAGTCACTTTTACTCTTCATTCTCTCCCCCATCCCACTGGGGAGCGGAGAGTGAGCGAGCGACTGTGTGGCTGGGGTTAAACCATGACATACTGAAATTTAACTTCTAAGTAACTGACACACAAAGCTTTGGTGAAGGTGTATCCTTTTAATATATTTTCTTTATTGAATCTAAGAACCCTACAGACCTAATAACAAAAACTGTTGATAGGTAAGCTTAAGAACTCCGGGGCTCCACAAAGTGGGGTTTTTTGGCTGTGTTTTAAACTTCGTGTGAAATTTGCTAAGATTTGTTGAGACAAATAGCAACATTTTCCAACAATCTTAAGTAAAGCAAATGGCAGAATTTTCAGCAACCTTGAACCTACTTTATATTCTGAGCTCAGTATTCTGCAGTTGTGGATGTTTTTCTTCTGTGCAGTTTTTTTTAAGTGTGCCTTTAATTTTATGTATTCATTTATTTTGGGAAAAAAACCCAAACAAACATTGGAGCCCTGATCAAAACCCTCTGTAACAAAACCTTTTTTACTCTTCAGAGGTCATCTATAATTCGAGAGATTATTGCTACAGATGGAGGTAATAGGAGCAGTAAAGTTGAACTTGCGGTAACTATTACCAGTGCAAAAAACCAGCCTCCACAGTGGGAAAGAGACAGCTATGAAGTTGTTATTCCAGAGAATACTACACGAGATGCATCAATTTTGGTAAGGGTGGGACAGACTTGTTTGTCTGTCTGTAGCTCTAAGGCTACAGAGTAACTGAACATTGTTCATTTGCTTAAATGTAGTGAGCTTCTATAACAATTTTGTGTATTGTAGGGACCAATGATCTGCTATCAGTTTTCTTTCAGAAATGCTAATGGTAACCAGCATTTTTGTGCTAATTCATATGTGTGCAACCACTATTTAATTTCCTTCCTGTTTGGACAATACTATAGGTGTTTTGATTTTTTTGAATGCTTCTATGTTACCTGAGAAGATTATTGGGCTTAAAGTGCTTAGAGGTGTTCAGTTTGATTGCTTGGAATGAGTAATCGGAACAGCTTTATGAAGTAACTCCAAAATACTTTTTTAGGATAAAAGCATGAGTAACCAAATATGCAATGACTGGTAACCTTTGGCTGCAGCTATTTGCAGCCTGGGGATGTATCAGGCAGGGTTAAGTTTTGGTATCAGGAAATACTTGTCCTAATGTTTTCAGTTGAGAGCTGAAGATCTGGGAGAGTGAATACACAAAAGCTTTTAGAAATGTTGCTGTACTTACAAAAGTGTTGATTACGCAAACTTTTTGAACTGTGCAGACAATCAAAGCAACTTCTCCTCTTGGTGATCCCCGTGTGACTTATAACCTAGAAGAGGGACTTGTTCCGGAGACCAACATGCCAGTTCGTTTCTACCTAACTCCAAACAGACATGATGGTTCTGCTTCAATCCTGGTAGCTGAGCCACTAGATTATGAAACAACGAAGAGCTTTCTACTGAGGGTTAGAGCACAGAACGTTGCTGCAGTTCCTCTGGCAGCATTTGCTACAGTCTATATTAATGTAACAGGTGTGTAAGCTGTTCAGTGATGTTATAGTGTAATCATAGTACTTTTTTTTTCTTTCAATTTTTATAGTTTTCTCTTTATGTACTCTTTTTGATGTTTTAGATGTCAATGACAATGTCCCATTCTTCACTTCATCTATTTATGAAGCCTCGGTAACAGAGGGAGCTGGTGTTGGGACATTTGTCATTCAGGTGTCTGCCACCGACCTTGACCTTGGTCAGAATGGCAAGGTAAGCAAGTGGGGACCTACATCTGTGATGAAAGGTATGGAATGAACAATATGAACAATATTCTGTATGAACAATAGCTAAATAGACTAGAAGTCTTCAATCTAGAAAAGTGATGACTAATAGGGAAACACGAGATGAAATAAAGTAGTTAATTACATGTTTCTCTGTCTTGCCATGTGAAAAATGCAACTAAAACTAGTAGGTGTGAGACAGAAGACAAAGAAATATTTCTACAACCTGTGGTTCAGGTGAAAAACTTGCTATAGAGTGCTCTGGTTTGGAAAGGTCTACATAGACCTAAAATGTGATTGGAAAATTAATGGACAAAAAAAAAGTGTTAAAAGCTTCTGTGAGTTGTAAATCATTGAGTGTACTGAAAACTGAATCCTTACAAAGTATGTCAAGTTAACACCAAAAGTGGATGTATTCGTTACGGATTTTAAAAATCGGAAGTAGGTATATCCTTAGAACAAGAGTGCAAGCTGAAGTCAAGTGCACAAAAACATATATGTATATAATAGAGACTAGAACATGGTCCATGATACTGAGCAAGTTCAAATTCAGCTCACCTGTGGCTATTATATTAGTACCTGGGATCTTTAGCTGAGTTTGAGTGCTGTTGCACAAGCACTGTGCAAATGCAAACTAGAGAACTTGGGAACTGATTAGACAAGACAAATTTATTTCCATTTACAGATTGGCAGTCAACATGCAAGGAAGTTAATTAACTTCAGACTAGATTGCTCAAGCTGGCAGTTTTACTCAACTTTCTTGGCCCTGATCAAGTTCTCAAACACAAGACTTTTTCCTCTCTTTAAGTACGTATTTAGTTGTAAACTATCCAACAAAAGGAAAGTATAGATTAACAAGTTCTTTTTAATCCTTTAGATAACTTACTCCCTATTACATGACAGTGGCAGAGATTACACATATTTTGGCTTGGACTCACAGACAGGCTCAATATACACTGCCTCAGTGTTTGACAGAGAGAAGAAGGGGTCCTATCTTCTAGAAGTCAAGTCAGTAGATGGCTCTGAATCAGCTCGACCTGGAAAACATGGGAAGCCAAACTCTGGTAAGAGACAAATGTCTCTGACAAGCATGATTTTACCTGGATTGGTCTCTGAAAACAGAAGCTCTGAAATGCAAGATTAAATATTAATTTCCTTTTTTTCAAGGGTACTTGCGAAAGAGCGTCTGTTGTTTTGGTTTGGGGTTTTTTTTTACTGTTTACCTGTGTAACAGTTGTGTCAGAGCTGGAAGAGATATTTTATATGATGATCAGGCGAGTTTTTTGTTCTGAAATAAAAAGAAAAGTAGGGCTTCATAGTTAGAGTTTAGAGAGTATTTCCTAGCTAGCAAAGATGCACCCATTATCTGTAGGATGCAGATCTTTGGGTAGTGGAAGTGTTTCTCAAAGCACTGCATATGGTACTGTGTTCAGTCAAAAGTAATTATGAAGTATGAAGCAGGAAAGTTCAAGATAGAAAATCCCGTTCTCAGTTGAAGGCTGTGCTTAAAGACTTAAAATTTGGTTTTTGTGGCTTCAGGACAAGAAGTTATGACTAAAAACTGTACAATTGCCGTATTAGGCATCAATTCTTCACATATTATCTGTTTAAATGAACTGGATGTGACATTCATTTGATATCCAAGTGCTTGTGAGTAATGTTGGTATATATATTGTCCACAACCCTAAGGGTTTGTTTCTGTATTGTCTGCATATTCATCTTCATTTAATGCACAGCTAGACAGTTTAAGGAATTGTAGCTGACAGAAGTGGCACAGCTGAGTATTTTAATCTCTTGTTTCTTGTCTCTCTAGACACGGCCTACGTGCGCATTTTTATCAGCGATGTGAATGATAACAAGCCTGTCTTCACTCAAAGTGTCTATGAAGTAAATGTGGGTGAAGACCAGGATGTGGGCTCGACTATCGTTACAGTCAGTGCCAATGATGAAGATGAAGGTAAAGTATTGGAATTCCCCGTAGCTGTGTCTAAAATATTAATGAGTTAATTTCAGCACACCAAGACATATTTAGTGGTGTTAGAAAGGAAAATGTCCTTTTGTCTCTAGATTTTAAAACTTCTTTAAGTGTGAACTGATTGGGCATGAACATTAGTTCATAATGGAGCTGTGAGGCATAAGTCAAATAACTCTTTATTTCGGGAGGCAATGCATTAATGTGAGATGATGGGGAATAATTTCTGTGCCAGCAAATACAAATTTATTATAGATCATACCATTTTCTTACAAATGGGTGCCAATAAAAATGTCCTGGTTAACTAGAATGAATCAGACTTGATTTCAGTGAGATTCATTTGCTTTCTCTATGGACAGTATAGTTGCATGGTTCTTTATTTTTTTGGTATGCATTCTCATATTTGAAACTAGACTTTCTAAATGCATATGATGGGTCTTAGCTATATTACTTTATCTACAAATCAGTCAGGAATTCAGCCATAAGTCATGAAAAAATAAGTACATAACCAGTGCTCACAGAGAGAGGGAATGGTACAGACTTCAGTCTTTTGGCCATGGTGCACTACTAATTTGACTTTTCTGTATGGTGAAACCATACTTTTTTTGTTGCACCAGTCCCAGAGGACTGTTCCATCAGTATGTCTGTGAAGTGCAAGTACATCCTGGCTGCATTTGATTCCTCACCCACTCAAGGACGTTGAGGCAAATGTGGCTAAGTTGTACTGAAGAAGGATTTACCTACTCAGGGAACTTTTAGTTTGTTACTTAGGCTGCCTGTAAATCTACTCTGTAGTGTTGGATCAGGGGACCTGACGTGATGGATATATGGCATTGCATTTCTGTCCTCTTAATAAAGTAAATTACTAAAGATGTAGCTAGGAAAGAAGGGAAGAAGAATGGTAATGTGAAGGTAGAGCTTGCAGAAAGGCTAAAAGTCTTTACTTGATCTAAAACCATCGGCAAATTGGTACTGCATCTGAAATTTTGAGAAGTTCTGTTAGGACTGTCTCCTCTGGCTTGATACATAATTATCCTGTTTGTTGGTAAAGTCTATGCATAAATGAATATGAGTGCAGAATGGTTCTATGGTATGAAGTATTTTATGATAACTCATTCTTACATGCTGGGTGTTAGCAAATAAGAATTTGTCTTTTTGGTCCCATAGCCTTGGCCAGTCATATTGATCCTTCAGTGAATTCGAGGGATCATAAGTAAAAGCAGAATTAATACTTCATTGCAAAGACACATTTTATAGTTAAACTCAAATTACAATTCGACGTACCAGAATTGAAAATGCTGATAAGTAATCTGACATAGCTGCATGTTTTAAAAGACCACAAAAGTATAATACCAAAAATCAGTTAGCGTATGATGTGTACTTCATCTTAACATGCCATGTTTTCATCTACTTCAAGAAATGCATATTTTCTGACACTGTTGGTAATTGACAGGAACAAATGCTAAATTGCGGTATCAGATCACAGCTGGAAACACAGGAGGAGTACTTGATGTAGAACCAGAAACAGGAGCCATTTTTATTGCCCAACCACTGGATTATGAAGAAACAAAAATGTATGAGATTCACTTGTTGGCCTCTGACGGGAAATGGGAAGATTATGCAATTGCCATCATCAGTGTCATGAATAAAAATGATGAGACTCCAGTTTTCTCTATCAATGAATACTATGGAAGTATAATTGAGGAACTGGATGGCTTACCAGTCTTTGTACTTCAGGTAGTGTATGCAGTTTTGGAGATGATAATATTTCAATGAAAGAGCACAGATTACTCTGGTACAATTATGTTAATAATAATCCAGCACAGATATATTAATGAAATTTAGTTTTACTGAGGTTTTTTGTCAGTGGAAGAAGAGAAGTGGACTTTTATGGAAAAATAATTACAAAGATAGTAAGTAGGGATAAGCAGGATGGATCATTTGTGATCCTAAAAAGCAAATCATTAACATTTTAAAGCTATCAGAATAGCGATAGTTAAATTACCTCTACAAATATGAAAAAATAAAGTATTATTTTAGTATTAGAATATCTACATTGTTATTGTAGTGCAAAGCCTATTTACCTACTCTGAATTGTCCCTCAGCCACCTCTCATTTGCCGTTCATCTGGCATGCACATATTCATAGTATGTCATACACTTTTGCTTGGACTCCCTTAGACTGTAGCAGTGTATAGGATATAATGCAATCATTGCATATTTTATAATTTCTATGTCTTTGTTTTCAAAACTTTTGTAGGTTATGGCAAGTGATCCTGATAATAATGTGGATGAAGGAGATTTGAGATACTCATTACATGGGCATGGTGCAGCTGATATTTTCACAATAGATGAGATAACAGGCAGCATTTACTCACACAAGATGCTGGATCGGGAAGAGAGAGCACTGTGGAGATTTGTTGTATTGGCTACTGATGAAGATGGAGAAGGACTTACAGGATTTGCTGATGTAATTATTAATGTGTGGGATATAAATGACAATGCACCCATGTTCACATGCATGCCTGATGATTGCAACGGGAGTGTCTTTGAAAATTCTCCTGCAGACACATTAGTCATGGAAATGGGTGCAGTTGATCGTGATGATCCACATGTAGGTCTTAATGCTGTCCTGACTTACAGGATAACAGAGAATGTAAAAAATGAGTTTGGTACTGACATGTTTAATATCAATCCCAATACTGGTACAATCCATGTAGCGGGAGGAATGCTAGACAGAGAAAGGACTGAAAATTATTTTCTTACTGTTGAAGCAAGAGATGGGGGAGGGCTAACAGGAACAGGCACTGCCACTATTTGGATTGCAGACGTCAATGATCATGTACCTAAATTCACAAAAAAGATGTGGCAGGCAGCAATTCCTGAAAACAGTGCCATCGACTCAGAAGTTCTGCAAGTGTGTGCTACAGATGCAGATGTTGGGGAGAATGCTGACTTAATATTCAGTATCATCGGGGGAGACCCAGATCAGAAGTTTTATATTGAGAATGGCAAAGAATGGCAATGTGCCACTATTCGACTGAAAAAAAAATTGGATTTTGAGAATGCACGTGAAAGGCATTTTAATCTTACTATTACGGTGGAAGATCTTGATTTTTCTAGTATTGCAGTGTGCCTGATTGAAGTTGAAGACTCTAATGACCACAGCCCAGTTTTCCTTTCTCAGTTTATTCGGACAAGCCCTTTCTTTGAAAACGTGCCTGTAGGTACTACAGTAACCACAGCGAGAGCTACAGACAAGGATTCTGGTTTGAATGGGAACATTATATATTCTATAAAGTCAGATTCGGATCCTATGAGACAGTTTGTGGTTGACCAACGTGGTCATGTGATTGTGGCAAATACACTAGATCGTGAAGTCATGCAGAA
Source organism: Theristicus caerulescens (assembly GCA_020745775.1). Lineage (NCBI taxonomy): Eukaryota > Metazoa > Chordata > Aves > Pelecaniformes > Threskiornithidae > Theristicus > Theristicus caerulescens. The sequence goes on along the minus strand of CM036565.1, from coordinate 41,961,538 downwards.
ATACAGTTTAGTTGTACAAGCTTCAGATCAAGGGACACCTGCCCGCACTGGAAGCGTTACAGTTTTGATTAACTTGCTTGATGTTAATGACAATGGACCAAGGTTTGAGGCACCATACATGCCTGTAGTTTGGGAAAACATATTGAGGCCTGAAATAGTGTATATGAACCATACATCAAAACTGCTTCATGCATTTGATCCAGACAGTGAAGAAAATGGGTCACCCTTTACATTTTCATTGCCACCAGATTACCAGAATTCTTTGGATTTTTCTCTTACTGACAACAGAAATAACACAGCAACTGTAACTGCTTTGAGGTCCTTTGACAGAGAAAAGCAGAAGGTGTTTCATCTGCCAATAGTTATAACAGATAGTGGGATTCCAGCTATGAGCTCTACAAACACCCTAACTATAACAATTGGTGATGAAAATGACAACTGCCATGAATCCGGCCATAAGGAAATCTATGTGTACAGTTACAAAGGTAAGTGCTATCTGGATATTATTTCAGATTCATGAATATAGCACAGTTTTACACATAATTTCCGTCTTGCAGTTCTTAATTTTTTTTTTTTTAAATGGCTTACATATTTTGAAACTGAAACTCCAATTCTGTAAACTACTAAATAAAGTGGAATGAGTATATTTGCAAAGCTACTCTAGTGTGTAACAGATCTGCAAGCAAATATATATTGCATTTGCAGAAAAAGCAGTATTTTTATAAACCAATAAAATCTATTTTCCATTGACTAGTTTTCACCTACACAGAGGAATTTTTTGTGTGTGCACACGTGATTTGGAAAGTACTTGATGCTGAGATCTGGAGATGAGAATGGCAGAACTGAAGCAACTTAGAGAAACAGAGGCTCATAAATGTGCCCTACCCAGAAACTGTAGACCAGTCCCACCTCCACTGTGACAGCCACTGTGTGGCTGAGCAGGATAGAAATCTTGGAGGGAGGTTTTCTGCTGGCAAGAAAGGATCCGAGGGAAAGCTGGGTCAGTGATTTTTTAGGAAAAGAAAAATCTTTGTGGTGCAATAAGTGACTGCTTCCTAGAACGTGTAGTCTTCGAACTGATAAAAAAAAGATGCTGTTCTGGATGTGTTCTTGAGTGGTGCACAGTACCCAGTTCAAGAAGTACTAGCAGGAGAGCTGCTCTGTGATAGCAGCCACAGTACTGTGAGGTTTAGCATTGTCGTGGGAGAGAGCAGAGCAAATGCATCCATTGCATTTTCTCATCAGAGTGGGTTAGCAGAGGATGAACAGTTTAATAATATTTTTTAAAATTTCTCTTGAATTACTGTGTTTTTTCCTGAAATTACCTGTAACACTTGACCTTAAACTAGTCCTGGTGGCCCTTATTAAGCATGGTTTATTACACCTTTCCTCAAATATTCCATTCCAGATAGACTTGGCTGTATCTCAGTTATCATTGCAATGGTAGAATTTCTGATAAATATTAAAGAAGATTAATCTACAGAAGGTATTTTTGCAATGAGTTTATTTTTGCTGAATTCAGTATGCCTAAATTAGAAAAAGATATGACCAGATCCTACCGTGAAATGAGAGAATGAAGTTTCTGGGGTGGATTGGCTCCAGATTTGAACCTTAAAAATTTCCCATGGTGCTGGTTCTTGGCTATGGAATTCAAAGGTCTCCTCCTCTAGAGTTGCTCCTTTTGCTATTTTAGAACAGCTGCTTGGATGTTCCACTTCTGTGACAGCCCACAGGGGCCTGAAAAAAGGGCCAAGAACTGGCACAGCTTGGTGGCTTCTTGCCCATTTCCTTTTCTCGGTCATGTCCTTCTCTCCCAGCTGCACCCCACAAGATGCCTCGCTCTTTGCTGGATTCCACTGGTGTGCCATTTGAAATAGTAGAGTAGCAATGAAACATTCGGGGATTAACTCCTGGTGGGGTGATTTTTTTTTTTCTTTCCTGAGAATTTTATATAGAGTTGTATTTATATATCATTCTGTTGTTCTTTTGTGTTGTTTTCAGCTTTTCTTCTTTCATGTGACATCCATAGTGTACTCACCTTCCCAGAACTGGCAGAAATCATATCACAGGCTATGCATTATTTTAAGAATCTTGGATCATAACCATCACCAAATTGAGCAGGAATCTGAAAATAATAAATGCAGTAGTGAATGCGGCAGAAAATAAAGTACACTGAAAAGCAAAAATTAAATGCAGATTTATTATAATTTATCTCAACAGGAAAATGGTCAACAACAGTGCTTGGGGAAGTGTTTGCACCAGATCAAGATGACTGGGACAATAAAACATTTCTCTCTGAAGGAAAACTGCTCAAGTGAGGATTGTATTTGTGTCAAAATGAGTAATATTTATGCTTCTCTAATGATTTTACTCACCATGTATTTTTCTGTGTTCAGGATGTGCATAAGGCCAGGGTTATTGAGTGTATTAAGGAATGTACCTTCTGAATGCTCTTTTTCTTTTTTACTTGGGTAACTATGTATTAAGAAATTAATGCATGAAATATTTTCTCCAGGAGAATGCAGGATCACACCATGATGATTTTTAGTCAGATGTCATCATTAATTTATTTTAAAATGTTCATTCTGTAAGATCTAATTTGAAAATAGGCAGAGCTTTTAATACTTGCCCTAAAACATTGGAGCTAATGGCATACAAATCCCAAATTTAAAGGGGCGGAATGGAATAATTTCCTCAAAAATGGAAGGGAATTTGGTGATATCCGTTGATGGCTGAATTTACAATCGTGTGCAAATACCATGACTCTTGGATTAGTGGAGTTTTTTTTGTTAATTGAAATGTTGAATTGGATCCTTAATTCCTACTTATACATTATTTGTTCATATCATAAAGTGAGATGGCATATAGCATAATTGTATGCTGTTCAAAATACAGAAAATGGAGGTGAAAATGAATGTGAATTTTTGTCTCCGCTGTGAGTAAGAGTTTAAAAGCTTTATGTAACCCGAAATTAAAGACTGACTTTCTGTCCGTCAGCAGCCCCTGGGCCTGTTTCCATATTAAGAGGTTACTGCTCCATAATGGTGGTCATGGAATATTTCCATAATTACTGATTACTGTCCCTTTGAGGTGGCAAATGAAGATGATATCAGATATTTCATACAGACTTCATCGTGTTCCAGATGGATAAATGAGCATCTGGAATGACTTTGTGTGGTTTTGTCACTTTCTATTACTTATCTCATAGACCTGTCCATGATGACTATGTTGAACCCCGTGGTTCAACTACACACTGCTTTTATTCAGGATTGGTAAAGTCTGGGGATTTGGGAGTAGCAGAAACATCTTCTTACAAGCTCTGCAGCTTGTCATTTCTGAAATAAGGTGTTTCTGGTGCTTTTCTGAGGTTGGTTGCTAATTCCCATAACTTTTGATCCTATAACCTTCGTAGTAACATCTAAAGCCTTCTGAATTATGTTAATGAATAAAGTAAGTTCTCAATTTCTCAATTAAGGTTTCCTAATTGAAGGTTTATGTCTAGGTCTTTCAGATTAAATCAGAGGACTGGTTCTTTGATGATGGTTGATAACACTCCTCAAGGAATATACAACTTAAAAGTTAGAGTTTCTGATGGAGTTTGTCCTGATGTTATATCTACAGTACAAATCCATGTCAAAGAGCTGGAAAATGAAGCTGTACAAAACTCAGCCACTGTGCGTCTATCAGGTTAGTTTTATTTGCTGCTGAGAGTTTAGATCAGCTGCTTCTATAACTGAATGATTATGTGATGTAGGTATTATTATATCAATACTTGATTTACCTATCACTGTAGGACACTTTCCGGTATGTTTCCATATTGTTAAATAAGAAATAAATTGTGAAATGAACCTGTGGTCTCCCAGTATTTCATGTTTATCTATTTTTGAATCCCAAACTCAGATGTCACAGCAGAGGAGTTCATAAGGAGAGATGAACACGGCAAAACAAGACAAGACAAGTTCAAGGAATTAGTAGCAAAAATGTTACCTGCTAAGCTTAGTGATATCATTGTCTTCAGTGTGATGAACGTTGATGGAAAACAGACAGATGTAAGGTTTGCAGTCCATGGTGGCTCGGCATATTACAGACCTGAGAAACTGCATGCTGAGATGGCAGCATTTAAAAATGAGGTATATTCTTTAGGGTTATCATGCATCTATGTAATTCACCCAAATACTGAGTTTGCAAGGTATATATCCCAAACCTCAGTGAAAGAATATGCTAGATCTACAGATAAGGTTTTTTTACTTCACTCAGGACAAAAACACTTGTCAAGCAAGTGCTTAATTCAAGCTTTCTCCCTTCTCCTTAGTCCATACGTACTAACTTCTGGGTCAATAAATATAACCACTCTTTAGTTGCAGAAAGATAATTCTCCATTCCCATCATGGTAGAATTAACTGTGTTTTCTCCAGTCAGTGTTTCATTGTGTAATCTATCAGACTTGCATATGACGTCAGAAGAATCCCTAGAAGCCAAAGTGGTACCGTAGTACAGAGAATGTCTTGAAAATGACAGCTTTTTTGGATGTTCCAGATGCTGATGGAAATACCCAAATCATCAGCTTGTGGTTAGACTCTTACAGTAGAAGCTTGATGCCACAGAGATGGAAATTCTACTGTGCAAAGAGATGACAGTCCATAGAAAAAAATCCTGCTGGAAGGAATATGCAGGTTAGAAGAACAGTTACAACAGATAAGTGAGATGGAGGCAACTGATTTTGTGATTGTATTTAACTCACCAAAGGACAACTTTAAATACAAAGTGACACCCTCCCTTAACTTTTTTTACAGTTGTAAGGGGAAAATAGTTTTTGAATGTGAGATGTTTTCTTCCGCTTCCTGATGTTTCCTAACTGTCCTTACTCTCTTACCAGATCCCGCATGCCCTCTAACTCGGTTACCCAGACACAGTCTGTCTTGGCCCCGCTCTTATTTTCTGTAGTCCTCTAGATTTTGGCTTTGCTGAAGTCCTGCAGATGCTGCTGAAGAGACACTAAAGCTGCTGCCTTGCACAAAGGCAAGATGCCACTGCTGGGCTTGTAACTTGCCCTGGACAAGGCAGCACTTCGTGACGTGTCATTTGTGGCTATGGGGGCATATTTGAGTTTAATACGTGGTACATCTTAGGGAGGACTTTTCCTGAAGAGAAAAGAGCACTTTCCATTTGTGCGAATACGGTAGGTCTGCCTGATTCTGGGAACCAAACAGGAGTATCTTAACTTACCACCTGCCTACATCTTACTGTATCTTAAATAGTTGTGTGCATTATGAGACTCTTCAGAGTGACCAAGTAGGAAATACCAGAGACAGATAGTATTCATGAAGCATAACGACTGCTTCTTTTGCATATTTATTGAATTACTGCAACAATAATATAGAAAATTGCATAGATTTCAAATATTCTGTGCCACAATATATGACAGGTGAATTCATCAAAGTGGTAACAAGGGGATTGCTTCACGTATTTTAATGAAAAAATATGTTCGTATTAATTATATATCACCTTTCAATATTTAATGAATAGCTCCAGTGAGTAATCACCAATAGTTTACAGAAAACCAATCATAGCTGGAGAATTTCTCCAGTAGTTTTTATACATGTGTTTAACTATAAATATAGAAAATAAGTAATTAGCACTGGAATTATTCATTGAATTGCTAAATAAATAATATGTTTGCATTACCTTCTTGGTAACCCATACTAATACTGTAAAGGAGCCAAGATCGTTTATATACGCTATGTTTTTCTATCACAGTATTACATAGCTGTCTAAATGTGCATTATAGACTCTCCAGTAATGGTGATAGATGTGGGCAGCAGACACGAAACTGCATTGACAGGATGCATCATGTCATTATAAAGTATATTTTATGCCTTTGGGGACATGTTTTTCAATACATGTTATGATATTTGAGGATATACTGACAATTGATTGTAAAGGTCAAAGTTCTTACAGTGGTGAATAGAGATGACAGCACAAGTTAAAAAAATAGAAGTGCTTTAGTATTTATGTATTTGGTTTGGTCTTTTCAAAGCTTATTTTTAAAATATTTGTCATTTTATCATTTGAAAAAATACCTATTAAATGTATAAAGAGAGTCTAAGCCTGATCTGATGTTAGTTTTACATTTGTATACCTCAGTGTATACCACTGTGAGAGTATTGAAGTCTCTTGTATTCAGGTTTGGACACTAAATACACATCATTTTAACATATTCAGATTACCAAATACAAATCAAATTCTGAAGCTTTATAGGCACCTGTGCAAAATCCCCAAACAAGTAGGAGGAAGAAATCTGTTGTGCCAGGGAACAAACTTAGTGGCAACTTAGTCCAGTGTGTAGGCTACTGGCTGAAGGACAAAAGGTCTGAAATAATGGCAGCCTTGTTACTGTCCTCAGGCTTATTGCGAACAGCTTGCTTCCCTTCTTTGTGCTTTCTGCTTGTTGTTCTTTGGTTTGTTCGGATTAGAAGTTGCAAACTGCAGGGACACTTACTACGTTTCAAGACCTATGTGTGACACTTACTACGTTTCAAGACCAGAGAGGCTCTTCTCTTCATTTGGGTATTTGGGTTTTCAGGTGCAACCCCAGTTAATGATAAAAACAATGAACTAGCAAAGGTTAATGTAGAATAGAATATAGTATTCAGTATGCTGAGTCGACTGCATTTTGTTTCAGGCAGTTTGACATTAAATGTAAGTTTATGGGGCACAAATCAGTAGGCTGAATCCTAATTGCTACAAAGCGGTCGTCAGGACACTGTCTGTGGACATTATTATTGAATGCAGCTCAGCCCTGCATTTTCCTGTGTCTGTATCCTTATATGCGAGAGAACATAAGAAATAATACCTGGGTATAACTCATGAGGAAGAATTTTTATCCTGGCTTGAGCTAAAACGTGCTTGTTGCTATCAGAGTGCAGAGAAGTGTGACGCAGACAACGCAGCTCGGAAGGCAGAGTATCACTGCTCTTGCAGCTTTGGTCCTTGGAAATAATGTTGGTAGGCCAGTACAGATTTAACACGTTCACAGTCAATCGTGTCAATGATTTAAGTTTTTAGGAAATACTGCTACTGTAAATTTTCTAAGATTTTTCCTGTCTTTGTCATTTTGCTTGCCTGTATAGTCAGGGATGTTACTAATTAGTGCTCAAGAAACTACAGCATTCCATGAAGTCTATGATGGCTTAGATTTTTCAGAAATTAAGGAGTAAGTAAAAGCTATCATTAGGAAGAGACTAGTGATGTGTTAAACTGTATTTTCTCTTAGATCCAGTCAGCTTTACAACTGAACATTTCACAGATCGATGTAGATGAATGCAGGAGTGCAAATTGTAGCGAGGGCACCGGTTGTACAAACTACCTCGCTGTGAGTGACATCCCAACAGTGATGGATACTGGAAGCGTGTCGCTTGTCTCAGTAACAACCACCATCAATGCGGTCTGCAGCTGTTCAGCCAGGGACCGAGTTCATCAGTCTTGTTCCTCCTACCCTCGAAGCCCTTGTCTCAATGGTGGGATGTGTATTGACACTTTGAATGGTTACAGGTGAGGAAACTTGTGTTGCAGATTGTCTTACTTTTTTTCCTTCTATTTTTAAAGTGTCGAGTGGAGCTTACAAGATACAGGTCTAAAAAAATCATACATGTGCTTCTGACTGAAGGAGAAACAAAAAACCCATGAGCACACTGGAGTGTAAGTCTAATGACAACAGAGTCTTTACTAACAGCCCAATAAAGGTGCTGTAGTCCCGAAAGTGGTGGAAATAGTGTATGAATACGAAAGAAAACCCTGGGGAAAAAACGGTGGTATAATTAACACGTGTCATTTTTTAAGAGCACCTAATTCCGTATGAAGGAATGGGAAGTGTGCTCTGTTTTTTTTACTTTTTCATTTCCAGAAGAGTAGTAATAAAGGTAAATATCAGTGGTTGCAGCAAGGATGTAGGGGGAGTGAAATGTAGTTAAACAATGGGTAATAAGGAGTTTAGAAAACATCAGATAGGAAACTTGCTGTATTATAGCATCACCTGACACACACCAGTATTCCTTTAGTGAAATTTTACAGGCTTATTCTAGCTAGGAATTAACCTCCCTGAGTTTTCTCTGTAATAAATTGACCAATTGGTGTTTGGTGTTCTATGTTACTTATTTAATTAAATGATTCATTGTTTTCAAAAACATGCCCTCAAAAATACTTTTTTTTTTGATAGTGTAGTGGATAAATATGCTTTGTACTGTTAAAGGATTTTAATAACTGCCAAGCACCCCTGAGACTCTGCTAAAATCATTGTTTCACTGCTATTTTTTTACTGTGCTACATTTGTTGCATGTAAAACAACAACAAAAAAAGTTGGAACATTGGGGAATTTTGACTATTTTTTGTGTTTGTGCTCTTTCAGATGTCTTTGTCCCGCTTCATTTCATGGACCAGACTGCCAGCAGACTAAGCACAGTTTCCATGGAAATGGTTATGCATGGTTTCGTCCCATCAGGCCTTGTTTTGAAAGCTCACTCTCTCTAGAGTTTATTACTGTGGTTCCAGATGGACTTTTACTATACAGTGGTCCTTTATCAAATCCAGAACCTGGGAGTGCAGAAAACTTCATTGCAATAGGTACTTCTGCAAAAGTGTGTGAAAAAATTAAATGCCTTTTGGGAATGGGTTGCCTGTGAACAGTGTAGTAGTTAGAGTATGAATTCTGTCTTTCCATCTTACAAGATAATTTATTTTCTGGTTTGAAAATATTTTGTAACATTTCCTAATACATCTTTCTTCTTTGATGTCTATTTTTGTAGCCTACAGCTATGGCTTTAAGTCCATCGCAGAGTTGTAGAAATCAAGGGGAGATATATATATATATATATATAAAATAATCCCCCTAGGAAAACTGTAGTGCTATAAAGGAATTTAGGTACTTTGAAGATAGATATTACATGATTAATGCAGTCTTAGTTGCATGTCATTCTTATCTAGTTTAGTGAGAAAAGAAATCCACTTAAACTGCTTTCAGTCTCAGGATGTTTTTGCACTTTTTTTAAACAGGCAGTGATTTGATGGATGAATCCAGCCCCAGTGTGCCACTGTAGGAAAATTTATACACAAGTAGAACTGATTGCTTTATGTTGACACATATTTAAAAAGTTACTACTGCTAGTTTTTTGTGAATTATTATGCAAGATGCACAGTATGCTTGGTATTTTATATTTTCCTAATTAATTGAAAGATAAAGTTGTTGGATATCATTAATCATTAACCCCTTTTTTGTTTCGTTTTGCAGTTACTTGTAAATTTGAGTAGAAGATGGGAGGGAGTAAAACCTGCATGTGTTAATTGTTTTAGAGCATTAGAAAATTGCAGATTGCTTATCAGGAATTAGTTGCAGTTTTGACAAAGAAGTGGCACAATCTAAAGTATAAAAATAAATACTATATTCAATGAGTGTTTCTGCATAATAGAAGTCATAGAATATAATTCCAGTTATTTCTGTAGTGAACCCCACTTTATGTGACTTGCAATAACTGTTAAATTAGTACATTCACTAACTGCTAAAATATCCAAAATGGAAAGATTCTCATAGCTGAATTTAATTTCTTTTTCATGTTGTATTAGAACTCTCCGGTGGTATTCCTGTGCTGAAGATGAGCCATGGCTCAGGTTTTGTGATGCTGCAGTTTCCAAGTCACCTGAATGTAGCAGACAAAAAATGGCATCAACTAGAAGTCAGAACCAATGGTCAGGTCAGTTATTTGATTTTTTTTTTCACATCAGGATATTTGTATTTCCAAAAGTATTTGCCTGTGCAGAAACAGGAGAGTAGAAAAAACAGACTGAGTTATTACATGTATTATTCTAGCTGTGCTTGTAGATTTGATGAATAATACGAATTCTGGGAAGACAGCATTGTCAATTCCAAATATACCTATGTTGTAATCCGTATTCTGGGATCAGAGGAATCTTTTTCCTGTTTTTAAGCTCTGCAACACATGTGGAATGTGCATAAAGGCTTAGATGTAATTTGCACATTCAGTGTACAGGTTTGGACACTGAAATCAATTACCTATGCACAAAAAGCAGATAATTATTTATTTGCAAATGCAGTTACAGTTTTTGTGAAAGTGGTTAAACTACTCAGAAGCATAAATTAAATGCAGAGTTAAGTGCCTTCTTTGTTAAATGGTTCCATTTTGGCTTTACTGTTTATTGCAAGATGGAAAACAGAGCAGGAAAAAACCCCATCCCTTTTACTTGATGGTATGCAAAAAGAAAAAGATGAAAATTTGATATAACTTGTTTATTGAATTTTACAGAAATTCTTAATTCAATAATCCTGTTTTGGTGTAGGATGTTCGATTCACTTTGGATCATTGCAGTGCAGCTGTTGTTTCAGAGATAGAAGGAGTAGGCAAATGGCTGTCCACTGAAGATCGTACAAATTGTGAAGTCTTTGGGTCTGTTCCACGAAGAGCAAGGTACGTTTCTGGAGATTCACTGAAAGACAGTTTATTCTAAGGCCTTTGAACATTTTACCTATCAAATTGAAGTGAAGTTAGTAATGACTAGGAGCATAAAAGCATTTGCTTTTCTCTAAGACCTTCTGGGCCAAGTCTGGACCTTAAAGCACTAAACAAATTTTAAGGAACCAGTCTTCCTCCGAGTAGGGTTGCAATACTAAATGACAACCCCAGAACACTACGTGGCTAGTACTGGAGCTTTTGTGGGTACTGTGTACCATCCCTTACCCACAGGATTTCTCTCGCTTTGTTTATCAAGTCACTGTTCTTGAAAACCTCACGAAATTAGGCCAGTTGACTTTTTAATGGCAATAACTCTGGATCCTCAACCAGTCTTACTATCTGATTGGTGTAAGTCTGAGGGCTCCTACTGGCAACCTTTGGCAAACGTATTAAGGCAGACTAACACATCAGGGTCTCCAGTTGATCCAAGATTCCTGCCTTTATAGCAGTCAGAGGAAGTGCACCTGTGTCCTTACTTCAGCTGTTCACTTCACAGCCTGGCGTACTTGTATAAACTGCTGATTAAAGTAGGCTGGTGCTCGTGTGCCTGACTGTGGGCTGCAGCATCTCATATTGAGACATACAATCCACCTGTTGTTGTTTTCCAGCAAAGTAATACAGCCAAGGTGCGGTAATGACTCTGGTGGTTTACATTGCTTGTACTGTTGGGTCAGCCCTTATCCTCAGTTAAAACTGAAAAAGTTGGAAAATCTTATTCAAAAAGCAATTATTACATTCAAAGCAGAAGGATGTGTTTAGCTACATTCTGCAAGGGTTTGGATTCAGTATAATTCAGGCCTTTAGACTGATGCTTCTTGCCCTTGCTGATGACACCAAGCTGGGAGAAATGACCAGTATATTGGAGGGCATGGCTTGGTATTAAAAATCATCTCAGCCAACTGAGAATAGGACCTGTAAATATACTGTATTTTTCCACTATGACAAGGGCCAAGTGCTGCACGTAGGCAGAAATAACCAGCCTCACAAATACAGAGAAGGGAACAACTGCTAAGTATCAGTAAAAGATAACGGATGGTAGTCAGAAAGTGAGTCAGCAATGCCACATTAACGTGAAGAAGGCAAGCACTACACAGTAATACCTCAACATGTGTAGATCTCTAAGATATGGAAGGTAATTCTTCCGCTCTGGTTAGCGCTGTTGGGCCTCAGCTGGAGTCCTGGGTCCAGTTTGTGCACCAGAGTGCAGGATAGATGTGTACCAACTGGGTATAGTCCAGAGAGGAGCAATGACTGTAATCAGCTTGCCTTGAGAATAAGACCTGTCAAGAATGAAGGGATTGAGGTCACTTAACTGAAAGAAGGGGAAAACTGAGGAGAGATATGATAAGTCTTGGTGTATATAAAAGAATACTACAAAGATGATTTAGACAATCTCTTCTGTACAGGGCCTTAAGTTACAGTGAGGAATATGCAGGTTATATTTTAGGGAGACCTTTGTACTAATAAAGATACTTGAGCTGTGGAATAGATAGTCCCAGCAAGTGTGCTGATTAGCATTGGGATTAAGCCTTGTCAGCAGATGCATGGAGCCCTCCTGGTCATGAAAGGAGCACAGAAAAAAGGGAAAAATATAAGAACAAATGAAAACAAAAAACTGAGTTGGTAACTCAGGGAAAAAGAAACTCTCTGAGGACTAAGATATGTGGAATTCTTTGGCTCAGAGAGACAATTGGGGGACATTGCAGAGCCTGGACATGTGTGCTGTACCTTTTAGACCACATTGACTCAACTTTTACGTTTCTGGACTTTATCATACATAAAACAGTTTTTGTTGGAGTATTCCTACAGTATAGGATGAATGTGCACACACAGAAGCACTTGAAGGAGAATATGGTGTCTAGAATATCACAGCTGTTCCTGATGTGAACACAAACATACCTGAATTGTAATAGCGTCCCACAGTTAAACTCCTAATAGACTTCACTGTCATGTTTAAAGAATAAATTACCCTTTATTTTAAAGGGCTGGCTTCTGCTCACTGACTGACTGTATTTCAGAGAAAGAAGCAGATAAAATAGTTGCATTCTTTTGTTATTTTATAAAGCCTCTATTATTTGGAAATGCAGTGTAGATGTTTATTTATCTGCCTTATTATATGATGCCTATGTTTGAAGGGTAATTTCACATCTATTTTTATTATTCATATAATTATAAAGGTATTTGAATGGGAACCATGTTCTACAGCTGGGTGGTGTAAAAGAATGGTTACCATATTCCTACCCACAATTGCTACACAAACACTTTTCTGGTTGTTTGCGCAATTTCATCTTGGATACTCAGGTAAGAGAAGTGGAACATTTTGCTTTAGCAAAGAAGTAAACTTCTTTATTAAATTTTGGGGAGATTTGTATTATACCTGAAACTTTTGCTTGCATTAATCTGTTCAATGCCCATATGCATCAGTGTAAAATACAAGAAAATTCTGGATTTTTCTGTCATAATTAGAATAACTGCCTTGAAAAGTGATTTCTCAATTACAAACAGATGTATTTGTGAGCCAGAAACTGTGCCTTTGTTTATCCCCTGCTTTATGCAGCTGTCTTCCAAGCTTCTTTGTGCATTCAGGGAACTTCTCGGTGGCAATTGTATAATGCTATATTTATGCCAGCTGTCTGCTTTGTTAGGAAATATTAGGGGTTTTTTGCTTTTATAGTCAGTTGAGTTTATTGAAAGGCAAAATATGATCTTGATAAAAAAAGTTGAAATCTGAATGTCAAAAAGCAAACTTAGCATCTTAAGCAATGCAGATGAAGAACAGACTGTTGTGTGGTATAGCTATTTCTGCTTAAGAATGAAGTGTTTCTTAAATAATATTTCGGTGTCATATAATTTTCTCTTGAAGGTATATGACCTTCAGTCTCCTGCAGAGTCCCTGAATAGCTTCCCTGGCTGCACACTTACGGATGGGAGCTGTGAGACCTTGGGGTCTTCTTCCTGTGGTATTCATGGGAGGTGTCTTGGAGACTGGGGCTCGTTTGCTTGTCATTGTTTGCCGGGTTACTATGGCTATCGATGTGATAAAGGTGAAGTCTGTTTTTCTGTTACATTATTGGTAGTCTGGTAAATTTTACAATACGGAAAACTTAAAATTTTTGCAGGTAGTGATTGCTGAGGTGGTTTCTGATGTGTACATTGTGTAAAGCCATGTTTCAGTGTAGTTGCCTGCAATTTTTAACAATTGATTTTCTAATTCCCTTTGAGAAATTGCTTTCTCAGTATCAGATAACTTTAGTCCTGGGGGTGTTTGTGCAATAAGTGTATATTGGAGACTACATGACAGAAGAATTGTGAACAAAATTATTTGTTCTTGTCACAATTTTTTGAATTTGCATCTTTATACACTTTCAGAAATATCTAATAACCTAAAACTTAAATGTGAGTGTGCCAGTACCGCTTACTGTGCAGAATTAGAACTACACAACTGGAATTAGAAATTACTGCTCTGTTGGGGTCTGGAAGACTCTATTGGCTTAAAGGTGTGTGCTTTCGGTATGGTAGGATCTTTTCTTTAGCCCTCACGGAGCCAAAGTTTGCAGCAAAAAGACAACTATAAAATAGCAGGTAGTGAAAATCGGTTGTGGTACTAAATACTTTGTTTGCAGTCTCTTCTTTTGTTTTGGTCAGAGCTTCTGCTTTCCTGCTGTCATCCTGTGTGAGCATTGTAAGAAGCATTAGCAGGATCAAGTCAGGAGGGAGTTCACCACTTTACAGAGGCAGATGAAGTGGGAGAGTGACTGGGGAAGTTCTGGAAATAGATAAAGGGGCACGTCCCAAAAGACAAGTTATGTCTTAGGGATCCATGCTGTGCATCACAATTTTTTCTTTTACTTTCAACTCTTACTATGAAAATAATGGAAACAATAATATTTTCCTCTCCCTAAAAAATGGTTTAAAGGTCTTTATCCTGTTTTTTTTAGTTGCCAAAGAATATACATTTGGGCCAGGAAGTCACATTCGCTATCAGCTTCCTGTCAGTGTGCCTGCCCGCAGGACGCTGTTTGAAGCCATGATTAGGACACGGCAGCCTGACAGTGTCATCACAAGCATGTTGTCTCGAAATAAGGATGAACACATCACCTTACAGGTGAGCAAGGAATCCCAGACAGTAACAGCATAAAGTTAAATCAATGCCAGTGAATAGTTAGCCCAGAGAAACATTAGCTTCAGAGTTGGAAAAGCTAACCGAAAACCTTACGCTAGGCACAAAAACTTCCGAATTCGTTTTATGGACACTTACAGATCTGATCCTTCACTTAAGATACTGAGTGCACAACCACGGTATCCCATTGGATTTCAAAGGAATTTATTGCCAGTTACAGTGAGTTATAGTTTGCTGTATGGAATAGGATGAATAGTGTGTCTACTTCAGCCGTGGTCAGGGGTGGCCAATTCTGCATAGTTCAGACCCTGCCAAGAAAGGTGCCTGTAGCAGTTCTAATGATGTCAGCCTCTCAAAATGACCACCTGTTCACCACTGAATGAGGCACCTCTTCAGCTGTCAGTGTAGAAGTGATACACCAGATTCTCAACCGTTTGAAGAGCCCCCTAAATTTGTCCAAGAGAGAAGCAGGGTAAAATTACTCTGAGTGAATGACGTGCTACTGTGAGTACACCTCTACCAGTGTTTAGTTTAGTTCAGTAGCACCTGAAGTATCTTTATATGACACTGTATGTGCAGTGTAAACAAATGCTTTAAGACTGATGATTATGTACAAATCTTAGTTCAAGTAATGTGACAGTTACAGGTCAATACCAAATGTCAGGTGATGACTTTTCTTTCTTACTACTTTGTTAATTATCTACAAGGTTGTTCAGGGATTCTTAGCGGTCTCATATAATCTGGGTGATGGAGACTATTCTGTAAGCCTTCCCTCCTACCACATTGATAATGGTGAATGGCATCATATCGCACTGGAGAGAAATGAAAATGAATTTACTCTTCGCCTTTATGAAGGAGGTGGGAAGAGAGAAATTCTGAAAGCAGCAGGAAAATACAAAGAGATTGTGATTGACCCCAGCAGCTTGGTCCTTGGAAACACCTACCCGTTCAATCAAAACAAGAGTTTTCAAGGTGAGGAACTCTTGATCTCAGGGTTCAGAATATGGACCTGTAAAAATGAACGTTTAGTGGTATTACATGGGCATATTGTGAGAAGCTCTCTTGTTTATGTAGAGCCCAAAGTAAACAGATTTCTTGCATGACACTTTGCAAAAGAGACAAATAAACTGTTTTGACTAGGAAGAAGGTACAGCAGGGAAATATGTGCAAATACTGTTATCCACTAGACTTGGAACAAAGATGGTAACCGCTTCACATGACTGTGTATTGAGTATTTGTAAGCGGAGATCCATAAGCGTCTCCCAGGTGGACTGTGGATGGCTCATTGCATTAGATACACAGAACTGGTTCGTTGCGTGGTTCTATCCAGTCCATTTGGCAGCTCTCCTTCCCTACCAAATACGACTGTCTCTATGCTGAAAGGACTATTTCTGCTTTATACGTGCATTGCACAGCACACAGCAAACTCTGGTTTATTACCTTTATGCACTACCTTTGCATTATTGGATTCTACAGTCACTCAGCTGAAGCATTAACTAAAATTAGAAATGGTTTATTGAATTAGAGCTAACAATTTAAATTTTTAAAATTGTTAAAAAACAAATCAGTTTTCAGCCTGGAAGCAGAATAGTTACACAAAGGAGAAATATAGAGAAACGTAAGGTTAAGATAGCCATGACAGCTTTTTGCTCTGTCCTCAGTTGGCAGCTCACTCTTTGCCTAAAATCACAGTATAAGTAATGCACAGATACACAGCAAATCTTCTGTATTGACAAGGAAGACACACACCGTGACATGGTTAAATGCACCTGGTACCTGGCTATCACCTCTCTCTCCCATGCCTTTCACCTCTTTAAGCAGATTCTAGTAAATCCATTTGAAAC
The DNA here is from genome assembly GCA_020745775.1 of Theristicus caerulescens. Taxonomy (NCBI): domain Eukaryota; kingdom Metazoa; phylum Chordata; class Aves; order Pelecaniformes; family Threskiornithidae; genus Theristicus; species Theristicus caerulescens. The sequence continues at coordinate 41,945,054 of CM036565.1, read as the reverse complement.
AAGGTGGTAATGTTTTCACCAGCTAAAATAATAACAGTGAATAACAGAAAAGTGTGAGGAGAAAACATATAAAATGTATATGCATTAAATAGAAAAACAACTTACAGCATAAGTGTATCAGAAATTATTTAGAAAAAGATTGTTTTCTGTTGTTTCACTAGAAGTATTCCAATAACTAAAGTTTATGCTGAGAACTAGGGATCATATTTTGAATTTTTATTTATGGGAGTAATAGTATTTGTTTTTAAGTAAATAGATTAAAGTCAAATGGTTACATGAAGATCATTTTAATTAGGACAATTAATGTTGCTGTTAAGCAGCTGAAACTTCAACGGCTTTGAAGTTATAAAATGTTCTTAATTCTTCAAGGTATATGCTTTTATGCTGAGGCATCTCGTGCGTATGAAATTAGTGCCGCACATCTTCAGTACAAAATTTCTATCGGTGACCCAAGGCTGTTTCACCATTATTTGTGGTTTGCTCTTCTTTAAAGTTAAGTTGTAAACTACAATTAAAAATCAACCAATCACAATTTATACTGGTATGCATTGAAGAATATAACACATTTCCACATATAACAGATTTTCCACAATATTTGGACTTTTCTATTGAAAACATAGTAAAGGGGTACATGTTCCACTGTCTTGAACACAAGCAGATACGGGCCTGCAGCAGCACTTGGTTCTTGTGGAAAACACCAGGAATCTTGATCAAAACTTTAACAAATTCAGTCAAAAAACAGAGAACAATGCTATGAAAGTTTAGGTAAATTCAGTGCTAGATTTAAACTTTGGTAGCCTGTGTCCTTTGTTAAACATAAACTGCCAAATCTTACAGCTGCTTCAAATCATTCTTGCTGAATGTCTTTTAAAACAGTCTCTTTGTGCCTTGCCTCAGGATGTATGAAGGATGTCAGATTTAATAACTACAGGATCCCCCTGGATACTCACGTGAAGGAGCTGGTGTCAGTATTAAGTGCCCAAGGTGTCAAAGAAGGCTGTTCTTCAGAGGCTTGTAGGAGTAACCCTTGTAACCAGGAATTCATTTGTATTGATTTGTGGATGATGCATGAATGCAGGTAATTGGTGGAAATACAAGCGGAAACCCCTCCAGATTCAGGTGGGAAAGGGTGGATGCTGAAGAAGCGTGCAACTTGAAGGCTGCCACTGGCAATCTCATCAAATCATTGGACCACAGTGAAACCCTAAGATGCCTGCATAGGCATCAGGTTACTCAGAGAACACTGTGCTTTTAGGTACTACCCTTAGCTGATGTAAATCAGCGTATCTCCATTCATTCAGTAACAATTTCAGCTGCCTGTCTTAATTGAAAATGTTTAAAGAATAGCAGCAAATCCAGAATGTTTGTAAACCCTGAAAACCGGGAAAAGAGGGTGTGCTAGCTCGAGCGGAGTGGAACACTAGCATGGCTAGCTGTCTTGGGAAGCTCGTGCTGTGCAATGTAGATGTGCTTTCTTTTGTTCGTGTCTGACCGCCTATACTCTCTTAAGCTGTGACCTCTGCTCCCTTACAGGCCACTCGAGTTGCATGAGAAGCACCGCATCATTAAGCTCAGAGTTCTTGTGTGTGGCTGGGGCTGAGGTTAGGACAACACTGCTTTACATTAGTTGTGCTGTGAAGACATAGACTTCAAGCATTACTGACTGCCACTGTCCGCAAAACCAGAGTTTTCTAGAGATGTATTGTTTTCTGGAAATTCACTGTGATGGAAACACAAAGAACATAGCATAGCTTGTCCTGCCTAGACAGAACTGCAGACCCTAATCCAGTTATTTTTCACATGGGTAATCTTGCAGAAGCCAGTGGAACTACCAGAGTTCTGAAAGCCCCAGATGTAAGGGTTTAAAGTTGTGGAGCTCATTGTGTTATGACTGCTTTGGAAAAGACCACAATCCTGTAATTATTCTAAGTAACTTACTTCTAGTAGCTACTTCAGAAACTATATATAGAGTGTCATCAAAGACTGTTTTAAAATCTTAAATGCTGTGTTTCATGCCTACTTTTCTCAAAGTTTAATGGTTTCATTTTGCCTTTGCCTTTTCAGTTGCCCTCCAGGACACATGATGATGGAGAATGCCACTGGTAGACAGTGTGTCTACACTGCATGTGCTAAAAGGCCCTGTAACTATGGTACCTGCATCTCACAGTCACCAACCAAGTTCCAGTGTCACTGCCCTGACGGCTATACTGGGAGTAACTGTGAAATCACACTGGCCATCTTTCACAAGGATACAGGCCTGAGCTTTAGTTCCATGTTTGCCATCTGCATTTGCTTTTTGGCGCTGTTAGGTAGTTATGGCAACTACATCTTGTATTACCTTTGGTGAACTCCTTTATCCATCTTGTCTTGAATAGTCACCATCTCATCCTCCTGCTGAAAAACGCAGTTTCCTAATGGAGACTTGACTCTGCCTTCATGTCTTTGCCATGGTCTCAGCTCCATCAGTAACTTATTTTTCATCCCCATGTGCATATATTGCTAAGTGAATCAACATTTGTGAGCGACAGAAAGTCTTTGCAGTTTTATTTTCTGCACGTTTTCACTTCATTGCTAAGGAACTGTTCAGATGCATAATTGGAAGCAAATTCAATTGAACAGCAAGAGTGGAAATTGCTACCAGATAAGCATTGTTTAAAATACTACTGAACATGAAACAGGTTTTTCGGTCTAGGAGAAATGCACCGTCCGATAGGAATACACTCGGTCAGTCAGGAGCAGTCTCTTGCATCTTGCCAGTTGTGTCACAGGAATGTTTGCCTGAGTAAGGACATAGGATTTTTCTCATGGCTTTTACAGTGTTAATTAAGTTTCATTCAGAAGTCCTAGTAAGAGTACAAAAATGTGTTGCAGACTATTTTGCATCCATCTGTAGCTACCTGAAATACCATCCTTTTCCCCAACTCTGCTGGATACTACATTTGCCATGCGAATGCGATCAGCAAAGAATGTGGGAAGCTAACTGGTTTCACAGCTTTTGGAATCCCAGTTAGTGGAAGTCGATAAGAGATCTTTATGTTAAAGGAGGGGGGTTTTGCTGTGTCAGAGAAGTTTTACTGTGAGCTGACTTTGCATTGCTGCCTGTGCTCGACTGAACTTGACTGAAAAAACAACAGCAGCTTTTACCTAACAATCCTGCTAATCTTTCAGGTCTATATTACGAGTTAGAAACAGTTGGTTTTAACCAAGTGGTGTGCACTGCTGTGAAAATTGTAGTAGATGTGGATAACAATGGTATTATCACACAACTGTAACTTTTGTTAGGACAATTTTTAATAGAATTCCTTCTTCTCAAGATTTCAGATGCCCCTTCCTTACACAGCTTCCAGAAAGCGGTAAGGCATTTAAAAGTGATTAATTCATGCAATTTTAATTATAAATTTGTAAGTTTCCAATAGATTAGAAAAGCTGCTTTTCTGACATCTGATTACATCTTTTAAATTCAAATATGGAACTGTTTTGCAAGTAAATCAATACCAGGACGGCTTCACGTTGGTTCGATACCACGTGAACCTTCCCCGCCCCTCTCTGCCAGGAGGAGATTTCAGCTCATTTTGTTCAGTTCAAGACACAGTGATACTTTGGAGCTTGCAGCTGCTCCAACACTAACGCTGTGGATCAAAGAAACAATAAACTTCATAGAATGCTTGTAATGACAGCAACACTGTTCAGTGACAGAAAATCAGGCAGGAGCTTACACTGTTGGTATCTGTCTGGAAGAGGTGTTGTCTTCAGTGGGCGGACTTCTGGTCTGCACTCGTTACGCTCTTGGAACATGGGCTATATTCATTTTAAGTATTGCTTTTTTATTAGCAGTCAGAGTAAAAGAATAGGAGAGATGTAGAACATTTAAGACTTCTTGAGTATCTCAAAATCAGCTCAGCTAAAAAATGACTTTGCCAAGAAGTTCCCGCACGTGAAAATCTGTGTGACGCATTTCTGTAAATTTGGGGGATGGGGGGAGGACGGGTAACATAGATCTCAAACGCGTTGATTGAGCTTGGAGGGTATGGCTACCCAGCACAGTGCAGGGCATAGGACTCCCTGTACACCCGTTCCAGTCCCAGGGTCATCTAGGCGCTGCTCCGCAGAGCTGCACTCTGCCGTGTAGGTATTCTGTAAGAGATTCCCGTCTCTTTAATTCACTGCGGTGTTAGTTTATGGTATCCAGTGGTTTGAGGTCTTACTATGAGCTTTTATAAATTTTTATAGAGTTGGTAACACAGTGGTACACAAATCTCTATTTACATAATGTTCAGTACCTGATGTTGAAGCTTTACAACTGTTAGTGTGTAAAACGCACCTAAGCATTTAAGAAAAATGTTTGAATTCATGGATGCTAAGGCAAAATGTGCCTGTTTTTTTTCTAGTAAAATGTATAAGTCATTTCCTCTTTTGTCTCATGTCTTCTTGTGCTTCATTTGTGTCATTGTATCTGTCACTGTCAATGCACTTAAGTGCTACCCCTTTGTATACATTTCCTCTTACAAAGTTTAACTCAACACATTAAATAGATAGGTCTCTGAACAGCACTTGGGTCATTCAGTTCTTCAGTTAGTTATGCTTTTAACAACTTCAAAGTTCTACTTTAAAGGGTATTTCAAAATGCTCTTTAAAGGCCTTTTCTTCTGTCTTTGATGTTCACTTGTAACCACATTGAAGAATGCAAAAATCAAACATTTGCTGAGAAACACAAAACTGCAGCCTGGCTGGCTGTGACTGCAGACCGGTGCTGCGGCACTCGTATGGAACGGCTGCTGTCTAAGCCGTCCTGCGGCACTTGTGTATAGAAATGTTTTATTTGTTTCTGAATGATGTTCTGTTTTGCTCCTGTGTGTTCACACAGCTCTGTTCAGCGCTGTATTCTTGTGGGCTCGCTGGAAGAGTCACAAAGATCTGAACGGAGGAGTTTCCCACATGTCTGTGCATCATGAGGATTTGGAGGACATCAGAGAAAACATCCTTAACTACAACGAAGAAGGGGGTGGGGAACAAGACCAAGTAAGGATCGTTGTGCTACGTTACAATTAAGAGGGGACTGGTGGCTCACCACGCTAATGAAAATATATTATATGCTTTTCCTTTATAACTGAGGGCCTTAGCCTTCGTTCTGCTGATCCATTACTGCAGTTGGTAGATGAATTATTTGCAAGGTTATGTACACAAGGGTGCGTGTTTCTTAAGCGGAGATAAATGCCTATCAATTTTTAATTGGTTTTAAAGCAAGTGGTCCTATGTGCATATTTCAAAATGCTTGTAGAGTGAGTTCAGCAGTAAAGAAATAATGGCTGATGGTGTGGGTTTCATGGCTCAGGAGCCGCCGAGGTTCTCAGTGGTAATTACTGCTGTAGCACTGAGGGCTTGAAGGAGCCTGACGTGAGCTGTTTGTTACGGACGGTCTCTTTCTGGAGACTGCTCATAACAGCAGTTATTCAGACTTGACTTGTTAAGAAACCGAGGCACTACGTTTGTTCCTCTTAAGCCCTAAAGCCTGTGGTTGTTGTGGAAGAACGTCTCTGCGTTTTTCTGTTTTGGAGAGAAATACATTAGTGAACACAAGCCGTGTTTATACTTGCAATAGACCAGATTGTACCCAAAACAGGTAATATTAACATTTCTGCTAGCTGTTTTAAGAATTTCTACATGTCAGTTTAAGCCGAACTTTGAAAGAAAACTGCAAGTACTATAGATGAGTAATTTAAATAGATGATTTGCTGACCCACAGACGTTTGCTATGTTTAAAAAAGGTAAAGAACTTCATTGCTGCCTTTGAAGTTGTTCATTTCATGGATTTAAAAGGTGGTGTGGCTCTGCAGAGGTGGTAATAGTCAGGGCACTAATGTGATGGATCAAAAAAAGCCAGTGATTTAAAAAAAAATTAAATGTGACCTGTCCCAAAATTCCAAATATCTTCAAGAATTTTAATTATAAAATATAGAGAGTGTTTTACAAGGCCACCTGAGAAAGTATTCTTGCTTCTAGAGTATCCTTAATTTCTTGATGAATTCCTGTAAACATAACAAATGCAGGGACATTTTCCATGCGATAACATAGACAGCTATATGCATAAACCCTGTTTTCCTTAATAAGATTAACTTCCTCTGCAATATTTTGCATTTTTACACCCAGAAGGTCTATAGACTGAGGAAATCCACAGTTACTGTGTGACATGTTTAATTACTTTGGAGAGTTCTTAAAATACACTTCTTATTTTAAGCAGTGGAAGCAAATTAGTGACTTGATGATCTTCATCTGAGGCTGTTACTCTGTCTTGAAGAAATGCTGCTTGGAGTGAAGCCTCTACAGGTTCTGTATATTGTTCCTAAATTATTCAGATTTTACAGTTGCTGGGATTGCAGCTAAAACTTTCCAGTATTATTTTTAATACCTAATTGTTTGTCTAGATTTAAAAAAACCCCAAATACCCAGAATTACAATACCTTAATTGTACTCTAATGTTACCTTAACAAAAGGATCACGAGGGTGCTTGGACAAGACAGTTTTGTCTTTGTAATATTAGCAGAGGGTAGGACTACGGGGACAAGAGGCTGTATTACTAAGGAGTTTCTGCACCTGAAATAAATAAAACTATCCCTCAGAGAAATTAGGAGCTCATAAAAATTGTAGTAGATTAGTGCACTGTTGAGCATGTCCTTAACGCAACTGAACACCAGACGTTGTTAAAAGCCAGCTTTGAAGCTGGAGGCAAGGATCGACTTGAGTTTGTAGAGTGCCAACTAGGAATGGTCTATAATCAGAAGAAACATGTCATTTTAATGAACAACTAATAGCAGTGAAGGATGATTTTAGTATCACCCAGTTCACTGAAGAGATGATCCTTAAATCTGCCTTTGGACAAACTCCCATTAAGTTTTGTATGACTAAAAGTTGTCATGTTTTATTGATTTTACTGGTAGCCATGCTATTATAAAATACTCGCAGGGGGATTGTACTGTAGCTTACGCTTACTTAGAGCATGCCTAAGATAGGCATCAGTGCTGTTAGGTTCACATTGTTCATCACTTACAGTATTTAGTCTCTGGATGAATGGAAATAAGCAGCTGTTCTGTGTTACAGCCCTGTCCCAAGCCCTACTCTTGCCGCTTACTGGCTTCTTGATTGCAGGTGGGGTTTTTTTTTTTGAAGCAGTTCTTTGTCTCCGATTGAAATTCAGCAAAGGCTCACCAAGATTACCTGGGATAATCTCTTATAAAATGGTTACGTGCAATTCAGCATGTGAGGGAATAAGTGTGATCTGTTGGAAGGTGCTGATTTGACAGCTCCGTCATTGACGGCTGCTATTCAGAGCAATTGCGCGAGCAACACAAATAATTACTTGTTTGCTGTAATGAATTCTGTCTCACACAGCCCGTCAACGTTCTTCTTTTGCCTGTAAGTCAGACCCGAGACACAGGCTTTGGACTGCAGGAAGGTGAAGGATGCTGTAGGACACCACTTTTCTTTCTTTCAGCTGGCATAAAGACACTGATCAGTTAATGCAACTAATACTTGAGGTGCTGGTAGCTTTAGGGACAGAAGCTGCACTTCAGGAGCTGCAGCACAGCGATCAGACGGCATTAACTGCTGCTTTGCTAGAAGGGAAAGGTTTTTTTAATAGGTAGTTACTTGGCTTTTACAATTGTGCCACTTCCATCTAATACAACTAGCAATTATTCTACAGATGAATAAATTTTAACAGAAATCACGGTAGATGTTTGAACTACTAATGAGAAACATTTCTTTTAACATGCTGTTTGTGAATATCCCTTCTCACCTTTGTTGCCAGACTCGGTATCAGTGTTTAATGATGAAAAAATATTCAGATCTGAATTTCAGAACAAAAATTGGGGCATTTCTGTCATTTTTATTTAGCTTCTAATATGAAATTGGACTTGATTTTGAACCTAACTGTAGTAGTGCAGGCTGCACTGATGTTCCTTGTGCATTCTCAGCTGTGTGGTGGTTTTGGCTTGCTTAGGCACGTGGTAGGGGGCAGAGCTGGTTGAACAAGTCAGTCCTTCACATGTTCGCACCAAACAGACCGCCTCGGGATTGTTCCTGCTTTATTTCCGCTAGAAGGTGACATTTTGGGACCTACAGAGAATACCCACTTAACGTGAACGGTTTCTCACTCCAGGATGCGTACAACATGGCAGAACTGCAGGTGTCTGTTCAAACCAGCCCAGCCTACTCCCTCCACAAGAAGAAAGGAAACCCGACAAAACCAAACAGTTTCTTCAGTGGTGCGTCCCCAGGCCTGCAGCAGCAGACTGAGCCGTCAGCAACTACAGCAGGCTCTCTTACCAGCACAGACTTTGGGCAGTACGTGTCAGACGTTGTCAGAGCTGCCGACCGTCGTGCCCAGGCTGTGCCCCACGACTCGCTGCGGGTGTTCTGCACGGAAGGAGAAGGCTCGGTTGCCAGCAGCCTGAGTACCCCGAGCTCCTCCGGGCTGGAGGAGGCTGCAGGGTATGATGACATGAAAGAGTGGGGACCAAAGTTTGAGAAACTGAGTGAACTGTACTCACATACGGATGCAGAAGACCTGTAGATTACCGAGTGTACTACTTTCAAAGTTCTGGAAGCAAGGGTGAAGGACAGTTTTTCATGCTTTTGCTATGTACTGTCCCCCTCCCCCCCTTTTTTCCTGTTAGGAGAGGCAGTCAGATTGCCACTAATGAACCACAGTTGGCATCTAACTGAAACATTTAGTAGTAGGAGCTAATCTTGGGATGTTCTAGACATTTACGTTTGGGGATACAAACTTCCTGGAAAGAATAAAGGGAGAACTTGGGGTACTTAGTCATTCCCATACAGTGCTTAAGAAATAGATAGATTTTTTTGTCACTAAGGTAATAAAGGACTCTCGGGGAGATCCGATGTACATAAGCTAGGATGGTGCTCAAAGCATGAAGGCAGCATGCTGTGTATACTGTTTGCAGTAGGAGCTTTAGCAGTTATTTGAAGAAAAAAAGCACCTTGTCTTTTTCTTGTGGAAGTGAAGTCCATGTTGGGTTACATCCATCTTGTTTCCCTGACCGAGGCTCAGTTACAGCACCTGCTCCCTGAACGCGGTGCAGATGGGAGCCCATGGGTCCAGGCGAGGGCATGAAGCAGCGTGGATGGGGATCTTTAACTTTGGTCATAACTTAATGGAATCCCTTTATGCTGTCATATAAATGCAGAAACTGAATTTAGGCACAACAAATCCCATCAGCTGCTTGCAGCTAAATACTTTTCTTAATTAAAAGGCCAAGTTTTCTAAGATACGAGCCTCAAAGGTCACTAGTGAGGAATTTCAGTAGCAAACACCACAGTTCACCATAATCTTTCTTTCCTAATGGGCTACTAAACTGAGTCTCAGCTAAGGACCAGCCAGAACCGCGTAGTTTGCATCGACAGTCCTGTCCCTCATGGTTTGCTAAACCCCCTTTCATAGAAGCATTGCAAGAATGGGGTTTGAGAGGCTGGAGAGTGACTGTTTTAGCAGAAGCACTGACCAGCTACAGTTGCGGCCAGGTAATGCCTTGGGAAGAGCTGACCGGGGACGCAGGTGCATTTTCAGTGAAGAAGAAACGCAGCGTCCCTTGGATGTTGTCAGAATACCTCGTGTCTTGAGGATGGCACAAGCACGAAGGGCTTTCCTAGATCCAAAAAAGAACTTCACCCACCACTGGGACTTCTAAAACTCACGCGTGACAGCACATAATAATACAGGCCTCCCTGATACATTTTAGTAGAAAATCATGATGAATTGGGGACAGAGAAACACAGGGAAAAACTAACAGCGGTTGCAGGGGGTGGAATATTATGCTCTAAATTCTCAGTCCCTTTTTCAGACAGTTTAATGTCCAGCTAGTATTCTGGATTTTTTTTTTTTTAAAGAAGGCTCCATAAAAACCAATTTTGATTTTTTTTTTTAATTGAGACCACTCGTATATATAAATGGAGTAAAGTACAGCAAGAACACAATCTTATTTTGTGCTGTTTCTTTATATAATATGTAAATTATGTCTATCAGCTGATAATATGAATATATCACACAGATTCTAAGATAATTTGTTTCATTAAAACAAAGCATAAAACAATGTAACCTTTGCTTACAGTTGCATCAGTAGCTTGTTTTGGGAGGTCTGGCTTTGATTTTTATATGTATTAAAAAAACATAAACAAATAGGTGAATGCAGTCTGCAGGCGAGATTCCTTTGCACATTTCCCAAATGAGAAGTGTTCACACAGGATCTTGTTCTTGCATACCTTCGTGGCACACTTTGGAAACTCTCGAGCAGACAATCAGCTAATGGTTACACACTGCAGGCAATGTGGCATTTTCATCTGGAAAAGCTAAATGCCATTTTTACCCACGCCTAATAGTTCTGATTGACAGATGGTACCTGGTCTATGATTTTGTAATTTCACTGATACGTTTACCTGTGAGAAGACATAGGCTACAGTATCTTGCGGCCTTCACAAGTCAGGTACATCAGCTTCTGTATTTCATGATCTCTGCGGTCACAAAGAGGATATGGAAAATGAAGTAAATCTGTATTGCGCACAAAAATCTATTCCTTCCCCAAAGAGCAGTAATTTTGTCTGCATACCTTCTGTTCTTTCCGTAACTATGGATATGCTGTCATTTTGGCAGAACTTAATTTAGCTTGTAAGCTCCTTGGGGCAAGGACTGGATTTGCCTGTGAGGTGTCATGCACATCTAAGGCACCGTATAAATAATAAATAAGCCTTCTGTATACAGTGTCTCTTCTGTGCATATATTTAAGGTTGACTAAAGCTTGGACTCTGTTGAATTATTTCTCTCTCAGCCTTGATCAGATAGTTCTGCAGACATGAGTCACGCGTGCTGTTTGGTCTGAAAAGCTGAGGGAAGCGGCTGTGGCTTCTCATTGATGCGGGGACTCGAGCTCTCGTTACAGACTCGGAGAATGTTGCCATTTCTGAGTTTTCCCGAATGCTGCAGCTGCCTGGGGCCACAGAGCAGCACCTTTCCCAGATAGCCCAGTGCTTTTTGCATGTAGCATGGTCCTGGTTTTTGCAACAGACAGACAATTAGTCTGAGGAGGAGGAAATCCGTAACTTCCCAGTCAATAGCATTACTCGAGTTGTGTTTCCCTATGCTGGGATTTTAGGCGCTGAGAAGCAGCTGACCTGTAGGATGTGCACTGCGATCCTTATTACAGCTATGGCACTAATTTGTAAATAAACATAAACAACAACCACAACCTCAGAGCTGCTCGTGTAATTGCAGTTAGACATAGGCTTTACAGAACATATAGTATAAAACCAAAGGTCAGAAAACATTTTAAAACTGCTAGAGGAACTTGTGTAGATACAGTCTCAGTAACAGGACGTACTCATCTGCAGCTGTCGTGCCCTATTAAATCCTACTTTTCCTTTCTAGGGATTACTAATTAGTTCACTTAATTTATCTGTTTTCATTTGCATGCTGCTCTTTTAATTACGGTGCAATTTCTGAAATCGTATCATCACTTGTTCCACATTTACACAGACACATACAAGTATTTCAGTACCTCTACAAAAAAGCTCACCACAGCACGGCACTGAGGCTGCTCAAGAGCAGGACAGCTGGCTTGGCGACAGAAAGCTTTGCAATGGTGAGGGGGGGGGAGAAAAAAAATTGAATAAAAAAAAAAAGAAATCACTGTGTCCCTAGGTAGTGGGATTTTCAGTAATCTGGTACTTTTATTAATCTTCTTCCATGTTCTTTACAGACTTTAAACATGTAGTAAGAACATTTTATTTAGTATACAATATTTGTAAAGGTCTGAAATTTAAATAATCATGTAGATATTAGTATTTAATCTGTCTGCCTGTCAACTACATATTAATCTTTGTGGTTTTCCCCTTCTAAAATAACATTCCAAGTACATGACATGTAGCCAAGCCATGCGAAAGCTGCTTGTCCTCAGGTCTGACCTACTGGCTGGGACCAGCAGGTTTAGAAGGGAAACCGTGGCTGTAGAAGGAGCAGGATTAGGAGAAAGTTGAGCATTTTCTTAATTATAGAAATGATAAAACCCAGGGTCATTTCCTGGGGATTTAAATAAAAGCTTGCACCACGCTATTGGTAACTGTTGATGAACGAGGAGGTTTTGAGAAACCTGGTTCTCTGGAACCCAGAATCCCCCTATACGAGCATACCATGGTCTGATACCAGGCCATTAATTAAATGACTCCTGCAGAAGTCCTGTCTGTACCTAATTAACATTGGTGACAAAGCTCCCCAAAAGCTCACTGTAAGGGCAGAACTACACATGTGAAGATGTGGCTGCACTCGGGCACCACAAATGAGAAGACGACACGCTGGGCAGTTGTACGTGCAGCTCTGCACGTCCCGTGTCCCCCTGCCGCAAGAGCGCCTAACCTTTCAAAAGCCTACCTGTATCAGGACATCCTAAGTCAAACAAAGCACTTGATACAGGTAATTTTTCTCCCAAAGAATGCATGGTTCTTTTCATCAAGTAAGAATACTAAAGCTTGAGCTACAATGTGGAAATGAGCAGATTCCTGTTGGTGAAAGCAAATTACATAGTGACTTAAATGGAGCAACTGCCTCAGCCTACTGACCTTGCTACAGCTGAAGTGTATTGGGGGATGCCTGGTGACATCGTGGCTGATGATACACCTTTAACTTGTAACAGAGAAAGGAAGCCCAGCGAGCTGTTGAAACACAAAGAGGATTCAGAAAGTCAGTGATGCATGCAATGGAACACGCCTGAGAAAAGTCAAAACTTCCTGCTGAAAAATACTGTGCTTTCCTCCATACGGACTGAAACAGAGCTGATTCCCTAACTGCACCTCTCTCAATCCATCCCAACATAAAACCAACCAAAAAGTGATTTTCAAATTACACAGTTTATTTAGTATACAATAGTCATTACATCTCTTTACAACAACATATTATAAAATAACTATGTTAAGATTGCACCAGCAGAACATTGTAACAAGAAATGAAAATATACTTATGGATCTCAAAGGCCTTTCTCCCCTAAAAACATTCCGGCTGCTTGGTAACATTTTGTCTCTGTGATCTAAAAGGTCATTCAGCCACAGTTCCACTGGTAACGTGCAGCTTACGAGTCCTTGCAGACAACAAGTAACGCACACGAGAAGTCATGATGGTGCCATTCCCCTTGCTAGGTATTCATAAGACTTGGGTAAATGCACTGCCAGGAGGGTTGTTCCTGGGGGTGGATCACACTTAATGCAATGAATCGGTGACGCCACAGCAACCACTTGGAAATAAGGTGCATCAGGCTGCAGCTCAGGAATAGATAAAGTTATTTTTAAAAAAATGGCACATTTTTAATGCAGTGAATAGAGCTTACAGCAAGACATAGGAAGCAGAGAAAATAATTATCATCAGCCAAGTAAAACACCACCTACCTCCGAGAAGTCTCAGACTCTGACACCCAGCCTCTAGGAGCAGGGAGCACGGCCCGTTTTACCCCCAGCCCCACACCTCAGGGGGCACTGGCTGCTCCCGGCTGCTCAGCCTCCCCAGCATGCTCTGCTCTGGCGGGCAAGCCTTTAAATCAGGGCAGAGAAGCAGCTGCTCCCTCTCTGCAAGTGCTGTGTTGATGCGTGCATTGCTTTCCTCTGTGCTGGTAAGTGGTTTCCTCCCTTGGCATTTTCTATTTTACTATTTTAAGGAGCTTGGTCTTCTGAACACTGTACTACATCGTCACTGACAGACACCCTTCCCCTTAGTATTAAATCTTTCTGATACAGGAACGGTTGGAGTTGTTTCGAAGTGTCACAAGCTACCTCGGCTCTAAAGACTGAGCTGCAAGAGTTAGTTAAGCAATCTCAAAAATACTTTGTATCTACTTCTTCAAATTTCTGGTGTGCTACTGTGGGGATGTCTGTGTTGTGAGAAGAAACTATGTTACTGTGGTGGTTCTGGACCACAGCCCTTGGTTTTTACGCTTCACCAAGACCAAGGGTAGCTCAGGGTCTATTTTGTTTTTAAAAAAAAACCACAAAAACGAAACAAAAAAATGTGCACTTGGTAGTTTCTACAAAAAGGTTAAATTTCTCCTTTGGCAACATCAGAGACTGTGTTTTTTGAAAAAAATCTATTTAAAAATAACTACTGTTACAGCCAGGACTTCTTAGCCTCAGCTGTTACCTCCAAGTAAATTGTGAAAATGACAGGGTACCACTGGACCTTGGAATCTCTCATTTCCACCAGAGGAAAGTTACTGCACCTTTGAAGAAAGATACAACCACATTTTAAAATAAGACGATACAGCCTAGACATAATTTACCTTACGTGTGCTTGTTTTCAATTACTGTAAGGCACTCATTGAGGAATCCACTGACCCGTGCTTTCAGCAAGAACGGGCATGCATCATTACGGGCCTAATTAAAGTTTTAATACTGATTAAAATGTTTTATTATTGTATTATGTGAAACTGCAGTGGTCTCCAACCTCATTAAGGGATACAGGCTAGAAATTACTCAGGAGTTTCAGTTGCTCAGTTTAACAACCTAGCTACTGTCAATGTTTGATTTAAATGCAGTCTGATTAAAGCGCACTTTCCTTTTGTGTTAGCACGAAAGTGCAGAAAGATGTTGAACATTGTTTAATGAGTATTTACCGAATATAAAATTGTTTGAGCATGTGACATTTCCATCTCTTCAGTAATTTACCTTGGTACAACTGAAAAGGGAAAACATTTAAATCATTTGGAATTGGAACACAGCTCAGTTGTGAAAGCTAATCTCATTACACATCTTGATTAAATTAAATGTGGAGTTTGCTATCAGTAGCACTTTAAGTTTCCCATCATTAGAAATTAATTGCAGTGGTAATTATTAGAACTGAGTTATTTGCACAGGCCACAAACACTCTTATAGGTGTCCAAATGTTAATTCAACATTGGCCTAGAGGCACTTGATTATTACAATTCTGTTTTTCATAAGAAACAAATGATCCTAGTGGATGTCTAATTAAAGTTGGAGAGTACTGTTAGACTTTCAATCAGACTTAATTTCTAATTTCAATATAAAACCAAAGCAGCGCTAAAACACAGCAAAAGGCGTGGGTTACCTACATAGCATTTAGAAAGTCAAGACGATTCACAAAGTTCTAGCCGGTAAAAAGACAACGGGTACAAACAAATCACAAAATTCTCAGGATTGAGGCCTGTCTTCACTGAATCTTCCAAGTCAATTTAAAATAACTGTAGGCTGGTTTTTTGGATAAAGAGCAAGGACACAATGACTTTGTGCTAAAACATACAGCTTTCTGTCTGAAGTAATATAAAGCAAAGCTCTAATACCTGAATGTATTTTAAGTACCTAAGTTTCCTGCTGATTTTAGAGACGAATTTTTCCTTTGTAAGGTTGGCAGTGTTCAATTTTGGTATCCTACTCCTGGAATTCACATGGGGAGAAAAAGGACCCCCTGTAGTTCAGAAAGCAAATACAGAAAATAGTGTTGTGAGAATCCAAGCTGAGAAATTTGTTTTTTTGTTTGTTCTGAGCATTTTACGAGGATACAAACATGCAACATGTATCAAGCATGCTCCAACCTTTATTCTCATTAGAAACACATAACACTCCATCATTAAATGCTTAACCTTACAAAACAGAATGTTTCTGTATCACTAAAAATGCTGGACAATGATTAAAGTTTTACTTTTCAAACTTGTTTGCTGATTCTGCACTCACTGATTCTGCAATCACACTCACGAACTTGGAAACTCATCCGCATACATTCCCAAAGAATTAAAAAAAGAGGCACTGAAAGAGCACAAGGATCTGTCAGAGAGGATCAGATTATAACACAAAACCTAATTTTTGTGACTATTTTAAGGATACACAGAGATAATGCATACTCAGTATAGGAGTAGCGTGGCCTGCCTTCATTGAATTTCTATCATTTTATAGTAAAAATCCGAACTGCTGAGCGAGCTGTTAGCTAATAGGCTAGCTATTCTGCGGTGGCCAGGCAGGCTGCTCATTTTGTGTCTTTCCATCAGTTAGAACTGGAAAGCGATTATATCCTAGGTATTCAGAAGGTCAGCCTTTATCATCAAAATGGTCCCTGCTAGCATTTATTTATGAATCTATGAAAATTGTGGCAACATCGAGCATGTTATCAAAACGAAACTGTCTAAAAAATAAGAATCACAGTAATTAAACAAGAAACCATCAACGTAAAATGTCTTACAAATGTAACGTGTTTGTAAACTTCTTCTGCATTTCCTAATGTGGGTCCTAGCATTAAAATACTGAACTTGAAGCCATGGTTGGAAACATTATTTATGCTTAGCAAGTTTGTAAACATGGAATGTTTTGTTTTGAAACACTCTAGTGAAGTGTATGGTATAGGAAGGCAGGTTTTTCTTAATTTCCTCACAGAAGCGAGGATACAACGAAGGTTTCAAATCAGGTTCATTCTCTCCCAAACCATCCATGATCTGTAATGAAATTGAACAGATTTGTGAAATATCTTTAGCCAATTCACAGTTACAGGCAATAACAAGAAACTAAGAACAATCTCGCTGATACATTCAGAGTCAGGCTGGCAGGATTCGTTAAGAGGGACTCTATGAAACAAGGGGGAGTTTAAAACAGTACGACGTATAGTATCGTCTCTGTTATGGGTGAAGCTCGTTGTCAGGGGTGCCCATCTCCTTTGGGTTATGCCATCTGCTGTGCTTCCACGTCAGCCCCAGAAATGCTTGAAAACTCCCCTGACACAATGGAGTAACACAACCGTCCACTGGTCCCGAGGGAACTGAAGCTATGAAGCGATTTACGCTCTGAAAGGGAACGCTATTTGTGTACTGCTGAACTGAAGCTCATCAGGAAGCGATTACTTATTTTGCCCAGGCTGAGTTCCTCCCTTCTTTAGTATTAAATACCATTAAAAGCAAGCAGTGTTCAATTTGGTGATTTTGAGAATGTCTAAAGGCTCCGTTAGATTTTACTTCCCACACTTATGATGAAGTGGAAATAACCCAAGCTACTTCAGAGTGTAATTGTATTTCAAAAAGAAGTTAAGCAAAATGTATTTTCTTTATAAATCTTGTATATAATACTTACATGGCCATTAGCTACATCAAGTAAGTCACGTAACCGACAGCCTCTACTGTGTCTTCTTTCATAACAAATGCTGTCCTCTAGGATCACATAGTCTGTGCCAAAGGATCGCAGTATTCTGTAAACATCTTCAGGAGATCTCTTGGCATAAATCTGATAAATCTATAGAAGAAGATGACTAAGCTATAAGACACGTTACATCATTACTACTATTTCTTTGTTTGCTCTTTCATGATTCCTTTATCTTGAACCAGAGAAAGAATTGAGGTTGATAATCCATGGGATTTGAATTAAATATTTTTAAAAAAATGCTTTATTCAGTAGCCACTTAGAGTTTCTGTGTTATGGCTGCTACGATGCACAACAGTACTGCTGCTGACTACAGAAACACCGGCTGGTGCTGCTGTCTCCAGAAAGGCCTTGGTAGATGCCTGTAAAGCTTTCAGAATGTCTAAATTATAGGAAAGGATAGTTTAGAACAATGTCCTCAGCTTTGTTTGGAGTTTGTAGGTACAGTTATTCAGACATACACCAGCAGCCAGAAGTAAGTTAGCCAATGCCCGAAGTACTAAGAGATTCACACAAGAAGTTAAATTCTGGAACTGTATCTGAAAAGAAGTTAGTTCAATGAGTAAAGCAGGTGATGTCATTTGCAATATGCCATTAGAGATGGCATGTGTTTTCCGGAATGGAGCCACTGATATGGATAAGAATTAGCTTAAACAATCAGAATACTCTTACCTGTTTTGTTCTCTCTCTCAGATTCTTATCCTCATAATGGGGGTGATTAGTTAAGGTCCGTCCAGTGCACAGTTTGACTCCTGCTAATAGCTGCATGCTCCCAGCAAACACTGCTGTGTTTGGAGTGTTTGACCTAAACAAATGTTGATAAGTCTGAGGAAGTCTCTGTAGGGGCATTTCTGCATTGCTTGTTACAGATCAGAAGGAAAAAAAAGACTGAAAAAATATTTTTCTGCCTCTCCTCTATTCAGGGAGCAAACTGTTCAAGCAACTGTTTTCTTCAAATATGAAGCAGATAAATCACAGTAATACTCTCTAACTGCAAATAAAAAATTTACTATGCACTATGAGGAAATTTAGGGAAAACATAATCCTGAAAATGTCAAACTACTTCCATATTTCATATATTTCTTGGGTTCATATAGCCTCTGAATATTTGTAAATCTCTATATCCTAATTCTTTTAATATTTCAAGAAAGTTATTATAACTTAGATTTGTGTCTGATATATAAGGTATTCTATATAAAATGGATTATTTAATCTGAGTGCTAAAACTTCTCGTTACTGTCCTGGCATTCACCATTCACTTGGAATGAAAACTTTGTTATGTGAGACATTAATCCTCCTATTATGACAACTGTGGGAGAGAAATTATGAAAAAAGACACCCCAGCTGCAAATAGCGGGGTGGGGGGGGAGGGATGCAGAAGATGCCAGACAGAAATGCTGTCCATTATTGGTAGTGATCTCATCTGGAATTCAAAGCCAATGTCTAGAATTGTTACCTAAATAACAGTCTTGGTATCTCAGGATTGTTTAAATACCTATGATGAAAAAATGATTTTTTTGCTTGCCTTCCCCCCAACAAGGTTACAATCTAAAATATATGTAAAGACACAACAGAAGGGCATAGCAAAAAGATAAAGTAAAAATGCCAGGCAACAGAGACTACTATAATTAGGCTACTTAAAAATGGTCATAGTATGCTTAAGTGTTTTCTAGCGCTTAGTAGGCATATAACCGTGAAAAGTTCCATGAAGACTAAAACAACAGAAAGAAGCATACATCAAATCAAGTAAAATGAAATTAGAAAGGAATGCGAATAGCTGCCTAACACCCACATACATGCACATATGGCACCTACAGCAGTCAAATAACTGTGACACTTTGGGGTGCACTTTAGGGAGCCTTTTGAAGCTGCAGCTATGAATTCAGTCTTCTTTAAGCTCCATGATCGGCTTGAAAATGTTAAGAGACAAGTATTAAATTTTACTATCGCCTTTCAAGAGATTATGCTTAGCAAATGAATTAATAATTACAAACTCTTCCTAAAAATTCCTGCACTGGTACGTTAATCTCATCTAGAAAGGACAGAGATAGTATTTTTAATAGGCCAGTTCAACTTTACTGATAGACTAGTTTTTCAGCAGTTTATAAAACCAGTTTAATTTTAAAGTCTGAAAATATTTAATCTCTTTTAAAAATTTCTTTTTTACTTAAAATATTCAAAGCCACAAGTGTCATGAAGTAAAAGTTTCATTAAAAGAAATTAATTTGTCTTAGAATTTAATATTATGCAAATGTAATGGCCCTGACAGGCTGTCAGCTAGGACTCATCCCTGAATCTGCAGGAAAGCGCAATTCTTTAGACTAAGCTGAAAAGAAGATGGCCTAGATTCACAGAGGGGCTTGGTAGCACTCAGACACCTAAAGGAAAATGATGGCTCTCAAAGCAGCTTCAACATGTTTCTGTGTTTATGCCTGGGCTGGGGAACTTCTGGCGTGAAAAGTCTGTTTCTATGTTTGTTCAAGATCCATTCAAATTTTATAACGCTCGGCAGTACTCATCTCCTGACTTCGCCTTATCAAGTCAATCCTGCACCTCTGATTCCTAAAAAGCCCAATATAATGCAAACTTGCAGAATCAAACTTTCTTAACCCCCCCCCCCCAACGAGTACCAAAGGCAAAAACCACAGGAAAACAACAATAAAAAATTCCCAAGAAACAGCCTGCAGCCTCTTTTCTTACAAAAGAAAGCTAGAGGAAATGGTGATAGTGTCCGTTTTCCATAACTTACTGGTAAAAATGCTTGTCAAAAATGTAGAAGATGCAGGGTTCATTTCCTCCCCTTTCTAAAAGCATTCACTCCTGCCCAGAAGGGGTGAAATATAGCTGAGTGCATTCTTTATTTTTCAGGTATTAAGAGTTTTTCCAGCACTTCCTCCTCTTCCTATACCTTAAAAGCAATCTAGTGACCCTCACTTGCTTTTCAAAAAACGGGCTTAGGTGCCTTGGTCCTGGATGGAGTTCAAAATCAGGTATTCCAGGTGAAGGCAGATGTTTCCCTGAGACTCAGATTTACATGTTTGAAGTCCTAGAAAATTATATGCCTTAAGACATATCACTGTCCATATTTTACTGGGGCCAGCTCGGGCGGTTCCCAGACCAACATGTGCCACTACCAGAGCCTTGGAGGCACTCTTTTCCCGTGCATTACTGGCAGTGCCAAGAACACAAACCTGGCCCTGGGTTTCACTGCTGTGGGCAGACACCTGGAAGCTGGGAGGTGACGCTGAGCTTCATGCAATGTCTGCCCTCCTTAACTACATCTTAAAGAACTTCAGCTGGTGGCCGTTACTGAGCATTTATCTGCCGAAACAGCCACTAGAGGGAGATACGACAATTAACTAACATTTTTCAGGTACAGGATGATTTCTACATTTCATGCGAGTCTCTCTCTCCAATACTCCTACCTGAGTCAGACACTAACTGCTGTGGTCTGTATCCAAGGCAGCTAATGTGCTTCAAACCACTGAATGACGCTTCTCTATTATAGAAAAACGAAGCAATTTTTACAAATGTCTGAACAAATGATGTATAAAATGAAAGGATAATTTGTTTTTATAGCTTTCTGCCAAGCTCCGTACCACACTGCCCAACCTGCAAACAATTTATTCTGTACGAAATGTCACTAAATAATGACAAGGACTTGCAGGTCAAACTGATTTACATTATATAATTTAAATGTCATTCCAAGCAGACCTGATGGAATTTTGAACAAATAATCTCATTTATTTTTGAAGCTCTAAGCTTTCAACAAGTTAATTACAGCTGAACTAATGGGTAAACTAAGCACTCTAATACATCGTATGAAGCTTTTCTTTACCTACACTTAAGAATTTAGAGAATTATGTAAACACTGAAGAACAACTCATTAAAAATAAAAGGCTTTTACAGGAACTACAGGTCTATGCCTAACTTGCACAGACTCTAAAAGTGGTAGTAATTCGTTCTCTTACAAGGTGCTATAGAATTATTGTGAGTTGGTTTTAAGGAAGCCCTACAGAAATTGCCAATGTTGCAATTATAGGTTACATCATTAGAAATAAAATGGCTATTTCTATTAAAAGTCCTCCAGAGCTGAACTCTGTACTTGGCTTTCAAAGCCATTAAAATCTGATAAATCACAGATTATTCCTTTACTAGCGCCTGGGTGCGACATGAATCGACAAAGCAAAGGGGTTTGAGAAACGGAGATTCTGAAAAGGGGTTCTTGAATATGCCATGTTAGATTTTTTTTTTTCTTTAAAAGAAAGTCTTTTTATTTGCAGAATGCTATATTAAAATATTACAGGTTTAGCTGCAAATGATAGGCAGTAAAGCACATTCAGTCAAACTGTCATGGTTCTTTTTTTTCCCTCTGGTTTGGAAAGACTGAAAATTGCAAAAATGGAAAACGACAGCCACAAAGAAAGAGCAACAAGATGCATTTCTGTTAGTCCCAGCCTCAATTTGATGCATGCATATTTTGTTCACATAAATGAGTGCACCTACACAGTTGGTATAAACCTGGTTCTCAGGCACTATCAAGTTCACGCCTGAATTTTACTGACAAACCAATGACAAAGGATAAGCCCAAGAATTTAAGAACAATAATTTAAAAAAAAAACAAAACAAAACCCAAAAAGTGTAATATTGCCTTTAAAGTCTGGAATATGTGTTGATTTCAGTGTCATTCTCCTTGAAAATCAGGCATGTAAGTAAGAGTGAAGAGTTAAAATTTATAGCTGGCTTGAAATTAAAATATAGCCATTAATATAAATTACTAAATGAAAGAACCACCATTGAAACATAGGTATTCCATTTTTGTAACCTTAGGAGCTTTTTGGAAATTTGTGGGGTTTCCACTAATACAAAAATTTGCCTGCTTGTTCCCCACACCTGATTCAAATACAGTTGACATACAGCTATGCTCTGCCAAATCTCAGTCTCAGTTAACTTTTTCACTGTTTTGGCTGTTGTCTGAGATTTCTAAGGAGCTTTTCTATGATTTTTGGTAACTGCTTATGAAATATTCCACAATTCTAGACAGGTTTCCCCTTTAAAGGCAGAAGACATTGCTTCTTAAACACTTACCAGAAGTAAACAGAGTAGGGAAGTTCACGCTATTGATTTGCTCATTCTACTGATATTCTTCCCCATCTCACAAATGAGCATGTTGTTCCTGTTGTCTTAGGGAGAAAGACCAAAACTAAGAATTTTAATAAACCTCCCATCTGGGAACACAGCTGTGAACTATCCCTGGGTCACTGGCAGGACCTTCTTGACCTTTTTTTTTTTTTTTAAAAAGAAAGCTAAGAAAATAAGGTAGTGGGTAGGAAAAAGCAAGAGACTGGGATATGCAAGATCATTATGTAAAAAACTGCACTCTGCAATAGATGCAGTCCAGTACTATGCAGTAACTTTATTGTAAAGATATAAACCAGTATATCTTCCTGAAAACGCTAGGGTAATTTTAGTGAGGGGAAGAGTAAAAAATACATCTGCGGACACTTCACAGTGGACAGACTAATAGTTGGCTATTATTCAGATTGCATATTTGGACAAGTTAATATGCATTTAGATCTAAGCAGATAGAAGGGCTTTCTTGTTGTGGAGAGATTGCAGGACAGATGAGTTATTCCTAATTCACTGCTATACATGACAAACTAGAGCTTCTCATACTGAGTTTTAATAATGAATGATTCGTTCCTGACACCAGCCTTGACAGATCATTAACTACAGCAGAACTATCAAGTGTTAGTCTAGTAAAATATTTTTCTTACACATCAAAACGTAAGAAAATCTGGCCCACTTTGAGAAACTTACCATAAATTTTGTTGACTTGTATTTAAAGCATAGATAATTAACTCTTCTTTACATGAATAATATTTCTAAACACAATAAATTCTAAGTAGAAAATTTCCCTCTGTAATTGTCTGTCATGACTTAAAATGAAAAGAGGACAAGCACCAGTTTAGCATTCTCAGCACTAAGAACATATAAAAAATTATTCTCATTGGATCCAGTCAAATCCAGTTCATGGCTGGGAATAACTCCACATGCATATTTTATGTATAAATCTATATATAACTCCATTTATTGTACACAGGAGACCTGAACTATCAGACATTTACCATCTTTTAATAAAACAGTAGTGCTAAATGGAACTGGCTGGTAAACATTAGTCACAAAAACATGTCAATATGGCTGCAAAGATTCTAAATGATGGAAAAAAACATGGCCTGCTTTCAAAATAAGTCAGTGAAGGCTTGTAATATATTTTCCTTCTAAATTACTCCTTCTAGTTTATGGATTAAAGAAATACAACATTATGGAGTGCAAATATGTTGCTATGGGTAGCACAGGCTGGGCGACTGGTTTCACTGAAGTTCATTGCATATGAAAACACAATACAAGGCTCCAAGGAAATACTTCAAATAGTTCAATGCTAAATATAGTAAATTCAGATTTACTCTCAGAATGTTTTCCTCCAGCACATGAAAGTGATTTTTTTTTTTAAATCTTCGACAGAGTTCCAAATAAATACAAATCTCAGGAATTTCTCTGTTCAGAACTTAACCTGAAAGTTTTTAGTGGTTACTGTATGTTAATAGAGAACATATCCCTTAAATTCACAGTCCTCCAGAGAACATCCTACCTGGCCCTTTTTCTCAGCATCTTCTACATGCAGTATTCAAAACTGTTTCCACCTAAAAAATACTTTCCTATGCTCTGTGAGAAAGCAGAAGTGATGAGGTGGGGTTGAAATGATTAACTCATACTCCTGAAAGAGACTTTGCACCTATGCTTAGCCATGGCAAGTTCTAGTTCAATTACAAATATTTTGTTTACTGTTTAGAACACATATTGGGATTAATTTTAATAAGTATAAACAATTTAGGTTATTTTAAAGTTCAAGAAATAGGCTGTAGAGTACAGATTTTCCAGCCCTACAACTGTACATCCATGCTTTTTAAAATTATAAAGTTGAAAAGAGAAGGACACCGGGGGGGGGGGGGGGGGGGGATAAAAATAAAATTATTTCACTGCAAAGATCTATTAATGTGAAGAGGTAGCTATAATACAATGGAAGAAGCTTGACACCTCCAAACTGACCTCTTTCAGCTAGGAAAACTCTGTGTGCTTATGGGAGCAAATAGACTCAACTGGTTCCCTGACGCACATGCAATACAGCAGCGTGATACTGAACCAAAGCAAAGCAGCCTGGGGGACTTTGCATGTAGCTGTTCTCCACAGCTGTTAATATGCTAACCTCTTGACAGCCCATGCATCCTTAACTATCTCCATGGGTCACCAGAGTTCACTGATGAGCTGTGACAAATAAGGAGAACACTATAACTAAGAACATTAGATCTACACAAATAGCATTTAACTTAAATAGAGAAAAAATCCTCTTACTTAATCCAGTTCATCAGCTCCACAGTGTCTGGGTCATAGAATTCTCTCAGCTCTGACAGTTCATCCATTATTCCTGGCCAGAACTATAATGAAAACAAAATAAAACAAACTGAAGACAAAACAAGTTCTGGATGTTGAAACATATTTCCTCTTAGCTGGTACCTGATCTTGTCCAGCTCATGGGTAAGTTGCAAAACATAAGCATATCTACCCTTCTCATGAAGGATAGGTGGCTGTCATTGCAGTATGAATACAGAGTTTGACTTTAACATCTGCAGCTCCTGCCAGATGACCAAAAGGAACAGAATTACCCGTTGCGGTGAGCCCAAGAACAGCTTTTCTCAGATGCCCATCTCACTGGAGGTTTCCAGAACTCTATTAGTTAAGATCAGTTTGTATCTTAAAATCGATGGGAAACTAAAAGTTGCCACCAAATGTGACTGTTGTGCATTGTATCTACTAGCGAAACATTTCAGTTCCCTGGCCTACAGATGAATGTTAATATGTTAAGTTATTTCTTGACAAACGAAGCTTTAAGAAAAAGAACAAGATAAAGAGGCATCATGTAACAGTTCAATATGTAACAGCCAAGCTATTAATAATGCCTATGATCACAGGAGAAAGAAAGGCCTCAGGAATTAACATTGTTTGGAAAGGCAACTTACAACTAAATAAAAAAAAGGTAGGAAATCTGTATCAGAAGTTAAAATCATTAGATGTGCTGTGGATGCCATTAATAGCATTTCAGAAATACGAATTAGAAGAGAACCACTGAAGGAAAAAAGAAAAGTGTGACTGAACGGCAACATTCAATAGACTATTGGGGAGAAAACAGTTCAAAATTTACTGAAGACATAAATCAAACTTGGAGGAGAGAAATAAGGATTGAAATTGATTCTGAAAAGCTTAACCCTCGCCCCCCAAAAGCTAACAGAACAAAGATTTATTTAAGGGTTTCTTGTTGTTTAAGCTAGTGAATATTCAAGGTCAAAAGGGAGCAATTAAGAAAGATAATGACAATGCTAATGACTAACTGATTGCTTTGCATCACTCTTTACTACAGAGGGTGTTGTGGTGAAACCTATTCCAAACCTGATAATAAGGATTGCTAGCTTGCAAAGTGAAATGTCACAGGAAAAAGTGCAAGAAAACCCGCCCGATAATCTAAAAAGCCATAAATCATCCAATTTAGATAATATTCATCCAAGAGTTCAGAAGGAATTTGAATGTGATACTGCTGAGCTACTTAGCAAAAATATTCACTCTTTCACTAAAACTGTAATTATGTAGGAGGACTGGGGAGTAGGAGATATAATTGGGCCAATTAAGATACTTATTAGTTTAACTGCTTACTTGATACATTTGTTAAAGTAATACTGACTGGTAGACTGAGAAACATCTAAAAGATAGTTATGGCAGTATCACAACCTTAGAGTTTTGGGAAGTACACTAGTATAACAGACATATTTCTGCTCTTCAGAAGATCTCTCCAGAGATTAGTAAATAAATTAAGCAGTTGTGAAATGAGACTGTAGAGTCTCATAATGAATCAAAATTTCCTCTCTTCATTGCTAAACTACCCTGAATAGCTAAACATTTTGAGAGCTTCGAGTCCTTCAGGCTGGAGACAGAAGGAAATGGGCTCTGCTTTGCTTCTAGATCATGCTGCAGACCTACCCTGCAATCTACTGAGAATCTAATGACGCTGTGCTATCTACTGAATGCTGGGACTATTATATGGCATTAACTAATCTAGGTAGGTTTTTCGAGTCACAATGTCATACTACTGCGCCTTTTGAGTGAGTACAAGCAGTTTTCACTGGAAGAAAACTTCAGTAGTGGGGCTTGCTATTATTGAATTTAAAAAGAGAATTCTGAGGTAGCAAAATTTTCAGGTAATACTACATTTAATTAGTCAAGCCAAGAGAAAACTGAGGAACTTCAGGAGTTCCAAATACAATAGAATAACAATGACAAAGTAAATAAAAAGTAAAGCATATGAAAATATGGACCAATAACACTGATATAGCAACTTTGTCTTGTAAATCAAGCATATGTCAGATTGAGAAAAAGTGTACTGTGACACAAAGAATGCATAAAAAGAACAGATGGAGTGTATCAGATTTTTTCGATAAGTAAAGGGGGATGCAACGAACTGTTCAGAATAATGAGTGGTATGTAAAAGAGGTTTCCAGCTTGTAACATGCTGATCCCTGGGGTCAAAGTCTTCAGGAAAAGAAGCCTGTTGTCAAGTGGCTTAAATTAGCAAAACAGGGATTTCGTTCTGGACTGGAAAACTCTTAAGGACTTGTAATTTCCAGAAGGCTTAAAAAACACTTGCATAGGAAAAGGTAATATGACATGTTATTGCTGACTGGCGTCAAAACCAAAAAGAAAGCCAAGAAAATAGAAAGGTGGCATACTCTAAACTGATAACGGGGGATTTTTCCTAAGGTATGTAATTACTCATTGAAAAACATCACCAAGACCTAGAATCTACAAAATGAAATAATAAACTCTGAACTTGATGACATGACTATAGAAAGAAATTGAATTATTAGGAGAATTAGGTACTAAAGTTGTTTGTTCCCCCGCTCTAGCTCCTTGGTGGATGTAAGACAATTTTTAACTTTCAGGAATAGAATTAAATCATTTGTGAGTGAAAACATTATCCCAACTCCCTATACTGTAGAAGGATTTCAGCCTTCTCTTTCACATTTGTTACCCTTCTGGCTCATGATCATGGACTTTATCCAGTATATCAATGCTTAAGTTTCTTATTGAATGTCTGGTGTGCTTTGGGATTTCAGTGTACTTTGATTTATTAATAGTTACTATCCCCAAATATATATATTGAAGATATACACTTGACAATTTTTAACTCAATGGCTGTTGTAAGAATCCAGAGATTTTTAAAAGCTTGCAGCTTTTCCCCACAAACAACCTATCTTTTTCATTCTAGCTAGGAAGTCCAGAGTTAGACAATTGTGCTAGCCACAAAGTTGGAGGTGCTGAACAGTCCACTGATGACTATGGGAGTTCAGTAATTCTCAAATACAAGGACACTTATTTTGAATTCAAAAAGTATAAGCATTAATTCTTTGGCCTCTGAGTGTAAGTGAAAAGGAAGTACTACTACGTTATTTATAGTTATTGTTGGCCTAAGAATGAAAATTAAGAATCTCAGTCTCCTCAGAGTAACAGGATTAGATATTATGAATAGAAATAAACATGACATTTTCTTTTGTCATTTCTTCTACAGACTGTCAAGCTTGCAAACTTTAGGTTTAAAGGATAAATACAGTACATACAGGGAGCGCTTCAGTATAGCCAAAGATTGCTCAGATTATTGGAAGATGTTGCGCTATGGGCTGCAATAAATGTATATGCTTGGAGCAAAAGGACTTGGCCACGATGAAGATAAAAAATGCAGTTTGAGAAATTACATGAATGGATAGTTTACTAGCAAATAAAAATCAAGATTATTTGGCAAAACCAGGAACTATAGACTTGCTGAAGCTCAGGAACTAATTTTAAGTACCAACAATTTATTTAGGAATGACTGACATACAAACACAAATTGATGGGTATTATTCTGTTGAGAAGTTAAATGCAATGGACACAGATACAGCTGAAATCTACCTATAGAGTATGAAGTGAAACATAAATAATATTTAGTACTGCATTATATATGTGTTGCGTTATCGGCAGCACAGCTAAAGTATGCATGGAAATACTTCAGCGCTTTCACTTTATGTAAAAGATGTTTGCCTGTACTAATGACAAAAATGTGTGTAAATAGAAATATAGATGTCTTATAGGTCTCAAAACATACCGTACCTGAAATCTGAAAGATAGCTAGCATTGTAGCTGCATCTGTATCAATAAATTATTGTTCAAGTGATCTATTTGGGACTGTAGTAACCACATGCCTCAAAAGAGGCTTTCATTAGCTTATTCAGGATTAGGTTAATAATCCCATAAAACTCCTATTTTGAGGAATGGCACTAAAGAATAGTTCTTCTGACAAACATAACCGTAACAGGTAATGAAATACAAAATTGCCCTACTACTAGTTCAAGAAAACTAGCCATGATGACCAGTTAACTTTGTGGTGAATATGCAAGCTGCTCATGCAATCTGAGCAGTCACAGTGCATGAACAGATAAATCCTTATCTGGAAAGGAGAAAGATAAGTAAGTCTCTGTTATCAAAATCTACTTGCACTGTTGGTTTGTTTCTAAAGGTTTTAGAGAGAGAATATATAAACACATATCTCACAGAAGCAATGGATACTTTCTGGATCTCTCTCTCTAAGAATTTTTATTCTGACCATTGCCAGGGAATCTGGTGACAGGTTTTACCTGTCTGTCAGGTAGGCTTCTTTCCTGAAGGCTCACTAACTCTTATAGCTTTGCAGAAAAGACACGCACAAATAGATCTACTCCTCTCGTAGCTGAACTGCAAGAACTGACTTAAGACAAAAAATACTGAGAGGTGACGTATTTCTTTAATCCCACTGAGTACTTTGAAAAATGATATTTTTAATGTCAATAAAAATTATTTCCTATATTTCAAAAGAACACAGAAGTGATGCTTTTCAGGCAGACTGAGCACAACTAATGACTGATCTAAAGCCTATGAAAATCAGTGACTTCTGTTGACTTCAGAATTGAATCTGACAGGATTTAGGAACTTCACATCTGCTCATAAAGAGTGGGAGGAAAATTATTCCTAGTTGATCTGTCGCATTAGACTGTCTATTAGAATGTCATGCTCTTGGCATTGCCCATGTCAAAAGAAATGGCATTATTTCTATCAGAGATGATGAAGATGGTAAATGACTTCCCTAACCAGCATACCAATGGAAAAAAAAAAATCCTAAAAAGTCTTCTAGCAGAATAAGAAAATTTAAGTGGAATACATCAGTGTAACTTTACTAAACAAACTGTTACAGTCTTTTTTGACTTTTCGTTTCACTGTTTTAAAGGGGGGAACAGACTTCCAGAGAGAAGTCTATTAGCAGCTTTCTTAACTTATGCTTTACTACTGCCTTTTTAACTTTAACAATGAAATTCACCTTGAGTCTCTCTGAAGGTAATTATTTAACAGAAATATTCTCATCTCACACTAGGTATTGCAAAAATAACTGAATTTTTTGTCTGTGTAAATACAGATTAAAAGAATGGTATGCCCATTAAATTAATGTTCTAAATCTCCCTGCTATGACAGACAGACTAATTATCTTGTACATGTTATTATTTTAAATATGTTTTATGTATTTACATTTAAATGTTTGATCACAATAAGTTGTTTCTGGGACAGACTGAAGATAGCATAAGTACTTGACTAGTTTAATGATTCTGTACTTTAAAACATATGAGATGAGGCACAGCAGTATAGAATGTTATGATTATTTCTGCTCCTACAATGAATCATTGCACAATTTAACAATCTGCAACTTAGTTAAAACCAAAACAGACAATTTACATTTCCATAAAATTATGTATTTAAATAACACCTGGTAACTTACACATACAATCAGACAAACATTTGTATCTATGAACAACTACTTTGGATCAAATGAGCCCAATTGATCCTTTACATACAATTTTGTATGCATAAAGGTACTTGCACTTCAGGTAGTCTATCCCAATTTTTAAAATTCAGCTACAAATCTTGTATGTAATTATTTATAAAACAACATCCCTTTATGAGAAAAGGAAAATTCCATGCAACTAAAAAATGCCAAAACATTAAGAAAAAAATTTCTTACCTTATATGAAATGTATAGTAATGTAATTATTGGTATAGAATACTTGATCACATGTGTCTAAGAGAAATCGCAAAAAAAAAATTGGTTATTCTGATGATACATTTATTTGGATAGACTTAATTTTTAATGTATTGATAGCTGACATATTTATCATGTGGTGGAATTTACAGAGTTTGAATTTTAAGACCATATTCTGATTTTGTTTTCAAGTAAAACCCTTATTACAGACCCATCACAAATGATGGATTTATATCTATATACTTAAATCTATCTTCTACAGAGTGGAAAACACTGTATCATTCAGTATAATAGACTGTAAAGGTCTTCTCAGACTGCTGATGATTTCTTAATATGGTGACTAAGACTTTTTTAGTAAAATTGTGGTTATTTTTCATAGCCACATCTATATTGCCATCTAGTGTATTCAAATGGAATTGTTTAATATATAAACCACTAGAAAACACATTTGACTTACTAAATTTATACAAATATGCTTCAGAGATATCCAGTTTAAGAGGACTACAAACAATATTCATTTCAGATTTCTTATAATTCTGAGTCTTGGTTTGGTTTAGATATGGAGCAAAAACAAATTTCATGAGATGCTGTAAGTATAGTGCTAACCCTCTGTGATGTGTAGAGATGAATACACTTCAGGATAAGTTTCCATACTTCTGTACTGCACAGGCCAAAAGATGCAAATACACACATGTGGGATGTCCAGAGGTACTTCATTCTGAAAGAATACAGACAAGTTTTTGCTGATCATCTGGAGCTCTGCTAAGCCGTGCTGATGAGAGCAGTTAGAGAAATTCTGAACACAGTTTTGTTGGAGTAAAAGATTGACTTTGCACTTTGCTATGTGCTCTTGAGAACACCTCTGCTCCCAAACTTCCAAATATTCTTTTTGGCAGAATTTTGGGAAATGCCTCAGTCTACAAGCAGAAACACACCAGGGAGAGAAAGAAGGTTCATGATCCTATCAGTTTGTGGTCAGCATATTTTACACAGTTTTATAAAAATATACTCAATTGTCTAAAAAAGCCTTTAGTAGAATTTAAAAAAAAATATACCTCATTGTGCTTAATGCCAGACATCCAAAAAGAACTGTGTGCATTAAGTTGTAAGCAGCATCAGGCTTCAGTGTTATTGTGCATTCTTCCATTTTTTCCATGAACTGGACTTGATTTGAACCACTAATTAAACAGAAGAAATAAAAAGTGTTATATTAAGTTCTGTAATATATTTCACACGGTTGTCTGTATTTTAAAAAGCATTTAATCCTTCTAATACTAAAGAGCAATACTGCTGCTATCAGTCCACAATCTTCTATTGTATCTATGACATAATTAAGCCTGATAGCATCAACTTGATGCAGCATCAGGTATTTACTTTCATGTCTAGTTTTCTGGAAATGCAATGGGTTTAAACGAGCTAGTTTAGAAGGAGATAAAATTGTTTACAGAAAGGCATGCTTGGTTTATTGCTTGAAGCAGCTACTCCCGCAGGGTTCACAGGGCTTTTGATGAGAGTGAAGAACTTAACTGTGTTTTGTGGGGTTGTGCTGGTATATCTGGATGCTACTAAAGCCATAGATTGGAAGTAAATTTACAGGAAAGAAGTGCTGAAAGGACTGGTTATTGCTTGATGTGGCTAGTCTTGTGAATGTATGTGGAGGGCTGATCAAAAATAGAAGCTGCTTAAATGTGTGGGGTTTTTCCCTGTTTTTTTCAGGTGGGGGATAACTGAGATAACTGGGCAGTGTTAAAAATTAGGGTAATGTTTGGGATTACATTTAGAATTACAGAAAATAAGAGCTGCAGTCTTTTGTTTGTTTTTAAAATTGATTGATGCAGTAAGTTTTTTAAGATGCTGGTTGAATAGTACCAAAATGCCTTACAGATGACTACCACTTCACAATTATCATAACATAGTTTCAGAATGTCTCAGATCCTCTTCCTCGCCCTCTCTCTGTCTCCCTCTTTTATCCTGTTTTCCATAAAATGAGTAGTATTAGTTATGTGACACTCCTTGAATGTTTGCTTAATCAAGTTTTATATCACCCCTTCTAACTTTTGCCCAGGTTGTAAATGTAAAACTGAGAGGTTTATAATGAACCTTTTTTTTTTTTTTTTTAAAAAAATAGCAGTTCGGTACTGATTTTCTTCTAGTGTTCTGTAAATACCTCCAAATCCTACAGATTAGCTACGGGAACTGGCAACAGTGATGCACTGGTGCAGCCTACCACTCCTGCATCTTCACACAGATCACAGGAAGCTCAGCACAGACTACCCTTGCACATTTCTGGGCAGTTTGAGGATACCACCAGGGAAATCTTTGTTTGGGAGCACTTTGCACAGGGAAAATGGGATGAACTAAAGAAACTAACATTGTTTTCCATAAAGACACCCTTCCCCTGCTTCCCGTCCCCCCCAAAAAAACCCCAACCAACTCTACACATACTGCAAAGCTTCAACAGCAAACAAAAGCGCTTGAAGGAATCTAGAGAAGAATGTTTCTTTGTCTAGGCTCGTTACATCCTTTGTGTTTTTAGCTTTCATAGGAAGTTACTAATTTTGCCCGATCTCTCTATTATATGTCCTACTGTTTCCTTAATACCTGTGGAAAGTAATACTGTATGCTGCTGTATTCAACTGTCAGTTCCTTAGCCTGTTGAAGAAGAAAAAATTGATAAAAATGTGAATTATTTTAAAAACATATTTTACCTGAGATTCCGAAAGGCAACAATTACAGCTGCTACTGTCATAAGGAAGAGAACAAATACGTAGACGTAAAAAAGTAATGTATCCGAGAGTCTTGAAAAAGTATTTAATGGTAGTAAACCAAAAGCTTCTTCACAAAGATATAGGTTAGCATCAAAATCTCTAAAGAAAAAAGAACAATCCTTGTCATCATGTATTTCATAACTTGATGTCAAAAAGGACCAGAGTTTCCTTTTTTCCCAACAAATTATAAAGCCACAGTTGTGCAGATTATTATGAAGGAAAATATATGACATAAACCTGAGGTAAAAATCCATTGTTTATCACCAAGATTTTAAATGAGAAAAACCTGCAGGCATCACTTAATGAAGTCATACAAAAAAGCAAAATTGCAGCTAAACCATACCTTGTTGCCCCAAATCCAAATTTTGCTTTCAGGAATTTGAATATATGTTCATCTGACTCAAGATTAAGAATTTTCTACAAAGGGGGGGAAAAAGAAAGGAAAGTATATTTTAAGTATCAAAAAGTTAAGCTTCACACAGTAAACAGGTTTTTCATCATTTAAATGACACTGTGAAGTAACACAGGCTTACTGAAATAGGCTGCTTTGCAATCAAATAAGCATTCAGTTTGTAATTATGGTCCTGTGGTCCAAAGAGCAAGTTTCTTATTTTTAGAATATCTATTAGGGTTATTTTCTTATTTACAGATAAAATTGTCCAGGACAAGTTGGTTTTAGCTGTATTTTTTATTTCAATAACTTATCGTATCTTACTGTAATACTTTTAATTTCCACATTTCTACATTTTAATCTGTTGATATAGATCTCTTGAAGAGACTAAAATTCAAAAGCAGAAAATGTGTTACTGCCACTAATGTCTGCAGACATCTCTGTGCACAAGAAGCAAGTAAAAGTATGGTATGGTCTACAACATTTTTATAACAAGTCTTCATTTTTAACTGCATTCATTGAAAAGTAAATTCAATGAAAAACTTTGCAAACATTCAGCAGTATTGGAATGCAGTATAAATCCACCCTTGTTATAAAATTACAGGTGAGCTTCAAGTTACAAATAGGTATTCCATTATTTGGTGTTAATTTATGAAGTTTTAAGAGTATGTTTTAAAATCCATATACCAAAAAGATTAGCAAAATGATCTTTCATTTCTAAAATGCAGTCTCTGAAATGCAGTGAAATCTCATTGCAATTTTTATTTAATGATATTACTGTAGAAGGTTAACAAATAGCTTTTAACGTAATACATTTTGTAAGTTTCTGTATTAAAAATTATTTGCTTACCTTGATGAATTTATTTATTAGGAGAGTCAAGCACAAGACTAATAGTACATGGAGGATAAGTTTCCCAAGCCTATTAAGCAAGCTGCCCTTCTTTAGGTTTTTCTAGAAAGAAGAAAATATTAGTATTTCAGTACTTTTTTGTATGTATTTGGAACAAAATATTAGTATTTCAGTACATTTGTATGTCTTTAGAACAGAAGCAACACAGAGTATTTGAAAGAGCTTATCTGGTAGGCCTGATCAGGATCAAATTTCTATTAGGTTCCTGTAAGCAAAAATGTGTACATAACCATGTATCCAGAATAAAGATATTTCTTCCACAAAACTGAAGGGACAATATCATAATAACTCCCCAGTGTACTGATCTGGCAGAGTTTTGTAACTAGCCAAACAGTCTTCCTTCAGAGGTGGCCCCATTATATTTATACAACTGCTGGCATCAGTGCAACTGTGGTTGTGTTCCAAGATTCCCCTAATTTCAATAGTATTGCGTGCCTTCTGAAGTATCTATTCATTAGACCTTCCACCTAAATATGACAAAGGTGTCTTCTGGCTCTAACTGTCCATTGACAGGATTTTGAGCAATTTTCCAGTTCAAAGCTCCAGATCTGAGAATGGTTCTTTGGCTGCTCACAGGCAACTTGGAACAGGTGCCGACATTGTCTAACTATAAAAAATACAGTCCTGATTTTAAAAGATCACGAGTGAGAGACAGCAGGAATGGCCCTGTACGTTCATATATTCTGGTTAAAGGCTGTCATCAATGCCAGTATCAAAAAAAAAAAGAGAATTGTAAATACAGGAAAAAAATCCTAATCTTTGAAAGAAACAATATATTTCAGTAAGCTGAATTTGACATGTGCCTAGTTCTCACAGAATATTGTGTTGAAGGCAGATCCATAAGTCCAAAACATGTCCTGCTGAAACAGGTATAAAGTCCGTTTATGGAATTTTTTTGCAGGATCCAAACTGCAGCTTGCACAATCATAAATGTTAATAGCAATCACAGAATTGTGGTGTCTGATGTGCTTGGTTATGCTGTAGTTAGTGTAATTGAATTCATTATTTGATCATGCAATGTTTTTGTTGCTTTACGCTATAGTAATTCCTCTAATTAGTATTAGTAATTTAAGATTATAATGCATATAAATTACTCATTTACCTATATATATCACACTCTTTAGTACTACAAAAATATTTCTGTACCTACCTGGATTGTTCTTGCTATCAAGACAGAAGCATTAAAACTTATAAGTAATGATCCAAGAATCATAGAATTAAAGAACTGTAGGACACAGACTAGCAGTAATCCAGAAATCTGAATGATATAGAGCCACGTAACCTGTAACAATAATGATATTTTTATGCCTACAAAACTTTACAGTCATAGCTGCTTCTCTTTGAATATGTTTTATAATTTATTTCAACATCAATTACTTTTTACAAAAAAATGTATCATCTTGCACTAAATCATTACACTTAAAGCCATTACTATATCCTTTCTATATGTCTATCCTGAACTAGTTAGGTTACTATTTTATACCTACTTTGGACTTTGGAAAGCCTGATCCTATAATAATGCAGATAAGTTAAACAATTGCAGAGTGAAGAAAATATTAATTACTTAATATTTTTAAGATGTTTTGTATTTTCTTTAGTCAAAGAAGTGTTTCTGTAGCCTCTCTAATGTCTTCATGACTAAAGAGTTATGGCTTAGTGCAGTTCAGCAATCAAAGATCAGCTGACTTCTTTGACTTTTTTGTAATAGTTTCATATAGTCCTTTTTGAGCTATGCTAAACTCTTATGAATGTTCAGCTGAATGCAAACACTAAAAACCAGCTGATTTTCTGATACAGTGGTATCAAAACATAAATTTTACCTGACACAAAGATCCTGAGTTCATCTTGTATTACAGCAGTGGTGCAAGTCAGTATCAAATGGCCCAACAAACGCCAACAGTTTTTAATAGCACTTTTTGGAAAATTAATATGGAATGAGTGGTGCAGTAAGTCCATTTTAGTATAATTCAGGATGAAGCTGGTAATTTGCCAACTTTTAAGGTAGCTGATTTGTAACATTAATTGCTAACTTCAACTTATATTGCAGGCATAATGAAGAGTTTAGAAACTGTTAAATAAACCACATTTATTTTGGTATGCAACCACCATACTAATTTTCAGTTAAATTAATACAATCACTAATATTCAAGTCTGCTTCAAATTTAAAGTTAGAACCTTTTTCAACTAGTGTAAGCTTTTACAAGGGGTAAAATCATCTCAATAGAATTTCACAGTGACATTAAATTCAAAGACAATATTTTCATCTTCTACAGTACATTTCTATTTCCTAAGATTGACTGTAAATGATCCCTTATCTTCTTAGTAACGCTTGTTCTACTTTTTGGCTCATTCAGTTCAGCAACATCATAGCGACAATGTTGTTATTTTGTGGGGAATTTCAACATACAAAAGATAACTGCTTCTCTTGAGCAATCTGGTCTACTTCTTTCTCCTTGTGGTACAGCGCCTACACTTAACTTTCAAACAATGATGCACAACACTTGAGGCAAAATTCATACATTGTTATGACATCAGCTTAGGCAAAGATTTCTTGTGCTACTTTTTTTTTTTTCCTGGCCACTTCCAGAGGACTTGCTTAAGCTGTAGTATTAGATGAACTGTTATGATGGTGTTTAAAAGCAATCCCTTAATAGTGTCAAAACATAGCTGCATCTAAACAAAACTAAACAAAAATTAAACAAGAGAAGTGAATTACATAAAGTGAAATAAAATCAGCTGGGAAAAAACCAGCAATGGTATTGTTTTGATTATTAATTTTTACACTTGCAATATATACACTGTGATTACCTAAAAGCACAAAGCAGCACAGTGTATAATCTGTATTACTTTGGGCATCCAGGCCACTGGTTAGTAAAATACCTCCAAAACCATTAGCTTCATGATAGAAAAGAAAAAAAAAAATTATTATTTCCAAACATAATCTTACCTTTGCTGTGGGAAGCATGTCAAAGCAGTCCAGAATGAATAATGCCAACGCTTGTATCAGCATCATAAACTGATTAAATTGCCAAGTCAGGCTGAAGAGAAACGTTGCTATGAATACAGCCGTAAGTGTCCATCTCTGGTAGGAGGGAATGAAGTTTTATTTAACTTTATAGTTTCCTTCATTAAAAAACAAAACAAACAAACAACAAAACCCCCCCCCAACAAAACCAACCAAA
This sequence comes from Theristicus caerulescens, assembly GCA_020745775.1. NCBI lineage: Eukaryota > Metazoa > Chordata > Aves > Pelecaniformes > Threskiornithidae > Theristicus > Theristicus caerulescens. The sequence continues at coordinate 41,907,418 of CM036565.1, read as the reverse complement.
AATCACGTCAATTTGGTTTTATTTTAAATCCATTTTAAAAACATTAATGAGTTTTCTAACTGCAATAACTGCTTGGAGGATAATGAACATTTTTTAGACTTACAGGTTCTTGTATTTGTGCCTGTATTTTACCATTGTAATACCACTTGCAAGAAAATGGTGAGATCTCAAATAGTCTCAGCCCATAGATTAGTATGCAATACGTGTTTTACTATGCTATAAATAGCAGTTTTTTGATCAAACAGGAGTAATAACTTAAGAACTGTTTGTCAAAGAAACTGTATCACCAATTTGCTTTTATTCTTGCAGATGAGGACATCTTAAATTTGTAAAACAAATGAAATCAAAAGAAAATCTTTAATCCTTGTGCTTTACAAGCTTTTCTCCTGCCCACTTTGTGCTACTCTCATGTTTTCTTAAATACATAGTACTGTTATCTTGTACTCTTTAGAGCTTACCTGTTTTTTTTTTTTCAGTGCTGAGCATATGTATTCCTTTGTATTTCAACTACATCTAAATTAACAGAAGGCTCATCTGATTGTTTTCAATGTTATAAGTGATTTGTGTGTGTATATATCCACTGCTATAAACCATCCACTGCTATATTAGGCATTTTGTTCTAAGTTTTACAGACAGTTTTCTGATACTAATTTTACTGTGTCATACTTGTTAGAAATACTCACTTCTCGAACAGGCTGTAAATGAGTTCTGAGTAGGTATGTGATGGCTGCTATCTGAACAGCAAAGAATGGTAGGGCCCAGTTCTCTCTTAAAGGAATGGTGAATTCTACTCTTGTAGTATCTATTCTGTACAAAAAAACAGTTCCATAAATTTAAAATAAAACACCAACTTGGTGACAGATAGGTTGCAATGACAGGCATCTCTGTGGTATTTTAACTACTTATTGATAAAAATGGAGGCTTTACTCTCTAGTTCCTTCAACACGCCTGGCTCTGAAAAAGCATCATTATGAAGGTTCTGCAAGTAATTCATTGTTTCTGTACCTCAAATGTTGTACTTTAGCTTCACTTACTGTTAAAAAACTTCTGCTATGGATTACATCTTACTTATGAAGCACAGCTTGGGTAATTTAAAAATGAACAAACAAACCCCAAAACAAAAACAGTCCAAAAATCCAGCATGTGGAGTTTTTCATGCCACAGGTAATTTTACTTCATATTTTGGTTTGCCAAAAGCACATATAAGAATAAATAGGTATCAATTTCTTCACTGTGATCCCAGCGCATTGGATTTGAATACCGCTAAACTGGTTAGGAACTTCCGGTCATTTTTTGAATGTTCTAATATAAAAAGTATGTGATGGAAGTTAGTAAAAGTTCCCCAAAGGGCAGTCATTTACAAAACCTGAATTAAAAGTCAAAACCAAAAATAATTCCCTTTTTTTTCTTGTGTAGAGAAAATATTTGCTAAAAAGGAAAGTAAGCAACACATCTGAGACATGCTTAACTGGATGGAAAAAATGTCTAAAATAGAGTTAGTTACTCAGCAGCCTCAGATATACTTCATCTGGACAGAAAGTCTTTATCCAAATCAATTCCATGTACTTATTCTATTTGCATAGGGGATAACAAGCTTCCATTGTTCATGAATTATTAGAAAGATGGACAAAACAAATCTGCTCCAATATTCTGTAAATGGAAAAGATGACCTCATGAAATAAACATGTGAACTACTGCACATTGCATGTATTTTTCAATTACTTTCTTCTTTGGAGAAAGAAACGTTTTACCACTATATACCTATAATTATTCTGTAATGGACATGCTTGCAGATAAACTTCTTTACAGCTGCTGATTAACATATCAAACAGTTTTGATAGAACTGACACTGTACTTTTATTTTCTTGATTAATTTACAGATAACAGTCTATGGCACCAGTCTTAGCTTCATGCCAGCAGCTTACTGCTGGCATAAAGCCAGTTCTTTAGATTTTCTCTCCAAATTGAGAATTCTTCAACTGATAAAGCACTAGAACAGCTCAATTGCCATCTTTTTTCTCTGAGTCTTAATGCAGGAGATGTCTACAGAAATAAGGGAACAGAAAAGCTGAACTTCTGATGATCTTAGGTTGTTGAAGGAATCCCTGGAGGTTGGGTGTGGGGCAGTGAAGAGAGACCTGAAGGGCACATATGCAGGTGCCTTTAACACCTAACGGATCCTAGGCTGGAGAAGACAGGGTACATCATCTAGAGATCCAGACACATCTGAAAGATGTAGTCGACTTTCAGAGACCAATTTAAGCCAAAATTTTCTACTCAAACTTCTTGAAACTTTAAAAGCCTACTCTGCAATGTCAGCTAATTTCTGATTATTTTCTAATTATTTTGTATTTTTCCATTTTCTGGCTAATCTGGAGAGAGGCCTTATAATTTCATTTTTTGTCCAATTAATCGTGCCTTTGAAGGTTTAATACCTTACCTTTGAAATGAGGTACAATTTTAGAAAGATCGAATGTTTAATCTCACTTACCTGTTCGTAACATACCAGCAAGCTGCCAACAACCCTGAAAGCCATGTTCCACTAAGAAGCCAGCTTGTTACATACAGAGCAATGACATAAACTGCCTGAAGTCCAAACAAAGTGTAGATATAAAAATAAACGGGCTCTAGGTATTGCTGTAAAACACAAGAATACTGATGTTGACATAAAACACTCATGGGGGGGACTATACTTAGTATGAATTAGGTTTTGCTTTTACAAATTAAAAACATATCAGGAATATTTCTAATTAGAAAATAACTAAAAAGGGGAGCTATGATTCACTGCGCAATCTTCATAATGCACTTACAATCTAAAGCCATAAATAAATGCCTACCTGAATTGGAAGAATCCTATACAGAATGCTGAGAAACACCTCCTGGTAAACATTCATTCTTTCAAGTATGTTAATTGTCCTCACAGATTCAGTTTTATTGTCATATACTAAACCATGTAAACCTTAACGATAAAGAGAAATTGAAATAGGAGATTGTCATTTTCCCCCTCCATCTTCATTTGAACAGTGAACAACTTTTTCAAAGGTATTTTAGGCGCTCTCATCAAAAACTGCAAACTTTGAGTCAAGGATTCAGATCACATTACCTCTGAATCAACATGACCTGCTGAGGTCTTCAGTTTCCCTGCTTCGAATGTGACTCAGAGTGCTAATTCAAGTAGTATATATTTAGTAACGTATAAACCATTTATTTTTACACTTACATTCCTAACACAGAATCTGTGGTACATACTGGATCTTGAGAACCATTCTTGTCACTACTTCGAACACAGGTGATGTTACTATTGACAAATGTGTAGTATTAGCAAAATTGCTAGGGAGCAACAGTTAAGTAACTAGAATACATGAGACTGTCACAGAAAACCCCATCATCGTATATGATTTCCTTGGAAGCTGCTCATTGCGTCACTTACTGTCCAGGCATACAACAAAAAAATTGCCCCTTCCACAAATAGTTCATAATTCAAATTAAACAACAGAAGAATAAAAATGAAAGTAATATACTGAATAAACCAGCAAGGCTGAAACCTTAACAGATATGAAAGTTGTCCCTCAAAGTGATTGCCATCATCAGAATGTGAAGGTGTGGCACAGAAACCAATGTATCGTTGTGAAATTTATTATGTCCATAACTTAGTGGCTCCCTGGCATATGAACAGAATAAATCTGTCTCCAGTACAATTGTTACACTATCTTGCGGAGTTACAGTATTCCTTGTTCTCAACTTGATTTGAAAAAATATTAAAAACAGTCAGCTGGCAACATGAAGTAAAACTTACTTTACAGTTTACAATACCTTGCTGGATGGAAGCAGCCTGAATCATCTGTTTGTAGTAGGAATAATAAAGTCCACATTCTGTTCTGAATGAAATTTCTCTTTCGACTTCCTGCAAGTGAAAGTTCAATAGTAAATTCACTTTCTATTTGCTTTTCACAATCATATGAAGCTGCCTTCAACTCAAATTCTTGCTGTACCAGGGAAATTGATCTATACAGTAGCTTGAGTCTTTGGGTTCATGCATTCTATGCAACTTAATTCAAATAAAGGTAAAATACATGGACAAATTAGGGTGAGAAGCAAATGGCTGAGGTGTCTGCCTCTGTTAACTGGGGAAATGTATATGCCTTTGTGATTCTGATAGGCCGTTCGGAAACATTGTGGATATTTTACTATTTTTTTGTAACATTCAATGTTTAGACAGGTGCAGTGGCCAACAGCTGGACTTTAAAACTGCATATGCTTGCTCCATGCATTTAACCTTTTCTTCCAGATGTAGATATCCCAGAGTGTTCCATGGCTTTGCCACCTTAAGGCTCAATTAATTCAGTGTGCTATACTTGGGACAGCACCATAATGCCACTCTGGCATAACGCTGGCAGGGTATGCTGCTGTCCACTTGTTTAAATGCTGTTTCTTGCAGGAAGCCAGCTGTTCATCACTCTCATACTTAAATTATAGGTTTCCTTAATATAAAGGAAAAGTGATTCTTTACTTGTTTTTAGGTGCAGGTAACGTTATTATTTTTAATTTTAAAATGTTCAAATTATTTAAACTAGGTACACTTCAAACTATGCCTCTTTCTTGGCTGATATTGCAGCAGGTGGAGTTTAGTGAGATATGAAAGCTCTCCTAGAGAAAACTGCTCTTAGTACAGGATCTTTCTTTTGGAACTCACCTCCTTTTGTTAACACATTAGTTGTGAAGACCTAATGAAATTTAACAAATTCAGAGCCTTGGGCAACCACATTTAAACAAAATAAGACTGCAAGAACAACCAATCTGAATAGGCATCTTATACAAAATTATTTTATTATTAGTGATCTTTTTAGTAGTTTATATAAAAACGTCCCAGCGAATACCTCTCATAAGCAGTAAGTTAGAAAAGGTTTATATCCAGATTTGAAAATCCAATGAGATTCCTGTATGTGGTATATGCAAGCCATTGAAAAGTTAAGTGAGGTTTCTAAAAATAATCTTATTAATTCAGCTTTCTTTACAAAAGAACATTACTGAAATAACAGAATGTTACTGTTTTCTGAGATTTTTATGAATGCCATTCTGGTTAATGCAACCTTGCATAGAATCCCAAGACTTTGATCTTTCTTACACAGTCCCATCTCTTTTGCTGGAACAGAATCAATACTATTTCAGAGCTAACATAAAGCTAGACAAAAAATCATGTTCCTGCCTCCTCTACTGCCCAGTATAGAATCTTATCTCAAAACATGTGTTTTATTGAAGTCAACTGTTGACAAACTAAACCAATATTAGTTCTGGTCTGAGAAAAATCAACAGATAAAACCACATCTGATTAAATGTAAGTTCACAATTAAACTCTCCAGCTGCTCTACGACATACAAATCATTATAATACCGGCAGAAGAAACTGACTTTGGCACTAAGTACTAAAAGCCACACACTTAGCAAAATGAGAATGCTGGATTTTGAACGAGCTCTAGTTTCAAATTCATCACTACTGAAAAGTTTTCTAATACTGAAAAGTGGCTGATTCTAAGTGCTCATAAAAAAAAAAAAGAAGAAAGACTGAATGTTAACATTTGGAATTTATTAAGGGGGAGAGAGTAGTCACAGAGGGGGATCTAATTAGCCAAAATGCATTCAAACATGATTAATTTGTAATCCTGGCACCAGCTGTATTCAACCAAATGCTATACTTTATGAGACAAACACTAGTGAGTTTTACATCTGTTTCATGCTAAGATAACATCTGTTTTGTTCACTCACAATACTTTTCCAGTTCTACAGCAATTTATATTTTTCCTAGTATTCCATGTCAATAAAAACACACAGACTTATGGGTAAGCATTATAAGAGCACATGTTTATCTTTCTGTATATTCAATCTGTGTGTCTTTAACAAAGAAGTTATCACTGTTCCAAGGGAAAAGAAAAAGAATGCTATCCTCCAGGATACATACAAAGTGGCATATGATTTCAATTTATGCAACTGTGTCCTAATAATATTAAGCATTCAAAACAAAATACAAAGGACTTCCTCTCAAGGGCAGTGCAAAATTCTGGAGCTTAGGTTTTCTCAGACTCCTTAACCAAGTCATTCAGAATACTGAGCAAGCAGCCAAAGTCTGAGTTCAGTTTTTCTATAAATGAAGAGCATAAGCAAAACTCCAATTACTTTTCTTTTTTGACAAAGGTAAAACACACTTTGTGTGATTGAAAATATTTTTAATTGTTCAATTTAAGATCAGAAAGATTTGAAAATCGTCTCAACCATACAAGTGGCAACTCAATACAGACAGCTGCTATCAGTGTTCCTAGTTGAGAATCATGCCTTCGGCAAACGTATTTAATCCTTGTACATGGTCTGTTGGCTGGTTAACCTCATGCCCATCTGTAAGAATGGCACGGTTCCTACTCAGATCAGATTTTTGATCCAAAGTAAAAGTACCCATAACAACGCGACAGGTACTTCTTTGGAAAAGTACCACCAAAGTACTGGACTGCCTTCCTTCTCTTCATGGCTTACACGTTCACTTTGTAGAGTTCTAATTAGCTGGCTACCCATTTCCCCACTTTTTTCCATCTTTCTTTTCTATTCAAAATGTAAAAAGGGAAAATATAAGCACTTCAGAGAAGGAATCCCAGGATTCTTATCCTGCATGTCTGAAAGATTTAAAATTTGGTATTTTTATTCCTGACTTCTTGCAGGCAGCAATTTTATTAAATGAAAATTCAATAATAGTCTAAATGCTTACTCAGAAGGGATGAAGAACAAATGAAAGCTCTGAAGTTTACCTTCTTGTGTTACAGTATTAATTTGCGATGTGGCCTTGGCTCATTCCTGTTCAAAGTTTCTTCAGAGTTTGCATTTGAACAAGCAATACAACAGCTGACAGGAGAGGTGATGCAATTCTCTCCTCACCCCCCATTTTGTTATTTTCATAGTAAATCCTGTTCCCTCGAGATACTATACCTGGGGAGCAGTCACTAAACTGCTATTGAAAATCACTAAAAATAGCCTAGCCATTTTCTATGTGTCATGCCAGAAAGTTTTCAGAAAACAGAAAGGATTTTTGGATAAGAAATCTGTTTTGGCTTTCACCATCATAAACAGAAATCTTTGCTGTTTTAATGCATATGAGAAGAGACTAGATCTTTTTTCTTCAAAATTGTTTGGTCAAGATAAGTGATGATAACCTTCTGTGATCCCTGATGGAAGTGTACAGAAACACAGCTTCTGACTATGTGACATGGTATTCTACGTTATCATTTTTTTTGTCATTCTTTCAGGAAGTCTTGGAATAAAAAAAAGAATACCAATCATGTACCCTTTTCATAGCATAAACCACTTTTCAAGATCTGCATTTCCATTTTTTCTGATAGGAAAACAATTTTACATCTTTCTCCAATGACCATGGCAAATTTATAATAGCAGGCATATTTATTAGCAAATAAGAACAGGATTCATACATACTGCAGCAGCTGAAATCAATGCACTGTTGAAAGTCATATTCAAAATAGAACAAAACAGTATAACAATCACAGAACAGTTTTTCTGGTTGGGTGAACCATTGCTGGAAGACACCCAAAACTGAACTGGCTCTGTATGAATTGCAACTGAAATTACAGAAAGGCAATCGTTACAAGTGTATATGCAAGTTGTGACTTCAATTATTTAGAAGTTAAGAATCATGACTTTGCATAATGAACTCCCTTTATTTTCAGTTTTTAGGGTTGAATGCAATTGGCAAACTGGACAATTTTGTAACTGTGTAATCATGATGTTCATATATCAATGGGTCTTCAGAACAAGAATTCCACCTTTTATACCTAAATGGTATATGTAAAAATATCTGTCTAGTTTAGTGTGAAAGTGTCAGATAAACACTGCAGACCTCCTTCTACTGACGTACAAAGAGAGGAGTACCTTCATGTAAAAGAAAAAAAATGACAAAACAAGTCTCCCATTACGTCTCATTATATTAATTTAGTAGCCATACATACCCTTTTGTGTATGAATTCTTACCATCTGACTAATTGTAGCTTATTGGAAGAAAGGAATAAAGTTCAGGGGAATAGTATGTTGTTATATAATTTTTATATCAGAGTTCAGTAACATAAAATCCCCAAATTTGTACTGTTTACAGCCAATTCAGAGTGACTGAAGTTACTAATTTAAAATGTATGGAAAAATAACTGATTCAGAATTTATTTTCTTTTCTGTTTCAGAGCAATGGTGATGCACTACTATATTTCATAGGCATGGGGGTTAATGAAACATTGGATGTACATTAGTCATGCGTCCATTTATTCTATATGTAGTGTTTAATAAAAATAAAACAAAATAACCTCTGCACTTTATTAAGCAAGGCATGCAATAATTATGGACCAAGGATTAGACTACAGTCCCCCCTTCTGAGAATTCCGGCAGGGGTATGCATTAGAGAAAAAAAAACACAAACAAAACACCAAAACAAACAAAACTTACTCTTTCAGATTTTTAGAAAATTCAGTAAATATATGCAAAAATATATGCTTTGGCCAAACTATAAAATGTTAGAGAAAAAAGCAAATTTTCCATTTATTTTCAAAATAATTTTTGAGGATCTCCGATTGTTCCATAGTGTATTTTATTCTTGTCTTTTATTAGTATATGGTATGTGCTGTAATTATAAGATTAGCCAATTCAGAAATACTGGAAAACATGTACATACATCTAGAGATACTACAATGTCCACTCATACATATAGGCACAGAGATGTCTGTATACTGCTTTACAGATGTTAGGATGAGCCTTCCTGTCTCAGCTTTGCAGGAAATTTCACAGGCTCTTCACGTGTAGTCTTCTCTTTCCGTACTACTCATAAAACAGTATTTTGTTTAAACTTTCTCTCATCCATGTATTCTGCTTGGTTAAGAGAAAGTGCACCAAAATATAGAGTTTCGATTTCTTATCTTGCTATTCTCACTTATGGCCACAAAATGCTCTGACATGGATTCTGGCAAGAAAACAAGTCTAGACTATATTTAAGGTAACAGTAAAACCTTGGAAAGCTTTGTGTTAATCAAAGTGAAAGCACAGTCAGAGTCTGACTTGGCAGATAATTGCAGAAAATTTGATTAGACTTGACTCATCCCCAACCTTCTTTGAATTTGCAAATAAACTGCAGGGGATACTACCTGTTTGGTCTCAAGCTGTAATAAATAATTTGAGAACAAATATTTAAAAGTACCTTTGAATCTCGCTTGGGATGTAGGTGCTTACAAAATAAATTGCATTTGTCTGATCAATCAAGTTAGAGCTATAGCCTTCTATTTGGGAAGATGTCCTTAGAAACAATGCAAGTTGAGAGCGCGTACATGAAAAACACAAGCAGTATAACCTCACTGAACACATACCTCCAAAAAGCAGGAGTATGTATGAAGCCTGATCACTTTTGGCTCTGTGTTACAACTATTTTTTTTAACTCTAATTATACATGAAATCTCAGTAAAACTTTTCCTGTTGTTATCAGTTTAAAATTAGCACTGTAGCCACACGCATTCTCTGGTGGAGTTCACATCTTACTGAAGAAGGTATAATATGAGATCAGAGAATACCTGCATCTTTCTCTTTTAACCTGCTGGTAGATGAACTTAATGCTTTTTAGAATCTTTCCATCAAATTGGCTGAAATTGCTTCTGTTCCAATGTTACTAGTTATCATATCAACTCCATAGGATGAAATGAGAGCTACAGAGACAACAGAATCCAGACTAAAAATATCTAGTGGGTTTTATTTCAGTTTTGATAGCTAATGGCATTCTAGTGTACTTAAAATGAAAACTAATTATCAAATAAAATTAGCATTTCATCCATTGGGGTGCAACTTAATTGCAACTACAGACTTGCTTCTCTTAGAGAACAGTGTCCCTCTCTATCAGTTCAACAGAATAAAAATGCTGTATCCATTATGTTCATACATCGTCATAAGTCCATGCCTGTTTGTACTTCAAAATATACAATACCTGTCAAATTAATCAATGCTTGCTTTTGGAAGGAAAAGGCAAACCTAAGGTGTACCTTCAATACACATACAATCTATCTACATATCCAAAGAAAGATGGGAGTGGGTACAAAACAGTATTATACGTATAATACAACAGCAATTGTTTCAGTAAGTGCCAACTATTTTTATTACGGGACTATAAATGTGACTGGGACAGAAAAAGTGTGTAGTATAGGAAAGACATATTGCAATGGAAGTACTCCAATTAAATATACGTACTCTTTGAATAACGTAATACGTAGACCTAACAGAGTGAATTTTAGGCATCTAAAAGGAAAATGACTCACCTGTTTCTTTTCTCTGGTTAAATTTAGATATGTGTACAGCTGCATTATTTTCCCATGCAATGATTCTAGGAAAAAACTAGTCAGTCCTGGATCTTGGGAATGGTTGGTTTTACATTGGTGAATGTCTGAAATATGTTTTGAGGCTTGCACATTTAGGATAACATTATATAAAATTAGTATTGAATAGTAAGAGACTGTGCCTAAACAGTATTACAATATCACAGTATAAATACAATTAAAGAACTGTGTGCCACGATTTTGCATATTGTTTCTTTTCACTGTTTTTTGTTTGGTTTTGGATTCCTTTGGAAAAAAGAAAGATGATTATAGAGCAACATATGTTCTAGATAATGATCAATGCTTGGAAGAACCATAGCTACAACTCAGGCAAGAGCTGTGCAGCAATGTTTTTAGAGAAAAACTGGGGAAAGGTATTGATAGAAATGATCAAGTATTTAAAAAGTGGTGGGAAGGGAAGCACAGCTTTTTTAAAATTAAATTTTTTTAGAAATTAAATTTAAAAAAAATGAAATATTCTATGCTTTTGACCAAGTTACAAGACAAATACATAAATAAATTATATTTCAACTATCACTCATGTTAATGCTCTATGAAAGCACTGATGAAACTATGAAAATTACTGTTACCTTAATATTGGAAAACCACAAGTCATTTTCATGCAGTGTAGCAACATAAACAGAAGTAAGAAGTCCAAGAGAGATGGCAACAATTCCACCAACAGTTACTGAGAGTATGTTCCACAGCTTTCCACCTGTATGATCTTGGAAGAAAAACATTTCACTCTGTAATTGCGAAACACATAATTCAACTTAAAGGAATTTTGGAAATTCATTTATATATTGCCTGTGCTAGTACAGTTTACATTCTGTAGGTAACAGGACACTTGGTTTTAAGAGGTCTTTATGGAGATGTGTTTTTTATTTTCTTTTATAGCAAACTTAGAGTATTTTATTTACATGCAAAGTGAAATAAGGTATGCCTTAATTGGTAAAACGTAGCTATAGTTTAAGAATGCCACGATCCTACACAAATCTAGATAAATACCATATCTAATTTGTAAATCTAAATTGAAATATCCTCCAGGGCAACTTTTTTAATTAAGGCAATACAGGAGGACTGCTAGATCATGAAGTAGGAAATTAAAATCTTCACGTCTTAAAATGGCTGCCTGTTTTTTGGGGGTTTGCTTGGTTTTTGTAAAAAAACAACACTGAAGGTTCAGAAGTCTCACTAAATACACACAAAGAGACTGAACAGCCACCAAAGCAGCCTTTGATAAGGGTGTCATGCTTTGAATTGCAGATGACCTCCTGCTGACATCTGAATAAGATTATAGATGTAATGATGGGAAAGAAAGGTTGCATTTCTAGGTAGCTCAATCAATTTACTGTACACTTACATTCCTGGGGTTTTTTTTTAGGTTTTTGGGTTTGTTTTTTGTTGGGTTTTTTTTGTTTGTTTGTTTTTTAAATGTTGATATATGGATCTTCGTGATCTGGAATTATATCTTTGAAATGGCTATTTCATACTGTGTGGGACACCTACATAATAGGTACCAAATATGCAATTCAACAGAACTGAGGGCTGGGCTGGATGAGAACTATGATCACTTTCCCATTTTGTATATAGCCTAAGTGTACTTGTGTAGAAGCAACAATGTAACTTTCCTTTCATCTACCCAAATTGCACATATAGAAACATTTGGAATTTAGATCAAAACATCCCTTAAAATGAGTTTATTAAAAAAACTGTTAACAAACTTTGCCAACTCTAAAGTTATAATTCCAAACAAAAACATTGTCAGTATTTCATTACTTAAACAGATCTTCAAATTAAGACACTTAATTTCTCTCTTTTAAATTTACCTAGCTAATCTGTGCTATGGTCAAAAAGCAAGGGTTTGCAGTTAAATTCAGGTTTCATGTGCAATCTGCTTATATTTAAGTACAAGTCATCAGGGGTCTTCAAATCCTTTTATGTTACCAATGATTTGAACTGGGACTCGTTTAAGAACCTACAATGGCTATATGAAATCTGACAATGTGTCACTGATAGTAAATTGAAAAAAATTGTTCTCACCAATTTAAATTAGGATTTTAAAACAGAGATGAGATTGACATGCTCCCTGTCTCATCTAATTAATTTTGGTGATAGATATTCGAGTATGAAAACGTATTTGGTACATACCTAGTTCTAACCTGTGCTTAGGACAGATACCAAAAGCTAAACACTACTAAAAAGCCATGTTACGATCCTTTTCATTACCCACCAGACAGAATTTTCCCATCAGGCTTCACATTCTTCTCCTCTGAAGGCTGATCTTCAGCCACTTCTGTGCCTTTTTCAACCCTTCTCTGTCTTATGGTTGTCATGATGTCAGTCACTTTAATTCATTATTCTTCAGTCTGACTCCTAAATGGACACATACAAGCAATCCATCTTCCTACCCAAACATTCACTTAATACTGTACCAAATATCTGAAAACGAAACCATATTTTACTGCCCTCAGAAACTCTGACTTACAGAACTATATTGTAGTTGAAGTGTCCCTTACAAAAATGCAAGATTTTTTAAATTTATACAACTCAGAGCGCAAATTAAAGTATAGAAAACATTACCTTAACTTTGTAAAGACTTAAGTTCACAATTTTACATACTCTTGACCAAGTTTTCAGAATGATTCATTATTTTGACTGCCCTCACCTTTGGCCCTTGACTCAAAATGCACACCAGGCTCCACTTTGAAAAAGTGTAAGCCCTTCAAAGAAAAATTAGTCCTTTTCGGGTATTTTAGTTGGGCACCTGAAATAGAAAGCCAGTTGTTTAAATCTTGGCTTTCAGGAAATCTCAAAAAAGAGGGCCATAAGACGCAAAAGTGATGCCAGAGAACATGTGCTATAAAAAACTAGAGACAGCATTAAAAAAATCCTTGATGTTTTATACTATTAAAGCACCATAAAATTTGAGAACATTACAAAAAAGATAAAAAGAAGAGCAGCTAGTCCTTCCCCTGTTAATTCCCAGGTGCTGTCTGCTCTGTGAGCATGGCCCATACATAAAACAGCTTTGACCTGCCATTCGACATTTGAAAATCAATGATATCCCATCCTGCATGCAAAAACCTACTACCATTCTCAGAGCGCAAACACTGATATTTGCGTTACCACCAGTGTAACTGACTGGTAATGCTCCAAGAAATACGCCTCAACCGCACAACTTTGTTGTTTTAAAGCTTTTGCAGTGGATTAGCTTCATCTCTTTCCCTCGTGCCCAGGAAAACACGTGGAGGGAGCTGTGTGAGCATATATCTAAATTGTTTTTAAATAGCTGGTTTGTAGAAAACCTGACAATTAATTAATACAGGCAAGGCGGTCATCGTAACCATGCCCTTTCCTTGCACTGCCAGTCTCATCCAGCCTTCCTCAACGCCTGACGCCGAAGGGAAGGGTTCTGGCCGGCACACGCGGGAAAGCCTCGACAGGGCGCCGGGGAGGGAACGTCCCGCCTCCGTCCCCACAGCTGCCTGAGGTGAGGCGAGGCGAGGCCTGGGCCAGCGGGGCGGGGGCAGGCCCTGCGGGGGCAGACGGGGCCCGGGGGCACGAAGGGGAGCCCGGGGCAAGGCCGTCGGTGGCGGCGGGGCAGCGCGGCGGACAGGCGAGAGGGCGGCTGAGGGCGAGGGCGCCGGAGCCGCCGCGGCCGGCGGGGAGAGGGAAGTGGCCCCGGGGGCTGGGCAAGGGCGGGAAGGGGAGGCAGGAGGGCCGGGCCTGGGGCCGCGGCTCCCCCGGCGGCCGGGGCGGGCCCGCGGGGCGCGGGCAGCTCCACACAGCGCCGCCTTCCCGCTGCCGGCGGCGCGGCTCGCTGCGGCCTGCGCGGCCCGGCGCGGCCTGCTTGGCGGCGGCTCCGCCGTCCGCCCGTCTCCTCCCCTTCCCCTCCGCATCCCCCCTGGCGGGGCCGATACCTGCCGGCGCTCCGAGGGCCGCGGGTCGCTGCAGCGGGGCGGCGGCTTCTCCTACCGGCGCTGCCTGCGCGGAACAGCCCGGGCCCCGCCGCCAGGAGGGGAAGGGGCGGGGGTGGGGGCGGACGCGGCGCCTTTTGTTCGCCCCTGCCAGGCGGAGCGGAGGGGCTGCGGCAGCTGGGGCGCGGGGCTCGGCGGCGGGCTGGGCGCGCCGGTGGGCAGGCGGCCGCCGCCGGACGGGGGAGGCCCGCGCGGGGAGGAGCTGCGGGCTGGGGGGAGTGGGCGGGCTGAGGAGGGCCGGGGCCGGGCTGCGGGTGGGGCGGCCTGTCCGCGCCCTGCGGCGGGGCGCGGGGCGGCACTTTGCGGGCGCCGTCGGCTTCCTCTGCTGCTTTCGGGCTCTGCGAAATAAAGTACGGCGGGGACAAGGTTCCCTGCCAAAGCAGAGAGAGGCAAAATCGCCCCGGTCTCAAACTCGTCCCTCCCCACCCCGAAGGGGTTTTAAGTAGTTTAAATTCCCAAAGGCGGGCTTGCAGCGAGCGCCTGCCCGGGCGGCCGCCGCGCCGGGCTGCGAAGGTGCAGTCAGGAGGGCGGGGGTGATGCCGGGCGGAGCGGACCCCTCCTGCGCGGGGTGGCCGGGGGCGGCCTCCCTCCCGGCGGGAGCAGGGGGTGCCTTGGTCCCGCGGGGCTTACAACAGCGGCGGAACATTCGTGTCCAAAATAGTGACGTAGAATTTATTTTTAGTGTTTTTTTTTCCAAATGGGTGTAGTTCCAGATATATGCGAAGTGATCTTTTAATTTACATTAGAATCCTGAACAGTAGAGCTGTATTTTGTGTTCAGTTCATTATAAACTCCACTGTATTTCTTGATCAACTGCAGCATAAACATGCAAGGGGGGAAAAGACCTTTATCTCTGTAGCAGAAAAATAACGGCGACACCAGACTTGTTCCTACTTCACAGGTACAACCTACCCTTACAATAATTCTTTATTGTAAATTTTATTTGCAGTGTCTTTAAAGATAGTTATCAGAGAAAAAAAAATCCCTTTAAAGCCTTTACCGACATGCCAACTCCCAGATCCTATCACAGAAAGCAGGTTTCCCAATAATCTATACAAATTCTGTGGAACAGACAGGGATAAAGTTCATTTCTTCAGGACAATATTCAGGTGATTTTCCATCATCATTTTACAGTCCAGCAATACTTTATTTTTTCTTTTTCATTCCACAACCGTGGTTCATTGGCTATGTCAGTATTTTGAGCAAGAAGAGGCAGGAAATGCATAGAAAACATGCTCAGAGATGCCAAGCAAACGGTGTAACTTGTAATCATCCTGGTAATCCAGAGCTTTGAAGCCATTGACTTAGGACATTAGAAATCAGGAAATTTTTCAGTGTCTGTCTTTGCACACTTAGTAGGTTTTATAAGTATTTTTTAGAACAAACAGAATGATTTTCTCTTAATTCCTCTGATTGAGCTCTCCGAATAGTTAAACATTTCTACTATAAGTCAATTTACAACAAACAGACTAGTCATACTGCTCTTATTTTTTTGAGCAATAAGGCAGGTGGTACATTTGTGGGGAATGCTTACAGTAAGAATATGGAAACTGAAGAATTATGGGCTTTACAATGGATCTTAGATTTACCTTATTTTTATCATTAATAGCATCACTGCTACATCATACATGTCAGGTGTTTGTTAAAATGAACATATTGCATACAGGTAATACAAGTGATTTTTACAGTGTAAATAAAGAAAAAAAATATCTTGAGTGTGTGTATGGTTTTGTGTAAAGGAGGTCAGATAATGTACTTAAATTCCTAAGAAAGGGAATGCTGTGGAAGATGTTTTCTAGAATGGAAATTCTGTTTATCCGCTGCCTGTAGAGGCCAATGCAAAGTAAAATCTACACAGAACAAGAAGTTGCAGAAATGGTTTAGGAAACATAATAATTTAAGAGCTTTAGGAATTCTGAAATTATGCATGTTCAATAAATTTGGGACCATGAAAAGCCTGTTCTCTGTAGAACCAAAACTTGGGGAGCTGTCCTCAAACTAAATGACAGGCTGTGTAGTGTGGTTGCCAACAGGCAGTAGCACTGAGAAGAGGGGGAGTTACAGTCGTCTTAATTCTAGTGTGTTTTATGACACTGTGCATATATGTAATATATTTGTATGTGATAAACAAGTTACTACAGTCAGTTGAAGAAGTTTTCCGTTTTGTGGAAATGATTGCAGATTACCAGCAGTACAAATTCCACTGACATTCTCAAACTACTAATGCAATCTACACTGTAAAATAGCGTTACTTGAACTGAAAACAGTTTGTGTAATAGAAAAGCATTAGACAGCCTTACATAGTGGTTAATGTATCTAAGAGTAAATGTTACCTTTAAGTAACTTTAGAATAACTAATCAGCTATAGCCAACACTTTGAAATATGAACACATATTGTTCAAGTTTCAAATAGCAGAAGATTAGACAGTAGGAAAGATTAAAAATGCGTTTTTTCCCAATTCTATATAGTATTTTAACAAGTCATATTTCCTGTCACACTAAGTGTTTGGGTATAGCACTAGAAAAAACAGAGCAAGAGAAAAACCCTCTGTCCTGATCCTCTGGAAGTACTCACAACAGATGAATCTGATGCTGTTTTGCCTAATATTCTAGGGACGACACCTGAAATACAGTAATAGCTGGAAAGTATCACACTACGGCATTCTTTACTGCCTCTTTTTGCCAGGGACTAGAACAATGTAAGTGTAAAAAGAAAGAATCCTATGTCATGAGGGAGCTACGCCTGAGAGTTATTATTCAACATATTCTCACTGAAACAATGTATTAGTTAGGCAACATGCCTGTTGATAATGAGATTTACTGTATTAAGTTGTGAGTATACAGAAAAACCAAAGTACCTCTAGATTGATATGAATCTCTGAAAATCGTATTGTAAAATTTAAATTAAAATACATCAAACTGTAGCAAGCAATCAGTAATACTGTATTATTGTATTACTGTATTATTATAATACTGTAAGACTGGCTTTATACTTGCCAAAGCAGCAAAAGGATAGTATTTATCAATATCCTTGTTGCTCATTGTGTTCCAACTAGATCATATGGTAGCAAAGTCTTAATGTTAGTACCAAGTTACCCATAATCCAAACAAAAGTTAGTCAGACACCTACAAACCATAGTGTACAGGAAATGGTTGAATGAAACTTCAAATTTGATTTCTTTATAGTATTTACATTTGTGTTTTCTTTTGGATTGTCATGTTCAATACTGTAGAAAGAGCTACTCTGAACTAGAAACACAGGAGGACTCAAGTTCTGCCGAAGTAAATTTTGAGGCTAAACCTGCAGTCTTTTTAGTTGCTGTTCAGCAGCCATGTGATATGCTGCAAGCATGTCAGATTTCTAGGTTCTCTCTTTTTTCAACTTCTAAAGTTTGTCAGGTGCCTGAAGTTTTGCTTTTGGGCAAAAGCATCTTAGTTTTACCAATTCTGAGTTTGTTTTACCTAGCTAATACTAAGTCAAGTCAGTATTAATGGTGTTTCACTTTCCGAGCGGCTCAGTGTGACAGCTCTTTTCCAAATATGCCTAGAAGGGACTGCAAAAAAAGAACAGTAGCATGGTGCATTAACTTTTCTGCAATAATTCTGACCGTAAATACTTGCCAGAGATACAGGGCAGAGTGGTTCAAATCCCACTGATGTGTGGCAGGGCTCTAACCCATTTTCTCCTAATCCCCAGGAGCGTTACGATCATCGGAGGTCAGGTCAGTGCAGCCCTGTCCCAACAAGCTGTGTGTGCAGTCCCATTTCTGCAAAAGCTGCAACGTTCGGTAGCAAGCATGGTGCCCCGTCTTCTGCCAGCAGCAGCCCCGCTCTGGGTTGGCCAGCACTAGTGAGGAGGGAAGGTGTCTGATAAGACGTGCTTCGCAGCAGATAAGGTGTCTTGGGATACCAGTTGGATCACGCATGACGAGGCTGTTTATGGGGGGAAGTAACTTCTGATGAGACTCTTCTGCTTTATGAAGCTGAAGTGAGCAAGGTATTTCAGCCCCGTGAATAGGATAATACCCGGATGCCACATCCTACTACAGAAACTTTTTGTCCCAGGTTTTGCATTAGAGAAAATGTGAAAAAGCTGCAAGACACAGCATTCTGTAGCATTGCATCTAAGCCCATTTGTAGTTCCAGCTTTTTGTACTTCAACGTATTTGGCCCAGGGCCATAATAGTAACAACGGAATGAAATATGATAGCCTGTTTATGTAAATGTAAACCATGAGGATACCAGCCATGGGTACTCTGGCAGTACTACCTCTTTTCTCTCCTTGGCCAGCAACAGCAACTGAGTTAGACTTTTTTTTTTCTTTCTGAAAAAGCTGGGAAGAAAACCTCCTGCAAGGCCAAGAAATATGCTGTATATTTAAAATTAGGTTGCAAGATATGTTTTAGCTTATGTGATGGATAAGCAAGAGTCAATCACTTACCTGAAAAAAACTGCATAAGGCTTTCACTCCATTGAAATTATGGAAAAAATTCCCACTAGCTTCATTATGAATTTTGAAAGTGCAGTTCTGTCCTTCAGCGTTGTCCCATTATAACTGCATGCAGTCTTACAAGTATTTTGACTTAGTAGTCTCATATTTCATTACTACAGTTACTTTTATAAAACTTGTATTAACAGTATTAAAACTGTAATAATGACACAAGAGTGAGAAATGGCAGTGAAGTATTTCAAATACTTTCTGATTTAAACAGATTCCCATCTCTCTAAACACGGGTTCAGTGTTTGAATTTTCCATATTCATATTTCATACAGGTCCAATAAAAGTGACTAGAGTATTTAACAAAAAAAGTTTATTACCAAAATACAATATTAAAGTCAATACGTGACAAACTCCTGTAAAGCAAAATAAATTATTCTAACATTGTACAGTATTTCAGAAAGTAGTTAAAGTAGTACTACAGACTTTGCTTCATAGTTCCAAACAGTCATCTATCAGGAACACAATCCTAGAGAGAGCTTAAGGCATGCAGCTTAATGTGCTGGATAATTTTATAAAATGAAAGTCATCCTATTTAATAAGATACAGTATCAGAATTAACTGCAGTCTTTACATGTCAGTTTTCTAAATTTTTTTTATACTTTGGCTATAAAAGCAGTGCCATAGTGTTACAATACCTTTTCTTAAAAAAATACATGTACCCATGTCCATGAATATCAAATGCAAATGTAAATTTCTATTAAATATATCTTAACAAATGTTACTTTGAGCACCAACTGTACATTTTTTTAAAATGATTAAATAAGTGCTTCTGAAAGAGGAAAATACAGTAACTCTGACTGAATCCCACTCTATTTTTCCAGGCCAAGCATAAATTGGAAAGATGAAATATGCACCTATTTATCAGTATAGTCTAGTATGAAGTTTTCTCCTTAGTAGAAGTATAGGCATTTAAAACAAAGCTGCAAGTTATAGTTCATATCACAGAATAAAGTCTAATTTAAACAAACGGCAAGTGAATAGCTGATCATCTGATAGCGCTGTGACAGAAGATCCGAAAATATTTTAAAAGCTTAAAGAAAAGGGAAGACCGCAGTGTTGGTGACTTTGAAATGTGCTTAAAAACCCTTACATAACATGCAACCAAGCCAACCATACACTTGCTAAAGCAGATAACCTGAGGAATAATTTGCTTTCAGAAAAACTAGGGCTAGAATTACTTCACATGCAGAACTTCTGATAAGTCCATGGGAATTGTGAGTGGGTAACTAATGGCAAGCAGCATGGAGACAGTTAAAAAAAATACCTCTGTGCATATGGGAAAGAATTATTTGTTGGCATTTGTTAGGATTGATAATGGTTTTTAGAGGCAACTAACTTTCTACTATTTTATAGGAACACATGGTCAAAAAGAAAAAAGCAACAACATGGCATAGACGCATCCTGCTTAGTTATCCCATTACGATGAGTCCTGGTGCATTATACTTAATGCTGCAAGTGTGGCTTGCACATACACCAAAATTGTTAATTTTGATTCAAGGTTACTTGCTTTTTAAGTCTCGGTTCACTGCCATTCCTTCTTAGCTTATGAATGCAAGGTTTTCACCTTTTTATCTTTCACTAGCTGAGCAACTTTAAAATAGTTATCCCTTTACACAAAAATAACGTGGCAAAATATTGTTTCTGTGAATACTGACTTGTAGTTTAGCATTACTACAAATCTCTCTGTACCTTTAATTTTTTCAACAAATGGGATCTCTGAAGCAGAAAGTTGAGATGTATTCCAGATATTGTACTATTTTCACATGAATTCTATATTGAAGGTACAATATTGGTGTCAATAAGACAGTATGATTATCCCATTAAAAGTTTACTATCTCTAATTGAATTTGAGATCATGTAAATAAATCATATTTTTCAAATGTAAAATCCATCTGTAGGAATATGAAAAATAACTTTTAACTGAAAATCATGTATACTTACTTCACATAGGTATTTAAAACATCTTAAATATCTGACACAAAAATGCTTTGACATATGCTGACCGATTTTTAAAGTAAAATGTGTACTTTCTGCTATCTCATTTATAAAGGAAATAATAGATATTTAACCCAAAAGAACAAGTCAAAATGAGGAAATGACTTGAAAACAAAACTCAAATGTACTTGGAATCTTAGTGCCTTTACCCTGGCTTTTAGATTTTGTGCCGCTTCATAAATTTGTAAGAAGACTTGTTGTTTTCTTTTCCTGCTTGCCACTTCTGGTCAGCGATAGTGCAATAGACTGTACACTACATATGCCACCTTCTTAGATTTACAGTTGTAGCTTATTTCTGCTAGCAGAAATGTATAAATAGGAAGTAACCATAAAATACTATTTTTCTAAGAGTAAGTCATTTTTTAAGTAATGAGCTACTAAAAATCAGGTAACTGCATCCCCATGTCAGGAACTAGGCATGCTTCTGTGCGTCTGCCAGTCATTAAAAGCAAAAACACATGCCCAAACGTGAAAGTTTAAATCTGGCTGCTGAAGGGCTTCTTTGGAAGTGCTACTACTTCACCTGATTGAAGCATGTGTTTCAAACAATTTAAGTAGCCAACTTTATAAATAACCTCAACAAAGTTGCCAGGTAATTAGCCAGTATAATACTTTTCCAAACTGATACACAGGTGAATGTCTTCTACTGCCAACTGCTGTAACTAAAAAAAAAAAAAAAAGGCACTGTAATTTTAGAAGCTAAAGGCTTTAAAAGGGAGAGATTTCTATGTGTTTCTTAGAAAACAAAGTAATCCCTAACTCCCTTTATGAATCCATATTATATGCACTAGTAAAATTTATTCTACAAGTGACTGGATACAGTTTTTGCTTAAAATATTGTTTGCCTTTTTTTTTAAAATATGATTTTCTACAGGAAGATTACTCTTATCTTTCACTGAATTATTTCTACAGTTACAGCTCTGCCAGACAAAGGGGGAATTTAGACAATCAGTGGGATTTCAAAGAATTCCAAAGCACATAGTCGTTTCTCAAAATCCCACTTTGTGCTCACCTACAGCTTTAGGAATCTACATAGGTTTAATCTACATCTCTTTGTGGCAATTATAGTTAGTATCTTGTTCTCATTAAAAAACATTGTTCATACCTACTGCAAAGTAATCACCACAAATTAAAAGTGACATAAGATAAGCTTTTTTTTTTTTTAAAATAGTTCTGCTGAATGTGTCAAGAAAACCATGAAGAAACAGCAGGTCATTATTATAAAGGATCTTTTACACACTATCAATTCAAAAGATAGCAGTTTTTTAGTTAGGATCCAATCAGACAAATAGATAGTAGCAAAATGCTTCTAGGCTCCTCAGCTCCTGCTGCTCTAAATCAATAGAAAGGATAGCAGTCTTTGTTGAAGGACGACTTGGAGTTTGTAAGGCCTTAAAAATAGACTGGGAAAAATGAAACGCCTATGCGTGCATGCAAGCACACACATGCCCTCACCCACGTCCCCTCTCCCTACTTTCCAGAATCCAGGCAGTGGGGCTTATGAGATCGTATTGTAAAATCTGTATTTGGTCTGTTGCCAGTTTCAAAAAAGTGGGTAAAAAAGTTCTTTGCTGAAATACTTGGCAAACAACAAAGAGGGAGGAAGAAAAAAGCTTTTCAACTGATACAAAGCTTTCATACCTTTGGGTTTTAACATACTGTACTAATGCATTATTCCTGACTAGTACCTGACAATAAAAGAAAAAAACCCCAACAATCCTACATTCTTGGCACCATATAGAGAAATAACAGGTTCAAATGGATCGTTCTGTTCCCCACTCCTTATATTTATCTTTTAAATGATTCATCGATCCCTGGTTAAAATACTGAACTCCTACTGAAACAAGGACTCAGGATGTTCAAATCAAGTTTTGCTTGCAATTTTTCTCTTTAGCAAGTTTCTCAGGCAAAAATTAGCAAAGAAAGAAAATATTCACTCTAGGAAACCCTCTCCTTAACCTACTGCTTCACCTAGTTTGTGCTCTGAGTTGTGCTGTGGTCCTTATTTAGAATGATGTTTATGATTTCGCCCTCATGTTCTTTCATATGATCCAGCAGATTTTCTTTGTTGGTAGACTCAAAACCACAAATGCAGCAGCAGAAGAGAAGAACACAGTATTCTGTGCCAAGATGGGGTAGAGTGGAGTTCTTTTCTAAACTGCATGAGGTATTCATCAAGTTAGGTTTTTCATTTTCATCAGAACCTGAAATTTCATTCGTAGTCTGGTTAATAGACTCTGTAAAAGACACCAAGTTGTCTGAACTTCCTAGTATAGGTACTGTACTTTCATCTGTGCCTTCCAATAAGGTTTTGTCAGGAAGCTGTCCTTGAAACCTGAAATAATAATAAAAAACGAAAAAAATATCAAAAGGTACAGTTGTTGCTTTTTGACTGGAACTTTATTTTGGATCAGAGTTGGGTCCTTTGAAAATTCTAGATGATAGGGCTTGAAAGTAAATCAGACATACCTGCTGCTTTGCGAAATTGCATCATTAATAGCCTTGTTCACTTGTTCATAGTTATAATTTTGGTCGCTTGCATGTTTCCACATGTGGGACTTCAGGGATGGAGGATGGCTACATACATATCCACAGAGAGAACACCTAGGGGAAAAAAAGTGGAGAAGGAAAAAAAGAAACATTTAGAAGTTAAATTTTATTAGTTTAATAATGGATTAGTTCTTCCAAAAGGATGAGTAAACAGAGAGAGACAAGATTTCAAGAGGAAATGGCCTCAAGTTGCACCAGGGGAGGTTTAGATTGGATATTAGGAAAAATTTCTTCCCCGGAAGGGTTGTCAAGCATTGGGACAGTCTGCCCAGGGAAGTGGCTGAGTCCCCATCCCAGGAGGTATTTAAAAGATGGGTAGATGTGGTGCTTAGCGACATGGTTTAGTGGTGGACTTGGCAGTGCTAGGTTATCAGTCGGACTTGATGATCTTAAAGGTCTTTTCCAACCTAAACGATTCTATGATTCTATGTCAATTCTCTCCTCAGTCCCCCTTTTCAGTTTCATAACTAGGTCAAGCTAGTTTACAAAGTTTCATTTTGAAATGTAAGACTATTTTTAGGGTCTGAGAATTTAAGTTTTCTTTTTCCTGACTTCTTAAACAACTGAATTAAAATCTTATCTGTTTGGCCTGTTCAAACTGTTTAAATACTGCAAAAATGCAATAGTTCTGATGACTGGAGAAACATGGAGTACATCGGTGTGGTATCTGGCAGGCTGATAGTGAGCTCTCTTTGCCATTGCTCTGAACCAAGCAGAAGCTGTGTAATTAGCACTGATAATTGAACTAATAAAGCCTTTCCTGGTGTAGCATAGATTAGTTTATTTAAGTATCATAGAATCGCTGAAGTTGGAAGGGACCTCTTGAGATCACCTAGTCCAATCTACCTGCTCAAGCAGGTTCAGCTACAGCAGGTTGCCGAGGACAGTGTCCAGTCAGATTTTGAATATATTCACAGATTGAGATTCAGACAGGTGACAATTTGTCCATAGAGTTTTCCATCAGCTTGGGTACCACAAGACTAAATTTTCTATTTCCCTATAAGACACTGTCTTATACAGTAAAGAACAAAACCTTGAACAATAAATCCTATTTACATAGAGCTGTAGCGTATATTTATGGACACAAATAACCCAAGACTGATCAAATCCCACAGGACTTTTTCCATACATAAACACAAAACAGAGGAGTTTTTTTTACAAGTGTTTTCCAAGATGATAAATTAGTCATCTCAGCATGAAGGAGATGAGTGATACTGCATGACATCACTCCAGAGCAGAAGAGTACTTGTGGTAAAGATGACATAGCTCCTTGTCTTTTGGACATGGAAGCTACTTTGCTTAGCTACCCCTTAGACTTATTTTGGAAGTCTTCAGTGTCTCAAATCACACAGAAAAGACCAGGATCAATCAAAGGCGACCTTGTTCTAATAAACTACAGCTAGGAATGCATCTTAGTCTATCTCATTCCTCAGTGAGAGTAAGATGTTTTCTGCTCAAGCAATGTGATCCCAATGTGTTACGCTATGATGACTGTTAAAATGACCACTATACTAGGAAGTTTTTGTAAATTTTTAAGACCTTTTCAGAAATATAACCTGGAAACACAAGAAGGCCTACATAAAACCGTGTTACGTACTACAATTCAGTAAAATTTTACCACTTCTTTTAATGACAGTAGGATATAATCCTTAAATGCCTTGCAAATAATCATATACAGGAAACTATTTCTGCTCAGCAGAAGATTGTGGAGAACAGCAAAAATCTCACAAGTTAGGTGAAGCCATGGTACATTACCTTGCTTATGTAGCAAGATAGTTCTGTCCTGCTGGGGAACAACAGGCATGTCCTTCCAGCTCACTTTATTACTTGATTTGGAATGTACTAGCCTATTTTTCTCTTTTCCTTCTAATTTGAAGCCTTATAAAGAAAATGGATGCTTTCAAATATAGGCAAGTTCACTCTCAGGTTGAAAATCTTAATATTTCTAATAAGGCTGTTATAAAATAATGGCATAATTAAAAATAAGATAAAAGGCAGACCTTATAGTTAATTTATAGATAAAATTAGGCCAAAATAATTTTTTGCAAAACACAAAGATCAACAGATAATCTTAATTCCATCCTATATGCACATGTATTCCACTAGTCTTATTATATATATGATTTTTCTCTGCCACTAACACAGCTTGGTCAGTGGGTTGGTAACACAGTGAATGAAGCAACAGTTCAGTGTTTGTTTTTATCCCCTTTTAATTACAGTCTCATTGTTTGAAGTACATTAATTTACTCAGGTGATTTAATAATCAGATTTACGTTGCTGAGAACAATATCATAAGCCAAATGCTGTTGACTGCTTTAACATCAAAGACACAGAAATTCAACAGCTTTTAGCCTGATGCACTACACTATGATTATATACTTAATGTATAGTTACAATATATGCAAGACATTCCCAGAGAAATAAAATTATTTTACCATTGAGTTTAGTAGTAGAACCCTACTGGTTGACCTATGTTGAATTAATAAATTTTACTGTTCAAGTGTATCCTAAATTGATCTAGTGAGGAAACAATTATCTTGCAGCTTTTGATAGACTATTTCTATGGGGATGCAGGGACCAAAGTGCGGAGGTTTTCAGTAATCTTCTAGTAGTACTAAGAGCACTCAGCAATACTGTATGAAGTGCGACCACAGAGCAAATAGCACTTAATGCTACTAGGAACATTTTGGGGAAAAAATGAAGTGGAAGGACTTTGAAGTTGTAGAAGCAGATTTTCTTGAGAAGCAACCCTTACGTGAATGTGATTTATTTGGATTCTTCCTATTGCCTTTAAAGTCTTCCACTAAGAAATGTTCAGAATATTCCTGATTTTCTTTCCTTTCCCAGCTTTTATTTTTTGTTGCAAGTTAGTAGTAAATGATTGCACATATTTGTGCCAACTTTCTCATATATATAAAAACCACATATATCTATAGACAAACTATAACGGACACTCATCAATTAAACATAATGACTATTCATACTAATTCTTAAATAGGGCAGTGTGATGCCAATCTGGATTCTAACTAACATGTATATGCAAAGGCTGTGCCTAGACTAGGATATTAAACAAAGCCAGAGAACATTCCTGGGTACTGGAATTTAACAATTTGTCCTGGGTTTGGCTGGGGTAGAGTTAATTTTCTTCCTAGTAGCTAGTACAGTGCTGTGTTTTGGATTTAGCATGAGAATAATGCTGATGTTTTAGTTGTTGCTAAGCAGCATTTACACTTAAGTCAAGGACTTTTCAGCTTTCCATACTCTGCCAGCGAGGAGGTGCACAAGAAGCTGGGAGGGAGCATAGCCAGGACAGCTGACCCAAATTGGCCAAAGGGATGTTCCATACCATATGACATCATTCTCAGTATATAAGTTAGGGGGAGCTGGCTGGGGCACAGCAATCGCTGCTCAGGGACAGGCTGGGCATCGGTCGGCAGGTGGTGAGCGGCTGCATCACTTGTTTTTCCTGGGTTTTGTTCCTCTCTCTCTCTCTCCTTGTTTTCCTTTTCATTATTACTATTATTACTACTACTATTATTATCATCATCATTATTATATTTCAATTATTAAACTGTTCTTATCTCAACCGATGAGCTTTCTTACTTTTGCTCTTTAGATTCTCCCCCCTAGCCCACCAGGGGAGGGGAGGGTGAGTGAACAGCCGTATGGTGCTTGGTTGCCAAGTGGGGTTAAACCATGACACAATCTATAATGTTTAATGTTAGAAGTGTCCCTGGCATGGTTTTGGCACATGCATTCTCCCAAACAATTCCAGGCATGCTTTGGTAATTAACATGGTCCAGAAACTACTTGCAATAGGCAGTTTATATGCAACTACCCCATTCTGGAAAGAAAAAGCTGAATACTGTACTAGAGGGAGGTCATGGACATGTTTAATTAGCTAGCATAAACATCACCTGGGAGGGCCACATCAAATCTCTTTCTCTCTCTCAAAAAAAAAACCCAACCCAAAAAGTCACTGGAACAAAGTGCATCTAGGAGGGAAAATAACAGGATCTGAACTCTGCTTTGTATCTTCACATAAAAAAAATCACCACTATCACAGCTTTTTGCCAAATTAGAACTGTTACATACTTGTACTGTTCCATTAGCTGCACTGCCTGATGCTCCTGGGGGTGGCGCCTCATATGGCATTTCAAGCTATTCATATTTGTGGTGGCGAAGTCACATACTCGACATCTAAAGAGACAACAACAAGTAAACTAATCTGACAATTAACTGCTAACACTATTCCAGAAATAAAAATCTATGAGAAAGCAAAGGTATCTGGAAAGACTACAGTTAAAGACTAACAATATTTACAGAAGTCCAAGTGATGACATTAACTTTCAATTTTTGGACCGTGAGAAGCTTTTGCAGCCCAAAAAAGCCTCTACCTTTGAGCAAGAATCACTAGGCATATGGACAATGTTCCTTCCTGACATCCATCTTGTGCACCTCTACTGAAGTTGGTAAGCATCACGAAGTATAAGGGAGATGTGGATGCAAGTTGCTTGGCTATGCAAAGGCAAAATATGACCATAAGAGCTATAGGGGACATAATGCATTTAGAAGTGAGTCTTGTTCCTCAAGAATACGTGTTCTACTTAAAGCAACAGCCACGTTTCTCATGACATTTTAAAAGCCAAACTATCTATTTAGTAATAAAACGTCTACGTTTCAGAGCATTATATCTGAAATAGAAGTTTATTTAGATTCGAGTGCTCTAAGACAAATGTGTCACATCATGCTGTCAAAATATTTAGTTTTTTACTTCTGTCACAAATTCTTTGTATAAAAACAATACATAAAACAGTCTGGATCTAGATTTAGATCCCTGGATTTAGATCCCAAAGTATTACACAAAATACTATGCTATTCACAAATATCAATATACTACCATACAAGCTTCCTGTATACAACATATTGAAACAGAAGCCATCAAGCTCAGCTAAAACTCTCTGTATTTATTAGGACTTCAATTGTTTATTTTTTTGAAATGGCAAAATGTCCAATATTTACTAAGTCTGCTCTATAGTGTGAAGCAGTTTGAGACTGCAGGATACTTAGCTTGAGATTACTCGCTTTATTTTTGAAAGGACTTAATTGTGCAGTATTAAAATCCAGAAGGTATCACATCTACAAATATGTATCATTGGAGGCTATACAGTTTAATTTCCAGCAATTTTTGTCAAACAAATAATAAAATATATTTACAGTTATAAAAATGGCAGCAATATAGTAGGTTGCTATCTGATACTATGAAAGGCTTGAGGAATACATGTTTCAGAAGGAGAAATACTATAAATACTGGATCTTTATGGGTTTTAGGCTGTGGCTTAAGTATCCTACCAGGTCTGCAGATATGTCTAAGGGGTTTATGAAAAAATAATAAGAAAAGCAAGCCAGATGAGTAGGCTTAAATTTAGTATGCAGCAGTCTATATCACCAATGGAAAATTTTCAACGGTTCCTAAATCAAACAGGCTGGCTACCACCACTTCAGAAAACTACCATATACAAGCCCCTCTACAGTATCTGCCGTACCAACCCTACTAACTAACAAATAATGGCAACAGGGAAGATTCTGAGGAGAAAAAGAAAATGTATTTGTATTCCACATTTGTTCTCTGAGCAAACATCTTGCAGATTTTTGCTAGTGTTCTGGGATATCATTATAATGCACAAATCAAAATACAACACATCTTCTGGGTTTGTTTATCCAAAAGAGAAAGTCCTTGGCTGAGCTCAGCGTTTCAAGGTGTTGAGTTTCCAGAATTTGTATTAAAAAGATAGAAGTATATTAGCTCAAAAATTCTATTAACTCGGATCTATTTTCTAGCCACTAGAGAGGGACAGAGATCCACACTGAATGAGCATAGATTGAATTTGCAGGAATTTATGCAGCAACCAATAGAAAAATGCATGATTTATTTTTCTGCTGGGAACCTGAACTATAGGATTACACGTGATTTTAGATATCAAAGTTTCAATATAAATCCATATAACGTCCTTGTAGAAAAGCTATAAATTCTGATCCTAAGTGAGTGTGTTAATATTGTTTGAAACCTGTGAAAAAGATGAGGGGATTGGCGACAAGACAAAGGGCAGAATTTTGCCACGCTCTGTAGAAGCCAATGTGCAAAGTAGCAATATGACAATGGAGAACGCTTTGCAATAAAGCAAATCTGAAATGAACTTAAGTGTGCAAGGAGTTCGAGAAATATATTATTACTATTGGCCAAAGTTCAATATTATAATGTAATTATTTCCCTTTCCATATCTGAATGCTTTAAACTGAAAACAAGCAGTAGTCTGTTATAGCAAAAGATGCATCCTGGAAAAGTTAGCAAATCTTAATTACATAGTTTGAGTTGACCAGCAAGTGTGGCTTCTTCAAATTTGCAGTAAAATTATGTAACTGAAATTCTTTAACAATACCTTCAAAATTGCATGAGCAATTAAGTAACCTTTTTAGTTAAAACAAGTAAACCAGGCACATGGCATTAGCCAGCAATAACTGAGACACTTACCTATATGGCTTATCGGAGTTATGAATTCGTCTGTGATTTCGTACACCAACGTAAGTTGTGCTTGTGTAGTCACATACGTCACATCTATACAGTTTCTGAACTGAAGACTTATTTCCTATATGAAACAAAATCCATTATTTTAGGGAGTTGCATTCAGCATTGTAAGAAGTTCTCAGATGATAATTTCAGCACAATTGAATTATGAAACATGAATTAACATTTTAAAGTAATATTTTTAAATATCTATAAATATTTAATACTTTTAAAGTATCTGGAGCAAACTGGCAAGGGACACAGAGATAATAAAGGTATAGTTCATTTACCATGCTGTTCTGCATTCACCCTACCATTTACTGGAATTATTAAAATTTTAGGAAAACACATTCTTTCTCTCCATGCGGACACTTCCCTTCTTCCTGCAGTTGGGTTAAAATCCTGTGTTACAGCAAAAGGTGACAAAATGTGGGAACTGCTGAACCCAGCAGTTTCACTGCTTTGCAGAATGGATCAAATCAAGGGAAAAGATGGGCATTGAGAAAGGACAAGTTTCAAACTGGCGAACATACAATGGAAAAGCAAAAGGCCTCCCTGAAGCATTTAAATCCTCTTTATCATCCACATACACTCACACTTGCAGAAGGATCTGAGATGATTAAAAAAATAGATACTGACCAGATGTGTTAAGAAATAATTTGGAACTTCTCCAAATTACTAAAAAGCAATTGTAACAAAAATCATTTTTTCTTTCCAGAATGAAAGAGACTCTTGAAAAATTAATGGTTGCAGAGACAAGGGCTAATGACTAATTTAACATAGGAAAATGTGTGCCTGCAAGCGCACAGTTTGAATATTTCTGAGATGCAAGTGTGTAGACTTAAACAGCCCTATCCCCGCTCCCTCACTGAATAATGGAACTGATTTGGGTTAAAATATTAACATTCGGGAAGAGGGATGGTATTTTTTATGCAGGTCATTTTCCCATTCCAGCCTATCGTGCAGCCTTCACGCACTCCCCAAATGGGGGAACAGCAGAAACATGAAAGAACACCGATGCTGGAGCTGTTTAAATCAGCACTACTGCCAAAAGAAACATCGAACTAAAATCAAAGGGTTTTCTTTCTGCATCTAACTTCTTCACTAGCCTAAGTAATTCTACTTTATTTTTTTCCCCAAGTGAAAGTAAGGTGCTCAAGTTCATTTTGTCTTTACATCAAATTCTTATTAGTTGGCTGAACAGTCAAGCCACTACTCTGTTACGTACATGGGCTTTGAAGAAACTCTGATAGAGATCCTTAGAGAATTTCTCTGGTGGGTAAAGATCATTACTAAAGTACACCCCCAAACCAAAATAAATATAAGATTCAATAAATGTGTGGGAGACAAAGTAAAGCTCAAATCTTGCAAGAACAGACTTCAGAAACTCTTCATGCTCATATGAAGCACATCTCCAGAACAAACAAATCATTACTTTGTGTTGTGAAGCGGTTTACTACTAGTAGGATACACCAGAAGATCCTAGGTGGAACAGAAAAGGGTGTATTAGCTGGATGTTTTTTAGTAGATATTGCCTTAAGAACTCTGATAATATCAGCAGGTGATATTCCTACTTCCCAGCCCGCCCAGCTCCTCCCCAAACCAAAAATAACTCCCCTCCCTGAAAAATATAAGTTCTGATTTCCCAAATGGGATCACTCTATTCTGAATCCTGAAGAATTCTGTTAAAGGCTTGTCAGAGTGAAGAGCCCTGAAGGTCCATGTCACACTGAGAGGAGGGTCCATCTGCCACTGTTCCGACTTGCCGTTTGAAAAGACAGACAAGCTTGAAATTTGAAATAAGTGACTGTCCAAAAAGATGGAAAGTAGACTTTTCAGACACGTCTCTGCTTAGGTCCAAATACCACAAACTTCTCTCCAGTTTGGAGTAACAAAAATAGACCAAACCCCCCTCCTTTATCACCTCCTGAATTCCGATTCTTTTCAGCTAAAGAAGGGAGGAATGAGACAAGCAGATTGAACTCAGGAGGAACTGTAGAATTTATCGTGAAAACAGAAGTTCTGTCTCCTGAGTCCAAAATACTGAACAGATTTTCTAATGATAATTTTGTTCTTGAGTTTCTTCTTGATGATGCTGGACTCCAATAACCCAGGCTGAATCTTTTCATTATCAAAGCAACAATTAAGAATCCTTATGGTAAAACTCTTTAAGGAGACATTGCAGAATAAACCAGTAGAATGAGCCATCCAAAATGGAAGTTCAACTTTTCACTTTGATTTTGTTTTCCACAGGTGGGCACTGAATTATGTCAAAAAAAGTTTTGCATATAATATTCTGAGGGATACAGTCGCACAGCTAACTTAAACAGTAATGGAAAATGGTATACCACTAATTAAACTTTAACTCCAAAATCCAGCACTTTTGGTTCAAGATGCAAAGTAATTAGGCAGGGCTGATAATCCCAGAGGGTTATTCTGAAGAATATATAGTATGTCATATAAAATAAAATAGCAATCTGAATACAGTCTGAAATGAAATTTGAATAATTTGTGTGTATCGAGATAACAGAAAAAATATTTTATATTTTCCACTTTAAAATATGACACAATGCTCACTCTTCTAGCTTTCTTATAAAAAATAATATGGAAGTAATATATAACATGCACTCTTTGCAAGTCAAACTTAAAGCAAAATATATCAGAATTTTTCCTACAATATGCTCATATAGTAAAATTTATTAGGTTTATTTTAATGTAAATTATCAAAACAATCTTAATTATATACCTGGAGACTTTGGAATTTGTATTTGTACAATTATACTTTTATGAATGCACATTTATGTAGAAGACCTCAAATGAATACAAAGACACTTACTGGGCTGTAGATCTATGGGAAAAGCAGGAGTTGTGTGAAAGTTAAGCTATTGCGTGCTCTACTCGAATGGGTTTTCCATCTTAACTTCTGCAGCTTTAGAATAAACTGCTTCCAAATGTATTTTCTGTTATGAATTTGGTATTTTATTGGGCAGGCAGCTTAAAACAAACAGTATCTAATCAGATTTTTAAAGCATTATGCAAACATATCTATTGCATAGTTATAAGTGGCTAACCACCCAGTAGCACACACTTAGGAGCAATTATCTATACCAATCTCTACTTTATATTTATTCCTTCAACAAAATGCACATACATTATAATACATCATATAATCTCTCACTGTTGCAAAGCAGCAGTTGTGTCCCCCACCCCCTCCACTAGCTTATTTCTTGTGGGTTTGGGGCCTTTTTTGCTTTCTGGATGGAGGATATCAGGTCTCTTAAAAGCGAACATGGAAATGACAGATCTTTGTTCTCGCAGCAGTAACAGGTGCTCCTGTAATGCTGCTTATTACCCTATTCCTTCATTATTAGACATTTACAATCCGATCATATCCAGTGTCATAATGCTCCCTTTTAATTTATTGTACAACCATGATGAATAAAGAGACTTTTAGGACTAACTATTTCATAAACAAGATATGAAACTGTTCCAGCTCAGGCATCTTTCACATGAACAGATGCTTTGCCATAAACTTCTTTGTTTTGTGTCGCTTTATAGGGATGACATCTGTTTGACAAGAGATTGCTGTACTGCAGTGGTGTTGCAATTTGATTATAAATTGGTTCTGAAATAATGTAAGCATTCCACGGTATGAGTTAATAAAAGTTTAAAAGTAGAACTGTTTTCATTCAAGCCACATTACTAAATTTCATGTGGGGTAAACAATTAATTAAAGTGCATGGCAGTAACGCTTTTATAAGACAATAATGAGCAAAAAATATTTAAAAAAATCTCTAAAGTAATTAAATTGAAAGCAGGCAGTTTTCTCGAACACGAGCTCCTCTTTCATGGAAGTTAAGTTACAAGATCAGGATATAAACTCTAAAAGCACCTTATTAAAACATACTATTTTCAAAAGCAGATAGGCATCTTGTTTTTCAGTCACCTTAACAGGACTTTAGCTCAAAAGGTACTGTATTGCCCAAAATCTGACATGTTTCAGGCGTTGCAAGGTAGCTACTCCTGTATCATGACATCTTTAAAAATACTGGTTTAAAACATAATAAACATTGTCAGAAGTAATAGTCCAAGCTGTGCTCATAGATATTTCTAACCAGCTAAACTAACAATGTTTTCTTTCCTATCACTTCCATTAAAACATTTATGCTATTTCTTTTGAAGAAAAAACCCCACTACCTAATGGGGAATGTTCCCACTACCAGCAGACCCTCCCTAGCCTTTTTCCTGCCTGACTTCAGATGGCTCTCTCGGGCTTAGGGCTCAGGGATGTACTAAGCACTACAGATCAATTTCCTGAATTTAAATGCCTTCTGCATTGATGAGAGCAAAAAGGAGTTGGGAAGAGTCATTTTACCTGAGGCTGGTAAGGTAATTAACTTTTAAGTTTCTAACTTGTATACGGAAAGCCAAAAAAAGAGGCAGCGTGAGCTAAGACAACATAAGTCAAGAGTTAAGGATCTCATTTTATTCTGACATGTACCATGTTGCTTTGGACAAATCATTAATGGTTCAAGCCATCCACCCTGGCTCATGCTGGTTAGCACCTTTTTCACATGTAGCTGCATTAATTTCAATGATTACTTTCGCACTCACTGGTCAGCTGTAGAGTAGAACCCAGAAATTTCAACTGCAATCTAAGTACTATTACAGTGCACATTTTGCTACCTAAACAAACAAGAGGCCACAGTTAGGACAAAAGAGAGCTATGTGCACAAAATGGAAACACTTCAGCCCACAGTTGTTCAGAGGTAATATAATTACTAGTATTTTTCCACAGTGCTCTAGAATTGCAGAAGATTAATAATTACAGTGTTGCCTTCAGAATAAAAATGCTGTAAATATTCTCAGTAACTTTAACTCACCAGAGAAGAGGCTGCATTCAAAGATTTTAAGACCACATTTTCTCCTAAACTTCAAAATTTGGCTATTTTTCCCCCTATTTCACTACCTTAACACACCAAGCTTTTCGGTTTTTGTTGCTGTTGTTGTTAAAACAAACACTATTAAATTATAAGCAGATACACAGTTAAACAAACATTTAGAAAATGCATACCTACTGTTACCCTGGCAACTATTACAGATACAGGTTGCATTTTTAGAATGCCTTACGTTTCCCTCTCTAGGGCTAAAACAAATGACTCATTTTGGACATTACCATAATTAAACAGAAATTTCTAAACACAGAATGGACGTTATTGTATGTATATGCTGACAGCAAAGTACATTACCACAGTGAGTTTAAAAAAAGGCTTTCTTTTGTTTACTGTAGGTGATTTGGAAAATACTGTAGCTTCCTTCCTGAAGGAAGGAAAAGAAGATTTTTTTCTTAAAAATTTGGAGTAATACTCCATACCAGTTGTTTTTAATAGGAAGAAATACGAAGTCTAATTACAGGGGCTAAAAACGTCTTACCTAACAATAATGTCAGTAAGATCTCAAAACTGACCGTGGTAAGTTTTGCACACTGAGAAGAACATACATGTAAGGTTACAAACAGGCATGAAAACATTTCAGCATGAACGAGATCTTAAAACCAGTTTTATACAAACAGAAGTAATGTTATGAGTGACTTTTTGTAATTTCAGGTGTAAATATAAACAGTACCTTCTCTTTCATCTACTTCGTTGGAAACTATTAGTTTGTTGGATGTAGCTGTTGAAAAGATATCTGGAAGACTGTGTTGTTCTCTTTCATGATTTCGCAGTTGGCTCTGAAAAAACAATTTCCCACGTTTAAATATACGCTACAAACATACACTAGTCACTTCAAATATTGCAATCATTTGTGACATTGTTACTCAAGTTTTAATGACAACTGTTATAAAATGTATGTTAACATACATACAGATTATCCCTCAGGTAATTTTACTAGAAAGAAAACAAAGTAAATAACATTAATTAATAACATAAAGGATTGATGAGAGTGACTGAGAGGATTATATAATTTATGTTCATTTAGAAAATAAATCTCCTTCTTCCTCCATTCCCATAGACAAGTGGCAAACAGTTCATCCTCCAGAATCATTATACTCCAAAAGCAATATTAGATTAGAGGTTAGAGGGTGGCTTGTGTGAAAACTGACTCAATTTTTGTATTGCCTAGTGATTTAAGAATATGTTATTCCTCTTTCTACTTGCTTGGGGAGGAGAGGGGATAGAGAGCCTTTTACTACCCTACCTGTACATTTTTTCAAACTAGGACTAAAAAACAGTAAATATGGGAAAATTTACAATACCAGTGCCTACAAGAGCTTCAGTTGTACAGCTAGATACTGATGCTATCTATTCTATATTCCTGAGTCCTGAACTGAGTACATAGGAACACACTCACCAGCACTAATGCTTGAAATAAGGATTATATAAATGGCAGAAGTACATTATTCTGCTCTGCTGTGTAATCTTTCAGATCTACGTTCTACAGAACATCCAGGCCGACACAACAACAGAGGAAAAAAGAGAAGAGTTTCTGCTTCAAAGTGTCTCATGTTACCCCCAAATGCCACGATTACTTTTGCACATGCTCACAACTAGCGGGCACATTTGAGCATTCTGTTAAAGTTTCAACTATTAAGTTCTCTGATGCTTCCATTTCTTCCTGTAGTTGCTACACGTGGGCAGAAAAACAACATGATATTAATATGTCCATAAGATGGTTCTCAGGAAAATAACTTATGTGAGGAAGCAGGTTTATTTCAGTGGGTAAGGCAGAATAATTATAGCTGAATTATATATTCAGAAAGCGCTGCTGGCAATAATCCCCAATTGTAATGACAATGAAGCCAGGATGTCAGACTGAATTAAGTTACAAAGAGGGATCATGAGTTATTAAAAAAGTAGCAAAATAGGTTATTTAGCTATTATAGACAGGCACAGGAAAGAACTTTACCTTATAATGAAAGGATTCTTCACATTGCTTGCACTGATACATTCTTGTTTTGCAGTGGTTGATCATGTGGCTCTCTAAATCCTTACTATTGTCAGCAATGTGTTCACAGATAGGACACTGGTACGGCTGCCTCTGACGATGGACTCTCAAGTGTTGTTTTATGTAGCCCTTATTACCACTGCTATAATGGCAGAGGCGACAGCGGTAGGGTCGATCTACATTAGGTATATACTCTACTAGGTTACTTCCAGGAATATTTGCATCATTTGCATTTTGGCATTGTGCGTTGTCTTGTAATTCTTTCAAAATGTCATCATCAGAAGCATTCTGATCTGTCCTCTCCTTCAGTTTTTCAATGACAGTGAGTAGTGACATACTGATGCCCATTTTAATTGGTGCTTCTGATAACTCTGGCCTTTCTTTCTGTATCTCAACTATTGCACAGTCATTTTGGTTTAAGCCACTGAACTCCTCTGAAGGATTCTTAAGTGAGGATACCACTTTAGAATGAGCCATGCATGGGCCATCAGCTTCTCCCTGCCCCGCACCCACATCCACAGCATCTTCTCCAGTCAGAGTCCTGAAGCTAGACCTTGTTAGTTCTGCAGCTCTGATAGGCATTGTAACAAGAGCTTCTGCAGCTAACGAGTGTAGGCGTAAAGACTCTGAATTTGTCCTTCTTCGTGCAGGAGGCACATTTTCATCAGTTGTTACGTTTTTATTAGAGCTTAATTCATTATCTTTCTTCTCGGTATTATTCCATCCTATTATTACTTCTTGAATTTCATCTGAACGATAAACTTCATCAGGTTCTTCACAAGTAACATGGGACTCCTCCGAGATTAATTTTTTTTCTGTTTCAATGTCAGTGTTCATCAAGAAAGGCTTTTGTAAGACACTTTCTTCGGCACCTGGCAAACGCTCTACTATTACATTAACATGACCCTTTTTATTTGGACTACAATTGATGATTTTCTGCGCTGATGAAAGTAGGCTATCAGTTATCATATTATCCTGTTCTGTATCTGATACAGTCTCCTCAAAAACCTCTGTAGTAGGAGAATGCACTAGAGACTGATTTAACATCTCTTCCTCTTTTACATTTGTTCCTACTGGCGATTTACATGACAGTTGCTCAGAATTGCAAATCTGAAGTTGAAGAGAAGGTTCACTATGGATATCAAGTTCATTGTTTTCCAAAGAAAGAACAACTGTATCCATGCTATGAGGTGTGTGAGTTACAACTGTCTCTGACAAGTTGGTAGTTTCATTTTCTTCCTCAAAGATAGGATAGGAGCAATCAACCTCGCCCGCATGTTTCCAAGCATGTGTTTTCAACATTCTTTGCTGACCACAGGTGTACCGACAAATTAAACACCGGTACATGCCATACTGCTCGTAAGTATACCATTTTCTCCTACCCATTTCAGGCATATGAGTAGACTGATTTATATCTTTACATTCCAGATTTCCTGTCTGATCGGTCCCTGATTTGACACTTCCTTCCACTGGCCCTTGCAAAAATGAACTTGCGACATTTACACATTGCTGCACTTTTGTCTGGATGCTCTTTTTACCATCATTCTCATGGTAATTTTGGAAGTGGGATTCAAGTTCTTCTTGGCTTTTGGAAGCAAAATGACATTCTGAGCACATTAATATCACTTCATTTTTCTGCCCATGTTGTTTTATATGTTCTTGTAGTGTTAAGAGAGAAGGTGATAGAAACTTACATAAACTGCACTGGTAGCATGTCACCTTTTTTTTGCTTTGTGGAAGACATTCAGTCACAAAATAACCTGCTTGTAACTCTTCAGTCTTTTTAGTAGCAATAACAGATAGCTCAATCGCTTTAGCTGGGATTTCACAAAGATCGTCTGCGTCAAAAGACTGTGCAGAAGCATTAGGATGGGAACGTTTTTTCCCTATTAAAAGGCATCTTTGTGACTTCTCACTTTCAACTATTTTGCTTAGTTTCTGGATAACATGGATTAGTGGATCAGTTTTACATTTTCTCTGATCTTCACTGTTCTGCAGTGTTGGGCCAATGACTGTTTCAGAAATCAGCACAGCTTCCTGTTCCCCAATATTTGGCATCAATAGTGCAACGCTGCTTCCTTCTTCCATAATACCTACGACAAAGGGTTTTATAAAAAATTAAAATTTATACATGCACAATAATAAAAATACAACCCAGTACTATTCAGATTTCTCCCTCTACTAAATATGGAAGCCTAATGCCACTAACTTAATAAAAACTTTCAGGATGGCTATATAAATAGCCAAGGATTTTGAGGACATTTAGTGGAC
The DNA here is from genome assembly GCA_020745775.1 of Theristicus caerulescens. Lineage (NCBI taxonomy): Eukaryota > Metazoa > Chordata > Aves > Pelecaniformes > Threskiornithidae > Theristicus > Theristicus caerulescens. Next base: position 41,868,224 of record CM036565.1, on the reverse strand, counting down.
AGTGTAGATGCTATTCAATACAGCTGGACAGAACAATTCCAAGAGAGCCTATAACTGCCTGCCTCCAAATTGTACAAGGGCAAGATAAATATTTTTCAAGTATAGGCTGATTAGCATTGTTACAGCTATTGTCTTTTTCTTTACAAGGACTACGTATTTGAATGCTAGACACTTAAATATACCAATCAATAGTAACTGGCATATTTATGTTTAAAAGCCACAATATGATATGAGAATGTATTCCTAACATACTTACTCTGATACACTGATGTCTCCTAAAGCAAACAACAATTTGCAACAACGTAATTTACAAAAATAAGCAATTTTTTTCCTTGAAATGATAGGAAAAGAAAGTAATTCTGATATTTACTTGCATCAGTCATTTTGCTATGACTGTATTAAAGACCATTCAAATGTCAAATCATACTTCTTATAAATGTAATTTTCTAGAAAAGCTACTAATTGTAGCTTTTTCTACAATTCCTTAATTGTAGGGAAAATCAATAGGTACTAAAGTTATGAAGAGTAATTTTTTTCTGTTTTGAGGGGAAGCTAAAGGCAATAACTATTTCCACTTACACTTCCTTTAAACATTTCTAACCATAAACCACAGTGTTGTGGTTTAACCCCAGGCAGCAACTAAGCACCACACAGCCCCTCGCTCTCTCCCCCTCAGTGGGGTGGGGGAGAGAATGAAAAGGGTAAAAATGAGAAAATTCCTGGGTTGAGCTAAAGACAGTTTAATAGGTAAACCAAAAGTTGTGCGTGCAAGCAAAGCAAAACAAGGAATTCATTCACTGCTTCCCATCGGCAGGCAGGTGTTCAGCCATCTCCAAGAAAGCAGGGCTCCATCACACATAACAGCTACTTGTGAGGACAAACGCCATCACCCCGAATGTCCCCCCTTTCCTTCTCCTTCCCCCAGCTGTATGTGCTGAGCATGACATCATATGGTGTGGGATATCCCTTTGGTCAGCTGGGGTCAGCTGTCCCAGCCGTGTCCCCTCCCAGCTTCTTGTGCCCCCCCAGCCCACTCGCTGGTGGGGTGGGGTGAGAGGCAGAAAAGGCCTTGACTCTGTGTAAGCACTGCTCAGCAGGAACTAAAACATCCCTGTGTTATCAACACTGTTTCCAGCACAAATCCAAAACATAGCCCCATACCAGCTACTGTGATGCAAATTCACTCTATCCCAGCCAAAACCAGCACATTCTAACAACATCAGTGTGTTATGAACATTATGCTCATCCTAAATCCAAATTACCGTACTATAACATCTACTAGGAAGAAAATTAACTCTATCCCAGCCAAAACCAGCACACACAGGCAATAATGCGCTACTGTTGCAGGTTAAATTAGAAGCCGATATGTATACATTTACATGAAAACATACTTTGTGATGTGGACAAAGCTGTGGGGAAAGGGGTGGAGGAGCCAGACAGAAAGTCTTATAGTGGAATTTAAGTCTGAAAAAATGTCTAAAAATAACCTATTCAAGTTCCACTATATATACACACATATATTTTATACACAATATATTTTTTATACTATATAGAAAATTTAGAACATAAAGAGATGCCAGATATTTCTTTTATCAGTCATGCTTGAAAACTTATCCCAGGTTCTTTCATGTGGATTTTTTTTTTTCAAGAAACACACACAGGCCAAACCAGAACTCCCAGAACTGGTCCTAAAGAGTCATGAAATCCACTCTTTTCTACTTATGGCTTTAGTATACAGCATTATAATGAACAGACATATGAGAATGGGTTCTGTGGTGCCCCTTTCCCACTACAGAAAAATTCTGGGCAGAACTACTCAAGTTACCTTTATTTGCCATTCAACTTACAATTCAGGTTATCATCTGAACTATCAATATAAGCAATGTTAATATCATTCACACTTCATATGCTCATGTAAAATATTTCAAGTTGAAAATGCAGCAATATTTGTCAATTCTGAATCATTAAGAAAGACTACTCTCTACAGTGTTATTATTTTTCAGTGTTAATTTGAAGAATATTCACTTGGTAGTGGCTAAAATCTACATTAAAATTGAAAAATTAATAAAGTATAAATAAAGCCATAGGGCAGTTGGATCCACAACAACTAGAAAACTAAGCAACTTAAGGCCTTATGCCTTTAGCTGGATCTATGTAAGCAGATTAAAAATGATCAATAGTGCACTGCAATAGAAGATCAATTGGAGGAGATAGAAATTAAAAAATAAATATATTTAAAACAAACAAGTATGATTTTATGTAAGAGTATTCAAATAGCCTGCTTATTTAATTCGAGTCCAGTATCATCCTATTAACAGGAATCAATGTATGTATCCACAGAGTTGCTATTAAACTGAAACATCCAAATATGTAACTTTTTAAATATAAAACAGTAGATGTCTCGATGTGCATTTTCTGCTTCAATTTCTATTATCTGCTTGGTGCAGTATATTGAATAACTAACTCTTGTCTATGTAGCTAGGAAAAATTTTATCCCTTTCATATATCTCCAACTAAATATTAACTGAAAAGAAGTTTAAGGTTATTATTTGAAAACCACCTTATTTAGTTGTACAAAAATACTTTGCTGTTTGTTTCATACTGGCTGTAATACGTTTAAAAACCATTATGAAAAGTAAACAAATGCGCTTTTTCCCCTGAAAGTGGATTTAACGTTACATGAAGTGCTCAAAGGAATAATGTCTACTTGAAATATTTTCAATTTGAGAATGAGTTAAATAAAATTATAAGCACATGGTGCTACTTTGAATTATACTTGGTACTTTTAAAACTTTGTAAGTAATGCTAAATAGGCAAATATTTTCCCTTCCTTTTTCATCTGAAAGCAGCACAGAAACTGAAGGGAAAGATCCTAGACAGACCATAAAAAAAAAAACACAACGGCTGCCACATACTATTGCTATGTCAAAAATGAAAACAGAGAGAATACCTTCAGATGTATTGATTTTGGATGCTTGTAGCTGATGTAAGTTATCAGATGTGTAACTATGGTATATATATGTTATGTCATTCTTTGTTTAGTTTAATGCTTGCTGCTGCAGACTTTGGTTTTTAGAGGGATGATGAGAATTGTACACAAATATTTGGATTTTAATAACTACATCGCTCCCACTAAGAACAAAGACGATTCAATCTCCCATGGCGTAAAACTTCAGTCTGGCAAATGGCTCTGCCAGCACGCACCCCGTACACAGCCCACCCGGTAATTAAAATACGGGGTCTGGGGATGACAAAGGAGTGCAAAGGGGAAGACCCAGACCAAAGGAAAGCGCCTCTGCGCTGGAGCTGCCGGTTCCACGTGTGTCAAACGCCCCCTCGAGAGCCCGGCAGAGACAGGGTGAAATGCCTCCAGGACTAGGAAAAGCCAACCACCGCTTTGCACAACCACCTCACTCACTGAGAGGCCGGTCTGATCACATCGCGGCTCCTGAGGGCAGGGAAACTTCATCAGCGGGAGCTCGGTGCTGCCAACTGCCGCCCCCGGACGGCGGAGCCCCTGCCCCGGGACTGCGGCTCGGGGACGTCTGGCCGCGGCTCCGCGGGACCCTCCTGCGGGACCCCCCTGCCCCTGCGCGCCCTCGGCCGGCCGCCCCCGCACCTGCCGCCACTCCCCGGCCGGCCCCCGCTTTATATCGCGCAGGTGCCGCCGGCGCGGCCCTCGAGCAGCGGGCCCGGCGCCCCAGGGCGGGCGAGGAGCAGCGCCCGCCGCCTCGGCGGCCTGAGCCGCGGGGAGCTGGCCCGCCGGGGACACGATGCCGTGAGGTGAGGAGGGGAGGAAGGCGGCCGCGGCCTGGGCCCGGCCCGGGAAGGCAGGCCCGGCCCGGGAAGGCACCGCCGGGAGCCGCAGCCGCCCGCGGCTCCGCACATGGGCTGCGGCGCGCCGCCCCGGGACCGGCCTGCCCGCCCGCCGCCGCGCCTTGCGCCCTACCTGCCGACCGCCGGGCCGCCGCCGCTGCCCGCTCGCGCCGGCGGCGCTAAGGGCCCGCCCCGCTTCGTACCTGCGCTTTAATGAAGGGGAAAAAAAAAAATTTTTCCTCACCCCCGGCCACCGCTTCAAGATGGCGACGATGGAGACCGTATCACGTGACCGGCGGCTCCGGGTCAGGTGACCGGCGGGGTGGACGCTGCCGCCGCGCCGCCGCCGCCTCCTCGCCGTTGCCAGGGAGACGAGCGCGGGCCCAGCCGCGGCCGCGCCCCGCCTCCTCCCCGCCGGCTGCCGCAGGGCTCGTCCGCCGTGGGGCGGGCAGGCTGCGGGGCGGCCTCCCCGCCGCCGGCCCCTCGCCGCCGGCCCGGCTCCGTCCCCAAGGCGAGGTGGAGCCGCGTCGCGCTGCGGTTGTGCTCCTCTGGCCCTCTCCGCAGAGCGCTGCCACCGGCCTCTTGCACGGGCGGTGTGAGTGGCTTCATCGATGCGTGAATCATCGCGACTTCAGCCTCCACTCAGCGCGGAGACCCGGCAGCAATGCACAGCCACTGGCGATGGCCCAGCGCGGCTGAGCTGCTGGTTTTATTCAAAGGCTCCAAATAACTGGTGTTTACCTTGCAGCTCCTGTGCTTAGGTGACCTCCTGGCTTCTTGCCTTTGTCGGTCAGAAGCCCGTCCATATCCAGTGCCAGGGCAGCACGATGCGCCTCAAGAAACGGTATAGTCTCTCAAAAGGCATTTTCTTTCAGCACAGTTTTCAAATGATAAACACCTGTAGTTAAAAAAAACCCAACACAACACCCCTCACATTTTGAGTCTAAAATGGCAAGTCAGTGCAAACGTTGCCATCTGTAAACTGCAGAGAACGGACAAAAAGGTTTAGCAATTTAAGCTAGCAGGAATACGGAGTTGAAAGCGTACACCATGTGTCAGGGGCAACCTCAGAGCTGCCTACCAGAAATGTTACGTGCTGTGAATTCATGAGATATTTCATATAAACTGAAAAGTCTGGGGAATAACGAGTTTCAGAAGTGGCTCCTGGCTAGGTGATGGCAAGTAAAATCTAACTGTCATTTCTGGAATAGGGCTTGAAGTGTATTGATGTGGATGGGTCTACAGTTGGATTTGGGAGGAACCTGGTAAAACTGTAGCAAATTTTTGCAAGTTCACTTTGTCCCTCAGCCTGGGGTTTTGTTAATGTTTGTATATTGTTTCATAGGGATAGGAGATGCATTTGAAATATTGGCAAATCAGGTATTCAAGTGATGGATTTAGCCATCCTTTCAATAGGCTTTATTTCATCTCTAATTTTACTTTGTTACTTTGATTCCTTGAATTATGAAGCTCTGTTTAATTGTGTGAAGTTTTAAGACACTTCAAACCTTATCCTACAATCTGTGGCTTGGTAAGATAACTTTGGTAAGATTTTGGTAAGACTTTTTTTTTTAAAAGAAATTGCTGTGGGGAAAATGCAAGAATACAACCTTTCTTCTTACATTTAATTAAAAAAAATGGAGGTGCACAGTATTCACAATGTCAAATGTAGTAGTAGTAATAATAATAGCACCTTGTTTCAGCTTTTTCTGCCATATTGAGTGGAGCCTTTTCATAGAAATGTGATTATTTTTCATGGACCCTGTTCCTTTAAAAGCTGAGTTTCCACTTCTGTATTTGTCATAGTTTAATTAACCAGTTATCTGAAGTGAATCACTCTTGTAGATACAGAACTCTCACCCTCCTTTTTCCAATCAAAATATGCTAGGATCTGATACGTCTGGATTAAAAATACTGGGTTGATAATGAGTAGTAGTCTCCATAGACTCTGTTATTCTTCTCTATTGTAATTAAAGCTGGACTAAGTTAAAGATTTCATTCTCTGTGTAAGTATGATTGTACAACAAAAACAGATTTAGATTTTACACTTTTACATTAATTTGAAAGGCTTCTTAATTCACAAAGTTCTTTTTATATTTTTCATTTTCATTGCTTTCAAGTTGAAGGAGACATGAAACCAAATGAAATTTGGCTAAGGCAACTGTCCCTGAGTGGTAGAGATGACACACTTGTATTGAGCATAATATGTTCAGAATGTTGATGGTTTTGTAAAAGTTGATACAAAATTGCTTCGTAATTACTGTAAATATGTACAGAATGTCAGTGGCATGAGTTTTATAGTAAGCATTATAAGCTTAATTTAAAAGAGTAATACATAGTCTAGAAACACCAAGCAAATTTAGAGCTACATCAGCAAAGATGCTATCTTGAAGTAAATACATGCAAAGTATACATGCTTTTTTGTGTACACCTTTAAAATAAGAGAAATCTACATATAGTAACTTGCCTATAAGGTGTCTGTTTATTCTTTGTGGCCTCAGTCTCAAACTCTTTTCAGTCATCAAGATTAATGCCTAGGCTTATTTTCATTAATGACTTGTACAGCAATGAGTTATACAGTTGTCAATAAGAAATTCAATTTAGCCCATGAGTTTTCTACACTTTCGTGCCTGGCTGTTCCAAAACCACTCCAAAAGCTTTATAATTTTCACATTATTATAATGTATTATATAAATGGTGTCCCTGAATCTCCTGAGTGGAGATTAAACAAACTGCCTCATAGCTCTATGTACAACAGAGGTGAATCTTTCATGGAGCCCTGGTTGGAATGGAGGCCTTGGCTTGTACACCTCTTCCTGGGTGAACACTGACCAAGAGCACTGTGGGAGCACTTTGAATGGCACGTGAAGAAGTAGGTTTTTTTCTTTTCTATTTCGCTGATGTTTTAGGTCTTGGCAACCTGGAGGTGGCCTTTATCTATCATGAGGTAGATCCACCATAAAGTGAAGTTTGCAGTAGCATTGCAACACTGTTGGCAACTAGAAATTTTTCTGTCATCTTTGTAGACTAACTGCAACGCATGAGCCTGGACTTATTTTTCTTATTCTTTTTGGATGACAGAATCTGTTTCATATTGTCTGTATCTGCATACTAGGTTTATCTGCTCATAACCGTTCTGTTTCTGGGAAAAAAAGTGCAGAGTGCGTAAAATAGAGTTGATTATCACATGAAAAATAAAGTTTTGGGAATTTCTCAGTTAGAAAATGGTGGAAGAATTTGCATATATTTACATAGGTGCATATGTATTGGCTACTTTGATTTATCAGGCTGGCATCTTGGGCGTCCTTACTGTGAAATGGAGCCTCACGCAGGAGACATACTGATCCTGTAAACACAGAAGTTTGCAAACCTGGTGTGTAATGTATGAAATTAGAGAGTAAGAGAAGAGTGGTAAGAACACGGTAGAGGAAAAAATCATACTGTGTTATTTGCTTATGAAATAGGACTATATTATATTCTGAGAGAAAATATTGCAGACAGATTAAGAATTATTAGAAGTACTGAAAAATACAGGAAAGAACAAACACTGCATTGCTTCATTTAGGGAGACAATACAACAGAACATGATAGATGTATAAGGATAATAAATAGTATGAAGAAAATAAATTACACTTTAAATATGCTTCTCCTACTGTTAGACTAATTAGATAGTTAAGTTGAATGGTTGCATTTTCAAAACAGGTAAGGCAAGTTTTAGATTTTTTTTTTATATGTATGTGTGTGTGTGTAATTAGCCTCTGGAACTTGTTGCTACAAGATATTGTAGAAAACAAAAACTTTGTAAGAGTTAAAAAAAATAGTTAAATTTTCATATATATATATAGAGAGAGAACATGTACAGCTGTTCCAGCTAGAATCAGAGATGTGTTAACAATATGAACTGTCAATGTTTTTAGTATTGAGGCAAACATTGATAGGAGTTACAAAGAATCTTCCCCTGTGAAAGGGGTATATGATGTTTTAAGCTATGGGGTTTAGATTGCAATGTCCTTTGAGGCGATTGAGCTTACATGCTGTCAGAACCCGAATGTCGTATACAACCCTTTTGTATAGTTGGTTAGTTAGCTTTTTTGTTATAGCCTCAGAGGTCTTTGTGCTTTGGTACTGAGGCATTAAAACTGAGCAGAATTTATATTGCTTAGATGGTTTATTTTGCATTACACAGACTTTTCTACTACAGAATTGGGAAAGTTCTGTATTAAGTGATATTTCAGCTGCAACAATGACATCTAGGGGCTGATTTATATTAATTTAATTTAGATACGTATCTCCTATTTTTCTAGAAGATGGTTACTAATATGTTTACTAAATCTAAATTATTAGTATTTGCCGAAAAGCTGTAAATCTGATATATGTCGCACATTCAGAGAATAGCCATGACATTTTTAACTTCGTATTTTTTGTTTTGTTTTTCCTTGATCTGTCTTTTAATTATTTTAGTACTGCTAACACTGCAAATCAGTGAATCTCCCTCATTCCTTTAGACCTTGTATTTTTTCATGACATGTTATCAAATGATGAGACTTTTTTCACTCTATACTTTATGTACACTTTTCTGTGAATTAAAGGGAAATCTCTTTGGCTCTGCTTTCTTATATGACTTATTCTGTCTCCTAAAATCACATCTATTTTATTTTGTACAGGAAATGAGACCAAAAATCCCTACATTCAATCCCCTGCTTCCCCCAGCTTTATGGATGTGTAGATACAGGCTTGACTCCAGATTTAAACCCTATGATTCAGGGCCACCTCTAAGCTATACGTAAATCCAATTTTATGTGTGCAAGTAAGTATATACGTAAAATACGTAATTGCAATTTAGAGATGATTTAACAGCATCTGTCCTATTATTTGCAAACTTACTTTCTTGCCCTTGAATCTTAGTTATTTGACCATAAGTCACTTATTTGGAATTGCTTTTTACAGAAAAAAAATTTCTATATTTCTTTCTCATCGTCTTCTTCACTTATATTTACAACTTTTTCTCAGGCATAAGAGAATATAATTTTTTGCAAAATTCCCCTCATGCCATTCTGTGGAATATATTGTACCATCTTTAACATACTGACTTTTCATTGGTATTGAAAAGAAGAGACCTGAATAAGAACTCTTGAGTGTAAGAAATAGGGAAAGGCTCATATTTTTCCTTAGATATTTCCTTAAAATTTTGAAGTCATGTTTGTGGTTTTGGGAGAGTGTTACTGACTTGAGCAGAGAATTTTGAGTCATAGAATTTATATAGCTGGGGAAAAAACAGAACTGAAAAAAGCAAAATTAAACTCTAAATATTAATGCTCTAAAATGTAAAACTTATAGCTGTATTTTCATAGAACCTGCCCGTCAGTTGTTAGGAGGCACTCGATTTAAGAGAATGTGAAAAATCACTTGACGTGAGATTGCTGGTGATCTACTAAGAGTAGAAGCTAGGGTAAGCTAACTTCCTTCTGTTGTGGTTTAACCCAGCAGGCAGCTAAACACCGCACAGCCGTTCACTCGCTCTCCCCCAGTGGGATGGGAAGAGAATCAGCAAAAAGGTAAAACTCATGGGTTGAGATAAAGACAATTTAATAGGACAGAAAAGGAAGGGAAAATAATAATAATGATAAAAGGATATACAAAGCAAGTGATGCACAGTGCACTTGCTCACCACCTGCTGACAGGTGCCCAGCCGTTTCCTGAGCAGTGGTGGTGCCCCCTGCCCCGGCCAACTCCCCCGTTTTTTGTTCAGCATGATGTCATATGGTATGGAATATTCCTTTGGCCAGTTTGGGTCAGCTGTCCTGGCTGTGTCCCCTCCCAGCTTCTTGTGCATCTCCATCCTCCTCGCTGGCAGGGCAGTATGAGAAGCTGAAAAGTCCTTGACTTAGTGTAAGCACTGCTCAGCAACAACTAAAACATCAGTGTGGTATCAACATTATTCTCATACTAAATCCAAAACACAGCACTATACCAGCTACTAGGAAGAAAATTAACTCTATCCCAGCTGAAACCAGGACACCTTCATAGCTTTTCTGGTATATAAGAGAAAGAAACTACAACCAGGTGAGCTGAAAATAGTGAGGCATCATGGAGAGCTTCACCTTGAATCAAATCAAGGTACTGAAATGTTCTCTACAATAAATAAAGGTGTTTTTCTGTTACACCTATACCAACAAGAACTTTTTCATATAGAAGTTATACTGGCACAGCAATTCTTTTCGCAGCTGCTCTATCTGCTGGTTTCATTTCTGAAGTAAGTGAAAGCTTATTTCTATCAGTGATATTGGCAAAACATAATTATAACTGCATTCTATATTAAACCTTACATAGAAACGTCACCAAAAATCACATCCCTAACTACTATTAGTTAGTAGGTGATTGTTACAGACTTGGTCAAAGTATCACAACAGACATATTTGTCTCTCAATGGAAGGTCTGCAGTGAGTGTAAAGCAGAAGATAAATCTGAGCTGTGGTTGAGTGTGAATAGGACTGGAGGAAGGAAGAAACAGGAGAGAAAGATTTATAAAATTCTTAAAAAATAAGTAACAATTCTTTTAATCTTTATTTTTGCCTATATAACAGTGTCATTTTATGATTCTGTATTGAAAAGGAGTGGGTTTGCAATGGCGACTGAAGGTAGCAGGATGCATTATGAAGAAATGCTTCAAACACCAGTGTTCTCCTGCCTTTGAAAAAGTGCATTTAAAAAATAACCAAACCATGCCATATTCTACTTAATTCATATTTTGAGGCAAAATATGGAACCAAGAGCATTGGATCCTCTGAAATCAGGGCACTGCAGGAGAAATTGTTAGGGGATGAGTATAATTTGTTGAGTCTTTGGACTCGATTCTACAGTGAGGTAGGGCAGTGAAAGCCTCCGAGTCAACAGAATCTGACTTTCCAGTTAGCCTATCCCTTTACCAGTTTAAAGTTCTTTACAGTAGTGGGAATGATATTGCCCACTGGTAGGTGACAACTGAACCTTATTGCCATCTTTTTCTGGGGAAATGATAAGTTAGTAGGTGTGATTCTTAGGAGGTGTTTTGCCATTGTCTTCAAAAGACCCAGGGCTTCTCCTAGCCCTTAGAATATGCAATTTTCTTATGTCTGTGTTAATCTAAAGGCAGTGTGGTCTGTGTACGTGTACTGAGGACAGATGTGTTTTAAATTAGTGAAAATCATAAGGAAAGTTTGGATTGGTTTTTACTGCTGAATTGGCCATGGGGAAACTCCACTTAGGGACAAAAATTATTTAGCTATACAGAAAATATCAAGGCAGTTCATAGAGACTTGCCACATGACGTACTATATTTTAATGTCCATTGTTATTTTCCCTTTTTATTATTTTGCATAGATACTAATGTTTTTGCCAGCTCTTACTCCAAACAGTGCTTTCTTAGGTATGTAATCCAATTAAGGGAATGTAGAATGTGATTTATTACCGGCTGTTGTAGCAGGGGGAGTCATATGCACAAAAGACTCCTACAACAATGACAGCAAACTACCGCTCTTTTTTTTTTCTTGTTACAGTCAGTGAAAATACAGAAGTGTCCTTTGCATTCTTAAGAGAAATCAGCAGTATGTGAAGTGTTGCATTATAGCAGGTACATACTGATCCCAGTTGTTACATTTGCCATTCATATATGCCCCAGTGACTGTCCTCGGTGTGTGTTTTACACATTCAAGAGAATTTGTTTGTGAATGATAAGCTGCAGTAAGACTGGAATCAGATGCTACATTACATAAATTAATATTTCACATGTAAAAGGAGATCTCCTAAAAAGAATTGGACTCCCTGGAGTTCTAATATAGCCAATATTCCTGTAATTGATTTAATTGCTAATTTTTTTTTTTTACAGTTGTAGTTAAAAGGCATTACTTTTTCCTCCTTGTTAAATCAGTCATCGTAGACTAAAATACACTGATTTCTGGTGCAAGAAAGAACTTCTAGAGTATGGACTATATGCTAGCTGCCAAAGGATAAAATACCACAGAAAAATTGTAAATCCAGTCCGGTGTGAAACGCTGGTATATCCGTGACTTAATTTCAGTATCAATTACCAATATAGGCCAGAATAAAAGTACTAAGGTTTCCTGCTCAGCATGGAAACTGGATAACTTAAATCAAAAAATAACAAGTGCTTTTGAGTACTTCTCATATCATTAAAGGGAACTGTAGACCAGTCCTCTGTCCTTCAGTGAACGGTCTGGCTACTCCTGGCAACTTTCCTTATGTTCTATAGATTGATCTCCTCCTGCAGACTTTTCTACTTGAAGCGCAATCTGTTTTTTGCCAAATGGGATCAGGTAGGGTTTTTTAATCAAGCACACAGGTGCTTGAGATGGGTTTTAAGCAGTAGATTGTAATTTTAGTGTGTGACATTTTTCAGATAAGTTCAGTGTAACAGTCACATTAACCTAACCTTGATAAATTTTGCAAAATTTATATAGCTGACCACATATTTGTCATGTGTATGATAGTGTGAGGCTTCTGTTATAGTCCTGTAGAACTTTTAGGAGTACAAAGTTATATACTTTCTGAGCATCCATACAAACACATAACACTGCAGATGTTTCATAGTATCCAAAAATACATTCTTCCAATTTTCTTCATTAAAACCTTAAATAAGAAAATTTACACAACTTTCCTATCTGTGCTACAGAACTTATTGTGCACTTGTTCACTCAAAATATATATTAAAATACTAACATAAATGTATCAAACTGGAGTTCTCCATCCTACTGTGATTTTCATCTGAAAGTGTAAAAAAGCAACAAACAAACAAACAAAACCCCTGGAAAGGTACCAGACCAAATTTTTAATTCCCTTTTCAATTTTACTAAGTCAAATTCTTGTTCATGAGTGGCTCACTTTACAAACATTCCTTGACATTCAAAGACTTTTTTCTCTAACCCTTACCACTGTGTGTACATGCACATCTGCAGGTGCATGTGTATGCACTTCCATGTACACAGAGACATAAAATTACATTTTCATTGCAAATATGCATGTGGAATCTGCACACAGTGAGCATTGAACAAGTACATGAAAACAAAGGAGTCTGTTCACTCTTAGTTATTGAATCTTGCTACTGTTTATTAGATAGGAGTAGACCGAAATGAACCATCACACTTTTCTGTAGTGACCTTGAGGTGGCAGCAGCATTACATTCAATTCTGCCATACACCAAGTCCATTAAAGGTGCAAGTAAAATTTGCAATAAATCAAAATAATACTGATTGTTATAATTTTATTACCAGAGCATTAAGTCAATAAAACTTATCTGAAATGTCATTTGCATTGTATACAATTTTTACTAGTTATCAAGTATGTTTTAAAAGCATGTTTAAAGCAACCAAATGAAGAAATCGGTCATAAATTGTTGGAAAGCTGGGACTTGTCTAATGGTGTAGTAAAACTAAAGTCTGTTTTGATCTCTTGTATTGTAAAAGACTATTTCTGAAAGCATTTGTTAGTACAATAATGTCTTGTGTCTTGACTAACTATATTTAATGTCCTAATGCCTGATTAAATATTTTCCTGCAAGCTGTCAGGTCCTTTTTCATTCATGATTTTATGTAGGAAGGTCATCTAATTATATGACACCCTTTCAGTGGAGGAGAATGTGTTTGTTTCTTTTAATAATGAGGAATAATGAAACTTATTTATGTTGGAAGTCAGGGAAATTTATTGGAGAATTACAACATGAGAAACATGAAAATTAAAAAAAAAAAAACCTTTTAATAGCATATTCATCACCAAGAAGCTTGCAGGTAATGAAACAGTTGTATGAAAGCCAGTGTATTGGGTGATATAATATTGCTCATGTCAGGTTTCAGGACATGGTTATTATGCATTTCTATGTTGTCAATTACTATTAGGTTACTAAATTATTATTAGCTAATTAGTCAAAACAGGAGGCACTAGAAGAAAAGGTTAAAAGCATGTGTTTTTACAAACTTCTAAAACAACTTCTGGCTGGGAAGCCAATTGGTGTGTAGTAATATTCCACAATGATCTTGCCGTGTGGGTTGCATTGCCGGTCAGGTATTGCTGTTCTGCAAGACTAACACAAGTTTGCACTAGAAGTCAAGAGAGATATCTATTTTACAACTTAATGATGTTGAAGAAGCAACATTCAAAAGTAGTTACCCTAACAAATGTAGAAAAATAATGTTAGCGATGTGTTCATACATCAGTTAAAAACTGCTTTGAAGGAAACCCTTTATGCAATTGCTGCTAAAGGAGTCCCAATAACTGATTAACGATAGCTTATGTAATAGTTAAAATAATTCAGTGGTAATTGAATGAAAAATAAGGTTATATTGATTATTTAAGTTTGGGGTTTATTTAATCTTTAGGGTTTTATGTTTATACTAAGATATGATATTTAGACCTGTTTACCCTTATATTCTTTACCCATGTTTCACTTGTTTTGTTTGTTGACCGTTTGTACCTTGACAACTTCTCCAACTCCTCATGAAATATGAATATTAAATATAAACAAGTACAGAAGTATCTAAACAAAAATATAAATGTAAGTTGAATTACAGCTTCAGAATGATGTGTTATTAGATTTAAAAAGCAGATAGAGAATCACAAACCACAAGCCAAATGGAGATGACAAGGCCTGAATGCTGTTTGGGCCGTGCCAGTGGTTACTAAAGCCAATGCAAATACTATTAGTTCACTAAGACATAGATCTGGTCTTTTACTACTTCTGATCTGTACTGTAGTTTTCTCTTTGTCACACTTTGCTGTTTCTTAAGCTAATTTCTATGATTTTACAAAATTTCCAAAGGTATGAATGCAGCGAGTGACAAAGCAACAGAATAACTGAGGTAACAACAGTATTCATGTGAGGAATGTAATTCACTGTGATCCTCTTTCTTCTTTCTTTCTGATTTTAACCTTATGGCTCTTTATCATCAAAATGTAGTTACCTCAGAAATAAAAGTAAGGCAACAATATATATGAGCTGAACATAGTTAACATGGAAACTGATGTAATTTCTTAGAAATATACAGAAATGAGGTTTAGAGGGTACCCCTCATCTCTGTAGGTCAGGAACCTAGATTATCAGTATCTCAGAAGCAGAGATGTGCTTTTTATTTGTCTTTAGAGCACTATAAACACACATTTTGTTGGAGAAACAAAAAAATCGGAATTGTCACAGTGGGGGCTCTTTGTAAGTATACAAAATTCAAATAAATAGGTTGTCCTCAACTTCCGTGTGAGAAGAATCTATTATAGATGTCGCAGAATATTCCAGAGATTTTGACCTGGAGTCAGCATTTTAAGATTTATTCAAGTGCTAGTTTAGCATTTGCCTAATGTTCGTGCACTGATGTTAAGCAAGACCTTGTTGTAAGACCTTGTTGTCCTGAAATCGCAACATTGCTGTCTTAAAAGTACCATTGCTATACTGAAATGGAAGGTACCTGATGTGATCTGTCTCTTTCGGTTAAGCCATGTAGTGTCTGATAAAGGGTATTTTATTATTTTGTGGAATAATTTGTATAGCAAAGAATATATTGCACACTGTGCAGTTAGCAATACGACTGTTCGGTAAAATCACATTACCTAGAACATTAAAACAATCATTCTAAAACATGATTTATAATGATTGGAACATGTTTGTAAAAAATAGATGACCATTGTACATTTACAGTTGACACAGAGGTCCCTAATGTCAAGAAAGCACTCTTGACCTTGATGGGTAGTTGCAATTCCATTTAAATCAATTGCCAATACAAGTCAAATGAAGTTCTTATGGCTGCCTAGTGTGCACTTCCCTGTTCTTCTGACATTATTGTTCTACTCCAAGTCATTCTTCAATCTTTTAACAGCTGAAAGGGACCTGCATTCTGCAGCTTTATGGGAAAACAGCACTAAGTTGTACTTCTCTGTGTTTTGAAAGCTTCCACTCTTTTTCACTGACTATTTCCAAGCTAACTGAGCAAACCACATCCTTTTCTCCATAGAGTACTTGGTCTGTTGCTGGCAAAGCCAAATCTTTCACTATTAGAGTGAATACAGAATGTATTTTCTGTGCCTACAATTTTACTGGTCATTCATTTAATTTGATAAATAATAAACATCTTTTAACTCTGAAAACTGGAGGTCGCATTGTTAGTTTAGCCTCATTAAAAGATTTCACTGTATTAAATATGAGATATTCTAAACATCATTTATGTTAAAAATGATGGTGAATACAATTTTTGGGGTGTTTTGTGGGTTGGAAGAGAAAGGTACACAGCAACTCAGAACAATAACTTGAAAATTTATCCTGTGTTTGTGCATGTTCGGATACTTATTTCTTCAAAGGATTTTGCTAGAATTGGAGATGAATATATAAAAAGTAATATGAATTTGGTAAACATTTTGCACAAAAGAGAAAATTCTTGGATATACAGCACTTTCTAAAAATATCTGGTTTTTTTAAGTTACTGGTAATGGTTTCACTCTTCTAAGTGAATTTAAGCATCTACCTTTTTACAAGTGGGAATATTAAAAGGTCACATCATGGCACAGAGTTTACAAGACTGAAAATGCCGACATACAGCTACTTTCTCGAAGACAGATAATACAAACTATGGCTAATCCTCTCCAGCCCCTCCCAAACCTCTTTCATAAGTAGTCCAGCCTTTCAAAAGATCCTGTATTAATGAGAACAATAGGAAAACTCAATTTGGCTGATATGTTAGCATTAGATACATACAACAACTAATAAGAATTGGTAATGAAAAAAGTGATTCTGGTTGCCAGTGGAACCTGGCTGGGATAGTATTAACAGGTTGCTGCAATTAATGCAAAACTAATCACCAATCCTCCATGGAGAAATGCAAATTGCAAGTTGTTAGAAGGCCTGTTCTGTTCAATAGGATTTGTATTGCGGCTAATCCACTTGGCAGCATCTCATGTTTCTCTGTTGAGGTGTTTTTTTAGGAAGTAATGGAGTGTTATTCCTTTCTAGAGATTCTATGGATTTCTTTAGTTTCTATATTTTGACTCTTCTGTTTTTACTAAATATGGAAGTATGTTTGCCTGTTCTTTCCTTCCCATTCCCATGGGCTCAGATCAAAGTAAGTGGCCCTATTTGGCTCGTTTTCCTAAGCCCCTGGAACCTGTATTATATGAAGCTATAGCTATAGAATTGACCACTTGATGTACAGGAAATGCGTTACATATACTGTAACTGAAATGCGTTACATCTGTGCAACTGAAATTCAAAGATTCTGCAGTATCTGATGTTCCAGCCATCTGCTGGTGGGCAAGAACGGCTGCATAAAACCTGCATTTAGTTACCTGTCTTTCAGTGTTAAACACAACATGAATCAAACCTTTGTGACTTGTGTTTTGTTTAATTCATCCATTTAAAAGTAGTCATAGACAACACTGTTTTGCTAAATGGTCTTTTACTCCTCCTTCCAGTGCATATGCTTACCAGCCGTCATTAGGAGGAAATGTATCAGCTATGGGCTGGTCTGTTCCTCAACAGAGAAACTTGTCCCTAAGCCTGGGTATTCAAATACCATGACTTAATTTCTGAAGAGTAGCTATGCTGAATGGAGAGAGGTAGAATGTGTCCTTACGACATTGGCGGTATCATAGGAAGACACATTTGAAAGAAGACACTGCATCCCATTTACCTCCCATTGAAACAAATGACAAAATCGTAACATTTGTCTTTAACTCACTGGAGAAGCAAGTTCAGGCTTAGTGTAGAAATGAAGAACATTGGAACACAGATGCTGGATCTTACAAACTCAGTTTTGATGGCAGTGTAAATATCATTGCTTTAATTATGGAGGGATAATTCTTTTCAGAGCAAGTGTAGCATGTGTTGTAAGTAAATTTTGTATATAAAACGGCAATGTTACTAAAATTGAATGTTTGGCAAATATTTTGTCCAAAAGTACAAACAAGTTGGTCAGTGTTTGTTTTTTTACCAAGTGTTATATTTTGTTGCCACTTTGAAGCTAAAGAGCCACAACATAAAAGGTTATGAAATCTCTTATCTTCTGTATACCATTGAACGTTTGACCTTTTATTGTAAAATATAGTCTTTTCATACATTGAAGATTTTGATCCAGATATGCAACGAAAAAAGAACAACTTCCAGAAAAAGAAATAATTTTGGTTTGTGCAGCCTTTTACTCTGACATGAAAGCCATTTCTAGAAAAAAGGCATCTGCTACTTTATTGTTTGATATCAGCAGCAGAATAATGTCCGATTTTAATATCATACTGCTTGGCTATGTACTGCACTAATTTGTTCTGCGACATCAATGAATCAAAGTAGAGTTCCTGATAGAAGAACATCAAAAGGAAATTAATCTGCCTGTGATAGTATTAATAATTTCAGAATGGACGTGTTTTGCTCAATTGTAACCATTGAAAGCTGTGTTTTTGTGGACTGTTAGATCAATATCAGAACTGCTACACAAACCGAGTGTGGTAAGAACAAGATCGGTACTCTTCAGTAGCCAGTCAGGAGTGCCATTACCGATGGACAAGAAGTTTACTGAACATTCTTGGTTGAATTTTATGTTTTTTTAAGGAAAGTAGACATGGAGGTGTGAAATTGGTGGGGAAGAGGGGAAGCTGTCCGGAAAAAAAAAAAGTCACTTTTCAATATGTTGGGGAAGATGGTGGGCCTGGTATTAAAGGTAGCATCAGCAGAGCTTGTAACCAGAAATTAACTGTGTGATACTGGAAGAAATTTAGTGCAAATGGAGGCTAATTGATAATAAATTTCAGGGCTACTAGATGCATCTCAGGAAAAGATATTTGTAAAAGTATAGCATACTGGAGGTGTCATAATATGTATTCAGCATATATCTCCTGAAAAGACTGTGGGTTTTTAAAAGTATTTTATTAGTTTCCTTTCTTTTTTGTTTTATAGATAATCCTTGTCAGATGAATGTAATGTTTATGAGAAAGCATGTTTCTTTATGTAGCCTTCCCAAATATCCATAAAGTTTAATTCACATCTTTCCTTACAAATAGAGAGATATACAGGATTTGACACAATAAAAGAAATTGAGCATTTGTAGATATAGATCCTTCCAAGTGCTTACACAATTCAAGTGTAGAAGAAAGGGTTACTACAGTAAAGCATGCCTGTTGTAGCTACACAGCATGATGCCCACAGCCAGACTAGGACTATATTTAGGGTTCCAGTTGTGTGCTGAGAATAGAACTAAACAAGTACAGAGGCCCAAATGTGTCACTGAAATATTGACAGTATGGATGTGTGATCAAAATATCTAAATATATCAGAGACTGCAGAACTTAAAGTCAGTAATAATCCAGGTAGGGATAAGATTTCAAATAAATATAATATTCCCTTCTTTTTATATTTGCTGCCTTAACTTTCCCCCCTTTTTTGTCATGTTCCCCCATCAATAGTGTTCATCAGCCCGGGGATGCGGTGGGTTGACCTTGGACTGCAGCCAGCCGCACACCCAGCTGCTCTCTTATCTCCCTCCTCCACAGGACAGGGAGAAAATAAGATGAAAAAGCTTGTGGGTCAAGATAAAGACTGGGAGATCACTTACCAATTACCGGTATGGGCAAATCAGACTTGACTTGGGGAAAATTAATTTAATTTATTGCCAAATAAAATAGATTTGGGTGGTGAGAAACAAAGACAAAATTAAAACAACACCTTCCTGCCCTCCCCTCCTCTTCTTCCCAGGCTCAACTTTACTCCTTCCTTCCCGGCTCCTGTACCCACCCCAACCCAACCAGGGCAGGGGTTTGGGAATGGCAGGCTGTGGTCAGTCGGTAACAGTTCATCTCTGCTGCTCCTTCCCTCCGCACGCTTTTCCCCTGCTTCAGTGTGGGTCTCTCCACAGGCAGCAGGGGAATTCCTGCTCTGGCCCCTGGAGCGCCTCCTCCACCCCACATCTCCTCCCAGCTTGGCGCTCGCAGGGCTGTTCCTCACACTTTTCCTCACGCTTTTCCTCACATTCTCCTCTCCCTGCCAGTGTTTTGCCCTTTCTCAAACACGTTTCCACCGCGGCCGGCAGCGCCGCTGAGGGGCTGGGCTGCGCCCTGCGCTGGGGCGGCGGCGGAACCGGCCGGAACCGGCGGTGCTGTGGCGCGCGGCAGCCCCGACCTCTCCTCACAGAGCCCCCTGCAGCCAGCCGCAGGGAAACCTGGACGCGGGCACCCAACGCAGTGTACTAATAATCCCTTAATTTCTTTATTCACGTAAGACTGCCACTGGTATTAATGAGCTTGTTTTTTGTCTAGGAAGATGCAGTGACTTTTTTTTTATGATTCCATAAAACTCCTAACAAGGCTGACATACTTTCTAGCTCAGCACTGTGAGAATGAGGGCTTTTTTCTGCATTAACTGAGATAAAATCAGATGCTTTTACAAGCTCTCCCCAGCTGATATACTGTAATAATATCTTGTATTAAGGACAGTAGATGGGTGAGCAGGTATGGTGGAAAGGCTTCCGCTGAATGTCAGCAGAAACCTTAGGAAGATCAATACAAACCTGACCATCAGCATCTCTGTTCTAGTGTCTTCTTCAGCACCTCCTTTGCTTTCCCTTCGGCCCAAGCTAGAATTTTCAAAGGGAAACCAACTTAAAAGGTGTTTGACAGTATGACATTTGAAGGAACTGCTTCACAACAGTCATAGATTCACAGTGCACCATTTGGACCACTGCAAATGTGCTGTTTGGATTGTCCCCGCCTGTTTCAAGGGTAACGAAGAAAGTGATGACAGGAAAACTGTGAAGTAATCCTCCTGGAAGCATTGAACAAAAGCTTGTTCCCAACTGCTGTCATGGAAATTAAAGGAAACCTTCCTATGCTAGGGGATAGCAAGTTTGTCTCTTCGTGGTTTTGCACACAAATCCCAAGGATCCACTCTATCTGCGGAAGTCAGAATTTTTTTTTTTCTCTTTCTACACACGCATGTTCTAAATAACATAGACCTTCGGCAAATTATCAGAATGAGAGCTGATGTCCCCACAGCAGTCTTGGGAAGCCATTCAGGAAGATGCCCTTCGCATACCATGGTTTTTTGTTCCTCTCCCCCAGGAAGCACACTGATAATGTGCTTTCAGAGAACAAACACCCACTTCCCCTGGAAGCCTAGTTCAGGAAACCTCCCTCTTCTCCAACTTTTAAATAACTTCAAATCTGGAAAGCAATGAACTCTAAATATGTCTTTAAATGAAGGAATATGTAGACAGTATTTGTGAGCATGGAAACAGTATCTGTAATTAGGGCTAATAGCTTATCTTCTTTATAAGAGCAGGTAAAGATCATGCTACATATAAGCATGTGGACTTAATGTCCATTTAGGTTTACTAAAAATCTGCACTGTGTACTGAAAAATTTAGATTATTAAATACATAATGCATTGTGACTATATGTGCAATGGCTATCTGTTTACTAGCTCTCTGCTTTTCTAAATTCCTTCTACAAAATATTTTTTTATAAAGATACAACATGCCGTGTTTCGATGGAGTCCTGCAGGGAGAGATGCAATTAAGAATGTTATGCAATAATACATTCTTTTTCTTACACATAATGTATTTGCGAACATCATACATGCAGGCAAAAGTGCTGAGATCAGTAATTCAGGTCTTTGCATCTCTGTACCATATTGGCTGCTTTAGCAGTTTTAGCACAAAGGTAGTAGTTCCAAAAACAGTATTAATGATAAGAAATAGAAAATAGTTAATTAATTTTTTGTAGAATAATAATGAGCATGTTACTATCTAAAGGTTTGCCAGATGTTAGTTACATTGTCCCATTTTAATAGAGATGGCTTATGTCTGAAATAAAAGAGCGGTGATGAAGCAGAAATAGGCTTGATTTTTGACACTCAAATGCGACGTCATTGTCAGTTAATACTTTTTCATAAATTACGAAAAATAATGATGAGAAAAACCTATCTGGTTACCAGTTTTCATTTTGTTAAAGCTGGACTTTGTATTTCTTGTCTTTTTCTAGGTTTTCTTTAAGTTTCCCAGATGTTGGACTTCTTGAACAATCTTTTTGGTGGATTTTCTGCAGTTGCATAAATGTAAGATGAAGAAAATCTTCTTAAAATATTTACCCTCAGTTTTTGTTTTTCTAACGATAACATAACTTCTACTCTCTTCTCACTAACATTCACAAGAATTCCATTTTCCTTTCTCCAAAACCAGGTCACCTAATTAAAATAAAAAGGTAAAAAGCTTGCTTTATGATACCAAATGCAGTTCAGTAGGAAAAAAAAAAATCCAGTGAATGAGGTTTTAATACTCTGATAAATCATAGCAGTACCTTTTATTGCCCAATTAATTTACTACTATATACTGTAAATAATAATAATTAATAGCAGTGCTGTTTTCCTAACTTGGCTGGAGTTACCATCATGACCCTTGGTAATGCTGCAATAAAAGATTAAACCTTTTGAACTGTAGGTGTGGGTGAATGTCTTTCATGGGAAGTAACACAAAGTTTCAGAAGCTAAATTATTAATCTTTTGTGAATTAAACTTGAACCTGTTAGGTAACTGTGAAAGTTTTATAAACAAATATCTGATAACGGAGCAAATACGTTTTGCTATGTATGTAAGAGTTTATTGTATTGTACTTTTAAGAAAAAATGGAGAGAACTGAATGTATTCAGTTATAGGAATTTGTGTCTTATTATGCATAAATGTTCTGCGGACATGTCTGAATTAAAACTGTGAGGCAATGGAAAGTAATAATTTTCCCCTTACATTTACTTTTTGGAACTTACAAGCGATCAGGCTAACTTCACAGAGTAATTACAAAACACTTTTCTCATGTTGACAGGTTGGCTATCTGTGGTGATACGTTCCTGAGTGCTCACTGACACATTTATTTGAGTTCTGGGTGGTGGTTTGCTTTCTATGCTTTAAAGCAAAAAAATGGATTCCACCTTTGCAGCTAATCCAGAAGGCAAGGGTAACCCTGATTTTTTAGGTTTCTCTATTTTTTAGATGCCAGACAGGGCACAAATTCAACAGTAGATTGCTAGGGAATACTGTTATGTCAGCTACAGGTGTAGTCAGATAATGTATGACTGCTGAAATACTTGCTTGTGATTCTGAATTAAAATTGTGATTAATTTTAGAATACCTTCAATCTGCTTACAGTGTTATGGAAGTCAAACTTAGTGGTATGGTTGATAAATTTCTTTTCATGTTAAGCCTTTTAAAACAGAAGTTTTCGGTCACTGTGGTGAGTATGTGCAGAACTCCAGTAGTGTCAGCTACTTGTAATCTTTATTACAGGAAAATGCTATTCAATATGAGAAATGTCAATATTGGTGTCAAGCTGGTATCTTTACACTCTCCATTTTTAAAAAATTTATATTTTCTCATACAGTGTTAATGATTGTTTAAGAGCTACATATTTCTGTGTCAAAGAATCATATGAATACCTTGATTTCAATAAACTTCATGTTCTGTAGTTTATATATTTGTTTGCAATACCTAAAGGAAGTGAAGTGCAATGTCAGTTTTGAAGGAAATAATTCATTTAAAATATATATTTTATTCATTGGACCAAAAAAATCAGTGTTTAATGAGCAGGTATGTCATGCCTGCTCTTTATACACATATATTAAATGTATTAACTTATTAAAATACTTTGAGATTATTGTTTCTAAGGAATGAACTGCATGATTTTAAGGCTCTCTAATATAAAAATCTCAGTGGAACTTTTCAGTTGGAAAATTCCAAAAGTTTTTCTATTTCTATTCAGAAAATACTTTGTTACCTATACAGTACATGTTTAGGAAAAAATGTATACATAGAAAAATAGAAAATATCTATGAAGGGTTGACTGAGAGAAAAAAGATTCTAAGATGTAGAGTGTTCAGTTTTGTGTAGACTTTTTAATATACTGGTGATTCATTTATTCCCTGAGTGACTCAATAAATTTAAAAGATCTATAAAAATCCCTCTTGTGCATGTATAGTAAAATTCTCTTCAGTTTGTCTTTTTGTGATATCTGTAGTTCATGAACCAGCTTTTTACTACTGATCAGTCATTTCAGGAAGTACTAGTAGTATGTTGTTAATTGGTGGCTTGTTTATAATTGGAGCTCTTGGTGTAAGCTCTCATGCTGATCTTCTAGTCTTATGTTCAAGTTGTTTGGTACGAGTATGTTCATTTCCTTGTACACCTCCATGTGAAGAACATGTAACCATTAATTCCTTAAGGCTAGTTATCTGCTCTCTTTAACACTGCTTCTTGTGTGTGATGTACTCTTTGATATTAATTTGCAATAGATATAACATTAGTAAGCAAGCTCCTATTCCAAAATTGCCAGTTCTCTAATGAACTATGATGCAATCACTTCTTCCCAAGAAGCGTGATCAGTAAACTATATGTGAAGACTGCCTCTATTTCTGTGGAAATTTCACTGAGCCAGGGCAGAAAATTCAGTCAAAAACCTTCAGGTGAAGATTGTGACTGGAAAGATACTAGCTAGAATAATAGAAGGAATTAATAAATCCTCCCCCCCGATATATTCTAGAAAGATTTGCCATAAGCTGATTGTTGTGGTTTAACCCCAGGCAGCAACTAAGCACCACACAGCCCCTTGCTCACTCCCCCCCGGGGTGATGGGGGAGAGAATTGGAAGGGTAAAAGTGAGAAAATTCCTGGGTTGAGATAAAGACAGTTCAATAGGGAAAGCAAAAGCTGCGCATGCAAGCAAAGCAAAATAAAGAATTCATTCACTCCTTCCCATTGGCAGGCAGGTGTTCAGCCATCTCCAAGAAAGCAGGGCTCCAGCACGCGTAACGGTTACTTGGGAAGACAAATGCCATCACTCCGAGCATTCCCCTCCTTCCTCCTTCTCCCCCCAGCTGTATGTGCTGAGCATGACATCATATGGTGTGGGATATCCCTTTGGTCAGCTGGGGTCAGCTGTCCCAGCCGTGTCCCCTCCCAGCTTCTTGTGCCCCCCCAGCCCACTCGCTGGTGGGGTGGGGTGAGAGGCAGAAAAGGCCTTGACTCTGTGTAAGCACTGCTCAGCAGGAACTAAAACATCCCTGTGTTATCAACACTGTTTCCAGCACAAATCCAAAACATAGCCCTATACCAGCTACTGTGAAGAAAATTCACTCTATCCCAGCCAAACCCAGCACACGGATAAAATAGACTTTCAACTGAGTCAACACTATTGTGCTGTGCAGGATCAATGTCTCAAAATTCTGGATAGTTTATAGCTTTTAATGTGGTTATTAACATTTACCTGGTTGGAAGCTGGCATAGCTATAGGAACTAAACAAGATAGTAGTATGGGTGATGAAGATCTTTCTAAGGAAACAGGGACTCCATCTTCTGGCTGAAAAGAGAAACTTAAGAATTTTTGATTGAGATTTGAGGACAAAGGTAGAAAATACTAAAAGGTGCTCTCAGAATTAGCATTCAGAAAATGAAATGCAAATACCAGTAGCAAATAAATATTCCATTAGTTCCTCCCTTATTAATTTTACTTTTTTTTTTTTTTTGACTGCAACACGTTTCATATGCTAGGATAAAGTATATTGTAAGTACATCTGGAAAAGGAAATCTTTATTACATTCCTGTTACATAGGAAAAGTTGGTTCAAATAATTTTTTGAGAACACTGATGTTATCTTAAAAGCAATTTAGAAATTTTGTTGATACTATGGATTATTGATTGACACCAGACAGCAGTGTAGCAGGTGTATTTACCTGGTAACTAACAAATGTTAGTTTATGAGACATATGGTTAAAATTTGTAAAAAAGCATTTAGGAGCCTAGTTCACTTCTTCTAGATTATTTAGTCACTCCAGAAAATATTATCCTTTTGTTAGGTATTGACTTATATCAGGAAGATCTGCGATAATAAAAGATGGGCTGAATTCTGCAAGTTAATTCCTTACTCACTCAAATGAGTTGCTGCAGAGAATGAAGAAGCCTTCAGTCTATCTGAGGTAAGCAAAGCTGTCCTTTCCATTCCTTCCTCATCTCTTTGTTGAGTCCAGCTTTAGGGCAGAGAGGAAACGTCCCAGTTTATTTTGTGATGTTCTAATTTCAGTTTAGTATCTTAGCTGGAAGTGCCTATTTCACCATGTGGAGGCACAACATAAAGTTGAGAGTTTTCTCTGACTTGTTTTTACTCTGGATTTATACTCAAGTAAATCTTAAGAAGACACCTCTTTCAAGATGTGCTTGTCCCCTGAGTGCTTGAGAATATCAACACTGGTGATCTCAAAATCACATAAGATTTGAAAAAAATCTAAGAAAACTAAATGATCAAAGAAAGTCCACATTTAGACTTTCTTTTATAGAGATGATTTTGCAAATAATTTGTTATTTTAGTTCACATCAATTTTTAAGAGAATTGGGATGTCTGTAGCAAAGTAAGATTACCAAATTATATTGTAGCAGTATACCAATTTCAATGGATCTAGAATGTGACAGTAAAGATTATTTGTATGCATTGAGCTTTATGTACATGTCTAAACAACAACCCTATTTATGGTAGCTTGTAACCTATGTGTACAGTTGGATAAACAGTTTAACTATTCATGTGCATTATTTTTATATGATGGAGTGCAGTACAGTAAGTACACCCAAAAGGATAATACTGCTCACTCCTCTTGTGCTGGAGAGACCAGCAGGGACTGGCCATTTAGGGCTATCAGTAAACCAATACTGTGCTAGGGTGAAAGGAAGCATATGAATCATAAATGTAGCATGCTTCACCTGTTTTGTTGCTAGCTTTATGATTTCATGCTGCTTAAGCATTATGATTTTGTGATTGAACTGTCTGTTTTCCTCCCTTGCAGTGTAATAAGATGACATTGAAGAAAACCCTCCTCTTTGGGTTATAGCGTGTTTAAATATATCAACATTCGATCTGAATCCCTGAAATAGCCCTGATTTGCCCTCTATTCTTTTCAGTTTGTGAGTCTGCACTCTCTTCTAAATTACTGCATGGATACGTCAAAGAGAAGAATAACAAGAGTCAAGAAGTTTTCTTCAGTTTGAGAGTGTTTGACTCCCATTTTATTGTTTGCTTTTTCTTCCATGTTATCTTCTGTATATATTTCATGCTTGTTATACAGTTAATAGGAACAAGGATAAAATGGCTGTAACATCTTTCCTGCCAGTTTAAATCCACATGTCAGTATGAAATGTTATATTAAATATCCATATTTAGGAATACTTCCTTTTAAAAGAATACCCACATTTCCAATGAAGAGCTTTATGCTACCTGCTTATTCCTTCAGCCAAGGAATAGATAAATCTGAAGGTTTTTGAATAGAGGATACTATCTCACTCCAGAATATCTTTCTGTGCTTTTTCAAAGAAAAAGATGGAAGGTTTTTTTAGAATTCAGAGGAAGCAATAACAAACTCTCAGTCAGTTTAGACATAAGAAATGAACAAAGGGATTTGACACAATAACATGTCATTTAGATTGTTCAGGTTACACATTTATTTGAGAGTTTTCTCCTCTTCTTCTGAATAATTTATTTATTTTTTATCAATGTAATGTTTTATGCCTTGGATTTTTATAGTACATTTGCATTTCTGATGCTGCTATTAGACGGGAGCAATAGAGTTTGATAACAGTAGCGAGGTTGACACAAACGTGTTAGAAGGAGAAGTTAGAGAGATGAAAGTTCTCTCTAACTGTAGCTTTAGAGCCATTACTTACAGGAACATTAAAGACCAATGACCACTGCATTTCAGATAAAAAAGTGACATTGGTTTAAAACAGTTTTTTAAAACAATTTACTTCAAGTTCTTTTTGTTTCCTTTAGTATTCTGAAACTTTTGGGTTTGAGCTTGCAGTGTTTTCTCATCATTACTGAATGTTAGAAACATAATTTAAAAAAAGAAAATGAGATTTTTTTATATAATAATACAACCGTGGGAGTGGTTAGATAAGGAATACCAAGTAACAGGAGACTTGTGATGAAATCATGAGTGTTGCCAACACAGTAACAAGTAAGAGAGAGAGATAAATCAAAATAAGCATCCATTGTGTTCTGTTTAGACATTTTCCCATTCACTTTCCTGGAAAATTATACTATTATGTTTCCATTACGGTGGATTCTTCCATTTGCATTGCTAACTGAACTGAAATCAGAATACTAGACCAAATACAGAAGTCGTTTGTTACAAAACAGCAGTTCTTAAGTTCTCAAAACTGTGCTGTCTTAATTAGTGGTGGGTTTCTTGTCTGCTTTTCCCTTGAGATGAGATGACCCTACATATTATTTCTTTAGTAACCTGTTCGTTGGGCTTCTCGATAGTGAGTTACTTCTTCTGGCTGAATATTCATATTACTAACTAGTAAGCCTACTATACTGGTAAACAAGTGTAATCAGCAGTGTAAGAAAGTACAGGAAAAGTACGCCTCAGGCTCAATTCATCCCAAACTTTGACATATTCTGCCATTTGAGACATCTTAGTGGTCTCTAAGGCATTTTCAATGGGTTGATATCCTCTTGATCTCTGCACCCTTTTCAGGAGCTGGCAACCTAGGGTGTCTGAAAGAGAAATGTGTAATGAGCCAACTTAGTAAGATCGTAAAAGTTGATAAAAGAAGGTGTCAGTAGGAATAAAAAGGTAGGTGAAAAATAAACTCAGAGCGTTGGAATATATATGCCCCCCCTGCCCCCCAAGAGTTAGAGGAAGATGAATGAGTTCTAGAAAGACAGTAGAACAGGAGGAAATGTTATTTCTTTTTTAAATTGTATTTTAAATAATGCGAAAGCTTCTGTTAAATCCTCTCAGCTTTGAGCTATATCATATGATGAATTGTGTCTCTGTGCAAATTCTGTCTCCTGAAGGCTGAAGACAATATTGTTCCAGACCTCTGCTGAGGAGTACCACACAGATGTTCAAAGATCATGATGTTCTATTTTCCATTGATCAATAACTGTCATCTGTCCCCTGAAGAAGCTATCCTCTGTGTTTAGAAAAAGAGCTGTCTCTGGGGGAACTGAGGAAGCACATCTTCTAGTGGTGTGTTCAAGATTATATGAGAAGTTTGTAGCAAAGCTAGGAATAAACCCCAGAACTCTTGATCTCTGTTCTTTAACTACAAGACTGTGTTTTCTCTTTGGCAAAACCTGCTTTCAGTTCTGCTCATACCTCATCCATCTGGATATGTTAGTACTTTCTGTAACATAGTTAAGTTTCTGAAGATGGAAGTAGTTTAGGAAAAATAGCTTGCATGGTAAGATCCGCCGTGCAAAATACATTTCAAAGTAGGTGTTTAACTCAAGTGAACGCCTTGAAATCTTGAGTCAAGATAGGACTACATATAACAGTTTACATGCTGTAATAATTGGAAAGTAAGGAATAGAAAATTAAAAGGTATTATAAAACTAGAAGTTTCAGGTAGAACTGCCAGACTTGCAAGTGAAATAATTATTATCCTGATTTTTTTTTCTCATGGTAAAACATAGAGGTGTCTTTATTCTTTGTATGTGTTAGCTGCTAATCCAAATGCCCGTACCTGCCTGCATAGGTCCTATATGAGAAAGGGAACCTGAATGCCTGACCATTGCAATAGCTCTAGCTGCTGAAAGGTTCCATTCACAAAGAAGCTGTTTATGTTAAAAAAGCAAAAAAATCCAAAAGAAAAAACCCCACACAATTAGATCAGGTACAGAGAAATTCAGTTCTGTATTCTTGAGCCTTTCATCAGCAGAATGCCATTTGGTATATATGCTATTAGATAATCTCAAGCATTCCTTTAATCCTTCAATTGCTACTAAAATGAGTTTATAAGGTAGTGAAACTCAAATGATGCCTTCTGTATATATTGTGCTTTCTTGAGATAAAAATAATATGTTAATTATATAAAAGTAATCATATCTGTGTAACTACTGCATAGATGCATGATTGAAATAGAAATGGCAGGGGAAAAAAAAGAAGAATAGAAAAGAAAGGAGAAACAAAAAGAGACAAGGCAGCTGCTTACAACTACCTGAAAGAAAGATTATCTCTTATCCTAGTTTCCTCTTGCTGAATAAAATGTGATGTGATCAGGTCACTGCATGTAAAATGCTATAAGAATGTGATCTGTACTTCATCATTATAAAATTCAAACATTCTTGAACCTTTTATACCACGCTGTTCATATTTATCTTTTTGGTCCTGCCTTCATCGGGTACCACATTTGTATTGATAAATTGTAGGTACTTGGAGATGTATTGATGGGCTGAAGACAGTTCAAAATGTAGAGTGCTGTGGCTTTGCATATCATTACACCTAGCTCGCTCTTTGCCTCTTGAAAGCTGTCGATTTGTGCATTATTGCTATTCAGGCTGATAAATGACAGTAATTGTTCTTAAGTTGAAGAGCTGGCTTAATGTGCTGACTTGCTTGGGAATTCTGAGCACCGGAGTTAAACTAGTGCTCCACTGGTTCTAACAAAATGGTCTTTTCCAGCTCAGAATAGATACTTAATTGAATTACTTTAGTTTTCATGCATTTTGCAGCTTTGCATTTGAAGAAAAAATATTCATAACAAGATCAGGGAATTCAGAGCTGTTCATAGGGAGGTCAGGCTCGGTATGTGCCCCCACTTCAAGGCACCTGCTCCCAGTGGTGCTACCACAATTAAAAAAAAAAAAAGTTGAGAGGGAGAATACGTTAGTCCTACAATGGCACTGAGAAAGACATAAAAAATTAGATGGAGATGTATCCATATTCTTTTTTCCACTGTCCCCGTGGTGGAACTTAGTAAGACACATTTATAAAGATGAAATACAGCTCATTTTGTGAGGTTTTTTTAAACAGTGTTTTCCCATGTGTAGTGGCACTGATTTTTCTGTATATTTAGTTTAGGAGTGATGTCTTAAAGCTTCTGTTAATTCTAAAAAAAGACAGATTTTTTCAGATATAAGTCAAGAAGAATTCCTCATGAAATTTGGATTTTTTTCTTGAATATTGCCCACAGAATTCAAAGCAAGAATTCAAAATTTTCAGAAGTTGAGTGTGACTTGTATTGAATTGTTCACATTCGGCACTGCTGCAGTACAACTTAAGGCTCACAATTGGAAAGATTGAGTGTCTCAGGCTTCCTTGCTTCAGCCAATTGTCTTTCTTTGTTTTAAACAGTCTCTTTATAGTTCTTTTGGGTAACAGCTATGCACTTCCACTTTCCACATCGATGCAAAAAATAAATTCAAATCAGATTGAAAAAATTGAGCTGTTAAAGAAGAAAATAACAGGATTCAGAGTGAAATTTATTTACTTCATTGTGATTCTCTGTGATTACTTGTTTCATGTATAAATATTGAGTGGGATCAATCCCTTTCACATGAGGTACAAAAAGTGTTTCCTTTTATCTACAAAGATAATATATTTATTAGTGGTCTTCTTTAGTTCCAAGCATGATATTTTGGATTTCCTGGGTCAGCATCATAAAGATATTGATTGTTCATTCAGGGAGAATTTTAGTCACAACCTTACTGCAAGATTCTTGTTTTCTTATTTATAACTTCTGTAGCTTCAGTGTATAATGTATATATTCAAACAAAAGTTACGAAAACACTGGAAAAATAATAAATTCAGTATCTATTTAGTCATCTTAGTAAACAGGAGTCCTTTTCCTTAGTCTTAAAAAGGAAGATTATTTACAGTTATATAAACGTGATAGATGATCAGTGGATAACATCAAAAAGGCATCTCTCTTTCTTTTACAAAGGTTTGTGATTGTTTCACTATGTAATTCAAGGTTAATTCTCATTCAGGTAGTCTCCTCAGAGCTGTTTTTTTAAATCAGTCACCTACATCTACCAGCTAATCACCTAGCAACTTCTATGAGTTCAAGTGTAGATTTGATGTTTGGGACCACTGAAGACTTTTCATGGGTATGCAGATGTACCCAGCATGTATCTTAGTTGATCCAAGAGTATTCCTAAAGCTGACAATTGAACAGGGAGACAGAGAGGGTTATACTACTCATTGTCTATATATGAGACTTACTATTTTGGATTGCTGTTGTTAAAGTAGGTAAGCTTGTTATCACTGGAAACACTTGCCAGCTCTTAGGGGACATTTATGCTGTTTAGACTAGATGTTGGGGTTCATCTATTGAACGTAAAAGAAATACTTGGTTATATAGGCTGTAAAAAATGTCAGTTTTCTTCCTTCCTATTCCTTTGTTGCAATACATATTTCTTACCTCTACAGATACTTGTGTGTTTCCTGTGCTAGAATTCATTGAAGATACTAGTTAATTCCCATTTCTTCCATTCCATGCCTCAAATACATTTCCCAGTACGAAAAGACTCATTACCTGACTAGAACAGCCTGGAAAATGCAGATTTTCCTCAAGCTGCCTTTTTACTAATTTTTTCTCACTTATCTGATTTAAAATTAAATAAATAGTCATTTCTTACTTTTATAATAGGAAGACAGCATTAACTGAGTTCATAGGAAGGTGGACTTCTTAGTCCTTGTGTGGATACTGTATTTCTTCTCAATTTTGTTCAACCACTTCTCTTGACTGAGGTCATTTTTTGTTATTCATGAAACCTAAAGCCATTGCAGCATAAACCTTAATGGATGCTATCTTTCACATGCTGATCTTCATATGCCCAGTTTTCTTGCAGGGTCTCTGATAGAAGGTTAAAGAATATTGTGGCTCAAGCATATATTTTATTTTTCTTAATCTACTCTTCTCTGGTTCTTTAAATCTTTGCTATTCAAGTCAGGATAAAGAAGAAGGTATGAAAGTTCAGCTCATAGGAAAACTCTGGAAATACATAATTCAGAAATTTTATGCTATTGGGCACATTTAATATCTGTCCACAAGTTTTATATAATTACTAATACTTTTTTTGCAGAAATTAATTTTTATTTTGAACAAAAATGCCTAATCTTTTTGGTTTCAGGAGAACTTTGAAAACATAGACCTCTTGTTCTTACAGATTTGTTTCTGGCAACATTAATAGTATATTGTATGCACTTTTCAAGCACAGAATATCTCTCTGCTGAAGACAAACAGATGTTGTCTTTCTGAATGTATGGACTGAAATAACATTTGTGAACTGTTTTATTCAGCCAGTTGGTATTATGACTATTTTAAATTTAGTAATCTATGAGTGATTTCTTTTAAGGTCTTATGATTTAGAGGCAAAGTCAGGTACTATGGAGTCCAAACTACATCTCTAATTCCAATACATTATGGAGAAAAGAGTTTGTTTGTTTTAGGGTTCTAAGCATCTGCACATTCCACTGAAGTGAGTTGAAATCCTGAAGAGATGGACAGCTCTGAAAATTCAAAGTTTAGTTTAAAAATTTTGGGCAGTTCACTGGTTCCTTTGTTGGATGTGAATTCTTTACAGGTATTTTTTTGTAGTTTTCTCTGTAAAATGAAATTTAATTTTTCTTAATTGAAGTGTTGGAGTAATGTGCTATGGGAAAGATAATACTAAGGAGAAAAGTAAGATGAGTATTTTGACTGCGAAGGTGAATTTGTATTTTTCTCTCCATGCATTTCATTCTTCCTTTTAAAGGATCATTAAAAGTGTTACAAGAATGTGGTCTTGTGGTTCTGCATCATGCTGAATGTATAATTATCGTTTCCAGCTGGTTGACTGTCAGTTGACCTAATAGAAATTCCCTGTAGTGACTGATGTTACTTTATACCCTTTGTCTGACTTCACTCAGCTCTTCAGGTGGTTGTGGTTTTAAGTTTGGAGTAATCAGGGTTGCTTCTGGATTTGTCATACAGCCAGGCTCCTGATGGCTGGTCTTGGTTCTTTTATCCTCCTGGGCATAACTTTTCTTTGCACATATATGCACTGTTAATGTGATCCAGCAGAAGATAACTATGCAGATGTTTCATGGCTGAAAAGGGGGGTGGGGAGGGTTTTGCTGCCTGCTTTTTTACTTTCCTATGTTAATCTGTAGGCTGTATATAGATGTGCCAGTATTAATTTCTGTTATGTATTCAGTATTCTTTCTGAATCAGAGCTCCACCACTTTAATTGGCTGTGCAAAGCCATTTCATGTGAGGGTGCCTACACCAGGAATCTTATCAAAATTGACCAACTCCTTCCTCCAGGAAGAAAGGAAGGCAAATTAATCGTTGCAAGGGATAAAAAAATGTTCTTCAGAAAAGCATCTATGAGAGGATGGAGTGGAATGGATCTTTAGGCAAAATTCCCATTTAAAGCTTATTTAAATTTCATGCCCTATGTGATGTACTCTGTAGAACACTGTTTTCTTCTAAAAGGATGAACTCTTCTGCTGTAGGCATGCAAATATTGTTATAGCAGACTATGCATCACCCTTAATTTAAGTTTGCCCAGTCTTTCCAATTAAAAAAAAATGGTTTTCAGTGTCTTGAAACTTTGTTAAATGTCTCCCATTTTATGGGCTAAAACTTGCAAGTTCCTGAAACTTTTGTGTTTCAACTACAATGTTTTAGGTGTTTCTGAGAACTAGATTACATGAAATATGTTATTGGCTAATGTTCAAATAGTCTTACACCTGTTTTTTGGAAGTTTTAATGTTCACTTTCTTTGCGATAGATCTATAGCAGGAGGGCACATTTGTTTCAGTTTTCCATTTTGTTGTCCACATTAAAAAAAGAAGTCACCACTTGGACATGTTTATACATGTTTATTAGAAAGTTTTAACTTGGCAAGTAAGTTTGCTGCAGTCAGGGTCAAGATTTCAGAATTAGAATGTAATTACATCTTGAAAGCACTCTCCTGCAATTTTAATGTTTGTTCATGAAATGTCATGGCTGACACACTGGTAAGTATAATTTCACTATTGGGAAAGCATTAAGGATTCGTTAGTTATTTGAAAGTTGTTCCGCCAACTGCATAGTATTCTGGCTCCAGGTTCCTTATTGGCTAAATCATTGCAGGAGTTTTGGTACTCTGACATGGGTTTCACTTGTGTAACCAAGCTGGTTGATGGGATCCTGCTGTGTCATAAGGGGCAGTTGAAAGGTTGCAGGTGAAATAACCATAACCCAGGACCAAACCAGACTCACAGATTCTTTCTTACTTGGAGGAGTAAAAAGACTCTTTGTTTTGGGTGTTTTGTTTGTTTGTT
Organism: Theristicus caerulescens; assembly: GCA_020745775.1. Taxonomy (NCBI): domain Eukaryota; kingdom Metazoa; phylum Chordata; class Aves; order Pelecaniformes; family Threskiornithidae; genus Theristicus; species Theristicus caerulescens. The sequence goes on along the minus strand of CM036565.1, from coordinate 41,833,328 downwards.
TGGTTGTTTTTTTTAATACTAAGACAAAAGTTTCAATCTTCATTTACATCAACTCCCTCTTTCCAACATTTCTTCCTTCCCCACCCAATCCTAACGCTTGCTACAGTACCTCGTTAGACTAAGTGAGTGCAACTGGTGCTACAGTACCTCGTTAGACTAAGTGAGTGCAACTGGTGCTACAGTACCTCGTTAGACTAAGTGAGTGCAACTGGTGCTACAGTCACAAACCACCTGGGGGAAATATTTTACAAGGGTGTTTCTCACTCAGCAGTTGTAACAATTCCAGTGAATTCTCTGTGTTCCTGTTTTCCTACCTGTGTTAAGAAAATATCCAGTCCTTTCCAACAGAAGAGGTATGTGCATAGAGTTTATGAATATACATATCTGGTACAAAAATCATGCATTTTGTATGAGAGATTTAGAAAGGATTATTTGATATGATAGTGGTTATTTGGTGGTGAGTTAGACTTTTGCCTATCTTTGAAAGTTTCCATGAAAGCTATACAAAAGTGATAAGTAAGCAGACTCCAAACATTTTTATGTTATGAATCGGGCCTACTGTAATTATGAGACTGGCATAAAAATGGAGATTTTATAATGTAGAAAATACTTGCTCTTTGTTTTCTTTGTGAGTTCAGGGTTTGTAAGGAAGGGTGAACTATATTTTTTAGATTTATTTTATAATCAAGAAGCTTAAGAAAGGATTTTTGATTGTGGTGTTTTTTTTTTTCTTTTGGCCATTCATAATCATTTGTTGTAAAGAGCTGAGCATTCAAGGAGATATCAAAACTTTTATGATTGGCATGTAAAAAAATGTAATATTTTCCAAACAGATTTGGTCATCTATTATGCTTAAAATGTGGCACGTCATGATGGACACATTTTAGTAGTCAGGGTTCTTCACACCAAATTTCACATGTGCAGTATTCAGAGTATGTGTATTTGTAAAGCAATGAGCTAGCAAGAATGTCGAATTTTTAGCTAGCAATGCCTGATTAAAACATGGTGTATATTCATATGAAGCAACCCAAGAAAATGAAGAGGAATTTGCAGCACTTAAAATAGACTTCATATTTATGCAGTAGAATTCAGGTAAATGTGAAAGTGTGCAAATACTTCCCTCCTTGGTTACTATTTTTGAGAAGTATGGCATTGTGTATATCACAAAGGGACATCCGTAAAATTTTTCCTATTGCATACTTAGTTTGTAAGAATATTTCATGCCTTGCAGAACAAGGCATGAAATTTGTTAGCCATGCTAACAAATTCAAAGGTTGTACAAGCATGGTAGCTTCCCCCACCATCTTTTTTGAAATATGGAAAGCAGGAAAATTCCAGAGTCTGGAAAAGTTGCTGGAAGAATAATTTGCCTGAGTTAGGTTTAAAATTCAGAGATTCTTGGCTCTTTTCGTAATTCGTGTCATTCATTTTCCACAAGTTTTTTAGACTTACTTCTGTGGGTCCTGTGATAATGCAAATGAAACAAGTGAAGCTCTAAAAGTAAAATACCTCCTCATAAGTTTAACCCATTTTTAGTTTAAAAGATGTCATTCACTGTGAACTTTTTTTATAGTCTTCTCCCTAAGTGTGTGTGTGTGTGGGGTGTGTATGTCACAAAAAGACACAAATATTGAAGTCTCCAATAACTGCATGTTTCCTATTTTTCTTCTGAAGAAATGTTTGGAAGCTATTTTTGAGGAGTTGAAATTGTTTATGTGTTGGGTTTGTTTGGTTTTTTTACCCTGCTCACTTAATTCTCGCTGATTATAGTCCTTTTACAAAGAAAACCAAGGAATAATTGCCAATATTAACAAAGATAATAGTTTTTAATGTAGTGGATTTTTTCTTGTGTGTCTTGCCTTTTTTGATATACTTTCCACTTTCTCAGTGGGCGGGAAACTAGATACATGTGGTTTTTTTCCCTTTTGTGTCCCTGCAGAACTCATTCATTGAATTTGAACTTCTGTGTTGTCTGTGAATGATGTAGAAAAGTGATACATTGCTTTGTACAGCAATGCACCTTGATTTTGAATGCATAATGAATACTGTGTAAGGAACCAAACCTGGGGAAAGCTTTATGTGTGTGTGTTCCTATATTTTTTTCTTTCTTAATTTGTAACTGAAATTGGGGAGTAAAAAAAAAAAAACTCAAAACAAAACTAAACTCCTAATCACCCCCTACCTCCTCAAACACCTAGTGTCTTGTCAACTGCAGAATGACGTGTCTCTGTAAGTTAACCTTGAGGAGAGATTTTTGTTCCCGACTGTGAGAAAATCAAAGAACTAGCAAAATAAGATTCTCGTTCTCTAGAGCTCTGTGTGGGGAATTGTTATAGGAAAGGAAGTCCTAATTTTTTAGGGCATGAGTGGACTTGAATTTGAATACTGAATTTGTTCGTTTGGAAACATACAGAGTTTTCCCTCTTTCATGCTAAAGAAAAAATCTTTTTTTGTTAATGCCAATTTCCCATAAAAGTGATCATGAACTATATTAGCTTAATTTAGTAAAGTGATTCCTGTTGACAAAAAGGGAAAATATTAAGTATGCAACAAATAAGAGTCACATATGAATCTACCAAGCAGACCATGATGTTTACTCCTGCAGGCTTTACTGTATATGAAGCTAGTGGATTAAAGTAATGAATTGATAAGTGTATAAGCATTTGCAGAATGAGAACTTTTCAATTAATCTTCTTTTCTGTAAGATTTCTGCCTATACCCGCCTGTGTTCCAGGATCCTAGCTCATTTCCTGTACTTAGGTCTTTGAGTTGTTTCTGCATTCGACTTTGTTTCCAGGAAAACACAACAAATCTGTGATCATTACAGCATGCCATAGTAATTAATAACCTTTGGTTTCTGTTCGTGGAGTGGACCTGATAGTTTTAAAGGATATTTTAATCTGAAATCAAGTGGTAGAGAGATAAGGGAAAGCATTAGGTTTTTTTGTTGTAACAGATGCATTTGTTGCCAAGACTGACCATCAAGTGCCTGAGATAGCTTCATTATTTGAGATGGATAGCTAATTACTGTCCTTTTTTTTATTATTCCTATTTCTGTCCTTCATGTGGTGGTTGTGAATTAGCTTTGTGCCATTTTCTAAAGTATCAGGCATTTTTATACATTTGGTATATTGAATGGCAAATACTTGATGTAAAGTCTGCAGTTTTACTCCGTAACCAGATTGTAAAATATGAACTGAATTAATCATAACTGCAAAGAGTAATGGCACATTTTCTCTTATTTTATCTTTACTGCCTTTCAGATCATGGTTTAAAACCTTCTACATCTGGTGCACAGAATGAGGCAGCAGCTTTGGTAGTGGATAGCAAGAGGCAAAGGTCAAACCAGAGGCTGCACAAATATTGTGCACTGGATTTATTGTTTTAATTAAGAGTGTGGCAGTTCATCATAAACTGTTTATGGTGTTTTTGCACAGTGCAGCATTTTGAAATCAGCTGTTTTAATGAAAACATAATGTCATATCTGTCAAAGTTCTAAATATTTTGAAAGTGAAATATGAAAACAAGAACTTTAATTCTGGGTTTACTGGGATTAGCTCTTGGAATTGTTTTAAAATCCCTTATGTGTCATATCACAGGTAGCATAGTTCCGTGTTAGAAAGGGAATGGAAAGTACTATATGGAGCTTGTTATTTAATTGTGAAAATACATGCTGAGGGTTACTGTATTGAAAGACAAAGCTGTTATGATTTGCTTTGGACTGCCAGAATTAAGACATAAACGGAGATAAGGCACTTCCTTCTTCATAAATGATATGTAAATGCTGTATCCTGATTGTGCTAAAAACAAACAAACAAAAAAACCCCCAAACTCAAACCAAACCCAACAAATAAACCCCCCAAATGAATGAATCCTTAAACCTGGAAAGAAACAAATATGCTGTGGGTCATATGATGCCGTGATGTATTAGCATCAGGGTCTTTGTAACTAATTATTTACAAGACCTAATGTCTTTCTGTGGACTTTTAAGGCTGAGCATTTTGTAGTCTAGCAATTTTCTGCTGTTGTTATGTATTCATGTAGATATGTAAGGCAATTTTGGTTACTTTTTTTGTATAGTCTGATAAAATATTTGTATAATCTGAAAATTATATTTTTGTAGTACTCTCCTTGGAAAATAGAAATTAAGTCTGTCATTAGATGCTAGGCCACAGTAGTTGACTGAGCAGGGTAATGTATGTTACATTTTGTGCTATACTTGGTCAAGTTTCATATATATCGTATTCCACGTTATTTTATTAAATTTAATATCTGCACTTCCTATTACCAGACATGCCTCTCATTCAAAGCACAGAGGCACAGTTCTCTAATCAGAAGTGACAAGCTATATACTTTCTTTCAGCCATTATTCGGTAGCCTAGAGCAAGGAGCTCTGTTTCCTTGAAAATGTTTTGAATTGGGTTATTTTTATTGAAGTATTAAAGTAATTCTTCAGATTTTAGGCTATTATTTAAGTACTTTTGGGAGAATGCAATAACCTCTGGATTCTGTAGCCTTTGTTATGTTAACAATTGTAGCTGCTAAATGTATCTTTTTAATGCTTGTTATGTAAGTGTCTGGAAAAATCATCTGACTGATAGAAACTAACAATATTTAGGAAATAAACAAGATTAGTTGGCTAAATTAGTTTACTATTGAAGTATAATATCAAAGTGACTCACTATTTAAATATACCAATAGATTCTGGTCACCATACCTTCACCAACAAATGCACATGACTAACTCTTTGCTGATTTTTTGCAACATAAAGTTCATATTTGGCAGATTTATTCTTAAGGAGTCTGAAAATGATACCTTCTGATCTTAAGGCAATCTATTGCTTGTGATGATGTTGGTTAAAGCCCTCTACAAAAACGTCTAATATTTAGGTTTGTTGTATATCTTTATTTGAAAGGACTTCTGAAATTTTTGCAAATTTTATACCTCCTTCTCTTTCCTTTAAGAGAGAAAGCAGTGTGAAAATGTCCAAACAGGTAGGGTAGATCTGGTATCGAAGGAGAAAGGAAGCAGTTGTCCCAAACCTCAAAGATATGGCTGCCTTTGTACCTCTTCTGGAATAGTATGCATCAAAGAGAAACTCAAGGTGAAGCAGCTTTATTGGGGGTATAGTATTTTTGGGGTACAGATGTTTTCTAAAAGGTCATCTTAACGCATCAAACATTGCCAGTTTTCCTCCCATGTCTTGTGTGTGTATTCATGGGGGGAGATGTGTGAAGTATAATAGAACTGCCAATATTTATTAGAATTGGGTGAACAATGTGAAGAGATAGAGTGTTGTTAGCAGGTCTCCCTGACATCAAAAGATATATTGGCCTTTGTTAAGTGGAGACAGTGAGCCTTGTGAAATTTTGCAGTGATGTTGATGTATGCACGAGAGAAGGATAATGCTAAAAAACTAACACCAATCTTGAATAAAGATCTTATTCTTCTAGCCAAACATCATGAGCACAATTCAAAGTATTTTCCCAGAAACAATTTCATAATAAATTTCTGCCAGTTGTAGACATTATTCTTATCTTGTTGCCTCCATAGTCTTGCTTTTTTTAAATAGAGTATGTGTTAGGTTTTGAGAGCTTTCTTTTGTTAGTATGCTTGATTGATACTAGTTAATAGGACCATGGTATTAAACACCAGCTTTCGTTATCATGTTCTGTACAATTTTGGTATCTTTAAAAATGCAGTGGGAACTAATTGCAATGTTTGATTGACCAGGACTATCCTAGATCTAAACACAGCTTCGTGTGTATATTATCAATTCCAAATGATTGTGTTATTTTCTAATTCAGATCAATGAAAATGTAGCAGATCCACAAGTGATGTAGACCATGCTAAGCAAGGAAAGAGAAACAGAAAGTACTCATGAGCATGTTAATGGGAAAGTAGGAAGACTTGCAGACAATGTGAGAAATATGTATGCTAAAACCAGGGTTAAGTTCCATTATATCACCAGGCACAGTGGCTTTGTATGTAGTTTTGATTAAGTAATTACATGCATACTATACAATTTTATTTGCAAATGCAAACTGTATCACATGCACAAAAATAGATGACTGTTCTATGGAAAATATGGCCCTGAATAGAATTCCAGAATGGCAGTTCTTGCAGTTTGTTGGAATTAGAATTACAATTCCACTATATAATTAATTTTTTGAAATGAATTTATCACTAGTTGAAAAACAAGAATGGGTAATACTGAAGTGGTTAACGTTAAAATAAATGAAATGGGTAAGAACTGATGTGAACTAATAGAGTAAAAACCCATCAGAGATGACCAAAGCATGTTAGAAATTAAAACATTGACTTTAATAATAACCAACGCTACACAGAGGGAATGAAAACATCAAGAGAGTAATAACCTTGTGTGTCTAAAATCTTTTATAAGATGCTGAGCAATACTTTGAAAAGATACAGAGTGGCAGTAGAGGGCTTCAGGTAGAAATGTAGATGAAAAATACAGGAAATTCTTACCTGAGAATAGGTGAAGGCAGGGACATTATTAGGGGGAAGTATCTCATCCTGGCCCTGTTTTCTTCATACCTTCTGCTTACACCCACTGTTGGAGACAGCATACAAAGTTAAATTACCCATTGATCTGACCCTGTGACTTGAGCTTTAGAGTCCAAGTGTGCGTCCTGGATGGTGGGTAAGTGATGGCGAATCCTTACTGCTTCAGTGCCAGCAGTTAGACTGGCAGTTGGAACGAATGGTATTGCCTGCTAGCTGCAGATACACGAGGAAGGATAAGTGTATAGTCTAAACAGACATGCAAGGGCATGCCGTGACATTCCCCAGTATCCTGGCCCCTATCTGGCCTATGTCTCAGGGGTGGAATTGGGATATGGCCATGGTATACAACTACACAAACAGCTTGAAAATACTTCTGGGTCCCCTAGTTTAATGTAGCCAGTCAGCTAAATCTTGCTTGGTACTTATTGAGCAAAGTGCTATATCTAGTATTTAATGGTACAACAGAGATGGTCTGCAAGTTAGGAGCAAGTACATAAGGCAGCTAGTACATGCTAAACTCAATAGTAAATGCTGACTCAGGATATGCTTTGCACTCAGCAATGTGCTTCATAGGATGTCATCTTGCCTGTCCCAGAGAAAGGACTGTCGGTGATTTGTTAGCAATGGAAACACGAGGAAAAAGTCTGCTGTTCCCATTCTGCAGTAATATGGGCTAGTTTTAACCTGTTTTTATTCACAGCTTATAGTAATTCAGCCTGTTGGATTTGGTCTGGGAATTGCTTGATGAAGTGTCATGGCAAAAGTAAGTCAGACTAGGTAGAACATGTGATTCCTTTTGGCCTTGAAAATCTATGGATCTTTTTCAGACATGCGGATCTGTAACACCACTTATGAATATTAAAATTCATTCAGTGCTCTGCTAAAATGACATGATACAGTTTTCAGTTAGGAAGATGTAAAAAATTTCATTTATATATACAACTTGACTATGTTTAATTTTCAGAACTTTTATTTTGAAATCATAGGTGTGTAAAATTTGGAAAGATGTCAGTTACTTGACAGGGCAACGTACAAATTATTCAGCATTTCAGTGGTATTGTATGTACATAGGAACATTTTATATTTTAACTTGTAAGTCCTGAATTTGAAAAAAGCATCTATGTTTCTGTAGAGGAAATGCATACTGTCCCTAACATGCATTAAAAAAAAAGGGGGGGGGGGAATCCCAAGAAAAAATGGAAAAAATTTATACTCCCTTTAAAACTACTGTTCCTGCTTTCTGAGATGCACAAGTTTTTACAGCCTGCTAATCATTGATACATTTTCATTTGTAGGAAAAGAATTGGTTTTAATAATAATGTGGACGTAAAGGCAGAAATGACAAAGAGGATATGTAAATGGAATCAGATGTCTAGAGTTTTCCCAAAAGACAGAGAAATATTTATCCCAAAATGGGACAGATAAATAGTATTTGGGGATCTGTTTAAATGTTAATGGAAACAAATGTGAATGGTAGAAATTATGAAATAAATCACATAGGAAGCAGAACTTTAAAACTTTTTTCCTCTTAATTTTTCTCAAATGAGTATCTGTTTATTATTGAATGGTATTGAATATTGACTATTAAAATTTATTTTGTTAAATAGAGCTGGCATATTATGTGATAATTTAAATGATGCATTGTTAACAAATGTATAATTAGCATTCTTAATGAAAAGCCATAGCTTGATAGGCTAATTTCTATAGTCTTAAAGCAAAAAACCCCACATATTTATTGTAATAATCTACAGCAAGATAAAATGAATAGAAATATCTGAAAATATATTAAGATATATGTATGTACATTGGACATTAGTGCTATATACAAAATATATTGGGAATGTGTTTCAAAATATTTCAAACATTGTTGACCTTTGTTATATAATACCAAGCTCAGGGAAATATATTTGCATAGATTTAGTAATATATTGTAAATAACTACATAGGACAGTGCACATTTTTCCTTAAGATGCAGCATTATAAGCAAGACATTAAATTATGCCTATCAGACAAAGCAGAATCTCAACATTTTTTTTTTATAGCACATTCTATTGGGAAGACATCTCTGCTTCTAAAAAGCACATGCATTAACTGCCTGATTCATGTGGTGACATGTGGCATATCCAAATGTGTTATGGATCTCCCAGGAATAAAAACAACGTAGCAAAATCATCACCTTGGGATGTTCATTGAGTGAATATTTTACAGACATACTCCTTTTATATTTATATAATAATTTAGTGTTATGACAATTTTTTTAGCAGTGTTGGCAGTTTTTCTTTTTTATAATGGTATTATATTTGTGAGCCTATTAAGTGCACATGGGCTAAACTACAGAAAAAAGTATTTTTCATAATTCCTTAGGGTGCTTGTAGCAAAAGAACCATATTGGTATAGAAAAATGTTAATAAAAGGTCAAGCAGAACTTTCCAATGTTTATCATGATAGCAATAGCAATTTGGGGCTTTTTTTGAATTGTATATTGAAGAAGCAGATTTATGGAGTGTACAGAGAGGAAACTACACCTACTATACTTTGTATTTGAACTCTTTATTAAGAGACACATCTAAGTTTTAACAATAATCAAAGTAATTATTTCTACCATTTTTGCTTTTAAATATCTGGAAATAGGTGTGAAATTGTATGAAGCAAGCTGAAGAAGTTTGCTTGTTTTGCTGTGTTTCTGTTACAACTATGGCTATGCAGTCTAGAATGGAGAATGATGCTTGTAGTCATTTTTGTTGCTTCAGAGAGATGGCATTCAAAATGGGAGCAATGCTTTTGGTAGAGTGTATTCATGTACAACAGATAAAGAAATGCTGACTTATAATTTAGGAATTAGTCTGTTCATTCTGGTGCATGATCATAGTCTAAATTTATATTTGCACTGAAACAAGGACCTAGCTAGTTGATTGTTGATCAACTCATAAGTCTCCTGGAGTCATGTAAGAAAGTCTGAGCTCAAATTTTGATTTGATGATTCTTTTAGAGTGTTTCTTCTTGCAGAGATGCTGTGTTTGTTTAATTATAGAATAGACATATCTATATAAAGTGTACAGTTTATAAAATGCTTTTCCATGTTTATCCAACAAGTTTGATGTAGAAAAAAACAGGTAATGCAAGTGTTGACTATCTTTGAACAGAAAGAAACCTGGCTGGCTGATTCAAATTTCATTGGTACCCTGCTTGGTGTTCTTTCAAACTGACCAAGTGTCTGATCTTGCACCCTTGAAATCTGTGTGAATTTTTTTGTTTTGTTTTGTTTTAGGATACTTAAATACAAGCTATGATGAGATGAACTATGGCATGAACGTATACATGCGTCTTTACACTCTTTTGCTGTGAGATTACAGCCCATCAGTAATTATTAACTCCTCAATAAAAGAGTAGTAAGAAAACTTGTGTGCAGCTTCTTTGTGCATTAATTTGCTTGAGTGTCTGTATCCTAAAACAAATAAACCGATTTTTTCATTGTCTTCCTGGTGACAAAAGCAGGCCATAAACTAATGAATGAGTATTGTCACACCTGGTAACTGGGTTAGGATTAACTACAGAGAGTTTCTCATTCCTGATCATCTCGGAAGACATGGATGATCTACAAATGACAATGCAAGCATCTTCAGACCCAATATTGTGATGATACTAATTTTCAGTTAATTTTCTGTTTCTGCTTCAACAGATAAAACTGTACTAGGTGCATGTAATAGTGTATGTACAGCGCATAAATGATATTAAGAATTCTGAACTAGATACTTCTCTACCTTATTTAGAAAATATAAAAATAATTTTCTTCAACTGCTTTGTAAATCTTTCTCTGGTAGTATGTTATGCTTTAATTATATGCAAGTTACAACACTGTTATGCTGCAGATTAAAATACTGACCACAGACAAATACTGCATCTCCTCAAAGTAGAAATGTGTTTTCTGTGCAAAAGTGTAGATAAAGGCTATTTTCTTGAAATTGATCCAAGCTGGCTCCACAGGAACAGAAGCATGAGCATCCAAAGTAGCTGTAACAGCAGGAAATTCACTTTTCATTGCCATTTTGCTGTATCCCTTGTGAGAAGGGTTGAAAATAGTGCAGGGAAACTACAGGAAATCTGTATCATATTTTCTTAGCGATCCATCTTATTGTTTAGCAATTTTCCATTGTATCATATTAGCGCTGTATTTAGTATTTCTTTTTGGCAGAGACTGGTGATTTTTATGTTATCAACATTATATTAAGAATTAATAAAGAAGTGTTAATGAAGAGCAAATTATGTTGGTAAACTAAGGTATATAAAATATATCAACAGTATCAGGTTTGCCAGTACACACTGATATTAAATATGCTGCTTAATATCTGGTGTCAAGTTATTCATGGTTTTCACTCTTATCATATGGTCTAGAAAAAATATTATGTGTCCATGCAGCATTTTAAAAAAAAAAAAAGCTCTTTCTTTTGAAAAAATCCTTTTTGTGCATCACAAGGGTTCCCTGCAAGCTTTGCTGTGCAGTGAAATTGTGATTTTTCACATGCATACAAATCTTTCGTAGGTACACCTTAAATAGCTAGTAAGTTGGTGAACTAAGTTATGCGAAACCTACACAATGTGGAGATGAAACATCTTGAACACGAGTGTGATAAAGCATTGCAATTCCTATGATTTGAGGGAATAGGAACTATTGTAACTAGTGATGTCTTAGAGAAATACAGATGGAGATTGGTACTCAAATTTTGCCTGCCTACAGAATAAATATGTTAGAAATTGTCAATTCAGTTTTTAATTCTGAAATGTTTGAGTTTCACATGAGGGTAGAAACTCTGTATGTTATGGTTCCCAGCTACCAGGGATACACCAGTAGTGTTGAGGCATGGCATGAAGCCTAAATTAATAAGCTCTTTCAGGCTTATTAGGCTGGGCCCTGTGCTGACACTGCCAAATTGGGCAGCTGGGGGAGGAGGGAGGTAGCAGCAGGGGTCAGAAGAACAAAGGATAGAAGACAAGGAGACAGCATCAGGCAGTGGCAAGAAGCAATGTGGTGAATAGGAGGGAGGAAAGGGAAGGTGGTGGCTGGAAAGGAGGCAGGTCATGAGGAGGAGAAGAAAGTGGAGGTAATGAAGTTCATTCCAAAAAGAAAACTGGGGACCAAGGACCTATTTCATTCAATGTAACATGCAACATCAGACCTGATATGAGTTACTTCTCAGCTAAAATAGTTATTTTTCTGAAATTGAACTCTTGACATTTTTACATATAGAACTGGTCTCTACTGTAACCATTGTTATGTGTAAGCACTGTTAATTTTTTGCTGATGGCTAGTGTGTAAACAGAACAACAAAGAACCAATCTCATAAGAATTCCCGTCTAGTCTGTGTACTGTAGCTTAGCACCTGAAAAGGCTGTATCTGTGGGGGTACAGTGGTGAGTTGCACCTCTTATTGAAGAATTGTGAAAACTCTTCACCCTGACTCGTGGGAGTGGCTGGGGAAAGGGGAGGGTGAGGCTGCTGGAAATGTACATTGTTGTCAGCTTTGAGCTGCAAGGATGATCAGAAAAGCCCCGTTTCTACACAGTCCTTCAAGGATTGCTAGTCTTCTCTAGGTCATCTTCAGTCTGCTATGGAGCTAATCTAAAGTCAGCACATCTGGAAGCAAGATGGTAGAAAGGCCAAAGTTCAGTCTTGGCCTCCAATGGATTGTCTGTATTGGAGACCTTTTGGAGCAATTGTAGTGTGATTCTGTCTCTGCTTTGTCCTTTCTTGATGAAGTGATCAAGGAAGAGTTCTGACAGCTTTTCTGCAGATATTTTCTTTGTTTAAATTCATCAAACCCGGGAGGAGTAGTAATTTGGACACAGGCACTCACTCACTCTGCATGTAATAGGAAGTGAGGTTTTTGTGGTACATCTTCTTTAAAGTGTTGTCATTCATTTTTCATGGAATATCACCCTTAATTGAAGAGCTCTTTTTCACTTCTCAAGGATCTGTGTATTCCTTCTTCTTCTAGTTGCTCCTATTTTAATTTTGAGTGCATAAGATTGCTTGCATCTTTTGTTGGCTGCCTTGCCAGAAATATCCGATGTATTCTATGAGCTTGAAGTTTAAAAGAGAGTGGCACTGAAGCAGGTTTGAGAACTTTGAAATACATATGATCCGTTTTTTTATGTCTTTACCCAATTTTGAGAGGTGCCTAGGTATGATGCAATGAGCTACCCAAACGGATGAAAATGTACAATACCACAGTAATGGTAGTATTTAGGTGTGTTCTGACTGCTGTTTATGTTCCTGTAAATATCTAGCATTATCTTCATGTGTTATTTTGGGGACACAGGGAAGTTGCTCTTGTTGACTCAGGAGCAGTTATTCAAACCTGAGCAGTCTGTGTAATTCATATAAACTAAAAATGTATGCATTGGTCTGTCATTCCCAAGGAACTGCAAATGCGCTGTTACTAAGAACATAAATGAGAATTGGACATCTGTGTCATGTTAAATTACTTGGCGGTACCTCACTCTCATTTGTGCCTTTGACCGCTCTTAGGGTGTGCATTTTATTTGGACACAGTTACGTTTCTGCTAGGTCTGATTACTTTTTTTGCTGGGATTTCTGTGGCAGAGGTCCTGCACTCTTGAGTGGTCGGCTCCAAGTGCTAGTCCTCTGGAGCTGGAGCTTTGCAGTTGTGGCATCCCCATGAAATACAGCTGTGCTGCAGATTGCCTCTACTCACTCTTCTCATTCTCTTCCATTGCTGCCCCAGGGTTTATACTGAGTCAGTAAAATTTGGCTTTGTGTCTTCAGTGTCGCTCCTTCTTCCTGGAAATACAGAATGTGTAGATAACTGTATTTCCTTTAATTAGTTGCTCTATTCTTTTTCCTGTGCTATTTGCTAGGAAAAAAAAAGACTATGTAAACTCCTGCCCAAGTAACAGAGATCCTAGTTTAAGGCAGATGTAGAGATTGGTAAATAAGAGGAGCAGCCTTGTTACATACTGCATGATAAGTGACTGAAAAATATTAAAACGTATTTTGATTTAAATGTATCCTATTCTCAGCCACTTCCAAAAGTTTTATCTGACTTGTATGTTTTTTGAGGTCTTAGATGCTTCTGGAATATCTCCATTCCTCTCCTTCTGTTTGTTGTGTGTTTTTGTGTGTGGGTTGGTGTGGTGTGTGTTTGTTTGTTTTTTAAATAAATAGTTTTACCTGTATCATGAATGAGAATTTTAAGGTATTTTATCATACAAGTAAATGGATGGATGGATAATGTTAAAAACATCTAGCAATTCTAAGAGGCATGTTCAGATTTCTGAAATTCCTGCTTATATTTTCTTTTGCACCCAATGCAGTTTTCAATTTATTGCAGCATTTCCCCCTTTTTTTACAATTGTAATAGTAACGGACAACTTTTTTTTAAAAAAAATCCTGTTCATAGGGTTTCACAAGAGTAAATATGTTACTGTAAAATAAACAGTATTAGATTCACAACATGAAATTAATTGTCCAAAAGATGACATTGTCCCAATTCTGCCTATTACAAGTTTTTTTTAATGCCACTTCGTTTTGCTGCTATAGTTAACAATACTATTGAGTGATTAGGAATTAGTTATAGCAATAAAAATTTCAGAATATGTCTAAAATTTGGCTAACATAGCTCACCAAGGATTTTCTATTTATATGGTAATATTGGACAAGGATGATACAGAATTAGTCAATAAATTTATTAGTGTTAAGAATTCTACCTTCAAGTCCTGCTGTAAGTTTAGGTTTGTAGAGAACAGTATTTGGCCATGGACTTGTAGGTGGCAGCTATTGCTGAGACACTAAGAACTTCAGGGACATCTGTAGCAGTGTAAATACCTAGGTGAAGGAAAGAGAACTCTTATGATAATTACCTACATACTAATCTATTTTTATTTTTACTTTCTGTCATTAGTATTTTGAATTTTATTAAAATATGTATTTTTTTAAGTATTGTGAAGTCTTGTCTCGGTTCTACGAACAACACATTGAAATGCTCTTGCCACATTTTTGGGGGTATTTTTTTAGCTGATGATGATCCTTAGAAGTCATTGTTTTCTTCAGCTCCGTTGCTACTGTTTGTCTATAGAAATGGACTGGCTTTCATTTTTGTTCACTGACCGTATTGCATTACTTTCTGCACACGGCAGCACGAAAAATCATTTCTGTGTTCTAACGTGAATACTTACCGGTATTGGGTAGGAGCACCCAGGGAGCGATCCCGCCTGTGGCCTGATGGTGGGAGTATAGGCACATGCACCTGCAGCACACCGGTGCATTAGCAAACTGCAATGAGGCCATGGTTGACCTTTGTCAGGCTCAATAGCCTTTCATTTATCACTGATCACAAGAGTGGAATGAACATATTTACTTGTGTTTTACTTTCCACTTATAATATCTAGTGGCATGGGAGGAAAATGAAAACAATTGTTCATATGGGAAATTTATGTGCTTCATCTGGCTGTATGATTTCCACAGTTGTACCAGTGCCACTTAGGGACTGGTATTGCATTTTACATCTTTAGGCTACAACAAAGTAGCTTTTCCATCTGCTGTGAAGCCTCTAATAATGCTTGTCTCGCTGTGTTTTTGTAGTACAGTGTTTCATTTGAATAGCAGACTTCTTTAGCTCTTTGTTTAACAAATGCCTTTCATCTGTTGTAAAAAAACCCACTTTTGTTTTAAGGATATTTTCCCTTTATCCTTAGTGAACGGAAGATTCTGATTTCTCCTGTTACATGCTGGGTACAAATTCATTTAAGTACCTGAACTGATCTTATTCCAGTTCCTGAGTTCTAGATGGAAATCATTCCTGGATATTATGCAAAGGGTTTCTGAATTCATTCCCATCATGGGTTTGACACTATGTTCATCCTGTTCTCTTCCATGCTTTACTTATTCAAATAGTCCCATTAAAATCGATGGGATTATTCATGTAAGGCAAGTGGAAGTTGTGTTTTGAGTGATTTTTTTTTTTTTTTTTTTTCACTCTTAGTTGTTTTCTTCATGTGTTTCAACTTCTGTAATGACTAAGCCTGTAATATTTTCTGGTTTTGAGCACCATTTTTTCAGATTTGTGTTAGTTTAAAATTTGTACATATCAGTACACTTGTGTAAATCTACCTACAAATAAATTCTCCTTTCACCACTGTTTTACTGTATGTTAACAGTGGCAGTTTTATTAAACTGCATTACAATGCTGAATGCCCTATCATTTAATTCAGTTAAAATTTCTAGAATGGTAAACTATTTCTTTCAACTTCACAGATTGAAGTAAATATATATATATGTATAATCAGATTCTGATCACTAAATGAGAAGTTTATCTTTCATTATCTCCTATATGTCAGCATATTCTGGTGGTTTAGTGATAATTTTTAGATGAGGTTTAAAGAAATGGTAAGTAATTTATTTACATAATAGTACAAGGTGAATAGGTGGGACAATAAGTATTATAGTATAGTGTTTGGAATTCACATATCATTGTAAAATTCATAAATGCATGACTATTCTTTTCTTAACAGTAAGTGACATTGCTTTACAAATACTGCTATATATAGCAATGTTTATCAGTAGATAATTTTCAGAGATACTATAGGTATGTGTATAATAACTTTGGTAATAAATTATGAAATACTGTGATCTACTGAAGGATTTTATTTTTCTACTGTACTGCTTGCATTTGTAATGTAGTTTCTCCTTATGTGACTTGCATGGTTTACGGATTGGAAGCAGAGCCAGATTACAGGGAAATCAAATAGAGTAATAGAGTGAAACTGCATTGAAAGCAGAGTTGAATGAAATTCCAAAATTATTTTAAGATTGCATTCTGCAAATTCTGATTTCATAATAAGTTTTTCACTTTAGAAAGAAGACATTGCTCTCTGTGTGTGACAGGAATACCTACTGTTTGAATGCTGCATCTAGAGCACAGAAAGTACATATGTATTCTGCTTTGATATGATGGTGATTAAAGGGTGTTGCAGTCCTCAGTTTGGCAGTGGACAGCAGAGTTTACAAAAAGCTTTACCTTGGTTTTGGTATATTTCTTATAGGCAGATCACAGTTCTGTATTTATCAATATTAGGACATCTGAGTCAAAAAAAAAAAAAAGGAATAACGAAACACATACGAAATGATACTGTTGCATAAAAATGCATACTATATGCTGACCAGTCGAATGTTACATAGATAGATGTTATCTGAGGCTAATCCTGTTTTTAATGCCCAACCCAAGCACCTTGGGGCTTCAGGACCTATATTTAATTTATTATTTGTAGCTGTCCTTTTGTTTCTGTAGAAGTGATACATATGAAATGCTTATACAGTATCTGTTTGCTTAATTTAAGAGATAACGTTTACTGTCTTAAAAGCAAACTTTTGAAGTTACTGAAGGCAGGCAGCAGCCTCCTTCTGAGGTGAATGGAATCTTCTCTCAGCTGATTAGAATTTACCCCATTTTTCCAGCAGTCTTACAACTGAATTATTCAAAATTGCGTTTCTTGATTGCATGTTGCCAAATTCCAAGGTGAGAAAATAGTAAGAAAATGACAAATATTTATGACAAATTATTACCCTTTATGTATAAGAAAACCAATTTCTATTGAGATTAGTAAATATGATAAAACACATTATAATAGAACTGGACAGAAGATGGTTTGATACTGAAATAAATACACGACATTTTTGAACAGGCAAATATTGATGGTGGGAGACAGGTATACATGTATATGTGGGTTGTATTCATGTACAAAGAATTATAAGATGCTGAAATGCTTCTTTGTTTTTTGTTGCTGTTTTCAGTGAACACAGATTGGTAAAAGAACTAAAGAATGTGAAATATTTTACTAATTTTATTTGCATTTAAGTTTTAAAAATCTCTTATTGCTTGAAACTGAAGTTAACTTTTAAAATTATTTATGGTAGCAATAATGCATGTTTTTGTTATTGAACTATATCTCTATAGTTCATCTAGTGAACAAAATCCTCCCTCAGCTAATTATAACTTACAGTATTTTCCCAGCAGTCTTACAATCAAATTATTCAAAATTGCATTTCTTTATTGCATATTGCTGAAACCCAAGACAAGCAAACATCAAGATAATAAACAATTATTTATTGCAAATTATTACCTAATATGTAAGATTAACAGCTTGTAACTATTAAGATTAATACATGTGGTAAACTGTATTTATTATACTTATTTTGTAGCAAATATCTTTGTATAAAACATATGTTTATGTATTGCAATTAATGAGAAAAAGTGTAAGATTAACAATTTAAGCTGTATTTTGTTCTTAGATTTATGTACACTGTAAAATTTATTTATTGCACTTATTAAAAGTATTTAATGATGGACTTTTAGATGCTATATTTTTAATGTGCAAATATAAACTAAAGGAGTGTTAAATTACAAAATGGAAAATTATAACTGAAGTCAAAGGATCTAACTATTTTCTGCTATAAATCTACTTTAAAATGATCATCACTGGAATTACAGAATCCTTAAATTGTGGCCTTTATAGTACATAATGAGTTGTGATGAGTTTTCCTTTTTAAAGGCTTTTTTCATCATTAGAACTAAACTCAACATCTTGCTCTTAAAGATAAATGTAGCTCATAGTATAAACATTGGAATCATATCTTTTTATGATGAGAAGTTAAAATAACATTTCTGAGAGGAGAGAGAGAGCAAAACCAGACAACTTGTGATGCACTGCAAGGAAGAAACTGAATTTAAAAATGAGGCTTCTGCTTTGTCTTTGGAGAAGAGCTACTGCTGCAATCACGTAGATTGCACAGGTTGACTGAGAAGATGTTTCAACACTCTCTTATTCTGGAGAGACGTCTTTGGTCAAAGTACTTCTAAACTGATTTTTGCTTTTGCAGAAGTATGATATTTTTCAGCATCTTTTATGCTTTCTTCATTTTGCTAGAAAATTTTTACTGCTTCAATCTGTTAGTGATTAGGCTCTGGTATAATATGTTGTCTTAGCATTTTTTTTTTTTAGAAAATATTGATGTATTACAAGTACATTCAGAGCCTATTTATACACCGGGTTTTTTGTAAAGAAACTGGTTTTGGGGGAAGGAATCTTTCAGCTGAAATGTATTTCTACTTCTGCTTCTTCCTATGTGACCATGCTTAGTGCCAGGCAATTAGAGTGTACTTAATGATGTAATTGTAAGAAACAAGTGATGCGATTTCATCGGGATTTCATACTTAAGCAAACAACCATATACATAAGTAGGTTGGATAGGGAAAAAAAACACATTACATCTACAAGTTGGTTTTTGTTTTTGTTTTTAATTTCGTGTGAATGGGATTGATTCCCATTAAACGCTATACAGACAGTCTTTCTAAAAAGATTAAATGAAATATTTATTTCACAAATTGGGTACTTCTAATAGTGGTTTTTTTTTTTTTTTAAAGAGCATTCAAAGAGTATCAGAGTATGAAGAGAAGAAATTAATAACAATGGCAAGCTGTGTATTTTAAATTTTTGTTTTAGGTATTCTAAGCAGTTATTCTCGCTATTACTACTTTTAAACATGCTGTACTGGGTTTAAATAACTTTACTATGTTGGACTTGAAATATTGAGCTACAAGTGTGTTTTAAGTCAGGTAAAAATATAGTTAAGTTTATAATAACTATAGTGATTTGATAGAATGAGAATCAAGTAAAAGTATTATTTTGTTAAAAGCAGTGAAAACTTTGAACTGAAAATGAGGTGGTTTTTTTTTGTTAAGCTTTCTGGAATGTAAGAAAAATTTCTTTTACTCTTTGCTTACAAAATGGATTTTTAGTTTTGTGTTTTAAATGCATTAAAACAGTGATGTACTGAGGAGTTCTGCTTATTGCTGTAGGTGTTAGTTTCGTTTAAAAAAATGGAATCAGTTTTTCTCTAGATGTAATTTATTATTATACAGTCATTCAAGGAGATTTTTTTGTCAAAGTGCTAGTATGACGAACTGATCCTGTTTCCACTGAAGTCAAAAGGCTCTCCGAGTCTTTTTTTTTTTTAATTCCTCATTTGTTATAGACACAGATGTGAGTCTAAAAATGCCTATCAAAATACATAACATACTCTGAGGTTATTTTAAAGGCTTACGTTCTTAGTATGATGCTTCAGTTCCAAAACACTGACCTTTAGTTTGCTAATTTTGAAGTAGTAAAGATCCTGTATATTATATTATCTGTACATCTATGGAACTCTAGAAATATTTGATCTAAATTCTCTAATGTGATTTCACTGCTCAGGGAATTTAAATGGTCTGAATTGGGGGGGGTGTGGCTAGCTGAAATTTCCTGAAGTGGGAATCAGTACTCTAGTGCTCCCTCCCGTCTTCAGATTTACGATCATAAGAACAACTATTCCGCAGCAGACCAAAAGCCTTCTAGGACACTGTCCTTTTTGTGACATTGGCCAATGAAGGATTTAGAGGGAAAGAGTGGAAGTAGCAGAGCCAAAGTAGGGTTATATTTTCCCAAATTTGTGCTCCCTGTTTCTGGAAGCTGGCAATTTATGACCTATAGTTTTATACTTTTGATTATCCTTGTTTCTCGTCTCCAGTGCCCTTTTTAGTTCTATTATCCTTTTTTGAGAAATGGTTACCAGAATGCACTCAGGTTTAAAGATGTAGGCATTCAGAATCTCTGCTGAGGAAGCGCAAAATGGCTTAAGAGCACAACAGAGCTCAGTCCTTTGTTGGCGTAAACTCCCACAGCTACCATCTGTGACTGGTGTTTTGTAGGCAAATACCCTCACAGCTCAGGCTCAAGCTGGGACTGTCAGAGACTGGTATCAGAATTACTGAGCTATAATTAGGCCCATGATGCTCCTCTTCTTAGTGTCCTCCTTCACAGGGCAGAACTCAGACTTGGGAAAGACACTGACCTTATAATCAGTTAATGAATATGATGCTTCCACCAAAGAGTTTTTGTGTGTGTATGTTTAGACTTGGCCCTAGTCCTCAGAGGTCCTGACTTCATGAAAGTCATAGCACTTCACAATATGAGGTTTAGTAGTTGCAGAACTGAACAGAGCATTTTTACAAAAGTCACAGTTTAGACAAGTCCCCTGATTCTGTATTCATTATATCTGTTTTCTTTGAGATTAACTTGACTGTGGCATTTCTGGAATTTTACTTCACTGAAGTGAGAACAAAACAACCAACTCTTGCAGCTGATCTGTGAAAAGCCATTATCATTAGGCCATCTGGAAAAAAAGCATTTTTAGTTCTTGAACAGTGGCTAAGAGCTCGTTTTTGAAGAATAGATTTCTTGTGATTGCTACATGATAGTGACAGTGCATTACAAAAAAAAAAAAGTGCTGAAACAAGTAGGGTTTTATAGCACCATTTATATTCTGCAAGGTTTATTTCTGCAATAATTTAAACTTTTTCCTGCTTTGCAATTTCTTTGTGCTAGTAAAGGTTTATATAGCTTTGGAGGCAGTGCTACCTGGAATGTTAACTCTGACTGGATTACCACAAAAAAACACGGCAGCAGAAAGAAATTGACTACTTAAAAATAGTATGAAGCTGACTAAATGACACATACAGTTTATATGAAGTTTGAATTTTTTGTGACATCAAAACAGAGTAGACAAAATGGAATTAGGGCATTTACCTGGGAGCTGGTGTTACTGTATTTCAGATATTGAAAGTTTTTTGCAATAGTCCCTAAGATTGATTTCTAATATAAAAGAAGGGGGTCGGGGTTTTTTTGTGGGGTGTCAGGGTTTGTTTTTGTTTTTTACTTCATTATTTCTCAATGTTTCTTTTTCTTACTGCCTATGAAATACTATGTACTTTGAGAGATGTGAGTCCATAACAACAGGGTATGAATTTGGAAAAACTTTTACAAGTTCTGGTCAGAGAATGTTTATTGATCAGGCTTTCTCATCATACTGTTTAGAAAATCCAGGCAAAAAATATGACTGAGAAGTGTTTGGGTTTTTAAATTAGAAATGGATTTAAAAAAAAAAAAAAACAACAAAAAAACCCCAAAATAACTTGTACTTTGTTTAAAACTGTTCAGGAGAAAATCCTCTTCAGTATTTCCACAAATGGTACAATCAATCAGATGCATTGTTCATGTAGTAACTGGAAAATTGTATGTTGATGGAAAAAATTTTAGAAAAGATACTTAAAAAAAATCTGAACAATGTAACAGATGTATTTATTTTCTCCTGTCAAATAGAATGGGGTGCAAAGCTCTGTTCCTTTACAGAGGACAAAAATTAACTAAGGATGATTTGAACTGAAGGTCATAAGGGTAGCTCTGCAAACATCATAGAATAACCAGTAATGGACTGTGCTGTAAAACTGTTTGTCCACACCAAGAATTAAATGCTAGGTTTACTTGTAGTGCAGGCAGTAGGAGTGCACAGTAAACAGTAAAGAAAACGTTCTGCTCATCCTGCTGAGTTCTTTGTGTATCAGCTGCCTGGTATCAAGCTAGGGACACTGTGTTACTAGCCAGTACTTTCTATGTTGTGTGGAAAAGAAATGTAGTGACCAACTGGAGGGGCGTGTGTGTGGAGTTATGTTTGTTTTTTTAATGTATGTCATACATGTTTTCTTGTACAGATGGCTCCTTGTACTTTGGTTGTAGCCCTTGGAGGACTAAGTTGATGCAGAATATTCTACTCAACTGAGTCTATATCTGAATCCTAAACTTTTGTCATGGATTTTTGATTTCCTGCAGACAGAATGTAGTCTAATGGTAATGTTTTCCTCCTTCTTGGTGTGTGGTTGTTTTTTTTTTTTCTTTGTAAATCATATGCATATTTTTAATACACAAGACATACTTTTTAATATCGCTTTTCCATATGCTGCTCTAAATGTATACATTCCACATATTGCATCCAGGGATTTTTTTTTTTTCCCCCTGAGGAAAAGTGTTATTCAGTGGAATTTATCAGTACTTCAGGAAATCTCAGGCAGGACAGATGGAATTATAAAGCCCTGGAAAGATACACACTTGCTCCTAAATAGTGATGGATGAGTCAGGATTATGAATATGAGGGAGCTTGGTTTATGAAGGTGCAGATGAGAAGGGGTGTGATCCACAGGGTAATATTTCAATTTAGATGGGGTCCAGAATATGAAAATATCTAAGGATCCATGATGACAGAGTTTTCAAGTGTGGTACCATTTGGTCATAACACTGGGTTAATAGCCACTGTTCTTACATAGTTTTATAGTATGAGAGGCAATATTTGTTTGAATATTAGATGACAGCCAGATCCAAACCAGTTTTTTTGTCTCTTAAGTAATGCGTATGTTGTGATTCCAGTTAAATCTTATCAAAAGGTCCCATATGAGTGCACCAAAAATATATACATGTGTGTGTATGTGTGTGTATATACATATACATATATATAAACTGTGAGCCATGTGTAGATTCTTTTTGAATGCGGAACTCATTTCTTTTTAAAGTTTGTGCTTTCCTAAGCTCAAAACTGTATGGATTTCAGTGCCAGAAGCATAGCTATGCCATTATTTCTTCAATGAACACAACTAGGGCTTAGGGATAAGCTTTTATATTGGAATTCAGTTTAATTTCTCATCAACAATAGGTGGAATATCATCTGTAGATATCATTCAAATATTTTGTGGTCTACCCAATGATTTTCAAGTTTGGATTTGGTGGATTTGGATGTAAGTTTTCTGTATTATCTATTAGTGTTTTACAGTTTTCTTTGGAGTCTTGAAATACTCAGTGCACGTGATCATGCACATTCTTTAATATCAACCTTGCAAAATTGTCCTGAGATTTTACTTTCATGAGTTGCAAATGAGAACATTGGAAAAAATCAAGCCTTAGTAGTTGACTTGAATGATGGGATGCTCTGGACATAACATTCTGGTAGAAGACTGGAGTCTGAGTGATTGTGTTGTATTGTCATTCAGTGGGAAGCAGAGGGTTTCAGGTAAAGTACCTCTGCAGATTGTTTTTGTCAACTAGGTCATCTTATTAATAATGCTGCTTCTTGATTATTGTAGCTTCTACAGGCAGTAGGCTTCATTGAACAAGCCATCTTTACTTTCTTTTTCCTGTGCTGATTTCTTATGTGGTCAGAAAAAGATGGCTATCAACCTCTGTTTGGAATTTGGGAGAATTAGAATAAAGTAGTTAAGACATTTACCTTAGATTTACTCTCTCATTATTGAGTAGGTTATATTGGTAGGTTACAAATACTTGGTGTTTTGCTATTTAAAGTGTGATAAACAGTATTTAAGGGTTTGTGTTTGCACAGGGATGAGTTATACTTAGCCTGGGAAAACAGACTCGGATAAGAAAAAACCTTCATGTCTTCATGACAGTATGGCTAAGCTTGAAAGCCCATGATTTGTTATAATTATATAGATTATTCTAATTCTATCTAACTAAATAAATGATGTTAGCATTTTAGTGTATAAAAAGTAGTCCTTCCTGACTGCAACTCACAAGAGTTTTCGGAAAAAATAAAGCAGTTATTGTGTTCTGAAATTGGGTTCAGACCATGTGATAGTGGTAGCATCATACAGTAAAGCAGAGTAGAACAGTAGTAAAAACACCCTTCTCTTTCCTGTGTAGTCAACAATGAAGGAAGTTGTTAATTATCAGCTATAGATTTGCTTCCCGTTTTTCAAAGCTTACACTACCTGGTAACTTTGATTATAGAGTATTTTGGGCTTTACATACATTGCCTCATTAGGGAGACAATAAACCAATTTTAATATGTCTCAGTCTGCTATTTTCAGATGAAACTGTCATCATGGGCCTTTTTTGTTACACTTCACAGCCTGGAATATTTTTTCCTTTAGTTTAGCATGTTTTCTTCTTCATATATATTGTAGTCTAGATATTAGCATTCGTGGCATTTCACTTAATGACTGTGTTCAGTATGTCTTTGGGTAAAATACACAGCATATAATGCAAACTAAGCAGATATTCCACCTGAACTATATAAAAATAAGGTAATTAACACCTGAGTGGCATCTGGAAGGGCTATGACCTATCTGGTTCTGTAGGCATAGTGGGCCAGATAATGGTGTAAACATGGAGTAATGAGAATTTATCATGCTGGAGTTGAGTTCAGAACCTATTTGGATGAGCATTAATAAAATAGTATAAATTAAAAGTCTAATATTTTAACATTAAAATGTAACTTGGTTTATAACTCAAAACCCAAATAGAATATAGATACTTAGATTATTGCCTCTTGTATTGGGTCTTTACCTACAGGTAATGGTTATAGAAGAAATAAGAAGGTAGGAGCCATGCCCTAGGAATGCCTAAAGCAGATGTCTAAACAGGTGATTCTTTCCCTGGCACCCATTGTTCTCCATTGACTAGTCTGCAGGTCTGATTAACTGAGACTTGGATATCTTGTGCTAAAATAACTAAAATTTAAATTAGATAAATTCTGTCCTTCATATGTGAGTAATTATTATTATTAGGTCTAGTCTCTAGATCAGAGAAGTTAGAGCTATATGGCAAACGGCTGTGGTTACTGCCAATGATTAATGCCATCCATATAGGATTACAAAGTACCTGGTTGTTTGCCACACCTGCTGCTCTGGCAGCTTCAGCTAATTGCTCTGTTAATAGAGTACTGACTGAATTGAAAAGGGCGATATTTACACGGCCAGTAGTGGGGGAGGAGGGAGCAAATTTCATTGCATTTGCTAAAGGAGGGAGGGGAATTTTAGCATTACATTACATGTCTTTTTAATGGTTACTGAAAACTCCCTGTTTGCTACTACTGACCTGTCACTGCAATCAATGAAGTTTAAATTCTTTCTGTCTTTTGAATAGCCATAGGTAGTTGCATTACTGCTAAATTTTAGCTGCTGTTAACACTTAATATAAAACTCTTCAGAGAACTTGTGGGGTTTTTTATTGCTTGAGTGCTTTGTGCTTTTTTCATTTGACAACTTGTGAAGAGATGAATATTGGTGAGGTTAGAAAAAAACTTATGTTGTCCAGGCATAAATGCATGTGGCAGTGTGGTAACATGAAATTCAGAAGCTGGTAACCTACGAATGGAGTGCGCTGTTGAGATCAAGTAACCTTACACTAGCCCATTCATACTGAATTGCTGTGGCGTGCTGTGTTGAGCTTTCTTGGCATAATGGGTTTAAAAACCTAGAGGGCAGACAGCAAGGGCCCCGCCTTGACACTTCAATAATTTAAATGCAAGCTTAACTAAAGCTTAAGTTCCTCTGAGGTTGTCATGTACAGTCTGAACATATCCTAAATAGTTGAAAGTTTCACAGCTCTATTTTGATGCCTAATTATGGATTTATAGAATAATTTTAGGCATGTGAGTCTAAAAATGCATGCTGTAGTAATTCTAGTAAAATTTCCCAAACTTTCTTGAACTACCTCTTTCAAATAAACTTATAGGCCGTGATTCAGTAAACTACTTAAATATACTTTTGGGAAAACTTGCATACTTAAAGTTAATGAATAGTGTGGGATTATTTGTGTACTTAATCATCTGCTTGAACACTTTGAACCAGAGCTCTAGCTCTTAAATTTTTACATTCTTTTTCTTATGGTGACACTTATGAAGCAGTTATGAATCTTGCAGCTAAAATCACTGCAGCTGATGCTAAATAGAGTTCCTTTTATACATTTTACATGTAACAATTGAATTTTATTATTAACAGACAATGGCATATACTGATTTAGATCAGAGATCAGTATCAGTTCATTCTTTTTTGACACAGGTTACAGTGTTACAAAATTTAGAAGAACTAGAACTGTTGGAAAAATGAATGGAAATATCGGAGAGCAAAATCTGCCTTATATTTAAAATATATTACAACCTTTATCTAGTTGAAAAGAATACATTATTAGAAGTAATTTGAATTATTGTGGAAGAAATACATCTGTATTATATGTTCATTAAAAGATTATGGGTAGGTGCTTGAGATTTTCTACGCAAAGCTTTATTGGTAAATTTTGAATTTTCTGATGCTTTTGGGTCAAAAAGTGTCATTTTCCAGTTTACGCCAGTGTAAGTAGTCTGGGCAGTAGGGCAGTAGTAAGTAGTAGGGCAGTCTATGTTAGAAAGTATAGCTGAAATAGTCATAGAGTAAATTTTCTAGAGTGGATACATATACAGAAGTATAAAAGTATACCTTTTTCTAATATAACTTCTAGTTGCCAAAGAGAAATAACTTATACTAGTAAAGACTGCTTTTACCCCAGTAAACTGTTCCAGTACCTAGCTGTTGGCTGGTAAGGGGATAATGCAAAAAGATTAAAAAAAAAAATACCCAAACATTTTTTTTTCTTTCTGCATAAATAAATAAAAATATTGCATTTAATACATTCTGTAACTCATGAATAGAAATTTGATTAAATTATTTTGCATAGATCTTGAAACATACATTTCTAAACTATTTTTTGTGGGAATTTTTGTGGGAGAACTAAACCAAACATACCTAAATTTTGCTATGTTTACCATTATGTACAATTTTGGATTACTGTACCATGTTTATTCTTCTGTATATATATAAAAAGAAAAAAAATGAGTGGAATGTAAATCATGGTTATTTACGCAAGAGAATAAACATCAAAATCACCGAAGAACTGTATTTTCTATAATATTTGCACCCAAAATGGTTTCAGATTTAAAAGTATACATTAATAGATTGTGTAAATAAGTGTATGCTGACCTGAAATAGATAACTTCTTTTGTGGAGTGAGTTAATTCAGGAACTTTAACTTGGGTGAAGTGAAACTTCATTAAATGTAGCATCCCTTATTTGATTGTTTGAATCTTTATTACTACTACTATTATGATTATTATTATTCTTTCTCTCTCTCCAAAAGCAAATAGGATCAACACAGGTGGGCCCTGGGCATACCAATAGATTTCAAGTACAGCAGCAAGGCAAGGACTTCTCCCGTGTATTCTGAATGTGCAAATAGTGTGCAATATGCCATGTTAATACTTCTGGATTTCTTTAATAGAGTAAAGGCTTCTGTAGTTTCAAAGGCAGTATTTCCAACTGTATTCCTGAGGAAAAAGGAGGTGAACTTGTAGCAGTAGTAGACAGATATTGAAAACTCTTTGTGCATGATATATGATGCAGAAAAACCTTGTTGTACTGTCATTGTCACTGACTGTGACACAATTTACTGCCTAGGTTTTGTTTCTCAGCTTAAAGCTGCTTGAGGCTGCTAACTAGTGCACATAGCATTGCTGAGATGTTAAGAAAGAGCTTAGAGAGAAAAATGTGCAACTTGTGTAACTTGTTGCAGAAGTTCCATTGTGAAGCATTTAAATGTAACTTGGACTCAATGGAAGGAAAAAATCTGTTAAGAATAATTTTATATTAATACAATGGGAACAATATTAACAGAATGGAAACAAGGTGGCCTAATGTATCTTTTCCAGCTCTAATTCCTGGCAGCATACATATTAAAAAAAAAACAAACAAAACAGCCAAACAACTTGAACTCATGTTCTCATGTTGGTCTCTGCAACTGTCAAAACCTTGGTAATACCCAATGGAATTATTGAGAAACCTTATACTCCAGAAGAGAGAAACTTCAGGTATTGACAATTCAAATGAAAGATGGATTATGATACCACATGCATGTGTAATTTAAATTGTGAGTTATGCAGAGTACAAATGAGGTTAGAAAAGAGCTTTAGGTTGCTATAATGGCACATGAATTTTCCTTATTTCCCCGTTAGACTAGAATTTGTAATGTTAGGAGTCCTATCCTTGGAAATAACATTCACATAAAAACTGTTGTCTGTGTGTTCCTTGCTTTGAAGATCATGCTATTAATTTGATAAAATCTAGGTTTGGTGGCAGTATTTCCACTCAACTTATTTTTTTTAATGTATGCATATAATGTTTTTATTAAGGTATGCTTCCAAATGTACCAGTGTTACAAACTTTGTGCTCTTCTAGTCAAATATATATCATTCAGGCCAGAAGCTACGTGGTAGTAATGATTACAGTGTAGACCAACAGGCAAATATAAGTAAAATGGCAAACCAGAAATTACTTGTGCATGCATCAACAGTTGGACTTAAAATAGGAATTTATCAATCTTTAAAATTTTTCAATAGATTAATATCTTTGGGATGTACTGTACAGAAGGCTTCAATAGCAGTTAATAATGTAATCATATGGTTACATCAGTTTCCCTTTTTTCCTTTTAGAAAGGGTCTTAAAGAAATCCTTACATTTAGACATGCCATAAACATGAGGTGTAAGATTTTGTTACTACAGATGTGATACTCTTTTGTAATGTCTGTTCTTAAGGTTGCCATAGCAGTGTAATACTAAACAGAAGCAGAGTTTTACATAGTTACAGGTATAAGCAGTCAGATGAAGCAAAAAAGACACATATTGCAAATTATAAGATGGCTTTACAGTGGACAAAGGCCTCTTAGGTACCAAG
Organism: Theristicus caerulescens; assembly: GCA_020745775.1. Classification (NCBI taxonomy): domain Eukaryota; kingdom Metazoa; phylum Chordata; class Aves; order Pelecaniformes; family Threskiornithidae; genus Theristicus; species Theristicus caerulescens. The sequence continues at coordinate 41,804,366 of CM036565.1, read as the reverse complement.
AGAATGTTTTAAAATTTTTTCCAACTTGTTGCCTCAGTAGGCTATCAATGGTCATAATCGTTGTAGCGATAGAGAAAGTTTGAAAATTGCTGAAAACCAGATTTCTTTAATGAAATTGTAGAACAAAGGACTGGAAATAATAACATCAATTATCCTAATTCCTAAAAAGTCCAGTGAAACAATGCCTGAGTCACTGAATGAAACATACAGTGATGAATGTCACTGATTTGTGCCAGTGTGCCTTTTTCCTCCTAGTTTCTTTTCTTCACACAGCTCCTTAAGTCAGACCTTAACCCTATATTACTGCCTATGCACGGGTTGGCTCTCTTCCTTTTTACTCTGACCTTATGCAGTTTTTTTTTCCTGTATGTTTCACTGAAACCTTCTTGAGGAAAAAGTTATCCAGTGCCCTAGTAGGAAAGCATGTTTTCCTCAGGTAATTGCCACATTTGAGTCCTGAAGGCTCATTTTACTCCAGGTTAAACCATTAAGTGAAAATAACCAACAATATGTTTCACCTCAAAACAAGATTTTAATCTACCCTTGACAGAAAGAAGTGTGGGAAATAGATTAGGAAAGAGACACATATATTGAAAATGGCAAATATTTAAAAAAAAATTCATCCTTTCCCAAATAAAATAAGCTTTTCAAAATCTGACTCTCATTAATTTAAAGTAAGGAAATGCTCTTCTGTGGTTTTTTGGTGAAACTTAAAGACTGTGTAAAGTACCTTTCCTTCTTCCAGTAATAGAGGACCCTAGAAGAAGCATAGGGCTGCAACAATATAGGACTTTGTGTATTTACATTACTGACACAGGTGATGCAAAACTGAATAAAGGTAAGCAGTGTTGGTGCCAAGTCGAGCCGCAGTGTTGGTGCCAAGTCGAGCCACATTGTTCAGATGAGAAGTTAGGAAGGAGGTGAATGGTTCTGTCAGAAATGAAAGTTTAGATGCTCTAAGGATTGCTAGTCGGAGAAACCTGAAGAATACAGTCACAGAAGGACAAATTCTGCTGCTGCATCTTAGTTCAATTGAATACTAAAAACTTACTCCTGCCACCACCAATCCAGGAGGATTTATAAGCCTGACATTTTAAATAGATTTTTTTCATCAGGTCAAGTAATGTAGGAAACAATTATATCAAAAAGTTTGTTTCTGTTACAAGTGGGCATTCACATGAATTTGCTGTTATAATAATACATAGGTTTTAAAGTGGCATGTATGTTTGCAGCTTCTGAGGTTCTTCTAGCAGTTATAGTCTGAGTGCAGTAAGAACTAATTTTAATTGTAATATTCACTTTTTTTGTTGAAGTAGAATGTTTCGTGTTTTTCACTGCTGGTCTGCAGATTACTTGAAAACCTCTTGATTTTGGGAATAACAGTTGTATTTAAAAGCTGTTGACTATAATGTAAACTTTTTTCCCAAGAATGCCAAAGTAATTCTATTGTATATTTCTGTCATCTGTGTTATTTAAGGGCCTATTCACATAATTATTTTTACTGTGCTACTTGCCTGAGGACTCTGCTCGTAGACCAGGATCCCATTGTATTAGGCAGATATCAACATACAAAAAAGTCCTTGCTTAAGGAGCTTGAAAAAATTCCTTTTATTATTCTAATTGTCAGACTGGAAAGGTCTGACCAACTGAATTTGGACTTGGGTAGCTCTTTCTCTTCATTATACCTGCCATTTTATTTTCAGTCTTTTGGTGGTCTTTCCTTCATTACTTCTGAAGTGTGTGAGATGGCCAGTAGCTTCTCCGAGCTGTGTTCCCCCTCTGCCTCCCCCAGTATGTGCTCCAGGCTTCCTAACGATGTGTGAATCATGGCTAACCAGAGCAAGGTTCTGGGGGGGGTGTGTGTGTGTGTGTGGTGTGTGTGCAGAGGGATGAGAAGAGGGAAACGGAGGATATCGTGGAAGTTTTGGAGGTACTCATTTTACATTTCAATAATGCGACACACAGTGTCTAAAAGTATATACCTAGAAAATATTACTGTTTAATTAGAATCAACATTTTGAATGTGAATAGTCAGAAATAGAGTAATTTTAAATATTATTTCAAGCTGGGAGTCACAGCTTTTGCCTAACCTTTATGGCTATCAGAGGCCAACATCTGTTGGACTTTTTAGGGTTTCTGCTCATGTTTCATGATAGGCAAAGAGTGAAAATGAAGATGTTGACAAAATGGTTCCTTTTATGAGAGAAATGTAAGAGTTCATTCTGTCTTTTTTTCCCTTCAGAAAGCTTCCAGTATTTATACTTAGTCTCCATTTAAAAAAAATAATCTTTATTCATGTGAAGAATTTCTGTGGGAAAAATCACCAGTATCAGTGTTATCTGGCAGGTCTCTGCTCTGCAATTCTCAAGCAAGTACTGTTTTGAATTGGCGGTATCATAATAGATGACATTATCTTTATGTGGTTTTGAAAAAAGAAAACAAAAAATGTCATCAACGTGAAGGTGAACTTCAGTTGCGATGCCTGTAGGAGGAGTTTTCATGCCATTTTATCTTTGTTCAGTAACTTAGATTGTGCAAGAACTGTCTGAAGACAGATTTGTCTGGCATGAGAGTGTAACAAATGGATATGTCATAATTCTATTTCTTGTTTGTGGTTTGTTTTTTTTTTTCCCAACCAAACAGTGTGGCTTTCTTCTGTACTGAAATAAGATTATCCCTCCCCACACACCCTCAAGATTAATAAATTTTACTGTTTTATTCAGGAAGAACCTTGGTAGCTGTAGGAATAAACGTCACCTTTGTTATTTTTCTAAATCACACAAAGTGGTTTTTTTGCATTTGGCCCCATGACACTGTAGGTCTACCCACCAGAGGAAATGACTGCTGTTAGTATGTGGCATGTAACATTTGTTCTTCAGTAAAAATAACATCCCTTAAAATACACTTTGTGGAGTTTTTACATATAACATCCTCCTGCAAAGAGTGGTCTTTATTTCATAGTTATGTGAATAGCTTAAAAAGTTTACTTAATTTGTATATTTAACTTCCTTTCGTAAGAATCTTTGGATGATGTGGTCCTATTAGTTTCTTTTCCTAGTTCAGGAAACACTGAGATGCCTTTACAGAAGGCTGTGGTCTACCTATTACTTCCAGTGTACATTTTTAAAGTGAATAACATGGACCATTGAGCAACTCCCAGTTAAATGTCAACAGGACAGATTGAAAATGAAGGGGCACATAACGCTGCTAGAAAGTCGGCTTGGCATTCTATGAAGTCAATTTACGTACTTGCTGAAAGAGTTCTTGTCCCATTGCAGTCTCTCGCTCTCCAACACCCATTCTACTCTTCATCCTTAATTTTGTGAAGGTTTGCATAGCTATGTCTGCATGCATGGTTGTCTTGCTCTGTAGCATGTTTGTTGATTCATTGGTTAGTACTTTAGAAAGGTGAACTGAAAGGGAAGGGTGGGGCTGCAGGCACAGGAGAACCTTATTCTGATTCTAATGTCCTTGTATAACTTTGCTTATGACAGCATTGTTACCTTTCCAGTGAAAAGGTCTTGTCTCCCCAAAAGTTTGCAAGTGCTTTTTGATTAGGAACATGAAATATTGCCATAAATCACCTTGAGATTAAAAAAGGGACCTATTTTAATTTAGTTCTGATGATAAATATGTCTTGGGAAAATTGATGAAGTCACTCCTTCAACTGGATTTTGTCTTTGATTGGATGGACTAGGCAGAATGATATAGGAAAAAAAAATACTTTATAGCCTAAATGCTTATATGTATCAGATCTTCTTTTATATCTGTGTACTTGTATTTGTCTTTCATCTTTTATTCATGTCTTTTATACATGTGGATATAAACGTTTGTTGATTGCCATATCAAAAGACAGAAGTAACATCATAACAGTCTGGATGATATGCACAGTAAGACTTTATGATACTCAAAAATTTGCAAGAATTATGCTCTTGATATTTCACTGCTTGAGCCTAGCTATGGTATGTGAGATCACTAGCAACTTATAAGACACAAAAGGGTTTGGTTTAGGAAGATGTTAGTTGAAGCCTTTCATGCTTTCCACTCTTGACAGTGATTATAATGAAGATAATGAAGTCTCTGACAATAGAGTTTTGAAGAATGAAAAACGATAAGAAAGGAATTGCACAATAGATACAAAAATGGTAGCTTAACACAGTAGTATGTGGATAACCAAAAGAATAATTTAGAGAGACATATTTCTCTTCAGAATTCTGAAGTCCTGAGATATCTTTCTTAACAGTTCTGTGACAGAGCTCTGTTCCATACATTTGAACTAAAAGCAAAACTATAGGTTTAAATCTCAGTAGGTCAGCTCTTTTTATCCTTTAAGAATAGAGAGAAACTATTGCAGTGCAGTTTCCTGGGTAAGGCACTGCAGAATTAAAAGCTACAGTCATTGAACTTCCTGACTTCTGTGATCTGGAAGTTGTCAAGGTTAACAACTGAGTTTATTTACATTGTTTATGGAGGAGGAAGTGTAATTTATCTACCGGGGCTAGGAGTCAGTTAAGACAAGGTGTGCAACAGACGCATCTCAAGGTTGGTTGTGGTTTTTTTGGACTGTGAGAATTGATTTGATATACTTAATTGAACAAATATTTGAATAGGCCAGCCCTTGACACTTATAAGTATGTGCTAGAACCATCAAAGTTATTTCTTGAATACATCAAACTAAAGATGTGGGTAGAGAAAATGGTAAACCATATTTTTACTTTTAAGAGTGAATGAAGAAGAATTTTTCCTCTGTTCAAGATAGTGGTATATGTTTCAAACCAAAAACATTTGGTTCCTTTTGCTCCACTTAGTTGTCCTGCAAAAACCACAGGCAGGCGATGTGTACGGGTTGACGATTGCAGCTCCAATGAATTAGGATTGTGCAAATTCATTGACAGGTCTGAGATTGCAGATGTGTCAGGGCATATTTTGAAGATCTTGACATTGTATAGGTAAGGTGGAGGCTGAAGCTGGATTGGAAAACCTCTGATATTGGTGACAACAGGCACAGGAAAAAGAACCCCGCCTGACTTTCAGATTCCAGATTGTTTGCAATATGAGTAGGGAACAAAACATGTTCTTTTTATATTCATACTGAGGGTACCTGTTATAGAACAGGAAATCATAAATCCAGACTTCTGCAGGTTGTTTTTTACAATATACTTTTTTAGACAATAGGAGCAATTTTGATATCTTCCCCCTGCCCCCCCCCCCCCCCCCCCAGTATTATGCTGCTTTGTGTGCTTTGAGCATTAAGGGACTAGAATTTAGTTATTTCTGCTTCAAGTACAAGGATTTTGTTCAGTTTGATACCCTTCAGAGGCTTTAATTCTGGCTTAGAATTTGAGAGGAACCTAAGTTGTGTTTGGCATATATGAAAATCAAGTAGCTTGTATTTAGCCGTTTAATTTTTGTATCCAGAGTTCTTGGTGTCTAATTCTAAGGTAAAACTAAAAATCAAGGTAAAGGCATGGTTTCTCTTTCCCTCCTCCCCCTCCATAGGTACATGGATATATTATTTTGCTCCTGATATAGTTAATTAACAAATAATTCTAACTAAAGGAATTGTGGAATACTTCAGATTTTTCTTCCCTAGTAACTTATGTTGCTTCATATGTTATGCTGGGCGGTCAACCTTTTTTTCTGGTGAGCTGCCTATTAGAAATCTCTATTTTGCAAAGACCTACAGACAGATGTTCCATAACTTGTAAGGGAAAGCTCTCAGTGGTACAAGCAAGAGAGGGTGACAACTTGCTGCAGGATAGTAGTGTTGTGAGAGAACTCTGGGCTGGTACACAGCTGGAAAATACAGTACTGTTTCAGAACTGCACAGTAATAATGCTGGCCCCAGCAATCACTCCTTGCTTGATTCTTCCCCAAAACAGAGATTTAGATTAAAATCCTGTTGCCAGTCATGTGTTGTATCCCCAGCTAAAGCCTCACAAATTGAGAACAATTGGGCAAGGAGCACCTGCTTATTCTGTGATTGAGAGCTTTGTGTTTCCTTTAACCTGGTATTTTACTAACAAGCATTCCTTTTGTTGCTCATAAAATGAATGACTTCTGCTGACTCCAGAAGACAGGTACTTCATTACCTTGCACACAAATAAGGGAAATGAGAGTGACACTCGGAAGAGAATAACATGAGTTTATTTGCAAATGGAATTCTGGTCATAAGGTGCTCCTCTTAGCAAATTGTAAGCAGGAATGAAAAGTCTGGGTTCTGGAGGCTGCTGCTGAATTTATCATGACACCACCTATTTCTTCTATTTTTTGAGTCAGTTATAGATATGTTGGCAATTCTCTTGCATCCAGCTTTTGTCTCAAAGGCCAGCATTGTCTTGCCTACCAGCCTGATCCTGTTAGAGCATGTATCTATATGGCTTTGTTATTTAAAGTGATGTGTATCTTCTTTACTGAAAGCCACAAAATCAACAGGCTCCCCTGCATGGAATTTTCTCCTCTTCTATTACCAGTCGTACCAGCTAGAAAACTTTTTTTAATATAATTTTGAAATGAATAATTAAGATATACAGAGCTGGCTCCTCATTTATTGAGAAACTGACACAGATTTCTACACCCCGCCCCTACCCCCCACAATTTACATCTCCAGGTAATAGTTTGTCTTGGTATGCGAAATTTGTTCATACATGCAAAAAGCTACAACTATAAGTTCCTGTTCAGTTTCTGGCAGAACAAATTGCATTCAAATAATATTTGTTAACTGATTTATTCTTTCTTTTGAAAACTATGCTATCTAGGGAAATATCTTATCTTTTTCAAACTGACTTTAAGTGACAAAATTGACCTTAAATGTGGAAATAGTGTTACATTCTTGCAAGAACTAAGAGCTCGGAGAAAATACAATTGTATGTTTTGCTATATCTTAAGAAATATTTCTGGTTAGAATTTAGATCAGTAATATTTCCAGTCAATTTTTATTTAAAAATTTGATTATGCATTTTTAAAAGAATTTTCAAAGACATTTTCAAAATTTGTGGTGTATATAAAATACACAACAGAAGTAAACAAGGATTATTTTCTTTCCCTAGTGGTAACAGGTCTCATTGGGTTCATGGAGAGGAAAATTGGCCTGTTTGGTCAAATATACTTCTTGATTATCCATCAGATATGAAAGGGAGTTCGGTAATGTTCTCTGAAAGCTTGCAAAATTAGGCTTTGTCAGAAGGGAAGGTGAATTTCAAAAGCAATAATCTGCTTTCAGTGGCAACCTGGATTAGTTAGGCTGTGAACTGACTTTGAATTCCTGGGGGCATAAAAGGAGGTGAATCCAGCTTCCAGCTCTTATTCTGTAGCAATTTTAAGGTACAGACTATTCTGAGGAAATGACTCACTGACTGCAACATGTAGAAATGTGGCTTCTATCATAGGTCAGATGCTGACTATGTTAAATGTGAAACTTTGATATTTAGGTGAAATACTGTACAGCTGTAAAAGAGCAGGTATGTCATGTGATCAGCAAAATTAAGTATGTAAGCGGTTGCACAATTTCATGGCACACCACCCATATAATAGCTCAGTAATCATGACTGGAAGTAACAAACAAGTACATGAGAGGAACAAGGTTTGCATCAGAAAGCATTTTGGTGATTAAAGAGCAAATACTAGGAATTAATTATAATTTAGAAAAGTTCTAGTCCTATTCTCATTAAAACCAATGGAAGCTGACAGGCAGCAAGATTAAACTCGTTGTGCCTTTGAAGGATCCTAGTTTTAGTGCTGTCATTCAAATTCTTCACTTTGCCTCAGAACAAGCACAGCATTAGCACCGCAAAGAGCAGACAAATGTCAGATCACCAGAATGGCTCAGTGATGACACAGTAGGGTCACCTTATGATAGAGGAATGAATTTGTTCTTTCTGTCTTTTCTGAGCTGATCAACTGGGCTTCTGGTTGTGACAGTATATGTGGTTTAGACACCTGTTCACTAGGAGCAGGGCCAAATCCACCAATTAATTTCATAGCTACTTGTGCATTTTCACTGCTGAGTTCCAAAGGTACAATCATTAGCTTGATGATGGCTGCTCTCAGTTCAGGAGTAGATGTTGTAATAAATGATACAAACTTACAGTGGTTGTGGTATAGTTAAATTTTCAATACGGCAAAGCAATTCAGAGAGTCTGCCTAAATTCTCTGTATGCTTTGTACTAGCTCTGGACTAAAATTTTTCAGAGGCCAGGACTGACCCATCAGAATGTACATTCGAAGTAGCCAATAAGCAATCCCTTTATTATTTATAGCGCAATCATTCATAAATGTATATAAGAAAAGGGATGATCTATTTTCTACATGTTCCTTAAAGGGATTCCATTTTAGCTTCAATTGTAATTTTTACCTTTTTCAGTAGAATTTATTGACACAATGCCTAGCACAAGCCCTAGATTTTGCATCATCCTTTTGTCTGCAAGCATATTCACCAGCCGCTTAATTTGTCATAGCCCTGGAGGTATCAAAACTAATGAGCTTTGTTTGAATAGACTTTTTCCAGTTCATCTAGCACACTTTGGGGTAATCATTCAGTTTCTGTTTGCTTCTGATGTGAAGCATTGTGGGAAATATAAGAAAATAATGGTTAAAAAAAAAAGCAGTATAAATTGTTAACAGCCCCATTCTCTGAAAAGCCCTAAAGATGTTATATTTTTAATTTCACTATTTTTTGAAGTATTGTGAGTACCTTAAGTACAATCATTACAAGATAATATCAAAGGAGAATCTGATAAAATGCTATTTTTCAATTAGCTCTGAGTTTAATACTTTGCTTTTTTAAGTATTTCACAGCTAACAAATCTTTAAACAATCTAACCTTTCAGGATTTGGAAGTGGACAAGATAATAACTATGAATACATAATATTGCTGCAGTGGAAAGGGTTTAAAAATCTATTACTGGGATTACATACAGGAATACCTTTTATTGGTCAGACAATTGCATTTTCATTTTTATAAAGCATTTCCCTATACTCGGTATTATACCACAGAGATACACAAAAATGGAACGCAGAGGTGTGCACTGCATAAGTAATTTCTGAAGGTGTCAGATACTCTGTACGACATATGCTTTTAATCTCAAATTCCTAGGAAGATTTGTCCTTCTTGCCAATTAGGACAACATTTGTGGTTTATGTTATTTTTGCCTTGTATGCTCTGAAATAATACATCTTTAACTTATAGGAAGTTTCCAATTATAGAATAAGAGGCTTTGAATTCTTTTTTAAGTTAGTGCAATGACGGCAGATTCCCTAGAACTTCTGGTTAGTTTCTTCTTCTTAAAAAAAAAAAAAAAAAAAAAAAAACCGAACCTGGTAGGCCAGGCTCTAAATTTGATTGCTAAGCAGCTCAGCGAGTCATTATTTTTCAACAGGATATAATAAGCAACTGAAACTTACTGTGTGATGCCTTTGCATCAGTAAAGCATAATACTTTTAAATAGCCCATTACAATCTAAAAAGGGCTGTTTTGTATGAACAGTCCCAGGACCTCATAGTATATTTTCACATTTGTCATTATCGGTTGATTTGATGAAAAGTTTTTTTTTTTCTGTGAAGCAGAGTGAGGAAGAGGGAGAAAGGAGGTGGAGGAAGAGACAAAAGGCAAGAGGGGAGGGAAAGGGCAGGAGTTATTTGCTTTTTAAATCAATTACAATCTCCTTTGGAACTTTTTTGTAATGCATTGTCATATTAAGATGAACAGGAGAAAGCATAAAGTTAGCAGTTAGCTGAAACTCAGCCTACCTAAAATTGAAGTAAGTAGAAACTGTGGCAAAGTTTTTATCTTTCTTTATTAACTGATTATTATTTTATATTGATACAGCACAGTGCAGTGCCCTACAGAGATACCCATACTACCATTGAATAAGACACCCTGAGTATCAGAAGCAATGTTAGGTTCATCACCAACTCTTGCTCCTGAGGTTTATTTTGCATCTCAGTTGGTCTATTTGGTATAAGTGGAGTTCTATACTAAGAGAGCTACAATATTTCTGTACCCATATTAGGTCTTTTGGCTTTGTAGCTCTTCCTAGCTGCACTGTGCTGTGTAGACATGCACTTACTGACACAAATCAGTTTGCAATCCAGGGCTTCTGTGGGTTCCGTGTGTGATATTGAGTACCTAGATGGCATTGACAAGCAGTGTTTGTCTTCTCAGAGATAGAGCTATAACTTCTGCTTGTTGCCTTCACTGGCTTATTCAGGCTTTCATCACTTTTGAATTGGATTGCTTGGAGGTCACTGGAAAGGCAGTTCAGAATACAGAATGCAGAATATCTTATGTGGATGGCTAAGCCAGGTTCAATAAGTACAGTAGTTCACATAGTTAAGAAAAAAATGGTTTTGATTTATACTTTACGTTAATGCTTGCTCCTTATGTATTGTAGAGTTAAGATTTGCTAAAGAGCAGTCTCTTGACTTGTATATCTGTGGACAGGGAAGGCATCATTTTTAAATAAGAAACATGCCCAGAATGACTTAGAATATAATTGAGACATCTTATATGAGGGTACAGCACCTCTGGCTTCTTATCCTATGGGAAGACACCACCCCTTTTCCTCCTTTACTATAGCTTGAATGTTTAGGATCAAGATGTGATTTTAAATTGCTGTCTATTTGGTGCAACTTAATTGAACCTTTTCTGCTAAACAGTGACCTACTCTCAAATCTCAGTCATAGAAACAAGAGCTTAGAGGGACTACATTCAGAGAGCATGTCCAGGAAAAAAATTTGTCTAAAAATTCTTCCTGAAATGTTTTCTCTGAGGAAAGCCAGATGCTAAATCAAACTCAAAAGAAATCGAAGAAAGAATTGTTTTTGTGAGGCAAATTCCGTACTATCTATTTTCAGGATTATGATTTTTTTTTTATGCTCTGTCTTTCCTCCCACAAACTCTGCTCTTCATTATTTTCTTTTTTTTTTTCTTTTATTTATTTTTTCTTTTATTTGCTGTTGTGGTTTAACCCCAGCCAGCAACTAAGCACCACACAGCCCCTTGCTCACTCCCCCCCGGGGGGATGGGGGAGAGAATCGGAAGAGTAAAAGTGAGAAAACTCATGGCTTGAGATAAAGACAGTTTAATAGGTAAAGCAAAAGCCGTGCACACAAACAAAGCAAAACAAGGAATTCATTCACTACTTCCCATCAGCAGGCAGGTGTTCAGCCATCCCCAGGAAAGCAGGGCTCCATCATGCATAACAGCTACTTGTGAGGACAAACGCCATCACCCCGAACGTCCCCCCTTTCCTTCTTCTCCCCCCAGCTGTATGTGCTGAGCATGACATCATACGGTGTGGGATAGCCCTTTGGTCAGCTGGGGTCAGCTGTCCCAGCCGTGTCCCCTCCCAGCTTCTTGTGCCCCCCCAGCCCACTCGCTGGTGGGGTGGGGTGAGAGGCAGAAAAGGCCTTGACTCTGTGTAAGCACTGCTCAGCAGGAACTAAAACATCCCTGTGTTATCAACACTGTTTCCAGCACAAATCCAAAACATAGCCCCATAGTAGCTACTATGAAGAAAATTAACTCTATCCCAGCCAAACCCAGCACATTTGCTTGTTTATATTTATTTAATTATTTAGTGTCCTTCTACTATGTATGGTATATTCTCAAGGATAAATTATTTCAGGTGACCTCAGCATCATATCCATGTGGGTTTTCCTAGTCCAAAGTATTTATGTAATTTCTTGGGATTAAACTGGTGATTTACACATTGAGTTCTACTTTATAATAATCCAAAGTACAGGGTTATGAAACATGTGTCTTGAAAAAACATCTATGTTATAAATAATAAAATAGTAATTTCATGAGAAAGGGTGCTAAAATATTAAATGACGCTCTCTATTCTTTATTATGACATGTATTTAATGCACTCTTCTTTTTATTGTCTCTACCACTTTAAAAAAATGCTTAATTCCAACATTTAATTACAGTACGTTACAAGACCAGTTTCTTGTTGTAATTGGAGTAGATCTGGACTCTCTCAGTAATTTCCAGTGTTATGTATACCCTTGCATACTGGTTAAGGTTTATGCAAAGTTTTTGGGACCCCTTAAGGTATTGTTGAAGGTTTCAGATAGATTTCTGTTACTTCCTTAGAAGTTTGGCATAGAAAGAATGTTAAAGGTGCCATGTTTTATAGTTTGCTTGATTTGTAGAATATGTTATTGGGGTTCAGTGCTAGGCAGATACTTTAACATATTGTAAGAAACAGCAAATTTCTTTCTAAACCATGTGACTGAAATAACAGCAGCCTTCATCCCAAACAGATGGACATGTCTCCACTGAGAACTCGGGATTTGAGAGGGACACTCTGGGTGTAATGCTGTCACTGTTGCTTTATGAAGTGGGGAGGATTATGGGAGAATGGCTGACATCCAAGGAAACAATAGGAACAAAAAAGCCAAAGGATGGGATAGAATTTGACTCTGAGAGGTGCTTAAAAAGCATTTCTGAGCCATGCAACAATTAGAAAGAAGCTTGGAACCAAGAATAAAGGCTTCTGTGTTCCTTGTAAATAAACATAACTGCAGCAGAGTAACTCTGTCATCAGACTGTGCTTCTAAGAGTAACAAGCCTGCCTGAACTTTAGCTAATCACTCAAGGAAAAAAAAAAAAAATCACATTTAGAGAAGAAGTATATACTCTCTGTATTCAGGGACTGGCATGCAATATTGGGTTACACAAAGCATTTATTCTTCAGGATAGCATGATTGCTGAGTTAAGTATACACATGTCATCTCAGGCCTTCAAAACGTTACCTTTTTGTCAGACGCTTGCTCTACTCTTCCTCCTCCTTTGGTGGATATTACTTGTGACATTTAGTCTTTTTGGGTTTATTATGGTAATAGTTTGATTTTTATAGCAGTGGGTGTAGATATGGTTCTTGATAGAGTTGTAGAAACATAAATATGGGTATATCTGAGGGTTTTTTTTCAGTCTGAAGTAGCTTACACTCCTAAGTGTACTGTACTGATGATTTTGAATAAGCTGTTGAGTGCAACAAACAAATTTGGTCAAATTGACTATCTGTCAACTTATGTTAGAAATTTGGTGTATCTCGTTTGGCATATCTGGGACAAAGTTACTAAAAAATGCTGGTAAAAGCACCAAACACTTTATGATTAGACACTTCATTTTCAGCAGTAACAAAAACGTAGCAGAAAAAGTCCCTGAAAGGAACAAATTAAAGGCTGCGGTTACCGTTATGACTTTGCCTTTGCTTGAATTACTACCTGAACTAACAGTCATTCCAATGATAGAGATAAGCTTAAATATTTTTGATGATGTGTTGTTTAAAGCTCTTTGTGAGCCTCCTCTATTTCAACATTTCTATTTTTTGCCATAAAATAAGTTTTTGTATCAGCAACCTAGAATGTTTGTATTTTCTAATACTGGAAGGTTCTGCCTCAATAAAACTTTAATTTTGTTATAATATATTTGTTCAGTGAATAAATTTATACAGCTGTAAGTAGACAATTACTTTACTTTAAAAATATGTAAGGTCTTACAAACTTTAAGGTTTTCTAATTAGTACATTGAAATAATTCCAATTTTTTAAATAAAAAAGTATATATTTTTAATTAGGCGGGTAATTTGCTTTCCATATGAATAATGCTAGTGAAATCAGTGGGGCTGCTGTGAGAGGCGATCCAAATATAGGCTGCTTATCCCTGTTTCCTGCTTTGTAGCTTTGCATGCTTTAATGTGTCAGGAGGAGGCAAAGCATGGCACTGATGTAGAGGTGGAGCCCTGTGGGCTGAAGGCATGTATTTTTGCAAATTTGGGCCTACAATGGCATAATTTTTGCCAGACCAATTTTTGCTGAACATAAGGATGTAACGCAACATCAGTCTATCCTTTAGAGCAGTCTGCTTGGAAGGCTGTTGGTACAGACCATTTGTGGAATGTATTCAGTGGAGAGAAGCAGCCAAATAATGGCTGAAGGGAAATATTTATTTGTTTATTTTTAAAATGAACCCACTGTGAGATATGAATGCTAGTTTGACATTGCAGTTGAATTAAATCCTATAAAACTGACACAGATTATAGCAGCATTGTTTAGCTGACAAAAATGTATGGAGTACAGTGGACACTGACTCACGTTGGCAGGAATCAGCTTTAGGGAATTCTGCTTCACCAAACAGATCTCTTTACTTCTAATATTTGACAGTATAGCCATTCAAAGGAATCAAAGATGAGAAATATGAAAAGGGAGGGATACTGTAGAATAAATACCTTCAGCTGGAAGTGAAATCAGATATTAATTCTTAGAGAAACATAAAATTCAAAACCTCTGAAAGAAGGAAAAATACAAATGTATTTTTTATGAAGACTTTTGCTAAAACCTTGGAGGTCTTCTTTCATTCTAACATCCAAAGGTGAATATGAAATTTGTTGCTAGAAAATTATGTATCATTGTGGAACTCGTATAAGATGCACTCAACAGTTAAATGGAATTTTTATCTGTAATCTTACAGAAGATTTATATAAATTACCTTATAAAAACATGGTAATAGAAGGAAAGAGTACCAAAAAAGTAATAGCAGAATTGTCAGAAGACATGAGGAAGCTTGAATAGTAAGATGCATTCTGAGTTTTGATTATTGTACACGTGTTATAAAAAATTCAAACATGCATGGCTGCGTATATTGCGTAATTTCTGATGCTAGAAGAAATACGGACCAGTGGATTAATTCCTTCTTGAGTATTTGACGCAAACATATAGTATAAGCAGTTTGGAGTTACAGAAACTCTGTCAGCCTTTGTTTTTCTCCTAGAATGTGTTAAGATGTATTTGTTCTCATATCTCACGTATAGAATATCTCATATATTCAGGAAAGGTTAGCTTAGTAACAGTAATTAATGAGCGTGAAGGTTTCTGATAAAATAAGTGTGACATAGTTGGATTAGAACAGGTTATAGATAGTTATTTTCTATTCTGCTAGCTACAAGTAATGACTGTACGTTCTGTGTTGGGCTGACTTTTGGTTCCATGCCAGTTTGACACAGAGTTTTGCCATCCTCTCCTAAATTTGCCATTTAATCAGTGGCTACCAGCATTTTGTTTGGTTTTCTAGGAAGAAACCATGTTCCTCTCTGTCGTGGTTTAACCCCAGCTGGCAACTAAGCACCACACAGCCGCTCGCTCACTGCCCCCACCCCAGTGGGATGGGGGGAGAGAATTGGAAGGGTGAAAGTCAGAAAACTCGTGGGTTGAGATAAGAACAGTTTAATAATTGAAGTAAAATGAAATAGAATAGTAGTAGTAATAATAATATAATAATACAATAATAATATACAAAGCAACTGATACACGATACAATTGTTCACCACCCGCCGACCGATACCCAGCCCGTTCCCGAGCAGCAATCGCTGCCCCCGCCGGCCAACTCCCCCAGTTTCTATACTGAGCATGATGTCATACGGTATGGAATAGCCCTTTGGCCAGTCTGGGTCAGCTGTCCTGGCTGTGCCCCCTCCCAGCTTCTTGTGCACCTGGCAGAGCATGGGAAGCTGAAAAAGTCCTTGACTAGTGTAACCTCTACTCAGCAACAACCAAAACATCAGTGTGTTATCAACATTATTCTCCTCCTAAATCCAAAACACAGCACTCTACTAGCTACTAAGAAGAAAAATTAACTCTATCCCAGCTGAAACCAGGACACTCTCCCTATGCAGTTTTGCAGAGGACATTAGCAAGAGCAACAAAATAAAATTCCTCTGGATCTTGCAGTAGAACTATTGATTGTCCTTATATTGCTTGTGGGTGTTTCATGAAAACAGTTACACATGGGTTTCTCTGATTGGGTTCTCATTTGGGGTCTGCTGTGAACACTGAGCCTTGGAAGTGACATCATTCCTGCTTTCTGTCCCTATTTCTGGTGATCTATGCAGAATGATTCTTCAGTGGAGGGGGTTTGGTTTCTTGTTGCTGGAGCTCCTTTTGCCTATACATCCCAGAGGAACATCACCGATTTGAAGAGGGGAAAAGAACTGTTTGGATAACTGTCTCTCCTCATATATCTTTACAGATTTATCTACACAATAGCCAGAGTTAGAATTGCCACATGTTTGATAGCTGGTTACCTCAGGAATTTAATATGAGCATGTGTTCTTTAATAGCTGACTTTTCTTCCCAGGTCATTGACTTGATTTCTTTCATGGATTTTCCTTGTAAGTATGGATACTGGAAAAGAATGGAGCAGCTGCAGTCCAGGCTGGAACATAAGTTCCAGCAGTGCTGATGTTCATACTAAGCACTGTGAATAGCATTGTAGGGTCAAATCCTGTTTATGGTTGGGGTCAGATCATGTTTATTGTTGTGGTACAGGAGCTGTTTGGTGCTGTTTTGTTCACACTGACTTGGAAGGAAAGGGTATCTGTACATCCTTGTTGGAACTGGTAGGTAAAAATAGGTTGTTTCATTTTTTTTTTTTTTTTAATTTGTGTTTTTAATGCTATTTGAACTTTATCTGTAAGAACGTAAGGTCTTGTTTCTATTGAGTTATGTTAAACTACACTGAAGTTTGTATATTTTTGTTTATGAATATTCAAATTAAGTCAAAGGTGCTCATAGCCTTTGTATAGCCTACTAGCAACCGTTTTGGCAAAGCTTAAGTAGAAAGTTAAAATGTGTGTTTGAAATTGGTATCCTCATCTATTGCATTAGCCAGTTCCAGAATGGATAAATGCAGATGAAGAAGTGATTAGGAGTGTAATATTTTAGAGAACTTAGTAGTTTTGCCTTGGTTATCCTGCTGGAATGCCATTTTTCAGACAATCATCACACTTGAACTTGGTTTCTGATACTCATTTGAACAGTGGCTGAGGGATATTAGCTAACCAAATGCTGCTCAGATGTTGGTATTCTGCAATATTTATGGTTGGGGTAAGGTAAGCTATAATCTAAGAGAGTGACATTAACTTGTTAATAAGGATAACAGTTGATGCCAGCATCTCCATCAGTGACATGGGAGCATGGTAATCACAAGAATGGAAGTTCTTGCTTTAATGCCCAGCTTTCAGGTTCTGGAGAGCTGCATGGATGGCTGTTTTCAAGAAGCTTGGTTAACAGTACATTGTATTATTGGTGGCTTCTGACTTGTATTTAAATGTGTACTTACTCTTTGGTCTACATATGTGGGTGGTTTTTTTTTGTTTTTTTTTGTTTTTTTTTTTTTTTTTTACCAGCTTATCCTGTGTTGAATAAATGCTTTTTTCCCTACTTTTCTTTGTTATGCCATCCTGTTCGTTCTGAGGTATGTTTTCATAGGGGAGTTTAAAATGAGCTTCCTGACACATGTATTCTTTAGCTAATTCTGAACATGACATAAAAAGGAATCTTTTTCTGCTACAGTAAATATTTTTGTAATACAGCATGCTTATTTAATGTAAGTAGGTTTCTGAGATACCGTGCAAAATGGGACCCAATTTTATTAGAGTAGCCTAAAGAACGGAATAAATCCTTTAAGCCAATTGTATAAAAATGCAAATTTAAGTCAAGCAATTAAAAACAGATAGAAATTAGAGATTTGGATTTTGCAGAGCAAGCTTTCCACAGCCAGTGCCAGATTACTATGCAATTTATCTGGATTCTGTCAGCGATAGTCAGACTAGATTTTGATAAAGAGCAGCAAATCTGTCCCTCCGTAGCTCCTGTGACTTGCCGCAAATTTCATTCAAGTTGAAGAGTCTGTACAATCCCTTGAATAATTTGGAGTTAATCATTTGTACTTCACAGCCTCTGATAGGCCTTAGACTTGGGGGGTGGGAACAGATTTGGCTTTTTAATCGCCTTGTATATTGTACAGCGTGAGATAAATGACATAGACTGTCTGAAATCTACATTCTTGCTTCTGATGCAAAACTGTAATTAATTTTGTGCAGTGTTTCAGAATTGATCGTGGTCACTTGAATTTCTAATTTTTCATTCACTTCAAAGACCTTTTTTTTTTTTTTTTTTTAAAAAAAGAATGTGCTTAGAGTGTGCGAATGGTCTCTGATGCTAGTGTACTAAATGACTATTTTACGCCTCTTTTTCAATAAGGTGAAACAGAGGTCAAGGCATGTGGCTCATGTTTATCTCTGTCCCAGCCTGCTTCTGGATGTATTTTCTGACTTATAGGAAATACAATCAAACTTATGAAATTACATCTAAATACTTAGACTGCACAGTGTTCGCTTCTGTGCCTTGTAGAAATCCAAAAGGCTTCTTTCAGAAATCCTTTTCAGTATAAAACAATTAAGCACAATTTAGGCAATAATTACCCTAATTAACTACACTATAATGTTTGTATTCAAGATTATAGAAACATTGTATCTGTTCTCTACTGCAATAATAACAAGTCTTCCTAATTTCTCTGTATTGATAGTACTTGTATGTGCTTCTTTGTTTGGTATATTTCACTGTAAAAATATTTGTCAGTGAAAGATTGAACAATATGAATGAATTTGATTATGCCATTGTCAAAAACCCCATGCATCACAATTTCTTGTTTTTAATCACTACTGTAAACCTCACAGCCTGAGGGCATAGTTTTAATTTGGGTGCCTTACTAATGAAAAGAAAAAAATAATTGTTTTGCCTGGATTTAATAATAAGCAATAAAATCAGCCAACCAGATTTTACCTCTGCATTCAATCTCTTTTTTATTATAAAACATTTTTGTCCTTTTTTTAGATTACAGGCGTAGATACCGAACATTTTACTAATAAATATTTCAGTTTGCTTATGAAGGCTAATGCTGTCATCTGAATATGGAATTATATTTCTTTCATGCTTCATTATCATTTCATGGTAGTAATGACAGTGAGGCGATGGAATATTTACAGGCTTTTCAGAAGACATTTATCCAATACATTTCCCTGAAGGGCACCTAGGCTTAAAGATACATTATCCTTTTATAAAACACTGCCCAGAATCCCAATTTCTGAATCAACCAATCAGAACTTGTTTTGCAGCAGTTACTGCTAAAACCCTCAAGCCAGTCTCATATTAATCCTGTGAATCTGGTGTGTGTGTGTGTGTGTGAGTGGAGGGCTGGGGAGGGGGAGAGAGGTAGCATTCACTCCTGAATCATCAGGCTTGGTACTTTAAGTAAAATGTGTTATTTCTTCTGTATTGACTCAGTTTTTCAAACCTGTACTTAGAACATTTCATTGAAACTGGTAGTAGTAAAGGCTGCTTGTTCAAGTTTGGAGATATCTCTTAAAATTTTTTAAGACTTTTGCCTTAACTTACAATAACCTTGTCTGTTGTGTGGCTGTTAAATGAGCAGATTCCTCGGATCTCTGTTGCTGTACATAAATACATTGCATGAATCCATCTTATTCTAAAAGTATTCAGGCATTCAATCTGTTGCTCAGTAGTTGGATTCTCTCGCAGAGAGTCTTGTTTGCTTTGTGTAAGACTGCTGTAAGAAGCAGCACTTATTTGTGTCTATGTAAGATTTATTATTTTAAAATAAGGAAAAGAAACAAAAGTTTTATACTGCTATAATATCTTTTATCCAAAGGACTTCATAAGAGGCAATATGTTACAGTGATTAGTATGTCGGGATATGTTATGGAATCAGGATTTTGCTTCTGCTACTGGCCTGCTATACTGATATGTGTCTACACTGCATTTGGCAGAGCAATATAGAGGTTTCTTTTAAGATTCCAAAAGAAATCTAGCTGAGATACCACAGAGTTCTGTAGAGACTAATATGCTCTGTGCCCTTTGTTAAAGCTAACTCGAGGATCTCTGCTGTATGGCAATAAGTAATTTAGACATAACATGCACACCACTGAAATTAATATAGTGGAAACATCCCTATACTGGCAGTCCCTGGTACTCAGTGTACTGTAAGGTGGCAAAAGGTGAAATTTTTAGTGAAAGCTGTAGAACAAGTCTTCCTTAGAAAAAAATCCTCTGTAATAACAATGCAGGATTATCTCATCTGTGAGATGCACATCCTAAACTGCATACACCTTACATTATCTCCCTCAAAGGGCTGATTAGATGAATTTCTCTGTCCAGGAGTTCTAACTTACAGCTTCAGAATACTGAGGTATTTCAAAGTTTATGCAATATTTGCCATGAAAACGATTGGCATATACCATCTGTTACTACATGCACATATCCAAGATACTGCATTTTATCCCCAGAAGGGGTGTAGAAAATGTGCATGTCTGCCAAAAAAGTTGAGTGGCTCTGGTGAAGTAGTTTGAGGTTATGTTGATGCTCTTTGGCAGCCAATCTCAGTGCTTCTGACAGTCCTGTAAGCAGGCACTTTTGCTCCTTTCCTGTCTTTCCTAAAATGTAAGTTTTAAAATTCACATGGGCAAGTCACTTTGGGGCATATTTTTAGTGGGCTTGAGACTCAGTTCTTTCTCTGACAACTTGATCTTCATTTTTGCACACTTTAAACAAATTTCAGAGCAAGAATAAAATAAAATAAATACCCACATATTTTCTGCTGTAACTGCTTGTTTTGTGCCCAAGAACAGATAATTAGAGATAAATGTGCTCAGATGTGCACCTGCATATCAATTTGGCTGCAAAAATAATTTCTGTTGTTCAGTTCCTAGCGTCTATCAATGTAACAGCTACTACACAAAGAGGATTTACCAGGTCTTGAGCCCCAGATGTTGTTGAAATAAAAGCACAAGTCTCTATACACAAAGAGCTAAGCTCTTAAGGTGAGACTAATATACTCTCTTTTCTTTGACTGGATTAAAAGATGTGCATATAATAACCTGACCACTGATTTACAAATTACTAGTGATTCTTGAGCTAGCTTGCATTTAGGATAATGTAGAAGATTCCTTTGCTTCTGCAGTCATTCAGCATCTTTTATGCCCATCAATATGGGACCAGTCATGCCCAACACCATTCTGATAAAATGAGAATTCTCTGTGTACCTTTCATTGGCACTGAGCACTTCCACTTATTTTCACAACATCAGGAAAAAAGATGCCTGACACATTTGAGCAGAAATCACCCTTGGTGGCTGTTAATCCCAACAAAACTACGAAGCTGTTCCACAATACAATTTAATTCCCAGTTAACAGTCTTGTGTATATCTTCACTAATGCTGTTGTTTTCTCTGTAATCTCCACTGAAATGCTTAATGATTTCTAATGACTTCTAGATTACCAAAGCAAGATTTATCTTGTAGACAGCGTATACTTGTTGATGTTCTGTCTGAAGACTATAGATATAAACGTGGTGTGAGTCACCATTTTGCACAGGCTGTTTGTGTTGGTTTTGGGAATTTCAGTGCTGTTGACGTTCCAGTAATAGTAAAGTTGCTGTTTTGCATATCTTCCTTTGTCTGGAATAGCTGTAGTAGTTTGAGATACTTATCTAACGCTGTTGAATAACTGGCTTATAGAATGGTGGCTGTACCTCTGTGCACTGTATATCAACATTGGTAGCCGACTGCTGGAGGTACTTTGGAACACTGTCTGAGGAAAAGGTCCCAACATGATGGTGGAATATGGATGCTTAATACGTATCACGTGGCTTGAAAGAGATGTGTAGTTAGGTACGAGTGGCAAATGAAGGGAGCGGGGCAGATCCTTATGAAACCTAACTTCTATATAAAACCCCTGCCCTCCTCCCAGATCCAGGCTAAATCTAAAATTCTTAGATTCAGGGTTTGGGAAGGTGCAGAAAAAACTGATTTCTGTGAACAATCTTCTTAATAAATAGCCTCGTATTTTTCCTTTTTGGTTCCTCTCCCATCAATTTACAGAAATGTCTGTCCTTGAAGATTAGATGCTTGGAGATGAGATACGCTGGATGCATGCAGATCCTTAGTTGTTGTAGTGGGAAGGGTAGGTCTGTGTGACAATTGCTCAATACATTAGATACGTATAGGGTTCACTTAGCGTGAATATTTCCGAGAATTAATATTTGGAAGCAGCAGCATGAGCTATTTCTAAGATCTTTCAGAAAAAACTTCCCTCCTTATGATTTACTTTGAAGAATAACACTTTCTTTCCAGAACTTGTTTCAGTAGGTTGGCTTTAAGAGCATCAAAGGAATGAGACCTCTCTAAAGCGTACACTAAACTGAAGATATATTTGATTACAAAGGGGATTGTGCATAACAGTAATTTGTGTCTCTAAATAACCTCTCATGCAGTAGATTTACAGTTGGGATGTGTGTGGGGGTGTGCATCATGCTACAGGATCATAAAGCTTGTAGATAAAATGCAAGATATTACTGGAGCATGTCTTTCACCCCTGTGAGTGCTAGGTATCTCATCCTACAGTAAGGCATTCTTTTAAAAACAAACAAACAAACAAAAAAACCAAAAAAAAACCCCAAAACAAAAAAAACAACACACCAAAATCACAAACAAACTATCCAATCAAACAAAAAATCCAGGGCAAATACATTTAAATTTAAGCAATTGGGTTTAAACAGTATTTAAAAAAATAGAAAGTTCTGCATAAACCAAAATTTTGCAACTGCAACTTAGTTCTTCCTGAATAAAAAAATAAGGTAGAGGTAATAACAAATGAAATCCAATAATCCAACCTACTTTCAGGTGTAGGTAAAAAAAATGTTGCATGGCGATTGGCACAAAATCACTCAAACACATTGATTGCTTGCTCAGATCATTAGAGAGCCATGCAAAGAGAAAAAAATAAAGAAATTAGTAACTGTTATGGTGTTTGCAGTAGAAAAATCTGTTGCAGGTTGTGAAAGATATTGCTCCTTGACTGAGTGAGTAAACTACACTTGAATGCTATGGAACATTGCTGCTATTTTGGTGTCACTAGTCTGGTATAGCCTGTCTCTAGTGCTGGGATTGTTGTAACTTTCTCCTTCCCTCAGGATGAGCCTGTTAGCATGCATTGAGTGGCCACTGTAATCTTGATTTCTTTTCCAGTCGCAGATAACAAGAAAAATGTTATAATTACACTAGTTGGGGTTCTGAGATTGTGATTATCTAAGTAATACCTTAGTAATTTTGCAACACAGGCTACTTTTCACCTTGCGGTTAACCAGGAAAAGGGGGTAACCTCAAGGAAACACGCCCCCCCGCCCCCAGTCCCCATCCTTTAAACATCCTGATAAATCCTAAGCAGCTGCATATGACTGTTATTACTCGAGAGAATTTGAACTCATAACATTTGAGGTGAAAAAAAGGACTCAAAGCTACTCACTAATCAAGAATAAAACATTTCCACTGTGCAAGACTTGCCTCAACAAAGAATAAATCTGTAAATCATTAACCGTATTTTTCCTTCCTCCCCTCTCCCCCCCACCCTGAGCGTGCATCACTGTGTACTGGTTTAAGGCAGACACAACCCCTTGTAAAGTCGTCATGGCTGGAATCTGATACAGCACTTGCTTTAAAATCCACTTTGATCAGTGAACATTAACCAAAGTGTCGACAAAAGGTCATTTGGCCTCAGGGAAGAAATAGAAAATTTTATGTACAGAACACATTGCAGTGAGTACAGGGTCATTATAACTATGAGAATAGCTGTTGTGGTTTGGGTTTTTTTTTTGTATTTTTTTTTTTTTTCCTTTTCCTTGGCTACTATATGACTTTGAACTTGGCATGGAAGCACAGGCTGCTGAAGCAAAAACTCCTCCCTCCAGTGATCACATGAGCCCCTGTGAATTCTTGACAGGGCCAGTAAAGAGCCGTGTCCCACAGCAGATATCATATTTTTGACATAGGACTTCAATTGCAAAAATGTTGATGACCAGTGCAAATGTATCGATTTGTTTTTTTTTTCCTCAATAGACCAAAGTGTTGTTTGTAGTTAGAAGAGGAGAAGAAAGCTAGTGAAACAGAGTTGAATCTACTTCTTAGAAGCCTGGGTTATCACACTCATTAATCTACATGTCAAGAGGCTAGGAATGAATAATTGTGTGTAGAATTTATCTGCCAACATGATAGCTACTTTTCAGCTCTCTCTTCAGAGCTCTTTCATTGTGCTTGGCTTTATTATATGCTTTGTCTTTTCTATTTCTAGTCTGTTGGGGAGGTATAGAAATATGTACCTCAGCACTACAGAGGACAGTTGCTTTGAAACATGACACTGGTTAGTTCTTTGCATGCACATTTATTCTTACCTGGGTGTTTAAGCATCAGGGTAGCTTGCAAGATTTACTCTTTGTTCAAATGTTAATTCTTAGCATTATGAATATTATTCCACAAAAAAAATCACCTTAGAGGTAACATCTTTGTGCCATTTTTGACAGCTTTGTGGACAATATAGGCTGCTTTATTAAAATAGTGTTACTGTTAGTAAAACTTATAAATGATGAGGATTCAGAGCATTTTTATAACAATGATGTTTCAAGAATCTCGGTACAATTGAGATGCTCTCTGTTATTTGCTACAGGGATTTTCATTGCCATGAAAGACAATTCAAACCCAAAGCTGGTGTGGAGAGGGTGGTAGAAAGCAGCTTCTGTAAGGAAACTAATTTGAGTCAGAACATATTGTAACTAACTTTCTTTCTAAAAGAGCATTGTTCTGATTCTGATCTTGAACTTGTTTTATGCCAGTGTGGCAGTACAGTAGCGTAACTGATTTATCCAGAATTTCCTCTCTGGTTTATACCAAATCTGCATGCCTTGGTCTTGCGTACTATGTGTGTTTTTAAGACAAAATGTTCATATGATTCTGATGCCAGAATTTTATTTCAAATATATAGTATCTGGGTGCTGCTGGTCTTGGCAACTTCCTGGGTGTGTGTGGTTTGGAGTTTTTTTGGTGGTTTTCTTTTTTTCTTGTTTTATTTTTATTTTGACTAAGATCTATGATAATGTACCACAATTATGGCCTTTGCTGTAAAAATCATTAGGCCAGATGAGTCTCTATCTTGCTGATACCCAGGAATTCATAGAAAGGAGTAATATTTATTGGTACTCATAGCAAAAATTATATGTGCTGTTGGGTGCTTCCTTTTTTTTGCCTGAGCTTTCTGAGGCATCTGTCCTGTTACCCGGCACAGCCAAAATGCTTCATGGTGTTATTACCTGGGTGTTGCATTTCTGTTCCTTTCCTCAGTAATCTATATGACACTGGTAGAAAAATTCAGCATTTGGCCCTTATTGCACTGATATTACACCATTATAATTTGACTAGTGAAAGGTAAATAGTTTATTTTTAAAGGGTCATGAACAATGCATTCTCATATTTTCACCAAGACATACTGTAACATTTGATGAAATGAAAATCTGTAATGAGAAAGGGAGGGAGCTTTATATTCAGTGTGTATATGGTAACTCAGAACACTGTTTATTGTAACAGAATGAAAGTACTGCAAGTCTAAGTGGTTTCAACGATGTTTCCTTCATCCCAGGAGCATCTGAACCCAGCTTCTGCCTTGTCAGCCACATTTATGATGTGTTCATAATTAAATGTCCACGAAGCTCACAGCATGCTGACCACAGAGGGGCCATAAGCAGTAAAGATAAATGAGAGAGAGAGATGTAATATTGCTTCACTTGTGGGTTTAGTCTGATGTTAAAGATTGTCAGTAATAATTATTAATATGTGACCTGGTTGAGTCTTTATGTGAACAATCACAGTTTTAATAAAGTGGTAAACTCTGCTCTCTCTGTGTCATCTCACTCTATATTTAACTGTTTTACATTTAATTGTAGAATTTCAGGAGAATTTCAGGAGAAATTTCAGTTACTGAAAAATAATATGGTAGCCTATTAACGTAAGCATGCTGCTACTAACATTTTTATTTAAAGCTTAAATAAGACTGAAATTTGAATGAGAAATTGAAAAGAATAACTATAGTCTAAGTTGTGGTAGGGATCAAATCTAATTTGGTCAATTGTTTGTCACCTGAAACAAGTCTTAGGAATCCTTCTTTGTTAATATCAATAAAGAATAGCTGGATGTGCTACATATGGCATTTATAATCCTGTATCCTTATGCACCTAAAACTCCAATTTACTGCAGTGTGTCCACTGACCTGATTGTTGCCAAAAATATCTTCTTTGTGGAACTGGCAACATGCTTTGTTGCATTTGATATTTAAGACTTGCCACTTATCTTCTTCCTTCTGCTTATATCTCTCAATTTTATTTATGGGCAACTGACCAGAAGATATATTCCAGCTTAGAAAATTAAAATACTGCAAAATAAATGTATTTGCAAAGAAATGCCACCCTGTGACTGGCACACTGCTAAAAACTGCCTACTGAATACTTAAAATTTCTTATCTCTTATTTCAAACAATTGCAATTGTACAAAGGGATGTTTTTGTTCAGTTATACCAGGAAATGATACTGTAATACAAAATATTTTTGAAAGACCAGTGAGTATACCAAGGCAAAAAGTTACTATAAGTAATGCTGTTTGTGTTTCAAATTTGGAGCTACAGGAATGCCAGATGCTTACAGTGGTACATCTGAATTTTGCTTCATTTTTGCATCGTTATAGAGGTGGAAGGAAAAATGGTGAATTGTAAAAATCAAGTATTTTAAAATAGCCTGCAAAGTTTTTAGAGCCAATTACTTCTTTTGGTGTTTCACAACAAATAACTTTACAATTTTTCACATAAAGGATTATTTAATTTCCTATTCAGAAATAAATGTTTTTTTTGGAGTGTGCGTGTGTCTCTTTCAAAGGCAATATTTTACAGCTGCAATTCCCATCTACTTTGCTGTATTTTCACTTGCATAGCAGCTGCAGTTACTAGTTATTACTTACCTAGTTACTGATTACCCATAGTGCTTCATAAATTCAGGATCAGATTCTGACACTTTTACAAATACTTGTTCTTCATTTTATGATTGTTTTTTCTGAACAGGAAGGAAATTGTTTATCTGAGAGATGATAACTGTGAGTAGGTAGAATCAAATTAAATAATGGATATGTTCCATCATGCTCTTACTGAAGAAGTTAATGGGTTTAATGTGAAGTAAGGTGCTATGTAGTCTTAGTGAAAATAAGAGAAACTGTCTTGGAATTTTTTATTTTTAATTTGGGAAGAACAGTGGGAGCTGAGAGGTGAAGATTCTATTTCTTTTAAATGACTGAAGGACATAGTCTGAGCACAAAATACTACCAAACCATTTTCTACTGCCTAATACAGGTGCTTATGCAGTAACAACTTTACGCTATTCTGCTGTGTATTGAAATGTTGCTTAATTATCTGTGGTCTAAAAGGTACAGTTTATCCCTAAGTCCAACCATTTCTTTGACTAACCAGTGTATGCAAACTATTAATGATACTTAAGTGATGTGTACATCACAATGGATAGTAGTTTTATGACATTAATAAAAGTAATTATATGCACTAGTATGGTAAAAAAAAAAAAGTAAAATTCAAGGGAATGTTTATTAAATGCAATCATTTATTGGAAACAAATGCTGTAGCATTGTCTTTGGTTGATCCGCCCAAGCATTTTATCAAAGTTTGCCTGTCAGACTTACATGTCTTTGCAAGCCTAATTGACACTAATAGACTTGAAAAGAGGAGGAGTAAACTTAGAATATAATGCACATATAAAGATCCAGAGAATTGGTAACTAGTTATAAATGCATCAAAGTGCTTTCAAATGAAAATCTTAAACAAAGGAATAACATTTGGATAATAAAGAAGTCCATTACGCTTAAATGGCTATGAACAGGTAAAAAAAAAGGTGTTCTGTCAAATCAATACTTGTAGTGCAAAATTAATCACACATTTGACAAGACATGATTCTGTGTTATTTCCACCTACTGTATCTGATTCCATCTGAACATCCATTATTAATAAAATAGTCTCTCTCAAGAAATTCATTATCCTGGAATAAATACTTTAACTTTTTTGATAAAATGTAGATTTGAAATATTATTTCACAATTCATTCAGTACAGATATTTCTTGTGAATATTTTTCTCCATCTCACTTAAATAACTGTATCTTTCTTCCATTATTTCTGTTCAGATCATACTTACCCTTTTCTTATTTTGCACATGACTCTTAACTGTGAAACTGTGGCCTACATACAGAATGTTACTCAAACTAATAGAGGTTGAGCACTCTTGATTTTAGGAGTACATAATATCAATCTGTTTCCTACAGCTTTATTTCTTCATTTATTTATTTTCTACAAATAAATATGAGGACCATAATAATTGATTACTGTTTTTGAATACTATAAACAGAGAGTTTATGAAAAATGCTGTTAGTGTTGTAAATGGTGATGACTCTGGGTGGTGGGAGGAAACAAAATGAAAAGATCTAGTCTGGTTCCTGCTGAAGTAAATGAGAATAAATATTGAGGAGAGTCAACAGTCGTGACTTTAGATTAGGATGTTTAAGAGTTTTGTGAGAGTCAGATCTGAAGGACTTGATTTGATCTTCCAAAGGAGAGGCTAGAAACCTTCTCTAAACTAAATTGCAACCTTACATTTTAATCCTGTGTAGGAAAGTCTTTTTCATCAGTAACTTTTTATTTTATGTTTGTATTCCACAACATTTTGAATAATTTTTATAATAGCAGATTGTGATAATCTGCATTTCTGCCTTGCAAACAAAAATTTTAAACTATATTGGAAAACTCCAAGCTTTTAATGTTACGTCAATATAACTAGAGCATTTTTGCTCTTCTTTTGTATGTGACTTTTAAAGTCTGAAAAGAAACTGAATGAAAACAAATATCTAATGCTTACTTTTGAGAAGTAAAATATCTAAAACAGTCATTCCGCAGGTTTCGAAATCATAACTATTGGTTTCCATTGTTCAAATATAAAAGTTCATTGGACCATATCTACATCAGTGGATTGCTACTCCTCCATTTTTTGACTATCTGGGTAATAAAGTCTAATGAGATAACGGAGGTACACTTTTTCATAGAAACATATTAAGCTCTCATTGACAAACTTTAGAATGAAAATGTGAGTGTTAAACTCCATTCCTTTGTAGTAGACATTTGACTGTGCAGTTACTTTTACGTTATTTTATAATGTTGACAATTTTATACTAGATATTCAGAATTCATTATAATAATAGAGCATTGTTCGTAAGACACATTTGCCTATGTGCTAGATAATGAAATATGATAATATACTTTGCAAGGCTGCAATGTAATAGAAGAGTTCAAATTTGCTATATAAATGTAAAGAAGTAAATATAATCACTGCAGATGATACATTGTGTTCCCAGTACACTTCATATACAATAAGCAAATTGTTCATGGTGGAAGTTTTGAAAAGTGTCTAACTGGCTTATGAAGTTTTACTGGCTTTTTAAACTGTTATCTTGAGACATGCAATGGGACTTCTATTAGTACACGTGCCATTGACTATCAACATATAACTATCAAAATTCTTAGCTAACTAGGTGCTACTGAAAAAAATCCTCCTTCCTTATTGTAGGTATCTGATAGTTCTCTGTATGGTTAATCTAGAGGACAAAAGGTTGAAATTATGGCCTTTTTAAAGTAAAACTCTGACATTTTCCTGGCTTGGATCAGGATGTAATAAAATGCCAACTTGAACTGTAATTTAAATTGGAACCGTTGTTGTCAAAATCAATAAATAAATGTATTTTAAAAACAGCCCCCAAACTAGCAGATGCATGTTGTCAGGCATTGGCCACAGTGACTGCAGTAAGGAACTGAGTGGAAGTCAATGCTTGGAATGCCTTACAGTCCCTGATCCTGTATGTCACCAAAAATGTGTAGGTCGTATAGGCAGTTATCTTTCCTAGCTTTGGGGAAGTACATGATGAGTACTGTATCCTTAAGAGAAAGAGAGGCTTTAGGATTCAAAATACTGCGAACTGTTGAGTGTTAGCTTGAGGGAAATTATTAGAGGAAAAACAGCTTTAAGCACTTTGATTGTGGTAACTTTGGAGATACCAGTTTGCCTATGTATCATTTCTTATATTTTTTTCCTATTTTCATATTCATAAAGTAGCTTTTTTCTGTATAGCACTGAGTGTCCTGGCACTTAATTGAATTCTAGGCATGATTTAGTTGTATTACGTGCCAATTCTATTTCTATAGACCTGGATGTGCAGATGAAAGACACAGAAGTGGACTTTTATTTTTAACTAAATCTCTCTCTCCCTCTGGATGTAATTCTTGTACCCGCAGCATGGAAATGCTTGTAGGCAGAGGATACTGTTTCATCAAATTTTGGACCATATTCAGTAAAAACAGAGGAGAGCTGTTCTGTGATGAGGTGAAGGTGTCCACCTTTTTTCATGAATGATGGTCTAGTAAAAAAAGTCAGAATCCTTTAGAATCATCAAGCTGCTAAGTAAACACAAGTTCTTGACAAAGAATCTAGACATTTAAAGATGAGATGGCCTTTGGGGTTCACTGAATAATATGAGTGTTGGTGGCCTGTATCTCTCACTTAATTGGCCACATGTCCTTACTTGAAAACTGTAGAAACATTGGCTAAATATACCTGAATGAGCTTTATGTATACTAAGCAGAGAAAAATACCATTGACCACTGCATTTGAAGTGGTAGAGTCTTCATAACTGAAAGTGATGTACTCTTGATGACTCTGCTACTTCCCTTGTAAACTGGTATACCTGCATTCTGAACAAATAGTTAATAAGATTTGGTACAAGTAAATGTCACTTTCTTCCTGAAGTCCAAAACATGGAGTGAAGTGAGATAGGAGATTTGGATAACTGATTTTACCAATACCAGTAGCCAGACAGGAATATTTTTCTTGCATTTTTAATCCATTCATCAGAAGCCTTGCTGTTGAGTAGTTGAATGAATTAGAAAAAACCCACGCCCAAACCTTGTATTTTGTGAGCATTTTTCACAAGTTTTTTCATTCTAAAAACTACCCACATTGTGTGACCTCATGCAGAACTGATCAGAAATCAAGTTTAACTATATTTCTAACATAAAAAGTGAATTAAGAAATGAAAATACTATAGGAAATTCAACTTTCTAAACTGTAACTCATGAGTAACTTATGTGGTTGGAAAGAAGGACGAAGTGGGTTTTTTATTTAGGTTTTTAATGACCTGTTGCTTGTTGCTGTCATTAGAATTTTGATATATCCATCTTGAATGAGAACACTCTATGAAACTTGTGGTTCTTATTGCCCTATTTTAAGCTTGTAAATTATGACAAAGAGTTTGATTTGGGTGCTCTAATTGTGTTCCTGTTTTGTTCTAGTGATATAATAGAAGCAGATGTTGTGTTAAATGTAACTTTTCCCTTTTAGTACAAGGCTTTCTATATGCCTGCTCATCAAGTGGGTCTAGCAGATAACTCTTCTGTAGCTAGTATTTGATTAATAAGATGGTCATGTCCACTTACCCCATACTTAAATCTATGCACTTTCATTATAAAAGAAAATACAAATGGCATTGATCATAGTTGAAAAAATGGCTCCTCCTGATGTCTTTCTGAATGGCAGTTGTAGAATGCTGTCTTTAGGGAAAGCTTGCTGATTCTTGATTCATCAAGCTATTTTTCTTCATGTTAGAGATAAGAAGAACTCAAAGTGGAAATGGAACTAGTGCCATAAAATGCCAAGGGGGTTTCTTCGTTCAGCTATTGGGAAGTTGACAGTTAAAGATACTCTTGTCCCTTTCACTAAGTGTTATTATTTGCTCTGATGATTTCTGGAGTTACCAATGTGCCACTAAGGTTGAAGCTGAGAACTATTACAAATTCATATTCCAAAATATGAATTAATTTCTTCATCAGAACAGATATTTCTTACTTGTTCTGCCACGAATTTTGAGGATTTGTGCAAAGCTCTATTGCTTTGATCATAAAAATATAAATAACGAGGATATCCATTAACTTCAGTTTTAGATAATGAGACTTTAAAGTTGACTTTTCTTTCTCAACTGACCACATTTACTTTTTTCATTAAACATTTGATTTTGATATTGCAAGAAGCAGCTTTATTGTTTTAGGATACCTCACTCTTTTTTTTCATTGTCTTGTTAGGACTCCATCAGCTTGAGAGTTTGTCTGGATTTAGGAATGCAGGCAAGAAACGAGAAGAAATATCACTATTTTGCTAGGGATGCCATACCTCAAACTTATTTGACTAAGACCTGTGATGAATAAAATTCCTCCACAAGAAGAGTTTTTTGCTATTAATAAACATTAAACTTCATTTTGGTTTTGCTCATAATCTGTGAGGCCAGCTCTTCTTTGTACCCTGATTTTTCCTACTGTGAGTTTGCAGTTCTCCTTTCTGAAACTGAAGGATTGTATGGAATTTATTTCATGGGAATGTTTTATGCTTGCAAGAGATGAACAGATGTTTAGAAAACAAAGCTACTAGTCACTAGTTTTGTTACAGCTGCACTAGTGATCAATTGTATGAATTTTACAGCATAGCTGTATTGGAATGAATGTTTCAGAGGCATTTCAATCAAAAGTGGTGCCATTCTGAGCTTGAAACATAGGCTTAGATTTATTTTTCTAGCAGTGCAATCCTCAAAGATTATACTTCATGCACCATTTTCAGGCATGTCAACATCCCTTACAAAATACAAAGATGAGCGTTATTTCATAGAGGTGGCACAAAGTAATACAATAAAATGGATTTATTTCATCCTAATTTATTTAAAATGTGCATAGACCGAACTGGGGTAAAATCTGTGAGATGAAATATCTTGTTCACGTGAATATATTGGAGAAAAAAATCAACACTGTTCTAACTTTGAAAGGAAAAGAGGAACATGTGGACTGCTATTACAGGCATGGATGGAAATTGTTCTAGTGGTGCATTTCACAATGTTTGCATATAGATTTGATTTTCTGATGTCCAAAAGTATATATTCACTGTAGTCTGAGCTGTCCTGTAAACTCTGTTTGGGAATACTCTTCAGTGGTTATTGCAAGTCAGGACTTTTGTTTCTTTCCCTGGCTGTGCAGCTGATTTGAAGCAGTACCTAGTGACATAAGGCACAACCTGTGCTAATTATGATTAAAGACAAAACTTACTTTTTAATATTGTTAATATTAGTGCTTTAAATACAGTTCTGAGTATAGAGCTGTACTGCCTCGTTGGAACCAAGTACATCTAAGCTATGATTAATCTTTGCTTAGAAAATGAACAGTCTGACAGCATAGCAAGGCTTAAGTAGATAAAAAGTATACGTGCAGTCTACCTTAATTGTTCTGGATAGTAACTTCTCACACAGTTTGGGCTATGTTCCCTAGGGTGTGCCTGACCATGATCTAAGCTGAAATTTCTCTAGAGCTAGTTCTCCGCATTCACTTTGATATATGCTTAGTTTGTACTTTATCAAATATATCACCCCTCTGTCTCCCCACCTACAACTTTTCCATCTTTCCCCTCTACTTTCTATTTCAGCATATAAGTGAATTAAAAGCTAGGCTGTTTGATTTTGATTCCACCTCCCTTCTCTTCCCCCCTCCTCCTGCCCCGTTCACAACACCTGTCAAGGACAACAAAACTGAGTTATAGCTCACGAAACTTTACAGGATGACAAGATGGGCTTTATCCTCTTACAGGGGAGACCACATGTGGGCCAAACACTGTCCTTTAGGATATTCTATTTCAGTCTGAGAGTGTCAAACTACCAAAACTTTAAGTGGGTACGCCTGTTTCCGCAGGTCTGTGTCGTGGTTTAACCCCAGCCAGCAGCTAAGCACCACGCAGCCGCTCGCTCACTCCCTCCACCCCAGTGGGATGGGGAAGAGAATTGGGAGGGTTACAGTCAGAAAACTCGTGGGTTGAGATAAGAACAGTTTAATAATTGAAGTAAAATTAAATAGAATAGTAGTAATAATAATATAATAATAATACAATAATAATATACAGAGCAAGGGATACACTATACAATTGGCTCACCACCCGCCGACCGATGCCTGGCACGTCCCCGAGCAGCGATTGCTGCCCCCCGCCCCCCCTGGCCAACTCCCCCAGTTTCTATACTGAGCATGATGTCATACAGTATGGAATAGCCCTTTGGCCAGTCTGGGTCAGCTGTCCTGGCTGTGCCCCCTCCCAGCTTCTTGTGCACCTGGCAGAGCATGGGAAGCTGAAAAAGTCCTTGACTAGTGTAAGCACTACTTAGCAAGAACCAAAACATCAGTGTGTTATCAACATTATTCTCCTCCTAAATCCAAAACACAGCACTCTACTAGCTACTAAGAAGAAAATTAACTCTGTCCCAGCTGAAACCAGGACAGTCTGTTTTTGCTGGCTGTAGATCTCAAAACACAAAAACCATTAGGCAGTGTAGTGAGAAGGAGTTTTAAGGTCTAATTCTAACTTTTTGGTGAAGCATCTGCAGATATGCAAAAAGATATCTGTCTAAAGATAGCATCTTCTTAGATTCACATCAGAAAATTCAAATGATTGTTTTGTAGCCAAACAGTCTATTGAAATAGTATTGAAATTGAGTAAACTAATTCTATAAAATTACTATACTATGCATGACAGTGATAAATTTTACTTTTAAAATTCCATCATTTTTTATTAAAAGCTTGTAGTTACCACTATTCTAACAAAAATATCACTGATATTTTTAGCTGACATGATGCTAAACAACAACAAAAAAATTAATCTCAAAAACTCCAAATGAATGCAATGCAAGAATTTTGTTAAAAGGAAGTATGGCATCGTGGTATCCCAAGCTTTACGACTGATGTGTTATACTTTGTATCAAAAATAATATTTAAGCACTGCTTTTCGTCCATGAGAGTAGCAGTGATGTTTTTCAGATAATAGCTTTTGTTTTGTGTTTGTCAGAGTTACAGTGAAAAGCTTCACTGACCACAGAAGAAAATATATGCTGTTTACACCTAACAGAGGTGAGTGTAGCGTTTGGCTTTGCTGTTGTCAGCCAGGAGTTCTTACTGAGGAGTGTCATCAGCCTCTAGAGGGTTTTATGGATCTGAAGTCACTTGAATTGGGCTTGACTGCATTAAAGAGGCATTGTATGATACAAGCTTTAGATGACTGGTTTATCTACTTGCAATGTTACAGCAGTCAAGTTTCCTTTGCTGCTTGTTACTTAAAGACTACAAGGGGTCACACTGTGTCAGCTGATGTGTCAGAATTTGAATGATATCAAATAAGCATAGGCTTAACAGAAAAAAAACCCAAAACACCACTATTACCAGGGCTTTGGCAAACATTGCCAGAATGCCAGGTTCTGGTGTGAGAGCACCCAAGTGCCGACAAACTTATGGCTTTTGTTATGTCAGCTGCTTTGCTTACTTTCACTCCACCTCTGTAGATACAGTCTGTTGGAGTCACAGCTGAGCACCACAAGTAAATGTGAAACATCGTAGTGCTAAGCCCTGGGGAAAAAGCGGCAGCTTCAGGAGCCTTTGACATAGAACAGAGAGGTTTTGTTCTTATGTGTCTAAGGTGAGCAGAGGGTAAGAAATTGCATGAGTGCAGGAGACCAATGTACTAGAAGTACTGCAAACAAAACCAGTATCAAATATGAGAGAAACGATTTGGATTGCATTGAGAGTAAATTCACTGAATCTCTCTAGCTTGAAGATGACTGCGAGACAAGGTATGCATTTAATTTAAGTATGTGTAATCACCCAAAAAAGTTGTGAAAATAATTTTTAAACTTTCACCTGCAAGTATTGTATTTATTGTCCTAAATAATGATGGGTGGCACCAAGACATGATTACCTTGCTTTATTTGAACTAAATACACAGAGTTCTGAAATTTACTTAAATGACTAGGGTTACTTGCTTTGGCAGTGTTTGTCATATGGAAATCTCATGGGACTGAAAATTAAGATGGGCTAAATACATGTTCTAGATGGTTTGTCTCCTGAAATTTAGTGAGGAAGAGTATGGGACTGAATTGTGAACAAAGATGTACGTTTTTGTACCTGTCTCATAGGTTTTTAACAATTTAATTGAAAGCCAGGATCTGAATATCTGTAAACGAGGACAAATATTCAGTAACTTGTTCTGAACCCAGTTCTATGTCTTGTGAATGTAAATTTTCTTTTGATGGTTCTGTAGGCTTGTACGTCTGGTAAGGGAGTGATGGGGAAACATGCAGCACAGGAAAAATGATAAACTAGTTAGGAAAATGCTACCTCTCGAATCCTTTGTTCTTTAAAGTGGCCTGATCTTTAGAAGGCAAAATGGATCATACTTGTGAGATATATTGGGTCAGTCATGTATATAAGAATCAGTTCTGACATGAAGGAGAGGGGTGCCTAGGTGAGTGATAAAGTCGTAAAATAATTCCATTATCACAGACTGACAGGCTTTTAACAGGAGCTAGGCATGGCCTTGTTTGTGAGGAGATACATAGTTCCAGTTGGGATGTAACACATGGATTGGCTATTGCCTGAGCAGCAAGGAATTCTGTGATTATCCTGAATGGAATGTATCGAGTTGTTCAGCTGGGAGGACTGAATACTAGAAGAGTGCTTGCAGTACTTTGGAAGTATTGTGTAAGTTTTCTGTGCCCTGCCTGGGCATGGTGAGAGACGCTTCAGTGCCCAAGTTACATATTCTTCCTAGCACACAGGACCTTTGGGTTGCTATTACTAGAATTGAATTAGATGGTTTTAAATGTTTAAGGCCCCTTGCTGCCCAGGGTTCAGGGTGTTCTGTGGGATTGGGTAGTTGGTATTAGCCCAATCATCAAACAGCTGCTCAGATAATCCTTTGAGAATGGTTTGGCTGTGCTAAATAGTACATTTAGGGATGGCTTCTCACGTTAGGAGGACAGGTTGAAATCAAAACTGTAAGTTTCTCTCATATTGCGGAGGAGGAATCTGAAGTAGTTGGGAAGTTTAAAGCCAGTGATATACACGACTTGAGCTTTCCCTGCTCTTGTGGAGGGTTCTGAGGTGAGGTTATAGTGAGCTTAACTGGTAGCAAACCCAAAGAAGATGTATTTTTATTATGAACATGCTGACACAGAAGCAGGGAAATGCTAGGAAATATTAGGAAATAGTGCAAGACCACACAGGATTTCTCATTTGTTGTCTTTGATCTCAGTGATTTCTCAAGAGGAATATATACTTTGGGCCAAATAACCTGCTAGTTTTAGAAAGGTGTAAAAGCCTCTTGCTGCTTGGTCTGTTAATTTGCTTCATGAGAGCAAATGAATAGATTATTCTGTCCTCTATGCGTAAATTAACCTGTGAGGGGATTATACTATGATTGTTTTTAACCTGTTAGTGTCTGAAAAACATTCAGAACAAGTCCTAGTTTGTCTGTCGTCTTCCTTCATATTTTTATGCCTCAAAGCCTCAGTGTTGTTCAAAACCAAATCTGTATATTGTTTTTATTCTGAGTCTTTAATTTGCAATTTTAATATATACATAGCTAATATAGCAATGTAGTAACTAACATGATTAATAAAGCAGTTCAAGTTGTATTTTATGAAAAATTAAAAAATGCACTATTTTAGAACTTTTGTAGATATCAAATTATTATTCCTTCAAAATAAATGAATGCTACATATATTATTTAGCATTTAAAATGGGAAAAGTTGAAATGGGCATGAATTCAAATTTTAACTGAGTATGCTAAAAATCGTATACCTCAATAACAGATTAATCATTTTGTTATCCTTTAATAAGGATTTCTTGAAGGGATATTGTTCCAATGACTTCAATCTTGGGTTCAGTTCAGTTGACCCTAAAAGCAACTTTGAATTGTCAAAAATGTCATATGTCTTTGAACAGGCTATTGAACCTTTGTGGTTTGTGTTTTGTTTTTTTTTTTTTTTTTCTCTCTTAACACCCGGAGTAGATAATGTTACTATACTGGTTGAAGGATACAATGCAGAAGCAAGGTGAACTCTTAGGTTTGCTTCCATTTTAATCTGGGGTGGAATACAAAAGTCATAGCTGGTTATGAACAGCTATTGGCAAAAACTTCTATTAGTGTCAGGTATTGTGTTTTCCTGTTGTACTTTGACACTCACTGGACTACAGGGACACTGGTTTAATGTAATGTATAGTGGAAAAAAGTGTAGAGCTGTAAAGAGATATTGGTTGCATAATGCACAAATTCTTCTCTGATGTGTCTTGTGCACCCCATTTGGTGGTAGTAACTATGGAAAAAATAGTTAATTTCCCAAGAGAAGGCATACTATACATGCTCAGTGACTAAAACATTAAATAGGAGAAGCAAAATAACATGGAATCCACAGGCTATGGTGTTACAATTTTATGTCACGGTCTTGACTGAATTTTGCATTACATTTTGTATAACACAATGTCCAAAGTAATGTAATTAGAAATCCCTCTTTCTTAGTACCTGAAATATCTATTAGAGAAAAATGTGACATATGTAGTTCAAATAAATGTATGATTTTTAATGCTGACTATCAAATAGTTTATATAAATACTAAGTTTTGTCTTAGCCTTGGGGTGGCCTCATTTGTGTTCAAACCTGTTCAAATATCAGTTATGTTGATAGGGGACAGAATTTCAATGTTTGCCATCTCATACCAGGTATGGAAGCAAAAGCTGTATTTGTGTTTGCATGAGGATACAAATATATGTACATAAAAACTTCACATATGCAATGCTGTTGATAACATCTTAAAAGTCATACTGAGACTCTTGGAAATCTGGACCAAAATTCTGTTCTGCAGTTCTTTTATGTGCAAGACTTACAAGTGTGATGGTAAGCTTCTCTGAAACTGAGTTTACTGGCTTTTGGCTTAATTTTATAGGTTTCTTTTTCATTTGTGTTTTGTTTAAAATATTGCTGACGTCTGTGGTTTGCCTTTCCCTCTTACAAAAGAGACTTTGTTTCAGTATCTATTTTAACAATGATTAAATGTTATTAGGTGTTGTGAAGGGAGAGAAGGTGGGGTCTATTTGGACTTAATTTGTCTATAAGCTGTGATTATTTCCAACTGTAACATACAAGCTTCAGGGATACTCTACTTTGTCAACTTGTCAGTCTTCAGACTCGAAGGTTTTGTGCACCAGAGTTTGTCCTTTATTAGTGTTCACAAAGCATTTATTGTGCAGAGAGTGTTGCTACAATTAAATTACACAAAAACATTGAAACTCAAAGTAGAAGTTTTAATCAAAGGTGCA
Source organism: Theristicus caerulescens (assembly GCA_020745775.1). Lineage (NCBI taxonomy): Eukaryota > Metazoa > Chordata > Aves > Pelecaniformes > Threskiornithidae > Theristicus > Theristicus caerulescens. The sequence goes on along the minus strand of CM036565.1, from coordinate 41,765,374 downwards.
TTTTGCCTGCAAATAAGACTGTTCAATCTCCTGATATATCCTTATCTCCAGTTGACTTCCCTATGTTTCTCCAGCTGCTTCCAAGACCTAATCCAGTATTCCCTGGTGACTTGTTCCCTGCTCCTAAGGACTGAAAGAGCACCTGATGTCCTTTTACTTCCACTCTCTCGGCATCTTTGAGCATGATGTTGCGATCCAGTTTCTGTGTAATTTAGCCTGTGATGTTAGGAAAAGTGAGAAAGTACTAATAAGAAACCTTCTTAAAAAGAGCTGGTATCTGTATAAGTATGACAGACATCATGTGAGTATTTCAGCAAGAATAATGTTACTAAAGTGGATACAGTGTCTTGAGGTTGGTTTTGATTGTTTTACTTTTTTTAACATTTGCATCAAAAGTTTTTTTTTCCTTTGTCTTTTCATTGTCCTTATTTTGTCTTCGTGCTGTACAGCATAATTGTTATTTTTTGTTTTACTTAAAATTCTAATCTTCATTTAGCATATTCAGTTTTACCAAGCATTCATATGTCATGAGTAAGGCCTCAAAACTAATTTAATTTCTGTTTTGTTATATGTTAAGGTGTATTTGGAGTCTTGATTTCTTTGCAACTGAGTTCATAGTAGCTGATTTTTAAAATGTGACGATGAAAATGAGTAAATGTGTGTGGGTTTTTTTTTTTCTTTCTTTCTTCTTCCTTGCCCTCCCCGCCCCCCCCCCCCCATCACAATGTCCAGCAACTGGGGCTTTAAAGAAGCAAAAGCATGAAATACTGGGAAATTAATAATATATTGGTGACATTTGTCAATACTGAGCATTTCATTGTATATGGATGGGTTAACAGTTTACCAGCTAATTACAGTCTCACTTTGCTGGTTTGCTTTCCACATTTGCTCCTGACTTTTATAAGGAATTAGCTTCTATAAATTCCTGTTAAAGTTAGTCAGATGACTACTAGCACTTTTATGTGGGTATTTATTTTGAATATTTAGCTTCCCTATGAGGGTAGTGACTATATCCATTCTGGAGTGTGCTTTCCTTAGCTGACTTAAGCGCATGGCTTGTTAAATATAGCATGAATGAAACCATCCATGTTTTGCTGTTCTTATGGTGTTTCTTCTCTACCAGTTTCTTTTCTGCTTGCAAAGCTTTTTACACATGATTGACTCTGGGACAGACTGTGCATGTCTTCAGCTGAGGTTCAGCCTTGGCCCCTAAAAATTTTATGTGCATAGTAAGTCAGGCTTCCTTTGAATGAACATGCTGATTTCTGAAGAAAGGCATATTCTTGGAATATTGCGAATGGTTATTAGACCATTTTCCCCAAGGAATTGTCCCACCCTCCATTGGCAGCAGTCCCAACTTGACATGAATCTTCTTTGCATTATATCAACAATTTTTTTCTATGTGCAATGTACAAATTATTGTGCTTCAGCATCAGACAAAGAGCATCTTACCTGAACTCTTTATCAGACAAATATGCATAAACAAATCTTACCTGGTTTAAAATTTAGCTCCTTTATATACCTTTTACATTACCCCAGGTTATTTGTAGCTTACTAGCTCATACGCCACACTTACCTAATTTTTGTAGGATTCCTCCCAAGACTACATGATAATGGAACAACTTGTTGTGGAGAGTGACCTTCTCTAGCAGTAATTTCTTCCCTTGGGCGTTTAAATCGATTTTCTTCATCTTGGCATGTGAAGAGTCAAAGTATGCCCCTTGCCCTGACTCTCCCATGAGCATACGGTGGCATCGGAAACAAATCATGTGAATGCTGCAGCTTTTAGGGCATTCACTATGGCAGCATCAGGAAGAGAAGAATGTTTTTAGGCAGTTTCTCTCTATGCTGTGATATAATTTAGTTTGGAAACACCATTTACTGGGGGTTACATTCTGACAGATTGTTTTGGGGGTGCTTGAAGATATGGGTAATAGGGGGATTCAGTTTACCTGTGAACGTCAGAGGCAGCATGTGTCACATGAGAGAATGCACCAAGCAGCATCTCTGTGCCCACGTTCTGCTGTACTGTTGCCTGTGCAGAGCTAGAAAATTCTAGCTCACGCACACGTGTTTATGGTTAACACAGGGCTAAATACACTATCTTTGCTTGGAAACATGCAGTCCCTTTGTGATAATATTACATTCAGTATATTTGAAATTCATGAGTAAGTGCCTACTGTAAGAAGGCCTACATTGATATCAGCATGTAGCCTGACAATGGCAAAGCTCCTTGCGTGAATATGGTATCACCTGTTCAAAACAAGAGTTCAGTATGTGGTGGTCTAGCATGTGTATGGGCGTAAAGAGGTATATGTTTGGAAAGTTGTTATGCCTAGAAATCTATTTCTGGCTATAGCTGTGTAGTATTCAGTATCTTTGAACTTTTGATATACAATGTGAAGAAAATGAAACATAATTTATCAATAAAATAGACAATCGCTTATGCTTGTAGTTGCAAAAACTTCTGAGGATTTACCGAATCAGATAAAATACTTTAAGGGAGCAGGCCAGTATATTTGGTTTGGGAGAGTTTCATTTTGTTTGCCTTTTGCATATACAAAAGGTGAAGGGAGAGGATAGCAAAGAAAGATTGATACTTTAGAAGATGCCAAGTGAAGACATTCTTCCTTCATTTAGTGGATTGTTTCTTGGAGGTATGGGGCACTGAATCCGCACTTCTCCAGAGACCTTTGACCTGGCCATGGATACAGCCAGCATCAGTATAAATGTATGTATGTACACGAGTGAGTATTATCCCTGAATTCTGCACTCCCCTCTGCTTCAGTCAGTTACTCAGTAAAACTAACTTGAGTGGAGCTTGTGTCTGAGAAATTACTTCTTGGGTAGCAGAATAACTGTGGATAGGACAACGCATAAGTAAGAGTGCATGGTTCTCTTTAAAGTATGTGCATAATAGTTAGAAAAATGCATACGTAATAAGTTGTGAGCATTCCCTTTAATTCTAACCAGCAAAGCTGAAAATATTTAAAAGTGAATAGTTGGCCTATTCAGCATGGGAATAAACATATATTGGTGAAATGTGTGATTCCATTTAATCTCAGTATTGATCAGAAGACAATTGATCAGCCAATATCCTGAAAACATTGAGAAGAAAAACAGTGGGGGAAAATATAAACTGTACTCTTCTGGCATAAATTAGCAAAAAAAACCCCAGATGTGATATATATATTCATGTAATAAGATACACTAACATAAGGAACAAATTATGTTAGCAGGCAAAACTGTTAACAGGCAGTTAATGAAAAAGAAGGATGATAGAAGTGAGATGGCAAACTAAATGGGTGAATAACCTGCGTGTATAAGTTTTCATGATAAACGAATCTAAACAGCAGTCATTAAGTATAATTTTAACAAGATCTCAAGAACAATAGTATAACCAATTGAAGAGGCAACAACCCATGGTGGGGCTGTAGCATGTTCTTTCCTTCAGCGATCGTGATAGCACGCTAATTATAATTGTCACTAACAACATCCTGTGGTGAGCAGAAGAGTTTCACCGTCATATTTACATGAATGTATTGTGAAAGGGAAGACACAGACAACTCTATAAAGAGAAGGGGAAGAAAGGAAAGATGAAAAAGTGCTGAAATAGATAGCAAAAGAACTTCAGAGGAGAGGATTTCAGATAAATGAAGTAATAGTAATAACGTTAAGAGCCTTCTAGTCAAAAGGCACAGAAATAATACTGAAAATAAGATCTCTGCTTCCTTTTGACAGAGTTTAAAATTCCATTTTAAATTTTATATATGCAATATGCATATATGCAATATGAGGCTTCATTCAATCAAGGCTATTACATAGGTACAAAGGACTCAGCTCTGAGAAAGGAGGCACAGCATTTTTATCTGGCAGTTAGAGCTCATAGTCTTCCTCCCTCCACCTCTGTATTATCGTGCACTGTCTCTGCTGCTTATTTATATTCACCTGCTTTCTAATTAGCATCCCATAAAGTCACACACTTACAGTATATTTAACCTCAACTCATGACACTGTAGCCATTATCGTTTGTATCAGGGAGGATGATTGTTTGAAGACCTGTTACAGAGGATACCTTATTACTTGTACATGACAGATATCAATTACAAGAAAGGTCTAATGGGGCTGTAGTCATTGGAAGTCTACAAAGTCAAGTTTTAGTGAAGGTTTCTTTCTTTTCTACAGAGTGTCATGAAAAGTAAGATTTCTGTCATACTTTTATGTAAAGACATTCAGAAGAATAAAAAAATTGTATGTTGCAATCTCTTAAAATTTCAAAGATTATCTTCTGAAATTTAAGGTAGGAAGGAAAGGAATTTGATATATTGTAAATTCTAAACAGCAAAAACACAGAATGCTGATTAAGGCATATGTAAGAAACCATGTCTTTAAATAATATATATATATTTTTTTTATAACCATGATTTTACTTGAGTTTAGGAGGAGGTTGGTCTGCAAATATTTACATGGGAAAGACAGTTATTAGCAGTATAGTGTTTAGACAAATTTAACCTGTCATCTTTCTGACATCAGTATATAAAAAGATCAGTCCTTCAAACTGAAAAAGAATAGCCACTAGATACACAGAGGAAGACAAATTTTCTAACACAAAAGTGCTATGTAAAAGAAATAACTTCATTTTTGGCAAAAATAAAACTGGGTTGGAAAGAAACTATTTGATTATTCTAAAAACTAATCAAACAATTTAAAACTCAAAATGATGATTTTTTGCTGTTTCATATAAATCTGGAAATGCTGGCACAGCTTGAGCTATTTCAGCAGTGTTTAGTCCACTTCTGAGGCATTTAAAGGCCTCAAATATATTGTCCAACACAAATTCTTGTGCACTTCCTATTCAACTTTTAAGCATCTGTTTCAAGCATTGATTAGTGACTCTATTACACATTAATCAGATAAGATTTAATGAATCATTATTGGAGTTTTATGAACATTCCTTTAGAATGCTATTCTATGAAATAATTAAATAATCAATATCTTTGTGAGAAATGGGCAATTTTTTTCATTGGTAAATGTAATTCTGACATGGTTTCTTTGATTAACAGTGAGGGAAAAAAAGGTATGTCACTGTGTTTCTAGGAGCAGAAGTAGACATGTGAAGTCTCAGGCCAGGTCATCTTTTTCACCAACATGTAGTGATTGCAGAGCATTGTGTAGTTCTTGTAGACACTTATGTGGATGTACCTGAATATGAAATGGTGCCAAGGTGGAAAGAGTGATGATAACAGATAGAGGAAATTGAGAGATGTTCTCTGTACTTACGGTCTGCTCGTCCCAGCCTTTTGTGTGGTTTTTGAGACAAATACACTCAAGTTCAAGTGGGAGAAGGAAACAGTCTTGTTTGAACTACCTTAAACTGAAGGATTTGGGGAAAATACAAGTAACAAACCATGACATCTTTCTAGGAAGAGACTATAGGAGTATCTGTTATATCACACTCTGTGAACTGTACAGGGCATCTCAAACCTGAGGTTCTGAGTCAGCTCTGGAAATGCTAGATGAGTACATTATGGTTTCTGCTAATGTTCTCTCAATTGTTCATGAAGCCATATAACCCAACCCTTCTATTTTTAGATTAACAAACAAATATAATTGAGTATTCTGTTTGCTATGCTCAAAGTAGTTAAAAATATGCCCTGTCCTATAACTCCTGTATGCTGTTAATTAATAGATACTGTCGTTGATTTAGTGTAAGGTGACGAGCAGAAAACATGAGACATAGGAGCAAATTCAAGATAACCATCTGAGAGCAATAGAAATTATGAAATTAGGTGTTAGATTATTGTGAAAAACCCAGATTTGATTTTTTAGATTTGGGAATGTGGGCACCAATATTATTTTAGTAATATTCTTCAATTTCATGCCTAGTTTTTGAAGCTGTTTTTTACTGAACAATACTAAAAAAATCTTCATGTATAGGCATGCTGTATTACTTACAGGGGTTGCTTTTTTATGAGGCTGCTAACCCAGGCTCTTTGCTGAAGACGAAGATAATTAAAATATTGTCTTTCAAAGGACAGGGCTTTATACTACCTATGAAGATGTTGCAAAATCTGTCATCCATAGCAGAAAGCATATTTAAGGAAAAGAGATTGCTGGCAGGCAAATTTAGTCAATTGTACAGTGTATTTCAGAAGTGAGGCATAGTGTTCAAAACTTTGAAGGCTTCCTTGAAAATCATGTTGTACCTACATTCCTAGGGGCGCAAAGCCCTGGGAAAGGGGAATTAATACAAAGTTGTATGAATTTGAAAAAAAAAAAAAAAAAAAAAAAAGAAGAGGCATTTAGCTTAATTTTTTTCTAGGTACTTAGTGAACACACTGGTGTTCTGAGTTCTGGAGCATATGACATTCAATGAAGTTGGAAAAGAGTAAGTACAAAACAAGAGTGTAAAGAAAAGTTTCCCATCCCATATATGCTTAGAAGTATGGGAACCCTTTGCCAGAAGTTGTGTGGGACTACTGTTCTAGCATATTAGACATGTAGGTGGGTAACGAGATCTAGAGTTTTTACTGTAAATTTCAAAGCAATGTTTTGAAATCATCCTTCAGTGTAAGATAATGAAATACTTAGGAATAGGTTTTTCTAATATGAGACATTGTGACCTATTAGGAACTTTTCTAAACATTTATAATTTGTAAAGGCAAATATCAGAGACAGAATATTAGGCTAGATTGACCACTGAGGTCAATTATCACCTTTGTATTGCTTCTATTATCACCTTTATGTTTACTGCCTATGGAAGCTTTTTCACACTCTCCCTTGTGATTTTTCTGGAACAACTCAGGACAAGCCAATCTTTTTGTAAGTGGATGAAAGGGAATTGTAATGGAGAGAACTCTGCACAAAGGATATGAAGCTAAAGCAAAATGTTGAGTTTTGCTTAGTTGCTCTTTTTAAATTTTCCTTTTCTTCTAATGAATATTCTTAGTGAGAAGAAATAGTATCTACTAGAAGTATGCATGAGACTTCACCCTTTTAGCTGAAAAAGGGATTAAATAAAGGAAGCCTTTCTGAAGGACTGTATGCTATTTATTTAGGTCATTTTAAATGTCAGTATGAATAAATGGGATGTTATGTATCATCCTTTCACCTTAAATTTACGGGCTGTAATGTGTAAATTTTGCCTTATAAGTTTTTTAAAGCAGAGACTTTTTTTTTGTGTTGTAAAAAAATTGTGTATGCTAATGTTTCTGTGAAACAGTAAAAACAAATGAAGGTGTTTGTTACGAAGGATTCTGAGGTTTAGAAACCTAGAAAGTAAAACTTACCTCATTTAAAATGAAAGCTTGGATTATGATCCAAATTTTTTTTCCTGGTGTAGTGAAAAAAAGCCAGTGGGTCTATGAGTCTCATTTGGCTTGTTTATTGATGGAAACCATGTCTGATTTCCTCAAATCTCACCTTTGTACATCAAATGTGAAATTAAATGTGGAGAGTATAAATTCAAGGCAAACTAATTCAATCTATTAGTACTTAAAGCCATATTCTGTTTATTACATCCAAATGCATTTCAGCTTTAAAAAAAAAATCATTGAAATTATTAGGTTCTGTAAAGAGCTGTAAAGTTCTACAGATCTACACAAGTTTTAATAAAACTCTGTAGCCTTTCAGAATGAGTTTCACAGTACAGGATTAAGGTTTTTTTTTGTATTGGGAGTGTACTTTTGTTATGGAAGTAGCTGAATGAAGCTTTTTGATCTACGTTGCATCAGATCAAGTTAGATGATTGCATAGTTCCTGTGGGCTTATGTCTTTGGAATTTGTATTCCACACAGCAAGCTAGAACCATACAAGAACACTGTAATTTCTAGTAAGTTCCATAGGTTCCCCACCTCCCCCTTCCTTATTTCTCTTATTTTCATCAAAACTTGAGATAGAAGAATATGTGTTAGAACTTGTGCTTGTGTACTGGAAAATCCATGACCAAGTGAAAAGTGAGAATGATGAATAAATTCATTTTAACTGAAAAGGCAACATGTGAAGCTGATAGTCTTGAGGGCGATATGCATTGACATGTTAACTCTGTACTGTCTTCCATATGAAATTCTAACCTTTGCTCTTGTAATGACAATATTGCTTTTTCTTAGGGTAAAACTAATTTTTTGTTTAAAACTTGCTTGAAATTTCACAAGACTAGTTAACTAGCATTTTTTGAAACATTTCACATGGAAAACTTGTGATGCAGATAATGCTGTGGGAAGTCACTTCCAAAAGGATTTCTTGTTTGAAGCAGAGGGGAAAACAATATATATATATGTGTGTGTGTGTGTGTGTATATATATATATATAACATTGAAACCTCTTATCATGTAAAATACATTTAGCTTTTTAGCTTTTCAATTATCTTCCCTGAAACTAACATTTTCAAAATGTAGTAACCTATACAGAAATGATCTCACACAAGTTGCTTTCTTTCTTTCTGCAAAAACGCTGTCTCTATTTAAATGACAGTAACGAATAATTATATATCTGTAAACACTATCAACAGAGAACTTAAATGGTATCTTTGGAGTAGGCTAAAATTAGTTTTCATTACAACCTATTTGTAAATCATTTGAACCAAATATCTCAAGCTGAAAATGTAAATGTGTTTTTGTTTTTACTGTAGAGATTAGGTCAGCAGAAGTCTGCAACAAATATGATTACTTGGGTGGAGGTGACATGATTTACTTAAATCAGGCAATTTCCCCATTAAAGCATTGAAGCCTCAACTCATAAAGAGACTGCTTAGCAGATGAACTATAATGTCTTCTAGCATTTGTTATATTAGGTGATTTGAAAGAAAAGAACAATTATAAGAATGAATGTATTTCTATGTTGAGTAGGAAAAATCCAGTTTTTACAGCAGGGGGTGGCTAATTTTCAGCAGATAAAATAGGGCTGCTTCATAAAAGCTTCTTTATAAACATTGTACAATTAAATATGTATATATATTTAGATTTATATTGCCAGGATAAGACAATGCAGGAATGAATCATTCAAGTGGTTAGTTTCTTACACTCTTCCCCCACTTTCAATGCAGGAAATCTTTTCTCCTTCCCTTTCCTCCACACCCAATAGGAACAGCACAGGTACGGTAAACCTCAGTACTGGTCCGTTTTGGGTTAGTTGTTGTTGTATTTTGCATTTTCTTCCCCCTCCCGCCCCCTGCCCCGCGTGCTACTTCCAGTTAGCGAGGGTTATTAAATTGGCAAAAGTTTAAACTGCTGCTCTAGCTTCTTTTCAGTATTATGAGCTGAGCCAGAGGCCATGTGATAAAAACTGATTGATTAGCAAAGACTGTAGTTACAGTAACAGATGTCATATTTTCTATACATTCCATGGACTGGAAGTGACTGAAACAAGGAGATTGAGTTAAATCTGGAAGTCTATCTGGGCACATTAGAGGATGTGTTTGACTTTGAAGAGGTTACACAGAGGTGCTTTTAGTGGGTTGTATTGTTGTTGTGGTCTAAGCATCATTTTGTTCCTAAGCATTTATATTTGCAGTTGGAGTCTCAAGTGCTGCAGACAGGATTCTAGCCCAGACCTTTGGTCTGATCTAGTAAGATGGCTGTATATTCTGTTCTGCTAAAAGGGAGGTGAGATTTGTAGAGAGAGGTGAATTTTCTAATTAGAGCAAATAATGGTTTATTTTAGAGTCTGTTTTTTGATCTATTCCCATATTTTCCACCTTTACAATAAACCTACTCTCCTATATGCCATGGTATATAGGTACACTTGATCAAACTAAAAATGGGCTTTTTAACCATAACTTGGGACAGTAGATCATGACGAGTAAAAATTCATAAGAAATTCAAGATGCTAAACATTTGTGGTCTGCACCACTATTTTAGAAATTGTTATACATTTTCTTCTGGTGAAAGCACAAAAAAAAAGCGTACTTAGTTTTGGGCACTGTGTTTCTGAAAGAAGACTGCAAAATTCTCTCTGAGGTTAGAAGTTCTGATCTCCTCAGCAGCTATAAGAGCTGAATATTGTGCTAAAGGCTGAACAAAACTAAGAAATACTTTGAAAAAATTGATTTTAACATAATTAAAGGTTCATTTTAGGGCTTTATTTGGCATGGTTTAGTGGTGGACTTTGCAGTGTTAGGTTAATGGTTGGACTTGATGATCTTAAAGGTCTTTTCCAACCTCAATGATTCTATGATTATTTTGCAGTAGAGAAAGTAGAAAAAAGCTGAAAATCAGAAGTTGATAAAAGTTCATTTCAGTTTTCATATCAATGCAGTATCTCCTTTAAAGGGACCGTGAAAATATGCATTAGTTGCACATAACTGGGTCTTGATCTGAGTCCATGCTGCTTGTGATTAGAGCTTGGCGTAACATCATCGAGTATTTTCAATGGGAGAAGGAGCAGGTTGCTGCAGAGGAGCAGGAAGTGTAGTTGCAGCAGACACATTTGAGAAGAGGTTGAAGGTTTAGTTTGTCTGCAGTGAGGCAACAGTGCATCACTTAAAAATTCAGCATGTAGCCCAAATGTAAGAGCATCTCTTCCAAAATTGATGGTTGTGAGCAGCATCTCCAAAAAGAGCAGCGATTATCTTAGTCTGACATCTTTTCTCTGATACTACATCTTACTGCAACTAAAGGATATTTACAAAACTATTACACATTTTAGTTTGCTTTTTCAAAATAGTGAAAGGAATCTGGTAATTTTATAGTCTATAGTTCAGTTGCTTCAGATTAAGCACATGTTTTGACTTTGAGTGTAAGGGAAAATAACTGGTTAATCTTGACAGTGAATGTCTCTTGGTATTAAAGCACTACATATTGTAAGACCTCGGAATTCAAAATAATTCAAAATAACCTTTTAAATTAAATGGGCACTAAATTAAAAATTTAAATATTTGACTATCCCTGGAAATGACAGTATATAAAAACAGTCTAGAGTAACTTTTTTATGTCAGTTATAAAACCATAAAGCCAGAGAAGGAATAAATACAATGAAAACACTGATTAATCCCCCTGTGTTGCAGTGCCACTTCATACTGTTGTAATGCAGACCCTTTCCTCTGATATTACTCAAGAAATACAAACAAGAAGCATTTATTATCTCCAAAGTAGTGTATGCTATAGAGTGCTGAATAAGGAAGTGAGGTATTGCAGCTGTTATCTTCTGAACTAACTGCTACTGCGTGTTGCATGACCAGCCCTGGCAGGGTTTTTGTTCCCATGAATGAATAGGCTATAAATCTGTCGCAGCTGACACTAGCAGCACTGCTGGAGAGTGTAAAGGGAAAATTTGCAGAGGAATCTTGTGGTCTTTGCTTGCCTGGAAAATGAGTTCAATAAAATGGAGGTGATCAGTGCTTATTTATAGGCCAAGCTGATACATCCAGCATTGGCTGTCAGAGTTTAACTTAGTGTTTCCTCATTTATGCTCACTCTGTAAAGCAAAACATGGCACTGTAAAAAGCTTATATAATGCTGTTATACTGTGCTAGTCACTATTGTCGAAAATAGATAAAGCAAAATAAAGGGAGGAAAAGATAAAAGCACAGATAAAATGTATCGGAAGGAAATGGAAGAGGCTGGCAGATGCTAACACTCTGAGAAGGGATGTGGAGCTGTGCAGAATCATTTTGCTTGAACCCTAGATTGAAGGTGCTTGGCAATTACTGCTGTATTATAACAGCAGATACATCTTGAGAACTCTGGTCTGGAAGGAAGGCATGGGGTTTTATTCTAGTTGAGGGAAAGGACTGAGGAGCTATCATTTTTTATGTAGAGTTCCCACTAACACCAAATCCTAAGGTATGCTGGAACTGTATATAATGTGTGTGTATTCTGTTTTATGCAGAGGGCTCGTATGTGGATTAGTGTTATATGGGAAAGTGCTTAAATAAGACAAATCCTAAATTGTAATTTACTGAAGAGAAATTTTGAGGTTTTTTTAACGCTTTTAAGTAGGTGTTAACAAAACAAAGCATTTTTTAATTTTTGGTTTTGTTGCTTGGTGACATTCCATGAACAAACTGATGGTAGGTAATTTCAGGCCTTTGAAAACAATTAACTGTAGCAGCAGTAAGAGTAAAGACTTGTTAAGTAGGGAAACAGTGCAGTGCTAATTTTTTCCTTAAAAGGTTTTTTAAAAAAAAAAAAAAGTAACAACAAAGTCTAGTAGAAACCACATGCACAGCACAGTACAGCCTGTACATAACAACTGCATCTGGATTCAGGCTGGCTGAGAAAGTTTCACCTGTAAATAATTAAAATCTTTTAAGACCAACTCACCTGATGTAAAGTAGGAGTGGCTCCACCTAGGAAGTTTGTGAAATTTGCTTCACTGGAGGTAGGGTAGCCATGGATTTGGAGCCAGTCAGGACACTCTGTGACTGGAAGTATGAAGAATCTAAAACCTAAGTTCACTGGAAAACTGCAGTGAAGACAATTTTTCCTCTCTCTCCTAATAATTTATCAATTGTTTTAAGCTTACTGCCTATAGCTATATTTCTTGCTGTGTTCAAAGGAGTTGAAGTAAATCTACATGTTCATATTTCTATCTTTGTGCCACAGTACACTGAGGACCTGTAAACTGTACCACTCTTGCCTGCTTTGATAGAAGTGACCTCTGCCCGAAAGGAGGGAAGATGTGGAATAACTCCTCTAAGTGAACTTAATGCATGACATGATGGTGCACTGGGAATATATGTTGTTGTTTTGAATAAGTACTTTAAAAATGAATAATATTACAAGAGCCCGAGAGACCATTGTCTTAGAGTCTTTGATCAGTTGTATTTCTGTAACCAAAGTTCTGTTGTAAATGTAGTTGGAGGTCAGGTATGTAAGAACAGTAAATATAATTTTCCTTCTATCAGTGGAATTTGCCACGAAATGAGAAGCAGTAGAGGAGTGGAATTTGTAATCTTTAATTTCTTTCAAGATTTTTTTTTTCAGTGTGTGCATTCTATTAAATAAGTACTTTAGAAAAACAGACTTGCAGTATGTTTCTTTAGTCTTGCAAATCCTGTTAGCTGTAACTCTTAGTTGTAAAATTTAGATGTCTTGCCTTGCATCCCTTTAGGGAAGCTGAAATATTTACTGAATTTTCTCTTTTCTAGCACTCCAAAATTTATTTCAGTATCTCAATTAGTGCAAACTCATCAGAAAGAAAAGTACAATTTTCTTTTGTTCTGAAATTGCTTATTATAGTAGTAATAAAATATTTTGAAGACATTTTTGACTATTTCAACACGCAGACAGGCTTTGAAGGGGATTTCAAATAAGAATGCCAAATTAAGTGATAACACTCATTACTGGACTGTTTCACGTATCATTCAGAGCTACACCAGGGACAATGCTTGAGTTATACATAAAAATAATACTTGACCTTTTGTGACCTATTCCATTTCCAGTCTCTTGTATCCTGTGATTTAATGAATGAGCCTGTAAATTTTCTTGGTAAACTTGACAAAAAATCCCAACAACCCAAAACACATTTGAGCGCTTTGCTAGATCTGTAATTCCAAGAAAATCTGGAATGTGCAAGTAGTTTCTGAAAAGGTCTTTCTCTTATATGAAATATTAAAAATTCCATCTTTTTGTAACAATAGCTAATGAACCACATAAACACTTTTCTACCTTACAGTTCAAGAATTGGTGCATGTATTTTGTTAGCAATGACCCTATTTCCCTTCTTGCTATTCAGCTTTCAAAAAGGGTATGAAATGTTTGCAATATAATTGTTGGTTCACTAAAACAAGTCTCTTCCTTTCCACTAAGTTAATAGATCTTAGGTCTAAGTGTCTGGTCTTTCTGAAATGTTTCTGGATTATCCTTCATTTTGTCATGCAGTTCTTGTTCATGGTGGTGGGTATATTTTCCCTATAAAGAAAACAGTATTATTTGCTGTCTGTAAAGAGTACGTGCCCAAATTCTGCAGAGGGTCCAGCGGGAAGTCATAGCAGATTGGGAGCACTAACTCATCAGATTCAAAACCCACATAAACAGATGCTAAACTTTTGAAGCACGTGATTCTTTCTAGCTTGTGCTTTTTTCAGTCAGGTGTTGAAAGAAGTTATTGCAGTGAATGTCCATGTACAGGAGATCATTGTGCACTTTCCTACAGTACCAGGATGCCCGAGTTTAGAATGCACTTCTTGCGTGCATTTGTATTAGTAAAAATGGAAGACAAATACTTTCGAAAAGTAAACATAAAGTTGTCTCAGACTGAGAATTTTCTTTACTCTTGAATAAGCACTTGTACATTTTTCATTTTTTTCTTAGAATGTACTTGTACTGTTTTCAGGTGATACATTAAAAATATGAATAAAACTAGTTAGACCCAGAATGTTGCAAGTGTAGAATCTGCAATAAAAAGAAGCAGCAAGTCAGCTGCTTGTGTTGTGTAAAGCCTAAGAAGTGAGGAGGAAAGAGAGACTTACACTTTTCCAGTGTAACACAAATTGTGTGGTGATTGTTCGTCACACCAGAGTGATACTCTTTAATTACCTACAGCTACAACTTCTTAAATACAATAAATCAGACAGAGGAAACATGGTAGGTGATAATGACAGGCACTTGCCGATGGAGCCTGAGGTAATAAGTGTTGTACCATGTGCCAGCTGCCTTTCTTTAATTGTGCATGTCTGTCTGAATGGAGGAGGATTAAGGGAGGGTGGGGGAGAAACCCCTGACAACAGACAGGTCTAAAGCCTCAGGATAAACCTCACTGAAAAGTTTAGCCAGAGATTTTTTTTTTTTTTTTTTTTTTTTTGACTGAAATAAAGGGAAGGGAGGCCAAAGACGTCAAAACGTATTTGTATTAAAATGTTAATATTTAAAACATGTATTTTACTTTTTGCAAATATACCACTGCAATGGTTTAAAGTAATTTTCTTTTCTAGTTACCATGGGCCATACTAAATATAAGAGCTTATACACAACAATGTTTTTGAATATATATGTGTGCAAGCACACATCTGTAAGTGATGAACCTGAATAAGAGTTTTTGTGGGGGCAATGTAGGATGGTATATTCAAGTGGTCATAGTCACAGTGCCTGGTTGAAAATCCTGATAATCCATGAGTGCAACACTGTGTGACTACATTACCACTTCACAGTAAAGGATGGCAAGTGGGCAGATTTGCATGCAAATTAAATTTTCAACAATATTTCTGCATGCAACTTCCATTACAGTTGGACAACTTTACACAATTGAAACTGATGACTAAGAAAAAGCATTTATAATTTAGTAAATTACAACAGCAATGCCTGTAATCATCCAGGTTAGCTTCTAAAGTGCCTCTAGGGGTTTGATTAGAAGGAGGAGAACCTTTAAGAGGCTCATGAGGCAATATCAAGCACTGGGAATTGAAACAGAGTAAGAGAAGCTGTTATAGCCTGGGCTTAGTGGAACAAATCTAAGACAAACCTATGTAATACAGTCAACTTCTAATCAGTAAAACAAGATTTGATCAATCAAATGGTAAAGTGCTGTTAATAGTATGATATTTATACCAGAACCAAGACCACATTTAGTTAAACTGTATATGCAAGACATTATTAAATGCCCAATGAAAATAAAAGGTGATTGGTGACATGAAGAATGCAAGGCAAGGGATAAAATTTAGTATACCAGGTCCTGAGAAATACTGAATATTCACAACCCCCAACGGACCTTTCAACATGTCTCCATGTAATTTCTACACGTGTAAAAGATTTTTTTTTTTTTTTTTTTTGTATTTACATCATGCACAGTTGTTTTCGTGCGAGGTCCACGTGGAAGTGGAGGTGAATAATGCTGAGTCAGAATATACTGCCCTTTCCTGACAGTTGGGTCAACTTAGGAGCATGCAACTGAAACACCTCATTAATTTTTGTTAGAAGAAATTTTGGTGCTTGATCCTTCAGCCGTATGGTTATATAACTTATAAATGCTCTTCTACTGTGATAATGTGTTTTCTTTTGTCTTTCACTATGAAAAAAATAATGAGGGTAGTATTTGCTGACATTTGTAAGTTGATCATCTCCTGTTCCAAAATAGATTCTTATAATATTTTAAAAATATTTCCTGTGTTGCTCGTTATCAGTTTACTTGGATTCAGAATTGGCTCACTAGCAGATTGCTGAAGATCATTAAAATCCTGATGGAAAGTGTTGGCAAGGTGATAATGAAATTAGCATCTCTCTTCTCCATAAACAGGTTAATTTTTTGGGGGGATACAAAGATCAGTGATAACTGAAAGTAGAAAGAAGTGCATGAGAACCTTCTGGGTATTGTATTGGATTGTAAATTGTTCATATTGTGTAGCAGGGGTATAGCTGGAAGTGTGCTGTCTGGTGGTGGCCATACAGACCTCTTAGATTTTTTCAAATATTAGGTTCTTCCACACTTTTGAAGCCAGGTTGCATTTTGTGAAATCCCAGTTATGGAAATTAGTGCTGGTTTTTGTATGATATTGAGATTACCTCTTGACCTGTTCTTAGGCCATAGCTGAAAAAGATTGAGTACAAACCCTGCTATTTTTTTCCCACTTATTCTGAGAAGGTAGATCATGAAGAAATTAAAACCTTCTTGTCAATTGTTTGGAGAACCTCAGTGAAGCTTTCCTGCCTTCAACAGGATGTGTCTGATGTCCTCTTGAGAGTTAATAGGTCTATTATTTATCTGCCTTTTTTTTTTTTCTTTCTTTTTTACTGTCGTCCCCCCGTCCCCCCCCACCCCATGGTTGTCTTCCATTTCTATTACTCTTTCTGCAGGCCAAGGAGTTGTCAAGCAGTAGAAATTTCTGTTTGCAGGTGACTGCATTCTTTCTGTGTCCTATATGTAAGACTACTGGTACACTACCTAAAAACACCAGTAAAGAAATATTTCTGTGTCATATATTACATGTGTGACTTTGTTTCTTAGAACTTTGGAAGTAGAGGGTATCCTGCATCCAAAAGTCTTCCTTATAATTCTCTCCAAGCCATGCTAATCCTTGGTGTGGTGATACACTGACCAGCTTTGGTACTAAGCTTTGTTTTCTGGAGCCAGAGCCACAACTTTTGTGGTTTTCTGGGCCTGCTAGAAATCAGTTCATGAGCACTGAATAAAGGAAAAGTAAGTGGAAAAGTTTTCACAAGAATGGCAACGTGTAATGGTAAGATGCACAGCAGCTCTGATATACAGGAGCCTGGAAAAGACTTAATTTCTGGTGGAGCTCTCACAGGACTAGATAAACTTATACACACACTTAATCCAATATATCTGTTAAATTCAGTGCTTCTGTAAGAGTTTCTTGCTTCGCCTCTTTTGTCTGGTAGTAAATCATGACCATAAAACCCTGTCTTACATTGTTTGTTTTTTCTTTTTTGTCACAGCTCTACACTGTACTACTTTTTTTTTTTTTTTTAATGTAAATTACCGACCACAACTATGCCTGATCCCATGTTGCTGCTGTTGGTATAATACAAGTACACAGATAAGTAATCTGAGCTAGGCAGAGCTAGGAGTATATGCTTTTTCCTAGCTTAGGGCTGTTGAGAGCAGCTGCTCTTTCTTTCAGCTGTAGTTTAGGATTGATGTTTGAATTCCATTCCTAAGACTGAAGGTATAATATCAGAGTGGTGTTTATATTTTCTTACAATAAACTGCCAAGCCTACTTTAGTAGGCACTTAGCCACACCCTGCCATCTCTGTCCCTTACCCCAAGCTGTCAAATTAATACTGTACATACATATATATATATATATACACTTATAATGGTACTAGGTAGTTTTACAAATGAGAGTTGTGCTTCAGATGATGTCATAACAAGTCATATTAATCTAAAAATATATACACTAAGTTTTAAATATATGTCCTATGACACTGGTACTATTTTTGAAGCAATGATATTAGTGCTTTCCCAGATAGGTACTGTGTATGGACACCGGGGGAATGTGTGTATAATTTTTATGGACTGCTTTTGGGCATATTTATGTTAATGGCAAATAAGATAATGCTGTCTTAATATAGTACAGTGCTTTGCAGCTCAGAGGCCTATGAGGGTGTCTGTGTTCCTGTTAGTATCAAGCTGGTGGAGAAGAAGGTGCTGATCCAGAGCATACAGCTGAGTTACTAGGAAGTGACTGGTGAGAGGTGATATAAAACCTATGCAGTCACAAATGAAAAGGTCTTTTTATTTAATTAGGCTATAAAGTTGCCAAAGTATCTATAATGTGTGTGTATCAAACTACCATCTCTTGGGATGGGGATAATGTTGACAGTAACAAAAACAACTTCAAAGAAATGCTAAAATAATATTCCATTCTTAATGAAATAAAACCTATTCCTCATTGTTAGAGAATTCTGCTTTTTCAAGATACCATTATTAATGCTGCTGGTAACTAATTTACCACTTCTCCTAGCAAGTGTTGAGATGTTGGACTGTTGACTGGTTAGCATTAATATAGTTATTTGTGAACTGCATACAATAATGTAATTTGCCAAGGCACACCTTTCACATTTAATTATTCATGCAAATTGCACTAAGAGATATTGTAATATTGGTTATGCAGATTCAGTGCAAACAGCATATTGGTGCAAATACTGTTTATGTGAAATTAAAAGTAAGATTTTTTTATTGCTCATTCAGAGCAGGTTTTATGAATCCTACAACGTAGCCAAGAATAAAACGACAACACTTGCTAAAAGGCTGGAATGCTGATCAATGCAAGTGCCATGTTTTAATCCACCACCAATACTTTTATTTAATTGTCTAAAAGCTCTTTTGATATAAAGAGATGGGCAAAACAAAGGTGTGCTTCTTAGTTTCATTACATACGTAAACAAATCCTCATGAAATTAATGATACTTTAAATTAAATGGATATGAAATAGATTTAACTCTTCGTTTGTCGTTCTGAGCTCTTTCAAATTAGTAGGTAATTGGCAGGATAGCACCATGTGATATTTTAGCTATGTAACCAGTGTATAGATACTAACAACGAAAAATTACAATAAAGACTTACTAAGCATGGATATTCAAGCATAGAACGTAAAGGACTTATTCCTGATTTTCATCCTAAAACAAAAGAGAGAGTGTATGTCTGTCCCTGGCTTATTACTGTGTTCAATAAGTAAGGCAGTGATTGAAAAATTCTGTCCTTTGTACCCTTCGTATTTACAGAGGGGAATACTTTACAAAGCTTTGACTTGAGCATCTTGGTTGCTGTACCATCTTGCATTTCCCATCTGCAATGCAATCATGGACTCTTCATGCGCAAAGTTCAAGTGTTGGGAGCAGGTGAGATGGGGCTTCAAGGTAAACATAGAGTTTAAGCTGTCATTTGCCATCATAGAAGAGAGAAATCACTTGCCAAGAATGAATACAGGCTCCCTAAAGCTCACCGGCTCAGCCTAAATTCCACCCGAGGTTCTGTGTCAGTGTATGGTGTTAACTTTAATGGCATTGAAGTAGCCTTCATTCTCTGGTCATGGTTCCAAATATGTCCCCTTTGTTAGCTGAGATCATTTCCTCCTCCCTCAAATGTAAGCAAGGTTTTGCAGTAATAGATGGTTCCTGCTGAGAGTTTGCCAGGCAACACAAATCTCTAGGGAGGCTTAAAATGTCCTCCTCTTAAAAAATGTCCAATTTAATGGCTGTATTTAGGTGTTTGAGGCCATACAGTGTTTGGAACAACTATGATGGCTCTATTATGATAATGGAAGAAAGCTACATTATGAAATAAATGCATTCTAGGTTTTCCTTGGCAGCGTAATGTAAGGATCGTTCTGCATGTTGGTACTAAAGAATCAAAAACAGTTTAGTAAGTCGATGTGAACACTGTTTCTTGTCATGCGGTTAATGGATCTACTGTTGTATTTGTGTTCTTTCCAGCTCTGCTGCCTTACATCAATGAAAAATTATGTTTTTTCTTCAATGCCACAACACTAGTCATCTTTATATTCAATGTATTCCCCTTCAAATCTTTCAGTATAAAATGTCTACCATTTTACTGGTTTTGAATCATTTACCTGGTTCTTGGCAATAGAAAAGGGTCATCTTTCTTGATTATTGATGTTGCATTTAGTAAGTTCAGTTTACTATAGTCATGTTGATGCATCAACAAATGCACTAATTTTTTGTTTTTTGTTTTTCATGTAGAGCTGGCTGGAAACATGGCTGTATGTATTTATTCTGATTTTGCTTCTGGTTAAAGCAACTGTAAATCTTTTACCCTTATAGATATAGTATTTATACCTTCTCTAATACTTCTTCCCTTTCCCAAAAGCTGTTGCTTATGATTGGCTGGGCAGACTTAGGAAACAGTGAAAATCTTTATGAAAAGCAGTTACAGTGCATGAATAGTAGGCATTCTTCAGATTTAAAGAGGTCAAATTGATTTTTGTGTGTGTGACAGAATTTGTTCCTGGGGTGAGACTTTGAAGTAAAATTTCAAAGCATTGACTAGAGGTGCAGCTCTGCAGCTTCTTATTGACTTTGTTCAGAGATCAGGAGCTAAAACTCCATGCCGCACTTTGAAAATTTACCCCTAAGTATTGAGTTTTACCTCAGAATAATTTTTTCCCAATAATTTAATAAACCCCTGAGAATGTGGTTTATAATGGAAATGCTGACATACTTAAATTTAATGCTAATCACTGAAAATTAGTAAGATCTTTAAACAGAACTTGGGCAAAACCTGCAACTCATGAGTCTCCTGTAGTTAATTAACAGGAAACATTTCAGAAATGCATAATACTCGGAACACTGTTAGCAGTGGCCATGCCAATACTAATATATTTTGTTTTATTCCTTATACTTGGCATTATCCTCCAATTCATAGGAGAGTGCTTCTGAACACCTAGCTATTTCCCAAACATATACCTGCATTGTGGAACTGAGCTTGTCCAACTTAGAAGCTCATGGTGATGAAAGTTTGTATACAGTAACAGCACGGATTCTTTAATATTAAAGTATCAACAAGATCAGTGCTGTTATGATCTTGTTTGTTTGAGTAAGACCTCAGAAAAGAACATCATCCAGTCAAGAAATGGTATTGACAATGTCCAGAACAATGATTTTGAGTCCAGACATGTTTGCTGTGCTGCTTCCTCTTGCTTCTCTGTGGCTCCTTTGTACTTCTCCCCCGCGTTTCTCCATGGTGAAGTAACTGCAATGACAATCTAATAATACCTTTTGAAAGAGAGTGGTGGGGCAGTGAGGAGTATAGGAATCACTGGTGTTGGAGATGAAAGATGAATTTTGATTACATGGGGCTGAGGTCTGGGAAAGTGACTTTAATTTCTGAGCCCTGCAAAAAAGACTAGATTTTTTTTGCATATTGTAGTTGCTTTGTGGTGTTTAGGTTGTGGCTGTGTTTTGCTGTACTAGCTAGGAAGGAGATTCGCTAGATATAATTGTTAGCTATGAGTCTGGTCATGGCTTCTTTGCTTTCCCATCACATCTCCACTACTGGGCTACTTGTACAGGAGCCAAAGAAGAGAAAATGACAGTAACATCTATGCCTAAAATTTTGTATTTTGTGTTGATGATCTCAAGTCTCAGTCATTTAAATCAAAACACAGTACATCAAATAGCATCTCCTTAGAAGAGCATTTTAAAGAGGAATTTGAAGGAGAATGGTGTGGTGGACTTGTGGGTCTTTGCAGAGCTTATGGAAGGCAGCATGGGAGAAAGCATGTAGATAAATTTGAAAAAGGAGTAACTAAATGCGTGTGTTTTCCTTTAAAAAAACTGTTCCCCAAATACTAACATTTAATATTTTTAGTCACAATGGAACTCATGAATGTCGCAACCAATTTATACGATTTTCTGTAAAAAACCAAACAAACAAAACCCGTGCATCTGGACTGACAAGCTGTATGCCAAGATTCAGCCAGATGCAATTTGAAATGTCCAAGACATTAAACATGCCCTGAAATGGAGCTTTTAATGAAAGTGCCATCTCAGTCTCAGCTATAGTGAATGCCAGTGTAACACACTGCAAGGAATTTATCATGCTAGATCTCAACTGCGACTAGGTTACGCTAATCTAGAAGTAAATATACTGGAAGTCTGCAGAAGTTAATGCCTGGGAGGTGATTTTTCCATCACATATCCCATCCTGTCTGCATACTTTGTTTATAGTAATGTATTTCTGATAACTACAGGAATTTTACCAAACTTAAAGGAAAAAAAAAAAAAAAAGTTCTGTGCTGCGCGCTTGGTATGCATTGTTTCGTTTCTTTCATTAATTCTTGCTGGCATTCTGGATGCTCAGATGAACAATAGCAGTAGCCTGTAAAGATCAATACCAGATTGCTGATAGTGCCTATCTATTCAGAGAGTAGATTATTTGATAAATGGTTTGGTCCATACGTTTTGACATTTGTTAGCTGTATAGCCCAGACCAACTGGTAGAACTGTAGTTCCATCATAAAAAGCAGGAGCAACAAATAGAATATTTCCTTTTTGGTACAAAACCTATATATTGTAGTTTTAAAGCTGCACATAGTAGATTTCAAGAAAGAAAAACAAAAACTTCAAGTTGGTAAACGTTCACATATGTTTTTCTTAAGTTTTGTAATTATGGTCTATGAATACAATGTATATAATTTTGTATTTTATGGCTTTGTAGTTGACAGGATTCAGATCTCATAAAACTGTAATCCTAGCCATTTTTTGTATTAGTGTCTCTATATAGTGGATCAAACTGGATTCTCTGAGAGAACTCACTTCAGTCTTCTCCTAAAACTTGCCGTCTTTCAAAAAAACCTGGGAAATTTAATGAAAGATATGGGGTGATAAGAATATCCAGAGCAGACTCAAAAGTTAATGAAACTTTGGGCAAGCATCTGGAACTTTACATGAGCTCAGATTTCAATTCCTAGCACTTAGGTCAAAATTCTGAATTATTTTTGGAAGACGTACACTTCTGCTTTCTTTTCTCTCAAATGCCTTATAATGTATGCTCAAGTGCAAGGTCCTGCACTTTATATCCACTTAAGCAAAGGACATTTTTTTCATTTAGGTGGTAGCAGTAGTCAAACTCTTCTCTTTCTTCCAGCCTCAGAGGACCAAATAAATCTGTTTGTGAAAGGCATATGGTAGCATGCTCTGTAAACTGAATTCAAAGAAACAGTTATAGTTACTGTATTTATTTCAAGCTATTTATGGGAGGAACGTATGAGTAAATTTGTAAGTAAAATTATAGTTTAAAATTTGTAAGTAAATTTGTAAGTGAACTTATATGTAAAAAGACTAGCCAATTCCTCATTGCTGCATGAAGAGACTAAAAATCATTATGTCAAAAGTGATTTGCTGTCCTTGCACAGGGAGACCTCATACAGGTGAAACATAGTACTATAATAGATATGGCAGGAAATATACAGTGAAAAATTGTACCTGACACAAACTTTGAAATACATTTTAGAGCCTTATAAGCAAACAGGAAAATGACGTTGCTCTCCCCATGTTGTGACTTTGTTGACTTCATGTGGTGAGAAAAAGGATGGTGTTTGCTTAAAGGTCCCTGCCCTCTAAAAGTCTCTTAGGGGTTCAGTTAAGCCATTACTTGCTAAGTATGTGGTGAAGGGTATATAAACCTTGTTCTTCTACCTCTTGCCATGTGTGACAGGTCCTCCTGTGCCAAGAGTTCCTTAGGCTTTTGTGAGTGTTGCTGTCCATTTTGGGATTTGGAAGGATTTCTTTCCTCTGTCAACAACAGAAGGTTGGTCCCTATAGGGCAAGTGAAGAGAAAATTGTCCAGTTGTGATTTAGCAGCTTGTAGGTACTCAGGTATGGGGTCTGTGTCTGGATCGCTGGTAGGTTAAAATGAGCTGTTTTTAACTGAAATGGATTTTAAGGAAGACAGGAAATGGGGTTAGAATTTCTGGAATAGCAATGACAACTTCCTTTCCCCTTTCTTTTTACCCAATATGGTGATAAACAAGAAAGTTGATCTGAGAATAAGATAAGGAGGAGTTAGGGACTGACAGTTTTCCTCCATAAAATGGAGAGGAACATGAAGGGAAAGACAGTCTGAGCTGGAAGAGGTATTTCTGGGTAGTTCTAAGGATGGATGAGATTTAACATAGTTAAATACTATCCTGTGTATCTTGTCCTCTTCCTACTTGTTTTGAACAATCAGAGGCAGCTTAGTGTAGAATGGTGGAAAATGGGTGTCTCAGCAGGGGGCTTGATCACTCACTGAAAGGTACATACTGTATTATTTACTGTTTCAGGAATGGTGTTACGCAGTCTGGTATCAGAGGATGATCTTTGCATTTCTCTTTTTCCTTTTTTGTTTTTTTAAAGACTTGCAGGAGGAAAATGTAAAATGTCAGTTTTTCTCCTTTAAGTAATTTGCAGTAAGTAGATATAAGATCCCTGAACCACTGCTCTCAGAATCATCTTAAAATAGCCACTTTCTTGTTTTCCTGGTATATATACAAAACAGGTGTATTAACATATTAATGATCAGATGTTATATTTAGCTCTGCATTTTAAGAATCTTTAGCAATGTAGAAAAGGATGATTTGACAGGCTTAATTCAACACTGGGCAACAAATAAAGCTTATAATGAAATTAACATAAATCATTAGCATTAATCATTCAGTATTATTGATAGCCATATAAAGAAATGTATCACAGCCCTGGAAGTAAAGAAGAGAAGAGCAATGTTTCTTGCCAGCTGTCCTGACGAGCTATGAGCCCATATGGTAGTGGTACTGGCTTTCCTTTCTAATTTTCCTCCTCTGCTTGAGCTGTCAGAAGCCCCTCTCCTTTTCTTTCTCCACAGACTGCAGAGATAGCTTCTATGCCATTTTTTGGAAAATGCCAGCTTTTTACAACAGGTCAGACTCCATCAGTATCTATGACTGTCACTAGCCATGTCACCAACATGAGCAAATTAGCTAGATGACAATTAACATGCAGTCTACATTCATCGTTTTCAATTTGGTAACCTTCACTTCTACTTACACTTTCATCTCCAAAACCTAGTAAGAGTTTTCCACACTGGGAAACAACATACTCTTAAAGTAGCATTTGGAAATCATATATTGGGAAACGTGTGTATTTGAAATTTGATATGAAAAAATTGAATACATGCAGGTGTGTTTCATGGTGTTCAGTCATTATTCCCTGGATAGCTTTATTTGCTTGTGTGCCTGCCCCGCCCCCCCCCCCCCAAAAAAAAAAAAAAAAAAAAGTGAAAGAATGAGGTTAAAATAATGAATACTGCTAATGCTGCTTGTGCTGGAAGCTTTTGAGAACCTGCAGTTACTTAGTCATCTTTATTTACTTGAAGTAAGCTCAGTGAAATGTTAGGTAAACATGGGTACAGGGACTAAGTAGCAGGACTGGCAATATATCCCTAAAGCTATAATCTCAGATGCTTGTTCTAATCATAGACACTGCATACTTTCTCCATAGTTTTGGCATGCTTTCAAGTGTTAGACAAATCGTCACGATCAGCAGTGCTCAGACTCAGTGCTGTGAGAACATGAGCAAAGTAGGTGCACTGGGGAGGTATCACAGAGTTAGTATCTTTGGATGGCAGTGATGAAAATTGCCTCCTTTTCCATTGTTTTATATCTTTACCTGCACCTTTTAATTTCTTTGTATTGTATGAGCAATTGAAATCATTCTGTCTCATGAGCGTCTCCATTTTCCTAGTTAAAAGGAAGAATAAAATGGCTTCAAATTAAGAAAACCATGCACATGCAAGCAATTTTTACATTTCCTTGTAATTTTTTTACAGTTGGTTCTTTGTATTTACCTTTAAAATGTCTAAACACATGGAAAGTAGGGCTTTTCCATTCTTAATTCAAGATCACACAATATATGAGAGATATGGGTAGGCATTGTCAGAGCATTGCACAACAGTACAGTACTGTCAGCTCCCCTTAAAATGTCTTTCTTTTTAAGTGTCTTGGCTAAAAGGATCTGGTATACTTAAATGTGGATTACTAAATTTAAGTTACTGGACTTTCTGTTGAATAATTAAATATCATTTTTCAAAGAACAAGATTCTGCCTTCTATTGCCATAAAATATTCCTCATTTTCAAGTTAGTTGCATGCAGAAGAGCATAAAGAAAACAGGTGCTTGAAGGAAACATGTATGAACATAGAAAAGCATCCCACACTTTGTCACTCTTGGGCAATCATGTGTTCATCTCTTAAATTTGCATGGGACCTTAATCTCCAATATAGAAATACATACCATTCCCTTATGCTCAGAGTCAGTGTTGCAAGGGAGCATAATAGCCAGGACTGGTATCCTATACCAAAGCGAATAGATCCCTTAATTTCATGGTTTAAAAAATACTTGAGTTGACCTCAGTATAATTCCTATATTTTAGTCATTTAGGTGTCATGGCTCAGTAATCATTCATTAACTATAGTGCTTTTCAAATGAAGAACTGAGATGAAAATTTTTCTTAATGATGACAAGTGATGTAATTTAGTTTTATTCGTATATTATAGTGGTGCCCGCTAGCGCCGCTGTAGTTAAGGGTCTGTCAGTGGTTCCATTATAGACCCCTATTTTCAGAGGGTTTATAACTCAAAAATTGATTTTGGACTTAAAACTGCCACCCAAGGTCTAAGTCCTGGAGGTTGTTTTTATATACAAATTGGCATTTTGGGGAGGAGAGGAGGAAAGGTTAATAGTTTCTCAACTGTAAGAACAAGATTGAGGATTTTCTGTCTTAAATTTGTATTTGTGCTTCTATCATACTAAAATCGCTTCATCCACCTCAACACCAAAGTAAAAAAGCCACTATCAAGTACTTTATGACCAAAGAAAGGCTGCAGATCTTATTAAGCACAGTATAAGAATTGAATTGGGCTGAGACTTGTAAAAGCAAGTCCATGGCTTGGAAAATCCCATGACTTTTAATCAGAGGTTGAAGTCTCTTCGAGTGTAGTTATTTAGGAAACTGGGGTAGGGATGAAGGAAGGCCTCCTCTTTCACTGCAAGGCAAGAGAGTCAAAACAGATCTGCTGTTTTGCATTGTGCTATAAAGAAGCTGCAACAAAACCGGTACTAATATTATAGGGCAATTTTCAAAGGAGTGTTAAGGTACTTATCAAGCCTTAAATAGCATCTCTGGAATTGAGAACAGAGTAGTAAATATAGCAGTGGCTTACTAGAAGCTCACGGGAGGGAAGGAGAAGGAGTTGGATCCTAGCTGGAACAAAATGAAGACTGCTGCTACTGTCCTGATGGAAATGGGAGCTCCAGCAAGGAAACCTCCATTACTCTTGACACACAGAGGTAGGCTGACAGGAGGAGGGAAAACCTTGCTGCTTTCTGTTCTGCATAGGAGTCAGACAAGGGGGAGCTGCACACTGAAAGAGAATCCCAGGCCAGGTGCCAGTCAGCTCCTACTGATTTGTTCTCCAGTAACCACGCTCCTGCTAAGCTGAGAAGAAACAGGGATGATCAGCTTTAAAGCTGTCTGTTTATTGGAAATAGGACTAATACCCCACTGGAATTACACTATTAAAACTGGGAATAAATCTAAAATGAATGCCAAAGAAATGGTAGAATTACTATAGATTTACTTTGGCTTACCTGATGGTCAAATCTCATTCTGTGAGCCTTTAAAAATGACCTCATAAACATTAGAAATGAATAGATAGAACCAGAACCTGGAAATATGAAGGCCTTGCATTTGTATGCAAGCTTTGCATTGGATTCAGAATATATAGTGTAGATTCACTACAGATGCACATGGTTTTTCTTACTGTAAGAAACAAAAGAATAAAAAAAAAATCAAGTGCAGTTCTTCTCCAACAGAGTTACTTATCCTGCATCTATTGGAATTATTTATGATTAATGGTCCTGTATTTTATTTTCAGTCCAGGTGTGCTGTCAGAGATGTTGCTCACATTTATAGATAGAAATATGAGAATTGGCATCCGTTAGATATGCATGTCTCTCAGAAGAGAAAAAGCAGCTTGATGTTTCTTGAGGAGGGAAAGTTTCTGACTAGTTTCATATTCCAGAAAAACAGCATAGTGGGTTGTCTAAGACAATGTTCTCCAACTAGACCGATCTGTTTACAAACCCACGGTTATCTTACAGAGACACTTGATCCTTTCTGTCTTTAGCAGCAATAATTTTTACTCTTTTCTCATAATGACAAAATGAAAATTTTCAAGATAGTCACATAAATGGTAAAAATTGTTTTTTCAATAGTTAATAATAAAAAAACCTCCCACTAGATCCAAACGTATCAATGCACAAGAAAACATATGCATTTTTATCTCATTCTTGCCTCTCTCTTTAAGAAACATTAGAGAGATGCTTTGTTTTTCCTGACAGCTTTTGGCATGTTATCATACATTACAATGTACTGTACTGCAGAGAAGATGCATTTCTGTACAGATGTATAGAAACTGTATATTTCATAAGACCTGTTTGGTGCCATATCATGTATAAGTGCAGACCTGTGTATGGGTCTTACATTAGGGAAAGGAGAAGAGTAATACATGCTCTCCTGTTTCTCATTCATGGCCAACTCTGCCTCCTTGGCTAGTCATGCTAGGTTATGGGCTGTCTGCAGATTTGAAGAATGCTTGGACTAGAGAAGAGGGATAATATCTGGGAGAACAGTTCAGGACTGGTGGTTAAAAGCAGATGTAGTTGTGTAATGATAGATGCTAATGTGAATTTAGGTATACCATTTCTTTATTTAATTTTCACTTACTGTTAGTGTGGTTCATGACTGTGAGAATATGCGTGCTGAAGCAGTATATCGTATATTTAGATTATGAGTTTTACTGTGCATTTTTAAAAAATATTTTTAATTTAAAAAAAAAATTAAAAATTACTCTATTTCTTGCACTGAAAAATTCCATTGGAAAGGTTCAGTGTTTCCCAGAATAGGATTACCACTACAAGGAAGGTAATCTCATGTTATATTAACCAGCACAAAGTTTAAGATGCAGAATGCCATGTCCTTCTCTCAGATGGAGTTATGAGGGTTAAAATGGAATGTAGCTCTTAGTCCACCATTGTTAGCACTGTAGAGTGCTAAGTTTCAATAGCTGTCATGGCGTTTTGATGGAAGAAAATTATGAGCCTCTAAACAAAGAAATATTTTATCATATAAAGCTGTTTTATAATGAAGAACATTGTGGTTTTATTTTTACTATCTATTTTGTTACTGAATTTTCAACTAGCCCCAATATTTAAAAAAAGATATTTAGTAAAATAGCCATTCCAAAGGCTGAGATTTTGTCTTACCTTTCTTTTAGGATAGTTGTGGTAATATCTGAAAGGTTTGCAAAGCTATGGAAGTAATACAACAGATGTAAGTTTTGGATAAGTTCTGCTAAAAACAATTATGCATTCTGGAATAAAACTGGTTTTGCCAGAGAGTTAGTATTAGTCTGTAACTAATCAGCCACCCAAAGGAGCTACCTGATGATTGTTTTTATCGTAAGGGTAGTGATATTTTTTTTCTTTTCCAGGAAAACAGGTGTTTAATTTTTCGGCATGGTGTGTGTGGAGGGTTGATTGGTTTGTTTGTTTTTGAACCAGTCCTAGTATCCAGACAATATGGTTGACTAATATATAGATGTGTGTAGGTATTTGTCATGTCTAGTCTTCTATAAGTGCAAGTAAAGATCTACCAACTCAAATCTTTAGTACACGTGTAAGCAGAGATTTGCATCTTTGAACATGTGTGTAGCACCTTTGAGCACTAGCTGTATAAGCAGGGATTCATTGCTGATGGCAGCAAATCTTCTGGATGCTGACCACTATCTGAGCTCTCCCATCATTGTTACATTTAAGGATTTCACAAACACTTAATTTGTTGATTAAACAACTAGTAGGTTGTGGAAATACCTCCCCAAAACAGGGATGATACCAAGAAATTGAGGTACATACCAATTTGTGAAAGTGATGCATTAAAACATATGGCAGATTTGAACTAACCTAGTCCAGTGATTCATGTCTTCCTATCTGGTTAAAACTAGAGTGGAAGATAAGGACAGGATGATACTGTAGAAGTTGCACCCTTTTTTTAGGGTTTTGGTTTCCTTTAAGGACATATGTATTTCCTTAGGTACCTGTTTTTTGTTGTAGGCAATGTAATTAATTATATAATGTAATCAGATACATTTTACATTTAGAGACTGTGGAAAAGGTTGTGTTGAGGAAAACTAGGTGTCTTAATTTGCCTGTTCTTATTTCAAGCCATTTGCATATGTGCAAGCAGCAGAAATTCTGCTGGCTGTGTAGGTGAATTGCAGTACTGGTGGTGAGTATGGATTATGTATCTGTTCTTGCATATTTAGATTTGATCAATTCTCTTTTGTGCTCTTCAACCTAAGAACAGTATTAACTTACGCATGATCTGACTTCAGTGAACACCAAATCTATTTGCTTAATATAGGTATCTGCCAAGGAGCACATTTCACTGGTTTTCTACAAATAGTATTAGTGGCTTCCCCATTCTTCATTCAGTTTACAGTGGTGGTTTCATGTGATTTTAAAGCAGTCCATCTGAGAAAGCATCACTGCTTTTGAAATCAGCAAAAATGCTGTTTAAAAAAGCTACCAACCACTTGTTTGCTTTAGTGAGGTATTGGCATGATAGTTTCTATATTAAGCTCTTAATTTGCTCCTTCCTATAAATTGGGTCCAAAATAACTGTTAACAAAATAAAAGCATTTTGGGGTGTAGCATAAAGATGCTGTTTTCCTTAAGCATTTAGGAAGTGCAGAGAATAAGGAATAGCACTAGTGATGGGAGAAAGGTATTGTTATCCTTAGCTGATTCATTTTACAGTTTGGACTACATTAAAGCAGTGTTGACAAAGTATGCTTTGAAAAAAAATCATAAGGTGCTTAGTGTTGCAGACAGATTCTGGTTTTGTTTTGCAAATCTAAAACCGGTGTAGAGGATAGGCAAGGCTAACACTCTCAGTGTCCCACCTGTTGTCTGGTATCTAAGCAGACGCATAATATGCCATTATGGTCACCAGCAGCACCCATATGTGTAAAAAGTATTAGGGATGAATCATGATGTTGTGAGTCAAGGAAATTGAATATTTAGACTTAGCTTATCATTAAATGGCAAAACTTTTATCACTGTATATGTATTCTACTGGAAAAAACCAACAATATCAGCTCAGTGAATACACGTGTGCTCTGGACCTTTCCTAATTATCTAACCGAATCAGCAATTTAAGATTCTGTTAATAAAGATGTCCAAATATTCAGATACCTGCTACCTGCTTCTACACATGGGTAACACCAAAAAACATGTGCTTTTCAGTGGCAAAATCACTGGAGAAGAAAAGTCTTTTTTTATTTTTCTTAAGGTTTAAAGCCTCCAGGGCAGTTAAAAAACCATGTTTTTCATTGAACTGTGTCTTTTTGAAATTCACAAGCTTGACATGTCATTGGCATGACGTGTCTCAGTCCGTTACACAGAAATGCCACATTACACTGTGTGACGTGACAGGCTGACAAAAAGGGACATGACGCACCAGCCCAATGGGATGTCAAGCCTGAGAAATTTAAGCCATGCTGTTTGCTTAAAAAAAAAAAAAAATAAAAAAAGCGAGAAGGGGCACACTCCATGCTGATATCCAGTACTGTTGGATTTTACAGTTTCTAAAAGGTTTTCTTGGTTCAGTCAGGCCTCCCTCTTGTGTTTGATAATAAACCAGGCAAATGTAAGTTTCTGCTTTTGTATGTTTTATCCTGTGGGACCACATAGTCTTGAGTTCCTCCACAATACTTGGCAAACCTTTGTAGAACTCCTATGTATTTGCAGCACTTGTGACATGGGGATCTGAGTTACGAAAGTACCTTGTACTACATTTGGGATTGCTACATGCATAAACAAGAATTGTTCGAAGATCGCTGTGATAACATGACATGCTGTAAGTCACAGTTCAAAATCTATGAAGGTTTTAGAATTTTTTTTTTTTTTTGTGTTAGGCTTCTGGAAGATAGTGTAAAGTCCATCCAGGGCAGGACAAATGGAAGGGCAGGAGAACTTAGAAGAATTAAAAGATTGTTAATAGACAACTTTTTATTCTGAAAAAAGCTTTCCCTTGGTATTTGTTTCCTTTAAGTAGCAGCAAAAGTATTTCAATAATCTCTAAAGAGTTTAAGAACAATATACTTAATTACTATGAGTAATTTCAGAGCTAATTAATGTGATAAATCTCTATAGTGAAGTATTCTTAGCTACTGATCAACATAAAATGAAATAGATTAAAGTCAGTGCAGATGTATCTTCTAGTTAATTTTATGTTTGGTGTGGAATGGTGAAAATGAGCATACAGACATATGTACACATTTTAGTTTAGAATTTGAACATTCTGAGTTGCATCATGTGTATCTGCTTTTAATGCAGTTATTTACATACAGGCTTTGGCATTTTTTTTTAATAGGTTGCAATAATGGGCTCAGTTAAAATAGACAAATTAAATTTAGTATTGTTAAAAACCTGTCAAGATTGTTCATCTATTAAAAATAATAATTCACTCATGAGTAAAAAGTGCAAGAAATAAATTGCTGCATACATTTTTGTTAGATTCTTTGCATTTATGCATTGTAAAAAATTTATATAGAGGTAACAATCTAAAATGAAATTCCTTCCTTCTGGGTTGATCCCTTGCTTGCTAAACATATGGAATAAACTTTGACTACAAGGGCATAAATCAGCTAAGATACACATTTATAATGCTAGTGGGATGTGACCTTAAATGTGAATCTGAACAGTGCTTCTGTAATTCCTGATGGTAAACAATGTCTTTCTACTTTCTCTCATCAATATGCTTGAAACTGATGAAAGAAGTTGGTCTATAAGTACAAATTCTCCTTTGTGGAAACATTTTTTCCATCTTTTTGCAAACAGACTTTCCTGAACTATGATTGGTTTCAGCTTATGTACAATCTTTCCATTGACTTAGGTGTGCTTTGGATTGTGTCCAAAAATATATATTTTAAGCTGGACAGATTATGAGAATTCTTTTTCAGAGAGAAGTCTGGTTTTAGTTTAAATTAACAGTGTTGTTGAGAATGTTTTCCTCTTCTCAAAACCTAGCTCCAAAGACAGGGATACAGTGCATGAATAATTGTCCACGGCAGGTCCCTCTGACCTTCCACACCTGTTTACTCTCCTATGTGCGGGCTGACGGGGCATCTGAGATTGTATCCCATGGGTGTCTGCATCAGGTATTGTAATGAGGTCTCAAGCTACCACCTGTAGGAAAGGCACATGCACTCTGCATGCTCGTAGAAGTGGCCATAGTGAGAATAATAAACTATAAGATCAGAGAAGGGTGCTTGAACACCAAACACTTTCCCTCTTTCCCCAGCGAACGGGGGAGAAACTTGAAGAGAATAGCAGAGGCAAACTGTGGTGCAAAGCACAGTGAGGGGTATCATGAGACATGCCATTGCCAAGGCAGAGCAATAGGATGTTTGGCATCTGGATTGCATGTCTTTACTGCTACGTTGGTCTGTGGATGTGCACCAGACTAAAAATACCTGTTCTGTAAAACTAATGGTCAGCATTTTGGGAGGATGCAAACTTTACACAAAAACATGTATGCATAGATTTTGAAATGCGGAATTGTAATATATAAACCAGTATGTAATTTCTCTACAGAAACGTGTAGAAAGGTAGTAGTAGAGTAGTAAGAGACTGGATAACTAGCACTACCTAAATTGTTTAACTTGCCTCTTCATTGCAAAGGGGTTTAGGGTTTTGTAGCTGGACTTTGCAGCTATACCACCATAGCACCACCAAACTAAGGTCAGGAGCTCAGTTAGATTCTTTTTCTGCAGTTACTTCTGCTTTAATGTGGCCATTAAGACCTGCCTGTGCAATCTGCTATTGTGGAGACCTCTGGAGTGGTAGGTTTCAAAATTGAGATGAATGGATCAGTTCAAAGCTATTAGATTTTTTTTTTTTTTTTTTTTTTTTAAGACTATATGCATGTGGGCTAGTGTGGTAATGCACCTATGTTACATACTCCGTTGAGAAATGTGAGAACTATACAACTCACATATATTTCCCAAATAGAAGTAGTTACTCTGGTGTCATAGTACTCCTGAAGCTGGACTTTTAAACATGTGACTGTTTTTATCCAGATCCAGCTCTGCCATTCTCCACTCCTTGGTGCAGCTCAGCCTCTGAGTATGCATAATGAAGCTATTAGTATTTTATGAATTGAACTCTTTTTCTCTTGGGGAAGGGAGGGCTTCCTGAGTATGTTAAGCAAAGCAGAATTCATATGAATCATATGGCTGAATTACAGTACATCTACTTATGCCCTTGAACTTTATGATCTGCTCCAAAAGACATGAACATTTGTAAAGGTATGGAAAGAGTATGATCTGGGATCAGCGCTTAATATGTCAAACATTAATTAAAGCTGAAGAAATGTAAGTTTGTTATGGAAACAAAGACAAACACAGAACAGAGTGTGCTGCAAGCCAAGTCCCTGAGATATTCAGGAATCCTGCTTTGAGAATCTTATCATCAACTTCCAAAACACATTTGCTAAAAGTTCTCCAGTGATTTTTCTTTCTATATTTTGAATTCTATCTGTTTGGAAAATCCAGACTCCCTTTTCCTTTAAATTTAATGTTGATATATATTTCTGAAGCACAAGAAGGATCTGAAACTATGAAGCCTAATGATACTGCTTTGGATTTTTAGCTCTAATGAATGACACTTTTTTCATGGCTAATGGTCTGGATCAGTGGTACAGCTAAATCAGTTAAAAATAGGCAGTTTAACTTGATAGTTTGCTGGTGTGTTTTTTTTTTTTTTTTTTTAAAGTTGTGGGTGTGTTTTGTTATTGTTTTTAGTTTGTTTGTTTGTTTTTTTTTTTAACCTGTGGTCCTGTTGCTGATGAATAAAATCCACTATAGCTGCTTTGACAGAGGCTGTGCTATTTTGAAGTCTTTGATTTTAGCCATATCCTTTTTGTTATCATATTTTTGAGGCATAAATTATACTTGTTTTTTGGACTGTGACTTTTGGAAAAAAAATTTTAAACAATATGTGTTCTTGGGTCTGAAGGACTGATTTCCCGCCCCCCCCCCGCTTCTTCTTCAGAGCCTTTACCTTCCTTAGGTTTTATTTACATAACATTATGCATGTCTTTGCTCCTACAATTTGCAGATTCAAATGGTAATAAACACTCTCTTTGTGCTGGACAAAGAAGCTTAGATTTGCATCCTTGCCCACATAAGAGTGGCACGTGAATTGAGTGCTTGCAAATTCTGCTCGAGTACATAGAAGCATAAGAACTTTAAAAGTGCACGTATGTTTTCTTAAATCTGTAGATAAAGGATGTGCTGTTGGAAAAGTGGGGACTGTAAAGAAGCCCAAATGAAAATTTCACCATTAGTGGAATGAGAAGATTGCACTTCTGGAAACATCTGTGCCTGGGACAGTAGTGCTTTCCCAGGCATGCTGCAGAACATGATACACTGTGAAGACAGCATTCAGTTGCATTTGCTCAGAGAGCACACTGATAGACAGATGGGCTTTGAGCACAGAAGTGACAAATGTCATAAATTTCTCTTGAAGAAAAGTGCTATAATTTCTGCTACTTGCTTACATATGTTTTCAAGCATGACTGTCTTAAGTGTTGCTGATAAGTTACATCACACTGATAATTCACTTGCATCTTGGGGTTTTCAAGAAAGGGTTAAATTCTGCAAGAATTCTGTTACTCTGAATTCTCCTACTGATTCACACTCAGCGGATGCAGTCAAAGCAAGATTGTTAAAGTGATCTTGATCATTGGACAGATAATTACACTTTGAAAGAATACAGGTTTTCATGTTTGGTTTTTCTTTTTTTTTTAGTTTTCTATTGGAGCAGATTGCTGTAGGTGTTACCTGTTTTCAAAAAGCTTTTCTGAGCACAAGTATGCAGAGGCCCTCTTTAGATTGTGCTCACGTGCTATGAACTCTTTCTAGTTCAGGAGGTTGATCACTTCTCTCCTAACAGTGTGTTCACTGAGAGCATTGTAAAATACACTAATAGAATTTTGCCTGCTAAATCGTATTCACTCTGTTTCCTTTGTTAGAATCCCCTCCCTTATTAGATGAGACTTTGTTCAAAAGAAAAAACGAGTGAACACCTCCCTTGTATCATCTTCTCCAGTTTCATAACCTCAACCATTAGCAATTGAATTTCTCTTGAACTCATAAACCACCTTACCAATTGCTGCCTCCTGTAGTTTAGCAGGGGAGCAAACAATGGAACTGTCATAAGATCAGAATTTTCCTTCAGGAGAGATCAGACGGAAGGTTACACAGGCTGCCTGGATGAACTTGCTTGGGACTTCTGGCTAGCATCCCTGAATGTAAGCTTGGGATTATGCAGCTACAGTGTGCGCATGTATGCACTCTGGTTGTATTTAAAGTAGGGTTCACACCTTGAAATGTCTGGATGTCTGTTCACCCCTGAGCTTGTAAAGTTGTGGTTGATATGATGAATCTTCCATATCGGGCTGAGGGTTGCATTAACTTTCCAAACTCAAATATATTTTCTACATCTGACTAGAAGTGTTTACTCTGTTTTTAAAGTTGGTTTGATGGTAACTGTAGATAAGTGCCCATCTAAAACAAGTGATACTCACAAAAGGTTATGCATCCAGGTAGTTGAGCTGTGACAAGTGAAAATGGGAACTATTTCACTTTCATTTGCCTGAAGCACACACAGGTAAAAAGACCAGATTAAATGCTTTTTGTGATTCTCCTCCCCGCCATTTTTTTCTTCAGCAAACAGTGGCTAAAGGGTGTATTCCTTCTTGAATGCATAGAACTACCAAAGGAGATAATGTTGGATACTTTAATTTGAATAGGCTCTTAAATTTATGATTAAATAGTAGTGTTAGTGTGAGACATGGAGAAGGAATGCTACGTAGCCTGTGTGCATTAAGATTCTTATTCAAACTTAAAGTCCATGATTTTGATAATGATCTGTCATATAGTATAGATATTTATGAAAAATTGAATGTTTGTTAGTACATTTTGGAATGAAATGTTTTTAAGAATATTGAAACTAAATGTCATCAAATAACTACTACTAGCCTTTGAAGCATTACCAAGCATAATGTCATATTCTTAGGGCATGAATAGTTTTCGGAAGGAATCCAGGGGCTTTCCGTAGCCATTTACTAATGGCAAAAGATAACTGAGAGATGGAAAACTGTAAATGCACGGCAAAATGTGTTTAAATACTATCCTCATGGGCATCTTCTTTCTCTTAAAATTTACTCTTATGGTTTCATATGCTATGTATGATATCCTTTAGGATAATTAACAGTGCCGATGTGCAGAGAATATCCAAATTACCTGGTCCAGTTAGGTCGTGATGTGGGTAGCAGTGTAAGATGCTTATACTCCTTAAATGCAGACTGTTTCTCATTTGAGGCATGGTGTTGACTATGGTTTTTTTCATAGTAAAAGGCAGTGTTGGCCAAAAGGTAACAGTAGTGGACCTGATCTTGATGTACATTAATTGTATCCTGTGCTAAGGTGCTATCTGCATGGGTAGCTCTGAGCTTTTCAGTCCAATGTAAAATTTCTTTTTTTTGTTGTGCAAGTGTGGAAGGCAAAAAGCCCAGGCGATGACATTACTGTCACCTGCTTAAAACAGTATGAAGTTCTTCAAGAATAGGCATAATCTCCAGGGTTCACTGTTTTCCATGAAAGCATTTATTTCAGTCAAAATACTTCACGTTCTTCTCTACACAGACATTTCAAGAAAAGTTAAAAACATGCCATTTTAAAGGGAAACCTTACCTTTCTCTACAAATATCGCTACTTTTAAGTAGATTGTATTGTTGTGGAATCAAATCATACACCTTATTAGGCACACATGATTCACATGAAAGCTAAATAAACTGAGATGCTTCTAATAAAAGATGTAATTGAAACTGTTTTAGTTTGGTGAACAAGCCTTTCTGTTTACCTTCTTTATTTTTAATTCATTACTTTATCTAGTGTCTTCCTCAGTAACTGACCCTTTAATTCTGTTTAAATTAAAACTAAAATAAAGTCTCCTGTTTTTTTTTTTTTATTTTATTTTATATGTATGATTTGCCCTCTCAGAGCAAGGGGAAACAATCTTGCCCATCTGCTTGTAAAAGCATGATGAATCTTTTGAATATGCGAATGTAAGATCTGTTGTTCAAGATGTCATGTTTTTCCCTCTGTTGTTAGCTAGGAGACAACATGGAATACCCTGATTTACCTGTGTAATCCCAGTGTGTCTCAGGTGCCAGGACTTGCTGTTGAGATCAGCATGTCTCCTGTCAGAAATGGCTGGAATGAGACAGGGACGGCATGACCACTGGGTGCAAAAAGCTACAGAGGTCAGGTTTCAAGGACAGCCAGCATGGCAGTGATGTGGCAGTGACAAGTTGTCAAGCGAGCAAATATAAAAGCGGGGTTGGGAGGGAGGGAGAAGGAAAAAGTCTTGTCATTTCTGATGAAATATTCAGTGTAGCAGGTAGCAATGGACTGAATGGATTGCACTCATGAGTTTGGTGATTGTTTTTTAAGAATGGTGGAGAGCTGATTGCTCACAGTGGAGACCTGTTCCATGGTTGCAAATACTTTGTTTACTAGCCTGATGATGCTCCACAAGAGATGTCTGTCATAAATTGCCTACTTTAAATTCTTGAATAAATTAAATATTACACTCTTGTTTATAACAGTAGCAACATCAGGCTTGGGTAAGACACCTTTTAGAGCCCTTAACTGCTGTTAAGTCATTCATATAGATCCTTGAGTTGCTATGGAGTGATGCATTTTAGAGAAATTTGGAAGGAAAACTATAATAACGATGCCAGTTCTGAATGATCATAAATAATCATAATTAACAACTCTGCTGTGTAATTTTGTTGGTTTGTTTTCAGACACTTTTCATTTTATTTTGAATTTTTTCATATTGTATTGAATTGAAACACTTCTGTTTGTAGTTCTGTGTATTCCATAGAATATGAGATAATAGCATACTTTATTTGTCCCTGAAACAGATCGCAGTAATATGGTGACTTTTATCTCCTGGCATATTTGCAGAGTTCTCGATACTGGTTTTCTTAATAGTAAGAGCTTTCTACTACATGCACACTGTTCCTTGTATCAGTAATACTTTCACAGGCCTGCGTATGTGTACGTGCACACTAATTCTGCATGTATACGCAGAATAAATGTTAATTTAAGATTGATTAGTGTAATCTCATTAAGAATAAATACTACAAGAAGTGTATCATGATTCTCAGTGAAGTCCTTGAATAGATTGCTATAATATGAGGAAAAATGGTGTATTTGTCTGCTGAAAGAATGCCTGCATATTCTGCTATGTAGAATTGACAATTTAGCAATCATAGTTCATTTTTGTTAATGTGCACATTTATTCTTAAATTAGTAAACATGATCAAATGCTTTATAATGGATATAAGAAAAAATGCTTTAAATATGTGTTCTGTATTAGATTTCTTCAGGGTGTACTTTTAACTCCCATCAATTACTTTTTAAGTTTAACTTTTCATTTCTTTACATGAGGGAGCAGCTGTATATTGACAACTAGTGACGCTGAAGGGAGAAATATAAAGTTCTCTTTACTATCCTACTCTCTTCTATCTCAAACAATTTAATTATTTTTTAATTCATCTGCAGCTGCTCAGGTTATAGTTGTGGTAGTGGGGGGATAGAAGGAATAAAAACAGCCTAAATCCATAGTCAATAAGTCAGTATTTAAAAATGGATGAATATTACTTTTTAGCCTTACAAAAATAGGCTTAGTTGCTTGAGAGTGTAGATGGAAGAAGAAAAATTTCCTGAGGCAAAATGGTCTTGGAACGAAAAGAGAAAATAAGTTTAAATGAAAACAAAGCTATGAAAATGTTTAATGAGTCAATGCAGTTTTGTCTCATTAAAGAGCAATATAGCTAAAGAGTAACCTTAAGAGTTTAAACATAAAAACAGACACAAGAAAAAAGACAGAAGGTAGTATGTAGAGTGAATGAGAGTAGCTTGCATGGGGAGCCCGTCGACTGGGATGTTGCCCACCTGAGGGCTGCTAAGCATCAGCATCTTTGCCACGGTAATGCTTGAACTATGCTTCCAGCCAAATCACCGTGTCTGTTTCTTGCTGTGGATTTTTGGCAGTGGATTCTGAGTTGCAAGCTGGCTTTCATGCTGCCATGTGCTCTCACTCCCTGCTGATGCATACTGCAGGTGATCACACAAAGATATGAAAGACTTTTCCTTCAGTCTCCCTCTCCAGAGCTCCATGTCTTCCAAGTAAAAAATATAGTGGAACAGAGGTTTCTGAGGTGGACTGAAGCACCCCCCACCCCCAAAGATAAGTGTTGAAATGCAGCAGAGAAATTGTTCAATATTGATAAACTGGCAATGTGATATACTTTTTTCTCTGAATAAGACTTGGAATTTGAAGTGCCTGTAAAAGAGAATTTGGACTTTCATTTTTAAAATGCAGATTTCTAGTCTTTTCCTAATAAAAGTTTCCTTGGAAATGTAAATTCACGCTTACCGTGAATGGAAGACCTTTTCAGTTACCCCATTATGAAATCTGAGAAAGAGGAATTGTGAAGAACACTCAGCTCCTGCTCCAGAGCACAGCCCATACCCCTCTGTACTTCCTCTCTTTCACTGATTATTTAGGCACCCTTTAGCAATGCGTACCTTTGTGTATAGTCATTGAAAATTGTGAGAGTTATGATTTACAAACACACTATTTAACAATTTTATTTTTGCTCTAAGAAGTGTTGGAACTGATTTGTTTAAAGTTTAACATTCGGAGCTGCTATGCACTCATGGGATGTGGTGTAGTCTCCCGTCATTGTCTTAGAGAGTTAACATGCTTCCAGTTTTGTTAGCTTGGTTCTTGCTACTGGAATAACCAAATGCCTGATATTTTTAGGCACGTGTTCCTGATGGTTCTTGTTGTTGCCTACCTTGTGAAGGCTGCTCTCACAAGCTTCTTTTTTCCATGAATAAGTGATAAAGTGCCAGTCAGTATTGACTTTAGGGTCACTTTGGAATTCAGTTTTCTGAAAGATGGCTGGCAAGCGATATTTTCGTTCATATAGGAGTGAAAAGTTACTGCAGCAATCTCGTGTGTATTTCTCCTGTGCCTAATTCAAGCGAAAACACTGGGAGAGACAGGAAACTATGTCTGCCTGTAGTCTGTTTACCTCTATTTTTTTAAAAATCACGAATGCTGTGCATACATGTGAGGTTTACCCAGTGACCACTTACAAATCCTACCTAGCATCTGTGTACATTGCCTGCTCTGGCCTTTCTGTTAAGAAGCACAGCAGTGATTGTTTTGCATAACCTCCATAATTTCCTTATGTTAAGGCTCTGATTTGGTCAGGTATTTAAGCACATGCCCACCTTTGGCTGTTTTGCTTAACATCAATGAGTTAGGGTTGGTTTTTTTTTTATATGGCTAAGAAAGAAGTCAGATGCCTCTTTGACAATCTAAATGTAAGTCTGTAGGGAATTTGGCAAAACCATCATTTCACCAAATCCTGTTATTGTTCAGTGAAATCTTGCTTGCTTTGTGTCTTATAGAAAAAAGCCACATTGTAGGTAATGTGTGTTCTGGCTTGCCAAACTGGTTAAAAAATACATCTCTTTTATTGTCTGCACTATAACATATTCAGTAGTGTGTATTACTAATAGAATAAATGAAAAATGTATTTCTTTAACACTGTCATCTCTCTCTCTGACATACATCTTGAGATGATTTGCAAATGCTCAGTTGTATAAGTGGCTTACAGAGGGAAATCAGTTAGCCTCTAATGTTATGCTGATGCATGGCCAGTTGCTTGAACCCATTAATGAACTAATCTCTGATACTCTAGTAAATGGTAATCTTGCTCTTGCATGCTGCACATTTTGTTTCAGTTAAAATCAACATTAAAAAAGAGAATTTAAATGGATTATGGCACTTATCCTACCTTTTTCTCATATGTACTTTTGAGAGAAATTAGAAAGTTTGCTATCCAAAGCAAAATCTTGTTGTGTCTCTTCTTTTCATGCTAAGGCATGAAAAGGTTATTAAAACCTACGCTTTGCTTTTGGCTGACCACTGAAGCTAAATAGCATCTTCTACATACAGAGCAATCTTTTAAAACAATATACCAGGACACTTGTATTAAGCACAAGGTAATTTTTCTTTATTTCCCTTTCTATCATCACTGATTATGAAAATAGTTTTGTGTAAGTACAGATTCTCTCTCCGTTATAACAGGCTACCTCCTGCCCGATTCCTTAATTAATGACATAATTCAGTGTTCTGGACATCACAATCACTTCCAGGGTAGTGAAATATGATCAGAGCTGCCTGGAATGTGTGTAACGAACCCCCCAAGTGAAGGTCGTGCCTCTGTTGTGTTTTCCTATCCATAGAAAAAAATATGCTCTCAATCTAGATGATTTTCATTTTTAGATTAAAGAAAGAACAATTGAACCCCCCCAGAGAGAAAGAACAAGTCAAAGACTTCCTAGAAACAGAAGACATCCTGGTAATCCTCCTTCTTAAATTGCCTCAGAAGCCTGTATCTTAATGCACAGGTTGGTAGTGCTTCCTACCGAAGAATGCGGTAGAAGTAGAGAATCAAATTAGCATGTGCCACCCCTGTCTCTTCCCTCCCCCCCCCATTGGAATCTGACAGCCAGGCCAGGACTGAGAAGTTTCAGTGTGTTACAGTTTGCAGTGGTAAACCATTTTATCAGCAGTTTTGTCTATCTTTACTTTTAAGGTTTTTGGCTTGTCTATTTAAATGTCAAGGGCAGGAGAGAGAGAGAGAGTAGTTAGTGCTTTATTCCACAGATCTTGACAACCAACAGCTAGAAGCCCAGGGAAAAACAACCAAAAGCCTAAAATCATCCAGTGTTTCAGTGGAGTGTATCTAAATCGTGTATGTTTTCCAGAGCGTATTATTCTTCTAGGCTGTAGAGATGTTTCCGGTAGAGGTCCATAATAATTTATGCAGCTCCCCTAAAAATCCCCAAATCTGCTGTTCTGTACCTCTCCAACTTGCAATCTATTATATAGTGCTCTTGTTCTATTGCTGTTACTGAGTATGTAAATTCATACATTTCCTCAGTACTACAGTACATTGCAGAGCTCCTGAGATTTTGCATTAGGAGTGCCAAGGTACTTTGCATACTGTCTTACCTTCTTTTCCACAGGACATGCAAGATATACAGCTCGTGTTTAAACCACCTCTGGTTAATCTAAATCTTTTCACTTGCTTCCTGTATTGATGGGTTTGTTCTAATGCTTGTTCACGAATCTAGCCAAAATGATACAGATTTTACTCCAATTTACCATCATTCCATAATCTTAATGTTTACTGTTGATGAAGATGTAAAGATGAATGATACTTAACACCTCTCAGATAAATGCAATGAGTCTGAAGAGATGTATTGTCAGCTAATTTAAAAAAGTTGTAAGTAGGCCTGGTGAATTCCTTAGAAAATAGCTATCTAACACTTATCAAAATGTTCTGCGTTTTTTTTTCTCTTCTCAGAGTTACTGTGTTTGGCTTTTCTACCTGAATATCTCCAATTTAACGTAACTGGTGAGAACAGGGAGAGACAGAGAAAGATTTCATTAAAGTGAATGGAAAGCTTACAGACTTTCTCCTTTCCTTTCTTGAAATAGTTAGAAACTGCATTTTGCCATGACTGGGGTGGGGATTATATTTCTGAGGGGGAAAAGAGACTTATGGCAAATGGATTCTCTCCACGCTGGAAAAAGATTAACAATATTTCACATGCTTCTTAGATTATTTCCCTGTATTTATAAAATGGGGATTTTTTTTCTGTCTGCTCCAGGTCTCTGAACAGGTTTAGTTAAACACTGCTTGTATCAATATGTAATTTGGCTATAGTGGCTGCAATTTTTGATTCCCATTTCTTTTCAGTTCCTTGACACGTACTAAGTAGCTAGGGAATGGTTCATATAAAATTATACATCAAAAGTGGTGCAGGCGCAATGGAAATATTAATGAACATGATTGTTTTGACACATAAGAATTAGAGCATGTTTAAATATTATACATACTGTATGAACTGCTGGTACAAAATTAGAAACGTGAGATTTTTTTTCTAGCAAACATAGTTCAACTTTAAGTTCTCAGACTTAAAATTCAGTTTACTTAGGTCAGCTTCTGAGGTCTTTAAAGTCTCAGTATTTCAGATTAAAGACAGCCAAAGAGACTGCATGTAAGGGTGGTTTGGTGAACTCCAAAGATTTGTGATGTCTGAATTCTAAAAACCAGGTTAATCCACCCTAATTTGCACTATATTCCATTTGCACATTGATAAAATGAAATTTACAGTTGCTTTTTGGCAATGCTCAAATTTACACTTGGCATATTCTATACTTTTGGCGTAATATATACTTTTTGCTCTTTTGACCAGTTTTTTATGCAAATAACAGTAGAAATAAAATGCATTTGTCTGATGTCC
Source organism: Theristicus caerulescens (assembly GCA_020745775.1). Classification (NCBI taxonomy): domain Eukaryota; kingdom Metazoa; phylum Chordata; class Aves; order Pelecaniformes; family Threskiornithidae; genus Theristicus; species Theristicus caerulescens. The sequence goes on along the minus strand of CM036565.1, from coordinate 41,720,910 downwards.
TAAAATAAAATGCAAAATTTACAGGGTTATAAAACCATGGGTTAGAAAAGATTTAAAGGATCTTGAGCCAGGGCTATTTTCAGATGTTTGTATGGGAATGTGTGGGATTTGCAGGATGTTTTATGCTAGGAGCTTTTCAAAGTATTTGTTTAGTAATACTGTCTGTTGTGGTTTTTTCATGTCTTACAAACTGTCCTTGGTTTAAATGGCTAGATATAATCCCAAAATTTTAATGGCCAAATGTGTCCTTCTAGAAAGTAGTAAAATATTCTGCTATGACTGGAACAGTCAGTGGGCTGATGAGTATATATCTTTTTGCATTTGGGTTTCATGATGGAATTTTATTTCTTAGCTTTGGTAATGGAGGCTTTTGGTTTTTTAAGAATAATGGAGTTTATATGAGATATGGACATGTGTGCAGGAAAGTTTGTTTTTTTTAGAAGGAAAATAAATATTGCTTAAAGGATAACTTTGCTTAAATGACTGAAGTTAAGACTAGTGAATGCTTGACCTGCTTTTAAAATTACTATTGTTTCTTTATAATATAATACAATTCATGCTCCTAGAGTGTCCTATTTTTGAAAATTGAAAAATCAAATCCGTTTATCAGTCAGCTCACCCTTCCATCCATAGGCAACATGAAGAAAAAATGGCATCTCAGTATACTGATCAGTTCTTGGATCAGACTGAAATATATAAATTTCTGGTTCATATAGATCACTATATTACAACAGAGTGTAGTTGGTAAAGATATAACATCACAGTAGAAGGTGAGCAAATAAATAAGGACAAAAGTGCAAAATAAATAATTTAAATTTCTTAAAAAATATTATTTTATGAATTTTGTGACTTTTATTTAAATAAACAAAAAAGGTTCATCAAGTATCTATTCTAAAGTCCATTGATTTCAAGTAATAGAGTGTCCCTTGTGTTCTGTGTCAGAGTACAGACAACCTTATTCTAGTGATTGTCATGCATGCAAGCTATAGGTTCAAATGCTGGACAAAGTGGAACAGGCTATGTCAGGATTGCACAGAGATTTTGCATTGTCTCTGGACTTGGCTCTTGGTCTATTGTTTCTCAAGCTCACATATCTGATATTCTGCTCAAGAATCTTGAGAATTTGCACAGCCAATAGCTAAGATGCTTGCTAATAGCTCGTTTTTGATTACCCAGATGATTACTCAACCTTTAATAACTTGTTCAGCAGTCTTAAGGAATTGTCTTTGGAACCTTTCAAGGAGTCTGAAATTCAGCTTTCCTTGGCAGTGTTTCACTTGAAGTAATGTGGGAAGAAAAACCTTCGTAGTACAAGACTTGACTGCTTAAATTTCCTTACAGAGTGTTGTACAGTGACAAAGTGATGTGCCCAGGCCTAAAATGTCTATGTGGAATATTTTGGGATATCTTTTAAAATTAATCTTTTAATCTTCCCTTTTCCTCTATAAACTACATGCTTTGTCAGGTGAAGTTTATCAGTAAGTTCCACCAGAGGATGACTTATGTGCTTAATTAACTTTTTGGGTTATATCTTAGGCTACACTCAGTCTGTGTAGGAGATGCATGTGCATTCTGAGTGTCTGGTCCTCATCAGTAGTTCCAATGAGAACTTGGTTGTTGAACTCCATGGCTTTAGCTTGTAGGAGCAAAGGCTGAGGAAGATGAGGGGATCTTGCCTTTTACTGTGAGACAGGTACTTACCTGCAGCCAGAAACTTTAAGTGCTCTGAATTCTGTAAGTTAATAATAGTTGTAGTTACTGTGCAGGATAAATATTCCTGCAGCTCTCTTAGGTTTCTGCTATTTGAGATGGATATCTTCTGTGGTTTTGCTTTCACACTGTTTTAACAAGCTAGATTGAAAAGGGGAATAGTGAGTAAATGCACATACATCAGCTACTGTACCCAAAAAAACTCTGTTGCAGGTGAGTAACTTGCTTCCTGCAGAAGGTGTTATCTACAGACATGAACTTAGCTATTGCCTTGCCTTTAGAGAATTGGTTCATTCTCTTGCTTGAGTTAAGACCCTAGGTCAGGACAGAACGGGCAGATTCATGATGAACCCCTGAGCACACATACATACGTAATGGCTGTGCCTCAGAGCAACAAATCTTAACAAATCAACGGCTCTGTTCTTTGATGCCACCCACGGAGGGAGCCATGTGACGCAGGACCATGGGCTCAGAGATGTGGCCAGGAGAGAGGTCTGCTTGCAGGAAGGAAGTTCGCTGTTGAATTTTTGAAAGGTGTTGGCCTGGCGTGTTTTTCCCAGTGTTGAGCTAGCTCTAATCTGATTAGGATCTGGTATTTCTTTGTCTGTTTGATGTCACCATAGTGTTCTTAAAAGAGTATGTTTTGCCCGTTGGGAAAGAAGGAATTATTGTTTTCTTTAATTAAAAAACAAAAACAAACCAAAACAACCAAAAACCAAAACCCCACCTAAACAGAAAAGTACAGTGTCTTGTTTATATAGAAGTATTAATTTTTCTTTCTTTTTGATATATTTCTCACTGTGGCATATGTATGTGATACACAGAGGTTTGTGGTGGTTTATTTTGTTATTTACATACAGGATAACCACAGGCACTGATGTTAAGAGTAAAGCTGTTTTGGCTTTTGTTTACCTTCTTTTTATTAAGTCTATTGGCTGTTTGTTTTCAGATTGGTTTTAGCTATTTACTGTTTTTTCTAAAATGATATTTTGATGCTCTTTTTCCCTTAGCTGTTGCTCCTGATGGTTTGGTATTTATTGGAATGCAGGAATCATGGTGAGGATATTGATCCGTGTTGGTCTTTCTTTTTTTTTCTTCTTCTTTCTTTCTTTCACATGGTCATTTAGATTGAGCCATCTGCTTGCCTAATAGTGGGAATGCTGAAGAAAGACATTTTCTTTCCAGCTCACATATGAATTGTACTTTCAGATAGAGGTTATTCACTTGCAAATACAAAGATTGAACTATGATTCTGTAGCATTATGTATAAAATCATGAAAAATAAATTATGTTCCTCCAAAATATATTCTTTGATGTTGCTTCTTTGTCACTGCTCCACTATTGATTCAAACCGTGGCATATGAAGTGCATCTTTTCTGTAATCACTGCTGCAAGTGGGCAAGAAAAAGGACCATCTTTATTCTACTAATTTTGTCACAGTTAATATCAGAAAAAATTCTTTGATAAATGCCCACCATCCAAGGATCTCAAATACTTTGCAAGATGGTTTTATTGCATTGTTGCTATGTTGTTGCTATGTATTGTTGATTAGGAGAGAGAGCAGAATATATCTCCTGGAAAGTTGCCCCATGATGAGGACTGCACAGTGAGTCCATACAAGAATACAAATAGAACCTACATAATCTGACTCCTGATCCCCCCTACTTTAGCTATCTGAACTTTTTTTTTTTAAGTAAAGTTTCTGCATTCAAAATAAATCCTCAAAGCTTCAAAGTCTGAAACCAAATGGGAATAAAATATTTTGTGCTCACTCTGACTGAATGATTAAGTGGGAAAATAATGAAGGTATGTAGGTAACGGCTTCAGTTAGTAGATGATGTGGTGAACATGGTTTGGCCTGATCTCCATTATATTCCCAGATGGCTTTTTTTAATCACTGTGGAAGGCACAGTCACCTGTAAGTGTCAAAGGGAGGAAGTTTACTCCTGGTAAACTCAACAGATTTGTCTGCATGGGAATTGGGCATGGACTGTCCAGCAGGTTCTCTAGAGAGGTGCCACGGGCGAGTTTGGCATTTATGAAATAGCAGGGGAGTAGACAGGGCAGAGGTTGCTCTGCAGGATACTCCTGACTTCTTTCTCCTCTAGGAGAACATAGTAATTTCCTGGGTTACTTTGAGAATTTGGTGGTGGGAAGGCTCTGTTGACATCTTCCTGGAGTAACCCTACTAGTAACTACTATTATTGCTCATAATTGTCCTCTTGGGAGGAAAATCCTCTCCTTTGACTGTAGAGGAAACCTGTGCAGTCTGCTAAATGAGATGCCTGAGTTTTGATTGGCATGAATATCATTAATGATGTTAACTTAAATCCTTCAGTAGTTTCACTGCTGAACAGCATTGGTAAATCTGGTTCACATTTATTTCCTACTAACCTATATCTTTCTAACCTGTTTACTGTCTCATTCTTCCCCTGACAAGATCTGTAGTTAGTTTCTAGCCCTGCACTTAGGAAGACTTCTTGGCATGCAGTATGGTTCACTTAAAATTTTTGTTCTTTGTAACTTCTTAGCCCTCTAGCATAATGTCTCTCAAACTCTAGATTCCCTTCTGATTTGTACAGGGGAAAACGGTGGGAAAAGATGTCTGAGGCTCCACTACTGCAAATACTTCTGCTTGTAGTTACTTCTACAAGTAATCCCTTTGAAATCAATAGGGAATATTCCCAGTAGTAAAGTTAAATAGTCTGAAATGTCTTACAGAATAAAGCCTAAGGCTGGGAAACATTACAGAATGTTGTATGACTTCATTACAAAAGGCATCACCACAAAAAAGAAACCCCATCTTAAATAACCACTAATGAACTTAATACGGTAAGTAATTTTATAAACTATATGATTTTTCTAATTGTTCTTCATATACTATATTAATTTTTTTTTTGTTAAGACATCAGCATAAATATTCCAATTTTGAAATAATGCTTGTTTCAAGGCCACTTATACATGAGAAAATCAAAACTGACCTTTGATACATTGTATGCAGCATTCTCTACCCTTAGTTATTATCTTCCGTGGCTGTTTCCTATCCATCGGTATTACTTCATTCAGCTCCACTTACAACAATTCCTTTTCAACCCAACTAACAACCAGCTGTTCTAGAGGGTGTGTAGCTGTGCTAATAGCATTTTTTTTGAATCAAATAAGTGGTACAGAAGTACTTTACCAGTGCTTTTTTTTTCTTTTTTTTTAAACAATTAATGAAGTAAATAAGTATACTTCGAAAAGCAGTTCTGAGTCAGGACTTCAGTAAATTAAAGTTTAATTAGCAAGGCCAAATTATATCTGGAAGCACACTTTTAAACTTTAGTAGAAACTGCTCCCATATATCTGAAGTTAGGATCTTGGCCTGCTTTTTCACAGCAACAGTACATATTTAATGTACTTTCTTCTTTTGATAACATAAATTTTCAGTAGCCACAACTTTTGGTCTAAATTGTTCTCTTGAGTATTTGGGAAGCTTTGCATGCTGCTGGGGAGGAAAAAAATTGGCCCAGATTATTCATTAATTTGTGTGAAATCCTAAAATGAAAATACAAAAATCTCTTTCCAAATCCTCAAAGGCTGAATCGTGACTCAGTATAAATGTCCACATGTAGAGAACGGAGCCTGAAGCGTATGGCTGAGAATACCTTTTTGCCCAGAAAATACAGCTGCAAAATGCTGATTCCTAGCTGATGAAGTTCTTTTGTGCAACAATTTGCCGTTTGTGTTTAAGAGGCCACATGTTTTCATTATACAGCTATGAAGGAAACTGGAGAATTTGTAAAGTATAAAGGAAAAAAATTCTACTCTATTTTTAAATAGTCATTTCTATAATGTGTAGTTGACATCCTATAGAAATATAATATTACAGAACTGGGGTGGCAGATATGTATGAATACCATTAAATACAATTTTATAATGAAAATTTTGTCTTATGAAGGTGAAACTTTTAGATCATATTAGAATTCTAAATTTTTTATGCATGGCAATCAAATGACCTCTCCATATTGGCACATAAAGTATAGATTTAAAGTTAAATGACCCAGTCGGTCATTTAGCATTTTCTTAGGGTCGTCTTTGCCAATAACTACAGATGTTTACATATGGTTCTCTTGTTTCTGTGTTTGTATTATTTACATTTTAAGAATTGAAGAAAGAATGACACTTTTAAAAACTGTTTTTAATAGCCTTTGTTTATTGTTAATACGTAGTGTTCCAGGCTCTTGCTCTAATGATTTTTTTCACACTGCATTGATAATTAAATTCATTCATTTTCCTGGCTACACAATTCTTTTAAATAAAAAGTTATGGGTACCTATTATGTTGAAAGTACAGAGGAGAAAAGGGCAGATCTGCAGCTTTTAGTTCAAGGAGAACCAATGGATTTTGCAAGTTTCAGGTTTAAATAAAATCAGAAATCTTGAGTCCTTTACACTATAGTAATGGTAGATCTTGAAGTGTTGTTTTGTTGTTCTCATGCTATAGTACATGCAATATTTTCTCCAGTAAAACAGGAGCTGTGATATGTGATGTGTGATCCATTTCAGAATATTTATTAACAGTCATTTTAGCAATGGTACTAAGTCTTTGTCCTCTTGGATCACTGGAGACTGTTTGCATGTTGCTACCTCCTAACGTATATATGGCAGCAGTAATTCTTTTCACACCCCTTCCACTCCCCTCCCCTAAAACAATTTAATGTCAATAAATAGGGGAAAATATTGTGAACATGTAAAACTTTGTGATAACATAAGATAATGAAAAATAAGATAATAAGAAAATCACTCCATTCTGATCTTATTTATTTGCTTATCCAACCTCTGCATTTTTATCTATTTCATGAGATTTTAGGTTTTACAATTTTCAAATTATGCAAAAGGGATTTAATACTTAATAGAGAAAACATTCTTAGCCTCATATTTACTTTTTTGTCATGTTTACAAAACTCAAGAGCAAAAAACATTATGTCCATTTGGTCAAATACATGGTTTAATTGTATTTTGAAAAAAGATCAGTGTAAATGAGTAAGAATTTATATAATTTGAAATACGTAATAATCTCTTTTTGTAAAACTTGTTTTGTAAGCTGGAATATCACCAGTTTGCAAAAGCAATCCACAGAAAAAGTAATTTTGAAATAGCGATAAATAAACCCTTGAATGAAAAGTGAGAGAAATCTAGATCAATTTTTAGGTATTACTTTTCAGCATCTCAGCTCAGGCTCATGAATTCTTTTGGACTCAGTTTGATGGAATTTTCTTGATTCTTGTCTACCCCTGAGGACACGGTCCTTGAAAGGGTGAGCATCTGCTCCTCTGAAATAGCTCTTTTTCTAAATACTCTGAGGTACAACTTTCCTTCTGTTATTTCTCCTCCTTTCTGTCTGTCTCTTTACCTTTTGCATTTTATTTGTATTTATTTTCCTGATAGACTCTCAGTGTAAATGAGTTCTGTTCTAAGGTTAATAAGGCTGGTAGTCATTGGAGTAGAGTATTGAGGAAGCCCTTGGTGGAGTTTTCTCGTTAAAAGCTCTTTTGGAGGTCTTCTTTTCTACCTGCATTCTTACAGGTGTACGGAAGGTATGAATGATAATACAACCACAAATCTTCATCCCACTTTCCTCACCTGTTGGAGGGCTGATGATATCACTTTCTCCCAGCACTGTGTTCCATCAGCTTAAGGTGTTGAATATTGATGATGAAAATGTGCTCAGGCTGAATACTGCTACCCAGCCATCTCATTTTACAATGATATAATAAGAATATGATGTCCCAGTTAGTGAGTAAAGATTTAAAGTTTCCATTATTTTAGGAGTTGAAAATGTTTTGTTCCTGTCATTTTCTTAAAATATATCTACTGCCTGTATTATCTCTAGTAATTCTCACTAAGCATCTCATAACTGTTCATACGTATCTGTAATTAGTGTGGATGTTTCTGCCTTGGATATCCTTATTTCTCAAACTTGTTAAGAACAAATGAGTGACTTAAAGGAAATCTGAGCAATAATCACTGATCCCCAAGTTGAACACCATAAGACCTGTACCAGTGTCAAGTGCCAACACTGATGTGTTTGAAAAGGCAAAGACTGAGATGCCATATCAGACACTTCTGTACAAAGGAACAGGATACCTGTATGTTCTCCCTACTGTCTAAGGTCCATCATACAGGGAGTCATGAGGGAGCCCAGATAGTCTTTTTAACTCATCTGCTCGTGCGTTCTGGTATTGTGATCTCCTGTCTCAATTATTTCTGCTAGACATGCCTGAGTGTTTCTTTCAGAGATAAAGACAAGGGTGTTACATTCAGCTCCTGCTTCTGCTCATGTGTTGGTGTAGATAATGAACTCCCAGATGCGGAATCTTTGAGTTTGTCAGAAGTTGTTAGTCAAATCCTATAGGAGTACTGAAAGCATTCCTCATGGAAGTCTGGAATCAAAGTAGGTTTGAATCAGCATCATCAAGTTGGATGCATGGTTCCTGTTTGGGCCGACTTCCAATGAAAAGCTTATGAATTAAAGAGTCAGTCAGGAAGGGAAAGGGCAAGTAAGAGGAACTGGTCTCAAAAACGCCAAAAGAATCAAAACTAGAAAAAATTAAGCTAATTTTTAATAAATATATTGCAGTGGAGCTCAGATTATTAAGTAGTCTGATATTGAACAACTTTGTTAATAGTGGCAAAAAAAGACTTTTCTAAATGATACATTGCAAATGAGTGAACTGAAGTGAATGTCTCCTTGAAACTCTACGGGCAGTTTGATGACTTGGGTAATTCTAACAGGGAATTTAACCTCTTTATCACAAAAGACTAACTGTCCTGTCTTGATACAATTCCAAGCATGCTTGAGGTTTGGCTGAAATCTCTATATGAACAGTTTCATTTTGTAACTGCATATTATGCTTTAGAAGGGTGAGAAAGCTGAAAATCGCAAGTAATTCCATTACTGATTGTGTTTGTTTTTCCAGTGGCTGAAATTGGTGCATACTGTATGGGGTCATTGTCCTGGGAATTTCCTTAATGATACCCTATAAGAAAGCGATCTTACTGCACAAAGTTGGAACAATTTGAGGAAAAGCGAGCATATGCTTTGCAGTGAGAGGTGTCTGCTGGCTGCCTGAGCATAATCCATGCTCCTCCAGTGAACTGCTGAGATCAGACTAATGTAGAGGGCAACCTTCTTGCATCTAGACCATGTGTGTATGCATATGCTTGTTTCAAACTGTAGTTTACTACTTTTTAAGGAATTACTAATGCTTTTGATACAGTCTCCAAATACTTACTAGTGAACCTTTTGATTCTTGCAAAGATGTGGGGAGGTATGTATCCCTCTCTGCACCCTTTCCTGTAAATAATGTTCATACAGTCTGTAAATCTTGTCTGATCTAAAATTACAACATCTTATTGTGGAATATGAGGAAATTTTAATCTGTTCTCTTGATCTGTAGAGAAGAGAGGGAGGAAGGACTGGACAACAGCATTTAACAATTAGATGTCGCTGCCTTCTCTGTAGGTGATTACTCACCTCCTCCTGCAGCATATGCATGGATGGGAGAGAAAGTCTTACTACAGTAGTTGAAGGTCTCTCCTATCACCTGCAATTTTCTTGATAGAAAGAGCTTCAGGTGCCCTCAGTTTCTTCCTCCCTTACACTCCAAAGGTCTTTTTGGAGTCTGATATTGGCTTCTGTTGAGTGGAAAGGCTAAGGGGCCTCTAGGCTCTGTACATTAAGACCTGCAGCTACCTGTCTGTGCGCCTGTATGTAGCATTGTTATAGATGCAGTTCTGTAGCCTTGGCTTTCCTCTCAGCCTGCAGGAGATGGCCTGCCTTACAAGGTGATTTCCATTGAAAAACAGTAAGTTCCTTTAACAAAAAGTGTATTCCCATTTTGCAGGGTTCGTAAAATCTGAAGTACCAGGACTGTATATCACACTGTTGCAAATATTCTTTGAAAACCTTCTGTAAGTTTGCTTTGCAGAAATGTATTGAGGTTTAAAGGAAAAGGGGACGTGCTGGAGAATCCTTTGTGGATTTAACATAACTCAGTACATTTTCCAGGCTGAAATGGGATTTTATGTTACAATACATTTGTGAAAACCCAATTTTGATATTCAGTGTTGTGTCTATCCTAATAACTAGCTATTTTCCTGGCTTCCTTAACAAAGAGGAATAAGAAACAAGAAGAAATTATCCAGTTGGTGGTAAAATCACAGTGCAGACATACTTATGAGAACAGGATTACCACAAGTCTTGTTTCTTTGAGGAGGGGGTTTTGTAGGTTAGCTTATTTTTGTATTCTTGCAACAGAAGCATGCAGAGCAAACTCTGTACTGCATCCTTTCTGCATTAATAAATAACCAATCTGCATGTTTTTGGTTCTAATCACTTATGCAGACAAAGGCAACTCTAGTAAGGAAAATGTTCGTATTGAAGGTATTTGTGTAACTATGACTGCAGGTGAGAGATCTGTATTCTGTGCCAAGTGCTATCTTTTCCTAATATTTCTGGTACTTGATCTGCGTTCCAGTGAGTTGGTGTTTCAGAGTATCTCTTGCTTCACAATTTCTCAACTTTTCTTTGTGAGCAATGAATGTCAGTAAAAAGGGCAAAACCATCCCCCAGTAAATTAACCTACTTAAATCTGGAAGATATATGGCAATGTTATACTTCCTCATATCTAGAGTCTTTTTGCAAAAGTTAAAGGAATAATACATTAATTTTCTTTATGTTAGTGTAATGCACTATTTTGAACAAGAATGCATCAAAATCCTCTCATTTAAAGTATCTGGCTAAGAGGCTGTTAAAATGATTATTCCATCAAAATATATTGCCAGTTAGCAGTTCATGATTAGCATCACATGGTTTATACTTGAAGTTTATGCTTATGTATTTTTTTAAATGCTAAGTTGTTGCTTATTTCAGCCTTAGAAATATTGTGAATATGATTAGCAGAAAGATAAATGTTCTTTGTCTAAGAAGCACCTGATTGTTAGTAATATGAAAAAGTCTTATTCTTTACCTTTATAATTCTAATAAAGAAAATTTATTAATACAATTGATAGCTGAATTTGCCCAATGAATATATTTTACTTACATGCATACTGTTCCAAAAATACAACTCCAGCTATTTCAGAAGATTTTTAGAAATAAATTCTCTTCCCTAGTTTTGCATGACTTATAAAATTAGGTCAAAGGAATTTCCAGTTGAAAACAGTACTTTGTCATATTATCTACAACACATGTCTAGCAAATTTATAAATCTAGTATTCATTTGAGTAAATTTCCAAATCATAATGAATAGTTTAGACAGCATTATCATCAGTTTCCTACGGGTGCAGCTGTGGAAATCAGTCACTTCAATCACAGGCCTCTGTCAAGTTTCACCGCGCTGTCACTTTTTTACATTCAGGTTTTGCTGAAATTAACAAAAAAACCCCAACCCGACTGCTTCCCTCCCACCCCCCAAAAAAACCAACAAACCCACAAAAAAACCCAAAAAAACCCTGACAATTCTGTAAATGTCTTTACATCATGTCTACCTTTGGGTGGTGCTTTTGAGCAGTGCTGCACTGTTGTTTCTGTTTGAAGAATGTAACAGCATTCATATTTTTGCACTTTATACTAACACAATATTTCTTTCGTGATATTATGGAGTTAAAATTGCACTGTGTGTTTTAACACACATTACAACAACCTCTTAAGGCAAAAA